>JAEOAD010000003.1:59267500-60677500 GCA_036365145.1 Orientallactaga sibirica | reverse complement strand
CTCTCATTTATAATGGGATCTCTGTGTTTATTTCATATTGTTACAAGCATGTTGATAAGTTATCCAATTTATCCTCAGGAAGGATCTGAAAGTGTTCATATTATTATCCTCATTTTAAGATGAGAAAGTTGAGGAATAGAGAAATTAGAATTTGCCAAAGGTAAGAGCTCAAAAATCCAGAGTTCAGGCTGGAACCCAGAATGTGTGAGGACACATTATCTTCTAAGTTGGTAAACAGAATGCTTCTTCAGTTATGCTGATGTAATATTCAGCAGAAAGTCTATGATGAATAATCATCTTTAATAAAAATGTCGTTCAGTTGGTAGAGTGCTTGCCCAGCATCCCCAGCACCACATAAAACCATTCATGGTATAGTTCATATGTGTAATCCCAGTACTTGGGAGATGAAGGCAGGTGAATCTGGACTTTAAGGTCGTCTTCGACTACATAGCAGGTTCAAAACCAATTTTGGCTATAGGAGACCCTGTTTCAAAATATAAATAAATAAATAAACACCTTCATATGATTCAGGGCCAAAGCAATAACAGACTGATTGTGAGTACCAAGAGTAACATAAATCCATGTCTACCTGGGTCCATCTTTGCCTGGATATGATCAAAGGCTATCCAAGAAGATAGTCACAGAGAACAGAGTCAGAGAAGATGTAGAAGTACAGATACAGAGATAAAGGTAGATTCTAATCTCTGGACCCTGCTGGCCCTTTTTTCTAGACTTTTCATTCTAAGCATAGATGCTCTATTGTTATTTACACTATGTTTTTGAGTTATATTTTTTTCTTCTTGTAAAAATTGAATGAGTCCTGACTAATGTAATCCATTAATAAAAAAATAAATCTGACACTAAAATTGAAGCATATGACCTTTATTTCTTGAAATAACAGTTGTTTGATCAGCAAGGTTTTGCTCTTTTTTTTTCTATTGAAATCATTGCTGCCTGTGATGCTCAAGGTGGTCTAGATCTACACTTCCAATGGAGTAGTCATTAGCCATATGTGCTGTTGAGCCCTTGGAACATGGTTAGTATTACTGAGAAATGGAATTTTCAATGTATGTGTACTTCATTTCTAGTCAAATGTGGGTAGTGGCCAGAGTATTGGGCAGCACAGATCTATACCGTCTCTATACTTCATGGATGAATATAGACACATCTCTTACTCCAGGGTAATAAGTATAATTTTTTTGAAGTGACAGCTCATTTACTCTTTGTTTCTAGTGGGTTGTCAGAAGTCCTTCAGATATATCTGCAATTCCAAAACCCATATTTTTTCCATGTATAGCTTGCCCACATCTAGCCACTGATGCCTTTTAGGGTGGTTTGAATGTAAATGTCTCCATAGTCTCATGTGATTTTTTTTTAACTTTTTTTACATTTCAAATGTGACTGTATTTCTTTTTACAACTATCTGAATGAGATGAAATACAAGAACATTAACCTCCTTTTCAGATGAGGAAATGGAATCTCAGTTTCAATATCAATGAAAATAGTCGAACAAAAGACTTAAATCCTGTGCCCCTCCCCCAGTAATGTAGAAGATTTTAGTAAATTTTTACACCGCCACACCACCCTTAAGTTCCTACCGGCTGATAATGGCCTTAGTTGAAGATATCCTCCTGTGTTTCCTTCCTGTTTACTTTCTGTGATTGTGATAGAGATGTGAACCCCGAGAATTTGGGCACAAATTGCTCTCAGAGATTTAATATAGTAAATTTTGTAAATCAATACATCCATAGTAAATTTATCTCATAAAAGTCACAAGCATATGTGTGTGTATGAACATATCTATTTCTAACTTTTCATGTGATTTTGATCTAAATTTATGAGATACCTAAAGCACTAAAGGAAACATATATCATGCCCTCCAAGGCTCAGGGAGCATTGTGGAGGAGGGAGTGGAAAGAATGTAAAATCTACAGGGTAGGAGGGTGTAGTCTGTGGCATTGTCCCCGCCCCCAGATTGGTGCAATTCATGACCCCACAGAGAATACCATTAACTGCACTGAGGATGGTGTTCAGTGGAATGGGGGTGGGGAAGAGAGGATTAGATATGATGGGAATATGACCGATATACAAGATGTTCACATAATACAGTTCTAATTTTTTTTTTAAAGCCTCAGGTGTTTTTGATTAAGCTTCCTACTTAATTCCCAGCTGCTGGCACGTTAGAGAGGTGGAGCCTTGCTGAACAACATGTGTTCAGACTCAGCTCAGGCTTGCTGTTCTCTTCTTGCTGCTGATGTGTGATGAAGTGGGCAGCTTCCTCTGTTATGATGAAGCTTCCCCTCAAAATGGTAAGCCTGAAATAAACCCTTTCTTCCTCAATGCTGCTTCTGGCAAGGTGTTTTGATCCAGAGATATGAAGGTAACTGCAATACCTTTTCAGCTCTGCTAGTGCAGTGTCAGATGAAGGAAAGCTTTCTTACTTAGTAAACTTTGCCAGCTAGCCCCTGTGATCTATCTATCTATCTATCTATCTATCTATCTATCTATCTATCTATCATCATCTAACTACCATTATCTATTTATCTATAATCTATCTATCTATCTATCTATCTATCATCATCATCATCATCTATCAATCATTTATCATCTATCTATCCTTGTGAGAGTTTAGGAGAGAAGTATCTGGGACCTTGTAGCTGCTGGAACTCCTCAAGGTCCAGGTCATGATAACAGCTGTGGTAGAAATAACTAAGGCAAAATGAAAACACAGTACTATCCAGTTGTGTTCCTATTTGTGTTGTAATTCATCTAAGTTTGCAGAAAAAAAAAAAACTAGAGATGAACCATATGGTATTAATTTAACCAAAATTTACCTAGTTATCAATTTTACCTAGCCTCTGGGATCAGGAAGACTGAATTTTAGTCCTGACTGCATCACTTGTCACAGGTCAAGACCCCCACTGAATTATTTATACCCTTTAAGTAGTGTGATTGCAATAGAAAAACGAGGATAAATGTATCTATGTCGTGGTCTGTCTATGAGTAGTAAACGCACGCATGTCAACTTAGCCAAGTACTCACCTGGAGGTAAGTGCTCTGTGAATGTCCGCTGGTGTCACGTCACACTGTGCTGATAGGCAGAGGGTGGTGTGAGCATGAAGAAAGCTTCCGTGTTGATGACTTTGTAACGGCTCTCCACCTTGGGGTCCTTTCCAGCCTGCAGCAGCCTCTCACTGTGGAATCTGGCTGGAAGTTTGAATGAGGTTCTTCTCCACAGATTGCTCAGTATCAAATGGAGTCAATGAGATCCATGGTCAGACAGATGCCAGACTGCCTGCTCTGTGATTGCTTTTCACTCTTCGGTAACTTCCTTCTCCGTCATCTTTCAATATGTCAGGGAGTTCATGTCGGGGAGTTCTTGCCAGGGGGTTTTGGAGGCAATCTTTGATCTTTTTTTTTTTTTTTTACTTTCTTTTCTTTTTCTTTTCCTTTTCTTTTCTTTTCTCTTCTTTTCTTTTAGTTTCTTTTTTAGAGAGAGACAGACAGAGACAGAGAAAATTGGCATACTAGGGCCTCAGCCACTGTAATAGAATTCCAGATGCTTCCACCATCTAGTGGGCATGTGCAACCTTGCACTTGCCTCACCTTTTTTGCATCTGGCTAATATGGCATCTGCAGGGAGAGTCGAACATGGATCCTTAGGCTTCACAGGCAAGTGCCTTAACCACTAAGCCATCTCTCCAGTCTGGCTCTTTTCTTTCATAAGGGCTGAGGTGCTAAGCTTCTTAGCAGTGACATCAGGCAGTAGCTCTCTCAAGCACCAGTGCGGAGGCCATGTCCCCATTAGGCTGCCTTCCTGTGTGCTTGCTGATCAAGATGCTTAAATAGGACTTCAGAAAGCATTTATTTTCAAAAGTATTTACCTAGTACTTCCTATTTTTCAGGTATCATCTGACTACTAAGGGTACAGACTCTACAGCTACCTTCATGGAGCCTACAGTCTAAGCTTGTTGCCTGATGCTTAAGTATGAGGGAGGTCTTGTCACCTTGTTTATAGGCATCTAGACGCCTGCAAAAATTCGCCTTCTCCTTAGGACCCTGTGGAGGGTGACCCCTATGAGGATGTAGACATATGTTGACAGCATGTTATTTGATTAATAATTTAATTTAATAATAATAATTTAATTTAACATTTTGATTGATAAAATAATTTAATGATTGGATTCAGGTGTAATGGCATGGTTCTGTAAGAGCAAGGAGGAGCCTTGCAAGGTATTATTGCCACAAGGATAAAGCCCACAAACTATCATTTGATTTTGTGCTGACTTGTCTATAATACTAACCACAAAACTGTCTCTCTAACTAAATCAACCATATAAAATATTCAGTCTGCAAACATCAATGGGGGGTGTTCTTGTCACACCATACAATATGTAGATTTTGGAAACATTGAGGTGCTTATATACTATAAAGGAAGCCATTTTCAGTACCTTAAGAACATGTGGATTTACATGATCACCAAAGTTCCTTTAAAAATGTCCTGTTCCTTACTTTTTAAAAAAATAAAACAAACCTGTGTTGTAGTTTTCTCTGAGTTGGCTATGACCATGGTCATGTTGAAATAGAGCTTTCATGAAATTGATTAAGAGGTAAATAATTGACCGGGGGGAATGAAACTCTTCAGTGGTGCACCTTTTCACAAGTCATCTATGGTAGAGGTGGGACTTCCCAATGGTACAGCTGCTCAAGAATGACCCACACTCCTGAAAAAAAATCCAAATAAACTCATTAGTTCACCAAGCTGGACTTTCACGGAATCTTATTTGGGACTGTTCGTACCCTCTTTATTGGGGTGAGTAGACATTCCTTCATGCCTCCCCAGGGAAAGTCATACCACATTTGTGTTGAGGTTATAAAACTTCAAGGAATCAATGTGCTCATATGCCTTAGCTTTCCTGTATCACAATCTACTCAGAAAGCAACTAAAACTCAAAAGGAACAAATCCATGAAAACTTCATTTTTGCTTCTGTATCAGTTACTTTCTTGTATTTAGGACAAAAGTCCCAACCAGCATCAGCCTAAGGAAGCAAAGAGTTTTTACTGTTAGCTTACAGTTTCAAGGAGCTCATTCCAGGAGCAGACAGCAAGCCTCACATTGTCACACCAGCAATGAAGAAAGGAGGGAGACAAAAAGGGAGGGAGGAGAAAGGGAGGGAGAGAGAGAGAGTAGGGCTGAACTATAACTTCTCAAGGCTGAGTCCCATTGACACACCTCCTCCAGCAAGGCTCGACCCTGTAAAGATTCCATAACCAAACAGTACCACCATCTGGGGATTAAGTATTAAACCACACAAGTCAATAGGGAATTTTTACATTCAACCTAACAGTCTCTTTTACTTTAGCAGACATCACATTTACATGGATTCTATTATGTCTTCCTTACCATAATCCTCTGAGGTGAGTTTTTGTTGAAGATTTTTTTTTATTATTATTTTTGGAGAGAGACACAGAGAAGAGACAGACAGAGAGAGAGAGAGGGAGACAGATAGAGAATGGGCACTCCAGCAGTCTCTCAGCTGCTGTGAACGAAATCCAGATGTGTGCGCCCCCTTGTGGTAAGTGCGGCATTGCACCCTTGCGTCACTTTGCAGCTGGCTAAATGTGGGACCTGGAGATTGGAACCTGGTTGTTAGGCTTAGCAGGCAGGCGCCTTAACTGCTAAGCCATCTCTCCAGCAATGAAGATTTTTTTTTTAATTTTACTTTAAAATTATTTATTTAGAGCTGGGCGTGGTGGTGCATGCCTTTAATCCCAGCACTCAGGAGGAAGAGGTTGGAGGATCGCCATGAGTTCGAGGCCACCCTGAGACTACAGAGTGAATTCCAGGCCAGCCTGGACCAGAGTGAGACCCTACCTCAAAAAAATTATTTATTTATTTGAGAGAGAAAGAGGCAGATAGTTGGGGGGAGTAGGGAATGGGTGTGTCAGAGCCTATAGCCACTGCAAATGAACCCCAGATGCATGCACCACCATATGCATCTGGCTTTACGTAGATACTGGGGACTTGAACTTGGTTCTTTGGCTTTGTAGGCAAGTATTTTAACCACTAAGCCATCTCTTCATCCCTTGTTGCAGTTTTTAATTTATTTAATTCATTGTATTTATTTTGAGAGAGAGAGTGAGAAAGAGGCAGATACAAAGACAGAGAGAGAGAGAGAAAGAGAGAGAGAGGGAGAGAATGGGTATGCTAGATCCTTCAGCCATCATAAATGAACTTTAGACATGTGTGCCACCCTTGTGTATCTGGCTTACATGGGTCCTGGGGAATTGAACCTGGGTCCTTTGGCTTTGCAGGCAAATACTTTAACTTCTAAAACATCTCTTCAGCACCTGTTGCAGTTTTAATAGGGGAAAAATTTGGAAATTATGAGTTACAGAAACATGCCAGAACTCAAACTGTCAGGTAACAACAGACCTGGATTACATGCTGATATATTTGACCTCACAGCCAATTCTTTAAACTGCTCTACCCAAGGGTATGATTGTACTAAGTTCTTTACAGTCCTTGCTATTGCTTTGTCTTTGTTAAGCTCTTGATAAATACTTGTCAGTTGTAGGCTTGAGGGTCTAGTGCAAGGGAGAGAGGGGTTAAAGAATGAGGTGTCTAGCTTTAACTCAAATTAAAAAAATCAGTATCTACTTGATTCTAATGTCACCTGCTATTTCTCTATATCCAGGCACACTAGGTTGGATGAATCAGTTTTTACATCAGATTAATATGACTTCTGTCCCCAAGATTTCTTTTCCTATTTTCTTACATACTGTTTCAGAGTTAACCAGAGAAAAATTTATACCCTAAAAATTTCCACAAGACATGTAACCTCACAATCTCATTTTTCTAGTACTTTTCTTGAGGGTTTAGGGGTCCCACTGCTTAGTATTGTTAATACGGTGCTGGTGGTTGGCTCCCAAAACCACTTTTTTCTTACACTGTGGCGTCTGCAGACACCTCAGTCACATACCTCTAGCCTTCTACATGTCTGAGCCTGAGCTCCACAGGGAGACCTATTTCCTTCAGCTTCCCCATGAGCTGTCGTTCACTCTCCTCAAAACTCTTTCCTTTGGAAATCTAGTGAAAATGTTCTATGTTTTCACACACTTGTATAACAAATCTCCTGTAATCCTTTGATGAATCTATGAAGTAGCTATTAGTGTCCTCAAATTATAATGGAAAAAAAACACTCAGAGAAGATATGAATTTTCAAGCCCAGTTATCAGTGGGAGAGTTATAATGGGGACCTAAGGCTTGGCCTGGACTCCAGTACTTGTCCCACTCTACTCTGCCTCCCTGGTCTGCCAGTGGGATGCATGCAGCAGCAAAATAAAGGGGATTTTTCCTGAGCTAGTCCATTCTGGAAATGTTTCCTAGTTGAGTGCCACTGATATTGGAGGTGGGACTGTTTGCTGCAGTGAACTGTCCTGGGCATTGCTGGATGGTTGGATTCCTGCCTCCCACCTATTAAGGGCTGCTATGCTAGGATCCCTGACTCACTGCAGCAACCAGTGAGCTTCTGTGGAGAATAGTAGATCGTTCCTAGAAATAATTTCCAAACTTAGATCCTCATTTCTAGGTTGATTAATTGCTTGGCAAGTGGTAGAAAATAGCAGATCCTATGTATATTAAAATAGAAGCTGAAACAAAACAGGGAAGAAGAAAATGACAGTGGGGAAGTTTCCACCCATTTCTCTGCCTACTCAACATATGAAGCATGTAGAGAGTTACATGCTCATCTCATTCTGGAATTAGCTGTGGGTAGAATCTGAGACTGAAGACAAACAAAGGCAGGGAGTGGTACATTGGGAAACAGCAGGCAAGGAGAGAAAGAGTGAGGATAGAGTCTCCTTGGCCTGAGCAAGGTTCTCCTGGCCTACAGAATGAGGTACTTGGGTGGGGAATGCTGAGTCCCTTTGGCCTGGTTATTTTTCTGACTTTTGCAGGTCAGAAATGAGGGCTCTTTCATTTTTCAGTAGTTATTTTATTTTATTTTTTGTTTTTGTTTTTCGAAGTAGGGCTTCACTCTAGCTCAGGCTGACCTGGAACTCACTATGTAGTCTCAGGGTGGCCTTGGACTCTCGGTGATCCTCCTACCTCTGTCTCCCGAGTGCTGGGATTGAAGGTGTGCGCCACCACGCCTGGAAGTTTTTCAGTATTTCTTAATACACTGGTTATTGTGTATAATTTAGCCTGCTAATGATTTCCATATTTCTCAGCTGCTTTAGCCTGAATCATCTTTATCCCTCAGGAGGAAACAGAGTCAAAGTCTATGATTTGATTCTATTCAGAAAGCATAACCCTCAGGCCCAGGCTCAGGGCCTGAGCTGTCCTGTTTATTCCTGCTGGCACATAGCAGTCACAAGCTCTGGGTGAGGGAGATACACGGTCTGAAGTGTTAGTAGAGTCAGATGTGCTCAGTGGAAACAGTCTGGCTGGCTCACAACAGATTCCCAGCCCTCTTGGCTGTCCTCCAGAAATCATGTCTGCTAGAATTTCTGCAACAGATCTGATAGTTGCTGACTTAGAGAACTTGTAAGTTGCCTGTGAATTCATGGTGATGGTCCTAATTCCAGATAGAAATTCCCCACTGATAATAAGAGACTGAAAATGTGCAGAAAAGGCACTGAGAGCTTATTTGAGCTGTGTCTGCATAAGTATATATGTGTGTGTGTGAGTATATGTGAGCAAGAAAGGAAGTGAGAGATTATGTACGATATGAAAAGAATTTATATAGGTAGAGGCTGCATGTCTTACAAATGGAGTGTTTCATAAAGACTGTTATGTTGATAAGTCAAATTAGAATGATGACCCTTCATGATTTCATAACATAAAAAACAACTTGCTCTTATATGATGTTTTACTAAAACATACCGTAGTGTATAACTTGAAAGTTGAGAGAAATAGGACAGGCAGATATAAGACAGGGTAGTTGATAAAAATTACCACAAGTTATATATTGGTTTCACTTGTGTTGTAGAGCATCTGCTAAACTTTCTTTTCTGGTAGATTATTTCTTGGGATTTTTTTTTTTCCTTTATGAAGTGTAAATGACTTTTGCATTTTTCATTTGTTCGGTGTTTATTTCCTGGAGCCCCATTCTAATGCAGATAACATACACACACTGTGTACACTTGTGTGAGTTTGTACTTAGGTGTATACTAAAGTGGTGCTGTGGTTTTAAATCTGAAATGCCCCAAAGGCCATGTGCAAAGTCTTGGTCATCAGCCTGTGACACTCTTGGGAGGTGCTGTAACCTTAGAAAGGAGGGTCTAGTAGAAGGAAGAGATTACACTGGGGATGTACCTTTGAAGGGAATATTGGGATGCTGGTTCCTCCTCTGTCTTTTTGCTTTCTGGCTGTCAGGAGGCAAGCAGCTCTGCTCTACCACACGCTCACCACCATGCTGTTATGCCTCATTGCAGGCACATGGTGTTTGGGCCATGGCCATAGTCTGAAACCTCTGAAACTAGCAGTCAATACAAATCTTTCCTTCTTATAATCTGATTAGCACAGGTGTTTAGTCACAGTGTCTGAAAGCTGGCTAACAAAAGAGGACAATTTGTGGAGTTAGAAGAAAGGAAGGAAGCTGGTTGTCTATTTTGTTAGAGACAATTTCAAAGGAATAGAGGAAAGATAACTCACACTTAGTAACTGATTTGTGGGAACAATTGAAAAAGGAGCTCTGGTTTAAAGCTTCACAAGCATTTTACATGGCAGCATGAGAGAATGAAACCAAGCATGGTGCCCTTCTAAGTGCAGGGTTGTAACATGCCTTTGGTTGTGTCATATAACCTTCTGAACTCATTGCATCTTTAACTTGGTAATGACGCTTTCTACTTTGTAGGTTGATGGTAAAGAAACACACACACACAACTAAAGATGATTTGACCTGATGTTGTATGTCAATGTTTATTAAACTTATCTATTTATCAAGCTTACTAAGCCTAAACTAAGGACTTAATAAATAATAATATTTGAAAAGGTGAAAAAATAAAATAAATGTTAATTTATTTGGATGACTTGCTATGTCAAAGTGTATTTTGTTTTGGTGAAGGGTAATAACTTGCTTTGCAACCTTTCTTTTGCCTTGAATCTTTTTCCAAAATAATAGACTTCTGTTAATTTCCTGTTAAAAGAAATATGAACTTGGTTGCTGGCCACATGTGTGCCATGAATCAATCCCTGTGTAGAAGCATTATGAAATTTAGAGAAAGGTTTGGCTCACCTGCTTAGTGCCTCACCTTGTAATATTTGCAATCATAAAAACGTCTACTCTGATACTTTCTAACTTTTAATAGAGTACCACAGATAAGCAAAGCTACAGTTTCATAAATTTAAACTTTTGTTACTTGAGCTATTGAAAAGAGTGTTTTATACCCAAAGCAGAAATTGTATACTTCTCCTTAATAGTGAACAGCTGAAATGATTTAAGCTCAAATATCATCTTTATCCTACCTACTGACACCTTTTTATAAGAGAAGCATCAATAAACTCTTTGAGGTCATAAAGTACAGTTTTGAAATATATTTTAATAAAAACAGGACCATTCATTTTTTGAAAAACAAACACAAACAAACAACTTTGACATATGTTCCTATCCTAGAAAACAGAACTATAGATAAGTCATAGTCAAGTAGCTTGAAGGTGATATATCTGTTATGTTTCTATTTTCCTAATGACCTATCAAGATATCATTTACAATAAACTCATTACAAATTTAATGTTTTTCTTGTAGTTAAATGAAGTGGTAGAATGGGCTTAACTCCATATGATTGCATTTTCTTGCATTACAAAATTGCCACACCTCACTTTGGTGATTCTTAATGATTTCCAGAGTGGGAATGTGAAATGTTTTAAAAGGTAATATCACCCTTCACTCAGCATTGCATTACCAAAATGTGGCAAAAATCTACACATTCAGTCTTCTGTCTTTTGCATAACAGAGCCTATAGGATGAAGACTTCCATGAAGCAAATCCTGAGGAACTTAAAGGAACTTCTTGCCTAGATCATGGAAGATCAGGCTCATAGCCATATCTTACCCTTCCAAAAGCACTAATCTTGAAGACTGGATACATGAGAATTTACTATTCCTGTGTGTGAGCAACCCCATATTCTGTATTTGTTTAAAGAAAATCGGAGCTGTGTCAAAATTTTCTGTCCATCCAGTTTCCTGTATCTTTCTTTGTCACTTTAAAGTCCAGCGACAGATTGTCCATTCATACTGTAGTTATGTTGTGTTAGTCAGAATTCCATCACTTATAATAATCAACTTAGAATAGGAAGATTTGGCTCACAGTTTTGGAGGTTTCAGTTTGTGACTGGTTGGCTCTGTTACTTTGGGCTTGAGGTGGTACATAATGGCTAGAATGTGTGGTGGAAACTAAAGAAAGGAAGAGGAAGGGACTATGTTCTTACTAGTCCCTGTGAGGGCACACCAACATGACCTGAAGACCTCCCACTAGGCCCCACTTCTTGAAGTTTCTAATACCTCCCAACAGCATCAAACTGAGGATGAAACTTTTAACAGATGGGTATTTGGGGCAAATCCAAGATTCAAGCTAGAGCAAACCCCAAGGTCTATCACTGAAATCTTTGTCTCTATCCAAAAGATGGTGGCCTATCATTCTGTTAACTACTTCCAGTTGAGTCCTGTCGGGGTTGTTCTCTCTCATTCCTGGTTTTACCTATGCCATTATACTTAGAGGTGTTATACACACAGTGTCCCACACACTTCAATACTTTTGTCTCATGCCAGATCTATTGACCCTCTTTCTTGACTTTGTTTTCTTATCATATTTAGCCTAACAGACTCCACCAGGGTTGGATTATGCTGCCTCTACTTTCATATGTTTATATTTCAATCCCTAGTGCCTCAGGATATGACCTTGTTAGAGACAGGTCTTTGTAAAGATTACCAAGTTAGAATGAGATTATTAGGGTGGGTTCCAATCCAATATTGGATCAGCTCTCCTGATAACTATGGGAAACCTGAAGATAGATTTGCATACATGGAGAACAGCATGTAGACATAAAGATATCTGTCTATAAGGCAAGGACAGAGGCCTTGAATAGATTCCTCCCTCATATCCTCCAACTCTGCTGACACCTTATTTTAAACTTCCAGCCTCCAAAATAATGAGATAATAACTTGCTCCAGCCACCCATATTTAGGTACTTTGTTATGACAAGCCAAGGAAATGAATACTGGGGTCCTCTGGTAATGTTCCCAGGTTCCTTTCTTGAATCTTCTACAGTGTTCAAAACTTCAAAGCTCAGGAGGTAAAAACATAGCCATGAATGGGACGAGGCTTGCTTTCATTCCCATGGCACACAAGTTTCTGAAATATGGTTGGCCTATAACTCAGAGATCTCTCTGCTTTCTTGGTCCTCATTCTGCAGGAGTTTCTGGGCTGATGAAATCTGGTATGGTCTTTTCTTCAAGTGTAAAGTATTGGTGAATTTCTTCAGGTCATATGTTTTTCCCTTTTGGGTTTCTTCTAACTGGATGAGTGAAAGTCAGCCAGCTCTACCATCTCCACCAGTGAGAACGTTTGGCATTGTATGGTCATACAGTTCATCATAGATGGTGACAGTGAGCCAGTTGTGCCATGAGGGTCACAAATCAAATGTAGCCAACTCCTGGCAGTCAGATACAATATTGTTTCCTCTGCCCTCCCTATGAGCAAGTGGTCAGGGCCATAATTACTCAGGATGGCAGGTGGCAGGGCTACATCACATCCTGACATTAGCTTTTAGCTATTTTTTTTATAGCTGCCAGTGTACTCAGTCAAATACCTGTCTGTCATCACAATCAGACAGGTCTTAATGCCTCTGCATTACAGAGGAGGGCCTCAGTTCCCTTCCAGCCCGTTTATTATGGTCCCAGCGTAGCATTTTATCACACATTTCTTACGCATAGCCTCCTCTCCACCACCACGGAAATCTTCCAAGTTGGCAGCTTTAGTGTCTGCTGCCATTAATCTTCACTAGGCTGGGATCACAGGCCAAAGGATGATTTATTGCAATTACCTGTTCTAGTGCAGAGCTCAGGTGAGCTGGGCTCAGATGCATTTACTGGGCGCCTTTCCATTCTCCCACAGCCAAGAAGTAAAAAAAAGAAAAACAAAAAAAGGTGTCCGTTTTGTTTCTAGGTAGATCTTCTTTCATTTCGCCCCTTAAACGTTAGTTAATTAATGGGGAAGTGGAGAAATCGATGTGGATAGTATTAGGGTTATATATAGACATGGGGAAGTGGGGAAGCCTGGATGTTCAAACACAGAAATGACACTGACATTTGACAGTCCATTTAATTTCTTTGTTGTTTCTGCATTTTAAGAAACATCCGAAGGAAATTCACAATTGCACTTACCTGACACTTTCTGCACCATCTGTTCCAGGTGATTAAAACCAATCTGCATATAGTGTTGTGTTTCATTTCCAATTTCTCGCTCCCTGGGATGGCAGGGGGCAGTGCATGAAGTGGAGATAATGTGTACTTCGGATCTGCAAGTAAGGGAGGAAGAAGGGGGGCTGTGGAGGAATAAAAGGGGGGAAGGAAGCTCCACAGTAAACTCTGTAGCAGAAATAAATGTGTTCCTAAATGGGGCCATTGTTTTCCCATGACTCGCTCTGATGGCAGCTTCTTGTCTGGCTCCATTTAAAAAGGCTCAGAATTCTCATGTCCTTGCTCTGGTGGAAAAGTGATAATTTTCAGGATAGATTAATGGAATTTAAAAGCTTTTTTTCTGTTGCATCCAAGATCTGATTCATTATTGAGTTTGCTATGATCTGTGAAAGACACTATTTGGTATCAATTATGAAGAAAGACATTTATTTTCTCCTGGATGGGGGAAAGATTTTTTTTTTTTTCTTTTGGTTTCTCAAGGTAGGGTCTTGCTCTAGCCCAGACTGATGTGCAGTTCACTATGTAGTCTCAGGGTGGCCTCAAGTTTATGGTAATCATCCTACTTCTGCCTCCCAAGTGCTGGGATTAAAGGTATGTGCCACCATCCTTACCTGAATTATATGATATTTAAAGGATCCTTTTTGGGTTTTTATGACTCAAACAATAGGCAAGACAGGGACTGTGATCTCCTAAAGAGACAGGACAGAGTTGGGCAGGGGTAGCACAACCATGATCTCCAGATATGCGACAATAATCTTGGATTCTATTTCCATCTCTCCCCGCTTTGTGTTGTTTTCCAAGGTTGCCCTAAGTTGGCCTATGGACTGCTGAAAATGGGACACTGGGATTCTGGATTGCTCCCACCTCAGTGCATACTCCTCTTACCCCTGATGGGGATCCATTCTTGAATTCTGCTACCAGTGTGGGCTGCCTGGGATTTCATGGAACATTTGATGAAGCTACAAGGAGCCTGTTGTCTGCCAGGAAGACCATTCTCCTGGGTTTTCAACAATCCTGCTTTCCATGTCAGTATTTCAACAGAAAGCACGTCCTTCTGAATATATTTGGGAAGAAAGAGGATAGTGTCAAAAGTTTCTGTGGCCAGGAATGGCTACCTGACATACTTTTACCAATCAACAGCTTTAAAGTTTTATATAAAGTTTTTCTTCCATATGTTCTTGGGACCAGATTGTGAAGAAGAGAAAAATTTCTTTAGAGCTTAGAAGTTACTGATTCTAGAAAGAAAAGCACAAAAAGGCAAGAGTTTCCATCTTGACTATTGGAAGTGGAGGTTTTATAATCTTTGTAAATGGCTCAGGTAAGTAGGAAGGTTGGCACATGACACCAACAGGCGGTTAGGCTACTTCTCAAGTGAGTCCTAGGGAATCTTGCTTCCCTAATGCAAATCTTCTTGTGTGTTGGTTGGACCTGGTGTCTAGCTTCTAATGAATGGCATATGGGGTAGGTGATAGGATGTCCATTCTCAGGGACTTTGGTACCTTCTACAGCTCCTTGCTCTGATCAAGCCAGCTGCCATGTTGTCAACTGCCCTTTAGAGAGGTCCCCATGTGCAAGTTGCTCAGGGGTGTCTTTGGCCAACAGCCTTGGGGGAGCTGAGCCTCTCTGACCAAAGTTCCATGAGAACTTGTCTCCTGTCAACAATGTGAACTTGGAAAACATTCTTTTCTATGGAGCCATAAATGAGCAACCTGAGGAAATACTTTTTATAGTCTTTTGAGACATCCTCCAAAGACATCATAGAATTAAACTGTGCCCAGATAGGAGCCATGGACACAGTAAGAGAATTACTAAATAAGCATTGCTGTTTTAAGCCATTACAATTGGCTTGTATGTACAATTAGCATGTGTGTGTGTGTGGGTGGGTGGGTGTGTGTGTGTGTGTGGGTGGGTGGGTGTATGTGTAGTGTACACACATGTGTATGCATGTGTGCATGATCGCTGTACATACATACAGATGCCAGATGCCAGATGGAGACATTGGCTGTCTTTCTCTGATACTCTTCTGCCTTATTTCTCTGATACAGCATCTCTCCCTGAACCTGGAGCAGAGCCCATGTGATCTTCCTGCCTCCATCCTCTCAACAAGGAGCTTGCAAGCATGTACCACCACATCTGGCTGTTTACATGGGTGCTTTGGATCAGACTCAGGTCTTTGTGCTTGCATAGCAAGTGTTCTTAGCCATGAGGCCATCTCCTCAGCTCCTGGGCTCATTTTGTTATGCAGTTATAGATAACCAATTCATCAAGGAAAATTTCATCCCATAGGAATCTTTCAATTATTCTGTTTGATTCTGAGAGGAATTCAGGAAAAGGTTCACTTGCCTTGGAATACTTTGGGCAATACAAAATTAGATCAACAGTGTCAATAATAAAAGTGCTTAAAAACTTGGATGGCAAAGACACTGGAAAATCAGAGTGTATTTGGTGTACCCCTGTACAGGGTGCTAGCCTTGTACTTAATGAATTGTGGATGTTTCAAAGTGGGTCTGAAAGAAAGAGTGGAGCAACATGCAGGCATTTGGTAGACTCAGGGAAGAGGTTAGCTAGCAACTGGATGAGCATGTCCACATTTTAATCACCAGCATGGCCACAAGGCCCAGCTTTGGTATGAGGCCTGGGTCAATCCCGAGTTGTTCATTTTAGTAGTGTCATCTGCATCAGAAGGCACAGACCCCTTGTCTGTGTCAGGAGACAGTCTTGGGTTCCAGGGCTTCTACATGTCACAAGCAGCTGGGTTTTTCCACCCATTTGCTTGTGAAGAATTAGTCCTCTCCCACAGCTGGAAGCCAGGTTTTGCTTCCACATCCTTTGTTCAGTATTGTGTACAATGGTTCTCTACAACATAGGAGTCTGTGCATGGGCTGATCTTTTAAATATTAAGCTGCATACTTGGGCCAGGAAAATCATAGCAGCTCCTTGATTTGATAATGCCAGGGAAACTGGTAAAGAAAATAACTAACTGGGGCCAAGTTACTAATTATTACTAAATATCCCAATGTGTGTACACAGACCGTGTCAGGCACATCAAAGAAAAATCAAAGCATAGTGTAGTGCTAACTCCTGAAGCCTCTTGCTTAATGCAACTGTTAGGTTATATCAGGGGTTTTGAAATCATCACAATGATTTTTCCTCAAAAAAATAAAACACCTCTGGGCCTACTTCCTAGCTTAGCAGGATCTGGCTTAGTTTTCCTTTCTATGAAAGGGGAAACATATAAAAACTGTTAATAATTATTCTTCACCCTTCAACTAAGGAATTCCACTGCATGTAAGAAATGTGCTATGTTTAAAAGTGTTTGGCACCATTTGAGGGACCTACAGTGTGACCCAAATCCCTGGTTGTTTTTCAGCTTTAGAATAGACCTTATGCCCTCATGATTTTAGCCACAAGCAAAAAGGAAGGGATACCTTACAAATTATCTTTTTCCAGGGATGTTCTGGCCATTTGATGTTGGGGCACAGTCCACACAGAGATGGCAGTAGGAGCACCCCAGATCAGTCTTACATTGTGGCTTTTCATCACCTGTCCTGCAGCTCCTCAACCCCTCCAGTTTTCATACACCCCAGCAAGCTTTGCCAGTTCATCACATTCAGCTCTATAGATGGATGCCACCTTTTCACTGTGGTCTCATTTGTAGCCATTGTCCCCATTTTGTCCTGGTTTTCTGGTTGGCCACCTGGTGCTTTTCATATCCATCTTCATGGCTTAGTATTTATAACTGCTCTTTCTCATCTGTTCAAAGCTAAAACGATATCTTTCTGTTCATCCTGGCCTTCAGTGAATCCACTTGCCATGCAGAGATGCAAGGACCCTGGAACCAGTATGCCTGGATTTAAATATGACCCTTTTGTACATTAGCTGTATACTTAGGCAAGTCACTTAGACATGATTGTGAATCCTTGGCTGCCTATGGCTGTTATGTATGTATTCCCTTAGTATGGGAATCAGCAATCCCTATCACACAGGGTGATTAAAGCAGCAAATGATTTATGTGTGCAAAATCTATCACATGCTGATGTAATGGGGTGAATTGGGTTCTGGTGTGCTTTCTGGAACCCCAAACCTTGATTCATATCTGTAAGTTAAACAAAGAGTTGGCAATTCCAGATTTAAGACATGATTTTTTTTTTTAAATACCACATTTTATTCAGATCTCACAAAGGAGTGGGAAAGGGTGAAAACTGGGAGGTAAGGGAAGATACAGTCAGGAGAAGCGAAGTATACTACATGAAGCCCCAAAACCCATGTAGGCCATGTGAATCCCAGGACACCAAGTAGCCTAATGTGGATCTTAGGGGAAAAAAACAAACACATGAGAAGAGATTTTCAAAAAGTGTGTGCTTCCAAGAAAGATCAAAAGTGAAAACAGTAATAAAAGGAAAAAATGTCTCTTTTCACCCTGGCAGCTATGGAGAGAGCTCTTACCCATCCGAAAACCCCCCAAAACATTGCTGCCAGCTCCAGAGAGAGAGGAAAAATGTCCCACTCTTTCCATAGATCCAGCGGGATATAGGATTTGTGCCATCCCACCTGGACACACCTATACCAGGTGTCCCAGCCAATAGGCCAGGGCTTAGAGGAAAAATCCATGCATACCTGCACAGGGTACACAATTAAAAAAAGATCTAATTGGGTGACATGGACAAACACTAAATCCCAAGACTGGCACAGGTGGGACAAGCTGAGACAGATATGGCAAGGGTGTGGTGTCCTAAGGCCCCTCCCTTTAAGGGCCACCCTTGGTCCTGCCTAATTAAGCTAACTGCTGACTCTGACACCCCCCATGCTGATTGGCTCATTTGAAGCCTTAATAATTAGTACATATATGTTATTTAATACTATGGTACTGCTCATGTTTTTTTTTAATCATATGATTTTCTCCTCTTAATCTCCCTGATAGTTAAGTGCCATTACAGCCCTCTTGCTTAAGTTGTGTAAAACAGACAACCTGCCAAAGGTCATACATCGTGAGAGAAGTTTGGGTTAAGAGTTGAATCCAGGGTCTCTTCAGATGATGAATGATTTGCTCTTTCTCTCTTACTCTTTCCTTTGTCCAGGAGCTGATGAACTATTTGTGATTCAAATGGATGACATACAAGAGATGCACTGAGAGTAGAGAGGACATTTGTTGATCATTTGCTGTTGGTAATAACCCTCCTAGATTCTACAAACTAATTCGAGTGTGTGTGAATGTGTGTATACATGCACTCACATATAGAGGCCAGAGGACAACCTCATATGTCATTTCTCAGGTGCCATCCATCATCTTTAAGATAGGACATCTCAATAGTATGTGACTCATTAAGTAGGCTAGAGTGTATGGCCACCCAGCCCCAGGAATCTGCCTCTCCAGGGCTGGAATTACAGGCACATATCACAGTGGCAGGCTTTAAAAAAATGTGAGTTCTACTGGTTGTGGTGGTGGGGTTCTGAGGATCAAACTCAGGTCCTCAAAGTTATAAGGAAAGCATTTAAGCCAATTGAGCCATCTCTCTAGCCCCAGTTGCTGAAGAGAATACATCCAGGTAGTAAATCTGAAAACAAGTCATCAATAGAAAATCACAAATCACTGTTAATAGAAGGGGATTAGGAATAGTATAATATAACCAAATAATTATTTGCATTTAGATTTATAATATGCTTGCTATATTGGTTCAAATGGAAATATTAAACACTTCAATCATTTGAAGAATCATTGAAGTATTCTATAAATATTGCACTGATCATGGGCTGACAGTCTTTCCTCATATTCACATTTTCCTTTTCCTACCTTCATTCCAGAAGCAATGCTAAATTTCTTTTGTAGAAGGCTCCCTAAATGCCTCATGTCTTCTGAATCATTTCTTGGTAATTTGAAGGAAAGAGAAAAGATTCAGTGTATTTTGTTAGACTGTCTGAAATGATCACTCAAGGGTAATGGCATCCTTGGCTGTTCTAGTGTTCACTGTACTGCAATGAACATCTGCAACTCCTTTGGGCAAGTTGACCTAGGTTTTGTCACAGAAAAATATGAGGAACTCCCAAACTCAAATCTTTTTCTTTTGTAAACAGTGATGCCACAGAAGAATGGTGCACTGCAATAGAAAATCAAGAACAATAGAATTAGGAGAACATAAAATAGAATCTTCCTGAACACAGAGGTCAACATTCAGAGTGAAGTAAATGTTACTGCCAGCTCACAATTACCTGGGTCATGTGTGGAACGAGAAAAACAGGTTAGGTAGACATAGCTTGGTCTTTGTTTGGCTTGCCCAAGTTCTTACATCTTTTCAGAGGTTTACATCTAGTTCTGAATCAAGAATCTGCCTCTGGGGTCTATTCAGATGGTGAGTGATTGAAATAGCTCCAAACATTTTGAATTCCATTACTGATATTCATAAATTCATTAATCTCATAATTGGGAGATTTCATGTTTGTGGTGGTTTGAATGTTGATGCAGGTCACCTATAGCCTTAGGTACTTTTGATTAAGCTTCCTACTTAGTCCTCATCAGGCAGAGTCATGCTGGAGGAGGTGTGTCACTGGGGTGCTGATCTTGAGTCCAGCCCTAAACGTGTTCAGAAGCAGCTTGTGCTGGCTGGTATTCTTGTTTTCTTTCTCTGCTGTGCATTTATGCTGAAGTGAGCCAGGTTCATCTACAGTGATGAAGCTTCCTCTGGAATCTGTAAGCCTGAATTAAACCCTCTCTTTCCATAAGCTGCTTCTGGTTGGATTTTTTTTTTTTTTTTACCAACAACACAAAGGTAACTGCAACAATATGAAAATATGTATTTCTGATATTGCTGAAGAGTTTGGAAGTTCTGGCAACAATAGGCTTGCATTTCTATCAGGAATGGTCAGGGATGAGTAAAGTGGGAGAGTTAGTCAGTGGCAAGCACTCTTGCTGGTTTCCTCCCCGGCAGGTAGAGCGGAAGAGAGAGCCGGGCCAGTGGCTCCTCTTGAGGCTGAGCAGTATGATGGGAGTCGGTGGCCAAGACCCCCCTCCTCTAAAACACTGGAGAGAAAAACACACTGGGCCCGGTGTCTGTCAAGGCAGGAACTTGTTTTATTGTAATGAGAAGGTGTTTATATAGCTTTGAGAAAGAGGGAGTGTCCCAGGATGGAAAAAAGGTGTAAGGGCCAATAGTATTTCACCACATCAGCAGTAGCTGGGCGGAGGCAGTTTTGGCTTAGGCCTTGCTGAGTCACTCTTAAGTGGAAGCAGGCCAAGGACAGGTCACCAAAATCTAGTCAGGCTTAGGAAGTTCCACTAGGCCTCACACCCAGGCCTCATAGGGCCCAACATCTCCCCCTTTGGTTTTTGTAAGAACGGCGGAGATCATGGCCCCTGTCTTAGGCTGTCCCCCTCTGGGAATCTTACCTGTCACTGGGTACCATGCCTCTAGCCCATTGAAAATCCACTCCATGACCTGTCTTAGGTTGTCTCAGCCTGTCTGAGATCTTACCCATCATTGGTTCGATGGAGGGCGGGGGAGGGATTCTAGGTGGACAGCCAGTCAGAGGAAGGGCTCAGCTCCTGAGTTGCAAGCCTGTGGTATTTTGACCTGATGAAGTTTAATTGTCTCTAGCTGTTGGTGAATGAATTGTGAAATCTTATTAATTACACAGGGCCCAACAATGAGGATAAGAAGAAGGAGAAAGAGAGATCCAAGGGGAGGGAGAAGGTGGGGTAAAAAACCATGTAAGCCCATCCAAAGCGGGTTGTCTTGGAAGTCCCGTCTCCTCTTTTCCAAATCTCTCTGGAGCTTTTCTGGCTTTATTTGGGTCTAGCAGCATCCACACCTCCAATTGTTCCTGGGGAAGAAACAGAGGCACAGTTCTCAGGGGTGGAACACTCCCTGGAGAGTTGATTGTTATTGTCGCCTTGTTGGGGTAAATATTTTAAGTCTCTTGCTGGTACCCAAATGGGTCTTTTTTCCTCTTGAGGAAAGACACATTTAAATCCTCTCCCTGCTGTGAGGAGGGGGTCTGGTCCTCTCCAGGCCCCAGACAATGGGTCCCTCCATTTGACCCAGATGGAGCTGTAATTAACAGTTGAGGTCCAATGTTTTTGAAAAGGGGACAAGTGTCTATCTTCTTTAGAAAAATTTAAAATATTTAGGGTTAATAATGCCTTTTTTAGTTGGTCGTGTGGGGGTCGGGATTCCCCTTTTGTTTTTGTTTATGATGGCCTGGCCCTGCAGGATATTAGAAAATTTGATTTGATCTGGCAATCTAAGGGTGGCAAAGTATTGAAGCATATAGCTAATAGTATGTTTAGTCTTTTCCCCGGCATGTGCTGATGCCCAGCAAGCATGGGAGAAAGTATTAACTGAGAGAAAAATATATTTAAGTTTTCTAAATGGAGAATAGTGTGTAACGTTAATCTGTTAAAGGTGATTAGGGCATAGCCCTTGAGGATTGGCTCCTGTAGTTTGAAGAGGAGGTACCTAGAGGAAAGGCTGACAGGATTTGTAAGTTTGGACAATTTTATTTATGTTTAAAGCCCCTCTAATTAATAAGTGGAAGCGTGTAGATTTTGAGACTGTATTACACTGAGGCAGAGAAGCCAGTTTGTAAATTTTGATGGCCTTTGAGATGTTGAAGCTTACAGATCTAGGGGAAGTTCTATAATGGCAGAAGAAGTTGGCCTGCCTTAGGGCCAAGCAAAAGAGAAAAAGAAAATTAATCAGCTACACAGCACATGGAAACTACAGCCAAAAACTCTAGCATACTTTAGGAACTCCTATTGGGCACACTTTGTACATGAGCTAATGTGCTCAGTAAGTCTGGAGGTGGATGGCCCATTGTATGTAAAAGGACCTGTTCCTGGGCTGCCTTATGGATAAAAGTCAGATCAGAGAGGGGGGTGGGGTACCAGGGCCTGGATGTTGCCTCCAGCCCTACGTTAAGGGGAAGGCAGTGAAGGGTGGGACAATGGTGTGTAGGAGGACATAGCCATATAGACTTGAAAAGCAGGTTTTTTCTCCAGTCAACTGTTTTTAAGAGTTTGCATTTTTAACAGTCTTTCCTCAGGCATCCTCTCCATTGTTTTAATGTAAAGCAGTCAGGTCACCTTCCTTCCACCTTCCTTAAGATTGCTAATGTGTTGACAATAGCAACTCCATTAACCTAAAATCAGTCTTAGTGTCTTTATAATTTTAACTTGTTTGAGGTTTTTTAAGTTAAAATCTTATAATCTCAGTCCGTTATCTTTAGTTAAGCACATCAGTCCACTATAAATTTAACCTTGATCAAACTTTTTGGGCCTGGATAGTAAAATGTAGCCATCTCTTATGTCAGTAACCCAGTTTTAACAAAGTCCTCTGTATTTTTTCCTTCTAAGGCTAAAGATGGGGCGGGGTGGTTGTGAGCGCTATTGCCACAGGCAGCGGTTATGGGCTGAAAAGACAGTGGGCTGGTGGCGGTTTGGGGGTTTGGGTGGCGGCCTTGGGAGGAATGAGATTTTAAAAGCCAGTTTTAGTTTTTTCTTATAGCTTTTGTTAAAGGCAGAAATGACATCCTTCACAGAAAAGTCTTTAAGGCCAGCAATTATGGCAAGGAGGATTGAACTAATCCATGGGGCTAAAACAAAAGTTTTGTCCCAAAAGCCATGGAGGTTTTTTTGTTTTACTTTTAAGCCATATTGTAGGAGGAGTATTTGTAAAATCAGGGCAACAGTAATACACATGAGTACAACATCAGCATAAAGGCCAAAAAAACAGCTAAACATGCTGCAGAATTAAGTTTAGATTTAGATCCATGATGGCCAGACGAGCCTGTGTCCTTAGGGGATGGCTCGATGATACCAAACACAGTACAGATGGGAGTAGATCTCCCCAACAGGTTTGTTCTGTCTTTTGAGACAGAGTCCCCACTCAAATGAGGGGGAAAAACGCTTTGAGTCTCCTCCAGGTCTGCCCATGTGGTGAGTCTTCTCCAGGTCTGCCCACATGGTGTGTCCACCAGGGACGTATGACCCGTTCAGCAATACAGGTGCCACAGATGCGGCTTGCCGGCAACCCGGAAATGAAAGGAAAGAGAAAGGAATGAAAAGATGTTGAAGCAAGCACAGGTTACAGAAGCAAAGGTTAGAACATTAGATATGAAGACTATCTCATAATTTATGAGGGTACACCCATCCGCAGTCCGATTGGCCCATCAGCGTACTTCTGTAGGCAGGAAAGAGAGTTCCTCACACGGGGCACCAGTCTGCTGATTCTTCCCCCAGCAGGTAGAGCTGAAGAGAGAGCTGGACCAGCGGCTCCTCTTGAGGCTGAGCGGGATGATGGGTGTTGGTGGCCCAGACCCCCCTCCTCTAAAACACCGGAGAGAAAAACACACTGGGCCGGAGGTCTTGTCAAGGCAGGAACTTGTTTTATTGTAATGAGAAGGTGTATATATAGTTTTGAGAAAGAGGGTGGGTCCCAGGATGGAAAAAAGGTGTAAGGGCCAATAGTATTTCACCACGTCAGCAGTAGCTGGGCGGAGGCAGTTTTGGCTTAGGCCTTGCTGAGTCACTCTTAAGTGGAAGTAGGCCAAAGACAGGTTGCCAAACTCTAGTCAGGCTTAGGAAGTTCCACTAGGCCTCACACCCGGGCCTCATAGGGCCCAACACACTCCAGTCACATTCAGGTCTTGGTAGCATAATTCCATCCTCTCTTGACTTTCAGGATGACTTTCTTTGTCATTCATCATGGAAATTTATTTTTCTGATTTTATTATGTTATTTTATTCTTGTATCTTTTCTGCCTCATCCATTTATCTATGCTTTATCTATGCTTCATCCATATTATTGAATGTCTAAGAATTTATTATTTCTGCTAAGCATGAATAACAAATATATAACTTTCCAAAGTTAGAATGGACATGCAACCAAGAAGATGTATATGTGTGTGGTGTGATGCATGTGTGTGCATATGTGTATGAACACATGTGTGTAGGAAGGTCCACTTTCACATGTGTGTATGTACATGTGGAGGCCAGAGGTTTATATCAGGTGTCTTCCTCAATTGCTCTGCACCTTATTTATTGAAGTTAGGTTTCTCACTGAACTCAGAGTTCATTGATTTGGCTAGTTTAGCCAGCTAGCTTGCCCCAGCGATCCACCTATTTCTGACTCCTGAGTACATACTGCAGCATGGGCCACTATACTAGGAATTTATGTGGGTGTTAGGAATCTAAAATGCAGGCTTTCTTGCTGTGTGGCAAGCACTTTACTTACTGAGCCTTTGTCCCAGCCCCTTATAAGGGATTATTTTCATGGTCTTGGTACTAGAAAATGACTCTAAATGTCTTTTAGTATGTCTAGTTCAATGATTTCTTCTGAATCGCTAAAGAGATTATCATAACTTATAAGGACAAGTATATATGAATAGAAAATACTAAAGCTGGCACATGAATGACAAGATAATTTACTTGCATGTTTATTTTAAAACATACATCTTATTTTCAGATATCTGGGGCTGAGATGGCTCAGTTGGTAAAGTGTTTGCCTTACAAGCATGAAGGCTTGAGGTGAAGATAAAGCACCCATAAAACACGCTGGGCATGGCAGTGCATACCTGTTATCTCTGAGGCTCACTGGCCAACTAATGTCATAGGTGAACTCCAGACCAATAAGAGAACTTGTCTCAAAGGAGGTCGATGGTATTCCTGAGAACCAATGTCTGAGCTTGTTCTCTGGCTTCCACAAACATGACACAGAGCAAACACATGTACATGAACTCACATATCTGTGTCCTCACAAAGTCTCTGTGGTGTATTTGTTCATTAATTTTCACATTTTAGGGGAGCTCTTCCTGGGTGTGAACACTGGTGTAAGTAACATTGTCTCTCTGAGCCTCAGTTTTCCACTCCTATCATTGTTGTGAAAATTAAATGAGACAACATAAACAAGTCACCCAACCTTCTGCCTTACACAGAAAGGAGCTCGATATATTCTTGTCTGCTTCCTCTTGCTTTCACACAACAGACTGTGTGCTACGTGAATTAGAGCTAAATGACTTGTACATGCAGGAAGTGGCATGGGATGACATGGAACATTTCTGAATAAAACAAAAATGAGACCTCTGAGAATTCTCAGCCTGTGTATTTAGCCAGCACTCATTGTGTAATGAACAACAACGTGACAAGCTAGCTGAAAACCCCCCAATTAATTATGCTACCCAATGGAGGGTAGCCTGGAGAATATGTCTATGGAAGGGTGTACCTAGGGTCAACAGAAAAGAGGCTTCTCTAATAAATCCATGACTGTGCGGAGGCTCTGAGGGGCCAAAGCAGGCTTAAGAAATTGCTCTTTAACTTGTCCCAAAGAATTAGACTTTTTATTCATTGGTTCAATTATTACCTTTTAAGGTACATCTGCTAGGTTCTGACTTGTCAGTGTGTTATCATCAAAATATGTGGGGTCTTTTGGTGGTGCCTGACTCATGAGAGTGGAGCCCCACACAGGAGATTATTCCCCTTAGGGATGAAGTATAAAGGAGCACCTCTCCCTTTCCACCATGTGAGGATATTACATCTTTGAGCAGAGAACATACCATCCTCTAACACTAAATAGTCTGGCATATCAGTTTTGAGTTCCCAGATTCCAGAAATATAGATAATGCTTTCTTATTGATTATAAATTACTCGGTACATGGTCCTTTGTGGAAGGGGCTAAGATGGACTAGGAACTTTGTGGTAGGTCTTGCAAATCTTCCAAAATGGCATTGGGTAGTAAACAATGTTATATTGTTTTAATTGTAGGATATTCTGGACCATTTCATATGTTTGGAGTTTCTTAAATATTATAATTAATGCTTATCTTTCTGTTAAGGTTAATATCAATAAAAGGCAAAGTTTAAATATTACATGTAAAATTCTCTTAAAATATAAGATCTTTAGAAAAGACCCAACTTATTATCATGTGTCAAAATCAAGATCAATAGTAGTGGACCATTAGAAATACAAAATAAATCATGTGCTAACTATGAGGAATCAAAGAAAAGGAATTTGAGCAATGATAGTTAAGGCAACAGTATTTGTATTATAAATTACATCCCTTCAAAAGTAAACTATGTAGGTCATAGTCAGCAGATAGATGCCAATGAGTAAAGGAGCCCTCATATAACCGGAAGCGGGAAAATATTTGTGAGAATTCATAGTCTGGGGGAAGAGTCTATAAAAGATGCCCTTGACAAAAATAAGATGTACTGCATAGGAAGGAGATGGAATTGTTCAGGGACAGGGTGGGACTGAGCCTAACCATATGGTCAGTGCCACAGCGGACAGGCCTGTCAGGGTTAGGCACTCTGGGAATGCAGGCGAAAGGGAATTGTCCTGAAAGAACCACATGTATTCTGCCAGGAGGAAATGAGGGCAGAGGGCTGTGGGCAAGACAGCTCGCTGACTGACACTTGTGCTGATTGGAGCCAACACTGGAGTTGAATCATGGCTCCACAAAGTTGATTAGGATGGATAGGAGCCTTCCAATGCCCTGAAAACATTACATCCAGGGCAAACCATACTCACCCAAAGTGCTATATACAAGACTGGCTTCTTTTTAGCAATGTGTGTCACTAAATTTGTTCAAGTAATTAGAAGCATAGAAATAGATCTTCCAGGAAAGTCTCCTTTGGCTAGATGAATGACTTTCTAGCTACCATTCGTGTGGTTAGGATATATTGGTTATATTAAAATTCCAAGATTTCTGGATTAGATGCAAGCAAAGACAATGTTAGAGGTATGCTTCTACCCATGTGGTTGCTGCACCTCATTGCTGTGAAGACCGATTTGTCACCAGAAAGCTGAAATGACATTGTTTGCTATCAGCTTCTCATCCCATCAGTAGGGCACGAACATAGCGTTCTTAGCAAAGATTTGGTCATGATCCTATCTCAGGTCTCTGTTGTGCTGCCTGCCTGTAGTACTGATAGAAGATCTATGTAGCCTACTACCTGGTAGTTTTACAAAGGAATATGCAAATTAGGTTTTCCACCTGAAGCCCCCTATTTATAGTAAGAGATGCATATTGGGCATAATACCATCCATTTCAACTTTTAACAGAAAAAAATGAATAGAGACTCTAGGTCATTCAGGTTTTGCTGCTACTCCCCACCCTACTGTGCTAGACAAATCACTAATCCCCAAGATTCTCAAGCTAACCCAATAGGCCTAGTGTTGGGAGTGAATTAGTTTCTCTCACTCACATGTAATTACATACATACATTATAATCTTTTAATGTTCTACTAGAACATTACTAGGATTACCTGAAATTTTTGCACAAAAGTGTAATTATCACAGTTATGGTTATATTATAATGTATACAAATGACCTCAATGTCATGTAAAAAATAAGTAACCATAGGAAAACTCTTGTTTCAAATCCTAACAGCAAAATTAATATTATGGAACAAGGTATTGTATGACATAGTAATGGATTAATTTTCTCACAACACCCTAAAAACAGTTGCTAAAATTAAATCATCCCTTCACTGGTGACAATGGTTTAAAATATCTTGCCTAAAGACATTGTGTTATATTAAAATATGTAATCTTTCATATTGTTTCCTAAAGACTTAGTTGTTTTCTTTCACATCTAGATAGCAATGGAAAAAATTTCAATACAATATAGCTCCTCTCTTTGTACTTAGAATTTTGACATATTTGGTCTTTGGGAGGCATGTATTATAGTAATGGTTTTCTGTGATGTCTCTTAGAAGGAGACCCAAAGGAGGGACTAGATTGGAGTGAGGTTGATACTCAGAATGGCCTTGGTTCATGTTTTTTTTAATTTTATTTTTTATTTCCTAGCTCCAGGATATTATTTAGAACAATGAGTCATGTTTCTGTTCTACACATTTGAGCCTGATATGTGGACTGGATGTAAGATTACTCTTGGATAGTAAAAATTTTGCCTGTTCTCTCTTATTTGATTTGCATATTTTCCTTTGGTCAAGAAGTTATTTCTAATAATTGCTCATTTTTAAATTTTTATTCTTTTGCAGTATTGGGGCTTAAACTTAGGTCTTATATATGGTATGGAAATGCTCTGTTACTGAGCTACATCCTCAGCTCTTGTTTTGTTTTGGGGTGGGAGCTTGTCCTTCAGGCTGTCCTGGAACTTACTTGATAGCCTAGGTTGGCTTCAGACTCACGATACTGCTGTCTTTGCTTTTTTTTTTTTTTTTTTTTTTTTTTTTTTTTTTTGTAGAGACACAGAGAGACACAGAGAGAGCAGAGAGGAAGAGGAGGACAGATAGAGATGGGCGCGCCAGCAGTCTCTCAGCTGGTGCAAACGAAATCCAGATGAGTGCATGCCCTTGTGGTCAAGTGTGGCATTGCGCCCTTGCGTCACTTTGCATCTGGCTAAATGTGGGACCTGGAGATTGGAACTGCTGGAGATTGGAACCAGCGTTCTTAGGCTTAGGAGGCAGGCGCCTTAACCACTCAGCCATCTCTCCAGCCCTGTCTCTGCTTTATAGGTGCTGGGATTGCAGCTAAGAGCACATTTTTCTCATTTATAAAATCCTTCTGAATTTTTATTGCTTTGGCTTTAGCAAGTTATAGCAAATTGACCTAGCACTGATGCTACATTCAATTCTAAATCTCTGTCTGTATAAAACTACTACAAACTTGGCAAAAACTCAAGTTCAGCAAGTCTATTACTAAGCATGTAGTCACTAAAAATGAAAGTCGAGGATTCTCATGCAATCTGTATAATTCCCTGACTCAAAGAAAAAAAAAAATCATTCTGAGATTGGGTGCTGACTTGCATGTCATGGTGCCCAGACATTTGTCTATATTATGGTGGCCCTGGGAATTATTGTCTGCAGTTATACAACACATAAACCTTTTTGGAAGATGTGCAAGACACTTGTAGAAGTGATCATCTACCTTCTAGGTCACATATTTCCTATTGTACTTCTTTATAGTTATTGTTATTGAGACAGGGTCTCGCAGTATAGCTCAGGCTAGTCTTAAACTCGCATGTAGCCCAACCAAAGCTGTCCTTAATCTTGTAGCAGTCCTCCTGCCCCAGTCTCCTGAGAGCTGGGATTATAGATATGAGCTACCATGCCTAGCTTCATGTTGTATTTCTAATACAGACATCTAAGTGTTTGGTCTTGATTGAGCCATTGAGTGTATTTTTTCCTATCTGTTCTGATAGATTTTTGGAAGTTCCTGTTGAGAAAAAAATAATGAAGAATGAAGGGCAAAGTTCTCCATTTATTCTTTATTCCTGTCCTGTAATCTGGAAGTTCATTGCATTTTTACTTTGAGTTATTTAATTAAATTTCTCTTTATAAAGCACCAACTGTGTATCTAGTTCAGGGTGATGTGTGGAACTCCTAAAGGCTTCCAAAATCTGGTCTGTGTTTGGGAATTCACAGTGACATTGTGAGGCAGGACTGTGAACAAGCAAGTGATCCTCAAGGCAAGGCCGTGTTAGCACAGTAGTATGAAACCTGGACTAGCAGCAGTTTCAGGTTCACCTGGGAGTTTACTAGAAATGCAATCTGCTTGTTCACAAGATCTGCTTATTAAACTTTAAGAAACACTCAGATATACAGTGAGCACTAGGGAGATCCAGGTCTGATGAGGCCAGCATAGTAGACTGCCTAATGTGGGAAAAAGCTATGTGAGGATTATCTTGGGAGTGTTTTAGAAGTAGCGAAAGGATTCAGGAAATGTGGACCAGTGCGTCTGAAATTTTCACCTCCTCCATAGGTAATTTTATTCTTTTCATGTGTGTGTGTGTGAATGCATATGTGTGTGCCTATTGGCACATGTGTGTGTGTGCAACTATGCACGCATGTGTTTGAGTGTGTGTGTTGGCCAGAAGTTGATGTCAGCTGACATCCTCAATTATCTTCCAACACACACACATTCGGATTTTTATTGAGACAAGTTTTCTTGTTGAACCTAGAGTTTGCTGATTCAGCTAGACAAGGTAGCCAGTGGACTAGGGATCCTCCTATCTACACCTCCTCAATGTTGGCATTACAAATGTTCTCCTTCACACCTAGTATTTTGTGTGGGTGCTGGGGCTCTGAACTCAGGACCTCATGCTTGCATAGTAAGCACTTTACCCACTAAACTATCTCCCCAGACCTTCTCCAGGAAACTTCCTAAGCCTATTTCAGAATCACAGGTAATTCTGTGAATACCATCAAGATCTAGAATGTGTGTCCACTGAGGCCACACTAGTTTTGCTTGTTTTTTCCCTATTGCCCTTTCTGTAGTCATCTCTCATTACCTTCCATTCAGGTCTGTTTTCCACAATATTCTGCACTGAGTTCTCTACAAACAAACCTTAACATGTCATGTTGATTTCATAACTCTACTGATGCCTAAAGGCAGACATTTTCATTTTTTATTTTTAGATATTTATTTATTTTGGTTTTTTGAGATAGGGTCTTGCTCTAGCCAAAGCTGATCTAGAATTCACTATGCAGTCTCAGGGTTGCATTGAACCCATAGCAATCCTCCTACCTTTGCCTCCAGAGTGCTAAGATTAAAGGCGTGTGCCACCATGCCTAGCTTTAAAGCTTTTAAAGGTGTCATGGTAGGTGTTTTATAGTTGATTTGCCTTGTCCTTGGATCTCACTACTCAGTCCTTTAGTCACACAGACTATTAAAGTCCAGGCAAACGAAACTTCTCACTTCTAGAGTATGTGGGGCTCCTTCAACTCCTGAGGACATGAACTTAAGATTTTATTCTTTCTCTGCCTGGTGCATCGTTCTTGTTCTTTGTCCTGAATAGGACTTTTGGCAGGTATAACAATCTTTTCAGATAGCCATTTGCTCTCCATATTCTAAAGTTAGAATTAAATCTTTAGAGAATCTAAAGGAGTAAAATAGATTTTCCCCAGTGATTTCTATTGTCCCTATACTTGCTGACTTTTGGCAAGTTCAACCTGAGGCATTTGGTATTTCTGCTGAGGCTGGATTTAACCAGGTATAATTATTTGGAATTTTGAGAAAAAAAAAGTGCCTAATTTTGTTTGCTTTATCTAATTTTTAGTTTCCCTGGACTTTAAGGCATGACTCAACAGTTCTGTCACCAAATTACTGGGGAAAACTATATCTGAGATTGGACACTTAAAGACAGCTATAGATTCTTTTCTTTATTTATCATACTATCCACCACACATTTTGCAGTTTGAAGAATATATTTCTGGTTGAGAAAGAAAAAGCCAAACACAGTGGAGCAATTCTGTTTTTTCTTTGTTATTGTCTCAATATTCTATCACCTACTCCAAGCAATGAGTCAATCTATTCCTTTATGTCTCTTGCTGTCCCCCAAAATTTAACAACATTTTTGTTGTCCTTGGCATGTTCCCCAAGCTTCAGCTGTTTCTGAAATCAGCCAAGCAGACACAGATCCTTCTGGTATACGCCTCTCCTTCATATGTGGTGACTGACACATTTTGATCAAGATCTTTTAGAGTCCTACTTTACCAGAGAAATCCCTTTATAGCCACTCCTGCTTCTTTGCTTGCTTCCCTTCTCCATCTTCCTGTGACCATATTTAACTTGACTCTTAGAAATTCAATTATAGCTTGCCTTCCATAGAATCTGATGTCAGAGGTAATGTACCCATTCTCCCTGAGCATTTTGAAATCTTCTCACAAAAGTCAAGGATATAGCTATTAGTATTCCTTCTTTTTTAAAGTTTATTGTCAATACAACTACTTTCTTTAAGTGTTCATGACACTTCTGTATTACCTGTAAGTGTTCCAGAAAGAGGTCTACACTCAGTGGGATATTACATGGTAAAGTGGGACTAGTGAAGGCCTGTTGAATTATGTAACCTTGGGAAAGCTGATGAAGCTGCTTGGGGTCCATGGTATTTCTCACCTATAATACATGGATGAGGTCCACCTTGTAATGTTTCTGTGGCAATGACTCAAGCAATTCTTTGATTAGACTATGTGCTATGACATAGCAGCCCTTTCGAGGCATTCCATTTCTTAAGACTGTAACTTTTCAGCAGAATAATGGGTTCACTTGATGCTTCACTCTCAGCAGGAGGGGAAACAACTTCCACCCTCTGACTGGGATGAAGACAGTGATTGTGGCTGTATTATCAGTTACTGGACACTCACTGCTTTCTCACTATTGACCTCAGCCTCATAAAACAAGTTTGTGTCATCAGTTCATTTGATAGTTGGAGGAATAGATGGATGAAGAAAAAAAGGCAGTTAATTAACCCATTTAAAATGACATAGCCCAGTTCCAGACTAGTAGGCACCATTCACTGAGGTTTTATTATCTGTATAACACCAGTACTTACCAATGCTAGGCCAGGCACAGGCCTATACAAACTGTCTGCAGACACTCTGTGGCATACTCCATAGCAACAGTTGCATGCCTCCTCTGTTAGCTCAACCCAGGGTTGTCTATAAGTTTTCATGGTCAATTCTTTGTACACTGAGTGCATAGGTGCTTCTGAAGTCTCAATCAAAACATTTCCCTGTAAATTTTTTTAACAGTCACTGCAAACTAACTTCAGATGCATGTGATACCTTGTGTATCCAGCTTTCCACGGATACTGGGGAATTAAACCTGGGTCCTTTGGTTTTGTCAGTAAACTCCTTAACCACTAAGCCAGTTTCCAGTTATTGTTTTTTTTTTCCCAATGTGGAAAAAAGTGCTTTATAAGTTTTACAAGTGCTCTCCTACTTTATATTTATCTCAATGACATCTTGGCCCAGTGCCACACATTTCTTGTCCCCTTCTGGGATGAGCACGGTTTTATTTTATTAATTAACATTGCCATGCTGATTCTGAGCTCCAGTCTTTGATTCTAAAAGCTTTCTGCTCCCAGGGAAGAGAAGAGGTTGTAACAGGGGTAGAGAGCAGAATAGAGGGCTGTCATTTCCCTCAGTCTCCCTTCCTTCTTCTCTACAATGAGGTCTTCGGGGTGGGGGCAGAGAGGAAGAAGAGGCGAGCTGCCTGTCATTTTGTCTATCTGTGGGCATATTTCCTGTTTCTATAGCACAGGGGGTAGTAATTGCAATTGTTAATTTTTTTAAAAAAAGTTGCTTGTTGCTTTTTTATTAATTTTATAAATCTGATTTTTGCAGAAGGCTTTCTTGGCAGAGGCACTTGACTGGTGAGAGTATAAAGCAGTAATGCCTTTGCCAGCTCTTCATGGAGAGACACCAGGGGATTCCTGGGAGAGCCTCCATGTCTAAGCTAAATTGTGGGTATTTTATTATCCTAAAAGCCTGAGCACATTACAAAGCAACATCTTGCAGGGGAGGTCAGGTGCATCTTTTCTCTTTGTTTGGTCTGTCCATGCTCCTTGGCCCTCTGCTGCCATGATAGTTCACCCAGAAACACATGTGTGCACTGCCTGCTATAAGACTGCATGACATAGCAATGAGTCCAGTCAGTCTGAAGTGAGGGCTTTGGACCCAGGGGAGTGAACTGCTCTGAGTTCATCAACATTCCCCTAATGTCATACAACAGCAGTGAGAGTCCAGCATCTGTAGAGCTCTGAGAACATGATGTATATAGTTCTTAAAAAGAGAGAGAGAGAGAAGAAAGAAAGCATCCCAAATCATGCAGTAGTGTAAGGCAAAATATCTGATTACAGAGTCTAAAACTGCTTTGTGTATGTAATTCTTGAAGAGAAAAAAATTACAAGCCAGCAGCAATGAAGTGCTTAGTGCAAGATTTCAGTTTTCAACCTTACAGCTATTACCATTCAATCTGAGCAGCAGGGAGATTCTGCTGATCCTAAACTAACGAATGTCAAGAAGGAAATGGCTTTCTTTCGTCTTTCAGCAGGTGGTTATTGTTTTAAAAATGAAGATCCTTAAACCTGGCTGAAATCCAAGGCATGTCACATAATCCTGATCCAGAAATATGCAGTGAGAATCCCCAGCCCCCAAATATTTGATTAGAGCATATGTAAATTGTCCTGTGTTCTTGGCATGGGCTGAATCAGGAATGACAATGTAGATTATGATGTTCTTATACAATCAAAGGTTATTATTACTACTTTTTCCCAAAGGAAGTAAAGCTTGTTTAGTCAGGACATCTGATGCTTCTTAGTATGTTCATATTTTCAGGGAGGAAATAAACAATGAACAATGAATGCAGCCATTTGCAACATTCTATAAATATAACTTAGGTGTTTTGAAATGTTAGTAACGTAGCTAACACTGAAATATATAATCACTAAAGTAACTATAAACACTGTTTATTGACCCCAACTTCTGAGGGCTATGACAACTGACCCTGAGCCTCAAATCAGATAATTACATTTCAGACACACAAATACATATAAAACTCCTTCAGAAATATTCTAGGTAAACCATGAGATACATTTATTTTTTGCTACAAATTAATTGACAAGGAATTTCAACATTTTATCTATATGTAGGGATCAGCATTGAAGAAGTAAAAATCACTGTGCTCTAAAAAGTCTAGAATTAAAGGTTTTGCCGAAAGTACCTCCATCCTCTTGCCAGTGTCCCTTGCTTGATTTCTGATCTAGCCCTAAACCTCCTTCAAACATGGGTGGAATAATGCCAGGTAAGTCTTTTTTTTTTTTTTTAATCATACTACTAAGGGTATATTGGAGATACACATTTACCAAGATAATAATATTGCTATGATTTAACACAACAGGAAAATGGGATAACATCCTTGGTATAACTTCTCATTTAGAAAAAAAAAATCTTTTATATGCAAAGAGAAAACCCAGGAAGAGTGGGCATTTCATATAGGTATTTCTCGTGCATTATTTGGATAAGAAGACATATTTTAATATCCCCAAATTGTCAGTTTCCAGAAATAGGTCAGTAAAATCTTTCCTATTTGGTTCCATAAATAGTTAAATTAGTGAATTAAAACTGTTTCTTGCCCATAAGGATGAAGCGGGGGAAGGGATAAAAAGCAAAGAGCAGATAACAGTCTTGCCCAGAGATAGAAATGCACTCACTGCCTCCTAACAGACAATAGAAAACTAATGAGGTAAAAAGTCTGGCATGATTGTGATCTGATTTTAACAGATTAAACTAATGTCAATGAGGAGCAAAGAAGAGTGAATGAGCCTGAATGGCTTTGAGACACCTGAGGATAATTGTCTTTCTGGGAATTGATTGCTTGGGCATTGTTTCACACAGCATTGTACAATGGAAGGAATGGAATGGGATTTGGGAGTTCTTTGCCTCCCTTCTCTGAACTGTCCCCCTATTCTAAAACTCCTGTCTCAATGGATGTCACAGGGAGGAGCTGCCCACAGACCTCATCTGTCTTTTTAAAAGTCTACAACTCCATTAGTAAGAAAATAAAACCAAGGTGGGTGAACCCTAATCTTTAGAACGATTTTTAGTACTAGCGTTTTAAAGCATGTGGTCTGTCAGGATCAAGGCTGTAATTCTTGGCAGAATTCTTGGGGCTATTTTTGACTCATTCATTTTTTTCTTCTTTGGGACCTTGATCAGATATTTCTGGGAACATATTTTACTCAGAATTCAAGTGAAGTCCTTTTGTAGCCAATTGAGAATTTTGACTGACAGCCCCATATGAGGGGACATATTCCCAATCTTATGGGAAGCTGCTATAAAACAATTATAAACAGTTCTTTCAGGGCTAGATTAGGGGTAAAATCTATGCTTGGCACTTGACATCTTTTGTTACCATTTCAGAAACAATAAAAATGAAAGGCTTATTATCATTGTAGGACAATTACACTTTTTGTACTTTCTGGATATTAATCATTCATGTGGTAGATATATACTGAAAAGTTTATTTTAAAGTTTAACCATATGCAGTGCAATGATCAGCTTAATATAACTTCATTTTTACCAGAGAACAGTTTGAATTGCAACAGAAATGCAATTTAATATTAAAGGTATACTCAAATCCAAGCAGGGCAACTAGTACATGTTGTCTTCTATAATTCTTTTTTTTAAAAAATCTGGTTTATTGAGCTCCAATTAGTAAAAGTAAAATTCTCCCCTTTGAGTGTGAGCTCTGGCAGACTACTCAGTTATGTAAACACCATTAGCAACACAGGTTCTCACACCTGCAGAATTCCTTGTTGCTTCTTTGCATTCTGCTTTCAGCCCCTGAAAACTGTTGATCTGTTTTCTGTCTGAGAGCTCTATGCTGTTGCCTTGCTCTGAATGTGGTAGGTACGACGTTAGATCACCTCTAGCCTTTTGAGATTGGCTTTTTTTCATTTCAACTCCATTGTTTGTATATCAGTAGCTCATTTTCATCATGGAATTGCATTCCAACCCAGATGGGTATGCCTTCGAAAAAGTAATGCACCTCAGCCAGCTGTGGTGACTCATGCCTTTGACAAAGCAGAAGCTAGTTTATGCTACAGTGTGAGCCTCAGTCTCAAAACAACAACAACAACAACAAAAGGGACTGTCCCCCCTAGCTGTTTCTTCCATTTGGGGATGATAGAGTCAAGGACAGACAGAACTTCTCTCTGGTGGTATTGGGACCCTCTTTGCAAGTTCTTCTGTGAAAATCTCTCAGTGACATCTGTAGCCTGGGAGAACCAAACCAAGAAAGCATGATGGTTGTAAAGGAGGGTTGTATTCTTTTTCCATTTGGGGACAATTCTTGATAGATAAAATGGCTGGAACTGAGTAGAAGTAATGCTAATGTTTGAATAATACCAGAGATAGATGGTCTTAGAAGATGATTAAACAGATGACTAATTAAGACATCACTTTTCAAATAGTGCAAAAGATCATGCAGCACACTCTGATATTGAAGCACTTAACCCACATGGTATCTCATTTAGTGCTCATGATGAACCCATCGGGTCAGGAGGACACATGTCACCGAGAAAGGCAGAGAAAAACCGAGTATGTGAGGACATAGTGGATCCTCACCGTCATATTAAATAGTCAGCTGCAGCTAAGGAGCCCAAGACTCCTGATTTCCCATCTAGTATGAATTTGCAGGACCAAATTCTGATTAATGAATTTAGGTGGTAGTAAATATTATCAGAATTTAGGTTGTAGGGTTGTAATAACTAAACTCATAAGAATATTCAACCATGAGTCGCTTGTTAATTCATAAAGAATTGGGGTTTTAAAGAATACATTCTCACCATGTTATTAGGTTAAGCACTCCTAAAACAAACCAGCAAACAACAACGTATTGTAAATTAGACCATTTTAGAATTTGTGCAATTTAAATGGTTGAGTTATTTTATGTTAGGAAAGTGACTGCACAATATTCATTAGCTAATTTTCATGATGTTTTGTTGTTTTTTTTTTTTAAACACATTGGGCCAAATTACACTTTCAGAGATGCTGACAGAATTTTAATTAACATAATAGGTCTAAATTCAGTTCTTTATATAGTGGCTTCATTTTCATTCAAGGAGGTGTTGAGCATTGTAATTTTCCCCTTTTTAAGGAAAAGGAAAATTGGTCTTTGCTGGATGAATCATATAACCATGGTCGTACAATGAACCAGTTCATCACAGGTGTGGGTTTGATGAAATTGAAGTTTAACCCTGAGTTTGGCCAGTGGTAATAAATTGGTGACATCCACATTTGTCCTATTGAAATGCTTTGCTCTCTTTCCAAGCTCCCCTCCCCATTCTCTTTCTGTTCTGTGAGAACCATGAAAATTACCAAGATCTGACTTTATTAAATGGATTTGTTAAAAGTAGAAAACGCTCTAACAAAACACAATTTTAATGTCTATGTTTATACGACAGCATGCATGTCCCATCAAAGCTTTGCAAGGACTTTAGTAGTCTTACCATGAGACTTGGAAGGAAAGTAACGATGTTTGTAAGTTAGTGGGTTTCCTTGAGTTTACTATTTATATCATATGATCTTCTTTCCCATGACTCTCTTGGACCATTTTGATGTCTGCCAATTTCAAACGTTCTGTGTGATTAGGTGGCATCCCACAAACTGCCTTGCAAGGTGACCTTTTACATCTTAGTGCTACATCACTTGTCTTGTGGATCTATGGCTTTATAAAAAAAACATACTAGCAGGAATTAGGGAACAATCAGTATTTAACACCAGCAGCTGTTAATTATGAAACTACAGTCATTTGTATTTTACTAAAAACATTGATATGACTCTCAAAGAATTTTTAGGAAGACATTAAATCTTTTCATCTGCATTGATTTCTACATTTGCTACTTTCATCTCCTTAAATAATGTCTATTCTCCCTTCTGAGGCCTATCTAGGATCATAAAACCAATAAAATATCTTTTCGGAGAAAGCCAAAATGTATTTGAAGGAATTAGGGTTGATTTGGGAGATGCAGCGCTGGTATTATAGCAAATTAGTTCTGTTAAATATGACTAGGACACGCTTTCTGTATATTGTTCTGTCATAAAATGCATGGTCATGCACACAGTTGTGGCACACTTACATAGGGTGCCGCTCACACCTATCTATAGGTGTTTAATCACCATCAGACTACAAAAGATTGACCAAGGACAGGAGGATTTTCTGTAGAAGTGTGGAGACATCAGTGCAGTGTAAGATATCTTTCTTGTATTCAAGCCTGTCTTTTATTTTGTTTACACAACAAAGTTATTATGCTAATTACATAGTAATATGCTGGCCCTGAGGATTTTCTATGTCAATAGCATCTACTTTATGATGCAGATTTGAAGACAATATGCAATTATTACTATTTCAAAGTGATTTGATCAGTGTGACAGTTTTTCCTTCTCAGGGAGGTTTCTCTGTCTGGGTGTGGAATTTAACAATGGAGAGTAGAAAAAATATCACAAGAGTTTGAAGGATTCATATTTTCATGCTCTTTTAAAAGAATGGGGGTGGACAACATCTTGGATTAAGGCTGTGTGTGTATATGTGAGTGTGCAGCACAGTGCTCACACTAATATGAGCGCAACCTCACTAGGGGGCGCTCTTGGCTGGCTGTTCAGTGCCTGACCATTGTCTGTAGGAGACAATTTTTCTTTGTTTGAAAATTTACAAATCATCAATGAAAATGCCACAAATATGGCATAAGTCTAGCAAGGGAGCACATCACTGCTTCCAAGTTCTGCTTCAGGTGAGGATGAGGCAATGGTTTTCCTTGATCTCTTTGCCCAGCAATGATTTCCCCATGTTCTATTATTTGCAGATTTCAGAGCTACTATAAATATATATGTTTTTTTCATCCAGACATCCCATTCTTTCTGGGAGCATCTCTACTGAAGCTTCGTGATAACAATGGAGAAGCATACATTTTCAAAGGCCTAGTACTCAGATCAATTAATTAAATGATGATGGAAACATGATTGCCACAAACAGCATTGTGATGCATGTTTAAAATCTGGGAACTTTATGGTTATGAAGATTCCTCATATAACAGTTATTGGGTGGGAAAAAAAATCAGCTGATGAGACAGAAAAATATATTTGAAAAGAAAATCTTTGTAAGGTAATTACTTTTGGAAAGAAAAGCAAATATGCTAGCCCTAAGGGAGAAGTGTGATTGGTTTGGACAATTCTAGGTTTTATTGTCCTTATTCTGCAAATCTTCTTCTACCCTCACATCACCGTGTGTTTGTGTGTGTTTGTGTGTGTGTGTGTGTCTTTTTAAATTGGAGGAAAAAGAAATAAAGCAAAGTGCTTCTCTCCCTACCATGTTCCTTTCCTTTTTTCTCCACTCTAATGACATTTGGCAGGCTCGGCTGTGTAATGCTTGGCTGGTTTTATTGTTGTCTGTTCCCAGTGGGGAATAGTTGACACCGCTCTCTGTTTTCAATTGATATCCATTTTCAACAATATTGCTTTCTATTAGATTCCTGCACAGTTTGTGCCAAGCAAACTGAATATTTACTGGGCTGACCTCAAAGCCTTCAAATCAGCAAACACTAGAATAAGCAAAAATATGCATTTTTAAGATTAAATGTTTTCACATGCTCTTTTCAAAATTATTATTTTTAAATGCACTGTGAACTCAGATTAAATGATATCATATCACTGCTCCGTCAGTCGATTTTATTTATTTGTTTTCACCCACTAAATAATGATATTAAACATTAAAAACATAGGTGTATATATTACCCAGGCAATGATAAAAGCAACTCTGTTTATTCATATTTAACAATCTCTCTTTTTAAGCAATCAAGCATTTCCCACCCATTATTATTTTCTTAAATATAGACAAAGATCATACTATCATATTGAGCAGAGCAACTGAGTCTGAAAAAGCCAAAGACAGATAACCAGATCAAGCCTTCTTGAATGCCAGGGCCCTGTGTTAGAATTGGAGGGCAGAAGATTGAATTTAACCATTGACAGCCAAGTAGCCAGTGAATTCCATGGATATTTCTAACACCCTTCCTTCAATTTTCTAAGCAAAGTTTTTAGACTCTTAACAATACACATGACCTATATATCACAATGTACCAGGCTAATCATACATATGATCTATATTTCACAGTGTAGTATACTACAGCTGGTATGTAGGGAACAGAAAAGTTTTACTTTGGAAATAATCAAGAAGAAAATTTAAAAAGTAAAGTATATTACAATATAACCAAATACATCTAGTTCTTTTATTTCTTTTTTTTTTTTTCTAATTCTTTTCTTGTACTTTTACACTGAGGTTGAAATTGACTATGATAGAATGTTTCTGCATAAAATTCATTGGGCCCTGGGGTAACTATTGACAACTCAAGCAAAGACTCCTGAGCAGTGAGTGAAAGTAGACTTACAGAAAGGGTAGTGTTAAGAAATGTTGTGATTAAAAATATACATTCTCGAGTGATGTTAAGATTATCAAACCTGTCACACTATAGATGATCAAAGCCTTTGGTGTGATTCTCAGTCATTGGCTCTGGGTCTGCAGCCTCATTTCTTTTAAGACAGATCCTCATTTCTCTGTTACCATGTCCTGGGTCCATAACTGCCTGCCAGTGCTTTGGAGCCAAACACTTCCCATGGGTATTGTTTACCCTTGTAACATCCCCATACTTCGAATGCTTTGTTTTACTGTCACTTGAAGTATATGCATCCTGCAGTTGAAATACACCTTAGTGTTGGGAGCCATCAGCTCTTTGAGGCACCTTTCTCAGAGTTGGTCTGATATGCCAATGGTCCTGGGAAAATCCCCTTCTCATCTTTAGTTTTCACCATCTGCGTATCAGTTTTTTCTATTCATAAACCAGGCATAAGAAAGCTGTCCACTGGGCCATTCACATGCAGGTAGGGAGAATTAACAAGAGGCTGCTAACTTTCCTTGGCTTTTTGGAAGAGAGGTGTGATGAGAGATCCAAGGCAGGAGCCTTGCATTCATGATGTTGGACACATTTACATTTATGCTTCCATTTGCCTAAATCAAATATGGCATTCTTTGGCACGGACATAGCACATAATTAATCAGTAGAGTTTCAATCAAAAATATAATTTTCGTGGATTCCGGGAATGCCTGAAAGCTCATGGCCAGTATGGAGCTAGTGTAATAGATTGATGTGCTGCTGGGTGTTCTGGATGGCTGTTTAACACACTTGGATTTGGATCCAAGTCTGTTACTAACTAGCTGGGTCCACCTTGGCAAGTGATTTCCCCTCCCACCACTTCCTCATTTGCAAAACTAATGCACTTTCTGATGGCCCTTACAGGGTTGTAACAGGAATAAAACTATGGGCAGTGAGAAAGCAATGGCAATTATATCAAGCATTATTTGTTAATAATATGTGCTACTGGTGAGTTTTGAAAATGAGATGAGGTGGTCTCAAGCTTTGCTCTGGCTAATTGCCAACACGCAGCCACACACACACACACACACACACACACACACACACACACACAGAGAGAGAGAGAGAGAGAGAGAGAGAGAGAGAGAGAGAGAGGCATTACAAAATTATTGAGAGGGGAAGAAACCCTTGGCTCCCTAATGTTTGCTGTCATTAAATGGTGGTTGCCTTCCTGGACATGGGGAAGCCACATGATAACTATTTCTCCCAGTGCTTTGTGCTGAAAGCACCCTCAGATGAAAGGCAGTCCATTCCTATGAAAAATGCCCATGATGTGATCTGAGTGCTTTCTGTTATGAGTCCTGTCCAGGAACCTGCAGATAAAATAGTTAGCACATGAGCTATACAAATGATTTACTTTGTGCCCATTGCACCATCTTAATATTTGCACCTTGATGTCCATATTTCCCAAGTGGTATCAGAATTCAGTTATTTTATGGGATTCTTCCTTTTGCAAATAGGAATGATTGTTTATCCAAGCAGTGAGCACACAACCAAAAGGAGAGAGCAACTTCACTGAGATCTTTTACATGGGAGACTGTGATTTAATTGGATGAGTGAGTAAAAGTTCCATCACTCTCTGCATGAGTTGCTGATGATCTTTAGAAATTAAACTTGAAACAGTTACCTGGGAAAGGAGATATTCCAAGGAACCTGGGATTGTCTTGATGATGGGTGCTGTGGGTGCATTTGTGTAAGACAAGGGACAGTATTAGGCAAGGAAATAAGGTGCAGGAGAAGTCATAGTTCTCCCTCAATTCTATTTAGGTAAAATCCAGGCTAAAATGAATCCTACCTTAGAATGAGAGAAAAATCACAATATGAGGTTGCAGAAAAGAAACAAACAAACAAAAAAAAAGGCCACAATGAAGGGGCTGAGAAAAAATTCTTTAGATTCCACTTTCTTTTCCTGCTCTGCATACACATGAGCCTGTCCACCTGAAGTTTTGAAAAGAATAGAGCTACATCCACAGCATGGAGGCTTGAATCTGTGTCCAGCCTTGGTGACACTGAGCATCCCCAGCTCTACCTTGAGAACATTCACGAGGTAGGAGGGTCACTGTGAGTTCGAGGCCAGCCTGAGACTACATAGTGAATTCCAGGCAGGTCAGTCTGGGTTAGAGCAAGACCCTACCTTGAAAAACTACAAAAGAAAGAAAGAGAGGGAGAGAGAGAGAGAGAGAGAGAGAGAGAGAAAAAAATGGGTAATTGTTAGGGTAGTTAGAATGGGATGGAATGTGTGAATGCATTTTATCCATCTTGTCCCATGAGGTGGCCACATAAAGTTCTCTTAATGATGTGTGTGACACTGGTACAAGTGCAGCATCTAAGAAGAACAGCCTGTGATGGCTTCAGGTTTGCAGTTGAGGTGACTTTCCATGTTATTGGTCATCAGGGTCATCTACTGGCAGCTTGCTATTGGTATTGGGGCTGCAGACTGTCCCAGCATTCCCTTGGCAGTGATGGCAGGGCATTGAGCCCCACTTGATAAGGAGAGAGGGACTGTGCAGACATAACTCATACAAAAATCTATTATAGGGTAGAGCTTTTGATATCTAAGTCCAGAATCTCAGCCTTAGGAAACCATGAAGCACAACATGCAGCTTGTGAAGCGACTTGAGCAAAAAAAGAAAAAGAGGTCGGCTTTAAAGTTAAAAATTCATTGGCCCAGGGACAGAGCCTGCAATGGCAGAGTTTAGTGTCTGCATTTGGCTGTATTTCATAAAATGAAGAAAATCAAACCAGAGGCTTATTTGTGGAATTGAGGTGCGATTGTATTCTTAGTTGTCTTAACTAAATAAATCCATCAGCTGACAAAGAGAAGAGAGTAGTGGATTGGGCAGAGAAGGTATGATTGAAGACACAAAGACAGGGTCAGCTTAAGACCCATTGATCATAGTCTCATTAGGCCTGGAACAGAAACAAAAATGAATTTGAAACAGGGGGGAGGGCAAGAGAGAGGAAAGGGGAAATATTGGTGTGTTTTCCGACCGTGTGATTCATAACACACAGATGAACTGAGACCCTGAGAGACAAAATTCATCTATAACATTTCTGACACACACAAAATACGGTAAAATGTTTCCTTCATCCCACCTAGCTCATGCTTTTTAGTGAAGCCCCTGAAAACGGATCCTACTCCTGAAAAATGTTCTTAATATTGTAAGACTGACACATATATTCTCAGTAATGTCAAACAAAAGAAGAGTGTGGGAAGAGAAACCAATAAGAGCTTGGGCCCATTATTACTATTGATGTGTCTTCTCTCTGATTTAGATAGTAAGAAGCATATATTAGCAATAAAAGAGATCTATAAAAGAGCTGATTGCATATTTCATTAAATTGGAAGTGAAGCTGATCATAAAATTTAATATTGGGAGGAAGTGCAATAATTGCAGCAAAATTAAAGCAACTGTTATTAAAAAGTTAAATTTAGTCTTCAAGGCCCTTCATCAGCCACTATCATGTCCCTCATCAAACTCCATCCCTCCTGATTTTCCATTTGCTTAGAGAGCTTCATTTTAGGTCTCAGACTCTTCTTCCTTTTCTTGCAACATCCTTTCTTTGTGAGTGCTGTTTTTTTCTGTCTGTCTTCTCATTTCTTTCTGTTCACCCATATCTATCAGAATCTAGCAGAAATCCTTCTTAGGCAGTTCTCCTGGAATAAGCCTTTTGAGGGTTCTAGGTAGCCCCAAAATGAACATAGGTCTTTCTCATTTGAATTCTAAAACAGATCAGAAATGCACAGGAGAGGTGACCTTTATTCTGATGAGGCTGACATTCAGATGGTAAAAACATGCTGCCTCCTCATCATAGGCAAGCCTAGCTGTGACAGGGAATGGCGCTGAGCATGGACCTCTCGTGGGCACACTCACTTGTAAGAGGAGATAGGAACAGAACCGAACAGAGTGTAGACTGACAGCCTCATCCAAAAGCCATCAATAGAGAGGTGAGAACCCAGGGTCAAGAGAGGTTGGGAAGGTCTCACTAGCAGAGTATTGCTTCATGGAAAGAAACATGAGGAGTACAGAAAAGGAATAGTTCTCCAGTGAAGATTTTGTTTAAAAACATTTAATCAGGGATTCAACTGGAGTTCAGCCAGGAAAAGCTGAGCCACAATGGCTACTTGGGGACAGGGGGGCTTCTTACAGATACTAGACCTTACATACCTGTGGAGGGGACTAGGGGTATGAAGTGTCAGACTAGGATCTGAGGGTTTCAGAAGAATAGCTAGCTGTTCACCCCCATACTGGAGTCAATACACAATCTGAGAAGCCAGCGCATCCTGTAGTGAAAGTGGTGCCATGAAGGAACTGCATGCGGAGGCTATGGGAAGCACTTGTCTCTGCACACATGCTGGCTCTGTGGTTCTATCTCTGAGCACCAGGTGGTGGCCTGGGGCTGCTGTGGCCAGCAGTGCCACCTGTCAAGGGCAACTGGATATGAGGCAGAGAGCCAGGACAGCCTGGAAGCCTTCCAATTCCTCTGATCAGCACATCCATTCATGTTATTGTGAAAACTCCCAGAGTGAGGGAGCCTGCTGCTTTTCCACCTCTTCCTTGGCTACCTCTAGCCAGAACCATACAGAGCAGGGATTCCAGGAAGAGCAGCTCCCAGCAAAGTGTCCAATGCTAACGACAAGACAACCCAACGCAGGCAACACTTTCATAATTTAGTATTTTAATTTCAAAATGAGGAGCAAAATATTTTACTGCTGCTTTATATGGTATAGTTAAAAGCCACCTGTAGCAGACAGCTTCAGGTTCGCTGAGATGAACTTCCAGACCAGGCACAGTTATGGAGGAAGGGATATTATTTATTGAAGCTTACAGATCCAGGGGAAGTTCCATAAAGGCAGGAGAAGCAGCCTGCTCTTCACAGGACAGGCAAGAGAGCAAAAGCCAACCAGCCACCATGGCACACAGAGCAAAACTACAGCCAAAAGGTCACACAGCACACTTCAGGAACTCCTGCTAGGCACATTTGCATATCTTTACAATGGAATCTCAAACCCACACCTTAAGACCAGCCCCCAGTGACATTGCCTCTAGCAAGGTGATTGCAGATGCAAACTATAACTAATAAAACACTGAATATATTGGGGGACATATATTCAAACTACCACACCACCCTAATCCATTCTCCAAAGGAAGATTCAAGAAGTCTCACGTCAAATTGCTTATTGAGGGGTGTTCATTTTTGGATATCTTATGAGTTAAATATTGATGTGTAACATTGGCCACCACAAACACAGATAGTAGGGAATCAGAGATAAGAACAAAAAGAAAAAATGTATTTACATCAAATGAAGGAAGTGATACTCATAAGCATGGCAGTCTATTTTTTCTGCAAGTGATCACGTGATCATTGCTAGTGTCCATCATTTGCTTCTTCCAGGAGCCTTACTTGTTCTGATTGCTCAAACAAGCAGCCCATTCATCAGTGTCCCTTGGCTGCTGGTGGATAGCAGATCTAAACTTTACTCCCAAATGCTCTGAGCCATCACCAGTCCCAGTTTATACTGGGTTATTGACATCCATTTACTTCTTTTGTTGTTTAGTCTTTGAGACAGGATCTTTCTCTGTTGCCCAGGACGGCCTTGAACTTTCAGTCTTCTTCCCTCCATTTCCCAAGTGCTGAGACCATAGGGTGTTCCACCAAGCTTGGCTATATTTACTTTTGTATTTTGTTTTGTTTTGTTTTTTGAGGAATTAACTATGTAGTCTCAGGGTGGCCTTGAACTCATGGTGATCCTCCTACCTCTGCCTCCCGAGTGCTGGGATTAAAGGCTTGCGCCACCACGCCTGGCTTTATATTTACTTTTATTGCAGAGAATGGGAGTTTTTTTAAAACAACATTTTATTTATTTATTAGAGAGAGTGAGGAAGAGAGAGAGAAAGAGAGAGAGAGAGAGAGAGAGAGAGAATGGGTGCTTGCACCACCTTGTGCATCTGGCTTATGTGGGTACTGGGGAATTGAACCTGGGTTATTTGGCTTTCCCTGCAAACAACTTAAATGCTAAGCCATCCCTCCAGCACACTGGGAATTTTTAAAGGCCCCTATTTCTATTGTATATATAATGTAACATAATACAAAAAATATTTAGTTTCTGTCTCTAGTTTCTTGGGCAACGTTTCTAAGATCCTTGGAATTTCCCAAGTGATAAATGTGATAGAAACATCTTTTGTTTTAATGAGGTGATTCTTGGCAGTCCCTTAGATAGCTTCATCATGGGAGCTGGTTGCCAAATGAGCCAGTCACATGACCAGAGGACCAGAAACTTTTGCCTCCACTTTCCAACTTCAGCAATAGCAAGTGATTTAAGTCATCATGTCTACATAATGAACCTCCACAAAACCCTGAAATGACAGAGTTCAAGATGCTTCTGAGTTGGTGGACACATTCCTGTACTGGGAAGATGCTGTACTCTGACTCCACTGGACAGATGCTCCTGTACTCGGAACCCTTGCAGATCCCACCTCATGGACTTCTTCACCTTGCTATTGATTTTCAGTCTTTGCAGTAAACTAATTTCGCCAGTTCTGTGACTTGTCCTACCTATATATCTGGTCTGTGGAGGACTTATGGGAATCTGTGGGCAGAAATGTGGGTAAACTGAGGACCTGATCCTTGTAATCAGAGTTGGGTGTGAAGGTTGTCTTGTGGGACCACAGAGTTCCTAAAACCAACAGAGTTTAATGGATAACTCTAGGGAGGTAGTGGCAGAATTGAAAATTGAATTGAATTTTACCACATCCAGATGGTGTCATAATTGGTTGGTGAAAGGAAAAATAAAAATCTCTCAAGTAACAAACAATTCCCTCTGATAGAATCAATATGAGAGCTCCCTTCTTTGATTATAGATCACTGGCAGGAAGAACCCAAGCATCCAGAAATCCCTCCTGGCTTCCAATTTAATGAAACCTCTTTCTGTGGATGGGTGCCCGTAGAAGCATAGCTCCATGTCAGCCCCTAAATGAGCAAAACCCAACGTTGTGAAGGAAGCAAAGCTTGAGAGGACTGGTGGTCATAGGAAGCAGTCACTTTTTGCTCTCCTTGGTTCTCATCAGGCTTCTGCCTCATGTGGGAGAAATGGTGCATTAATTTGGAATACATTAACTGGCTGCATCTCAAAAGATCTGACACCAGACATACAAAGTGCTGTAGGCACCACAATTGAATCTGTAAAGGCCTTCCTGCCATTTTATCAAGTTAATGCTCAGGGAAATGAGGATCATGGTAAGCCCAGTGACATCCATGAACATAAGCCCATCACTGACTTTATTTGTTTTTTTTAAAAAAATGAGTTCCCTGGTTGTGGTGCAGTCTTCATTGTCAACTTGACTTTAATTTGGAATTACTTAGGAGACATACCCTTGAGCATGTCAATGAAGGTATTTCCAAAGTTGTATAACTAAGAAGGGAGGATGGACCCTGAATGTGGACAGCACTAATCCATTGGCTGGGGTCCCAGGCTGAATGGAAAGGAGAAAAGGAGAAATCATGAATCTTAGTATTATCTCTATCTGATTCCATACTGTGCACACAATGTGGCCAGGACCCTCATATTTCCATTGCTGTGATTTCCCTGTTATGATCAACCATATCCCCTCAAACCATGAGCCAAAATAAATCCTTCCCTTTTGTCAGGTATTTTGTCAAAGTAACAAGAAAGGAAACTAATACATTGGCGAAGAGAAATACTGTATGATTTTTTTTTTCTTTTTTTTTTTTCCTTTTGGTTTTTCGAGGTTGGGTCTCACTCTAGCTCAGGCTGACCTGGAATTCACTATGTAGTCTCAGGGTGGCCTCAAACTCTTGGCAATACTCCTATCTCTGTCTTCCAAATGCTAGGATTAAAGACGTGTGCCACCACACCTGGCCTATATTAAGATATTTAATAAGGCAATGGCGATTTTTCATTTTTTAAAAAAGTATTTTATTTTGTTTATTTAGTTGAGAGAGAGAGAGAGAGAGAGAGAGAGAGAGGAAGAGAGAGAGACAGAGAGACACAGAGAATGGGCACAACAGGACCTCTAGCAACTGTAAACGAACTCCAGATGCATGTGTCACCTTTTGCATCTGGCTTATGTGGGTTGTGGGGATTGAACCTGGGTCCTGTGGCTTTGTAGGCAAGCACCTTAACCACTAAGCTATGTGTTCAGCCCTGATTTTGCATTTTATGGGAGGGAAGGTAGACCCAGATCCAGAGTAGGTGTATTTTCGACATCATCTACCTGTCATTAGGTGGACAGTGCTGTACCAGGGCTCAGTGGTAGTCTTTGTTATAGACAGGTATTTCAGCAATGCCCACAACCAGATAATCCAAGTCAAAATGTAGGCAGACATAAGAAAAATTATAGCCCTGGAGCTATGGACAAATAAATATTTAAGGCACTTATTTTTGTTGTAGTTCGATGGGCAGTAAAAGTTAACTAAAGCAGAAATTGGTATTCAGATGTGGGGAGTTACCATAATAAAAGCAAAATGTAGCACTGGCTTTGGACCAAAACCAATTGGAAAATTATTGCATGAGATAACTTGGAAGAATAAACTTAGGAATCTGATTAGGGAAATTTTCAAACAGTGTTAATAAGAAAAGAGAGACTGAAAAAAAAAAAAAGAACCATTTATCTTATAAGAAGTAAAAGAAATACAGAGTGCCCAAATACTTTCTAAATTAAAAAAAAAATAATTCGTTTATTCTCAATCTCTATAGTTTGAAAAAAAAAACTTACATAATCTAATTAATGTAGTAATTCTAAGGCTCGTGTGAAGACTCACAATTTATGATTGTTTCTAGAACAGTCTCTCAAGTGCATAAATAGCTTCTGTTAAGTGCATTAACTCATAATGTCCTCATATACTGCCCAAAGAAGAGAAGCTGTGTCAAAAAGAACTGTGTGTGTCTCCTTGTCAATTGAAATTAACAGTACCCTGGTATATAGAAAACCTACAAACAAATTAAGGGATAATCTTTCATTAAGAGAAGATAAAACTTAGGGCTGGAGAGATTGCTTAGTGGTTAAGGCATTTGCCTGCAAAGCCAAAGAACTCTGGTTCGATTCTCCAGGATGCACATAAGTCAGATGCACAAGGGGGCACATGCATCTGGAGTTTGTTTGCAGTGGCTGGATGTCCTGGTGTTCCCATTCTCTCTCTCTGCCTCTTTCTCTCAAATAAATAAATAAAATATATATATATATATATTTTTAATTTTTTATTGACAACTTTTTTTTTAATTTAATTAATTTATTTATTTGCATGCAGAGAGAGAGAGAGATAGAAGAGAGGCAGACAGAGAATGGGCACACCAGGGCCTGCAGCCACTGCAAACAAACTCCAGATGCATGTGCCCCTTGTGCATCTAGCTTACATGGGTCCTGGAGAATCGAACCGGGATCCTTTGGCTTCGCAGGCAAACGCCTTAACCACTAAGCCATTTCTCCAGCCCAAAATATATTTTTTAAAAAAGAAAAGAAAACTTAAAATTTTAAGAATGTCTTTGGGTCTCCAAGTTTTTTTATACAGGAAGCAGGAGAAAAACTATTCTATTCATCTGTAAACAAGGGATGTTTCTTATAGCCATATGTACATGGATATGCATTCTGAGTATCCTGCTGCTACCACACACTGTGTGTTGGTGCAGAAGAGGAGAAAGATGAATATTTTGTGTACAGACACTGGATTAAGAGAAGCCACTGCAAGGAGCTGTAATTGAGAAACCTCATCCATACCTGGCCCAGATGAAGTTCCTGAGAGCCTGGACTTTAGATTTGATCATATGATTGGATTTGGGATAGACTTGTAAGGGAGAATTCATCTGATATGTGGAAGAAATGTAAGTAATTATGACTGGCAAGCAACTGTGGTTTGCGTGTAAAATGCCTCCCATGGCCTTATGGGTTTGTGCTTAAGCCTCATGCTCAATCCCCAGCTGGTGGAGCCATGGGAGGTGGAGGCTTGCTGGAAGAGGTGTGGCAGTGAGAGAGGTCATTGATGTGTATCAGTCCAACCCTACTGGGTGTGTATAGCTCCCTCTCTCCATGTTTTGCCTGCTTCTGTGGAGATGTGATCCCCAATTGTCTGTTTCTTTTATGCTTTCTCTGCCATGGTGAAACTTACCCTCAAAATTGTAAACTGGAAATAAACCCCTTCCTTCCGTAAGCTGTTTCTCATTGGGTGTTTTATCCAAGCAATAGTTGCTTGGTTGTTATAGAAACTATGGTAGATGAAATATGTCTACTTATTCTACCCAGCTTGCTCCATAAAGAGTTGGAGTTGTCTTTTCCATCTTTGAACTGTAGTTGACTCATAACTTGATTTGATCAATTCATTGCAGCAGAAGAGATGATAGTGAACACAAGTCAGAGCATGACAGCCTCTGCCTTTGTTATCCCAGAAGGAGTTCACTGTGTGACAACTCCAACTTCCTCTTCTAATGAAGACAAGGATCCAACCACCCCAGCCTTGTCAGCTGACCTAGCTGTGGCCCTCAACATAAAAGTGATCTAAGTAAAGCAGAGACGCGATGCCTTGACTGAGCTCAACTCATGGAATCCTGAGCAAATGAATGACCATCTGGAGCCATGGAGTTGTGGGATGATTTGTTGACCGGAGGAATGTTGAATAACAATGATGTTAGCAAACATTGCAGATATAATCTTTCTTTCTACTTAGATTATAAAAACCTTGAGGGCAGTCGACAGTATTTTTCAACATCTGTGACTTCCACGACACTTACATCTGGACCTGGTGCAGCGCCTAGTCTTCTTGTTGAAAACTGTGTGAAATGTAAAAGAATATCAGAAGCGAAGGTTTGGGTTGCATTGGCATGTCACTAGCAGTCCCTTCTCACTATTTTTAATAAGGGGATCAGATTTTTCCTTTATTTCTCTGTTAGTTTCTCAATGAACAGCAAGAGTGTCCAATACTTAAAATAGAAAAAAATTAACAAAAAAAAATAGATAAGGTGGGCTGGAGAGATAGCTTAGTGGTTGGGATGCTTGCCTGTAAAGCCAAAGGACCCAGATTCGATTTCCCATGACCCACATAAGCCAGATGCACCAGGTGGCACATGCATCTGGAGTTTGTTTGCAGTAGTTGAAGGTCCTGTTGTGCCCATTCTCTATCTGCTTCTCTCTCAAATAAACAAACAAACAAATAAATCAATAACAAAATAAATAGATAATGTAAGAATGGCATTTTTCAGAATAGGGTAACACTGGGCATTTTTCAGAATAGGGTAACACTGGTTCAAACTCTCAACTTTTCAGCCAGCATCTCTGTCTATTACTGGGCCTAATACTCAGCTCACCAAAACATCCAACATCAGGCTAGGAAGAATGAGAAGACCTGGCTAGGAATCAGTCTGCTTTCTCACTGTTTTGGTTCTGTTCCCAGTTCCTCCTAGATCTTAACCTCTGGCTTAATTTTCCATGTGAAAGTTACACCTTCCCTTGGAAATTGGCATTGCTGCTATGTTTTTGGCCTTAGATCATTAGTAATCTGTTCAGTTGTTAGCATGATCCCCCTGTTTGGTTCCTGATTTTAGATTTACCTTAGATAGGATACAATGACCTGACTTCACTGTTCACTGATTTTCCCCAATGAATATGAGTTGAGACCATATATAGTCTCCTCAAACAAGATAGGCTAGATCAGGATAGAGTCCATGTGGACTCTAATGAGGCCTAGGTGTAGGACCCCAGAGGAACCTCCCCAGGAATTAGTCATGAGTATAGAATGACAGCTAGAAGACAGCTGTCTTTTAAGTCCATTTTCTAATTTTCTAACCAAAGGGAAGCAAGTAATACTATCTGTTAATATTTAACAGCTAGGAATGTTAATGATTTCGTGAAATTATGATATGGTGTACACAGTGTGTACTGTGTACACCGGCAGTTATTGGTGTTCAGAGAACAAGTTCTCAGGCTCTGTGCACTTGAGAACAGCAGCTGTGTGGAAAGCTCCTGCCTCCATGACAGACAGCTCCATTTCAGTGTGCTTTAAATAGGAGTGATGCACCAAAGCTCTACATAAAAGGATTCTTCTGGCCCAGGGAGTCTAGGGAGAGGCTTTAGATACAAATTCCCACCAGCTTCAATTTTGAAAGTGCTCAGATGAGCTTGCACAGTAAATGTTTGTTAATCGACTGATTTAATGTCTTCTTACTATAATGGCAATAGGGCTCCTTTAAAGGCCATGCTATAATTTTGAATTTTGCAGTAATTTGGAGGGTAACTTGTTACCTTTATATTTATTTGAAAAGACACACATGAATGTGATAGTTACCAAAAGCGTGGGTGGGCAAAGTTAGTAAATGACAATACTCCCTTTGTTAGTATGAGGCCTCATTAATACTTCAACATTCACCTAAGGAGAAAAAGGTGTGTGTGCCGTCAATCCCCTGGTCTCCCATTAGGTTTATGCTTGATGACTGCAGGTGTGCAAAAGCCTTTTCTGTGGAAGTCACATGCTTCTGCATAGGAGCTTGGGGCTTGGGAGTGCATTTATCAAATGCATGCCAACTCCTGCAAAGTCCCTGAGAAAATTGTAGAACACCTGCATACTAATGCTTTTTATTGCTGAAATTATTTTATTGCACAGTCAAAAAAACCCACAGTCATATCATAGGAACATGCTACACGACTCCAAGTACCAAAGCTGGCTGTGAACTTCACTGCTGACACTTTATTTTGTGTAATTAAACTTTTACTTTTATTTCACCTATTTTATCCCATAAACAGGGAATGACAATAAAACATATGGAGGGAACTGCAGGATATAGTGGTTTATTCCATGTTTTGGTATTTTAGCTGTTCCCATGGAACATAAAGGGCTGAAACTTGTATTTTAAATATATTTAAAAATAGACTCATTAGTTAAGAAATGTTGAAGTGGTATTCATATATTTTATTTGGATTTGTCTTCATTTTTCGAGTCTTGCAACAGGCAACAATCCATAGTTACCTGTGTTTTCCTTGCTCTTTGAAACTACTTCTTCTCTAAAGACCATGAACCTGAACTGAAGAAACGACTCTTGCCTGCTGGCGTGAGATAATTCAGTCTCCATGATGTCTTAATCCTGGGTCTCCCTTAATTGACTTCTGACTGTGCTGAACTGTGGCTGCTAGGAGTTGCAATGTGGATTGCAATTTACAAAGCACTGGAATCGTTTCTCGTCTTCAAATTAGTCCTGAGCTATAGTCCAGAAAGAAAGAAAGTATATGGGGGGGGAGAGTCTTACCCTTATAACTGTCTTGTCACTTCTAGTGAGACTCTTCTTAACATCTTAGAATGGATGGTTGCCCTCTACTGACTTAGGGACAGAGGTGAAAGCATTAGGCTGTGATGCCTCGTCAATTTTGTGTTAATAAAGATGCCTCACATGGCTTATCTTCTCCTAGGGAATTGGAGAATTCTGATTGTTTTTAGGCTTTTCTGAAGAGATGGTCATTATTTTGAATCCCATTCTGTAGGGACTTCAATGTAGAGCAAGGATCACCATCTTTTCTTTCTCCATGGATGCTTGGTGGATATATTCAGTAATTAAGAAGTCTTCTGGTTCTAAGCAATAGGAAATTGAAGCTATTTCCTCTATGGCCTCTTAAGCCTATGGGCCATTTATTTCTACCAATTATGCTCCCTAATTTCTTTCTTCTCATATTAGGACCCCTTCAACTTAAAAGTATATACACTTTAACAGCAATGGGCACTCTGGGATTCCCTTCAGATAAGTGAGATGAGTTTCAAGTCATCAGAAAGTCCTAATACAGAAGGGAGATATGACAATGATGATGCAACTTATGAGGATACATGTGGAAAGAGTTTGACAGCATCATATCGTCGGTGGGGGCATAATGTGGTTTGCTAGAGGATGTAGTGACTGACCTGGCTCTTCAAGAATGAGTCAGAATCATCCAGAAAAGGATGTGGGAGTGTGTGTGCATTGGGATGGGGGAGTTCAAGGCAAAGGATCAGTAAGAAATGCATGTAAGATGTGACATATGAAGTATAAGCAGTTCTAAGTCAAAGACATGTGGAAGGACAGGTGGGCAGTGGGGTGGATATCAGACCATGGCAGTTAGGTGGGGCCAGTTTTGAGTTGCCTTGTATGCCATACTTTTCATTTTGAATCTCATTAGGTTTTTAGGGAGTGACCAGGTAATGAAATGGATCAAGAGTAAGATTGCTTTCTTTGCAGGTAGTCAAGTAGGGACACAGGCCCAAAACAACATAGATGCCACTCTGCCCTGGTGAGACTAGAACTTCTGGTGAGACTAGTATCATTCAGTCTGGTCCATAGGAGATAAAGATCAAAAGAGGATGCTCCCCAACCCCTTGCAGTGGGTGGGCCCTTTCTGAGTTGGGGCTCTCCACCTGGACCACTAACCAATCAAGGTCTTTTATGTATGTTTGAACTTGGCAATGAGTCTCACCTCCATTGGATGCCTAATTTATAAAAAGGCCTTATTCAGATTGCCATGTGAATTTTCCTATCTTTCTCTCTCTCTGAGCTGGGAGTGGGGAATCCCTCTTGACTTGGGAGGTTTTCTTCTCCCTGACTCTTACTTACTCTCAAAAAGCTATCATAGTTCACCCTTATTTGTGTCTGTAGTTTTCAATTCTTTGTAAGTCATAGACACAAACTTAAGTAAGACCTGAGAGCCACTGGCTTGGGGAGTTCTAAGCCCGCCCAGACTCCAGTTTCTCTACTACAGTGAGACACTTAAGTAGTAGAAACTGGCCAGTTTTGTGGGATTTTTTTGTTTTGTTATTGTTGTTGGCTTGGTTTGTTTTGAAATAGGATCTTGCTATATAGCCCTGATAGGTCTTCATTTGCTATATATCCCAGGCTGAACTTGAACTCATGGTAACCTTCCTACCTCACTCAATCTCCCAAGTACTGCAATTATAGGAATGAACCATTATGACCATTCCAAAACTATGAACTCATTGATTTATCATGTATTTGTGGTGGTGGGAATATAACCCATGGCATTGTGCATGCGAGGCAAGTGCTGTACCACTGAGCTGTAGTCCCAGCCTTCACACGTAAGCTTTATGTAAGTGACTTGGGCAGACGAGTGCAGGGTGACTTGAGGCAGAGGAATACTAAAGCTGGAGATCAGCCTGGGACTGGGGCCAATGATCAGGACATAGCCTGTAACTAGGGCAGTCATAGCAGGATACAGAGCAGTCAGGGTTGAGAAACAGCTAAATGGCTCAACTGGCAGTACATACGTGGATGAAGTGCACAGAAGGGATTTTTTAGATTCAATTACACACAAGATACTCTGGCTTCAGAGGGCCTGAACACTTCAAGACCCAAAGATACTAGATCAATTGTGTGAAGCATAATGAGTGCCTCTAGCCACGTGGCCAGGTTGATAAGCCTGGTATCATGGTGCCAGTAGTTATGGATGTGCTGGTGGGTGTGACATCAGTTCTTATAAGAAGTCTGAGAAGCCTTATCCTTCTTGTTCTTGGGAACCTTGGGACACTCGTGGGATGAGTATTGTAGAGAACTGAGAATGAGTAGGATTGATAAGATTGGGGCCAGTTATTTAGCTGCAGTGCCTGGGATTTGCATTCCTAAGTATTTCCTGATTAAGAACCATATCTTTTGTCATGGGAATGCCATTTGGTTCTTTTTAAAAATACATTTTATTTATTTATTTGAGAGAGAGAGAGAGAGGAAGAGAGAGAGAAAGAGGCAAATAGGGAGAAAAGGCACACCAGGGTCTTTAGCCACTGTAAATGAGTTCCAGATGCATGTGCCATCTTGTGCATCTGGTTTAAATGAGTACTGGGCTTTGCATGCAAGTGTCTTAACCATCTCTCTAGCCCCCAGTTGGTTCTTAAAATGCTTCCTCAAAACTTGTAGGAGAAAGCCAGAGATCTGGACTTCGTATACAAAGTCCTTTGATGTTCTGTTCCTGTCTCCTTTTTTGTCTCCTGTTACTTCACACTTATATCCTTCCTCTATGTCTTGCTACTTAATAATTGACAGGTCTTTGAAAATACCATATTTTTTTCTAGACTTTTCTCCTAAAACCTTCAAAAAGCTCCTTGTTCTTTGTAATCTTTAGCCAAGCCCCCAGTCTTATTTATTTCTCTGTTCCAGGCAGAATCTTGTCTATACCACTAAGTTTTCCTGCTTTTCTTGTCAGTCCCAATGGATGTAAAGGCCTTTAAGGAAAGGTACTGTATTTGTGCATTTGTGTATGTGTATACATTTTTAGTGCTGAGCAAATGTTTCTGAATGGATGTTGGCATGTATATTTTTCTTGTTATATAAGTCCAGAATTGCAAAGGCTTTACAAGGCATAAATATTATTTAAAATACCCAGTAATAAAAATCCTTTAGGGAAAATAAAGTGTGTGGCTTTGGAAAATGTAAACACAATTTACTGAAGTAGATTATACTTTCATGAATACCATGTTCGTCCTCTTATTCATTTACCAAACCCTTACTGGACTGGGGGACCCAGTAAGATGAGATAGGTTGGGTATGTTTAGGAAGGAGACTTATTGAATGAAGTGCAAATCTTTGGGGAAGTCTAAGTTCAGGTATGATCTTGTTTTACTGTTGTGTGAGTGCTATTAAGTGGCTAACTTGGTGGGAGAGCTGAGTTCAGTCTAGCTAACTGAGCTAGAGTGGAACCTTTCTGAGCTTCAGAATTATAACTGTACAGTCCAGATAGTGTTATGAACCTCTGGGCCTATTGTACTGTTCAGAAGAGGAACTAATGTGAGTGTGGGTGTCTGAAGAGTACATACACAAGGCTACCCTTGGTTAAAGATCTGCTGTGCTATCTGGAAATTACAATTATTGAACAAAGGGTCTTACACATTCATTTTGGTCTGCCCCCTCAGATTATGTAGCCAGTTGTGCTGACTCATATGCAGCACACAATAGTGATCTCAGGAGAGCTCTGCATTCTCAACCTGGTATTAAATAGGAGGCTGAGGAGCCTGTTCCAGTAAATACTGGGCTTTAATCCTGACTTCATTTTGCTTTTCCACAGAGGAAGACCCTTGCCTCCCTCCATTCCCATACTTTCCTATGGAACTGACTTTCAATTCTGCCACTCAGTTTCTTTTATTTATTCAAAAATTCCATGATGAGATCATTCTTTTATCGTAGCTGCTATTTTTATCCCCCTCTCCCTACTAAGATAAGCACATTGGCCACCAGCTACACTAAAATCAGAATGCTAATTCTCTTTTGATTCCACTAATGTCCAAGTCATAGATTTTCATGGTTCTACAACAAATTTAAAAATGTGTGTTTTTAAAAGACAACAGAGTCACTTAAGTCACTGGGATTTGGCTCCTACCATACAACTTGGAGGTTTTATTATCTTTTTTGGTCCTACATTGACTATGAGTTTCGCTCTGATGAAAATTATTTGTGCCAGAAAGCTACATGGGGCTGAAACATTCTGCCACAGTAATCCCTATGGATTAGAATGTGTGAAGCACAGCCATGGGGAATGGAAAGCTTCTTTTAAACCACTGAGCCAACAAATGAGGTCATTTGGTGCTGAGAGACTGAGCATCCACAGAGGCACTGGTTCACCAGGAACATTAAGCAGGGTGGCAGACACCTCCCCGCGTTGGTGATGGGAGACAATAGCTTATTTCCCACCCATCTCCTTTTGCTCTTTTATCTTTCCAAGTCAGAGTTGATAAGATGATAGGTTTATAAAACAACAACTAGATGGCTGAATCTATACACGGCCAGAAGGAACTCTACTTTTGGTACAGATTCTGTTTATTTGTAAACTTTCAGAGGTGAGCCATTCTAATCGGGGGAGATTTCAGGTGTCCTTTCTAAATGACAACTTAAAAATATTTTTTTCTTTGCATTCTTCCAGATGCCCTGAGATGGAGAACTCTATGAAAAGAAAAATAGGAAATCACATAAATTGGAATCATGCCTGGCTTGTTTACTTTAGGAAATCTCTTAGCACTCATTTTAATCAATTGAAAAGAGATGGTTCATCAGATCGTGGCGTTTTAGAGCTGAAAGGAGCCTCGGAGGTTATTTCATCCGATGCACTCATTTTATGGATGAGGAAACTGGGATCCAGTGAGGGGAACAGGCCTTCCTAGTGTTACATGGCTAATTAACAGCTGAGCAGAGAACCCAGGTTTCCAAATGCCCAGCCTGAAGGATGCTTCATTCTCATACCATTTAAAGACATTTTATATCTCCAAAGGCTGGTAGACGTAACCTAGTAATACAGGAAGAATATACTTTTTACTTGAATAGATGCTTTCAAGTATATTTCAGAATATTATTTATACTGGACATTAAGCTACTTTACCCTTAGTAGACAATAAATGTTTTTCAATTGATAGATCAACTCAGAAAGAGCTTATTTATTTGGGGTGCTGCAGATCAAACTCAGGACTAAATGAATGCTAGGAGAACACTCTTACTAGTGAGCCATCCCAGCCCAAATGAATTTATTTTTAAAAGAAGAAAAGGATGTTGGAAAATGGCTCAGTGAAAAAAGTCCTTGCCTATCAAGTGTCACAATAAGAGTTTGGACCCCCAGCACCCACATAAATGAAAAGTGAGTGTGGCTGCCTGCCTGTAATCCTAGTGAAGGCAGAAACAGTGGGATCCTGAGGCAAGCTGCTAGCAAGACTAGCTGAATTGGTGAGCTCTGAGTTCATGTGAGACACCTTGTCCCAATAAATAAAATAAATAGTAATTAAGGAAGATATCCAACATCAACCTCTGGCTTCCACACAAAGTGCACACCTATACACCTCCATATAGATGAATATGCATACATGCAAGCACATACATTACACACACTTACGCAAAAAAGGGGAAAAACTCCCTGTATAAACAAATGTAACCTTATGCAAGGAAAAAAATGCTTAATCTAATATAAGGCATTTGCCTGCAAATCCAAAGGACCCAGGTTCAATTCCCCAGGATGCACATAAGCCAGATGTACAAGGTGGTGCATGTGTCTGGAGTTTGTTTGTAGTGGCTAGAGGCCCTGTCATGCCCATTCTCTCTCTCTGCCTCTCTCTCTCTTTCTCTCTCAAGTAAATGAATAAATAAATAAATAGATGAAGAAGAGGGACCATATAACTTATGACCAAACCAGAATATTTGTGAGAGTGAAAATTATTATATTCTTCTTGATGCTGAATTGTAAAGTGGGATAGACTTGGCCAACTACAATATATGGGTCCCCTTCATATGAAAAAATGGATGGCTTTCAATAATTTGCTATATTCTGTGTGCTGGGCAAAGCCTCAGAGACTTCCATACATAGTGTCTCTTTTATCAGCTGGGCAGGTATCACTGCTTGTCAATGGAAATACAAAAAGTTCAACCACTACATTAACAAGTAAGGGCGTGGAACCTCATCACTTTCATTTCCTTTAATGTGAGGTTCAGAAATCCTTTCTGCTTACCTAGGTAGAAATCAGTAAAGGCGTCCTGTGCGGCTCTCCCTCACACTTAATCCCCCACCCTGTAGCGATTTCGTGAACAAGTCGTCCCTTTTCTACCCTTCTAGGAGTGACAGAACTCAAATAGGGTGTTTCCTTATTGTGTGTTCCTCTGATCACAGCTTCCCGGTGAGGAGGGCTTTCTTGTCTTGCCGGGATAAGTTGCTGCTGAATTTGCTCTTCTCAGTTTTAGTTGGTTTTATAACGTGGCTATTGAAAGCAATGAACAGTTTAGAAAAATACCATTGGTGAGAAAAGAGCTATTTCCAAAGTTTATTCACAATCTGATTACATTAGCAATTTCTCAAATCCATTCTATTAGCTTTGTAATTTGCTTCCATGACCCACAGAGTCAACTGACTCAGCCACTAACACCCCTGGAAGAGACATAGACCTGTCTCCGGAAAGTACAAACTTGGAAACAATAAATTTCTAGATTGCTGGAAGATAAACTTCAAATCTTCTTGGTTTGCTTACCTTTGCCTCTGAGGTAGCTGGCACATGCCTTGGGAAGGTTCTTGAGTTTTAGGTAGCCCTTTGAGTAGTGGCCATGGGCTGTGCTCTGAGATTGCTTTCCTTGCCATCTGTGTTTTGCTGTGTACCTTTCCTAGCCTCGCCCAATCCTACCCTTTCCTCCCTTCCCCTCCTCTTCCTCCCTTGTACTCTCCCCTTCCCTCCCTTTTATTCTCTTCTTATCTCCTCTCTTTCCCCTCCCACCCCAATTTTTTTTTTTTTTTTTTTTTGGAGAGAAAGTTTCATTTAGCCCAGGTTGGCCTTGGACTTGCTACATAGCCAAGGATGAGCATGACCTCCTTCCTCTGATCTTTTGTTTTACAGGGAGAGAGAAATATAGACATCTGACAACAGGTAATATGCTCATTGACCTTGGAGCATGTTTCCTGGATTTTAAACCCCTATGTGTAGCTAACAGCTTTTGGCTTTACCCTCCCAGCGATCTTACGAAAATGAAAACCGTTGTTCACTCCAGTCTGCAGGTGAGGATACTGAGGTGCTGAGATGTGGCCTTCCTGGTACCTGGCAGAGATGTGACTTGCAGCCACCACATCCAGCTATAGACTGTACATGTGCCTCTTGATTCTTCACCCAACTAGGTTCTCTGATGAAACCCTTGGGTTTGTCTCAGTTTTGAAGGGGTTTTCCCAACCATTCAATGATTAGAACATTGCATGCTATGATAAATTGGGTTGATTTATGTATGACCCCTTAGAAAGATAGGTTGAAGATCTAACCATGCCCAACACCTCACAATGGGAATTTATTTGGGAGAAAGGTCTTTATGGGATATTCAAGATAAAATTCATTTGCATGAATTCTAATTCAACATGACTGAATTCACTATACAAAAGGGAAGTTTAGACACACTGAAAAGATGACACTGTAAAGAGCCACAGGGTAGAAGTGGTTAGCTGTGAGCTGAGGAAGCTAGAAAAGAGGATTGGGTGGGATCCTTTCCAGGGCTTTGGAGCCTTGTCCTGCTGGCACTTAACTTTTGGTCTTCTTATGTCTAGGGCAACAGAGCAGCATGCCTCTGTTTTCGAAGCCACTGGTTTGTAGTACTCTGTTATAGCAATCCTAGCAAACTCCACATAGGTTCTCCCACCTTTCCTAGGAACTTGCTCTTGGGTGGCAAGCTGCCGTTTAGACCTTCCTTGCCTGTATGTGTCTGGAGCAGGGATGGCCGGGACATGTCTATAATGGAACCCCAGGTAGCTGTATCCATCCTGAGGCTGCAGGGGACCCCTTGTAGCCCAACCACAGAGAATGGAAGGAAGGAAAGGACATGTCTTGTATGCTGGCCCTGATCCTCCATTTCAGACACAGACAACAATGGTTCCAAAACTCCCTCTCCTCTGTCTCCTTCCTCAGTGGCTTCTAACACTCCCTCCAGTGACATTAATCAATGAGAGGAGGGTGGGGCACAGCTGTTGAATAATGCATATGCTGATGGTTTCTTAATAACTTAAAAGCCCATTTGATGGGTGAGGAGAAGGAAGGAAACCATGGCCCACCTCCTCCAAAGGGGAACAAAAGCCTTCATTTGTCATTCATAAGGGAAACCCTGAGACTGCCTGGTGGGACCACAAGACCATCAGCATTGGAGAAGTGACCTGGTTTTATCCAACTCACCAGTACCCTTAAGTATAACCAGAGACACAATGTGACTGTTAGTTAGAAATAATAAAATGCTCAATAACCTCCAAATTATGAGGGCCCAGCCAGGAAACTCTCATGTTTACAGCACACCTGGCAAGTAGTTTTACAAAGTATAAAATCTACCCTCCTAAACAGCACAGGGTTGGTGGCACAGCCCAGTTGCACTCACTGAGCTGTTGGCTAGGGTCTGCTGCATTTATTGGCTTCTCACAACCATTTGCTATAATGTGAAAGTTTGGAATCAACAGAGTAGTTTGACACATGGCAGAACTCAAAGTGAACAGCTTCTATTTCTTGTCTGAAAAAGAAAAAAGAAACTGGAGGGTCTCTAAATATTTCCGTGTACTTGCTTTGGCCTGGGGGGGAAAAGCCTATGAGGACAATTTTAGTCACATAAACTCCATGTTCTCTTTGACTTACTTGATTGTTCAGACGATGCTGCTAAAGAAAGAAGCTTTTTTGTGTTTGAGATGTTAGAATAGTGGTGGCCCAGTGAGGCCAGCAATGCACCCCACTGACGTGGCCCTATCAGTGGAGCTGACCCCAGGCCTCTGCTCTGTTAATTCATGTTCCTGCTGTGGACACACCATATTCTGTGGGCCTTTCCTGACTGTGGGATCTCCCACATTCACACCACACTATCCTGTATCCCTTCTTCTGTTTTCACCTCCCACTCTGCTTCTGATTCCTTCATGACATTTGTCACTGATTCTGAAAGCATGATGAATATCCACTCAGTTTCTCTCTCTCTTCTCGCCCTGCTGTAATGGTCCTTTGCCAATGGTAACACATATATCCCTGAAACCTTTTGTTGTAGATCTGGTCTTGGGAAACAGACTGAGCTAGAGACTGGGAAGCAGGATGGGGCAGAGTGGCAGGGGGAGATGAATGAATCACTGTGACACAGTCCAACATAAGGCTCAGCTGGTCCCATGGGGAGCCCTTCAGAGTTGTCCCCAAAGGGAGGCCAGGTCTTTATAACTGCATATCAAAAAGCTGGAGAGGTAGGGCTGCCCTTGGAAGGAGGATGATCTTGAATCAGGCAGCAATCTTTGGCTGAGAGAAGTGCATTCTTGGAGAAGGACTCAGCTGGATGCCCTTAGCTATCAACATCCCTTGGAGGGATGACAATTTGGCTTTGCAAAGGTAGATTTAGGTGAAAACTACTGAGTTGTTACATCCATGTTGTAAAAGCTAGAAGCCACATTTGGGCAAAATGGGACTTTCTAGAAGGTTGCAAATCAAGTTGAAAACTTCTGATTTAATTTTTATGTTTATTGAAATATCACAGTGAAATACATATTGAGTACTAATGCTCTTTTATATGGCACATGTCAAGAATAAAAAGCTATGATTAGTTCACTTATTGTTTTTAGGACTCACCTACCCCTAAGTTTAAATGGAATAAATATATTTTCTTTGTTACAAATAATGTAGTAATAGCTGACATTAATTGAGAACATGGTATAGTCCAGATAATTAGTATTTTATTCAATCTTCATAAGACTTTGAAAGAAAGATGCCGCTGTCTTCATTTTCTGGTAGTTTCAAGCGAATTTGTCTAGTTCATGTGTAAATAGTGTAAGTTCTGAGCCCAGCAGACCCTGCAGACTTGACTCTTAATTTTGTTATACTGTATTTTATCCTTATAAAGATTTTGTTTTCTTTTGGATATATTTCAAAATGACCACTATATCTCTGATTTCTATTTCCATTCAACTAAGGAAAAATCCCTTTCTGAAACATGACTATAATCCCAGAATAAAAATATGGACTAGATGTTGGGAATCTGGTGTTCAATCCACCTATTAAGGAGAGTCTTCTCAGTTTGTGTTTAGATCCTCAACTTTCTCCAGGTGTAATAACTCATCCCATACTCCCTCATTCTTCTTGCCCCCAAAGTTCCATTTATTCTATTCTAGTTATTAATAGAAGCAGATGCTGATGTCTACAAATTCAGATCTAAAATTCTCATGATAACAGACAAGGAAAATGTATATAAATTCTCACATCCTAGAATCTCAGGACCAGGGAAGAGTGTAAGAGTGGTCACTTAAGTCATCTTTATTATTATTATTTTTAATGATGCTGGGAATGCAACCCAGGGCCTTTTAAATGCTGGGTTAAGCAGGTGCTCTACCACTAAGCTACATCCCAGTCAAGATGTTTTCACATGTAAAACCCAATTTTGCCAAAAATTCCTAGAATCTGATATTGAGGTAAAAAAATATTGTTATGTAATTAATCATCTCAGAAATTTGAATTTAAGTACAGCCAACTCTCTCTTTCTCTCTTCATATAAAATACATTACACATCTTATATTACACATCTGTTATACTTATATTAGATATCAGTCTGTGTATATATAATTACAAAATTATAGCAATGGAAATCTGATCCAGCTGACTGTATCTCAATTTAAAAGATACCATGCGGGCTTGTGAGAAGAAATCAGTATGAAGCACCTAGCTGAGGCCTTTTTAATACTAGAATGGTAGAATTACAATCACATTTTCGAAATAAGTAAAGAATAGATTTTCTTCTGTGTGAGATAATTTAATATAACCTACCTGGAGGCAGAGGAAAATGAGCACATGATTTTTCCAGTCATTTCTAGCTCTACAAGTATATTTTCAGAGGGAGAGAATAACGATTCCTGTTGCTATGCACATTCTACATCTTGAAGAAGAGTCAGAGTGTAATATTTGTCATTCAGCTCTTTTCTTGATTTTATGTCTAACTTGCCAAGAGATCGTATCTCTTAAAACATGTTTTTTTATTTTCTAAATTTCCAGACACAAATTTCCATTCAACAAACCTTTCTCATATTCATCTAGGTGAGAGGAGCAAGCAGTAACTCATGTTAGTGATGCAGGACACCTAGTGAAGATGGAGGCTTGTCCACCACCAACCAGACAGGACAAGACACTGAGCAGGCAGTGTGCATGTCTTACGGGAAACCCAGTTGTAGGCTCTCTGGATCTGGTTGAAGAATGGGAGAAAGACAAAGGAAAAGCTTCCCAATGAACTGATATTAGCACTGAGTCGAGGCTGAACAAAATCTACTTACAGCCTATGATGGAAGAAAGGAAAGAGTTTCCTTGGTTCGTGTCTCATTGGCCTGCTGCAATTGACCTTCCATTGCATCATTTCTAGGAAATCTGAAATAGGAGGTAGGAAAGGGCTGAAGCTCTGCCCAGACTCCATTCAAGACTGGCCATCCATCCTTGTTCCAATTCTGCACTACCTAGCTGATCCCAGTGCACGTGTGCATATTACTACCTTATTACCCCACAGTCAGAATGCTGTATTCCAGTAGCCCAATACTAGCATGGGTTCCTAGTGAGATAGCTTCCTTCCTTCCCTTCCCTTCCCTTCCCTTCCCTTCCCTTCCCTTCCCTTCCCTTCCCTTCCCTTCCCTTCCCTTCCCTTCCCCCCTTCCCTTCCCTTCCCTTCCCTTCCCTTCCCTTCCCTTCCCTTCCTTCCTTCCTTCCTTCCTTCCTTCCTTCCTTCCTTCCTTCCTCTTTCTTTCTTTCTTTCTTTCTTTCTTTCTTTCTTTCTTTCTTTCTTTCTTTTTCTTTCTTTCTTTCTTTTTGCTTTCTTTCTTCCTTTCTTTTTTCCTTCTTTCTTCTTTCTTTCTTTCTTTCTTCCTTTCTTTTTCCCTTCTTTTTCCTTTCTTTCTTCTTTCTTCTTTTTTCTTTCTTTCTTTCTTTCTTTCTTTCTTTCTTTCTTTCTTTCTTTCTTTCTTTCTTCTTTCCTAGATTGCTCTTGTCCATAAACAATAGTACATTTTCTATCAAAATTGCCATTCTCATGGAGAAAAAATTCTCCTCCCTCCCACATTTGTATTATTTTCAGGGTATTATTAAAAATATATTTTTATCAATAACACATAGTGAAGGCCAGGCACATTTCCTATTGTGAACTAAACTTGTATGGGCCCTATATGGATGCCAAGGAGGGATGCTTTTGTGAGGATTGTTTCAAAGAATCATAGGACCATAACTCCAGGCTCAAGGCAAACAATCTTCAATGGAAGAAAATAAACTGAGACTTCAGTATAGTTTACTTTGTGGCTTTCTTGCCATTCCAAAACTCTCTTGGTGCTCAGTCCAACTTTCTTGGTTTGGAGGAGTTGTCAACCAATCCCTCGTCCTGAGGAAGCTGCCTATCCCATAGAAACACATGCAATGCAAGACTCTCAGTAACCGCAAGTGGCCAAAGTGCAAGCTTTGGTGACTGCTGGTCATGTACAAAGTGGGCCAAGTGTTTCTGAGACTAGCCTACACAGTGAACCTTTGTCAAGGTGATGGAAGCTGCTTATAGTGGTTTGAACATGGAATTTGTCCCCCATAGCCTCATGTGTATGTGATTAAACCTAATACTTAATCCTCAGCTGGTGGCACAGTTTAGGAAGTTTGTGGAGCCTTTGGGAGGTGGAACCTGACTGTAGAAAGTGTGGCACTGAGCATGGGCCTTGAGGTTTATTAGTCCAGGCCCACTGGCCTTGCACAACTCATTCTTGCTACTTCCTCCCTGCTGCTGTGGAGATGTTACACGCAGCAGTCAGCTCCTGCTGTGTTTTTGTTTTTGTTTTTCCCCATGATGAAACTTCCTTTTATAACCTGATTCTGACTGGGTACTTTTTCCCAGCAATGAAAAAGTAACTGTTAAACTGCCTTTTCTGTATCCAAAAATCCTTGCCAAAAATATTTGTACTTCATAACTTCTAGGTACCAATGGTTGGTGAATTATCCCTATCCTGTATTGTTTTTTTTTTTTTTTTTTTGGCATGTCTGTCTTTGCATGTAGAGGCATCGAAGACATTCCTTATTCTGGAGACAGACCCATCAGCTATGGACTTCCTCACCATACCACTTCTCTGATGGAGAATACCTAAGTCTGTGCCTGCTTTGCACTGTCCTTACTCTTATGCCTCCTCTCACTCAGAGCATACCTCCTTCTTGAATTCTGGATTCCCTTCCTGGTCCTTCTCAGATATTAATCCCCCTTCCTAGATCATCAAAATGTCTCAGTTTGTGAGCTGGAGAGATGGCTTAGTGGTTAAGGCACATGCCTATGTAGACTAAGGACCCCAGTTTGATTCTCCAGGTCCCACGTAAGCCAGATGCACAAGAGGGCACATGCATCTGGATTTTGTTTGCAGTGGCTAGAGGCCCTGGCATGCCCATTCTCCTTCTTCCTCTTCCCTTTCCCTCTCTCTGTCTCTAATAAATAAATAAAGCTGGGTGTGAAGGCACATGACTTTAATCCCAGAACTTGGGAGGCAGAGATAAGAGGATCACCATGAGTTTGAGGCCACCCTGGGACTACATAGTGAGTTCCAGGTCAGCCTGGCCTACAGTAATACCCTATCTCCATAAACAAAAAACAACAACAACAACAAAAGGCTCAGTTTGTTGCCTGCATGGTTTATCACATAAACGTGTAAATCCTCATGTGAGTACCTTTTGTGTTTCAGAAAGAAACATTGCATTATCTTTTTACTGTCTCTTTTTCTTGTCAATCTTGCCACTTGGTATTTTCCTCCATGTCACTCTTCTTTCTAATGTGTCCAATGGCCCTCTAATGGTGAGCTCCAATGCACACTTTTCAGTCGCCTGTCTTGATTTCCTTACAACAGTCAACACTGTTGATTCCTCTGTCCCTTTTATATTTTGTTAATTTATTTAGTCTCATCCTTGGTCTGCCTTCCATATGTCTCTTCTACCAGATCATCCTTCAATATTAATGTTTATCTAAATACTCTATTAAAGGAGACTGGTCTCAAACTCACTATGTAGTTCAGGATGACTCTCAACTTCTGATCCTCCTGCTGGAACTTCCATGGTTCTGAGATTACAGGTGTATGTTCAGTTTATGCAGTGCTGGGGATCAAACACAGGGCTGCATGCATGCTAGGTAGACCTGTAACAACTAAGCTCCAGCCTCAGCCCTCTCTTCACTCCTTCAGCTTTTTCTATTGTCCCATTTCGAACATATAAAAATCTGCCTTCTTGTGGTTACCACTGAGCCCTATCTCCCAGCTAGACTTCTCACCTGTGGTTCATATCTGTGTGTTCTGACGTCTAGTAAATACCAGCTTAATATAGATGTGTCAGAGTTATTGCACCCCAGTCTATCCTGTCCCTTCAGGTGACTTCACCTTACTATCCACCCCCCCATAACCCTTAATAGATACCCAACATCATCATGTAGCCATAGTTCTCTTGGAATTCGTCTCCTCCTTCATTTTGCAATCATTAGGTGATGACAAACTGCTCAATGGAGCCTCTTCTGCTTCCTTACCATCGCGGCCTCCACTCAGGTGCCTGTTATCTCTTATGTCGGCTGTCTTTACTCCTTCTAGTTTCTAACCTTGCCTTTTATGATGCATGGAGCACAAATACCATCTATCCCATGTAAAGTTAATGTCAGAAAATTTCAAGACCCACCATTGCTTAAAGCAAGAAGAACTAGGACCCACTGGCTACATCTGGGTCACCATCCAGTTATGTTTTTCTTAAGAAATGGTTTTATGGGATGCAGCTGTTCTCATTTACTCAGGAATCGTGTATGGGTACCTTTACACAATGGTAGAGTTGGTTACAGGGCTTTTAAAACCTGAAACAGTTATTACTTGGCCTTTTACAAAAAAAGATTTGTTGGCCCCTGGCTTAGAGTATGAATCAAATGTTTTTAATGTGTCACAAATATCCCTATAACATATGTTCTCTGATGCTTGTCAAAATTTATGTTCTTTAATTCCCTCTTGAATAGACAATAGGATTGGATTTGGGGTGAGGTACATGGGGCTGTCTAAGATAGGTGGTTCAAAGTGGCATGTCAGCCAGGATACTTGTTTTAGTTCTGTCTCTGCCACTGCTTAGCTGTGGAATTCTGGGCAAGTTACTTAACCTTTATGTCATTTACTTAAGTATAGCTGTGATTGGTGGAGGAGTGTTGGGTAAGGTCTCAGAATTTTCAATTTCAAACTTTTTCTCATTTGGCTAACTTTTGAATCATAGTGTTTTAAAGTGGAATTGGATCATCTCAGCACTCTTGAAAGTGTCTTATGGGTGTGAAGGCAGGGTATACCAACATGTGTTTCGGGGAACAATATTAAACATATCAAACTATCCTAGCTGGGCTAAATCGAGTTTTTTATGCTGGGAGTCATGTGACTCCTTTGGCCAATGAGATTCATTGTCAATTCATTGCTTCACAGATGAGTGAAGTGTTAGGTTACTGTTCAGAGATTAGCACATTCTTCTTTTGCTAGATACAAGAAAGAGAGCAATATTCTAGGAGATGTATCTGCACGAACGTGACACCTCTGTTGGCTTGTGTCACCTGGGGCAAGTTGTTGTAATATGTTGTCTGTAATCCACAATAGCTTTTGTGAATTCTAAGAGAGGAATGTTTATTGTGCTAAGTCACATTGATTTGGATTTGTTCGTACTGAGAATAAGCTGGCCTATTCTGGAATTATTAGAGGCGAAGAGTGCCTTTCTCACCTCTCCTGCTGAGAAGGCAGTGGAACTAGGTGGCTGTGCCAGGGTAGGTCGAGCTGGCTTTAGTCTAGAGTCTCCTGTGGCACAGGCTAAGATGAGGCTCTTGTTCCGTGCAGAGGACGAAGGGGCACCCCTCAGGGGCTCCATTCCTGATTGTTTTCCCTCTTTTAATTAGCAGCTTTTGTTATTGTACTTATGAGTGAAGCTTTAGGAGCAAAGGCCATGGCTTTAATGATAAATGCCTCTGCAAACAGTTCTAACCTGCAAATAAAATAACATAAAACCTTGCAAATGAATGTGGTTGCAAGCTGCAAATGTCAATTCTGCCATTGTATGGATCTAAAATCAAATGTAAACAATGCTTGAGAAAACAGTGACCTGGATCAAGCCTTTTTCACACTAGTAATTAGTTCTCAAGCAGCAGCTCTGGCTGAAAGCTAGGTCAGTGCTTCTCTCCCCCAGGAAGCCTAGATAATCCTCGCTCTGGCCAACTATGAGATGGGGCCCTGGGGTGGTGTCTGTGTGATTTGTTCCTACCTTGCCCCTACCTTACCCTTCTGGTAAAGGGTAGGCTTTTGGCAAAGGCCCTCATACCTTGATGTGTAAAAAGTGAAAAGTGTGGGTAGTAATTAAAATAAAGAAGCAGGAGGAAGGTGGATGGAGACATGACCCTGTCTCAGCTCAAATCCTGAAAGTCAGGTAGCAGAGTTAACTAAAAAAGATTTTAAGTTAGAAACAAAAAGTGTAATGGCTATACAATTATAGATTTCAAAAATTTCTGGGGTCTAGTGCTGGCTATAAAGTTAAATTACTGAAGAATTCCTTATATTGCTCTTCATTTTATAACCTCTTCAATCAAGAGAACTTTTGATAATACATTTCCCTGATTTATAAATAATAGGCATGTGTAGATATATTTTTAACTTGAGACTAAATTCCTGGTTTGAATTTCCCACAGTGATCCCTGTCACTTGAGGCCAGAGAAGTCAATGTGTGTATAACAAGAACTTGGATTCCCCAGGTATATTTCTTAGAACTATCTGCAGGTCAGACCCATCCCTGCTAAGGTCCATTGCATTTTGGAGTTTATTTGAGAGTTTTTGGCCATGAAAATATTCTCAGACCATCAAGATTTTATTCTCTCTTTCTAGCTCAAAGAACTAAAAGAAAATAAGACTACTTAATGAGGTGGAAAAATCATTTAAAAAATCAGATAAATACCAAAGACTTCAGTATTAACAATTTATTATTATAATATTCTCTAACGTTAGGCAGGCTGGCTAGAAATGTTCTCTAATGTGCTAAGCAGAAGGAAGTTAATGATTTCAGTTTAATTCTCTATTGCACTGAAGTCCATTTTGGAAAGGAAAAAAAAAAAAAACCATCAATGTACATTATGATAAAGGTCCCAGTCTTAAAAGCAACTGTAATCTTCAGCTGGAAAAACAAAGAAATCAAAAATGTGTTCCAAGCCTACAGAAAGTTCATCAAATTGAACAAGGCTAGTGTTATCAATGCCAGTTCCTCTGCTGTGACAGTAAATTAAAATACCATTCTCTGCCTTAACAAGAAAAATGAATAAGAAGAATAAGCAATTTAAATGACTTGCAGAGTCAAATTGTTGGCCTGCTTTTTCATACTTTCTTCCTCCGCTGAGTCCTGAAGTCTGATATCCTCAGAAAGACAAGACAGAGAACGTGGCTCTTACCTGTCTGCTGCTTTTCTCGCCTTTAATCCTTCTGGACTTTACTTGTCATTTTTTTTCAGGTCATTACATCCCTTCTGGATTAATTTCTTTCATATCCCATTGGTTGGGCTGCCAAAACTCATTTCTTCATTACTGTATTTTGCTCAAGGGTGGCAGTTGCTGCATCCTGCACCACCTCCCCTTTGATCTGCCTTGGATTTTATTTTTTATAACTTCTATTCTTTGTTTATCCCAGTGGCAGAAATAGTTGTTTAATTATTCGATGAAGCTGGTACTTGCAGAAAAAAAAAAAAACACACACACACACAGTCCACTTACTTTGAGAAAGCTCATGCTAATCGAACATGGGATTCACTCTTAGCAGGAGCTCTGTAAATTCTATGGGAAGACCCAGTCTAACAGTGATAAGCACTTGGAGGTCTAAAGCCAACTACTCAATAAGGAACCCCTGCTCCTGTATGTCTTAAAGCTGGTTCTGGGATAATCTTCCTGAGACAAATGATATTATGTTACTTCTAGATCCCAAATATTTCATGGGTTTTCTCCTGCCTCTAGTAGAATCTCAAACTCTTTAGGCCAACATATATTCTTTAGTTTCTTTTCTGATTATTTCATCTAATTTTTTTTTCCTCGATGGTATTCTGAAATATATGGAGTTTCCAAACTGGGAGTAAGCTCTTCCTTTTATGTTTGTGACCTGTTATTCTCTTTCAGGAATCCCTTCCCTCTTTCCTATTTGGCAAAATCTTCACACTCCATTAAGACTGAGCCCCAACCTATAGCTTCATTGTCTCCCAGTTCTTCATATAACCCAGTTGTGTTATCACAGCTCTGTTACTATCTGCTTGCCTCCATTATCTACTAGTTATTATTTTTATTTTTGTTTACTTTTATTTATTTATTTGAGAGAAATAGACAGAGAGAGAAAAAGAGACAGAGAGAGAGAGAGAATGGACACACCAGGGCCTCCAGCTACTGCAAACGAACTCCAGATACACATGCCCCCTTGTGCATCTGGCTTACATGGGTACTAGGGAATTGAGCCTTGAACGGGGGTCCTTAGGCTTCACCAGCAAGCACTTAACCTCTTAGCCATCTCTCCAGCCCCTTATCTGCTAGGTTTTGAGCTGCATAAGATTAGGATCTCTGTCTTACTGAACTTTGGGGACTCCAGTCCCTATTAATGAGCCTGGTGGCATATCATAACAGCCCCAAAATATTCTATATTCAGCTAGATGAACAAACAAATGAGTGGGTTGTAAGGTAACTTGATATTTCTCATTAGTTGCAAGGCATAAATTATGAATCACTTCAGTTTTATTTGGGTAGATAATAAAAGTGTCCTCGAATTCAGTACTTAATAGTTGTCATGGCTGTTATTCTAATTAATTATGACTTGAGCTATGAACAATATAAATTGATTGTTTTCATAGTCTGATTTTTTTCAGGAATTTGTGGCATCCTTTTTATAATTTTACAGAAAATTTTGCATCTTTTCTTGATAAGTCTTACTGTTCTTGGTTTTCTGGAGAGTAGGCAGGATTTGGATGGTGTTCATTTTAAGAAAGTCCTTTTTCCTCTTAAGTCCTAAAGAAAAATCACATCAACAATCTGTATTTACCAAGGCAGTGCCGAGTTAAACATTGAGCCTTGGCAATCCCTATATGCATAATAGTTTCCCTACATTTCTTTGTATTTATTTTTGATAAAGAAAAAGAGAGAGAAAGAGAGAGGGGGAGAGCTCTATCTAGTGCAAATGAACTCCAAATGCATGTGCTACTTTGTGCATCTGGCTTACGTGGATCCTGGGGAATCACACCTGGTTCCTTTGGCTTTGTAAGTAAGTGCATTAACCACTGAGCCATTTCTTCAGCCCTATTTTGTTACGTTTTGTGAGACGTGTACCATGTTATGTAACTCTGTGGGGAGATATCATTACTGGCTGTGCTCATGCCCTTTCTTCATGCCTTGAATCCTTCAGTCAGCACATATTGAAATTAAATATTATCTCATTAAATTTGTACAATGGTATTTTTGTTTATTTACTGAGTCCCAGTATATATATATATATATATATATATAATAACTATTGAATAAAATCAAGAAGGTTTGAATGCCAGTAATTTACTAATTTACCAAGGAATGACTAAGCAACACCTTCTTGCTTCTTCAAGTTTTTCCCAGGCTTAGCTCACCTGTGGGCTGGCCCTTCCTGGGTCAGCCTGATGAACTCACCAACCAATCAGATCTCTAGCCCTTACACACCTGAGTCTGATGATAAGGCTCATCCTAATTGGATGTTTGGTCCATAAATGGACCTGGCATATGTGTGTACATCTTTCTTCGTCTCCTGGCTTCTGGCCCTTTTGGTAAACTCCTGGCTGTTTTCCTATGTGAGCCTCCTCTACCCTTCCAAGCCAAGCTTGAAGTCCATGGGCCTGGGATGCAGAATTTTTATAGATTCTCATCCCTCCTTGGACTTCAGAAATTTCACATCACTACTTTGTGTCTTGTAGAAACTGTCCTTATTTCTCTCAAACTCACAGTCCAGACTTCACATTAGTCCCCGGACTTGTTCTGTCTCTCTGGGATCCTGGCTCCTCCATTATCTATAGCAGCCTAGGTAGTACCTCCACGAGAAACCTGTGGCAGTGGGCTCAGTTCAGTATTGCCTAGTGTTTTCTCATGTCAGAACGCAAGCCTGCACCGCCTGATGTCTGTGCTACCTATTGTCAGAATTGAGCAGCTTCATTTGAAGAAACCAAAATGGTGGTCCTTATTTAAAACAATTCCCTTCTGTATTTCTGCAATATGATTATTGATACAGAAGATAGATATATTTAGAATTCTTGAATTTTCTTTTTTTCTTTCCTTCTTCTTTTTTCTTTTTCTTTCTTTCTTTCTTTTTTTTTTTCTTCCGTTTTTTGAGGTAGGGTTTCAGTCTAGTTCAGGCTGACCTGAATTCACTATGTAGTCTCAGGGTGGCCTCGAACTCGTGGTGATCCTCCTACCTCTGCCTCCCAAGTGTTGGTATTAAAGGCATGTGCCACCATGCCTGGCTTGAATTTTATTTTTCTACACTAACACCTGACACACATCAACGCATGGGCTAATATCTCCTTTTGGGTGAGTTTTGCACAATTCCTATTTGTGATTTATCATTTCCAATGTTAGTAATTTACAGTAATAGGCCATGAGCTGACACCCAGGCAGGGTGAGACAGAGACAACTTCCAATCTACAGTGAGTGGCAAAGAGCACTTGAGGGAGACATTCTTTGCCTTCTGAAAGCATCTTAATGATTCTAAAGTGGTTTGTAGATTCAGAGGAAGTTCAAAGGCACTGAATCAATTGCACATCATTAAAAAATGCAAGACTTAAGACATGGGAGATGAAGGAATGGCATCTGGTTTCCTCTTTCATGGACTTTCATGGACTGAGGATTCTGAGGAGGTGATAGGGTACAGGAATGATGAAGTTATGCTTCTGTCCTCTATCATCTATCTATCTGTCTATCAATCTATCTATCTAATTTATGTATCATCTATCTATCTATATCTATCTATGTATCTATCATCTATCTATCTATCTATCTATCTATCTATCTATCTATCTATTATCTATCTATGTATCTATAATCTATCTGTCTATCTATATGGCATCTATCTATCTGTAGCTCTGTCATCTGTCTCTCTATCATCTATCTGTGTAAGTATATAAATACTGCTGTGGACATACATGTATATGCACTTATACTTAGAAGCAACAGTTCAGTGTTCACTATTTAGTGGTTTGGCATTTGTAAAAACTTTATAGAACACTATGAATAATGCCTAATGAAAATCAACTGTTTATGTATATTTGTGTTATTTGTGTATGTATATGTACACATAGAAAAAACTTTTCACAGGAAATAATGTAACTGGATGTTGGCTTCACTTCCATTGCTTTCAATAGAGTCCATCAGCATGTAAATCTGAACAAATCCTTTATTTCTATGCTCCAAGGCCCACTAATATGTAAAGTTGGGGTCATAGGATTTGTCTTCTCCCAGCTCCTCTTTTTATGGATTAATATAAGTTTCACAGAGATGACCATGCCTAATGGCCACCAAAGTACTCTATTAATGGAAGATAATATGACATGGCTTGTGTCTAGGCAGGATTATCCAAGGAGGCTAACATACTCATTATATGAGCAACCTGGACTACAGTAAACTCTTTGAATGTGTAGTGTCTATTTATTTATTTATTTATTTATTTATTTATTTATTTATTTATTTATTTATTATGGAGACAGACAGAGAGAGAGAGAGAGAGAGAGAGAGAGAGAGAGACAGAGATGGGCACGCCAGCAGCCCAGATGTGTGCTCCCCCTTTTGGTCAAGTGCAGCATTGCACCCTTGCGTCACTTTGCATCTGGCTAAACGTGGGATCTGGAGATTGGAATTGCTGGAGATTGGAACCGGCGTTCTTAGGCTTAGGAGGCAGGCACCTTAACCACTAAGCCATCTCTCCAGTCCTGAATTATTTTTTTAAAATATTTCAACAAGCTTTATTGAAGCTACACCTAACCCTATATAAGATGCCTAGAATGCAAATAAGTAAACAGCAAGCACCACAAACCCTGCTCAAGATCGATCTAAGAAACTTACTAGGGAAGAAGACAAGGTTCTAAGACTGGGATACACCAGATTCCCAGGCCTCCATCTGACTCAAATTCTTCATATTGTAAGGTCTCCTCTTGACTATGGGGATTGCCCCTTACTTGTGCTAGTTGTGTATTTGTGCATGTGTCAGTGGGTATGAGTGTGAAGAGAAAAATGGGATGCACCATGCCCTGTGACTTCCTTTGCATGCATCTCTTCTATGCCCCCACTTCAACTGTACCTGTCACTTAGAGTCTCATGGATTTTGGGGTCCTTTCTCTGGGATTTCAGTCATAGTGTCTCATGCCTATGGAAATCCACACATGTTCAGATAGCTCCCGAGAGTTAAGTATAATCTCAACAAATGCATACATTTAAGTGTGTTCTGTGTGAAGCATGATGGGTACCCATCGCTTAGCAGCTCCAGTACAGATAAATGCACAGACATGATGTCCTCATGTCACTTTCTAGCAAGTTTAATTGTGTGACTTCACATGAAAGCAACTCTTTCACCACATGAGTACATGATCCCCCAAATACCATTTTAAGGTCTTATACTATTGCGACCACTTTTCAGACTCCTTTGTTGGTACGTGTAAAGCATGGAGAAAACTTCAGACTTCCCTGGAAATTGCTTTGTCATGAGATTTCAGTGGTCTTAGTATCTGTGTTATTAGAGCTATGAAAAGACTAAATAACCATGTGAAACAACTTTCTCTTTTAAAAAATATTTTATTTATTTTTTTGAGAGAGAGAGAGTGGGGGGGGGAGGGAGAGAGAAAGGCAGATAGTTAATGGGTGCACCAGGGCCTTTAGCCACTGCAAACGAACTCCAGACATATGTGCTACCTTGTGCCTCTGGCTTTATGTGGGTACTGGAGAATTGAATGTGGGTTTTTGGCTTTCAACTGCTGGCCTTTGTCATTTGTGTAGTGGTGGTCACTGGTTCTCTGTGAATCTCTTGCACTTTACATAGAGTTCAGAAGATGTCAGTACAGCTATACTACCTGATTTGATATAAAACACTGGACAGGTGAAAAGGAGAAATGCAAAATTGAGACACCAAAACAAACAACCATTGATTTAAGAAAACATTTTGCCTTAAATGGTTTAGATTTTGATTTTGTAGCTGAGAATGTAACCCTTTCTGTTTTGAGAAAAGTTTATAGCTTACTCAGCACACACACACACACACACACACACAAACACACACCACACAAACTGTATATAGTACAAAACATATAAAGTCATTTTTTAAAACAAGTTGGGGTTTTAACATACAGATAAATATAGGCTATGAAATTGACATAATGATAGCATTTGTACCCTGAAGTGTTCACACAGAGAGTCACAAGTACACAGCAAACAAATACTAGTGTTCTCTTGTAAATAATGTTGAAGTGCTGTGGGGACATGGCATTACAAGGAAGACAACTAAGAAATTAGTTTGGTAAGATTTATTCTATGTTTTCTATAACCCACCAATTCTTTTAGAGACTTAAATAGACTGAGCTTGAGATAACTCTGGCCATCCTGAATTGTGACTGCATGAATGTCTCCAAGTAGCCCCTAGTTTCCCTCATACTTCCACAGCATACAATAAATAAACAAAACCATTAGAGAGGTAGATGGAAACCAGACCTTAACACCAGCAGTGTCAAGAATGTACTTGATATCCCTGATATTAGCATAGATAGGCCAGCTACATTCTAGCTTGGAGGAAGTCATTTTGTCCTGACCATTTTATATATCCCTATTTCAGACTTAAAGCATGGGGCACACCTGGTTTTGCTTGTACTGAGGACTCACATTTCTGTCAATAGGACCTCAACAAATTACTCACTGTCCAATCCTGGCTCTGCTTGCCTTCTTCTTTAGTCCCAGAGAACTTTAGTTTGGTTCTTATACAATGAGAGACTGGTTTGTTTTGGAATGGCCCTGAAGATATGTCTTCCCTCAGCCCCAAGAACTCAAGTCTACAGGAATACAAATATGTAAGTGAATGATCAGACGAAAATGTGATTCATTCTCAAACTGAGTACATAGAAAATGCTGTGAAAACACAGATGGGGGCAATTAATTATATCTGGGATAGGAAGTCTCAAGGAGAGAGGTAGAGAGAGGTGATGACATTTCAGTTTGATCTTGTGCATAACAAATGACTTCCTATAAGATATTTTTCACCTGTTTTGAATTAACTAAAATGATTAGGTCTTAGATTTTTATAAAGGTCATCTTTACTAGAATGAAGAAAGTGGGAATCTCTTCTAAAAATAACCATTTAAGCTACATCAGCCTGATTTTGAATGGCTATCACAACAAATTAGTGCTAAAGTTCATGAGAAAAAAAGGTTTTGAAACTCAGATTGGGACAAAATTTCCAGGAACTTGACAGAAAATAGAATATTAATTAATTCTACCCAATACAATTAATATAAAGTAATAATGCTTGCTTCCTACTCTGCTCCATGTTTCTTGGATTGTGCTGAATTGATTTAGGCCTGACTACAGAAGGGGGTGAAACACTGACTACGGAGACAAACAGAAACTTTGCCAACACTCGGTGGCATTTGCTAATGCTTGAAGACAGACAAAACATTATGTGTTCCCCAAACCTGCTTTCTTCTCTTTCTGGGTTTCCTCCCCATTGCCTGTTACCCTTGTTGATATATGCCTTGTCCAGAACTGGCCTGACAGTCTTCCGTGCCTGCTCTTTCACTCTCTTCTATGAGGAATTACAGCTACCACACTGATGACTAAGTAATGTCAGGAGATGGAAGGAGCTTTAGTACCTGTGGCCACATGAGATGAGTTCCCCAGAAAAACTGTTTAACCGTTTTCATCGGCATTTTGCATGAGTGAGTGAGGTTTCATCTTGTCTTATACAAGGCACTGAAATTTGGGGTTTCATGTTATAACAGTTGTTCTGCATTACTATATCCTACATTTATATTTATTTTTTATTAATCTCTCTTAGCTCTCCATCTATCCTCATAATTATACCCTGTGGGTAATCAATAAGTGTTTTCAGCATCCAAAAAAATTAGGATATTATTTTATTTTCAGCTATTGAGAAAGGTTGATATTACAATTTCAGGGTATTAAGTCTGCATAAAATAGATCATGGAAATAAATTCAGTTCTCAGAGGAGATCATTCTTGTAGCACATGCATATTACATCCAAGGATATGCCTATGTTGAACCCAGGATACATATGTAACACCTAGAGATCAAGTTTGTGTGAATATTGGCAGAGGGCTTCTAGTATGTAAGGAATGAATCGGGGTACATGGTCTTATTCCTTGGAGGCCTGGATTTTTTAGCAGGTCAGTAGGATTTGAAAATAACTTTCCACTAATAAGCTATGAGTATACATCCATGCCATTCTAATGGAACTGAACAAAGTAGTCAATCAAATATATTTTATAAACATGCCCTAACTATTGTTGCAATTACTTTCTCATTGCTCAAACAATCTGACCAGAAGCAGTTTATGGGAAGAAAGGGTTGATGTTTTTCTCAGGCTTACAGATTCTAGAGGAAGCTTCATCATGGTAGAAGAAGCTGGCTCCCTTCATCACAAATCTACTGCTGGGAAAGAACAGCCAAGATTAAGCTGGCTCTGACCACTACTAGGGCTGGACTCAAGATCCACTTTAAGTGACAACTCCTCCAGCAGGCCTCTGCCTGTTGGGGACTAAGTAGGAGACTAATTAAAAATACCTGAGGCTAGGGGGCTATTTGCATTTAAACCTCCCACACCTATTGAGATGGAAATTGGGGTGAGGAGCCCCTACCCCAAAGTTATGTCCTGTACTGTATAGTCTTCTATTGACTATACCTAACACTGTAGTCTTTTTTTGTTTTATTGTTTCAAGGCCACGATCTGTATTGCAACTTCTGTCCTGTATTGAAAATCATCTTGTATTTCTTTTTATCTCCATGGCACAGCTGCAGGCTTCTGTCTGCAAATTAACCACTTTTTTCTGCTTCTATAAAACTTACTTATCACATACTCAAGGTCTTTGGCACTAGGCCTGGACTCTGAGCTCTGAGACTTAATAATGAGAGTAGTCATAGATAAGATATATAAGTTATGAAGCACCGAGAATCAGAGCCCAGGCTTTGGAAGAAATTCCCTTGAGCCTATGCTGGTGTGAAAACAAGCTTTCATCCTGATTGTCCATTCAGTCTCTGGTATTGGTTCTGTGCGTCTTAGTTTCCCATAACATTATGGATGAGGTATGCATCAAGTTATTGGAACTAAAATTAATGAGTTGTTACCTATGTTGGGATGTTTTTTTTTAAATTTTTTTTATTATTTTTTATTTATTTTTGGAGAGAGACACAGAGAGAGACAGACAGAGAATGAGAGGGAGACAGATAGAGATGGGTGCGCCAGCAGTCTCTCAGCTGCTGTGAACGAAATCCAGATGTGTGCGCCCCCTTGTGGTCAAGTGCGGCATTGTGCCCTTGCGTCACTTTGCATCTGGCTTAGACGTGGGACTGGAGATTGGAACCAGCATTCTTAGGCTTAGGAGGCAGGCACCTTAACCCCTAAGCCATCTCTCCAGCCCTGGGATGGGTTTTTAGGTGATGCAGCTGCATTTGAGTCATCCATTGCTCCTGTAAGCAACCCCTTACTCTGTTCTGTAAGTAACTCCAATAAACACATTGGTTCACCAAAGCTGGTTTTGGTGTAATCATACTTTGGTTTGTCATATGAGCTCTATTTAGGAGTGAGTAGATGTGTGTTCATGTTTTGTTTCACTAGGAAATTTTTTTCTGTGACAAATATACAATGATTGGTGTTATTAAGGAAGTAACCAAGGTAATATTGTATTTTATACTCAGCATTTCTTCCTCTTTCTGGGCTGTGTTTAAAACAAAAATAAGACCAAAATGAATTTCTGTATGTGCAAAATTAAATTCAATGGCTAAGTTCCATTTGTTTGATTTCTTTGGTCATAATGAATGAGGTTTGAATAGGGTGTTAGAATCAGGCTTGGGACTGGAGGTGAAATTTTTGTCTTGAGCATTCTGATTTACTAAGGCTGTGATGGGACTGTGTAAATGCGTTACTGTGTACAAGAATAGTCATACATTTCCAAGTACAGATATTCATGGGGATTTCCCTTTCATGACTCTCACTGGGTTGCTTAGTGGCTGAAGCCTTTAAAGTTCCTTAATAAGAAGTCAAAATTAGTGAATCATTGAACCTGTAATTAAGGAATCTGTTTTTTATTACATTCAAATTTCCATACATTACTTATATTCCTACAATATTGGTTTCTGTAAGCTCAACTCATTCTACTTAGTTACCTTGTTTAAAATACATTCAGCGGCTTCTCTTGTAGACTTTTTATGTTCTTCATTGTCTGACTCCATGTAGATTTCTAACCCAATCAATCCCTTCCCTTTCCTCAACCATACAACTAACGACTCCTGTGGAGCACTCCATGACTTGTCTTATTTCACATCACAGTACCTTGAGGCTGTCCCCTGACTCCTCACCCGGGTGCTTCTGAAAAGCCAGTAATCCTGTCGAACGTCCTGTCATCAGGGGTTGGAGCTGACTAAGTAGCATGGATTGGTCACTACAGATCACTGTATTCATGCTACCAGAGGGCATCTACCAACCTCAATGTAGCAGGAGACCTACTCAATCCCACCTGTCTGCTCTTCTTCTCAGAGTGGTTGGCAACCCATTCTTCCTCGTTAGCATCCTCTGATCTATATTTGTATCAGAAGAGCAGGTGGGGCTGCAGGAAGAGAGACTGGCTGTGGATATTCTGGTCAGGAACTGGATGTCTTCACCTCTTCATATGGTGGCTATCGTCACTCAGTGCAGAATTACAGATGTGACTAGCTAAGCAGAATTCCCAAGGCAGGGGAACACATAGGCATTTGCATTTTAGACAATCGCTTGAAGACCACTTCACTATGAGCACAATGCTTCACAGAGGGGCTGTCTGTGAGAAGCTTGTGCCAGTCCTGTTACTGCTAAACAAAACTTTTAAAAACTACGGCCGGGAGTGGTGGTGCACGCTTTTAATCCCAGCACTTGGGAGGCAGAGGTAGGAGGATCGCCTAGAGTTCAAGGACACCCTGAGAGTTAATTCCAGGTCAGCCTGGACCAGAGTGAGACCCTATACCTCGAAAAACCAAAAAAAAAAAAAAAAAAAAAAAAAAAAAAACTTTTAAAAACTGTTAAAATTTTTAAAAAAATATTTTATTTATTTATTTGAGAGAAGAGAGAGAAAGAGGCTGATGATGGGGTTGGGGGTGGGGATGGGGATGGAGAGAATGGGCATGCCAGGACCTCTAGACACTGCAAAGGAAGACCAGACACATGCACTACCTTGTGCATCTGGCTTATGTGGGTGCTGAGGAATCAAACCTGGTCCTTAGGCTTCACAGGCAAACACATTAACCACTAGGCAATCTCTCAGGCCCCCAACCTTCATTTCTTTAGCTAGTTCATATTAAGGTTTGCTTCACTTTGGCATATGCACAGTGGAGGGTATAGTTCAAAGGCTGGTGGAGTGAGGAAAAACAGGGAACGACCTCAACAGGATAGGCCCCTGACAATTATAAGGACAGAGTCAAATATTAGAGTGTGGGTAATTGACTGATATCCTTAATACCCCTTCACTGCTGTCTTGAGCGTCAGGTACTGGGCAGGACAACCTAAAATGTCTATAATCTCCAGTGCCTCCCGAGGATCCCATCTCCTCAGTTCTATCCCTTTTCTCTCTTTTTCCTTCCCTCTCTTTCCTCTTCTCTCTCTCTCTCTCCGCTCCCTTCCTTTTGTGGCAAGGTCTTGCTCTTTAGCCTAGTCTAGCTTCTAACGTGTGATTCTCCTGCCTCAGCCTCCCAAATGCTGAGATTACAGGCATGCCACACACCCAGTTCTATTTCTATTTCCATAGCCTTTACCTTCATCTCTAAATCTTGTTTATTTTGCTATAACCAGTGGTCTATTAAGTATGTTAAAGGAATGTCTAACTATATCTGCTTATTGCCTCTTCCTGAAGTTGATATTTTGGGTTGTGTTTTATAATGTACCTGATATGAATAGGGGCTATCAATTTATAAAGAACAATACATATATAAAAGTGAGCTGAATGTTCACTTTTATTTACCTGATCTCATGCCCCTTCAAAAAAAAAAAAAAAAAAAACCACTTACTTTTAACTCTTTTTAGTTGACCATGCAGCAATCCAATCCTCTCAGCTTTAGCCACACACTGGCTCCTCTTCCCTGCTCACAAAGGCCTGGGAACTCCGTGTGGATGACTGACTGTCCCAGGACTTTATCGTCCTACTGATGCTCATCCAGTGGAACCAGCATTGCTATATGACATTTAAAATTTTCAGTCTGTGGCCTTGTAGGTTGTTGTTTTGTAGTAAACAAATCGTGATCGTAGTCTAGTGAGCTTAACTCTTGCCTGCTTCTCTAACATGTTCATGACCAATTAAATACATTTGTTATTCATGTAATGTACCAGAATATGAAAGGTGGTCTTCAGTTAAAAGTTCATTCTTTTACACCTATATTCGGACTAAAAAAATGTTTTTGTACTCTCTTTGGATGTAATATGCAAAGTGTTTGCATTCTTAGTTGTTTTTTTAAACTCTACTAATCAAATATGTCAGAATGCCTAATAATCACTGATTTAAAAACACTTGTTTATATGAATAAAATCCACTCTGCCTGTGAACAGTACAGAGTCATTTAGTTCATTTTAACTTGAACTCTTGGTTCCAACGATTTTTTTTTTTTAATAATAGATCTAAATTTATACCAGTTGCTAGCTCTTCCAGGACAGCCTTGTCACAGCCATAAATCATCTCATTTCAGCAGCTACAGTAAATAATTGGGCCCCTGAGACATTGTTTCCCATCTCCTCTGCAGAGAACCCCCTACAACCTTTGGGTTCTCCCCTGGGTCTGCAGGGTGATGGTGCTGTTGCCTCTGGCCTTTTCATTTATTATTTATTTCATTTATTGCAGGGCTCAGAACAAATTGGAATTGGCAAAAAAAATGGAGAGAGAAGCTGTGGAATGATAATAGCCAAGGTTCTCATGATTACCAGAAACTTGCAGGAGAGCAGAGAGAGGGAAGAGAGAAAAAGAATAATGGAATGAAATATTTCAAATCAAGATAGCTTTGCTTTTTTTTTTTTTTTTTTTTTTTTAGAAAAATTGTGACAGTGAATTTTCAGATCTTTACAGCAGCAAGTTAGCTTAATGAAATTTCATGTTTTGTTTTGTTTATATAAGTTAAAACACAGCTTCAATTATAGAGGAGCAGGGCGGGCTGAGGCCAGGCCAGAAGCTGTGTCCAGAAAATGCAGACTTGTAGAATTGCTTCCTATCAGCAAAGGCTCCATCTAAGCCCCAGTTTAAGCACCCATATTGATTACTTTTCCCAGTTCCTGTTATTCCCCTTGGTTTCTGGTTAATTAACTACTTTTCCACTTCTGTATAAAGAATAATTTGTTGCAACAGAATTTAAAATAACCTAGCAGATATTATCATGCAAATTTCATCTCCATGCAATTCTTCTTAAAACAGGGAACTTTTAATTTTATTTTTGATAGTTCTGGAGATTGAACCCAGGGGCTTGCTAATTAAGTGGTCTCCCATTGAGCTATTTCCTCAAACCCAAACAAGGAGCTTTTAAGTAGTACAATCCCAATTGATATAAAGTAAAGTAAAGATCTTTATTCAAATGTAGTTTAGAATGTGTACTGCCTAAGTGTCTTATCTCATCTAGTAGTCAATATAGTAGTCAGTGCTGACTATGAGTATCTCTCTTGTCTTTTGGATTTTCATTCAGATTAAATAATGTAAGTACATACCCACACATACATCTCAGTCACAAGCAGGTGCATAGTCTGTGTTCCAAGATTTTAGAATTTGTATATGGATATTAGAGGATTATGTAGTCCAGTGATGTGGACTTGAATACAGTTATAGGCAAGCCCTATTATTATTGATATTTTTCAGACAAGAAAACTGAAATCTAGAAAAGTGAAATAACTGGAAGAGTCACATAGCCAAGCATCAAACCCATATCTTTCTGATTCCAATAATTCCAATAAGCTCAGACTGACTGCCTTTTAGGTCACTGTTAGACTTGTGCCACCTATTTGATTATTAGCTACTGCTATGTAACAAAGTATCAACAACTTCATGATTTCAAAGATTAAAGAACAAGAGTGACTTTGTAGACACCGTGTCTGTGGGCTGTGGATTCAGGAATGTCTTAAGTGTTTTGACGTAGGGTCTCCCATGAGGTTGTGGTCAGTTGTTGGCTGAGGCTGTGGTCATCTGAAGACTGGGCTGGTGCAGCAAGATTCGCTTCCAAGCTGGCTCATTTACAAGGTCATCAAATAGGTTCTGGCTCCTGCCTGGGGACTTTTGCTGTTCTCCAAGAGGATCACTCTATAGGATTGTTGAGTGTCCCTATAGCATGACAGCTGGCTTTCTGCAAAATGAATGATCAAAAAGACCATAGCTTAAGCAGCATGAGCTTCTAGGAAGTAGCCTCAGATATAACACATCACAGCCTCTATTCTCTTCATTACATAGCTAATTCTGATCAATGGTGGAGATCCATCTATGGATGGGAATATTAGGAGGCACTGGTGCGAGGGAGGCATTTGGAGGGTGATTACTAAACCAAACAAGTCCTTATTCTTTTTCTATAGCTTCTTCTAGCCAAGGGTCTGTTCTACCACTCTTATTCAGTTTTGCCACATAGTTTTCATTTTTTGCAAAATACTCACCTACTTCCCCTTAAGCTGGAGTATAGTGACCATGTAGGAAATAGTGATGGCTAAGTTGATAGAATGTAGGATCACTTAGGAGTCAAAGCTCTAGGCATGTCTGTGAGGGAGATTCTAGACTAGTTTTTGAGATGTGATGATCCACCCTAAATATGGGCTACACCATTTCAAAGATGTGGAGAGGCAGCTTACACACCATCATGTATCTTTCTGTTTCCTGACTGAAGATGTAGTGTGACTAACCATACCTGCTCCCACCACCATAGCTTCCTCATCATGATGGAATTCATCCTCTAATTTTGTGGGCCAAAGTAAACCTGTTCTCCCCTTAACTTTCTCTTGTCAAGTGTTTTTGTCACAGCAATAAAAAAGGGATTAATACAGGAATCTCACCTATAAAGCTGCTTTGTCTACTCTGCTGATAACATGACCACGGGGCTCCTCAACTGATGGTAATCTTTTCCCCTTAACTCCCTGCTTCAGAGCCAATCATCAGTCAGTTTTGCAGTGTAAACTGAGCTGTAAGCATGAAAATGACAATAGCTAATGTGTATATAGAAATATATCATATTGAGAAATGTCTCAGGGAATGAGAGTTTTATTTTGTCACCTCCACTTTTCTAATCTTCATCTTTGCATTTTTTTTTTTCATTCTTTGGAGTACTTAAAAGATGAGCCATTAAAGCCCTTGTTAAGACAGAAGCTATGGTTTCCAGATTCTATTGCCTGTTGTGATTTTTTTAAATGCAATGCACTTCCAGTCCTGGTGTCTTTCTTGTTCCAAGGATGTCATTATCAATACTAATATAAATTTTTCATTGCTTAAACCATTATAATATACAGGGAATAGATTTTTCAATTTTTCAAGTTCCACTGAGTATATTAGCAAAATTATCTTTCTGTCAGCAGGCATGTGGTGATGTCAGTAGCATCTTTAACTTTGATTGTTCTAAGTTTTTTTTTTTTTTTTTTTTTTTTGCAGGTCTCCAATGGGGAAAAAAGGCCAAATTTTTATTTGCAAACCATCTCTCTACTTTTTTTTCCTTCTGATCACTCTCTCATATCATTTATTGTTCCATCTAAGTCTTTAGAATGATAAATATTAACCATTAAAATATAGCAAACATATTGGCAAAATTGTGGGCTTTAAAGTCATACACTAGGTTGCTTTATTATATTGGATCTTTTAAATTTTGTTAGAGGTTAGGGAAGACTAGTAATTAATGAGAGGTCCATAACTTATCCAGAATTTTACTAAATTAGAATGGAGCTAAGCTCAGCCAACCTATGTAATGATTCAGAACTCACACAGTGACTTACAGCAGCTTCTGCACTCAACTTTTCAGTAACCTTATGAGCTATAAACAAGGTGCATGGCTTTGGAATGAATTGTGTATTTCACTGTACGTGCATTAAGATCCTTAGAGAAGTACTGGAAAGGAGGGATTAGAATACAGAACACATACTTAGTTGAAAATCTGCAGTTTCTCAGGCTTCATAATTGCATAGATTGCTTTTGAATGTGTGCTTTAATTTCTTTAGATTAGAATGGAAACAGAGTAGTCAGATACCTGTTCTGATGTTACATGGTTCAAAGGTGGTATATGGTCCTTAAATGAGTCAACACTGTTTGATTTAGAGGCCTTATACACTGAATTGTGTCAGGAAAACAGAGATAAGATTAACTATGCAATTCAATTTATTTAACTTTCAATTATTTGGGAGTAGTGATTGAAGAATAGATTTTGTTTCCTTGTTTGTTTGAAATATCTCATTTGAGTATTTAACTCTATACAGATAGTTCAAGAAATGGTCCTTTATTGCTGCCTACAAATTATATTTATTAAGGAAGCTTGAACTCACAGCATGATGTCTGTACTACTTTAATATTTCATTTTCATGTACTCAATGTTGTTATGCCATTAATATCTATCTTACTCTCCCATTGCTGCTGTGAACAATTTACCACATATTTAGTATAACATAAATTCACTACCTTCAAGGTCTACAGATATGAAGTATAATAACAGATCCTACCTGGTTCAAAGCAAGGTGTGAGCAGAACTGTATTTTTTTCTAGCACTAGAAAGTACCCATCCTTTCTATGTAGTTACTTTCATTCCTTGGCTCCTAGATACCTTTTGTCAATGGCATTTTTCTCACTTGAGCTTCTATATCACATTTCTTTCTCTGATGCTGCTACTCCCACCTCCTTCTTATGAGGATCACTGTTATTACATTGTCCTCATACAGGTCATGTGACAAACCAGGATAAAGATAACCTTTTTGTGTCAAATCTTCACTTCATCTTGTCAGCAAAGCCCATTTTTCCATATAAGGAACCAGTTTCACAGGTTCTGGAGATGAGGCTGTAGAATATTTGAAGTAGTTATTATTCTCGCTGTCATATTTATATTAGATATTCAGTTTTAAAAATAAGTCAATATGAAGGTACGATCCTTGCATAGTTCAAAAACTTCAACTTAAGTTTTACAGAGCACACTACATGGGCAACGTCAAGCAATTAAATTAACCTTTCATGGCCTTAAGTTTTTTTTAATTGCAGCTGGAGTACATAGAAATCAGGACCAAAATATATTTATTATTCCCTTAGTATAGTCACTCATTTATAATTCTTTGAAAATGTGATTGCATTCTCTTTCATGCTAAGATAAATCTTAGGGTTGAAGGCACAATGCATAAATACTGATATGGTGCCTGTCTCAAGAATTTTCAGGGTGGTGGTACAGGTGGTCTGTTATCACTTATGTAACCCAACAGGCATCACAGGACATCATACAGGATGATGTTGCATTGTAGAAGGACCTGTGTTAAGGGTGCTTATAATGAAAGACTTAATTTATAGTTTAGTTTGGTGAAGAAGTAACTTCTGAATTGAGATCTGGAGACTATAAAGGAGAATCCAGAGAGGGGAGAGAAATGCATCATGACAGGCAGAGGAATGGGAAGATGCAAAATTCAGTGGAGAAAAAAAAAAGACAGTGAGTAGCAAGAACCTGGAGGAAGCTATTATCATAGAACCAGGAATAGCAACTATATCAATACCAAACCAGTAGTTTAGTGCATAAACAAAACTCTTACTGATTTAAATGAATAATTTCATGCAATTCACTTAACTTTTCTATGTCATAGTTTCCTTGTTTATGAAATAGCGATAAGAGTAGTTCTTAGAGATTGTGTAGCTCAGATTAGAAAGTGCTTATAATCGCTGTGCACACATGAAAACCTCATGAATTTACCATTTTTTCTAACCGTGATTTCATTATTATGAGATTATGAGATTATTATGAGATGAGAAATGGAGGCAGAGACTATTAAATGGTTTTTACTTATTAGTAATTAGACCAGGGTCCTACAGCACGTTTGTGAGATAGCAGGAATTCACGAGATAGTCCATCTCCCCACATGAAGCAGGTGCTATCTACCTCAGGTGTCACCATCCCCGACAGAGACTTCATGAGCTAAATGGGAAAACACATGAAAGTATTTTATAAAGTAAACCGAAATAAAATACTTGTGATCATTCTCATTATTCTTCTATTATTTTCCTTCTATTATTACTCATACAGTATTATAACCAAGGGCATATAAACTGATAAGAGCTGACTAGTTTTATTTCTTCTTCTAATGCATTTTCTCTCTACATAAATTCCAGTCATGAAAGGGGACAAGAGCAAGCTCTAGATGCCAAGTGCATTTGTGTCTTCATTGACTCCATGGCCTCATTCTGCTTGGCCCGGATGCCAGAGCTTATTTCTGAGTTGCCATTGAGACTAGAAGAGCTTTACTCTATATTATGCCCATATATTATAGAAATAAAGTGTTTGAGGTAATTAATTCACCTGGTGAGTTGTGATAACCACCATTTGAGATTTACCTAATTTCAAAACATTGGAATATAAAACAACACAAAATGTGTACATTTTTATTTAATCTTCCTTTAATAAAAGACATGCAAGAACTGTGATATTCCCATGATTCCAACACCCATGGCAATCGCCTTCATCTTAATGGAGTGCAGGAATGTTGGTTTAGTATATATTTAGATCTTCATCTTTTACTTGAAGTGGTCATAGACTGAAATTTGAATTTGTTCATTAATCCTGTAAATTTGAAACAAGACAGTGAGGCTTTTGGAATACTCTTTTTATAATTTCATTCTTAATGTAAACTAATAAAAAAGAAATGATCCTAAGCAGAAAATATATAACCCTATAATGCTTTCCTAACCAAATCACACAGAAAACACACACACACACACACACACACACACACACACACATAGAAAAGAAGCTTTTATTTGTCAAATGATAGATTGTTTTTATCTTTCATGTAGCTGCCTGGCAGTTGAAGAATACAGGTATGTAGAAATTATGATGCCCAGAAAGGTTTTGGAAGATGGATTTACTTTCACAGACATGCATAGAGAACACATTTTTGTTTTCATTGAAATAGAGTGTAAAAACAACTAACACTTCTTCATTTGTATGATCTAGGTCTCTAATCCTTCTTATAAATTCAAGGTAAGCATCAAACCCCTAAAAGAGTATGATGCAGAAACATTATAAAGTGCATCTTTTTGTAAAAGTGTGGGTTTCAAAATCTGACCATTGATCAGCTGGTTAAGGACTAAACAAGACATTGACAGCTTGGAGCTCAGCTTTCAAAGTCTGATCCATAGCGCAGTTCATGCATTAACTAGAATAACACAGTGTTTTTTTTCTTTCTTAACACGCTTCCTCCAGTCACTCCAGTCATGAAATTCCCTTTGCTATGCTACAACCTCATTGTGAAAAAGGAGAACATGTTGAGATATTGAAAAACCTTAGGCCATTACCTACTTTATCACTCATATCAAAGACACTGAAAAGATAGCATATGTGCAATTGATGGATTATTCTCATCATGAAAGTCTGATGACCCCACTTGGGTTTTCAAACAAGGCATTTAATAACCACTGCCTTGTTAAAAGGTGGAAAATGATCTGGCTGGTGGCCTGATAGGACGAGATTTTATTGATTTTACTGGGGCCTTTGGCTTGGGAGATCACAGGCTTCTTAAGGGCAAACTTAAAAGGAAGCATTAAGATGGATGAGTAATTACCTGTGTGATGGATGTCACTCTACAGACGTCAGGATTGGGCAGTTATTCCTTTGGGTATCAATTGATATGTGTGTGGGGGGGGGGTGGGATGAGAAACATGGGCAAAATCTCATTTTAACTACTTTTAGTCCTTTTGCATATTTATAAATTAATTTTGCTCTGGTGGAGTATGTGTATAGGTGACTTTACAAAGATAATATTTTTCACTTAAGAGTTGCTTTAGAAGGAGGAATAGACAGATTGTTATGGGTGCTAGAACAACAACATGGTATTTTCAATGCTACTGATTAAAGAAAAGTAAGAGCTTTATGAATGCTGTCAGTTTTGGTCATCTGATGCTTCCTAGGGTACTGAATTATGAGCCTTCTGCTTCTAACAGTCTGGGGTGCATTGATGGCACTCTGAGAGAGGATCTTGTGGAAGGAAATTAGTACTACTAAGGAGATCTTAGGACTTCATAGGTGACTCATAATGAAGGGGACAAAGTGGTGTTCTGAATGGCAGAATATTTTTTGGTTGAACTCTGGGTGCCTACTGTTTTATGGATGATACATAGGCACTGAAGGGATGTGGAGTGAGCTTTTTGGACATCTCCCACAGGCAAAGGTCCTTTTTGAATACATGCCACTGTGACTTAACAAGGCCATATTGAAATTGGATAACAAGGGGAAGAACCTGTTGGACTGATTGGAAGCTTGAGTGTTGAATTAGAGCCTTGTCTAAAATTCTTTCAGTGTTGTAACAGAGAAGGGAGCAATCCTTTGAATGGAGGGAGAAGAGTGATTTGGGTCTTGTCTATAAGATGTTGTATAAAGGATGTGTTTTGGAATCAGTGAGATCACTTGGTACTTGATTCTGTCTATGAGTCCTTGAGTAAGCTTCTTAGTTGCTCTAATATCACCTTTCATTCTATCTATCATTTATCTATCATTCTTTTATTCATTATCAAACATCTACTGAGCAAATCATAGGTAGCAAACACTGGAAGCATCATGTTATACACGAGCCATCAGTGATGATTAATGAATGACTGTCATTGTCAAAAAGACTCTAGTTTTAATTACAATATTACTCTAGGTGTGGTCATGCAGGATAGAAGGTACAATAGGGAGTATAAGGTCCTCAAAAGAAAGTGGTTGAATTTTTTGAACAGAGAGAGGAGATGGAAATAATTCAAGGAGAAGGTGATGTTTTCAGGAAGTCCTGAAAGCTGATCAGTAGACAATATTATTGTGCAAGTAGGCAAGGTACCACATCATGGGCAGTAGTGTCAAGGTACAAAGTAGGTGTGCCTTATTGGGGGTGTCTTTGACTTGGTAAGAGATAAGGTATTTGTAGGTAACTAATCTGTGGAGCAAGAGGACAGGTGCCTAACAAACAAATTTTCCCTCAATGAAAATGTGATATGAACTCCTCAAAGTGACTATAAGATTTCATGTTTTATTGGAAATAAAAGAGTGAGGCCATTACCCATGGAGAGAGGGACAGGGAGAAGGCTAACAATGGTACATCATGGCTGTATATACACTATATACATAACTAATAAAAAAATCTATTAATTCAAAAATAGATGGGGGAGGGGATTGAAATCAAGATTTTTATATGTATGGGAATTTAACCTGGGCCTTCAGGTTTTGGAAGAAAGTTCCTTTAACTGCTGTGCCATCTGCTCATCTCAGACAAGAGTATTAAAAAAACAAAATAAAATGGCAAAAAAATGAGTGAGGCTATTTTTTTGGGCCACTTCATGCATTTTTATAATGTATGACAATAGAACTTTTTATGTTTGTGATGTTCCCAAAGCAATATTGTTCTAGAGATACTGGCCCTCCTATGTTATATAGAGAAGATGAAGGATGATTTAAACATGATTTTTGTTCTCAAAGAGATTTTACTTTACCAGGTGTGGTAGTTTGACTACATGCCCCCCAATCTATTCAGTGTTTTATTAGTTTGTAGTTTCCATCTACAGCCACTTGGCTGGAGGCAATGAATGTCACTGGGTGGTTCTTAAGGTGTGGTGGTGGGATTGAGATTTCAATCTATAGATATGCCAAGTGTGCCTAGCTGGAGTTCCTGAAGTGTGCTGTGTTGTGTGGCATTTGGCTCTCTCTCTCTCTCTCTGCCTGGTCCTGTAAGAGCAGGCCAGCCTCTTCTGCCATTATGGAATGTACCCTGGGTCTATAAGCTTCAATAAATATCCCTTCCTCCATAACTGTGCCTGCTCTGGAAGTTCATCTCAGTCAATCAATGACCAAAGAGTCCAGTTAGATAAGTGAAAACTTATAAAATATTACTCAGATTTAACTTGATTTACATGTGATAAATTATATTAGAAGATATATATTTATTATTGCATGTGAACCTTAGGGGATAACATGAAGCCTTTTGTTTTAGTTCCTACTTGGAAATAATGTTTTTAATAAGTTTGATCTAGGATTAAACTCATGGAAATGAAATGTTAAAAATGTATTTAAATTCTAGAAGCAAAAATCTTACTCTTGTGTAGTGTAGAAGAATGAATGACACAGTGTTTTGGAAAATATATGATAAGTGCTTGTGGTGGTTTGATTCAGGTGTCACCCATAAATTTAGGTGTTCTGAATGCTAGGTTCCCAGCTGATGGAGATTTGGGAATTAACGCCTCCTGGAGGCAGTGTGTTGGGGGTGGGCTTATGGATATTATAGCCAATTTCCCCTTGCCAGTGTTTGGCACACTCTCCTGTTGGTAGTGCCCACCTTATGTTGGCCAGGGAGAGATATCCACCCTCTGCTTATGCCATAGTTTTCCCCTGCCATCATGGAGAGTCCCCTCAAGTCTGTAAGACAAAATAAACTTTTTTTTTTCCCTATAAGCTGCCCTTGGTTGGGTGATTTCTGCCAGCAATGCCAACCTGACTGCAAGAGTAATATTGGTACTGAGGAGTGGTGTAATTGCTGTTAGACACCTGACTATGTGACTTTAGCCTTTTTGAGCTGATTTTCAAGAGGAATATGAATGAGTTGGAAATCTTGGTTTAATAGATGTCTTGCAGTGCTGTAAGTATGGCTTGATGGACTATTCTGGACAGAGCTGAAAGATCTGAATGCAGGAAGAAGTATGGACTGTGAGGTTTGGTTTGTGAGGGTGAGCAAGAGCTTTGCCTGGACTGGGCTACAAGCAGTTTATGTGAGAGGCTTGCTGTTATGCTTGTGTGCTGAGAAGTTGAGCAGGGTTGCGTTACGTAAAAACGGACTGGTATGAGCAGAGGGATATGACACAGAAACAAATGAAATTTTTGGGTGAAACTGCTGCCTGTTCAGCTGCAATTGAGAGATTACAACCATTGATGTTGGGCCAGCTAACCTGCATTGGGTCAACAGAAGGAATGCAGTCTTTTGGAGGAGACTGAATGCTGCAGGAGTGTCCTGTTTTTCAAAGTCTGCTTTATTCCCTCCTGGCTTAACAAATTGACACCCTACATGGCATTATGGAATATACAGAAATGCAGGAAAGAGAAGGTCATTGAATTTGCAACATGGTCTTGGTGTTTTGGAAATGGCCACAGGCAGTGTGAAGCCGATTTGCTGGATGCCTGCATGGAGACCTGATGGAGTACTGAGGACAGACCATGGGTTGCAGTGGAGACCCAGTGGAGATGCTGGGACAACAAGATGGCTGCTGAGGAGAGCTGCTGGCCCTAGATGAAGTTTTCCAGGATTGTGAGTAGCCTAGCTGGAGGGGTGGAATTGGAACTCCAGAGACTTGTTGCTGGTTAGAATTATCAGTCTTGGAGACTTGTCCTTGGCTAGAGTTATTTGACATGGATATACAAGTTTGTAGTTTGCCCTGTTTAAAGCTTGTATTGCTTGAATATTTCTTTGCTATGCCCAATGGAATCTTTTTGCAGCATGAGTGTTTATTCGGTGCCATTTTGGAGTTTTTGGGGACTCTGTGTATAATGACCCAACTCATGGCTCTAACAATCTTTCCGCCCCCTCTTCCACGAATTTCCCTGAGCCATGTTGGGTCTGTTTCAGTGATGAGGTTTTGTGAGTCTCTGTGTCTCTGGATATCTGATTTTGTAGGGGTTGAGTGTTCTTTGTGTCTATCTCCTTTGCCCTTGTGCTGGTGCCAGGTTCACAGATAAAGCAGCACTCTTGCTCATTTCCCCTATAACTCTATAGCCTCAGCTGGTGCCCTGTTGAGGTGCAATGGGCTGATTCTCTCCTCAGGTTCTGCATCCATCTGAAAGAGAGAAGCTGATTCTCCAACAGAGAGTGAGGTCAATGCAAGATACATAGATAACCATTATTATTTTAGAGAGAATTTAATAGGTGTAGACCCTCTTGTATCCCACTATTGGTAGGAGCTTGATATTGGAGAGTGGGTTCATTTTTGGACATGGTTATGACTTGTTTCCCGTTTCCAGGTATGGGTTACATTCCACTGAGTGGATCCATTAGCCAAATCTAGAGCAGTTGGTAACCCACCATGGCTGGGTGCCACTACTGCACTTGTGTGAGCATCATGTCAGGTTGTTTGGTGCTGAGTAGCTTAGACCACAAGTTGCTTAGACAGACATTGGTAAATTTCCCCCAGTCACTTATGTAGTGCCTTCTGGCACTAGACAAGCTAACTGTCTGGGGGCTGACTATCTTCCAGGTTCCAGCCAGGTTTCTCCATGTTCCGTCTGAACAGCATATGGTGTCTTCAGCAGTAGGGTCTTACCAATAACCTTTGGTGGGCCATCAAGTACTCTGAAAGAAATCTGTCTTCTCTTTGGAAACCTTGTAGGTCTCACTGATCAAAAGCTCATTGTGGATGTTAACCACATGCTGGTATTGGGAGTTACAGGTCAGTGCCAAGGGAAAAGAAGGAAGAAAAAGTATAGGTAATATGAAAGAGAAAGAGAGAAGAGGGAGTGATAGAGGAAGAGTAGAAGATTGAAGTTAGTCTTCATCACACCCTCTCCTGGCCCCTGTGGTTCAGGTGTTCTCTCCAAGCACCTGATGCAGGTCGATCTTTTGGTATGTCTTTCAGGGTATAGGATTTTATGGTACCATTTCCATTTGGGTTCAGTTTTTTGTCTCCCCCTACCCTTTCCCTGACCTCCCACTCTACCATCCCCATTGTCCAGTCCTCAAAATGTTTATTAGGTATGTCAGCATCTCATGAAAATACAAATTAGGAGCCACAGGTGAGTGAGACCATGCAATGCTTATCTTTCTGTGATTGGGTGAGTTCTCTAAGAATGATCTGTTCCAAGTTTGACCATTTTTCTTCAAATTGCTTTGTGTCATTTTTCCTTATATCTGTGTAGACTTCCATTGTGTAGATATATATCACATGAGGATCCCTAAGAGTCTTATTTATTTCTTTATCATTTAATTTATTTATTTTCACAATGACCCCAAGATGAGGATTCCTAAGTTTTACTTTTGTGACATCTGTTTAGGTTGGCCATGGTGATTTGTTTACCAGCTCAGTAGGATGCATAGTGTGTTGATCTATGATATATGATATTGGCTTTTAACAAATCAAGCATCAAAAACAAATATCTACCAGACCAAAAATAAAAATGTGTATAAAAATGGAAGACTAAAACCACCAATTATTACCACATGACAATAAAATACCATCTACTTTTCTTACAACTTGAGCTTTTGTAGAAAATTAAGGTAACAAAAAGAAAAAAAAGTATCATTTTTTTTCTATTGCTCAAATGTATTTTGTTGTATGTAGTTAGGTATTATTATTATTTTACCAGAGAAAAACAAAATGATACTGAACCTTTTTCTTTGAAGTATTATTTTGATTTATTGTCAAACTGACCATACTTTCAAGTTTTAAAGTGCTCTAGCATATATATATATTTGGTTTTCCTAGCCTAGGATGATGTGGAATTCACTCTGTAGTCTTAGCGGGGTCTTGGAACTCATGGCTATCCTTCTGCCTCTGCTTTCTAAGTATTGGGATTAAAGGCCTGAGCCACCATGCCTGGCTAGCCATTTTTACTAACATAAAGTATGCCAGTATACTATAACCAACCCACTTCTTTTGGACATTTATGTTGTACTTAATTTTTCAGTATTATAAGTAATATTGTAACAAACATTTCAATGGTTGATATTTATGAAAAAAAAAACATTGAAACTCCTTACAATTACAAAAGTTGAGTTAGGTGGCTGAGGTATAAGGATTACAAGTTGTAGAAGACCAGCTTTGGCTACAAATGAGACTCTATCTCAAAAAGCAAAATCAACAGGGCTGGAGAGATGGCTTAGTGGTTAAGGCACCTGCTAGCCAAAACTAAGAATGCTTGTTCTATTCTCCAGGTCCCATTTTTAGCCAGATGCAAAAGTGACTCGAGCGTGCAATGCTGCGCTTGCCCACAATGGGGCGCATGCATCTGGTGTTCATTCACAGAGGCTGAAATGGTCCTGGTGCACCCATTCTCTTCCTCTCTCTCTCTCTCTGCCTTTCTCTCTCTCTCTCTTCTATCTCTCTCTCTCTCTCTCAAAAATAAATAAATAATTTTTTTAAAAAATTAAAAAAGCAAAAACAACCACAAAGAGAGAGAGAGACAGATAGACATCAGATATGCATGTGTCACTTGTCAGTGGTTCCAATAATAATGAGAGAAGGTTTTTCACAAATTTCTTTTTACCTCTAAATATTCTTTCTTTCCCATCTTCCCTGAGCTCACTTTCTTCTAGCTAACTCATTCTTTTTTAAAGTCTCAGTTCAAAAGGTTCTTGTTCTGGGGCTGGAGAAATGACTTAGTAGTTAAAGTGTTTGCCTGAAAAGCCAAAGGATCCCGGTTGGATTCTCCAGGACCCACGTAAGCCAGATGCACAAGGGGCACATGCATCTAGAGTTTGTTTGCAGTTGTTAGTGGCCCTGGTGTACCCATTCTATCTCTGTGTCTGCCTCTCTTCTCTCTCTCTCTCTGCTTGCAAAGAAAAATAAAAAATAAAAATTTTAAAAGAGGCTCTTGTTCCAAAATTTTCTCCGTTTTAACTTTCTTGGATTTTTTTTTTTTTTTTTTTTTTTTTGGAGAAAGTCAGAGAGAGAGACAGAGACAGAGAATGGGCACACCAGAAACCTCTCAACTGCTGTGAATGAACTCCAGATGTGTGTACTTCCTTGTGGACACAAATTGCACCCTTGTATCACTGCATCTGGCTAAACGTGCGTCCTGGAGAATTGAAGAGGTGTTCTTAGGCTTGGCAGGCAGGCACCTTAACTGACAAGCCATCTCTCCAGCCCCTTTCTTGGATTTTTACCTAGGTTTTTGGAAAAGAAATCTACCATAAAACATTGTATAATTAGTAATTAAATAGGAAATTAAAGCAAATTAATAAAATAAACAGGCATACTGTTCACATGTCCAACAAGCATTCATTAAGTGTGCAGTATTTTTGAGGCCCTTAATGTCAGTTTGGCTATTTGTCTTGAGGACTTTTATTCAGTCTTGAATTATCATTTAAAAGCAGCATTACCTTGTATTCTATTTGTCAATATCCACATTTGATCATGATATTTGTAAAGGCAAGGGTGTATCATTCTTGCTAACTTTTGTAAATAAGTAACCCATGGACTTAAGATTCATGTATCTCTAAATAACTCAAATTTCATGTGTCCAAAACTAATCTGGTATTTCTGCTGCAAATCTGCTCCTCTTACAGATTACTGTTCTCAGTAAAGGATGGTACCCTCTGCCAGCTTGTCATATCAAAACACTGGCAGAAGTGGTTATTGTGGACTCCTGCCAGCTCTGGTTTCTCTGGTCTATGTCCCCATCTTTTTAACATGGGAAAGAAAGGAGAGGTGAGAGACTCAGGTTCCACGCTCTTTACTGTCAGAGTTATGCAGAAGACCACCCCCCACCCCAGATAGTATATTTGTAAAGTTCTGACCTGGAAAACCTCCTTAATGAAACATGTGCTCTAGGTGTCTCACTCAGAATAGTTATCCATCCACTTCCTGTGCCACTGCCAAGGCCTCTAGTGCATTAAAGTTAATACAAATGAATGAACCCTTATGCATGTGAGAGATAGGCTTCTTTGAAGCAAGATTTAAAAATAAAAACAATTTGGGCTGGAGAGATGGCTTAGTGGTTAAGGCATTTTCCTGTGAAGCCAAAGGATCCTGGTTCAACTCTCCAGGACCCATGTAAGCGAGATACACAACGGGGCACATGCATCTGGAGTTTGTTTGGAGTGGCTGGAGGCCCTGGCACACCCATCTCTCTCTCTCTCTACCTCTTTCTCTCTATCAAATAAATAAATAAGTAAAATATTTTTTTAAAAAGAACAATTAATTGTGGCATTGTTCTCAGAATTATTAAAAGAACATGTACCTGTATATATAGACATAAAGAAAAAAAACCTTTTTCTTTTCAAATATTAAAGGCCCCTTTCCTAGTGAAAAATCAGTACTACATCTTTTTTCCCACTTAGGCAAAAGCTTATGTGCAGGAATAAAACATCTAGTATGTTAAAATGTATCACAATAATTTTAAAGGTGTGAGCTGTGCTCAAGGAATCTCTTTTGACGGGTATGGTCAGGCTGTTTCTTTTAAACAGAATTAGTTTTCAAAATTCCTGTGATGTTAGGGGAAATTGCTCACTACTTTCCTTTTCAAATGGCATCTTTGGCTCTTGAGAAAGATTTTTGAAAGCCTTTATTTGATTCTTGACAGCTGCGCATTCTTCTTGGCTGCCAGAAGAGACTCTATCTTGTCTAAATGTAAATACCTGGTTACTTCCCTCTCTGTCATGGAGGGCAGTTTATTCCTTTTGTAGGAAGCTTTGATTTTCAGGGAAGAAGAGACTAAGGGCCTTCATTAGCAGGCAGGCTTCAGACTGTTTCCAGACTCTTTGTTTACTCCTACAGAGCAGACTTTGTTTCCCTGCCCAGTAAGTTTGACAAGGCAGTAAAATCAGTCTGCTCAATGGGTCATAACTCAGGTGGGAGCTACTTGGCAAAGTGCTGTTGCCCCACAATTCTGGATAGCACTGGGTCAGTCGTGGAATGCTCAAGTGTCCCCTATCCTGGACAGTTAAGATCACAGAGTGTTCATTTCAGTGGGTGGAATGATCAAGTTTAGTAGGAGAAACATCAACTGAAGTCACAGCTTGGATGAGGGAACCTTAAAAATGTCTCTAAAAAAACACACATGTCGCATGTAACCTCAGAGTAAGGCCATTAAACACTTGTTTTTTTCTGGAGTGGGGAGTGTAGATATGAAACTATACAATTTATACTGTCATTCCTTTCGTACATCTAGAGAAGTATCTCAGTGTTTCTCCTAACATCTCCATTGCAACTTCCAATTCATAGTCTACTTCTGTTAGCTGAAAGCATTTAACCCAGAAATTACCATAATAGTGCTATTCGTCCCTCATTTATGGAGCTGTTAGTGTTACTTTTTCACTGACTTTACAGAACACATTTCAGCCAACAGTACTTCTGGTCCAGTTGATGAAACTCAAGTGCATTTAAAAAACACAGCTTCGTATTGTATCAGAAAACTAAACCAGCAAGCTTGTCATTTCACAAAAGGGACTTCCAGAGGTTGCAGTCCCTGTAATCGGAGAGTATTTCATCTAGTGTGTGAGGCTTCGGGCTAATGCCTTGTTTCACAGCTAATCACCTCCATGTGTAAGGAGCTGGCCCAGTGTTTGAATGAAGATTGCACTTTTCAACAGCACAAACTCGATATAAGAAACTCCACTTCTTGCTGTGTAAAAAAAAAACAAGACCTAGAAGGGGAGTGGGCGTGGGTGGGGAGAACCCCTGAATGTGTGTATGTAACCCCAGGTTGCTAGGCTGTGTAGTTGTACTCCACTGATGTCTTTGATTTTTAGCCACAGCACTAGGAGATTCTGAACTCACAAGCAGCCTTCATTACAGTATGTTTGACACTGCCACGGGGTCTTTGCATTATTTATGCCAGGCTGCTATAGCCATCCAGCTTTCTGGGAATATTTTCAAATGGAATCACTAATTAGCACATATGTGGAAACTTCTCAAAGCAGTTACTGTGCCCTCCCCCGTTACTTTTTTTTTTTTTTCTATTTGCCTAACATAAATCAAAGATGAATTTTTAAATAATGGTTGGGGAGATTTTCACACTGAAATATATACAGTCCATAGGAAAATAATTAGCCAAGTGAAGACCTATACCGTGGTCTATACAGTGTTCTGTGTGGTATTTTGTAAGCTAACCTCCAGGACAGATGACTTTTCTAAACGTAGCTTGTGAATATTTAATGATCTTGCAAACTGTGCCCCCACCTGCATATCTTGACAGTGTTTGGCTAAACTGAGGTTTCCTTCTACGACCTTCCTCACCTTTGAATTCTAAGCATTTTGGGTACAATATACTCCCTGTTATACCACACTTCACATATGGAAAAGCTTGTTTTAATTATAATTTCATCATAAAATACTAGGAATAATGTGAAAACAAGATCTCTGTATCTTTGTATCTCCTTTCTTATATTTTTCCTAATCACTTTATGTCAAAAATTAAATCATTTCCACATTATGCAGCAACCACATGGCATGAGCCATGAATTCTTAAGCAATGGTAATGTTAGGATGACAAAGCAATACGGGTTCAGCCAAAAGAGAAGTTCTTTTATTGGGACGTGGGAAACCCGTTAGAATGTTTTAAAATAGATCAACACAAAAAATAGATCTCCTCATGAAAGAATTGGTAAGTTACTTAAATTAGACAGGTTGCTATCTTCTTAGTAATGTAAACAATATGGATATCAAGCATATATTCTGTAACTAGAGCAACTGTCTGTGTATTTCTAAAAATCATTGGATTGTCTCTGAGGGATTTACTACACAGTTTATTACAGTTGTATTTACTTTATGGAGAACTCTGTGTAAATTTGCCTGGAAAACTAAAGGAATGTGGAAAGCTACTGGGGTTTATTTTATTTTTTCGCAGAAGTCCCAAAATAAGGGCTTTTAGAGAGTGAAGTTTAACTAAGGGTATAACATGAATAATGATTTGGCCAAGTGGCCAAGTTACAACTGTCATTTAAAGGTCTAATAACTGCAAAAGCTTTTTTTTTTTTCAAGCTGTTTTCAACGACATCCCTGTACATTGTGTTTCTAGTGCCTTAATAACTAGTATTTACAATTCATTCTGAATGAAGACAATTACCTATTGTAATTTTGAAGCAGTGCCTAAATGCCTGGGAAAGGGGCAGCATTTGGGCTCATCTTGTATGCAAATTTCCATCCTTTGAAGGAGGCTGCTTGTAGTCATATTCTGATAGTGTATCGGGATATAGGGGTAATGCTTGCCATTGTTACAGTAAGGAATCAAGTGGTTGTAATTATACACTTGTCAAGCATTTTCCATCCTTCATCTACAAACTTATACTCAGTGATGAGAACTTTCTATTTTAAAAGTGGTTGTAAGAAATACCAATCTTCACTGTATAATAATAATAATAAAAACTATACAGGGCTGGAGAGGGGGCTTAGTGGTAAAGGTCCTTGCCTGCAAAGCCAAAGGACCAGGTTCAATTCCTCAGGACCCATGTAAGTCAGATGCTCAAGGTGACACATGCATCTGGAGTTCGTTTATAGAGGCTGAAGGCTCTGGTGTGCTCATTCTCTACCTTTCTCTAATCTGCCTCTTTCTCTTTCTTTTTCAAATAAATAAAATAAAATAAAGGCAGTCTTAAAAAAACTATACAGTATTTTGTGCCATTTTTAGGTCAGTTCAGAATGCTCTGAATCTGTGGTGTTCAACATGGTATGTGGGTATTGAGCATTTGAAATGAGTGGCTAGTCCAAATTAAGGTATGCTATAACTGAAAATACGTACTAGATTTCCAAAACCTAGTATGAAAATGCATTAATAATTTGTTGTTACATGTTAAAATGGTAATATTCTGGATATATTGGGCCAAATAAAGTATATTATTAAAATTAATGTCACCTATTAATTTTCACTTTTTTTCAATGTGGCTATTAGAAAGCTTGAAATAATATATATGACTCACACTTCTGGCTCATATTATGTTGCTATTGGATGGTGCTGCTCTAAATTAATGTCTCCTGTTTTTTTTTTATTACTTCTCATGTTTAAATATTTTAAACCTTAAAGACAGATTGTGGTTTATTTTCTACAAATCTGTGGAAAGAAATTCTTACTTTCTTTCAAAGTATTGAACTAATTTTCCAGGCTGCTCTATACCCTTGGCCTTTGTTCTTTCTAATTCTGTTTGTGATGCAGTGTGCATTTGCCCAGCCGCACAGGGAGTGCCCACTCACTCATTTTTCATTCTTCAAGTATCTCCATGGTGTAGGCTTAAAATCCAGGCCTGATGTGATGTGGGGCCTTGACATCTGGTGACACTGAGAGAGCTTCACTTGGCCAGACCCCAAGTCCCCTTCCCCTCTAGCCAAGTGCAGTTCCTGCTTCTCCGCCAGGAATGGATTCAATTCCATGCCAGCCTCGGCAGAATTCAAGCTAGGGAGGCCAGGATCCTATCCTGTGGAACCAAGGATGCCTCATCCTCTTGGTACTACAAGGCATCCCTCAGCTCCTGTTTGGTAACTTTGTTCCAGAGTGTAAGACCCATGTGACCTGGAGGAAGTATGACTTATCTGTGAGTGTCAGATTCTGAGAGTTCAGCTACTCTCAGAAGTGTCACCAGCCGAATGACAGGTGAAATAACTACCTTCTCTGTAAGTCTCCTCTTATCTTCGCTCTGCCACAGTGGTAGAGGACATGGTCTTCCCCAGGGCACGCTGCATGTTTCCTGTCTTGGAACACAGACCCTTCAGTGGTGACTTGCATGGCATCTATGGTGTCCTAGAAACTGAAGGATGCTTGACAAGCAGCAATAATTTCTGTGTTTGTATTTCTGCTTCTGAGAACTGTTAAGTGGTGCATAGTAGGTGCTCAGTAAACATTCCCTGGATGAATGAATTTGAAAAGCAAGGGTCTCCCCTGAAGAAAACTGCAGAACAAACCCATCCCCCTTGCTGATGGGCATGGCCTTTGGCCCTGAGGACCCTCAGGTTTCAGATGACAGAAGTCACAATTTAGATTTCTCAGCTGCAGTTTATATCTTAGCCTGCAGAGTGTCCCCCATTTAAAATTAAATTGACTTAAAAAGAGAGTGCAAGTACCTCGTTGGAAAATCTCTTCTGTTTGCCTGGTGATTTAATTTTCAGCCTAGATATGATTTGGCTTCCCTGGTGGTTGGTGTCTGCTTTTCATTTGCTGGGTGTTGTTGGAGGCATCCTGGGACATGGCAGGAGGCTGTTCACAGAACAAGAACTAGCCGTACAAGGCAGGGTCTGTGCACATCTGTGACTTCGTCGTCTCAGAACTCGCCTTCCAGCCTGATGCAATCTCTCCACTTCAAGAAGGAAGGTGCATTGTTTGTTCTGCAAATCATCTTGCATTATTTTTTTAAAAAAAAAAAACATTTTGCCTTTGATACATACCCAATCTCCACACATTTTTCTTTCCTTAATTTTTAAACTCACATACACATCAAGGAAAATTGAATCCATATGTTTCTGTTTCATTTACACACAACTCATCAAAATGGTTCTTTTTTTTTTTTTTTAAGAGCTACATTCAAATCCCACAGAGGCTGAGTGGGTTTAGGTCTTGGCTCAAGGCTCTTGCTTCACTGATCATGGCTGGCTGGGAATGGGCACACCAGCCACAGTGAAATCGGAGCCCTCACCCCTCCCAGGACCAAGTTGAATAGCACCTTTCTTGGAGGTTCCACTAGACTCTCTGGCTTCTCACCTTGAAGTCAGCCTTCCTTTGCACAGCTGCCATGGCCTGCGTTTGCTTTAGCTTGGAAAACCAATGGGAAAAGGAGTTCCTTATGTTGTTCTGGCCAAATTGGATGATTAGGCTATTTATGTATGTTATTCTGCTTGATGGTGGACTTGTAAAAAGCACAGATCTGGCAGGGACTCTGTAAAATCATGTTCCTTCCTTCAAACAGAACTCTGGAAATTCCTAAGCAAACAGGAAGGCTGTCCCAATTAGTACCCCAAGAAATGTTACACAGCAAAGGGTAGATCTTATTATATTCTCACAGGTTAATTCTGATGGATTCTCAACAACTCTCGGTGTCAAATTTTAATAAATACACAAGGTTTACATTCTCAACCAAAACTACATTCTTGAGGTTGTACTTTTTGTTAGATAATGAACCATGAAATTGGTTCATTCTGCCATTAGTTCCGGGTAGCTCTTGCAAGGAGCATGGATACTCGCAAGACAGTCAGAAATGGGATGCATTTTGGGAATTCAAAACTTCTGCTATTTCCTTCAATGGTTGCAGAGGGCGAAAAAGCTGCCACACATTTCCACCATTCAAAACTCCAAGGTAATAAAGAAAACAAGCATACCGTCTCCCATATCATGAAAAAGGAAGGTTGGCGAGTGGCTGAGATGCACCAAGGCGACCAGAAATTACAAAAGCCCAAGGGCTGAGGCCCCTGAAGAGGCACATTTGCCTACTGGCAGGGCAGCTCTCAACATGGCAATCTCAGGAGATATCTGAATCACCATTCCAACAGACTTTCCGATTAAAGCAGTAAATGAACTGCTCTTGAACGGTGAGGCCCCACTAGTATCAGTAAGATTAGGATTTGTCAATTAGTTGGCTCCAAGATGGCATCAGGCACTCAGCTGGGTTCTTGCTTTCACCAGGGTCAGAGAGTCCAGTGTAATTACCCAGGAGGCTTTGACTCAACATTCTCTTCCAATAAGAAACAAGGCTACCCTCCTGAGTTTTCACATTCTGACAGATGTCTCTTTGCAAAAATATCTGGGCCCAATATCATTGAAAATCTTAAATGGGGCGGGAGAGATGGCTTAGTGGTTGAAGATGCTTTTTTGCAAAACCTCATGGCCTAGGTTGGATTTCTGGGTTCCCACCAAAAGCCAGATGCACAGAGATGCACATGCATATGGAGTTTGTTTGCAGTGGCAGAAAGCCCTGGTGAGCCAATTTTCTCCTTCTCCCTCTCTCTCTGTCTCTCTGTCTCTTTCTCCGTGTCTCTTTGACTCTCTCAAATAAATAAATAAAACTTTTTTGAAAAAGAAAATCTTACATATGTGATATTCTTTTTCTTCTTGTCAAACTTTCTCCACATTATTTATTCAGCCCTTTACTAAAATCCATGTTCAATAGTCTGCTGAGCCCAGCCTAAAATACTGGATGAGTGTGTTTTCGGTTTTTGACATTTGTTCAGTGTTGACTCATTTTTCCTTTGTAAAGGTTAGAACTATTTGTGGTCATGGGATATTCCTCTGAATGATTCTTTCAGAGCATCATAGTGTAAGCTAAATTTGTCATGATGGGTTGGTTGCTGTGGCTAGAAACAAGTACAGTGTAACATGTCACAAGAGCACAGTTTATAGGGACTATTCAAGATAGCTTTTAACATCTATAAAGTGACTTAGCAAATATATTTCAAATGGAGGGGTTGAAGATATAGCTTGCTTGATAGAATGCTTGCCTAGCTTTCATAAAGCCTTGGAGTCATTGCATCAAACCAGGTGTGATGGTTTTTGCCTACAATCCAAGCACTTGAGAAATGGAGGCAGGAGAATCAGAAGTTCAAGGTCTTCCTCAGCTACTGCCACATAGTAAGTTCAAGGGCAGTGTAGACTAGATGGGATCTTGCCTCCTCATTCCAAAGCAAAACATAAATATATTAGAAATGGATATATTTCTTTCTAAGTATCCAGAGTTAGGATAAAGAAATTTGTTTTTACAAGACCCTACTGTAGGCAGGATAGGGTTAAGATTTGTGACATCACCACTCTCTTGAAGGATAATAAGACTACAATAATTACCCACTATGACTGGTGGAGTCTTGATATCAGTGCTTGCTTAGCAGACATTTTATACTATTTTAGCAAATAGATACAACTAGGTGAGGCAGAATTTGTGTCATCTACGATATGGAAGAGACTGTAGATCACAAAAGCTTGGTCATTAGCTCATGGCTAGTACAGAGGAGAAGAGAAATTCAGGTTCAACCTTGTGTGTTTCCAAATACCTCCAGGAAATTAAAAACATAAAAGTGAAATGATATAAGAACAGTGTGAGAAGCATTAACTAGTGCAGAAAAATGTATGTGCTGTTTTTTTTTTTTGTTTTGTTTTGTTTTTTTAAACAATCAAGGAGTTCTGCTGCGGCTAGGTGTCCTTTCAGGTGAATCGCATAAGGAAATAATGATATGTCCCTGCAAAGGCACCTGTACTCTCATGTTCTCCTTTAGCTCCGGGCAGGCAGGCTATCCTTTCTCTTCTCCATGCTATTCTCTCATTATATAGTCTCTTTTTTGTTCAGTATCTTTGTGTTTTGGTTCCATGATATTCACAGTGTCTGGCACTGACTTTGGCATGGGATGGATGCCATACACTGGGCACATGGTGAATGTGGATACTGAAAAAATGGATTAGCAATTCACAAAAATTGAGAAAGAATGAAGGAAGAAGAAGCAAGGAAAGAAGAAAGAAAAAAAGAAGAAAAAGTGCCTAAAGAATTATGGTGATAAATCAAATTTGAGAGATGATTTCACTGGAATGGGGACTTGCAAGACATAGTAAGCCAGTGGAAGACACTTGGAAATAGTTTAACAATCATTTTTTCCATTTTGAAAACTCACTTTGTACATAATGCAGAGGATGAGCTGGGAAAGGAAGCAAGATGACAAAATATAATGTGTTCACACAGTATCTGGCTCATAAAGAAGGTCCTTCACAAGATACCAGCAGCCCTGTGGGGATGTGTTTCTCTCCTGATCAGATCACGCAGAGGAGCGGACAGTGAAGTCAGGAGCTGTGCCACTTGCTCCTGATGTCACAGAATGGTGTCACTCATTCCTCTCCAAGAAAGTATCAGCTAAATAAAACTCTGCCTTCCTTAAGTTGCTTCTTTCAGATATTTTATTGCAAAAAGGAAAGAAATTAACACAGCCATCCACATATCAGTACCAGTGCTGTAGGCAGAGAAGCTTATGATCTGGTTACCCTTGGGTAGCAGTTTGTTGAGATTTTAGCCACCCCCAAGTGGGGCAAATAGAGGTACTGGGGTAACTAGGCACTGTTTACTATCCTGAACACACCAGCACGAGGAGCATGCTGCCTGCAATGCCATCTGTAAGAAGCTGACCAATCTCTCTTCCTGGCATCTGAAGAAGGGGGAAAAGGAGCTTGTGGTAGTTTGAATAGATGACCCCCAATATACTCAGTGTTTTATTAGTTTATAGTTTGCATCTGCAGCCACTGGCTGGAGGCAATGTCACTGGGCGGATCTTAAGGTGTGGTAGTGGGTTTGAGATTCCATTGTAAAGATATGCCAAGTGTGCCTAGCTGGAGTTCCTGAACTGTGCTGTGCTATGTAGCTGGTGGCTTTTCTCTCTCTTGCCTGGTCCTGTAAGAGCAGGCCACTTCTCCTGACATTATGGAACTTGCCCTGGATCTGTAAGCTTCAATAAATAATATCCCTTCCTCCATAATTGTGCCTGGTCTGGAAGTTCATCTCAGCGAACCTGAAGCTGTCTGCTACAGAGCTAATGTCTCTTTATTATGATAAAAATATGCATGACAAAAGTTCATGATTTAAAACATTTAAGCATGTGATTCCATGGTATTTCATACATATATAATGTTTAACTGTCAACATTATCTACTTCTAGAAATTTTTTCACCTAAAGCAGAACCCCATAGCCATTAAGGAGTCATTCCCCAATTTACTCTTCCTCCAGTCCCTTGTAACTACAAATCTGCTTTCTGTCACTATGGATTTGTGTATTCTGGGAATTTTATAGAATAGATTCATACAATGTGTTCCCTTTATCTGCCACCTCTACATAGCAAACTATTTTCAAGGCTCATTCGAGTTGTAGCCCATAATCAGTACCTTATTCTTGTTTGCAACAGGATAATATTACATTATATGAATGTACTATACTTTTCTTATCCATTCATCAAGGTTGGACTTGTGGGAAATTAATCAGCTTTTCTGTTTAGGCAAAAATGGCCCATGATTGCTGAGCGGGCCCTGTGTTGTTAGATCTGCAAGTTTAGTGAATCACCAGAAATCCATATACTATGATATATTTTCTAATTTTTAAATACTTTCTAGGTTTCTAATGAGAAGAAAAATGTAGGGTAGACCATCTTATGTGTGTCAAAGGAAAAATTATTTTAAGCCAGATCTGGCTCTTGGGCTAACAGTTAGAGATGTAGTTTATCTTCTACATAAATAGCCTCTCTTTGTCTCTCTTTTCCCCACTTCCCTCTCTCTTCTCTCTGTATATATATGTGTGTGTGTGCATGTGTTAATATAAAATAATATATACAATATATAATATATGCTCTATCTATATATATACTCTTTATATATATCTTTATGTATATATATTCTGTATATATTGAAATATTGTGATATGTTTATTTTTATCAGGGCATTTCATCTTTATTTAATTGTAATAGTTTTTCCAGTATCTTCCTGTGTACATATGGTGGTTTAGGACATTGCTTTGTAAGGTAGAATAACTTTGATATTTGTATATAAAGTTCTAGTTAACCTTTGGGCTATGTGGACTATTAAGGAAATCAGCAAGGCTTACTAAGAACTGATTTACTTAGACAAAAAGATCAAAACTCTGCTATGCTATGCTTTGTTAAAAATGAATGCTGCTGGCTGGTCCCAGTACAGTCTTTGGTACAATCCAATTGACATCCCTATACTTTCAGAACACAGTACATGACACAGGCGGACATGCAAACATAATTAAACACTGGCCCAGATAGGGTTTTCCTTAATTAGTTGTGAGTTTCTATAATGAAAATACCTGGAGATTTATCTGACTTCAAAGTCCCATTAAAGCTGTGCTGCTTTTGTTGCTTTGAAAATTTGGGAGTTTAGGACTCCTCGCCTCATGCTTCTTAATGATGATAATTATATGATATGCTTAAAAGTGCTTTTGATCTTGGCCTCTCAAAGCACTCAAGTGAGGCGTCAATTCCCTCAGTCCCACTCTGAGGCAGGCCTTCCTTGTTTACAGGCGATGCGTGCTGACATGTGTGCCACAGCTATTGATGCTTCAGAGAGAATCTGCCAACAGCATCAGCGGGAAGGCTCTGATATACATCTCAACTAGTAATCTGTTGGTGATACTGTAACACCACACACATAGAATACTATACATGTCTCTTTAGCCCATTTAAATAATAACAAAAAAATCATAGAGGAACCAAATAATATAGCACCCACTGCACCTGTAGAATGGGAGATGAAGTTACTTCTTTCTTTCTCCCTTCTTTCTCCTAAAGGTTTCTTAGAGGCTGCTCACCAACCAGGTGACAGGTAAGATTGGTAATGTCATCTTGAGCTATAAGGAACAACTCCCTAACTTGCCTGCCACTTCTAATCTTGTTAATGAAACCATTCAGATTACAGCAAATTTCTTTCTTTTTGTATTTTAGAGAGAGAGAGAGATACACAGACAAAGACAAAGACAGAGTGAGAGAGAGAGAATTGGTATGTCAGGGCCTCAGCCTCTATAATAAAACTCCAGATGCTTGTGCCACCTAGTGGGCATGTGTGACTGTGCCATTTGCCTCACCTTAGTGCGTCTGGCTTGCATGAGATCTGGAGAGAGATCGAATATGGGTCCTTAGGCTTTGCAGGCAAGTGCCTTAACTGATAAGCCATCTCTCCAGCCCTAGCAAATTTCTTTCTGCATCTATAACTGGTTTTGTTGACTTTGTACTTTGCCAGAATTTTAGCTTCCATGGTTTCTTCATTTCCAAGGCAATCTACAGGCAGGAATTAATGCTGTCATAGAGAAATGAATGAAGAGAAATGAATACACGTGATGCTTGTCCTGCTACCACCTTTCCAATGAATTGAACTCCTATGAACAGGCTGGAGTGGAATGGGGTTCTCTTTGAACTGCTGCTTGAATTTATACATCTTTATCTGAAATGATCCAACAGGTGGTACATTTGAGCAGATGGTCCATGTGGCTAATATGGAAAGGCCTCTTAAAGCCCATGCAAAGGAGAACTTGATGTGATGGCATTAAAAAAAAAAAAAAAGGAGCACATTTGATTTTTTTTCACGGGCAGATCCTAGAGCACACACCACCATCTTCAATCTATCTCTAAAGCAGAGTGACTCAGGGTTACTGACATCAGAATTAAGCACTGTAAACACGTGGAACCATGAGCACTTGGAGAAAAGACTGGTGTCAGCAAAGCATGTTCACTTTCAGATCAAATAAATATATCACAACAAAACCCTACTTAAAAATTGCTAACATTGCACTAAAAATGTGATTGTTGTACTTATTCTATTCCACATGTCTGTCTAAATGTACATGTTTTCAAAGTCGTGATGCTGAAGTGCTGTTTTCTGTGTGGTGAGGAGGTTTTAGGAGTAAAGGAGAGCGGACAACAGCTGCTATGTACTTTGCAACGGGCCAGAATTGTAAGCTTCATAGATGCAGTGTCTATCATCCCCCAAGGTAGGCACTGTTTCTACAGTTTAGGGATGCAGAAACAGCAATTCTGAAATTTCACTAAGCTTCTAGAGAACAATGTTCATAAGAAAGCCAGGGATGTCACAGCTACCTACGGCAAACCTGACGTTCCTCTCTAGGAGCTTATTCTGCTAGGAGGATACAATTTTAGCTAGAAGTCAAGAGACCTTGAACCAGTAATGTTAGTGGAAGAAAAATCCATTTCATATATTGTTTCTTCTATGGGGAGGCAAGCATGTATGTGTGTGTGTAAAGAGAGAGAGAGACAGAGAGGGAAATGGAAAGATATTTTTAGTTTCTAGTTTTTTTTTTCCTATGCAACTATAATAGACCCTTTTGCTATTTTTCTTTTTCAAAAAATTTTAGACTGAGAGATTGAACAAGCAAGAAAGACACTCAGAGAGAGGTAGAGACAGAACCTCAGCCACCGCAATCAAACTCCAGACACTTGTGCCACCTAGTGGGCGTGTGCATCTTTGTGCATTTGGCTAAACAGGGATCTGGAGAGTAAAATATAGATACTTAGGCTTCGCAGACAAGCACCTTAACCACTAAGCCATCTCTCCAACCCTGCTATTTCTTTTCTATGCAAGCCAGGCTGACCTTGAACCAGCTGTGTAGTCAGGCTGGCATTGAATTTTTAAACTTTCTGCCTCAGCCTCCCCACTGCTGGGATTATAGGAATGACCCATAACACCTACATGTTATCTTACCTTCTAAGATTAAATCAATAAGAATGAAGCAATATGCTGCTTGCATTGCAGCATTGGGGAATATGGCACTATTATGTCTGGGAAGCAAAGGTCTAATTATTCTGGTAGTCACCTGTGATGACATATGTTATATCTTTTTTAGAGCATATTTCTGAAATATTATGCCTATGGGGAGCAGAAATCGACCTTTTAATGGGCCACAAATTCAAAAATACAAGACAGTTATTAAATGCCAGTGATACACAATTCTTTAGATTCCCACCCTACCCCCCTGTTTTTTGTATAGCTAAGCTTTCTGGAGAGCAACATTTTATGTTTTAGTATTAAAACAAGATTAATTTCTCCTGTTAAGGAGGTTTCAAAGTTGCACTATGTATTGTGGGTGTTTGGTGATGGGCAAGGTCTATGAGAGAAGGGTCTGTTTTTTTCACTGCTGCATCTCCAACACTTGGAATAGTGTCTGATGCACCAAGTAGGCATTTAATTAGTATCAGTGCATGCTAAAATATTTGAATAAGTTATATCCTCATTCACACAGGAATAGCCATCACATCATATTTGCCACAAGTTTTAGGAAAGAAATATTGTACATCAAATTTGAAATTTGTTGTGATTTTAAATTAGTGCTAATCTTGGTTTAGAATTATAAACTACTGTTATATTAACTTCAACATTCCTAATTTTAGTATGGTGTGGGTTGTTTGGTGAGCCCTACCATATGTAGTTCTGCACATTAGCATCAATATTATTTGGGGCTATAATTTTTCCACTAACTGAATGTTAAGGTATAGGCCTGAACAAGGATAGATCATCTATCCAGATAGACAATGCAGACACAGATGTGTATTATCTGTTAAATTTTGCTTTTTTTTTTTTTTTTTTTTTTTGGTTTTTCGAAGTAGGGTTTCACTCTAGCCCAGGCTGACCTGGAATTCACTATGTAGTCTCAGGGTGGCCTTGAACTCATGGTGATCCTCCTATTTCTGCCTCTTGGGTGCTGGGATTAAAGGCATGTGCCACCATGCCCACCAAATTTTTGCCACTTTTATAGTTATGTGCTTCCTCTATATTTGTTCTGTTAAAATAAAAATGTGCTATCAAAGTAAATATACCAAAATACTCAATTTTTATAGCAAAGCTATGTGTAAGATTATAATTAACTTGTTAAATTATTTCATAATTTTTGTCTTATAATTTTTTAGACAGACTCTTACTATATAGCTCAGGCTAGTCTTAAACTCATAATCGCCCTGCCTCAGTTCCCCCACCCTCCAGCCAATGCTGGAGGCATCATGTTTGTATAGTTGCTGGGTTCTTTATCCACTGAAAGTTAGAGACAAGTATGTATGGAGACTGTGGGGTTTTGGTCTGCCATCATGGTGCTTCCCCTCAAGTCTGTAAGTCAAAGTAAACGCTTTCCTCCCACAAGCTGCTTTTGTGCTAGCAACAAGAAGGTAACTGCAACACAGCCTCAGACTGAGCAGCTAACAGGTTCTTAGCCACTCCAGTTTGCACGAAAGATGGCCATTGTTGTATTGCTCTGACTTAAGGTGTAAGCTGATCTAATCCTCTTTTAATATTAAAAAGAAAATAGTATCAGTTGTCAAGATGAACCAAGGAATTAGTCTATGTATATTGCTTTATAATACAGTCATAAGGTAATTTTTATTCCTTATGCTTACTTTTTTTAATGCTGCCCTAGTTCATAAAAATGAATCTGTTGAGAAATGCATAGACAGTGGCTGAAGAGATAAAAGAATTATTACAGAAGATAAAGCCATCTGAAAAATATACTAGGCCAAATATGAGCTAAAAGAAAGATGAGTACAATATATCAGACATGTAGACCTAAGAGTAAAAGCAGTATTTACATTGAGCTAATTTTGGTAGATTATTAGAAAATCACAATTAATGAACTTTATGCAATTAATATGAATAGAATACTATAATTACAAACTCAGAAAATTTTATCATTTTCAACCATATTTGGACTATTATTCTTTAAAAAATTACCATATTGTAGTCAAAAAGTTTTAAGAAATAATAAGAAATCAAAATCATTACAACCATATTATTTTACTATAATGGAATTTTAGAAAAGACTTAAAAGTAATAACCAATATCTCTGAAGATTGACATGAATAAGAAATTTTTTGGCAAAATTAATTTTGGAAAAAATGAAAGAAAGTAGAAAATAGTAATATTGTAAATTGTTAAATGGAGCATCAATATGCCAATAAACTCCAAGTCAATTAAATAACTTTATGAATATTAATATCAACTGTCCATATGAGCCTTGGAAGTATTAGAAAGTCTGGATATAATAAAGAATGTGTATCAGTGATCAAAAATCTACTGTGTAAAGTGCCATAGGTTTTATAAGTTAGGGTGGTTTTTCTTTTCTTTTTTTTTTTTTTTTAAGAAACAAATAACCCATATCTAAAAAAGTTCTTTCTGCAAACTAAAGACACAAAAAGTCTTTTCTTGATCCTTGAATAGTAATCTTTATACTAAATCAAGACAATACAAAGAATGACATTTTCAAATGGGCCCTATTTCTGATAGAGACAACTGAATACTTCTGATACAGCACTTTATATGTAATATCATCTCTGGAATACTGACAAGAGCCTGGCAAAGTGGGTACGGCTTTGGTTTTGCTTCCCAGCTTAGGAAACCAAGGCTAAAACTGCTTAAGTAGCTTGTCTAAAATAATAGGTAATAAGTGGTAGAACTTATATTTTAATGTAAAAAATAATAATTTAAATAAATCCAGTCCAGAGATATGTGTGCATGTATATATTTTACCTACAACAACAATAAATGTCTAAAGAAGGGAAAATGACTATATTTGTAATAAAAAGAAAACATGATAACTATGATTATCACTAAGGCCCAATCCTATACTAGAAGCTATATGCAACATGATAAAATGATAAGCTAGGAAGGTATAAACTAGAAGGCATAAAAGAAAAATAATTATCTATATAAGATATGAAAACTAAGAATTCAGCAACCATTCCAGATACAAAATTATATTAAATACAGCTTAAATGTACATCATAATAAAAATTATACCTGTTGCTATAACCAGAAATTGTCCATAATAAAATTCAACTTTACAAAAGGAAAATATAGTTACTATACTTGTTTGCTAAAGATATTTGATGGTACAGAAAAGAGGAAAAACCATCATAGTCTATGTCTGTATCATGATTTTATTTAGCATGCAGATGTAATTCCTAATTCCATGGGTGTTGGTTGTGATTTTCTAATGTATGCATATGAAGCCCAATCAATTGCCAAATGAGGCATAGGGATTTGTTTTAATTTTTTCTGTATAATTTCCTGAATTTTCAGGTTTTCATACTAAGTCCCATTTTTGCAGTCAATAGAAGTCATAAAAAGTTTTTAGCTTGCTGTACTAAAGAGAACCTAAAGAAAAGTCTTGGAAAAGTGGTTTTGGCATGGATGGCAAAGATTGTAATAAAGAAATAAGATTCACTGGGGATGCTGGTTCAGAAAATGAGAAATTTAAGCCAAGAGTATCTGTGTAAAGGGTATAGTCCCAATACCACATCCAAACAATAAAACTAGGGAAGAACGGGAGCAAGAGGTATCTTGAAGCAGCTACTTTACAATGTCAGCTAGATGAACCTATACACTGTTTAAGACCAAAAGGGGAAGTAATGGATTTAATAAACAGATCGTTTTTATGATCGATCTATTGCTGGTTGTTAAAAGGTTGGTTTTTGTCATCAGGTAGGCTCTGTTTGTTCTATCACTCTGTGACTCGGGAAACATGACCCAAGTTCTTTTAGCCTCTGTCACCTTATTTTTAAAATGGGCACAATGGCATTAATTATGTTAGAGAAATGCTGTGAGCATATAATCAAACACCAAAGTGATCTGGAACTTACCCAAAGTTCAGATATTATTACTTAAACTAAAAAAACATCAAACAACAACAACAACAAACATGCGTATGTCAGCTAATTGTCCTCTTCAGATGTTCTGATTTTCAAGACATTCCTTTCTCTAAATCTAGACATTGCATTTACACCAATAAATTTGGATCAAGCCTGAATTTCTCTATTCTTGAAAAAAAAAAAAAAGGAAAATTCTGCAGACTGTATTGACCATGTCTTCTTACATCTAACTTGAGAACATTGCTAACTTGAGAACATTGTGTTGAAAACACTCAGAAATAGAAAAAAATCCAGCTGAGAGCAAGATAAGTACTACAAAACTCAAATGCAGGCGTTTCTGAATTTGTCACCAGAAAAGGAAAATAACATCAAAGAATTACAGGCTAATCGTTCCTGAAAAACTTAGGGAGCAAAATGCTGATGGGAACAAGCCAGATATTTGCACTTCAACAAAGATCGTGGCTTGCTTGTTTGTTGATTGACTCATTGGTTGCTTTCCCCAGTTTTGAATGAATCATGTATTTGAAAGGCCCAGGGTAGGGTGGGCCATGTATTTGTCTAATAGTGGACAACTATGACTTTTATTTTAGAGAGAGAGAGATAGAGAGAGAGAGAGAGAGGGAAACACACACACACAGAGAAAGAGAATTGGTACACTAGGGCCTCAGCCTCTGCAATTGAACTCCAGATGCTTGTGCCACCTAGTGGGCATATGCGACCTTGAGCTTGCCTCACCTTTTGTGAGTCTGGCTAATGTGGGATCTGCAGAGTAGAACATGGGTCCTTAGGCTTTGTAGGCAAGTACCTTAGCTGCTAACCATCTCTCCAGCCTTATGAAGTTATTTTTTAAGAAAATCATGTTGAGAGCTTTCATTATTCTGACACCAATACAGTTCATCATTTGCTGGTGTGCTACTGAGACACAGATAATCATACACACTGCAGGTAAGAGCTTGAATTGCTGCACTCTGAGAAGTAAGATAGTGGAATTACACAAGGAGTATTTGCAGTATTATTTTGTCCATCTTAACTTTATCTGGGAGTAGAGTCTCTTTTGCATTTTAATCCTTTTCTGGAAAAATGGCATTGGATTTCTATACCCATGTCCTTCAATATTTGAAGAAGGCAACTTTTAACTCTGAGAAGCCAGATGATGGGGATTGACAATGTGGCCATTAAATATCTCTCTGCTATCATTACAGGATTCTATTAGAAAAACTGTTACTTTTCTGTTGTTTTTATAGACCTAGAGTTTTGGCTTACATAGAAACTGTAAATTCTGTGTATCTTAGTCATAAACACCTTTATAAAATCATGGATAGTATTAGCATAGATCAAAATTATATAGAAAATTTAACATATAACATATGTGAGGACCTAAAGGATGGAATCAAATTCAACAGTGACAACAATATTGCACCACTGAAAATTAGAATGTTGAAGGAAAACCAAGAGGTGTTCTTTTTTTGTTGTTCTTAACTTACCAGTTGTTATCTGTCCTAATATAACTACTCTTCTTCTTGTTAAAGTGATCAAACTATCCTTGCACCTTACTTAGACCAGAGTCTCTCTTTCTCTCTCACTCACTCAGGGATTTTGTTCCTCTAGTACCTCATCTTTAACCTCTTCTGCTTCTTATTATTTTCATAGAGGCCAAAAAGATGTTGATACAGCTTCCATTAAAAGATAAGTTTAAAAAATCACAAAAAGAAAATCCTTCTATGCTTGAGTTTGTGTTGGTCCTGTGAATGTCCTGTTTCTGTGTTCCTTTCTAATAAGACCTCTCCAGGATTATCTATGTCTTAGTCATCCTATCTCAAGCTCCTCTCTTTAAAGTAGCTCAGTTAGGATGGATTCATATTCTATTCTTCGTTTGTGAACCTCAGCCCATCGGATCCAGGAGTCCATGTTTTCTCTGCCCAGTATTGTTTTGCCATTCAAGAGCTATCACTTGACTTCAAACTGATTGCTCTCTTTTGTGGAAAATTTATTCTTCTCTTGATTCCTGAGACATTGTACTCTTCTGCTTCCTTCTCTTCTTCTTCCTCCCCCTCTAGGGCTCAGTTTATAGGACCATCCCTTTTCTGTCCTCGTTCTCTAGGTAGGGAGGCTCATGGTCTAAACTTCACATGAGCACTAAAAATTCCCAAATGTAGGCCATAACCTTGACCTTTTCCTATGGCACCTAACCCATGGAGACATTTGCCTACTCACTCTCATAACTTTAATGTCCCATGAGGGTCCCAAACTTTGCAAGTCCATAATGGAACTCTTGATCCATTGACTGATTCTTCTCTGGTGTTTGAAACTTAAATTAGCAGTACCACCATTGAACTCTTTGAATGGTTTAAAATCTGAAAATCCTCATTACTTCCTCTTTTTCTTTTATCCAGAAAATCCAGAAGCAGGGTTGCTTGCTCTATCTGTTACTTTCTCGTTGTTGGGACGAAATATCAGACCAGGAGCAACTTATGGAAAGCAAAGGGCTTAATTCAGCTTACAGTTTAGAGGGTAAGTCCATCAGGGCAGAGAAAATGTGGCATGAGGAAGAAGTTGGCACCATATCATCACATCAGCAGGGAGGAAGTAGAGCAAGCAATGAATGCTAGTGCTCATCTCGTTTTCTCCTTTTTATATAATCCAGTGCCCCCAGCCCACATGATGGCTTTGCTCACAGTTAGAGTAGATCTTCCCACTTCAACTAATCTAATCTAGAAAATCCCTAACAGACATTCCAATAGATTTGTTTCTATGGTCACTGTAAATCCAACCAGAGTTAATGGTCACAGCTGCTGTTAGCTGTTAGCTTCACCACTTCTTCTAACATCCTGGTCCAAGTCAACATCTTGTTACTGGAACTGCTGAAAACTCCTGGCTGGCTGTCCATCTAGTGCTAACCCAGGACTCTTTTATACACAACAGTGAGATCATGTCACTCTCCTACTCAAACCTCACAGCTTCTCATCTCACTTTGAATAAAATTCTAAACCTTTCCCCTGACTGGCAATGATTTTTTTTCTACCTCTTTCTCTGCTATTGTATCCTACTGCCTTCCCTAATGCATGTATGCTTTAACCCCAGTTATCCCTCCTTTAACTGGAATATTGCACACTCCTCCTTCTGAAATTTTATACCTGCTATTCCCACTCCTGAGAGATTTTGTTCCCAAGTTATTGCACAGCTGTTGACATTCATAGCTTTGTTATAATGTTGCCTTCAAAAGGATCTCCCAAGCCATAATATCCATGAAAGCAACATTCTTTCTCTTGCCCATCACTCTCTATGCTTAGTTTGCTTTATAGTGGGTATTACTAGCTGAGTGTATATTATTAGGTTAGTTCTGTTTAATTCCTCAAAGAGAGTAGCATTGTTTCATTCTTATTCCCTGTTGTGTTCTTATATTTATCATATGCAAGTAGCATGAAAAAATTTGACAAAAACAAAAGATTGCATGTATCCATATATATATATAGTTGGCTTCTTGTTTTGGGAAGTCTTCTGTGATATTTGTAGTGAATCTCTGTTTCACTCACAGAAAAAATAAACTGAGCTAACAATATACTGAATGAAAGATCAGATCCTCTTGTTTTATTTCCCTTTTGTTTTTCATCAGATGCATTAAAGCTAGTACATGGATGACCAAATGCAGAGAAGGAAAAACAATGGCTTTCACGAAGTGTAAGTCAAGTGCATTCATCTTTTTTACCCACTAGGATTTACATGGCCATGTTCTCCTTCTCCTCATCATGTTCTTTTCCCCCCACAGCCATTCATTTAGAAGTTGTATGCCCACAGACATTGGTGGCAGGTGGCAATGGCTGACAAACAGCAGGTATATTGCTCCAGGGCACTGTGTAATTTAATGTATCACTAAAACATGTTTGCTGATTTATGGATTGATGGATTACAGAGACTTCCTGGGTTTATATTGAATAGGTAGCGTCAGAAGCCACAAGAAGGAGCATGAACCAATGTGCATTTATTAAAGAAAAGATCTGGAAGTCTCAGTGTTACTTTTCACTCAAAATCCAAACAAAGACAGATCCACACACACCTCCCCCCAGACCCAATAGCTTTTAAAACCAAAGACGTGTTCAGCTGGAAAACCTCTAAGGTATCTTCTTATCTAAATTCCTTCCTGTGTGTGTGAGGAGTTTAAAGTAGAAAGGTTAGGATATTTGCCCACTGTCCCACAACCAGCCACAAATGGCCTCTGCATATGATACCCTGTACCAACCCTTAGACCCTGTGGTAACTGATGGAAGACTGGCTCCCACAAGAATGCCTTCTTCATTGGATGATATGCCCCTGACTGTGATGCCTTGATCCCCATATATATTTCATGGTAACTGTACCAAATTATTTTGACTTTGTATTCATTAATATAGACATTCCCTCTATCATGATTGTAAGTAAAATCTTCAACATGGTGACTTCATGTGGCAATAGATTTACACTCATAAGTGAATCTAGTTGTTCTGAATTAATCTCTATTAGTGATGTCAAACCATCTTACCATCACTGGGTAACTAAGAGACATGCAACATAGAAGCTGGATTCCAACCCTACAGTCACACCCACATTTCAAGGCCCTCTTCTCTTCCCTTTCCTTTCATCAGCACTTACTCATGTTCACATCTTAGGAAAGGAAAGAAGAATTCTTTTTGCCATAAAAATTTTATTGGTGGAAATGTGGAATGGGCTTGAATTAATTCTAAGTTCTATATTGACTTTTTTTTCTAAATTTAGATATTCACTTGACTTCCTCTCTCTCTCTCTAGATTTTATATAATAAAATAAGGAAAATGTGGGCTGGAGAGATGGCTTAGTGGTTAAGGTGCCTGCTTCCTAAGCCTACAAATGCTGGTTCCAATCTCCAGCTGTTCCAATCTCCAGGTCCCACGTTTAGCCAGATGCAAAGTGACAAAAGTGCACTTGACCACAAGGGGGGTGCATGCATCTGGATTTTGTTCATAGTAGCTGAGAGGCTGCTGGAGCGCCCATCTCTATCTGTCTTCTTCTCCCTCTCTCTCTGTCTGTCTCCAAAACAATAATAATAATAATAATAATAATAATAATAATAATAATAATAAGGAAAATGCAGTATTTGCCTGTGAGGTTCACACTGATTTATTCAATAAATGAAAGCTACATTAGAAAAGTGTCTGATGTGTTTGTCACTTTCTTCATGGCCGTGACAAAACACCTGACAGAAACAACTTAAGAAGAGAGAGGTTTACCTGGCCCATAGTTTCAGCAGTTACATTTCATCGAGGTGGGGAATGCATGATGTCTGGAATAGCTCTGCCAATAGCTATGTGAGTGTATAGTGGTCAGAAGCTTGTGCACACAGCAAGACAGAACACAGAGACCACAGGCTTCAACCAGGGCAGGTGTAACCTCCAATGACCTAGCTTCAATGATCCACTTCTGCCAGTTAAGGCCCACCTCCTGGAAGTCCCACGACCTCCCAAAGCAGTGCTGCCATCTGGGCACCAAGTGTTTAAACACATGAGCCTCTGAGTATTTTCATATTCAAGCCATAACATATGGCAAACATTAAATGCCGCATTCAGGCCCTCAAAAGAAGATAATTTTTCATGAACCAGTAGTATGCAAGGGGCTTGCATCTGCATTTAAGTATTCTCTGTAAGAAAAAGACATATTACTTATGTCTTTGTCAGGATGTAGGTAAAGCAGCACACACCATAGCTGCTGAAATTTTCATAAGCATTAAAAAATATTTTATTTATTTGTGAGAGAGAGGAGAGAGAGAGAGAGAGAGGCAGAGAGAGGGACAATGGGCATGTTAGGGCTTCCTGCTGTTGCAAATGAACTCCAGGTACATGTGGCACTTTGTGCATTTGCTTTTATGTGGGTAATGGGAAATTGAACATGGGCTGTCAGGGTTTGCAAACAAATGACTTTAACCACTGAGCATTTCCTCAGACCATCCATAAGTTTTAACAAAATAATTCAGGCATTATTATTAAATGATCCTACTGTGTATCCCATTTTCAAAACCAGAACCAGGAAAACAGGCAAACATACACTGAGGAACTGAACTCATTATCACAACATCTTAGGAAGCATTCAGAACTACTGGGAAATAGATATTACTTAATAGTTTCATAAATTTTAAAGGAATAGCAATAAGAACTTGCCAAATCACCATATGATCTGCTTTATTAAAGGCATAAGTTCATCTCTGACAAAAGGTGTAGCACATTTCAGTTTTCTCCAAGAAACAGTAAGCAGAACAACAAATGTAGAATTTATTTGCAAAATTCCTTTGTTTCAAAGTTGAGTTCGTGAAAACACTACAAGGAATTTTTTTTTTCGGTTTTTCTGCTTATTTATTTATTTGAGAGAGAGAAAGAGGGAGGGAGAGAGAGAGAGAGAGAGAGAGGGAGAGAAAGAGCATGCCAGGGCCTCCAGCCACTGCAATAGAACTCCAGATGCATGTGCCCCCTTGTGTATCTGGCTTATGTGGGTCCTGGAGAATTGAACCGGGATCCTTTGGCTTTGCAAGCAAACACCTTAACTGCTAAGCCATCTCTCCAGCCCTGCAAGGAAGTTTTGCACAGAAGGTTGAAACAGAAGACACTAAATTACATAAAGTTCAGAAACTTCTCTAAATTATTTTCTTTTTATTAGTATATATTATACAAATGAGTTTTTATTTACTTATTTTTATTATGGACATACTTAGTATGTTGGTATCATCCTTTCTCTCCTTCCTGACCCCATTGTGCTGGGGACTCTACTCAGTGGGGTTGCTGGTATTCCCCATGGGGTTGTGGGTTATGTGCTGTGGGAGCAGCAGCTAGTTGTTGGGGGAAGGCAATGCCTTTGAACATGATGTCCCAACCTGTGGCTCTTACTATCTTTCTGCCCCCTCTTCTGCAACATTACTGAGCCATGGTGGGTGAGTTTTAAGTCTACTTCAGTGAAGAGCTTTTAAGATCCTCTGGTTCTCTGCTTTGGTAAGTATTTAGTATCCTCAGGGTTTGTCTCCTTCACCCTGGTGCTGATTGTGAGGCTCACCATGGAAGCAGCACTCTTGCTCCTCTCCCCAATTCCTCTGTGGTTTCACCTGAGCCATGGTTGAGATGCTAGGGGTTGTCTATCTCCTTGGCTGTCACTACCTTCTGAAAAAGAAAAACAGATACTACAATGGAGAGTGAAGTCAGCATAGGTTAAAATTATTAATTTAGGGAGAATTTGATGTATGTAACTCCTCTTTTTGCCGAAGACTAGTGAGAGCTTGACACTGGAGAGCATAATTGTTGTGTCCATAGGATTCTGACCTGATTCCAAGTTCCAGATATGGGTTCCTTGCCACTGAGAAGATCTCTTAGCCAATCAGAAAGCTATTGTATACCCACCAAGGCTGTGTGCCAACATTGCACTGTTGTGTAATTCTTGCCAAGCTGGTTGATTCTGAGTAGTTGAGACCACCGCTTGCTCACACCATTGTTGATCACTTACCCCCAGTAGTTCATGTATTGTTTTCCAAAACTAGATGGGGTAACCATCTTGGGATTAGCTCTCTTCCAGATTCCAGGAAGGAATCTCCATGCTCTGTGTCAGCAGCATGTGGTGTCTTCAACAATAAGGTCTTGCCTTTTACCACAGGTGGGTAATCAAGGGCTTTGACAGTAGCCTGTCTTGTTTTGGGGACCTTGTATGTCTCTCTGATCAATAGCTCATTGTAGGTAGCAACTGATTTCTGGTACTGGGAGTTACAGGCCAGAGCCAAATATATTTATATATTTCTACCTCTCCATGGCCCTTCTTTTCAGGTGCTTCCCCTTACTCCTGTTGATAGTCCACTTTAATAATATTAACATATATTCATAGACCTCTCTGACCTTTCCACTATGATAGACCCCCTTTCAATTTTATCCCTTTTTTTATTTGAAAGAGAGAGACAGAGACAGACACACAGAATGGGTGTGCCAGCAGCCTCTCAGCCTTTATGAATGAACTTCAGAAGTGTGCACCCCCTTGTGTGCATGTGCGACATTGCACATCAGTTTTTCAACTGGCTAAACATAGGACCTGGAGAATCAAACGGGTGTTCTTACACTTCGCAGGCAGGCGCCTTAATCACTAAGCAATCTCTCCAGCCTTTTTTTTTAAAAAGTGTAGATTTTCTCCATGAGAGAAAAATACAATATTTGTCATTCTTCACCTGGTTTGTTTCGTTTAACATGATCTTTGATTCTATTTATTTTCATGTGCCACAGTTTGGTTCTTTGTTTGGTGTATGTATGAGTGCGGATGCTTACTTGCCAAGACTCGTGTGTGGGAGTCAGAGGACAACTTTGAGTGTTGATCCTTGCCTTCCACTTTCTTTGGGTCAGGGTCTCTCATTGTCCACTACTGCCAATGCCAGCCTAACTAGACCATGAGCTTCTGGGAGATTCTCATGTCCCTTCTAGTCCTAGGTCTTAGGTGTTCTGGGATTATCAAAGGTAGCACTATAACATCCAGCTTTATGTGGGTTCTGGGGGTCTGACCTCACCTCCTCATGCTTGTGTGGTGAGTGCTTCATAATCTAAGGCATCTCCCCAGTCCAGTTTTGTTCTTTATGAATGAAACATTTTCCATCCATATCACATTTTCTTTATCCATTCATCGATGTGTAGGCATCTAGTCTGATTCCAAAACATGGCTGTGATGAACAGTGCTGAAATAAACCAATGTGTACTTATCTCCCCTGGGGTGTGATGACTGAGATCGTTTCAGGTGATTTGAATGAAATGCAACCCCCCAAAAAATGATGTGTTTTATTTTTTTCTATTTTTTCCAACTTTTTATTGACATATACACAATGTACACTGATCATAATCCCCTTCAACTATCTTTCTTTGCCTCCATCCTACTATACCCTCCCAACTGAATCCTTATTTCTTTCCAACTACTTCCTCTTCTATTTTAATATCATACTTTTCCCTCATATCATTCTGGTCTTATGTAGGTAGGAACAGCCACTGTGAGCTCATTATTGCAATGGTCATTCATGTAAGACAGCACTACAAAGCACTTTTCCCCATCCTTTGGCTCCTATATTTTTTCCATCACCTCTTCTGCAATGGTCTCTGAGCTTTGAAGGGTGTGATAGCAATGTCTCACTTAGTATTGAACATTCCACTCTCAATTCTTTAGAACACTTTGATGAATTTTGAGCCACCCCAATATGAAAAGAGAAGCTTATTTAACCAAAAGTGAAAGTTGCATTAATATGGGGATGTAAACATAAATATTTAGGGGGCAATTTGGTGGGCACAATGAACCAATTTAGCCAAATAATGGTAGTAGTTACCTCCATAAGATTTATGATATCCTCATCCATAAGCTTTTGACTAGGTTTTTAGTACCAGGCATAATCCCATCAAGCAGACTTTAAATCAGTTAGAGAGCAGTTGGTTTTTCATATAACAAATATACCATCATTTCATCAGTTAGAATATTTTGCCTGGCTGGCCAAGTATGCAGCTAGGAGAGTCCACTACTGGTTAAGGGTGTTGACTTTTCTCTCCAGCAAGCTACTTGGTCCCTAGCTGATGGTAAAGTCGTGGGTCCTTTGGGTGGTGGAGGAAGTGTGTTGATAGGAGTGGGCTTTGAGGTAATATGGCCCAGGTCCAAGCCCAGTACTTAAGACTACTTCTTTCCTGCTCCTGTGGAGATGTGATGCCTGGCTAACTGACTCTTGCTACTTCCTTCCAACTATTGTCACAAGATGTTATACCTTCCTATGTGTTTTGCTATGATTTCTCTGTCATGACACTTCCCCTTGAAGATGTAAGTGGAAATAAACCCTTCTATCCATGAGCAGTTTTTGGTGTTTTGTTCCAGTAACAAAAAGGTAACTGCTACTTAGGCATATACCCAGGAGGATATGTAGTTTCGTTTTTAGTTTTCTGAAGAATCTTTATTCTGATTTCCATAGTGGCTATACTGATTTAATAGTCTCACCAGCAGTGTATGGGATTCCTTTTTCCTTGCTAGTAAATTAATCAAAGGTGGAACTCTGAAAACCAAACCCATTTCTGAAGTATGATGGACAGATAAAAGCACAGACTCTGAAGTCAAAACTGATGGCTTCAGATCCTTACCTAACCAATTGTTCCCCTGTTTCTTTTCCTATAAAGTCAAGATACTACTACTAATTATTATTATGATTTTGCATCTGGGGTTACTTTGAAAACAGTGAGTTCATATATGTTATAGCAGTTACCTTCTCATTGCTGGGACAAAATACCTGACCAGATGCAGCTTGCAGAAGGAACGGGTTTATTTCTCTCTTATAGTTTTGAGGGAAGTTTCATCACAGGGGTAAAAGAACAACAGGATCAGAAGAGTGAGATAAGGGTGGTAAGTGGGGCTGAGCACCCCGAGGTCCACACTCAGTGACACACTTCCTCCAGTAGTGGTTCACTTCCCAAAGGCTTAAGCAGCTGGGGAATAGGTATGAAGCTTAATCCCAAACACATGAGGCTATGGGAACGTTTTACATTCACACCACCACACATGTAAGTCACAGAAGGCACTGAAGTAACTGGGCAGAGCACAGTAAGGTTCTCCGACACATATGTGTGCTGATTATTTTTCTCAAAGAAATCTGGTGGTGGGCTTGCGGCTCAAATGCTAGTAAAGCTCAGGTGCAGAGGGTGGGAGGGCCCAGCCAGGGAGGTGACTGAACACAGCCACTTTCTTCAAGAATTGACACTTAAACCTGGCCTTCCTACAGATATCACAAATAGTCACTGGAGTGATTGGAATGGTTGCCGTGATCTGTCGGAACAGTAAGACGCTTTCAGAAGAAAGCAAACCAACATGTTGCTTAATTTTCAAATGGAAGTTTTCATTGATTCCATTCTCTCATTTTTTTTAATGAGCTCAGTGAGGGAGTGAAGTTAATTTTGTCTTGTGTATAGCATGTCTAACATTTCACTAGATGATCTGAGTCACACTCCTCACACTCCACAGAGTAACAGAACTCATTCTGATTGCATGTTTTGATATTTAGGAAGTAGTATCTATATTTATATATTACTATGTATATATAAATACATATGTGTATAGATATAAATATATGTGCATATACATGCTTTTCATTTGCATACACATACACATATATATGGAGTGATGTATCACAGGCCAGAGTGCAATTCAAGATAAGCTTTTTGGATTCAATTTCTAGTTACCAAGCTGTTTATCAGATTACAGATTCATAATCCTCTGCACTCTAACATTCCTTATCAAACCTAGACAGTCATGAGGCAAACTCAAAGTGCAATTAGTCTTTCCCTTGATGCCTCAGAGTTTCTGGCAAACTACACAGTATCAAGTCATAAAATTGCTAAGAAAATATAGTTTCAACATAAAGTATTTGCCATCACCATTAAGAGGAGGTTAAGTTTATCGTCAGGGAAACCAGATGAAGACATTTACATAGTTTTATCATCAGGAAATATGAGCTGCTATGAATATGATTATAGACATAATTTTGTAATGGAAACAGAAGATCTAGGTTCAATCACAGCTCTCATATCCATTACACATGACTTGGGGCAGGTCAGAGTTTTGTAGCCTCATCTGTAAAGGGATAATAATAATAATAAGAGCTTGTCAGAGTAATTATTCATGTTAAATGAGATGATATCCAAGAGAACACACTACACATTGTCAGAAGCTATATGGTTGTAAAGTTTGAGGATTTTAGTAACCTCAGCCATAATCAAGGTCAAAGTGATAAGACGGACACCTGGTTCCTGATACTAACACATTCCTCGGGTGGCAGCTCTAACTTTAATAGATACATTCTTCCTTGAGAGAAAAAGTCCTGTATATCCATTAAATTTGCAACGAAAAAATAAATAGCTTTTAATCTTATATTTGTAGCATTCTTACTATTTCTGTTGTTACTTACTATTTTTGTTGTTATTTATAAAGTACTATAATATTTATCTTGGTAATGACATGCTTTCCTTAAACAAGGAACTCATTCTAGAGCAGCTGTAATTTTCACATATCTTTATCTTGATCTATGTAAATACTCATGCTACCTGCTATATAGACACCAGGAAGTCATGGTGACATTTTCCTGATATGCTGATGCTATAGAGGCTTTAGAAATGGACTTAACTGAAAAAATTTCCAACACCAATAATACAAACACTTAGGTATGATTCCAAATATTTATAGACTCATTTCCCATTACTATCTTTCCCTGCTGATATTGTTATTTTTGATAACTTCATACATGTACATAATATATTTTAATCATATTCACCCACTATTACCTTTTCTTACTCTCACTGAACTCCTCCTTCCTAACTAGTCTCTCTTATAATTTCATGTCTTTTTTTTTGTGACCCAATGAAGTTAATTAGGGATGCTTGAATAAGCATAGGTAAGAGGTCATTTTCTGGAACATGGGTTACTTACCAGTAGCTCTCCCATTTAATAAAATGTCTCCCCTCCCTTAGCATACATTACGTGCCAAAATTACTTTGGAGAAGTGTCTGGCCATCCATGACAGAATGTTGCCAAGCCCAATCTCATTCAGGTTTTGCACAGGTTGACAGTTTGTGAGTGTAGCAGCTGTGTCATGTCCTGAAGATATTGTTCCACAGGAGTACTCTGCCCCATCCCCCACATAGTACATTCTTTCCACTCCTTTTCTGCACTTTCACAGTGTTCCCTGACCTTTGGAGGATATGATATAGATACAATGTTCATTGTTGAGCAGTAAATAGTCACTTACTTTTAGAACTTTGACAAGTTATGAGTCTTTTTTAAAATTTATTTGCAAGGAGAGAGAGACAGAAGAGAAACAGACTGAGAATGGGCACACCAGGGCCTCTAGCCACTGCAAACAAACTCCAGATGCATGTGCCCCTTGTACATCTGGCTTATGTGGTTCCTGGGGAATCAAACCTGGGTCCTTTGGCTTTGCAGGCAAACACCTTAACCACTAAGCCGTTTCTCCAGCCCAAGTTATGAGTCTTTACAGTAAGCACCTCCCACTGCAAAAATAAGCTTCTCTAGCCAAGGCTGAGAGCTGTACTAATATATTGGCATAAACATAAGTGTTTGTATGGTAGATTATTGATTACAAAATAACAGTTGCTTCCTTCCTGCTCTGTACTTATCCAAGGGCTTTTTCCTAGGTTTACCATACCAGTCATGCATGAATTCCTTCCCATTGAGTGGGCCTCCAATCCAGTCAGAAAGTGTCATTCCATTACTGCACCAGTGGGTATATCTTCCTTGGAAGGTACCCTGCCTGGTAGTAGTAGGGTAACTACTGATGTTTTGTCAGCCTCAGTTGTGAGGCCAAATCGAATGCTCAGTAATGTTCAGGAAGATTTGTAAATTTGGGGAGGTTAGTCAGCCTATAAGCTTCAGTTTCCTCATCAGTACCTTGGACAATGGTATGCCCTTCAAGAGGTCTGATCCTATGAGAGAGTCACCCTGGTCCTTGGCATATCACAAGCATTAATGTTTCTTGTGTCACCCCCCTTCTACTTATACCTTTTTTATTCCTTTTATTTGACCTTCCTTATGGGTGCTTTTCTGTAACACTTACTCATTAGCCTCTACTTGCAACTTGATTTTAAGCATGATATTTAAATAAGTCATCTTCTAAAATTTGGAAACACTCTAGGATAATGCAGGATAGAGCCCAGCTGCTATCTAGGTCAAGGCTCAAGGGGACTGTGGTGGAACTCTGTCATCAAGGCATACCATGGTAGTTCTCCCCTGGTAATCACAGCAGCTATGATTTCTCACATGAAACCCTCATATGATTGGACCCATTGTCATTTTTTCATGGAGGTAGGGATAGGCCTTTATGAGGCAGTGTGGAAGAAGTTCCTGAATCATGAAGCCCTAGTTCAGGAGGTCCTGTGCTGTAGTAGTTTAAATAGATGGCAATCAATATATTCAGTGTTTTATTAGTTTGTAGATTGGATGGATCTGCAGCCACCTGGCTGGAGAAAGTGTCACTGGGCAGATCTTAAGGTATGGTGGTGGGTTTGAAATTCCAATCTAAAGATGCAAAGTGTACCTAGCTGGAGTTCCTGAAGTGTGCTGTGTGGCTTGTGGCTCTCTCTCTTTCTCTGTTTGGACTTATGAAAGAAGGGCCAGCTTCTTCTGCCATTATGGAATTTCCCCTGGATATGGTAGCTTCAATAAATATCCTGTCCTCTATAACTGTGCCTGGTTTAGAAGTTATATCAGTGAACCTGAAGCTGTGTGCTACATGTGCCTACCCAAGGATACTTAAGTGGTTAATGGTTGCTGGAGTTTTCTTCAGTGGTGTAACCACTCATAAGCTTCCCATGTTCCTGTCAGTAACCTGAAATAAATTCACTTATTCACCATGACAGACTTGGTGTAATAGTTTCTTTGATCTATCTGGGGTGAATAGACATTTGTTCTCAACTCCAGGAGGAAATGTTAATGCATTAGTGACCTTGTATTCATTCTTCAACAAAAGCAACAATGAATGTTACTTGCAAATTGAGGTCTTTTTTCTTTGTAAAGGACAGAGATTTGGTCATAAACTCTTCTCTTTACCTTCTCAGGGTCCTTGAAAATGATCAGTTACCCATCAGAAAAAAGCTTGTCAACACTAGGGAATGTACCATGTAGTAATCCCATGTCAGCCATCACTGGTCACTGGTGGAATGCTGCTAAGAAAATAACCTACTCAGGTAACAACATAGATGACATTCGGTCAGTTACGAAAATGCTTGTCATAAGATAGGGCAGAGAATGGTTTAGGAGCTTGCTCTCTGCTTCCTAAGATGTCAATCCAAAATAAATTCTCATAGCTGCTTTGCTAATGGCCTTCCAAACAGTTTTATTGAGGTTCATGCACTAATTTCTAGTTCCTTGAAACAAGGATGAGAATGTAGTATAGAGGTGCTTGCTAAAAAATGACCCTTAAAGAAAAAGAAACCATGTATTGAATAATGTTGATAACCAAATCTCAATCTCTCTCCTTGACTCTATCTCTCTTCTTCTTTCTCTGGCAAGATCTCAATAAATAGCCCAATGTGGCTGTGGTAGTTTGTGGTAGTTTGGTATATGGGCCCCAATATATTCAGTGTTTTATTAGTTTATAGTTTGCATCTGCAGCCACCTTGCTGGAGGCAATGTCACTGGAGGCGGATCTTAAGGTGTGGTGGTGGGTTTGAGATTCCATTGTAAAGATATGCAAAGTGTGCCTAATGGGAGTTCCTGAAGTGTGCTGTGCAGTGTGGCTGGTTGGTTTTTCACTCTTTCTTGTCTGGTCTGTGAGAGCAGACCACTTCTTCTGCCATTATGGAATGTCCCCTGGATCTGTAAGCTTCAATAAATAATATCCCTTCCTCCATAACTGTGCCTGGTCTGGAAGTTCATCTCAGTGAACCTGAAGCTGTCTGCTACAGTGGCCTTCAAGTAGCAAGCTTCCTGTTTCAACTTCTTTGTTCCTTCTATTGTAGGATTATGTCATTCTGTCCAACTTTGTATTTCCACTTTCAAAAGTGTGAAATGCCAGGCATGGTGGTGCATGCCTCCAATCCCAGAACTAGGGAGGCAGAGGTAGGAGGATTGCCATGAGTTTGAGGCCATGCTGAGACTACATAGTGAATTCCAAGTCAGCCTAGGCAAGTGCAAGACTACCACAAAAAAATTAAAAAAATGTGTGAACTATTTTCTATTTTAGTTGTCTTTATACATGCTTGTTTATTACTTTAAGTTTCTTCATATAATTTATATTTATTTTGAAAAGTTTAAAGTTAAGTGGTTCCCTGGTGTAAACTCTCTGGTATAAACCTCTTACAAAGTTTGGAATCTGAGCCTTAGGTTTGAATTCTGCCTTAACAAAGTGCTGTGTAATCATGAAAAACTCATTAACTTCTTATTATGAGTTTTCATTCACAAAGAGAGGGATCATGTTAAATGCAATGAAGACATGTATATGTTAAATGAGGTTATGTATATCTAAGTGCCTGTTATAGTACTAAACATTTCAGTGAAGGGAAGAACAAATACCAGTGTTCCATTTTCCACTAATGTTGCTTTTTAAAAGCTCTCACACAGAATAAAGCAAAGCACTAAGCATGTTGACTTCATCTGCCTACTCCACACCAAAATGGATATATATTGACAATTTTATTTTAGTGGCAACAAGATATTCTCATCAATTCTTGGAAGAAATTTTAAATTTTTTGCAGAGTATATTATTTATTATTATTTAAATATATTATTTATTACAAGTATGCTTTTATATTTGGTTGTTTAAGGGTGTATGCAGCTCTGAGGAAGCATTGATAATCTTTCTCATGACACTCAATGATGTCACAGAGTACTAGAGAAACAATATTACTGTATGTCCAAATAAAAATGATAAATTCCTATGAGTGACATCAATAAAGCTATACTACCAATTTGAAGAATAGCCTCTTCTTACAAGACGGAAGAGAAGGTCACATTAGCAAGGTAGCTCTTGACTGAGTTTTAAAAGATGAGATTTTTCCAAGTGGACATCTTATAAGAAGGAGCATGCTAGGTGAGAAATGACTTGGAGAGTATAACAGTTTTCATTAACGTAGTTCACAATGGTGGGAGGATATGCAGCTGTAAAGAGCTATCAAGAGAAATAGAACTTGAGATGTGGGATGAGGCTCTAGGGAGAAAAGTAATCAGATTTGTCACTTGGAAGGACTGCTCTAGGTAAAATATGGGGGTCAATATAGAGAAATGGAAAGGCTAGACCCCATTGCAGCTGTGTAGGAAGAAGAAGAAGAGACTGATCTACAGCTGTAATCAGGACCACAGATGAGGGCATGAATTGGGGATAATGAAGAATTATTAAATGCCTGCTATAAAGAAGATGAGTCAATAATGGATCTGTCAGAGTGAATGGAAGCATTCTGGTGCCCATACCTGAAGCATGGCTTACAGTAGGAGACAGTATAGACATGGCATGGCTTACAGAAGGAGAACTATGGACAGTATAGGGATAGCTCACAGATTCAGGACTATGGACAGTATAGATATAGCTCATAGAAGGAGGACTATGGACAGAGACATGGCTCACAGAAGGAGGACTATGTACAGTGTAGTGTATGGACATGGTGCTGCTCAGAAGGGAGGACTATGGACAGTGTAGACATGGCTCACAGAAGGAGGACTATGGACAGTGTAGACATGGCTCACAGAAGGAGGACTATGGATGTAGACATGGCTCACAGAAGGAGGACTATGGACAGTGTAGACATGGCTCACAGAAGGAGGACTATGGACGGTGTAGACATGGCTCACAGAAGGAGGACTATGGACGGTGTAGACATGGCTCACAGAAGGAGGACTATGGACAGTGTAGACATGGCTCACAGAAGGAGGACTATGGACAGTGTAAGAGACAGGATGGTGTAGACATGGCTCACAGAAGGAGGACTATGGACAGTGTAGACATGGCTCACAGAAGGAGGACTATGGACAGTGTAGACATGGCTCACAGAAGGAGGACTATGGATGGTGTAGACATGGCTCACAGAAGGAGGACTATGGACAGTGTAGACATGGCTCACAGAAGGAGGACTATGGATGGTGTAGACATGGCTCACAGAAGGAGGACTATGGATGGTGTAGACATGGCTCACAGAAGGAGGACTATGGATGGTGTAGACATGGCTCACAGAAGGAGGACTATGGACAGTGTAGACATGGCTCACAGAAGGAGGACTATGGATGGATGGAAGGAGGACTATGGACAGGTGTGCACATGGCTCATGCAGAAGGCTCACAGAAGACAGTATGGATGGTGTAGACATGGCTCACAGAAGGAGGACTATGGATGTAGACATGGCTCACAGAAGGAGGACTATGGACAGTGTAGACATGGCTCACAGAAGGAGGACTATGGATGGTGTAGACATGGCTCACAGAAGGAGGACTATGGACGGTGTAGACATGGCTCACAGGTATGGACACCCGTAGACATGGCTCACAGAAGGAGGAGGACACTGTGGACATGGCTCACAGGTGGACAGTGTAGACATGGCTCACAGAAGGAGGACTATGGACAGAAGGCTCAGAAGGACTATGGACAGTGGCTCAGAAGGAGGACTATGGATGGTGTAGACATGGCTCACAGAAGGAGGACTATGGATGGACAGTGTAGACATGGCTCACAGAAGGAGGACTATGGACAGTGTAGACATGGCCATGGAGCACAGTGACATGGCTCAGTGGAGGACTATGGACAGTGTAGACATGGCTCACAGAAGGAGGACTATGGACTGTGTAGACATGACTCACAGAAGGAGGACTATGGACAGTGTAGACACAGGCTGTAGAAGGAGCATGGCAGTGGAGACATGGCTCACAGAAGACACACAGGGAGACATGGCTCACAGAAGGAGGACTATGCACAGTGTAGACATGGCTCAGTGAAGGAGACATGGCATGGCACAGAAGGAGGACTATGGACAGTGTAGACACACAGGTGTGTCACCCTGAAGACCAGCAGGAAGGTGTGACATGGCTCACAGAAGGTGGACTATGGAAGACCAGCATGGCTCACAGTGGAGGACTATGGAGTGTAGATGGCAGGTGTGCACAGCTCAAGACCAGAGGAATGGACGGTGTAGACATGCTCAGACACACAGGTGTGACATGGCTCAGCAGAAGGAGGACTATGGACAGTGTAGACATGGCTCACACTATGGAAGACCAGCAGCAAGAAGGAGGACTATGGACAGTGTAGACATGGCTCACAGAAGACCAGGACAAGACATGGGAGGACTATGGACACACTATGGAGGTGTAGACATGGCTCACAGAAGACCAGGACATATGGACAGTGACATGGCTCACAGACATGGCTCACAGAAGGAGGACTATGGACGGTGTAGACATGGCTCACAGAAGGAGGACTATGTACTGTGTAGACATGGCTCACAGACCTATGGACAGTGTAGACATGGCTCACATGGACAGTGTAGACATGGCTCACAGAAGGAGGACTATGGACGGTGTAGACATGGCTCACAGAAGGAGACTGTAGACATGGCTCAGGTGGAGGACAGACCAGCAGCAACATGGCTCACAACAGGAGGACTATGGATGAGGTGACATGGCTCACAGAAGGAGGACTATGGATGTGTAGACATGTGTAGACTATGGCTCACAGAAGGAGGACTATGGACAGTGGACAGACACACAGAAGGAGGACATGGCATGGCTCACAGAAGGAGGACTATGCACAGTGTAGACATGGCTCACAGAAGGAGGAGTATGGACAGTGTAGACATGGCTCACAGAAGGAGGACTATGGATGGTGTAGACATGGCTCACAGAAGGAGGACTATGGACCATATAAGGAGGGTTTCTTCAGGAGTTGCAGTTTCTGGTACATAGGTCCAGCATGACAAATTGTACATATATATGCAAATATATGTCTAATTTATTAAAATATTTTTATCTGTCTATGGATACATGCTTGATCTTGCAAAAGAATTTGGATAAGTTCAACATCAGGTAATGCTTACAATTCTGGTTGTAGCTATAAGGTATAATATGAAACCACCGTGAAGTGTTTTTTTTTTTTTTTTTTTTAAGTTCACAAATAAAAACTTGTTTTCAGGCTATGGTGGTTGCTCAGTGGTTAAGAACACTTGCTGATTAAGTATAAGAACCTCTGGGGCTAGAGACCTCTAAGTTCAACTCCCTAGACCTGCAGAAAAGTTGGCTGTGACCACACATCTGTCATCCCAGTCTGCAGTGTGGCAGAGGTTTGGGGTAAGACAGAAACCAGACAGATTCTTGGGATCATTGATGGATAGTAGCTCTTTGCCACCCCTTCTCAAGGAAAGAAGTATGTAGATGACTCCTGAGAGTAGGGCACCTGATATTCTGCTCTGGGCTACACACACACACACACACACACACACACACACACACACACACACACATGTGGATAAAGGATGCTTGTATTAAGGAAACCAAAACCTGTTTCAAATTAGTTTTAACAAAAGAAAGGGTAGAGGAGAATGTGAACTGCTCTAGCACCTGAGATTGAGAAAGATGGAACAAAGAGAAGTGATACTCACTAGGAGTTCTTTGCTGTCAATTCAGCCTCCCACGGGAATACATGTGATTCTGGCCCAATTTCATCACATCTCCCAGTCAGCATTGGTTTCCTTAAGTCTCTTGTCCCTTGATCAACATGATCATAATGTTTCTTAGACTCACAAAATCTGAATATAGAGGAAACTTCTAAGCTCATTCAGCCTACTTGGTCAATTAAATTTTTTCCATTTTTGGAAAACAACTAAGTACCAGGAATATTTTCCTATCTGTCTTCAGCTCATAACCCCTTTTATATGTTTCTCTTGAATCATGTTCCCTGATTCATTTGATTTTACCATTAATCAAGTCAGAAACCTGACAGTCTTATTCATGTCCTTTCATTTGAATTTTGTGGTGATTTGTTTCAGGTGTCCCCCATAAACTTAGGTGTTCTGAATGCTAGGTTCCAAGATGAAAGAGATTTGAGAATTAATGCCTCTTAGAGGCAGTGTATTGTTTGGTTTTGGGCTTATGGGTATTATAGCCAGTTTCCCCTTGCCAGTGTTTGGCACACTCTCCTGTTCCTGTTGTCCACCTGATGTTGGCCATGAGGTGATGTCCAACCTCTGCTCATGCCATCATTTTCCCCTGCCATCATGGAGCTTCCACTTGAATCTGTAAGCCAAAATAAACCTTTTTGTCTCACAAGCCACTCTTGGTCAGGTCTTTTCTGGCAGCAATGTAAACCTGACTGCAACAGTGAAGTTGGTGTCAAAAATGGTGTCATTGCTGCTAGACACCTGACTGTGTGGCTTTGTCCTTTTGGAGCTGCTTTGCAGGAGGAATGTGGAAGGATTTGGAATTTTGGCCTAAGAGACGCCTTGCAGTGCTGTAAGTACAGCTTGATGGACTCTTCTGGTCATCGATGAAAGACCTGAATGCAGTAAGAACTATGAACTGTAAGGTTTGGCTTCTGAGGGTGAGAAAGAGCTTTGCCTGGACTGGGCTAGAAGCAGTTTTTATGAGAGGCATGCTGTTATGGCTATGTCCTAAGAACTTGTACTGGGTTGCTTTGTGTAGAAATGGACTGGTATGAGTGGAGGGATATGGCACAGAAATGAAATCTTTGGGCTGAAACTTCTGTGCTTTTGGCTGCAATTATATGAACCATTACAACCTTTGAGATTGGGGCAGCAGACCAGCATTGGGGCAACAGGAAGAATGTAGACTCTTTTGAAGGGACCTGAATACTGAAGGAGTGTCCTGTTCTTTAAAGTCTGCTTTATTCCTCCCTGAATTAACAGATTGGTATCCTACCTGGTATTACAAAGTATAATAAATGCAGTAAAGAGAGGGTCATTGGATTTGCAGCACAGTCTTGTGTTTTGGAATTGGCTATGGGCAGTGTGAAGCAGGTCTGCTAAGTATTGTCTGCATGGAGACCCAATGGAGTCATAAGGATGAACCATGGGTTTCAGTGGAGACCCAGTGGAGATGCTGGGTGAGATGGGATACCCAGTGAGATTCTGATAAGGAGAGCTGCCATCCCCAAATGAAGTTTTCCAGGACTGTGAGTAGCCTAGCTGGAGGGGAGGAATTAGAACTCCAGAAACTTGTTGCTGGTTAGAATTATTGGACTTGGAGACTTTTCACTGTCTAGAGTTTTGGACTTGGAGCTACAGTGTTTGCCCTGGTTGTTTTAAATCTTGTGTTGGTTTAATATTTTTTTTTTGCTATGATCAATGTCATTTTTTGCAGTGTGAATGTGTATTCTTTGCCATTGTGGGTTTTGGGGGGATTTTTTGGTATTATGGCTCAGTTAACAGATGTTGGATTATGGGACTGTTTGAACATCATTAGGATTATTAAAAACTATGGGGACTTTTAAAGATGGACTGGATGCATTGTATTTTACATCATGGGTGGTTATCAGTTTATGGGGTCCAAAGGTGGAATATGGTGGTTTGATTCAGTTGTCTCCCATAAACTTAAGTGTTTTGAATGCTAGGTTCCCATTTGATGGAGATTTGGGAATTAACACCTCTTGGAGGCAGTGTATTCTTGGGGGTGGGCTTATTATAGCCAGTCTCCCCTTGCCAGTGTTTGGAACACTCTCTTGTTCCTGTTTTCCACCTGATGTTGGTCCGGAGGTGATGTCCAACCTTTGCTCATGCCATCATTTTCCCTGCCATCCTTGACCTTCCTCTCAAGTCTTTAAGCAAAAATAAACGCCTTTCCCCCACAAGCTACTCTTGGTTGGGTATTTGGCAGCAATGTGAACGTGACTGCAACAATTTTCATATCCACACAGTCTATGAAAAGATCTAGAAATAATATTTTGGAGTATTAAGTATTGTAATGTAACCATGACAAAAATGAGCAAGAATGTTCACGGAGGAAGCTGTAAAAACAGCACCATTGAAGGTGAGGTCAAGTGTGAACTGTTGTTGAGAATTTTTTTCTAATTATTTGTGTGTGTGTATGTGTATGTGTGATGTGTACATGTGTTCATCTGCATGTGTATGTAAGTGCTACAGCACCTGTGTGGAAGCCAGAGGACAATGTCATTCCTTGCCTTCCACCTTGTTTGAGGCAGGATCTCTTTGTTGTTCACCACTATGTATACCGGGATAGCTGTCAAAATAGCTTCTGGAAATTCTCCTGACTTCATCTCCCATCTCATCATAGGATATGACACACAATTGCACTTAGATTTTTGTGGGTTCTGAGGCTCTGAACTAAGGTCCTCATCCTTAAAGTGCTGAATGCACTTTACCCTCTGAGTCATCGCCTAAACTCAGAAATTTATTATTTGTAGAGACTATAAAACATCCAATGGATTTTGAAATTTGGAAGTCATAGGTGCCCACTCCTGGAAGAGTTGCTATGTAATAATTTAGTCAGAAGATAATTCCAAGGAGTTGAAGGATGCATGGGGTTCAGAGATGTAGAAGGGAAATGGCATGGAATTTTGAGAAATGCTAAAATGGAAAAGAAGTATCTGCTAATGAGTTTGAACATAGTAATTGGAGTTAAGAGGTTGTAAATCAAATGTTTGAGCAGTGCGTCTAGAATTTCTATCCAGGAAAGATTCCATAAGCAAAAATCTGGTTGAAAGTGAGGTCTTTGAGATTTGTCTTGAAGTTACTGACATTTCATCTCATACAGGATTAAAAGTTTCCTCCTTTGTCTTAGACAAGATTTTTTCACAGCAGTTATACTTTTTGGTTTATATGCCTATCTCTTAGACTCTCAGCTTCTTGAAACAAAAGCATTATCTTATACAGAGGCTGCCTGCAGTACCAAGTAGCATGAAAGTAATGCCACATGAAGAGTTCCATAGGTAAATTAAACTCAGTCATTCATTCATTCAGTGACAATTTGTTGATCACCTATTGTGCTACGGATAGGCTGGCTTGGTTGGGATTATGGGGGTTATTTGTTTCTGCATTTCTGGTACTTACCATCTAGGTATGCACCAAGAAGAGGTGCAATATCTTTGGGAAAGTATTAGTGACAACACCATGCAGAGCTTAAAAATGTTAGAATGCTGTAAATTTCTGATATCATAGTTCTATTCATTTATTTCAAACCACATATTTATTGTACCCATCTCTGCCTCAACCTGCTCCAACAACAACAACAACAACAGGACACTGAGCACATAGCACTTTGACCATCAGAGCAAGGCCAGCTGTGAGGTCAGCAGGTTTCACTGGGATATGGTTGGAGTCTAACACCTAGAAGGACTCTGCAGAGCCTGGTGGCTCATGTCTTTAAATCCCAGCTCTTGGGAGACAGAGATGGGAGGATCACTGTGAGTTCAAGAGCAGCCTGAGACTGCATAGTGAATTCTGGGTCAGGTTAGGAACCCCCCTAAAAAAAAAGAAGGAAGCTCTCAAAAGTATAGAACAGGTAGAAATTTCATTAGCTGACATGGTTCAGGGAAACTGACAAAGAAGGGAAGAATTGTCAGCACAATATGGGGAAATATGGGGAAAACAACATGGTACATTTATACTAGTCAATAAATAAAGTAATTACATAGTACCCTTAGGTGTTCATTTGGTGAAAGGTAGTGAGGCTCAGGTCTCATGACTATGGAAACAGCAATCATCAACATGGTTTCATTGATGAATCCTCCCTGTCTGTTCCCCAACTCCATCAGTCTTCCCACTCATTAGAAGGTCTGATAGATTTCTTCTTCATTCCTGCAGAGGAAAATACTTTTATACATTCCAAACTCACCAGTCAGACTAGGGTGGCTGTGGTGGTTTGAATTTGAAATGGTCTCCATAGATTCATGTGTTTGAATACTTAATCAACAGTTGCCAGTGCATTTCGGACCTGTAGGAAACAGAGTCTTGCTGGAGGAAGTGTGTCACTGAAGGCAGATCCTGAGTGTTACATGAAGCTCCACTTGCAATGCTCTTGCAACTTCCTCCCCACTGTGTGAAGATGTAGCACAGGCCTCCTTCTCCTACCATGCCTTTCCCACAATCACGGATACTTCCCCTTGAAACTTCAAACTTGAAACAAATCTGTTCCTTCCTTAAGCTGCTTTTACTGGTCAGGTACTTTGTTCAAGCAATGAAAAAGTCACTGATGCTGTAGGCTTTTGAGTCCCCTTCACCAGCATTGGCCAAGAAGTGATTTGGGGCCCAATGCAAATGGTCTCTTTCCTGCCCCTTCAGCAAATATTTCATTCTGTGAGGTTCTTAAATGGCAAACTCTACAGTCTTTTCTGTGTGCCCTTCATCATGATTCTATGTCAGCTGTGTGAGTTCAGCTGTTAACTGCTCAAGTGAAAAAAATGATCTGTTCACCTTCCTTCATTTTCCCTACTAACAATCTGACAAACAAATAGCACCTGCCATTCCTCACAGAGAAAAAGATGAGGAAAAGGAATGGTGGGAGCATTAGAGTTCTACTAAAGCTTGATGACTGATCTCGTTAGTATGTATATGCACCACCCTCATGCTTTTCCAGAATCTTAGATCTCTCTCTTGAACACATACACACACACACACACACACACACACACACACACACACACACACCTTGTGGAGCAGGCTGCATATGCCCCTCTACCCTCTGCCTGGAGCTTGATTGTCAGTCTCATACACAAATCCAGACAATGCTCTCAATAGGTGTCTTTGGGGGAGACAATTACAGAAAGCATGATAACGGGATTTGTCACCCTGATGTGGCTGCTGTTTTAGCAAGCATTTCAATAATGAAAGAAAGTTTTACTAATTGTAAATGTGAGTGAATTTCAGCTGTCTATTCTTGAAAAAAAATTCTTTTGGAATAAAGCCAATTAAGATCATCTGTCTAATGCATCTATTCACCCCCACTGTAACAATGTGTCAGTTATAATAGGCATCTAATAAACCCAGACTCCTCTGGACAGGGTGCTGAGCATGCTGAAACTAGGGTGATCATATCCTTTACCTGCAGAATTGTGCTGGAACCTGATGGAACCTTCTCCGTGTAAAATTTTATTTTCTATCCCTAGGTTATGATGCTAGGGGCATTTACAATATTAAAACACACTAAGATGGGGTGAGTTTCAAAGCAATGTTGTAGAAGATCCAGCAGGTCTCTTTCCTTCTTGTGGCCTGGTACACTGTCATCCTTCCAGGGAACTGTGAAAGCTCATTGTCAAAATCTGTGGCCCAGCTATGAGCTGGCTTCTACCTCCCTCCAGAGGAGAAGTATTATATTGAAGAGACTGCACATGTGACTTCAGGAACTGGAGCGCCAGCCCTCATGCTGGCAAACTCTCCTTTGAGAAGAAATCATCTGCCTCTTGAAGGTTCAAGTTTCTAGGAGGATGTTGTGCCCTAGATAGAGACTGCCTAAAGTCATCAGAACTTAAGAAGTTAAGAAGCAGTGTGTCTGATTTATGTAGCACATCAAGTCCTTCTCCAAGGATGAGTACACACAGTAGCTATGACATCTTTCCCCAAGCCCATTGAAATCATTGATTGTACAGGAAATCCTGGGGAGATTACAAAGGAAGGGCACTTCCTTTCACTAATTTAACTTTCATACCATCCTAATACAATAAACTTATATTCTGAATTCTGGACCAATCCACTGTGTAGCCATTCATTCTTTCATAGGTAATAGATTTGAATAGTATTATTGTATAACCATAGTTTCTATATATAAATACTCTTCCCTGCAAGTATGGGACTTTGCCTCCTCATCTCAGATGTATTTTGGGTGCTATATGAGTTGACATTGCTTGTTGACAGCTAGGCTGGAGATCATTTGGTTCAGGTCACCTCCAACTCTCCATTAGATCCATATATGTTAAGGGTACTATCTACACAGAAATGTTCAAACTTATATCAAAACTAATGTCCCCCTGCCAGGCATGCCATTTTTCTCACATTAATATCACGGTTTCCCTCACCAACATTAGCATTGCCTTCACTGCCAGCACTATCCCTGTGGTTCATACTATCATAATTCACTTTAAATTTCTGCCACCATCTATGATGATTTCACTACCTGCCAATGTCTACAGTATCACTTGTATCAGAACTACCCATGTCAGCCTGGTAGGCTGCAATGGTCTCAAAGATATCCAGGATCTGACCTATGAAATTGTGAGGATATGATGGAGAGTGGAGTTTCAAAGGGGAAAATGGGGGGAGGGAGGGAAGTACCATGGGATATTGCCTACAATTAAGGAAGTTGTCAATAAAAAAAAGGAAAAAAGTAAAGGTAGGGTCTCACTCTTGCCTAAGCTGATGTAGGAAGTCATTCTGTAGTCCTAGACTGGCCTCAAATTCACTGTGATCCTCCTACCTCAGTTTTTGGGTTTCTGGGATTAAAGGTACATGCTTCTAACAAAGAAGAAAAAGAAGAAAAGAAGAAGAAGAAGAAGAAGAAGAAGAAGAAGGAGAAGGAGAAGGAGAAGGAGAAGGAGAAGGAGAAGAAGTAAAGATTAACAGCATAGGTTATTAAGAGCTTTTTTGTGGAAAAGTCCTAGATATTCACTTCTATGTTCAATATTGCATAGAGGCAGTATTCTGATGAATTTCAAGTTGACATATGGCAATTTTCTCTGTTTGCAAATTAATAAATTGGTATGGGTCTCTTATATTTTCCACCCTCATACCAAGAAACTGGCAGCTGTATCAGGTACTTTCTCACTATTGAGGCAGAATACTCACCATAAAATACTCAAGGGAGGAAAGGGTTTATTTTGGGCTTACAGTTTGAGACTAAGTGATTATTGCAGGGAAAGTATGGCAGGAGCAATCATCCATCATCACATTATCACATCAGTAGTGAGCAACAGAGAAAGACAGAGAAAGAGAGAGAGCGAGCAAGTGAGCCAGTAGGACTGGGATGTAACACCTCAAGTCCCCACCCCCAGTAACATACTTCCTCTAGCAAGGCTCCACATCCCGGAGGTTCCACAACTTTTCCAAACTGTCTCAACAACTAAGCATTACATTTTCAATCATGGGTCTATGGAGGGGGGCATTTTACATTCAAACCACTACATTGCCTCAGTTTCTCTAATTTATGCTTGCCTTATGTTACCAGCCACCCACAGTACATGCAGATGATTTGGAGACTAGCCAGTTGTGGCTGGTTATGTGTGAAAAGTCACTATAGGAAGAGATAATTTCAGTCTGTATAATTATTATTATTTTATTTTTGAGAGAGAAAGAGGTGGAGAGAGAGAGAGAGGGAGAATGAGTATGCCAGGGACTTTTCGCCACTGTGAACTAACTCCAGATATGTGTGTCCCCTTGTGTGCATGTGTGACATTGCACACTTGCACCACTTTTTCATCTGGCTACTACGTGGGACCTGGAGATTTGAACAAGCTTTCTTAGACTTCATAGGCAAATGCCTTAACAGCTAAGCCATCTCCCCAGCCCTCAGTCTTTTTTTTTTTTCTTGAAAGTAAGGCTATTGAGGAAATGATTTGATGGTTCAACTTCCCACAGATATATATATTGGAGAGAGAGAGAGAGAGAGAGAGAGAGAGAGTAGCTAGAACAGGAGGAAAATAAAGAATGTTGTTTATTACCATGGGTAGACTTTACTGAATACCTATCCTGCACATGAGCATGGTGACTTTGCTTTCCTGGAACTACAGTGAGCCTGAACAATTTAGATTAGGTGACTACACTAATTTAATTTACCACATAATTAGCTCACAGCTTTCAAGTCATTTTACCATGTAAATCCTTTCTCAAAATAAAAACTCATTCCAGTGGTCTGTTTTATGAATACTTCATGTCACAACTTGGTCAACCAAATTACATCTTCAGGTAAAAAATGTGTGTTTTGAATTATACTTTCAAGTAGTAATTATACAATAAATATTTTGACTATATAAAAGTAATATGATTACAAACAATTTGTTAAGTTGAAAAAATATATACTATTTCTTGGACAAGCTGGTTCCTAATTTTCCATTCATGTTTTTCTATGTCTATAAATAATGCATATTTAAAAATAGAGTTATGTGGCATTTGAACTTCTTTACAGAAACCATTAAAATATTCAAATTATTTTTCATTGAAAAATATGATAAGCCTTAAATCCTATAAAATATTTGCCTAATACATCAATCAGAAAATTACATTTTATAATATTTCAAAATGTATCAAGATGGTTTTGCAGATAGTATTCTTCAAAGCAGACTGAAGGTGCAGTGAGCACAATTTGTTTGTCTCTTCCTATTACAATAATAACTGTATTCATTACTTTTAAAACACATGTATTCATTACTTTTAAGACACATGCAATATGACACTTATCACTAGTTATAGGTAATGTAGTCCTGTCTGCATGCACTGGAACCCTCAAACCATTAATAAGTATGACTTGTCAATAGAGGTCATGCCTATTGTGTGTCAATGAAATATGAGAAATATAGCGCTTCCTGTGTTCTAGCAACTGTTCTCACCTGATGTTTAGTAGTTCTCAAAGCTACTAAACTGTTCCACAAATTTATTCTCAATGTCTCTGACACTTTGTTGATTATACTGAATTTAAAATATTACATATTAAAAATATTACTGTATAAGTGAATATTTCCTTTCCTATGAGATACTTCAGTTGATGGAGTTGATTAAAATAATTTCTATTTCTACTCCTGTTAATAAATCTTTGAAATGTCTTAAATAGAAAGCAGAATTGATATGGTCACTTTTTTCTTCATGCTTTACTTTCTCCATCAATAAATCAGAACCATCTACCTAATGCATATTTTGAAATTTTCATTCAAAAGCAATTACCTATAAAGCATTTGGACAGCTTAATTTCTTTTAGAAACAAAACAAATACAATAAAGTTAGAATTTATGGCCATAGTCACAAGTCCACAATCAAATAAAAAGACAATAATTATCAAGTAATCTCTGTAGCAGGGTAGAAGAATGGATGTGTCATGGTGTTTGAAGCTACTTGATATGGCTTTAAATCCTAGTTCTGTTGTTAGTTGTTATTTTGGGCACATCATTAACCACTTTAACTTGATTTTCATCATCTGCTGCAAATGGCATCATCACAGTGTGGTAGTTTTGTCTAGAGTTTTGTTGTCTAACATGGCAGCTACTTTTGGAGATCATGTTACCACGTCTTGTATTGTTATGAACATATTTGGGAGGTAATCTTGTGCAGGTCTTTCAAGTTACTATATTCTCAGTGAAAAGCCTCTTGGTTTTTAATATCTAAATGTCAGAATATTTATGTGTACATTTATGTGGGGTTTGGGGGGGAATTGAACTTGGGTACCCAAGCTTGAGAGGTGAGCACCGTATCCACTGTGCCACCTCCCTCAGCTTATGTGTACCTTCAAATGAGCATTTTCAGTCGATGTTATGAAGAAAGCCTCTGTGGAAATTCATACACAGTCATTTACTGGACATAACTTTCCACTCTCTTGGAAGAATGCTTAGGATTAGTACTGGTGGGTCCTAAGATAACTAAACTGTCAACTTTACAAGGAACTCACAGATACTTTCTCATATAGATGCACTATTCCCCACTTCCACGGGCAACATGGGGGAATTGCTGCACATCCTTCCAGTCTTTTACTTTAGGATTTCTAATAAGTACAATCAGTATATCACTGTGGACTTATTTCCTTGATGACTGAGTATATTCAGTGGATATAAGCATCAAATACACTGTATTTCTATGAAAATCCTGTTCAAATATTCACCTCATTTTGAAAAAAAAACTTCCTTATCTTTTTATTATTATGTATGATTTATATTTATTCTGAGACTAATTCCTTTAGAAGGTATGGACAAAATATTTTCTCTTAAATTATGACTTCTCTGTTTTATTGTTTGTTTTTCTGTGTTTTGGTTATTTTCTAATTTCTTTTTGTTTGGTTGGTTTTAATACAGGGTCTCACTCTATAGGCCAGGAGAGCTCATGGAAACCCTCAAGTCTCAATCTCCCAAGTGTTGGGATTACGTGTGTGAACTACCATCACTAGCTACATTATGACTTTTCTCAATGGTGTTTTGAAAAACAGTTTAAAATTTTTTGTGTATGAATATATGTGTATGTGGCACATGCATGCATGTGTGCAGATACATGGTGTCCTGTGAATATATGTGCAGAGGCCAGAGGAGGATGCTGTGTATCCTCCTCTATGGCTCTTGTATCATATTCCTTGAGATAGGATCTCTCACCTATTCTGGAGCTTGTGCTGTTTTTCAGTTAGACTGGCTGACCAGTGAGCCCCAGTGATCTTCCTGTCACTGTGCTGCTTTCACACCTGGGGCTACTATAGGTAAGCAAGGCCACATGGTGCTGGGGATCAAATTCAGATCCTCATGCTTGAATTGTGAGCACTTTTACCCATTGAGCCATCTCTCCAGCCCACTAATTTTAATAAAATCTGTATTTGTCATTTTCTTCTTTTATAGTTATTGCTTTGGTAGTCTTAGATTTAAAACACAAAATATTTTATCTAGATCAAGGTCACAAAGATTTTTCCTATGCTTTCTTTTAGAAATATAATTTTGTCTTACATTTATGCCTATATTTTTATATTATATGCCCATTATATTTATATGACTATATATTTTATATCAATTCTGTGTTTATTTTATGTTCTGGTTTGAATGTGAGATGTTCCCCCACAGATTCATATGTTTGTGCACTTTGTACTCAACTGATGGTGCTATTTATTGGGAGACTGTGGAACATTTGGGACTGACAGATGTAGGCCTTTGGGGATAGGCCTTGAGTTTTTGAGCAGTTCTGCTTCTTGTCTGGTCTCTGTTTTCTGATTAGCCAAGAAGAGAACAAGTCAGTGCACAAACTCCCACCTTATGGGTATCCCAGCTCCCATTCCTTCTTTGCTATAATGAACCTTATCCCCTGAAACCATGAGCCAAAATAAGTCATCCAGTCCTTCAATACTTTCTGTCAGGTATTCTGTCATAGCAATGAGAAAAGTAACACAGTGCCACATGAAGAATAAGGTTCCTTAGATAGGTGATAGAAGATAGATAGATAAATAGATAGATATAGATAGATTGATAATATCCAGTTTCCCCAGCACTGTTTATGGAAAACTATATTTATATCATTGAACTTCATTGACAGTTTTGTGGAAAACCTAAATTCTCTGATGGATTGCACTGATCTGTAGGTGTACATCTTTGCTCGAGTCAGTTTGTCTTATTTATTAAAGCTTATAGTGAGTGTTGATCTCTGGTAGTATAATTCCTTCAATTTTATCATTTCCCAAATCATCTTGACTATTTTAGGTACTTTGTATTCTATGAACATTTTGAATTTTATTACCAATTTCTAAAGAAAAGTCAGCTTAAGTATCAGCAGCAATTAATTGAATCTATAAATTAGTTTGAGGACATTAGAATTCCCCATAATATCTAATCTTCAGGTAAATGAAAACATTCTCTGTATCTCTTTAGGTATTTTAAATTTTTCTTTCTGAACATTTTATAAATATCAGCATTCGGCTTTGACACATTAGTTAAACTTAATTTTGGAGATGGAGAGATGGCTCAGTGGTTAAAGGCACTTGTTTGCTAAGCCTGATGGCCTGGGTTTGATTCTCCAGTCCCTACATAAAGCCAGATGCATAGAATGGAGCATGTCTCTGGAGTTCATTTACAGTTATTAAGGCCTGGCATGCCCATACTACTATCTTTCTATCTGCCTCTTTTGCTCACTGTGTCTCTCAAATAAATAGATAAACTTATTATTTTAAGCTTTAATGTTTTTATATGCTATTAAAATTGGTTATTGTTTCAGTTTTTTCTTTTCCATACTTAGAAATACTATTGGAATATTATGACTTTTAAATTCAATCATTAGTTCTTTAGTTTTGCTCTTCATATCTGAAACATAAATATTTAGTTAGATGTGGAGTATCATTTTTTTAAATTTTTTTTATTTTTTATTTATTTTTGGAGAGAGACAGAAAGAGATAGACAGAGAGGGAGAGGGAGACAGAGATGGGTGCGCCAGCAGTCTCTCAGCTGCTGTGGACGAAATCCAGATGTGTGCGCCCCCTTGTGGGCAAGTGCGGCATTGCGCCCTTGCCTCACTTTGCATCTGGCTAAATGTGGGACCTGGAGATTGAACTGCTGGATGTTGGAACCAGCGTTCTTAGGCTTAGCAGGCAGGCGCCTTAGCCGCTAAGCCATCTCTCCAGCCCTGGAGTATCATTTTTATGATCAAAATTAGTACAGATGAATTCAAAGATGAAAGTCACATGATAAAGGTGATATGGAAACCATAAAATTTGATTGGAACATTGGTTATATGAAAGAATTGTACCACCAGCTTTCCTACATCAAAAGAAAACTGACTAAACTATTATATCCAGGGCTCACAAATGCATCCAAATCAACTCCTAATAAGATGCAATCAATTTATTTATGCATGATTTCATCCATAAATGGTATGTGCTAGTTTATGCCCATATCAATAAACAGGGTCAAATTTATATTAATTAAATTTATGAATTCATTTTGTCTGTCTTGAAGTTCTATGGAGATAGGAGCACTGAGTTTTATTCATCATTAGGCCATTGTTTTCTACATAATCTGAAACACAATCACATCAACAGCATAAATATAGAGATGTGCTAAATGTTTTGGTGGAAAAACCAGTAACCTCTATCAAAACAGAAATCTAGAGGCTGCAAATAATTCAGCACTAAATTAGATTACCAACAGGCCTGCCATGCCTAAGGGAACATTACAGAGGAGGAGGTGGAAAGATTATGAGAGACACAGAGTGGGTAGAAATACCCTGAGGCACAGTTCCCCCACTTCCTCATAGGGACTTATTCAGGCTTTCATGACCCCATAGTGAATCCCATAACCCCACTGAGGACTGAGCCTCATGGTAATGAGAGCAGGGGCGAGGAGTATAAAGGAGTAAAGGAGTATAATCTGTATGTGTGTATATATATGAATTAACATTAAAAGTAGAGAAGTGGAAAGCAAAAGTCAAACCACTCTTAATTCTGTACCTCTAAGCTGTATTAATTAAAATACTAATAAATTTTCACAAAGATTATGCTAAAAATAGTAACCTTTAATTTTTGAGTGCCTTCTATTCTGTCGTAAGTAGTTATTGTCATAATAGAGCAAGAGCACTGAATTAAAATGCAATGAGTACTTCATCACCTTTAAACTATCCTATACTGCTTCTTTGACATTTGTTTCAAGGACAAAATTTTTAAAAATAGATTTATTCTGACTACTTGTAAAAATACATGATTTTCTTTCATAGTGATTCCCTAATGATCTCAAAGACAGTGTTTACATTTACAAGTATGTCAGTCAGTCTTCTTGTCTACAGTTTTATTGACTGTCTTAACTATTGTCTGCAGAGGTGCTAGTATTGAGGGTTCCGAATTATATTCATTCATATGCAACAGATTTCTTTGAAATGACTTTTAGAGAAAAATGTAGACAATGGCAGAATTTGGTATCAGGGTATAAATTTCTTCCATGGAACTCATTAAGCGTCTGTTATCTTTATGAGAAGACAGTGATTACTCTTTGGTTTTTAATCAATGTTTTATATACACATATGCTAAAGATAAAAATAGTGTATAAGATAGAAACCCATATTTTCATTTGAAATTTCCTTTGCATCTTTTGTGAGATTTCAATGATTTGATCTGAATTTTTTTCTGTAAAAATAAATAAAGTTATTTTTCCTAGTAGTCTTGAGTATTAGGTTAATAAAGCATGGGTTAGAAGCTTGGTGCACTTAATGAGCTTTAGAATCCAAATAGAGTATGAAATCATCAAGTCTATGTGGATAGAAATGGTTTCTTATATATTTTTATTTGAGAGGACCACAGTTGATAAAATTTTAACTCTTTGTTAAATGTTCCCTGTGAACACATGCCACAAATTTCAGTGTATTCAGCATGGTACAGTCCAGATGGTAGCCACTTGCCAGGGAGTTCTATGTCTTTTGATGTTCATGAGGCTCTTACGTGTATTTTTTTTCTTTCTTCCAAATGAAAAATCTAGGAAATGGTGTAAAATACAGCTTATTACTAACTTCTTATCTGAACACAGACTATTATCACCTGAAAATCTTTTGTGCTGACTTTATTGAAAGATTTTAGGAAGACTTAAAGCACTGTACTTACTATTGACCTTATAGTTATGGTAACACAATTTCTGTTCTGGAAAAAATGTAAAACATAAAAGGGCTTGAATGGACACACATTCAGAGTTATCTATAGAAATGTCTACACTATGTTATGATTGATAAAAACTAAACATATTATATCACTGAAGTACAGCTAATTTTTTAAAATAATACCATTGAATCAATGGTACAATTATCTTACCTGAGACACTTAGAACACTATAACACATAGTCACAACACAGGAACATTTGTAAAGAAAGAAAGGTTAGAATAAAAAAGTTGGGACCAGGGCTGGAGAGATGGCTTAGTGGTTAAGGCGCCTGCCTGCAAAGCCTAAGAATGCATGTTTGAATCTCTAGGTCCCACTTTTAGCCAGACGCAAAAAGTGATGCAAGTGCGCAATGTTACACATGTGCACAAGGGGGCACATGCATCTCGAGTTCTTTCACAGCAGCTGAGAAGCCCTGGCACACCCATTCTCTGCCTCTTCGTCTCTGTCTCTCCGTCTCTCTCAAATTTAAAAAACAAACAAACAAACAAACAAACAAACAAACAAAACAAAACCCTTGGGACCAGAGAGAAGGCTCAGCAGTTAAAGGCATTTGCTTTCAAAGCCCACTGGCCTGGTTTAAATTTGCAGCCACCCACATAAAGATGGACTGGCATTCATTTCCAGCAGCAAGAGACCCAAGCACACCTATACCTACACACACACACACACACACACACACACACACACAATGAATAAACAATTTTTAAAAGTTAATATATGTTTTCATAGTAAATTGTACTAAAAAATTGGGTTCAGTCTTATTGCAGACATTATCTGTCTTAATTTTTAAAGTTGTACTAGTTATATCAAGGTCATGCTACTTCATCCTAAATTATGAAAAGGAAATCTTAGCTCTTCTTCCTCTTTCCAGGATTGATTATTTATTTGCTCATTTATTCACTTAATAAACCTCTTTCCTAGTGACTTTACAAGGCACTTCCTCCAAATTAATATAAGTCCTTCATGTGTAAAACAGTAAAGGCAGTGAAATCTCAAAGCAGAGTTATCAGTTCCCTCTGGGGATGTAAGATTAGCTCTTGAGGTGAGTCCTGGGCCAGGGCATTTCAGAGCTGAAACCAGATGAGATGCTTAACTAGAGAGGAGGTAGCAAAAGATGGAATCTGAAGAGGGAGGAAGCAATGAGACGTTCACTGATCTGAGGCTAGGGGTAACCGAGAGGAAGTTTCTTGTTTGAGCAACTTGGTGAATGGTCTTGCTGGTTACTGAATGGCAACCCTCTTGGACAAGAAGATGCTAAGCTACCTTTAAGTTTTGTTGAATGCCAATTGTTTGGATAGCTTTGAAAGGAGATCTAGCACACTGTTGGACTGGTAGGCCTAGAGCTCATGAGAGAAGTTGGGCTGGAACTAGAAGTCTTTGGAATACCAAGGATCTTGGGTCGGCTCCTTTCTGGAGGGCTGGAGAGGCAGAAGCCATGAAGAACAGAATGGCTAATGGCTGCGTTACTCTTTGGCACAGAACACACAAAAGATACCAAACTAAGGGGCCTCAATGACAAGAAAAAGGAATCCGGTTTTGTTCTCCTGGTTTTGTAGAGCATTTGGGGTTTCTATAGAGCAAAGACTCTATCAAGCCTTATTTGTGGAGAAGATCTGGGAGAAAATGTCCCCCAGGTCTTAAGGTTGTGGACAAGGGTGCAGGGCTAAAGGACAACTCAGTGTTTGACTCTTTAGGACTTGGCACCTGACAGGATATAATGAAAGGGCAAAGTGGCTGGAAAGACATTAGGCAGGAAAGAATGAAAACAGAGTTTGAAAGGAAGCTGTGGGAAGAATGTTATGGTTTAGTTTTCAGCAGACTGAATTTGGGAGGAGATAGAGAGCCAACCCATGGGCTTGGGAGCCTAACCAAAAACTGATATGAGCTCCCTAAGTTGTCAAGAACCAACTCAGAGAAGCTTCAGCTGTCATTGGATGTCCAGGTCTATGCATAAAGTACTTGAAGCACGAGGGGCACTTTGCACTTGCCCATAGCAATGTTAAATTGGGCACCAATTCAGAAACTTAATTGTTTCTTTTGCCTATGACATATCAGCTATCATTTAAAAAGTTTTTTGAAGCCGGGCGTGGTGGCGCACGCCTTTAATCTCAGCACTCGGGAGGCAGAGGTAGGAGGATCGCCGAGAGTTCGAGGCCACCCTGAGACTACATAGTTAATTCCAGGTCAGCCTGGACCAGAGTGAGACCCTACCTCGCAAAACCAAAAAAAAAAAAAAAGTTTTTTGAGGTTTTTTATATTATATTATATATATATATTTATATTATATTATATATTTATATATATTATATTATATTATATTTTTTATATTAATAAAGTATCTTAGCTTTGTTATTTCAGACCCATTTCTTGATCACATTGTGTCTGAGGATAGCAGTATCAAAAAAAAAAAAAGAAAGAAAGAAAAGAAAAGAAAAGAAAAGAAAAGAAAAGAAAAGACAAAGAAATAAAGAAAAAGAGCAGTGCTAGCCTCCCAACCAGGCCAGTGAAAGGCTACTGGTCTGTAGCTATCATCACTCAGCTGATGCCTGGCCAGTGCCTCATGGGTTATTAGCTATTCAGAATGTATTCAAATCCTGTGGCTTCCAAAGAACAAGTTGCAGCAACCTGCATTGTTTTGCAAAACACCTTTCAAATCTGACTCTCAGTTTTGCTTTACCTGCTGATGTTTAAGAATAAGTTAGCTGTTTACTTTGTTTTCATTTCTTGGAACAAATGAAAGTAAAAATGATACTGTTGGAATTTGGGACCAAGAGTCGCAGTTGGAGATGTATTTTGCCCCCCTTTCTTTCTTGCTGTACTTTCTGCTTTTTAAATGCAAGGTTGTTATTTTAGTTGATTGGCCAATTAGAGAAGCTGGTGGCTGCTACCTGCTTCTAAGGCTTGATCTATCACCAAACCTCAGAGCCAAATGCTGCTTGAGTCTTGCCCTAAAGAGACATGAAAGGGTACACTCTCAGATGAAGGAGCATAAACCATTGATCGCAATGTGAAATGGTGAAAACAGAAAGGGAACCCAATTTATTTTAAATAAAACTACTCTGCTCTCCAGTGACAGATTCCAGAGTCAGACAACAGAAAGGAACTGACAGCAGATGTTTTAGAACCAAGACACAGGGAGACTGAGTAATAGTATAGAAAAGAAATTGCTTTGAACTTCACCCCTGCTTTAAATACTTCAAATCAATAGGGTCACAGAGCTCTTTAATAGAGTGATGAGGTCCTGCCCTAGCAGATCTGCACTGTGACAAGTTGATGTGCGTCCTAGCAGCAGGGTCATAAAAATGGCAGGCTTCTCCCTGAAAGGGGGCTTTGTGTGGACGGGTCCATTTGGAGTGACTCCCCTGTATGGCCACTCTGGAGAGCCGGGCCCTAATAGTCTCCATCTAAATAGGACTGACCTCATGAATTACCTCAGGAAACTTAATCTATAAACTGGCTCCTTCTTATGCAGAATGATGAATTCTTGTTTATTCCTAAATGGCTGTCACAAGACCTATTCATCAGACTCTTAAAAGGGGAAAGGAGGCTTACAGAAGCCAGCCTGAGTGAAGCACCGTTAAATAATCATTAGGTTTCAGGGTTGGTCTTGAGATCCACTCCAAATCCACAAAGCAGGCTTCTTTTTCACTTTTTAAACTATTCATCAGTGCTGTATTTAGATGAGATTCTGACCCGATAAAGAAAGACAGAGAGTTCTTTTTGTCACTATCAGTTTCATGGCTGTGCTCTTTTTCTCCTTTGAGAGGTTTTTTTTTTTAACAAAAGTAAAAGAAAATAAAGGCAGATGGCCAACTCTTTTCAATATCCGTTTGCTTTATTTGAGCAGTTTAATGTAGTGAAACAGAGTGAAATGTTGCTGCTTGCTAAATGGTAAACAATACCATTACCCAGAATTCTGCTGTACATCGGTACAAAACAGGGTGCTGGTGATTAATTAAACTGTTGCTGTAATTGTAATGCATGATACATAATAGATAGCGTGCCATGTATTTTAAAAGCAGCAAATTAGCAAATAATAACTTTCTTACATAGTACTTCTTCACTGCCTGCCACTAAGGCATAAATAATGAAAAATAAAAGGTGATTATGCAACTACCTAACAAAACAAGAGTCTGTGATGTTCACCAATCTGTAAACACATACTAGTGAAACCATGATGGCGGCTGTGGTGGGTCAGATTCTGTAGCAGACAGCTTCAGGTTCACTGAGATGAACTTCCAGACCAGGCACAGTTATGGAGGAAGGGATATTATTTATTGAAGCTTACAGATCCAGGGGAAGTTCCATAATGGCAGGAGAAGCAGCCTGCTCTCACAAGACCAGTCAAGAGAGCAAAGCCCCCAGCCACACAGCACACAGAGCAAAAACTACAGCCAAAAGTCACACAGCACACTTCAGGAACTCCTGCTAGGCACACTTTGCATATCTTTACAATGGAATCTCAAGCCCACCACCACACCTTAAGACCAGCCCCCAGTGACATTGCCTCTAGCAAGGTGATTACACATGCAAACTATAACTAATAAAACACTGAATATATTGGGGGACATATATTCAAACTACCACAGATACCTTTAGAGGCAACAAGATGATGTTCTTCCCAGTCGACTCTATGATGTTGACTCCCTATCCTAAAATGCAGACATTGATATGATCTATCATATTCATATATATATATATATATATATATATATATATATATATATATATATATATACATGAATTCAGTCCACTTGCCTATGGATGACAGCTTAGGTTACACAAGTGATTATGCAAATGGCCTGACACACACAAAAGAGCAACCTTTAAGACATCATGTTCATGTTTTGTATACCTTTTCATTGTGACACATTTTCACAAGATAAGCATGACCACTTATCATCCCCCACATCTTCCTACTTGAATTTCTTTAGGTCATCACAACTATTTTTTTTCTTTTCTTTATTTTGTTCCAAGCCAGGGTCTCACTCTATGTAGCCCAGGCTGACCTGGAACTCACCCTGTAGTTCCAGACTGGCCTTCAACTCACAGAGATCCTCCTACCTCTGCCTCCTAAGTGCTGGGACTAAAGGCATGCACCATGATGCCTAGCCACACCTATGTCTTTTTTCTTCTTCTTCTTCCTTTTTAAAAAAATTATTTATTTGAGAGAAAGAGAAAGAAGGAGAGAAAGAGAGAGAGAGAGAGAGAATGAGTACACCATGGCCTTCAGCCATTGTAAATGAACTCCAGATGCATGTGCCACCTTATGCATCTGGCTTACGTGGGTCCTGGGGAACTAAACCTGAGTCCTTTGGCTTTTCAGGCAAGCACTTTAACCACTAAGCCATCTCTCCATCCCTCACCCCTTTTTAAAAATAGGATCTCTACCCCAGGATGACCTGTAATTCACTAGTCTCAGGGTGGCTTTGAACTAACTACAATCCTCCTACCTCTGCCTCCTGAGTGCTGGGATCACACACCAATTGCTTATAAACTTGTAATTTCCAAGTGGCTTAGTTTGCTTAACCTCCAAAACATAGGCTCAACAGAAAATTAAAAGGAAAGGTGGGCTAGAGAGATGGCTTAGCGGTTAAGGCACTTGTGTGTGAAGCCTAAGGATCCAGGTTCAATTCCCCAGTACCCATGCAAGCCAGATGCACAAGGTGGCACAAGCATCTGGAGTTTGTTTGAAGTGGCTAGAAGGCCTGGTGTACCCATTCTCTGTTTCTCTCTCTTTGTTCTGTCCCTCTTTCTCTCTCTGTCTCTATCTCAAATAAATAAATAAAATGTTTGAAAAAAAAAGGAAATGTACTGACCACAAGCCCAGATCACACAGCACCCATGACATCAGATGTGGCCCACACTGATTATGATGCTAACGTCTTCCCCTGAGTAGGACACGGGTAGATGTACACAAAACATGTGAACATATGATGAGCTCCCTTCCCTGCTCTTCTCTTATCTCTTTCTCAAGGGGCTCCCCAGAACCCACATAATCCAATAACCATTGTCCTTGGGAATGTTGGGATTTTTGGTACTGAGACTGCTGAGGTCTCTGGCTCATGTCGCTTAATAGAACCCTTGTCTCAGAGTTTCTGTAAGCATAGTCAGAGATAAGGAACCACAAACACCAGGCTAACAAAGTGGGAGGCAAAGAAATAGGCTAGAGCAGGTAGCTTAGGCCAGCTAGTATACTCTGGACACTCATTTTGAGGTGATTGAGGTAAGAATGTATTGATAGAAAAAAGGGGTTCATGTGATTTTTATCAAAACAAGAACTTTTCTGTACAATGTCCTTTCCCCCTTCCACTGCAATTCTTTTTCTTTTCCTTCTTTTTCTTTCAAGAAAAAGTCTTGCTCTAGCCCAGGGTGACCTGAAATTCACTCTGAGTAGCCTCAAACTCATGGTTAACCTCTTACCTGGATTGGCCTCTCAAGTGCTGGGATTAAAGGCATGTGCCACCATGCCCATTGTCTTTATTTCTTAACCTGAAGATGAATCTTTTTTTTTTTAATTTAACAGCTTCATGGAAAGATCATTTACCTAGCATAAAATAGACCCATTTTAATGGTATGTATCAGTTTTATTGAATAAATCCCTATAACTGTGCAACTATTGCTACAATTCAAGTTTAGAACATTTTCATCACCTTGCAGAGTCCACGTGCTCATTTACAACCTGTGCCTTTTCACACTCAAAGCCCTGAACAAACACTAATCTAGTCTGCATATCTATTGATTTGCCTTCTCCGCATTTTTTGAATGAGATCATGTGGTACAATTCTTAATGTATAGCTTCTTGTACATTTAGCATAATATTTTGAGGTTTATGGTATATTATGTCAATATTCCATGCCTTTTGTGGCTGAGTAACCCATCCTAGAGATACACTATCACTTATGCATGTGTTTCTTTGTTTTGGTTATTATGAATAATGTACTATACATTAGTACATGTATCTTTATATAGGTATATGTTTTCATTTTCTTGGAGTACACTCCTATGAGTGAAATTGTTGAGTCACTGAATGGAAGGTTTTAAAACATTCTCTTTCTACTTTAATATTTGGTATGAAATCCTAATGTAACCGATATGGAAAATGACGTTGAGTTCCAGAATGTTCTCTATTTTGTTATTTGTGTACAGGTATGGCTTGGAGAAACTGAACATGCTTCATGTTCACCATTTCTCCCATGTGATCATAGCCCAGAAGGAAATACTAAGAAGGGGAGCCCCCACACAATCCTGGTGGCTTCCCTCCACTTCCCAATGGCAAGACATATCAGGAAACAATTAGCTCAGACTTGATTAGCTTTGTTATTTTGGCAATTTTGATAAGCAGACTTGCATGAGATAGGGAATACTTTGGCATACAATAATAAGCATGTAGATCAGAAGCTCATCCCCAATATCTACAAGTGGGGGAAGCATAGGAGCTGTTGAGTTCCTTTGGACTAGTACTACCCCACAAGAGGAAGGTCAGTGAACTGCAAGAAGACTTTGCTAATGGAGACATTTCTATCAGGTGAGGCTGCTTAGATAGCCCTTCCCTATCACAGTGCTATGAACATGTTCCTTGAAGGGAAGAAAGGCTCAGGCCCATGCAGTCCACCTAACTCAACCTCTTCTTCCTCATAATAAGATTAAGTTATTTACCTGTTCTAGTGGCGAGGGTGAGGGGTTATTTTCAAACACACAGCCTCTTTTCTGTTCTACTTCCAGTCTTGTTCTTTAGCTTGGAGTACTGATAAACCACATTCCATCCCACCTACACCCCTTGTAAATAAATATAAATGATAATTTCCCTAAATGTAGTCCTGTAAAACTCTAATCAATGCTATAAAGCAAAATGTAGTTGATTGCTGCTTGGCATGTAAGCAATGCATTTCAACTCTCACTGTTCTCCTTCAATAGCTCAGGTATTAGTCAACAAAGACTAAGGCGTGTGTGTGTGTGTGTGTGTGTGTGTGTGTAAAATCATTTTCCCTCTTCCCCATAGGGAGATGCAGTAGACCTCACAAAATTAGCCAAGTGAATCAAGAACATCCTGGGTGGTGAAAGCAGTGTAAACCCCACAGGGCGAGTTTCCCAAACTTCTGCATGATTCTGACGTTTCGTGCAGCCTTGATACTTCCTAGTGGGAGAGGAGAACATTATGCTGTTTCCACAGGGTGTGGGCTAGGCATGGACTCTGCCTGCTTGTGTTTGTTTCTCCTCTGACCGCCCAGTGTTTAAGATAGCACAAGGACAGGGGGTATTCTTACATGCATAGGCTTGCTCACACAGAAGAGGTGGGTTGTGGAGTGGTGTCCTGTGGAGGTCCACATACATGCAGACTAATGTAGCAGGGCAAAGAACAGGGGCATCTCAATAATCCTGGCAATTTCTTACAGGTGTCTTCCAGTTGTAACCAAAGACTGGAATGTACTTGGGGTAAAAGCTGTGTCATTAGTTCTAGTATACTAGTATAATTATTTTTGTTTATTCTAGTTGCTAGGATCTGGGACTACTGTAAACTACTGTAAAGGAAAGAAGAGGTATTTTAAAGGTATGGAATTCAAGCCGGGCGTGGTGGTACACGCCTTTAATCCCAGCACTTGGGAGGCAGAGGTAGGAGGATCACTGTGAGTTCGAGGCCACCCTGAGACTACATAGTGAATTCCAGGTCAGCCTGGGCTTGACTATGACACTTCCTTGGGGGAAAAAAAGGTATGGAATTCATATTGAAAGTGGAAGATTTTCCAGAGCTCAAGAAACTATGGGCTTGGTAATTGTGGCAAGCATTACATCTAGATGATTATCAATGTTTCTGGGTGCTTTGCCCATTTTCCATCCCTCCTGATTGGTCAGTTTTTCACCTTCTATACAATTAAGACAACTAAGTAGGGAAAAGTCTATCTGATAGGCCACAGGAAAATTGTCACCTCTGGCCCAAGTGCTTTGCCCCAAATCACTTTAACTTCTCTGCTAAATGGGTGATTTTCAAGCTGCATCTCATATTGAGTAAGTGTCAGGTACTGGACACTTCTGCACAAAGGCTGGGCAGGACCTCCTTGGATTTAGAACTAGGAAAGAAGATGGAGTGTGGTGGGATATGGATTCATCAGCTCAGTGCATCAGCAAAACAATCAAAAGTGATGGTATGATGATATATAGAAAAAGATGTTGACTTAAATTTGTGACAGCCATTTAAAAATCAATTCAGGGTCTGGTATAGCAGTCACTGTATAAGCATGAGGACCTGACTTTGAATCTCTAACACCCACAACAAAGCTGGACATAGTGGTGCATGCTTGTATTCCTAGGGCCAGGGAGGCAAAGACAGAGTAGGGGTGCTGGCTAGCTAGTCTTGCTGCTTTGACAATCTCCAGCTTCAGTGAGAAACCTATCTCAAAAAATAAGGTGGACTGTAATTGAAGAAGACATCTGACATTCACTTCTGGCCTCTACACACATGTGCAAACATGTTCACATGCACTCACATTTACATATATACCCACACAAATAATGAATATGCATACTTCCCAATAAGCAATTCATTTCTTCACTGAGATTTTATTTTTATTTTTATTTTTATTTTTTGGAGAGAGACAGAGAGAGAGAGAGAGAGAGAGAGAGAGGGAGACAGATAGAGAATGGGCATGCCAGCAGTCTCTCAGCTGCTGTGAATGAAATCCAGATGTGTGCGCCCCCTTGTGGGCAAGTGCGGCACTGCGCCCTTGCATCACTTTGCATCTGGCTAAACGTGGGACCTGGAGATTGGAACCGGGTTCTTAGGCTTAGCAGGCAGGCGCCTTGACCACTAAGCCATCTCTCCAGCCCTTCACTGAGATTTTTGGGCAAATATCTGTGCAGGTCATAACTACTAAGAACATAACAGATGATCATGAGTCAAGTAATGGATCAGTTGGCTTCATATGTGCTAATTCAACCAACCATACATAGATAATACTTAAAATTAAATAAAAATAAAAACTGCATGAAACATGTACAGACCTTTTAGTTATTTCTCACTAAACAGTGCCTTCTAACCAAAGTTTTTACCTTTATAAAGTAATCTAGAGACTATTACAAAGTGTACAGAAAAATGTGTGTGGATTGTAGGCAGATATTAGGTCTTTTATATTAAGGAATTAAAGCATCTTATATTTTGACATCTGCTGGTGTGTGAGTGAGTTGAATCTGGGGGTGTCATGAAAGGGATACTAGGGGATGACTGTACAAATGAATTGTTTGTTCATCTACAAATGAAAGACTTAAGGGTAAGAGAAACTGCTTCAAATCCATCCTATCAACCTGAATTTAAGAATGAAGAGAATGGGCTGGAGAGATGGCTTAGCAGTTAAATGCTTGCCTATGAAGCCTAGGGACCCTGGTTCGAGGCTTGATTCTCCAGAACCCACATAAGCCAGATGCACAAGGGGGTGCATGCATCTGGAGTTCGTTTGCAGTGGCTGGAGGCCCTGGTGCACCCATTCTCTCCCCACCCTCCTATTTCTGTATCTCTCTCTCTTAAATAAATAAATAAATAATAAAATATTTTTAAAAAATTGAAGAGAAATACTCAGAAAAGAAGCTATCTCTCTGGAGAATGTTCATATGCAAAGCAGTTTCTATGTGTGAAAGATTGCAACACATGTGTACTTTTCACTGCATAATTAAATGAAAACTAAATCTCCAGAGTTTGGAGTTTATTTTCTTACTATTTATTATTTGCACTTTACTTTCTTGGTACACCTGTGGATGAACAAGGGTCTCTGACACAGATGTGATCGTCTTGCTATGGGGTCTAACTCATCTGAATTGCTTGCATGATTCACCAAAGTTTGATGAGTTTTCTATCATTATACTTAATAGTGTAATAGTCACTTCATTCAACAATAGCTGCTAAAGTGTCTGCAGTATCTGAATAATAGAAAAATTCTAATGCCTTTCCTTATTAATTTAGCTAATGAGATAATATCTAAATGAGAAAATAATTCAAAATTCATGCTAAACTTAAATGACATTTTAGTTGTTTTTTTGTCTTTAAAGATTATGAGCTGTTTCCTTTTAGCATATAAACCACTCTTTTCTGAAGTACTTTAAATATTTTTTTATTTTTTATATTTATTTATTTATTTATTTGACAGAGAAAGATGGAAAGAGAGAGAGAGAATGGGCACGCCAGGGCCTCCAGCCACTGCAAACAAATTCTAGACACGTGTGCTCCCTTGTGCATCTGGCTAACGTGGTCCTGGGGAATCAAACCTGGATCCTTTGGCTTTGCAGGCAAACACCTTAACCATCCCTCTAGCCCTTCTTTTTTGAAGTACTTTAAAGAACTTATATTTAGATATGAGGTAACTTGCAAACAAAATTCTTAATAATGGAGCAATAAAAAACAAATGCAACCCCACAAACAATTGATGTGAACCCTTAGCAGTATAAACAGTGACAACAGCAGTCTCTGACTCCCACTATCTTTGAAACCCAAGAGGCGGGTATTTTTTTCCTCATCAGGGTGCTCTGTTAGAGAGGTTGTTTGACTTTGTGCCCTCTTCCCCAAGTCCTTACTATGGAGTTATAATAATAGGACTTAGAAGCTAAAAGTGATCCCTCACTTGAACCCACAAGGTAACTAAAAACAAGATAAAAACCTGACATCTCTACCTTTACTTAGTGTCTCTCCTTCTCTTTACCTCAGACTCCTCTTGACTCTGCCTATATAACCTTCTTCAAGTTTAAAGGCACAGAGAAAAGCCATTGAGTTTAACTTTTCCTCTTGAGTCATCTTGGAGTCCAGGAAAAACAGGACTGGTTCATAAACATATTTGTGACACAGGTCTGAACTATCCTCAGCCTCAGACATACAACCCTCCTCGACGGGAGCAAGTATCTATGATGTCCAGGGTACACCAAGGAGCAGATCACTTTGTAGACACTACCCTCTGCTCAATGACTGTGATGTATGGAGTCACAGGTTATCAGTACACTTGCGTGACAGTGATGGGTGGTGCCAAGTCTTTACCAGACTACTTAATTCTGTGACCTCTTGACCCTGTTCCAAGTCTTCCTCTATTAAAACCTAAAGCTCATACCACTGATCTATTTTAGGATTATCATCTCTGGGGGGAGGATGATTTAATTGTCCTGATTCCTTAAGTATGGAATAAAGCTTCTCTTCAAATCTTCTATGGTAAACAGTGTAAATCTATATTAATTTATTTCAGAATATTTATTGGGTTAAAATTAATGTTTCAAGAGTGTTTTCAAAAGTTTTATGACATCACATGGCGTGAAATAATTGCAAAAATTACGTTATCTGAATTATTTAGTTTTCTAAGCTGTAAAAGGTACGAAGTGAGCATGGGATAGAAATAGGCTATGTTCTTTGAAATCAAGTTTTCCTCAATTATAAACTAATGCAAATTTATTTTATTCCTTTTTTCTTTGTAATTTTTTCTTTTCTTTTCTTTTTTTTTTTTTACTTTTCTTTCTTTTTTTATTTTTCAGTTACTTATTGCTTTTATGTAGAGTTTATATTCGGTGCTAATCAGTTCCATAGTGTAAAATGTTGTGAGTCCAGGCACAGACACACAAACACAAAATACATCCAAGTAGATATGACAGTGTGCAGGGCTGAAGCAGGAGGGAGTGTAATCATTCACATGCACAGTGTTTTCAGATATGTATGATCTTGTTCCCATGCAGGTTTCTAAAGAAGGTAAAAATAGCTCTGGTTATCCAGACTACAGTGGTTATATTAGATATGAAGAATCAGTGCATGACCATGTGAACCAAAGATTATTTTAAGGAACTATCTGTTTTAAAGGTTTTTGTGAATAAAGGCAGTTGGAAAAAAAAATCTACTACAGAATCAAGACCACTTTCAAGCTGAAGACCACCTTTAAACTATCTAAAAGTATTAACTGAAAGCAAAAGGATCCACAAGTGTGGATATTCTTATCCATTCTTTTATTTTATTAAAAAGATGTTAATAGGGGCTGGAGAGATGGCTTACCAGTTAAGGAATTTGCCTGCAAAGCCAAAGGATCCTGGTTTGATTATCCAGGACCCAAGTAAGCCAGATGCACAAGGGGGCACATGCATCTGGAGCTAGTTTGCAGTGGTTGGAGGCCCTGGCATGCCCATTCTCTCTCTCTCTCTCTCAAATATATATATATTTTAAAGATGTTTAGAGAAAGGGTACAAAAGACCTTTAGTATTTAATTCAAGTTAACTTCTAATCCTCACTTCTTAAATTTGTGATAGACAGTTTGGGCTTCTTCACATATTTGCCCTTTGAATTTCAAGATTTGTAATTTATCCTTAAAACAGATTATTTTTAAAATAAGAAAAGTACTCAGTTTGTACAAAAATAAGAAGTAGCATTTTGAAATTTGTTGATGTCAATGCCATTCTACTCTTTGATATTATCTTTCTCTTGAGTTAAAGTACGTGATGGAAAAAACCTACCATTTGAGTTTGTGAAGATCATATTTATTCATGATTTTGGGGTATATGGGGTGGATTCTAAACCATCAGTGCCCTAGCATATTGACAATACCATGCCCATGCTCCAGTAAATAACCCCTTAACATACTCCTGTTATCAACTCTAATTAAATACACTGCGTCACAAAAACACAAAACAAAAGCAAAAATATAAAGCAAAGGACAAATAGAATGTTAAATCTAATGTTGTAGGGGGTGGGAGAGAGTTTAGTTTCAAAGAGAAAACTGATAGCTTAACAATGTACAAGTTTACCTAGAGTTTATCATACTAAATTAATACTGCTGAAATAATACATTGGGAATTTATAGTAAGACTTGGTAGTCTCTTTGAGTGTTCATATAAATAGAATATTGGAAGCTTTTTAAATATTATCAGTTTTATGGCCTTATAGGTTGACTGAACCAAATTAAAACTGAATCACCATCCATATGATATTCTTTTTCATATTTTATCTATTTATTTGTGTGTGTGTGTGTGAGAGAGAGAGAGAGAGAAGAGAGAATGGGCATGCCAGGGCCTCTAGCCACTGCAAACAAATCCCAGATGCATGCACTACCTTGTGCATCTGGCTTTTATGGTGTACTGAGGAATGAAACCTGGATCTGGATCTTTAGGCTTCACAGGCTAGTGCCTTAAGGGCTAAGCCATGTCTCTAGCTAACTCTAAGTAAAGATATTACTGATTTTAAGTGTCTATATTTTTTAAGCCACATTTGAGAAAAATCATGTCTTAATTTTGAACATTATCTCTTTTTGTCTTGATACATAAAAATTCATCACTTTTAATAATGGTATTCTTTATCTGTCAAACCCTTCACACGTCCTTAAAATAAATCAAATTTGGAATTCTCAAATGTTTTCTGCATCAGTACAATAATATGCAGAATTAGTAGATTTTTTGTTTTTTGTTTTTTGTTTTATTTTTCCAGGTATGGTCTCACTCTGGTCCAGGTGGAGCTGGAATTAACTATGTAGTCTCAGGGTGGCCTCAAACTCTCGGCGATCCTCCTACCTCTGCTTCCCAAGTGCTGGGATTAACAGAATTAGTAGATTTAATGCAGACCTTTTTCAGCCCACATTGGTCTTGTGATTGCCGTTTGGGTTAGGTATAGAATATGGGGAAGTATGCTACATCATTAATCTGTCAGGTAAGGTGTTCTGCCCACTGGTACAATCATGGCATGATGGCTATAGGTAACCAAATGTTTTCTTCTTGGATTTTAGACCTCCATACAGCGGGGAACTCACACCTGGCTCTGTTTACCTTGTCAAAACCCCTTGGCCTGGGTATTCATATCCTTTAGTAAAGTAGCTATTGCTATTGTTTTGCTGATAGTTTTAGTCAGAGAATTTTTTTTTTTTTTTGCCAGGTGGGGGGAGGCAAGAAAGGGCAGTTATTGCAGAGACTCATGACTGAACAAAGTGCTAAGAATAAGTGATTTATTGAAAGCTCGGTTCTGTTATTCAAGGGTGAGGCGGCAGAAGGAATGGAAGAGTTGGCAGTAGGGGACACTATTGCAGAATGCTGTCTTTCCAACGTGACATGATCACTGTACTCTTGAATTCTTAAGGCTTTTCACAAGCTTGAGGCTGTCAACATTCCATCTGAAGGAGGAGGGGCTCACAAGTCCTCCCCCCTCTCTGAGGATTCATAGGCAGTTAATGGTTGCTAATGGGAGGGACTCATGAGGCCTACTCCTCATAGATGAGCCATTGGTAGTCCGTGGTTGCTAGGAGAAGGGAAGCTATGTTCCTCAGTGACAGCAAGTTATCCAATCTCCAGTAAACAACTCCTTACCCATGATCCTGTAACTCTAATTAAATACAATGGCTCACCAAAATACAAAACAAAGCCAGAAATAGACATGAAAATAAAAGGAAGAAGATGATTAGTGGGAGGGGGTAAGAGAAGGCAATGAGGTTAATATGATCAAAATATATTATGTGCATTTTTAAATTAATTAATTAATTTTTATTGACAACTTATTAATTGTGGGCAATATCCCATGGTACTTCCCTCCCACCCCCCACTTTCCCTTTTGAAATTTCACTCTCCATTTTAAATGTCATAAAGAAACTCATGCTATATAATTAACATATGTGAAAAAGGTTTTTTTAAATTAGATGGGGAAATAGAGACATGTTTTGGCTTGAGTCGCTCTGAAGTAGAGATGCAGAAAAAAGACTGAGACCATGAGAAAACCCACTATTGTCTGCAGGGCATTGCCTCCTGGCCTGGTGGTCACTGAGGTTGGATTTGGGGCAGCATAAGTGTCCTGGAAGAAATTATAGAAAAACATATAACTGTTAACTGTAATTTATCTGTGTGGGTAGGAGCAGTGCCAGAAGCAGCAACCTCAGCCTCAGCCCAGCCATGATCCCTCTGCTCATGTCTATGTCTGCTATGGCATTACACAGAGTGAGTTGTTGGATGCTAGGTGTGTGGCGGTTAGCTTAGCTCCAGTATGCATCAGCAAGATCTAATAAAAGTTTCATAGACTTTTAAATATATTATCTCAATCCCTAAATAATACATTTAATGTTTATTATTAAATAGATATTTATGTATGTAATATTTGCTTAATGCTTGTTATTTAAATTCGTTTAAAATATTTTATTTATTTATTTGCAAGCAGAGAGAGAGAGAGAGAGAGAGAGAGGAGAGAGAGGACACATCAGACCTACAGCTGCTGCAAACAAACTCCAGATGCATACCCTACTTTGTGCATCTGGCTTTTACATGGGTACTGGGAAAGATCAAATCCAAGTCATCAGGCTTTGCAAGCAAGTGCTTTAACTGTTGAACCATCTCTCCAGCCCTTAAATTCCTTTTGAGTAGAAGATTTGTAAGTGGATTCCACATGGTTTTTACTCAACGTGAATATTAGCTATTATTATTTTGATTGGATTTATTAGATAGTATAAGAAATGACCTTCTCATGAAATGTCACTAAACTCAGGCTTAAAATTTACCTAGACTAATGGGAAAATTATAATTTATACTAGTTGAATGCATTAGGTTTTATTGAACCATTTGAAGTATAAAATGATATATGATCCTCAAACCAATCTTACGAAAGAGGTCAAATGTCGAATAAGAGTTTCTGAGTTTAAGTCACAGTGTAAGGTTGAAGCTGATCTGAAAACTCAGGTCTCCACTCTCTGTGTTTGATACTTTTTGAAGTCAATATTATTGAAAAACAGTATCTCAGAGACAGAGAGTACCCTGAGTTCCCAGACGAGTCTTAGGCAAGAACCTGCTCTACAAGGAAAGTTATATATCCCAGATAGTTGAAGAGGTTATCAAGGGAATAGCAGCATGTGTTTCCATTACATGTGTGCAGACTCATCATTTTTGATCAATGCTGTAATCCCAGCATGATTTCCCATGGACGCTGTGCCTCATCTCTCTCAGCTCCCAAATGATCTAGTGCTCAAACACCAAGTAATGAGAACAAGCCAAATATAGTTAGGAAAATAAATTTTCTGTGAAGAAATGTGAAAACCCGATGCCCAGAGGTCTTGCCCAGAGGTTTGGCTCATAGTTAGTGGGACAATCTTACTTTTATTGGCGTGTACTTTTCTAAAAAGCCAATTCAAAATGCATTTAACAGGTTATCCATCTTCCCTATTCACAATAACTTAGGCATAAATTAATGATCAATTTCAGGAGGAGCAGAGCTAGAAAGACAAGCTCCACAAAGTTTCGTACTCTTCCCATGATGGAGGTGTTTTGGTCTGAGGAACATCAGGTTTTTGATTATTATTTTTTTTTATTGACAACTTCTTCAATTATAGACAATATCCCGTGTTATTTCCCTCCCCCCCACTTTCCCCTTTGAAAGTTCACTGTCCATCATATCCCCTCCCCCTCTCAATCAGTCTCTCTTTTCAGTTTGATGTCATGATCTTTTCCTCCTATTATGAAGGTCTTATGTAAGTAGTGTCAGGCACTGTGAGGTCATGGATATCCAGGCCACTTTGTGTCTGGAGGAGCCTGTTGTAAGGAGCCCTACTCTTCCTTTGGCTCTTACATTCTTTCGGCCCCCTCTTCTGCAATGGACCCTGGTTTTGAATTAACAGACACACTCATAGAGGCACCCTTACCTTCCAGAAACATGGGAAATAAACTTGTAGTTTTCTGTGTTTGATCAGGAATAAGATTATTAAAAGTGGAACAAAATGTGAAGTTTGCAAATAAAAATGGCCTCTTTCATAAAAAATACATTAGAACATGGCATGGAGCTACAGCGAAATATTAACTGAAGTGGATTTCTAGAACTTTTCATAGTCCTTTGTGATGAAAAGTTCAGAATCTCTGTACTGAAACACAATTTGGGATTTACACGATGTGAAAAAAGCCAGACTTAACATCTGCGCCCCCCTCCGTCTAACCTCCAAGAGTTGAAATTAATTATCATACGGGGGAAAGAAGGAACATAAAGCTGAGTTAAATTACATGTATGGGTTCTTGAGGAAGAAAAGTCTGTCACTCTGGTTCCTCCTAAAATGGCACTTTTAGAATGATTACATCTAACAGTTGTGAAAAAGAAGACTTAGGGATAACTAGAATGAAAACTTGCTTTATAAAGCACAGCAGCGCTGAAGAAGCTGTAACCTAGTAAAAATATATGGCACAAATACTAAAGAAATAGGCTGAAGATCATTTTGAAATTTGTTTAGCTGGCCATCTAGACCAATGCTTGATAGATTAGGCTACGATAAAGGTCAGAGTACTTAAAAATTTCATTTTTTTCTGGATGTGGTTGTCTTTTACATAGTGGGATAATGAGAATGAAGAATTATATTATAACAGACTAGCTACTAAACATCAGGGTATTCACTTACATACAGGGTGTTCTTTACATCCAAATTGAACAACGTGTAAGACAAAATTGTCAGTTGGAAGTTTTGGGTGTAAGAAACAGGAAGCAGAATTCATTTAATGAAGTAAAACAGACAATTCGTGACAAGATTATGGGAAAGCTTCAGGACCAAATCCGTGACTGAGAGCCAGGTGGGAAGAGCAGGACCCAGGCACCTTGGGAGCAGCTCCAAGAGATGTGGTCAGGAACAACCTGCAGACCAGTCCAGGCACTGCTACAGGCTTTAGACCGCAAACCCTTTCCTTCCTCATCTTTCAGCACATGATTTGCACTTCAGGGAGAGAAGTTTGTTCACATGCCTGCCACATGGACAGAGGAAAGAAGGACTTACCCTGACTGACAGTGCCACCAAGTAAAATTCAGAAGGAATGTTTCCCAAAGGAAACCTGGAATCTATTATTACTCAAAGGAGGAATCAGTGGTACAGAGCTAACCAGTAACACCCATGTCTGCAAATTCTGTGGCATTTTGGCATTTATGAATAAACATCAGAGCTTTTCTGATACTTATGCAGTAGTTCCTTGTGTTCCCGTCCCCCCACCCCCTGTATTTTCTGGTTTGCAGTTTACATTTGCACAAAGAATGTCAGAATTGCTCTCAAGTGTCAATTGCCTTCTAGAAGGAACAACTTAACAGATCCTGAAATGCCAAGACTGGGTCTGAGCCAAAGATACTAAGTGCTGAACATTAACATTTGGCAAGTGATGGTGAAGTCTCCTGTATAGAGTCACAGCTTATCTCTTCCTAAGAGAGAATGTCCTTCCCAATCATCTTGCAAAAACCACTACATACGCAGAATATTCTTCTGTCTAAAGGAAACTATCACTTCACTCATCACTGGGAACCTGAGCATCTGGGACCTCTCAATCCTCCCCTTCAAATTAAGTTAAGATCGTGTTTAAAGTAGACCATACATCTTAAGGTAAATATCAAGTGCATTCATGAACAAAGAATGAAGGGTGGCCAAATTTGCGTCAGTTTACAATTTCCAGTTTATAACAGTGACATTTTGATTTTAGTAATGCTTAATATTCTAGTGGGCTTTCTGAACCCATGTGCTGATCATTCAGTTGGCCTAAAGACCCATCAACTGGTTTCTATGTAAATGCATTAATCACTCATTTATTAGAAACCAATTATTATAGGACATTCAAAATTCACTTAGGGACCAATTCATTTTAAAAATCAATTACACAAGATTGTATAATGTACCAATTAGTCTAAATGATTTGGGGCTTTCAAAAACTATTTGTAATTTACAAACTATATCTCACTAATTTAATAGAAACGAAATATAAATAATTCAGCAACTTGTATCTTCACATAAGTTCTTGTAACAGCACTGGATATAAATATTCAATATGGGGGCATGGGGAATGCTGCAGCTTATCACTTCCTAGAAACCTCATTGGAGAGAGTACTTGGGGGAAGTCCACAGAAATAGCACCGACAACGGGCTCCACTTCCATCATATAATCTAATATAGAGGCACAAAAAAATATCAGGCCCAGTTTGAACACAGAAACAGTGCACAGACAACTACAGACACCACTGGGATGCACATTTAGCGTATACACCCACACAAACACACAGCACGCGAAAGAGCTCATCAAACGAGGGCAAAGGTGTCACTCTGTGAGTGAAGACAGGTTAAATCCATTCTATGATGCAATTTTCTTTTGCAGTGTCATATCTGTGTTCATTACATATACATTGCATCGTAACTAGCATCATTCATTCATAATAGCTGTTTAGCTGTGTTTTAATATAAAATATCAATGAAAAAGCCACATAGCTTCACAATGTCATATTATACTCATTTCTATGGTGCTCAATAATTTCTTCTTAAAGAAATGGCAAATCATGAGCTAGTTTATTCAGTCTGAGCACCTTCCCTTATTCTTTCCAGTGGAAATGTTAATGAGAAGTTTAGGACTTTAAGCAGGTGCTGCTATAGAAAAGCCAGAGTCCAACCTTGTCCACAAGTTGAGTAATCAGCAGCTGGGCACTGGGGGATATGTCCTTCCTGGCCTCTAGTCTGAATACTCAAGAGCCCTATAATGTTCCAAGGTCTTCTTTTTTCCTTATAGAAGGAATGTACAGTGAAATATAAACTATAGCCAATTTGTTGGAGAAAATAATACTGGATTTATTCAGTGTGTGATGAAAAACACATGTATGTCAAAGATAAATTTCATGCTCACGTCCATGACATTCCTGATACTTCTCAGATATTCCTGTGAAAATGATGGAATCTATAATATTTTAACCATGTTAGAGCAGAAGCTACTGTTAGACATATGGGCCTTAGTATTCATTACTCCAGCCTTTTGGTTTGACTTTAATTTTCAGTGTTTCATGGAACTCCAGAGAAACATTTGTATAGATCATTGGTAATTAGGAAGTGGAAATTGTAACAAAGTAATCCTTGCATACTAATGTCTTCCCAAGAAAAATCTTGAATTGTTTCAAAATATATCATCTTGTCCACCTCATAACTTTTTGGAACAGTAAAATTTATATTCAAGTTCTCATGCAGTTTGAGAGGATGTTTTTGCTTATTTTTGTTTTTGTGTGTACAAATGGAGGCAGCAGTCCTCATGGAGTGTCTTCCTCTATTGCTCTCCAACTTATTGTTCAAGACAGGGTCTCTCACTAAACCTACAGCTCCCCCATTCAGCTAATCTACATAGCCAGTAAGTCCAGTGAATTCTCCTGTCTCTTCTCTTCAGCACTGAGATTGCAGGTGTTTGCCACCACACCCAGCTTTTAGATGGGGATAAGAATCCAAACTCGTCTTTTCATATTTGTTTAGCAAGCACTTTATCGACTGAACCAACTCCCCAGTCCTATGGGAGAGGACATTGATGATGGTCAACTTGTTCTATTATAACAAGACACTTATTTTATGAAAGCAAACACAACAATAAAACTCAGGTTTTAGAAAAAAATTTCAAACTTCAACATGGCAGAAGTTCACAATGGCACTCAGCCTGGGACTAACAAGGACTTGGACATTAATGAACAATAAAATAAAAACAACCACCAATCCATTTACTACTGCATTTGAGAACCGAACATCAAGTGTATTGTTCATGAAGTACTTTTCCCAAATGTTTCTGTCTCAGGAGACACTTTGTCAGTAGGAGTAAATAATATCCATAGATCACATAAAACTTTCTCCTTGTAGAGAGGTCATCAGTTTTCCCATATGTAAAAAGGGACTGCTCATACCCTTTTGGTTAAGGCTATTGTTAAGAAAATGTACTTACAATTGTTCACTGGGATCCCTATGGATGCAAGGAACTAGTCTTGATTATTTAAGTTACATAAAAGTAATCAGCATTATAATAAAGTATAAAAATTCTGAAACAAAAATTACCTCCTCACATCTGCCTGCCATTCAGAAATGTCTGTCATTTAATTACATACATATATGACCATCTTGACATGGTTCATCAACAAATATTTTTAAGAAGTCATAAAATGGTGTTGATGGATATTAAGATGAAAAAATTTATCAATTAAATCTTACGTTTTTATATAATGTGCATAAGATAAAAAAGAAAAACACTTATTAGCATTATTGAATGTATTGCATGTTCTGTAATGACTTCATGTTGATAAACTCCAAAAGACTTACCTGCCATTGAAGACCAGCATTTTCTAGTCTGGCTGAGGTCCATGCCAGAGGTGGTAAATATTTTGCTTTCATACCTCGCTTTAGGTTATATAGATATTTCCAAAACTGTAAAAAGTAATTGCTTGACCCTTCACTGATTTTCTTCATGAAACATTATAGTTTGCTATTTTACTATCTCTTGGGCAAGATTTCACTACTTTTCATACCTTTCTTAAGTAAAATGCATGATAACTTAAAGAGAACATCTAGAGTCATAAGACACATTCACATCTTTTGAAACATTTTCTATCTTGAATGTTCTTCTTAAAGAAACCTATAAGTTACTAAACATTTAGACTAAAACTAAAAGGCATTACATTAAAATTACATAGAAGTAGACAAACACATTTCTTATTTTCATCTTGGTCTTTTGGCATCATTTGCATAGGTTATAAAAATGTCTTGGTAAAAAATTATTTCCAGTCTATATGTGGATATATACTATGCTCATTCATTAGTAAACACTGAAGCATTTAGTTTATCATACTTAGGACTCAGGTGTCACCAGATCAATCGCTACAGATTTCTTTTGATCTCAAGTTCTTATATGGCTCCACATAGAACTATTACTAGTATTGCAGCATTTATAATTCTAACATTTTATATTGTATTGCATCTAATTTAATCCTATGGTATTGAAGGAGAGCTAGATATATAGATCAGTAGAATTCAGAAGGTAACCCAGAAATAGGCAAAAACAATTATATGTTGAGTTCCAAAACAATTCAGGACAGGACGATGGTCTTCCCCTTAAATGGTGCTATAGTTAAGATCATAAGCATATGAACAATCTAAATGCAAGTCTCATATTTTATGTAAGAATTAACTCGGAGCTGGACAGATAGCTCGGTAGTTAAAGGCTCTTCCTTGCAAGTCTGACTTCCTGGTTCAAATCCCCAGTACCTGCATGAAAGCCAGATGTGCAAAGTGGCATATGCATCTGGAATTCATTTGCAGTGGCAGGAGGCCCTGGTGAGCCCATATTCTCTCTGTCTCCCTCTGTCTGTCTAATAAATAAATATAAATATTTAAATTAAAAATATCTTACCTGGGCACAGTGGCGCACACCTTTAAGCCCAGAACTCAGGAACAGAGGTAGGAGAAATTCCAGGTCAGCCTGAGCTAGAGCAAAACCCTACCTGAGAAAACAAAAAACAAACAAACAAAAATTTTAATTTTGTTAAAAAATTTTAACTCAAGGAGCTAAGGAGGTTACTCAGCAATTAAAGGTACATGCTTGCAAAGTATGCCATTCTGGGTTTGACTCCCCAGGGTTTATCTGAAGGCGGATGAACAAAGTGGGAAGAAGCCCTGGCACATCCATACATTAGCACTACTAGCTTGATTTTCTTCTTTCTCTCCTTCTCACCTTGCAAATGAAAAAAAAATTTTGCTAAAAAAAATCAACTCAAAATGCAACTAAGTATAAAACATGAAACTAGAATGATCTTAGAAAAGTATACACAAAAACTTGACATTAAAAACACACTCTAAAATATGGAAGGGGGCTGGCTTAGAGGATAAGACATTTGCCTGTAAAGCCAAAAGACCCAGATTTGATTCCCCAGGACCCATGTTAGCCAGATGCACAAGGGGGTACACGCATCTGGAGTTCATTTGCAGTGGCTGGAGGCCCTGGCATGTCCATTCTCTCTCTCTCTCTTCGTTCTCTGTCAAATAAATAAATTAATTAAATATTTTAAAAGAATTGGGTTGGAGTTGGCTTAGAAGTTAAGGCATTTCCTGGCAAAACCAAAGGACCCAGGTTCAGCTTCCCAGGACCCACATAAGCCAGAAGCACAAGGTGGCACATGCATCTGGAGTTCATTTGCAGTGGCAGGAAGTCCTGACATATTCATTCTCTATCAGTCTCTTTCTTTCTCCCTGTCTCTCTTTTTCAAATAATTAATTGAACTTTTGTCATAATTTATAACTTTTTCATATCTCATGAAGATGAACCTATAGACTGAGGCTATCTTTTTTTTTCCTCTCTGTGTTACATATGTGTGCAAATATATGTACAAAACACATTTCTAACCAAGAACTAGTTTCTAGACTATATAAGGAACTCTCAAAGTAGGAAACAAACACAGCATTCAATTAGAAAATAAGCAAAGACAGGGATTGTTTTGGAAGAAGATATACAGATGGCAAGTAAACACATGAAAAGATGTTAAATATCACTGGCCATCAGAGAAATGTAAATTAAAATCACACTATCACTATACATTTATGAGGATAACTCAATTAAAAACACAGTGGTAAAGCCAAAGATGGAGACTAGAGGCCAGAGAACTACTACCATGCACTGCTGGCAGGGATACCAAATGGTTCAAGCATTCTGCAACACAGTTTGGCAGTTTTGGAAAAATATAAACTGCATGAGCCTAGGGTGGTGGCACATGCTTGTAATTCCAGCCCTTGAGAGGCTAAGGGAGGAGGATGGTGATCTTGAGGCCAGCCTGGACTACACAGTGAGACTATGTTTGAAAACATAATAAGCATGCAGAAAAAGAAAACAATTCAGAAAAGCATGTGGCTACCAACGTATCAGAAATTATACTCCTTGGCATTTAATCTACAGAAGTAAAAACCATGTCATACAAAATCTGTATACAAATGCTTTCCAGTAGCTCTATTTGCAAGAGCCCCAGACCTGAAATCAACTTAGTCCTTCAGTGAGTAAAAAGATCAACAAACAGTGACAAATCCATATAAGAAATACTACTCAGCAACTAGAAAGAACGATTAGGGCTGGAGAAATGTCTTAGTGGTTACGGTGCTTTCCTAAAAAGCCTACCTCCCCGAGTTTGATTCCCCAGTACCTACGTAAAGCCAGATGTACGGAGTGGTGCCTGCATCTGGAGTTTGTTTGCAGTAGCTGGAGGCCCTGGTGCATCCATTCTCTCTCTCTCTTTCATCTTTCTTTGCTTGAAAACAGTAAATAAAATATTAAAGAACAAATAATGTTCAGTACATAGAACGACCAGAATATGTGTGTGTGAATTCTTAAATGATAAAAGCATAAAATGAAGAACAAACTAGGAATGTCATAGAGGTGGTAGGATGAAAGGAAAGCAGATTTGGCTATAAAGAGTAATGTGGGGGATCCTTGTGCTGATAGAATGTCCTCACTGCATTGAGAGTAATATCTTGGTTGTAATATTATAGTTTTACAAAATGTGTCCAAGGGAGACTGGGTAGGGAGATTTTTTTGTGTGTTATTTCTTTCTTAGTACCACATTTCAAACTACAATTATTTCAAAATAAAAATGTTCAATACAACTTCAAAATATATTACTTAATGATGTTTATCATGGTGCCTGAAGTTTCAGGGTCCCCTTACATTTTAGACCAGAAACAAGTGCTTTTCTCATCTCAATACTTTCCCTGCCCCCCAAAATCTGAATACATGTTACAGAAATAAAAACAAATGTGGGTCCAAAGAAATTGTCAGAAGTTCCCAGGAATTATGGCAACATGACAAAATATTTTAAGATGCCTGTGGAAATGAGACAAGAAAGACAGTGGAGTGCACTAGAAATCCCCAAACACCTAGGAAAAAGTTTAAGAGACAGAATTTCCTTTCCGCCTTGTACAGAAGCCCAGAAAGACTAGATATTGTATGCATATAGGCACTCCGAAGACTAAAACAAAGGAAGGATCCTCTGTTCCTTTCCATCGCTCCCTCCCCATGCTGTGACTCTTGCCAGGAGGAATCTTGCTGGCTGGTGTCTCAAGATTTGACCCAGCAGCGGTAATTGCACAGTGGCCCATTCAATTCTGACTTGCCCCCTTGCAGTTCAACCCTGTGACTCTGCATTTATTCCCAGCCTCAAGGAGCTGAGCCCAGCAACAGCAGGGCCCACCTTCACCCATCAGATAATAAAGTTTAGCCATGCAGCTTAAAATAAAACAAGCAAGGGCAGATGGCAAAGGCACAGATTTGTGTATTTAATCAGTCCATGTTTGCAAGGAAGCAATTGTCTTTTGAGCCCCTGAAAACAGAGCAAGGCAAATAATACCACATCTCTTTCCTGGCCACACAGGAGAGTGTTGACATAGGTGATGTGGAGTTTGGGGAAATTGGACCCTGGCCTTGCTGAATTCCCCTTCTTGGAACCAGGGAACTCTGCTGGCCCACTTCTCCCAGAAGGCAATCAATGAGTGGAGGAGGTTGGCTGTGGGCTGCCCTGTAAACAATGCTGAACTAAATGATCCTAGCCAGATGAAACCAATATTGGACACGGTGAGCCTCACAAGACCTGAGGTGCCCATGTATAATAAAAGAGCTGTCAGAGCTAACGGGCCAGTTAAGTAGTTCAGTGTTGACGCTTAGGCAGCTGCACCACTATGAAAACACAAGGTGGTGAGTCGCATCATAGAGATTTTATTCCAATTTGGCTTGTTGGGAATTATTGCCATGCTGAAGAAAGATCAGAGGAAAAAGAAATGACTTTGCCTCCTGAGAGAGGGCACTGTGACGCTGAAAGCTAGAAGGCTTGGCTCGAGCCCTTTGCCTAGCATTTATTCTTATTTCAGTTCAGATGGTGCCTGAGTAGATTTTAATGATGTGCCAATTAGGGCCTATTGCTGACTGCCAGAGCAGAAGAATAGAGGAGAAATGTGTGTGTGTGAGAATGAGGGAGAGCTGGGCAGTGAGAATGAGATGTTTTTGAGGAAATGAGATGGTGGATAGCAACTGAAAATAGCTTATGCAGGTCATTTGTTTCATTCTGTTTAATCAAGTGGTAGGGAAACAGTCACAGATTCAGCACTCTTTGAAAAAGATGGCATTCAAAGGGAAGGAACTTGGGGATGATCAAGAAGAAAACTCGTAGCAGCTCTGACTCCTTTTGTAGGGTCCTACCTCTTGGGAGTTTGAGTTCTAAAGAGAAGAAGATGCCAAGAAATGAAAAAAACATCATTCTCTTTGGATGCAGAAGCTAGGCTTACGACTACTATGAGAAGGGAGCAGAATGAGGACAGACACAAGGAAGACATAGGCTTCCTTACTGACCAGCGTACAGCTTGATGTTGCCCTCCTTCCCCGGTGTCCGTACCTTGGAGCATGCACCACCCCTCTGAACAGCACTGCTGTAGAGCTCTCGTGGGTTCTCATTGTCACCTTCAGTTTTTCATTTACTCAGTCCGTTGACTACTTTGGCTCTCAGGCATACACAATGGACAAAATGGCACAATTGCCTTTGTTATAGAACTTAACTGACTGTCAAGTGAGGAATAAACATATATCAAAGTGCCTTACCAACAGGAACCTTCCCTAAATTGCATGGTTTCACAAAGACCATGGAGTTGTGTTTAAGTGGCCTCATTTGAGGATAAAATGATCTTAGGAATTTGTAGGTGTGGTGGCTCCTGAAGTAGACTTCCATTACAAAAATACAAACGCCATGCCTGTAACTTGCATTATTTTTCCAAGTGTAAAGTTATGAGACCTTTAAAAGTAGGTTTATTGCCAACTATAGCATGTCATGGACATTAAAAGAAATGACATCGCCCCTTACTATAACAAAAGTAAAGGTAGGAACCCATCACTCCTGTGGTTCTCAGCATGCAGAGGGAGGAGATGGAGGCACCTGGGTCCTGCAGGGAGGAGGATGAGGCAGATATTTGAGGAATACAGCAATGAGAGGGGGCTGACATACTGTTCTGGTTTGCCTGTGCTGATGGATTCCAGGGCACTGGACTTTCATTGATACCAAGAATGTTCTTGAAACACAGGGTAAGTTGGCCACCTTGCTTCGTCTTCCTGAACCCTGCTTCCTCCCTGAGCTTGGTTTTCTGAGACATCCCTTTTGCTCATGCTTGCCTGATTTCAAAGTGTGTTATTTGCTTGCAAACCAGAATCCTAACAGATTTTCCGTTTTATGAGTCTTTGCGTCTAACAAGGGCTCTTTGAGACAAGGTGGATAGCCTCCCTAATTTATGTGGGAGGAAATGAGCATAGGATTTTAGGCACATCTTCCAGTGCATATGGCTGACCAGGCAAGTGGCCAAGCCAGGCCCTCTTCCCCTCTCATAAAAACGATATACTTCAAGGAACCTCCCACATAATGGGCAGTAGCTGTAGCATCTTAAAAACACAGATCCTGCACTTCAGTTGTAATCCATCAGTCCATAACTTTCACTTTGAAAGAAACTGACCCTTACTTCTACTGCTACAAGTAGTTTTAAGCATTGGTGTCTGCTCCTCTTTATGCCCTTCTTTGCAGCTTCACATCAGAAGGTGGGAAATTAACCAGACCTCAGAGATCACCATCCTTTGGATTTTTTTTGAACATCTGCTTTAATCCCTAGGGGAACTGTATGATATAGGTTTTATTCTTTGTTTGTATGGGTAAAGAACCTAAAGATTAGAAACTGTGAAGTGGCTTGTCTACAATTATACAGCTATTTTTTAAAAATATTTTCATTTTATTTTTATTTTTATTTTATGTAATTATTTGAGGGAGAGAGAAAAAGAGGGGGCAGCTAGACAGAAAAAGAGAGAAAATGGGTGCATGCCAGAGCCTCTAGCCACTGCAAATAAACTCTACACATATGCACTACCTTGTGCATCTGGTTTATGCACGTCCCAGGGAATTGAGCCTAGGTCTTTTGGCTTTGCAGGCAAGCACTTAACCACTAAGCTATTTCTCTAGCCCTTACACAGCTATTTTTAGTGGAACTAGAATACAAATAGAGAACTTCTGATTCCCAAACCCACACTCTCCACTCCCATATTTAATGAACACATCTGGGTATGTAGATTCCCCTCTTTGGAAACGTATCATTTGTTTGTGAGGAGAACATAAGAATATCTACACTCTGGGGGCAGAAAATGCTCAGGGTGGACATCAGGTCTGCCCTATGTGTGCACTGCAGGAGGTCTTATAATAGGACAGGCCCACAGTTAAATGGTGGTTTCCATGTGTGATTCATTTACACTCACTTTGTAACTTCCCCTTCAGGTATGTGGAAGACCCTCAGGATGACTACTCTTTAAAAGGAAACACAACATTTCAAAAAGGAGAAAGAAAAATACACATGACCTTTTATGTGTATTATTTCAAAATAGGTAAAATTTAAATTATTGAAAATAAAAAGACTATAAACATATTGGAAATATGGATGAATAAACCAATTTAAAAAAAAAAAAAAACCATGCTCCAAATTTGCCTTCCAAAGTTAACTCTCTAAATATTTTGCTGTTTATGCTTCCTGGTTAAATACACACAAAGATATGCTCTTTTACATAAAATAAAATAATATGAAAATTGTTTTATGACCCATTATTTTCTTCTTAAGAATGAATCCCTAATATCTGTTTCTCCAAGAACATAGAGAATTAATCTCTACCCAGATAGATGCCAGTAGTTCTGCTTCTCATCTGTAGTTTCCTCTGTACCCTCCCCCATACAAAACCCAGGCCCAGCCCTGGGTGTTGCAGTGTCTGATGAGCTAAAGTATTTAGTAAGCTAATGTTCACTGTCCACAGCAGGAGGCCCGCACAGCTTGGCTGATGAGAAATGAACTGCCTGAAGCGATCTTTTAATGGCAACTAATTTCCCATATTTGATTCTCAGCTTAGCCAACTAATATGCAGTTCAAGCGTGACAAGGCATTCACAGTTCCTTTTGAAAGTTCTCTATCTAGAAGCCAAACAATGTGTTCAGAGCCATCGTGACCTTCTGAGATCTTGTCCTGACTACTTCAGACCAGCTTTGATCAGCTGGGGTCAGTGATTCCATAAGAAAAGCTTTAAGGACTAATGTCTTTATATGGAGCTCTTTCTCATTTTAATTCTGTTTTTAGATAAGTTGGTAATGAAAATTATGCAGCAACAATGTTTGTAAAGATCCACAAAGACTCTTCAGAGAAAGTGTATATCTATCTTAATATTTTAACTTTTTGTTTCCGCCGATGGGTTTGTATCATTCAGTTGGTATTTTTTAATTCTTAATGCATTTAAGATATCTAATGTGCATTAAGCTTCTCCATTCTCGCCTTAAACAAATCCTATTACTCTGTGATTCTATCCTATTACACAGTGATTATTGAACAGAACTCAACTTAATTGGATATGATCCTGTCCTAGTATAAAGAATTACCCAGAAAAGTTAATATTTTTAGTTGGAACCAACAGCCTATTTTATATTTAATTAAAAAATCTATAGATGGGTTATTTTATGTTGTTTTAATCACAGCTTTAAAATGTCTATTTTTTTTTCATAGCTACAGTATGACTAGATTCAGGGAAGACTATATTCAATGACTACTTGATTGCAAGTTGCATAGGCAGAGAGGTGGTACAGGCTAGCTTACTGAATGTTAATGCCCTGGTCTTTTGTGTAGGTTGGTGCGCATGCGCGCGTGCATGCATGTGTGCGTGAGTGCGTGCGTGTGTGTGTGTGTGTGTGTGTGTGTACACAAACATACAGCCACATCTAGGCTGAAGGTATTGGAATTGTCAGAGGAAAATGCTTCCTCCTACTTACCCCTGTCCCCCACATTCCCCCACATCTATTTCATATCCTGGATTTCTGGAAGACAGAATTCTAAATATTTATTTTTAATTAATTTATTTATTTTTTATTTATTTTGGAGAGAGAGACACAGAGAGATAGACAGAGAGGGAGACAGAGATGGGCACACCAGCAGTCTCTCAGCTGTTGTGAACGAAATCCAGATGCATGCGCCGCCTTGTGGGCAAGTGTGGCATTGCGCCCTTGCGTCACTTTGCATCTGGCTAAACGTGGGACCTGGAGATTAGAACCGCTGGACATTAGAACCAGCTCTTAGGCTTAGCAGGCAGGCGCCTTAGCCGCTAAGCTATCTCTCCAGCCCCTAAATATTTTTATATTGTACTAGATTGTCATTTTTTCAGTCCTTGAACATCATGACCACTCTATTTAGACTTTAGTAAGAACAACAATCTCAAACAGTACTTACATCATTTTTCTAAGCCCAGCTTCACATAGGCAAGAAGGAGAGGCCCAAGAAGGAAAATGGGGGTTGGGAGGATGGCTCAGCAGATGAGAGCACTTACTACACTAGAGTGAAGACCGAGTTCAATCTATAGCACCCGGTATAAAAGCTGGGCAAGGCCATGTACACCTGTAACCCTAGTGCTAGTCACTGGTCAGCTAGTTTACAGAGAAATGGCAAGCTCCAGGTTCAGTGTGAGACTCCAACTCCAGGTAATAAGGCAGAAGAGTGATAAAGGAGGATACCCAGTGATTGCCTCTGGCTTCTGCACCTATGTATGGGGCACATGCACCTTCACACACATGTGCATATATACCACACACACAACAAACATACCACACACATGCTATATACTACACACTATACACACACACACAAACAACAAATAAAAAAATAAAAATAATAAAAAATAAAATGTAGGGAAAATGTCACTGAGCTGTTGGGTCCATTCTTGGCCTGGACCTTTACTCTAAGCCAACTACCACATGAACATGTTTGTGTCCATGAGGTCAACCTGAGCTGCTCATTTCTGGCAATTACTTTTCATACAAGCCTAAAGTTCAGCAGTTTGTGTCAGCTCTGTAGGAATGTCCCAGGTCATTGTTTCTCTAGAACTGTTTGTTCATAAAGAGGTTTATCTAGGCTCAGATCCACTACAACTGCAGAGGGGTTGTCTAGCATGGAAACTTTTATTCTCCTATGAAACCTAAGAAATTCTATTATCGCTTTAGAATATCTTGAATTTAATGTGCTTAAAAATCACATTCACACAGTGGTTATTGGAAAGGCTTGGAAGTCCATCATGTCTTGCTTTAACCTCTACACTGCCACATGTTCTTGCTATATAAACCTGGGGTTAGGGGCTTTTTGAGGTCTCAGTTCTTTAACTAGTAAAAATGAGCCATCACATAAAACTGTCACAAGGAATAAACTACATGAAACACAGTCTTATATTAGTGCCTGAGTCAATAGTTGTTAACTTTTGTAGTTAGCATAACTCCTTTAATATTTTACCTATGCTTTTGAAGTTCAGTCAAGTTAGGCATTATTTTCAGGATATAATGGTTTTAGATACTTGGTAAGTTCACAAACTCTGATTCACTAACATCCTAGTTTAACTAGATGACAATCTCATATAAGGCCCAATAGTAATTAGATTGTAGACATTGAAAAGTTAGAAAAGTTCTATCTGCTTACTTGTTGGATTGGTTTGGTTTTAGGGTTTATTCTAATAATAGTAAATTAATCCACTCTGATTCTTGTGCTTTTTAAAATCTTATTAATGATACCAAGCAATAGGTAAATTAATGGCTCAAAAGTGTCATAGATTCCTATGGAACAGGGTGATTGGTAATAGGAGTAAACAAGTGCAGACATTTATAGTGTATAGAGTTGATTGTTAGTTGATAAGAAGTGCTGAATTTTCCTTGTTTAATGCCATAGCCATTATATATTTATTTATTTATATTTATTTATAGCTATACATTTTCTTCACCATAAAAAGAACAAAAATGTAGCATTTGCAGGAAAATGGAAACAACTGAAGATGATCATATTAAGTCTATTAGGTCAGTGGCAGAAAAACAAATATCATATGTTCTCTTTTATTTGTGGTTCTTAGATTTTATATAGATACACAAAATAAACATGAATGTGTATATGACATGAAAGCAGAAACAAAACTGCCTAGGGAAACAAAGAAGACTGATAGAAAGAAGGAGGAGTGAGAAATGAGGATAGAGGAGCATGAGGGGGAATATGCTCAACATGAATATTCACAGTGAAAATAAAAAAAGAAAACTGCTGAAATTTAAATTTATTTCCTCAATTCCCACTAAATCTTTTTGAAATGCTCAATAACCATGTATGGCTAGTGGGTACCATATAGGATAGTAAAGGGGATGGGACACTTCCATCACCACAGAAAGGCCAACTGTACAGTGTGACTTTCTATGGTGCACAGAGAACACAACACCAGCACCTGCATGGGATTTTAACACAGATTTTTTTTCCAGGTAGGGTCTCGCTGTAGTTCAAGCTGGCCTGGAGTTCACTATGCAGTCTCAGGGTGGCCTTGAACTCTCTCAGTCCTCCTACCCCTCCTACCTTGCCTCCCCAGTGCTGGGAGTAAAGATGAGCACCACCATGCCTGACCCATTTGCTTACAGACTCTAAGATTCTACCAAAACTTTAGACCTGTTATAACTTTAATGATAAATATAAAATCATAAGTATATTTATCAGTGTGGTCAGAGAGTATATTTTAATTTTGGGCTAATGACATATTTTTGATTAGCATGGGAATACCATTCACACATGGCCCCAGAATTCTAAGGATGTCACAAATATAATATGACTATAATTATTTTATTTTTCAAGCAGGGAGCCATGGATACAAAACAAATAGTGCATTTGTTCTATTATCCCTCAAAAGCTCACCTGGCATATGCCAATCAGGTAATTGCTTGTGCAAACGGATCATTAAATACACAATTACCTCATTTGAAACACAAATTCAGGGCTGAGTGGAAGCAGTCCCTGCATGTGCAGTTTTGTGAGTGTACTAATCATTATACCCAAGATGGAAAAATTAGCCCTTAAATTCCTTTTCCCACCTATGGCTTCCTGTTTCCTCTTCTGATGGTATCCATTAAAATCAAACAAACATGATATGTTTTCTGGACATAAACAATTAGTCACTTTCTGTCATGGAGAGGAGTAAACATACATAAAAGTAAGTTGTGTATGCAAACTTCACCTCATTTACTCCAGGCAGGGCAGTTCTCCCTTTACCCCAGGCTTCAGCTGACATTCTATTTCATAACTGTTTGCATGGAAATGATGAAGGCTTTATTTTATTTTACTTTTTTTCCCTTTCCAAATGCATTTGGCAAAATCTTCCAAGCTGTCTCCTTTATGGCAGAATATTGTCTCTGGCCCATTTATATGCTAATTGCTGAAGTGTTACCTTTTACTGACAAGTATTTACATGTTAATTAACTTTGGAAGGAGGTTAGAAATACTAGTTTGCCCTGTTTAAAGTGATAAAGAGATGCTTTTTCCTTTCAAGAAGAGAACAAAGACAGTATCATAAAAGGAAATTATTTAATTACCTCCTCCTAAGAATTAGAAATATGTTTTCCAACCTTTTTCTCTATGGAGAAATTCTCCAGATGTGACCAGAGGCACAAAAGGAGGAATGAACATTCTTTCCTTTAATCTGAGTTCCAGGTGAACATACCTGGTGCAAGGAATCAAGCTTGGTGATAGTAAGGGGGGAGAGGAGTATGTGGAAACTACATATTTTAACTGAAAATACCTGAAAATAAACTGATATCATGAAAATACACATGAATGAATTAGTCATATTAACTTAGCCTCTTACTTTATGCCACTGTGTATGTTCTTGCAATCACTGAAGTGGGGCAGAATGTAGGAGAGTTGTGAAAGAAAGAGAATGTGATAAAAACCCTGAACATCAGACAAGAAGAAATAATCAACACAGGAGTCATTATTGTTAAAAGAAGACACACCCACGCAGAGCCAGGCAGGCATGGTGGCGCGTGCCTTTGATCCCAGTACTCAGTACTCGGGAGGCAGAGGTAGGAGGATCACCATGAGTTCCAGGCCAGCCTGAGACTACATAGTGAATTCCAGGTCAGCCTAAGCTAGAGCGAGACTCTACCTCAAAAAACCAAAAAGAAAGAAAGAAAGTGAGAAAGAAAGAAAGAAAGAAAGAAAGAAAGAAAGAAAGAAAGAAAGAAAGAAAGAAAGAAAAAAGAGAAAAAGAGAAAAAGAAGGAAGGGAGGGAGGGAGGAAGGGAAGGGAGGAAGGAAGGGGAGGGGAAAGGAGGGGCAGGGAAGGGAGGGAAGGGAAGGGAAGGGAAGGGAAGGAAGGGGAGGGGAAAGGAGGGGTGGGGAAGGGAGGGAAGGGAAGGGAAGGGAGGGAAGGGAAAGGAAGGGAGGGGAGGGGAAAGGAGGGGTGGGGAAGGGAGGCAAGGAAAGGGAAGGGAGGGAAGGGAAGGAAGGAAGGGGAGGGGATAAGAGGGGTGGGAAGGGAGGCAAGGAAAGGGAAGGAAGGGGAGGGGAAAGGAGGGGTGGGGAAGGGAGGGAAGGAAGGGAAGGAAGGAAGGAAGGAAGGAAGGAAGGAAGGAAGGAAGGAAGGAAGGAAGGGGAGGAGAAGGAGGGGCGGGAAGGGAGGGAAGGGAAAGGAAGGGAGGGAAGGAAGGAAGGAAGGAAGGAAGGAAGGAAGGAAGGAAGGAAGGAAGGAAGGAGAGGGGAAAGGAGAGGTGGGGAAGGGAGGGAAGGGAGGGAAGGGAGGGAAGGGAAGGGAAGGGAAGGGAAAGGAAGGAAGGAAGGAAGGAAGGAAGGAAGGAAGGAAGGAAGGAAGGAAGGAAGGAAGGAAGGAAGAAAGAAATAGAACACAAGAGTAGTTTGAATTCAATGAACATTTGAATTTGATTTAATGTTATGTGCAGCCCATCAAATGGGAGGACAATGTAGATAAGTTTGTTCTTGCCACCATGTGGGAAGGTCTTTGAGGAAGTAGTTACACTTTTGGTTCTTAAGAATTTTTTTTTAATTATTTTTTGGTTTTTTGAGGTACAGTCTTACTCATTCTAGCCCAGGCTGACCTGGAATTCAGGGTGGCCTTGAACTCACAGTGATCCTTCTACCTCTGCCTCCTGAGTGCTGGGATTAAAGGCATGTGCCACCACGCCTGGCTCAGATCTTAAGAATTCTTATGTGCACATGTTTACCTTAACAATAAGGGTAGAATTTTTTTTTAATGCTCAGTTGTAGGAAATACCAATTGTGTTATGTTCTGGATTCAAGCCAGGTAAGGGGAGGGATTGGGTTTTAATGGTTTCCAAGGAGAGAAGGAGAACACTGCACTTTTGAGGTAGGGGCTTTGCTTGAAATATGGCTGGTGTAATGATTGAGGTAGGGGCAGGGGAGGCCGAATTTCCTTCTCTCAAGGGTTTACCTGATTACCTTAACAGTAAGCAATTCCAAAATCTTTCATCTTTTGGCTTTTCACTCCCTGATGTGTGCAACCTCACCTTTCCCTTCCCGCAATTTTCCTCTTTGTTTCCATCCTCTCTCTCCTTCTCCCTGTTCCTCTCCCCTCACACTTTACAACAAACTTCTTAGCTTAAAACAAACAAACAAACAAACAAACAAAATAAAACAAGTGTCTGTCTCAGTGCCTCTGTCCTGATCCCAGAATCTAGCACTGACATGAGCTTTACGTTTAAGTAGACAGAGACTTGGGACAGAGGTCATGAGGTATACATCTGGCTTAGGGTGAGTTTGCCTGATCATTGTCTCCGTTCCAGTTCTGCAAGACAGTTTAAAGAAGTCGTAACTGTCAGTTTCTTTCAGGTTTTTTTTTTTTAGTTAAATCTTTGTGTTTTGTGGGGTGTGTGTGTGTGTGTGTGTGTGTGTGTGTGTATGTGTTCATGTGTGGGAATGCACCATGGTGCAGTATGGAAGTCAGAGAACAATCTTTGGTGTTAATTTTGGCCTTCCACCTTGTTTGAGGCCGAGCCTCTTGTTTAGTGGTGTGTATGCCATGCTAGCTGACTCACAAGCTTCTGGCATTCTCCTGAAGTTTGCTTCTCATTTTGCTATAGGAGGGCTGGGATTATAGGCACTCACTATTGCATCAGGCTTTACGTGGGTTCTAGGAACCCAAACTCACATCAGCAGCCTTCCTTAACAATTATTGCACCTATGGAGCCAGCTCCCCAGCCCCACACGAACAGTTTCTCAGCGTCTATTATACCAATAAAATCTCCTAACTGATCTAACCAGTGCCAGTTTGCCAGTCTCCATGGCATCATCTAGCTTGATCTTACCAGTTCCAGCTTGATTTTACTAGTGCCAGCCTGCCATTCTCCATTTCATCATCCACACTTCAGCCACAGTAAGGTGCACTGAGTTCTCACCTCACTGATTTATCTACTCAACAAATATTTTCTATCAAAGCCTCAGTGTGAGGTGTGTGTTACGTGATCACACTCTAAAAGATTTGCACTCTGTAATGCACGGGTTACTCATCTCTTCACCTGGGAATTGGTGATCACTTTCATAAAATACAATATCATTTCTAAAGCATGGTGCTATTGCCTGTGACTATGAGCCATGGTAGGTGTCTCCTTCTATTGATAGAAATGTTTGTAATTTTCTATAAATGTAAGTAATTACATTTTAAAACTAGCAGAGACCTGCCCAACTAATAAAAGAATCTTCAGTGAAGCTACCATGTCAGAGAAACAGAAGCTCTTATATGATCTTTCTCTACTTTATTCATTAAAAGGGCAGTGGTGCATAGTATTTAAAAAGTAAGCTAGTATACAAAAGAAAGGAGAAATTGTGTATATCCACATATGGAGGAAAGGGATGGAGACAAACCATAAATACCAGGAATTCTCTTTGTGTTAGGAGTGGGGAGGGGGGCAGAACAATGAAGGCCCCAAATGGAGAAAAGCAAAATAAATATAATTTCAAAATAGAAATATAGTCCCTGATAGAAATCATGAAGAAATGAAAAGCAAATATTTTGTCTCCATTTTAGTGTGTTTAAAATCAAACTCTGGTAATAGATACCATTTTGTATCTGCTTTGAAAGACTATTGTTATGTGGACATGTGACCTGCTAATGTCATTTCACTTATAAAACCAAGTATTGTATAGTGAGTGGCTCATGCTTCTGATCAGTGAGAGTTAGCCTTTTGTAGAATGGAAGCCATTTTCTGACTGTGTTTCACACAGAACAGTATTACTGCCCTGTAGCTGTTTTCCCTTTCAAATTTTGTTTGGTCTTGAGCTGAAAGAGAGTCTGAGCACAGGAACTGGAAGGGTAAGTAGGGCCTTCCTTTCAACCTCAGGACACTGCAAGCAGGGAGGGAAAGCTTATGTTTTAGAGCATAGCAATCCGTAAGAGAAGAAAAACAAGGGACTTTGTTGTTGATTGCTTTTTTGTTTGGTTTAGGTTTTGTTTATAAGCCAGTGTCGCTGTAGCTCTACAGTACTTCACCTCCAGAGGGTATGCGTATGGACAGAGGTGTTATAGGAGATGACAGAGCTGTCCTCCTCACACCTGGTGGAAGGCTAGAGACAGGGAAAGCCATGGATAGAGAATGACTGGACAGCAAGTGGAGGTAGCTCCAGTTTAATGAGAGTGGAACTTTGAGAACAAACACTTGATAACAGGAGTCAGGCTATTTTATAAGTGATGGAAGTACACAAAGTAATCAGGTCACCTTCCCTCTGGAGAGTTCAGTTGGATGGACCTACACCAAACTTTGCTTTTAAAAGAAATTTCAAGGCTGGAGAGATGGCTTAGCAGTTAAGGTGCCTGCCTGCTAAGCCTAAGAAACGGGTTCCAATCTCCAGGTCCCACGTTTAGCCAGATGCAAAGTGACGCAAGGGCGCAATGCAGCACTTGCCCACAAGGGGGAGCATGCATCTGGATTTTGTTCACAGCTGCTGAGCAGTGCCCATTCTCTATCTGTCTCCCTCTCCCTCTCTCTGACTGTCTCTCTCTGTGTCTCCAAAAATAAAAAAAAAAAAAAAATTTTGCTTTGTCTCTTTTGAAATAAGAATTATTAGTAGTTATGCTAGATTATGGTCATAATTCTAATTTTATAGTAGATAAGTAATTTATTGGGAGAACTGACAGTAATTTCTTCCCTTAATTTTTAAAAAATATTTATTTGTGTGTGTGTGTGTGTGTGTGTGTGTGTGTGTGTGCATTAGTATGTACCATGGAGCACAAATGTGGAGGTCAGAGGACAACTTTCAGGTCTGTCATCATCTGGCCACCTCATTTGAGGCATAGTTTCTTACTGTGGATTCTCATTTTTAAAAAAATTTGTTTATTATTATTATTATTATTATTTTGCTGGGAATACTTTCCTTCCCAGAGCTTCTTTAGACAAACCAGCCCCCTCCTCCCACCCTCTCTGGGGGAAGGGCTCACCCTGGGGGAAGGATTCTTCCTTTAGTTAATCCATCCTAGAAGCAACCTCAGAGACACACTTATGAGGAATGTCTGTGGATTCCTAAACAGATCAAGGTGACACAAACTTAACCATCACCCCTTCTTCTTCTTCTTCTTCTTCTTCTTCTTATTATTATTATTATTATTATTATTATTATTATTATTTTGCTGCACTCACCATGAGTTTCCAGGGAATTCTCCCAGCTCACTGTTTATATCAGGTTCACTGTTCTGGGATTACATAAGTGAAGTTGGCTGTGGTATTAGGACCTTGGAAGTGAACTCTGGAATTCCTGTTTAAGCCATCCTATCAGTTCCAATTTCTTCCTATTAACTGAGAATAGAATCCCATAATAATTCAGTCCCACCATTCATCATTTGGGATTGTTGAATGTATGTTTATTTATTTATTGTGCAGATATATGTTTGTTCATATATGTATGGTTTCATAGGTGAATGTGTGAACACGCAAGTGGAGGCCAGAGGTTGCATTGGGTGTCATTCTCCACTTACTTTTGAGGTAGGGTCTCTTATTGAGCCTAGTGTTTGCTTATCTGACTAGCTAGTTTCCCAAGAGAGTCCCTGTTTCTGCCTCCCCAGGGCTGAGATTACAGGCTCATGCCATGAGGCTTGCCAGGCTTACATGGATCCTGGGGATGGAACTCAGGTCCTCAATACTTTACCCAATTGAACCATTTTTTATTCCTCTTTTCCCCCAAGAATGTATTCTATTATAAAAAAAATCAAGGAGAACTGTCTATTTTTCTGCATAGGATCTCAAATCTAAGAGTTGAGAGCTCTTATATATCTTATATCATAGGAACAGACTCTGGGAATGCTTGACACTGGAAAAGGAAGAGGTTTCCATAAAACCTGGTATTTCATAGTTTCTTGGCCCATACACATTGGAAATCCTCTCATTTGCTATTTTTCATTTGGAAATTCAGATACAAAACAGAAAATATTATTAAACTTTTTTGAGACATTAGAAATTTCTGAATTAAATGGGGGGGGGATAAAATTCTCATTCTCTGAACACTTAGTCACCATGATAATTACTTAGTATGAGGAAAGTGCTATAAGATATGAAATTAATGAACAAGTGTGGTAATTTTCAGCAAACATTGTTATTTTAAGGTCTCTGTTTTTCAAAGGCTTCTTTTGTTTAAAATTTGTCTCCTTCCTTTTGAATACTAGAGTTAATGACTGAAGTGTTCATGTCAGAATTTTCCCTATTTATGTAGGCCTTTCAAACCCCACAGTTCACATCCACTTGAAACACACATAATTGTAAAAGATGAGAGACCAATTATTATCTTCTTTCCACCCCTGTATCCTCACAGGTGCCTGGCTACTTCAAGAATGGGAGCTAATCATAGAGAAGAGTCAGTCACAGTTCAGCTGCCTCATTTGATCAACTCAAGACCAACCCAGTCCAACATAAATGGACTAATGAAACTCATTTTCATATTTTCTTATTAGTTTATCTGGGACTGAAACCATGGAAGGACAAAAGAATTAAATGTAGAATGACAATTAAAATCATTTTAAATATATTTTAAATCATTCAGTTTTATAAAAGATTATACTCTTAATACACCCTCTCCTACACCACAATTCTGCAGAAGGTCTTTCACAGTGGGTGGGGGTTATTGCTATTCATTGTGGGGACAAAACAGCATCAGTCAGTCTCTGCAGTGGAGGAGGGACACAGTGCCTCAGTCTATTCCCATCCACCCTGAGGCTCTTACAATCTTTCTGCCCCCTCTTCCTCTATGTTCCCTGAGCCTTGGCAGGAAAGATAGAGATCTGATTTAGTTTGTTTTTACGATTTCATTTATTTATTAAAGACAGAAAGAGGGAAAGACAGAGAGGGAGAATGGGTACAGCAGGACCTCTAGCCACTGCAAATGAACTCCAGATGTGTGCGCCCCCTTGTGCATCTGGCTTAAGTGGGACCTGGAGAATCAAACCAGGGCCCTTAGGCTTCACAGGCATGAGCCTTAACTGCTAAGCCATCTCTCCAGCCCATGATTTAGTTTTGAATTCTCTGTAGCCTCTGGATCTCTGTTTTGATGAGATTTGAGTAACCATAATGTCTGTCACCATCTCCCTAGAACTGGTTTTCAAGCTGGCCTTTGGAACAGTATTCCTGTCCCTTCTTCTTCTACTAAAACTTCTGGGTCTGGGTAGATGATGTGGAGGTGCCCCATCTAATGGTAGGCATTTTTGATGTGTTGATGTATCCTGGTTATCCCCAGTGTTCTCCAGTATCTGTAAGATCGAACAGCTTCTCCAACCAAAAGTGAGATCAGTTTGAATTAAAGAAGATGAGCATACTTATTAGAGAGACTTATTGTTATGCATATCCATTCTTCTTAGAGAGCAGTGGAGGTTCTCTTTGCAGACTATTGATTTCCTCTTCTCAGGGATCTGGCTTGGTTCTCAGAACCAGAAATGAGTTTTCCCCCATTGAGAGGGTTTCATGTCCAATCCATGAACAGTTGGTTACCTGCATAGGCTTTGTGCCACTATTGCACAAGTGTGCACTTCCTGCTCTGCTGGTTGATTTCATATCTTGGAGGATTTCCTGCTTATTCACTCTGTTGAAAACCATTGAAACCATTGTTGCAGGTAACCAAGTGTTTTGACAATGGCCTGTGTTAATTTGGGGACCTCATGTGTCTACCAAGAGTTCACTATGGCAGGGCAACACAATTCTGGCCCTGGAATATACTGGCCAAAACCCATGGTTTTAGGGTTATGATTTCTCCACATTTTTTTTTTTCAAGGTAGGGTCTCACTTTATCTCAGGCTGACCTGGAATTCTCTGTGTTGTCTCAGGGTGGCCTTGAACTTATGGCGATCCTCCTACCTCTGCCTCCCGAGTGTTGGGATTAAAGGTGTGTGTCACCATGCCCGGCAATTTCTCCACCTTCTATTGGACTCTTTTTTTTTCAGGTTCCCCCTCTGCCTTGTTGAGGGTAATGACTTTTAGAATAGTATCCAGGAAAAAGGTTTGTCTGGAGTTTATTCATGCTGCCATTAGGTTTGTATATTCCCCCACTCCTCTTCCCTCCTCCCTCTACTCTAGACCTTTCCACCCCTTCCTTCCTTCTTTCCTTTCTTTCTTTTATCTTTCTTTAGTCTTGACGACACTCAACTTGTTAAGAAACCTTCCCTCCTCTCCTTCCCTACTTCCTCTTCCTCCCTACTCCTGTTTCCTAGGTTCATTCTATTACCATGTCCATACTGTTGACACTTATTACAGCATGCAATTAACTGAAGCTGATCCAGTTTGAGAACTACATATGGCAGAGAACATGTGGGGGTTGTTTCTGAGCCTATGTGGTTTTGCTTAGCATATTTTTTTCAAGTCCATCCATTTTCCTGCAAGTTTGTTTATTTCATTTTTCCTTGTTGTTGAGTAGAATTCCATAGTGTATATGTACCACATCTTCAGTACCCATTCATTTGATGATGGGCATCTGGGCTGCTTCCAATTTCTGGCTATTGCTTTTTATTTTTTTTTATTTTTATTTATTTATTTATTTTGGTTTTTCGAGGTAGGGTCTCACTGGCCCAGGCTGACCTGGAATTCACTATGTAATCTCAGGGTGGCCTCGAACTCTGGGCAATCCTCCTACCTCTGCCTCCCGAGTGCTGGGATTAAAGGCGTGCGCCACCACGCCCAGCTGGCTATTGCATTTTTACTAATATTTGTCCTCTTTCTTTCTTTTGCTCTGAAACTTCTTTTTCCTTAATTTTCTAATTTATCAATGGGGAATTAGGAAATCCATGGTTGAAGGGCTGACATCAGATAGGCTCCCAAAGTTTAAAAATTTGATGAATCAAAGAGCTAGAACTTTCAAAAAAAATAAACAAGATTGATAAACTCATAGCCAATTTGATCAAAGGGAAAAAAAAGAAAAGGCTCATATCAATAAGATCAGAAACTAAAAGGGAGATATTACAACAGACTCTAATGTAATTGGGATAATCATCAGGACATATTTCAAAGAACTAACGCCCACAAAATTGGAAAACCTGGAAGAAATAAATTCTTTAACTTATACAGCAAAACAAAACGCAGAGGAGATAAGCTATCTGAATAGAGATCTACCATCAAATGAGATTGGAGCTATAATTGAAAGACTCCCAACAAAACAAAGCCCAGGCCCAGAGTTTTGCTGCTGAATTCTATCAAACCTTTATTGAAGAACTAAAGTCAATTTTTCTCAAGCTATTCCACAAATTTTAAAAAGGAGGGGGTACTCCTTGTATCCTTCTATAAAACCAGAGCTACACTAATGCCCAAACCAAATAAAGACACAAGAAAAGAAGAGCTAAAGACTGATATCCTTGATTAATTTAGATGCAAAAATTCTCAATAAAATTCTTGCAAACTGAATTCAAGAACATATCAAAAGCATCATCCACCTCAATCAAGTACATTTCATCCCAGGTTGGTTCAACATATGGAAATCAGTAAAGGTAATGCAGCACACAAACAGAGTCAAAGACAGGAACCACATGATCATCCCAGTAGATGCAGAAAATGCCTTTGATAAAATTCAACATCTTTTCATGATTAAGACACTGGAGAATATAAAGATGGATGGACAAATAAAATAACCAAATTTGCAGGAAAATTTCAGCAACTGGAAAAAAAATTATGCTAAGTAAGGCCACACAGGCTCAGAAAGTCAAATGTCACATGTACTCTTTTATCTGCAGGTTCTAACTGGCATCCATTGGAGATGACTACAAATGGTAACAGGCACCAGGAATATGAGCATAAAACAAGAATAAGAGCAGTAAAGAAAAAAAGATAGGGAGAGAGGAGAGGAGGAGTTACTTGATGGATTAGGGGAGGGACAAAATGTCTGGAGTGGGATGGACTTGGAGTAGTAGCAGGCAAAAAGGGTGTAGAGGGAATTGCACAAAAGTTAAGACAACATGAATCAGTTTTGTAGAAACCCTCATTCTGAATAGCATTATACAAGCTATAACAGCTAATAAAGGGGGAAGGAGGGCAGTCTGGACAGAAAATAGAAAAAACTTAAAACCATGGACTTATGCTGGTAAATGCAAGGTCCAGAATTGGGTTACTTTCCACAGTGAGCTGTTGGCCATTGAAACCCATGATGTCCTCAAAACAATGTAGGCAATTGCCAAAAACACTTGATTACCTGGCAGAGCTAAAAGATGAGACCTTGTTCCTAAAGACTCCATAGACTGTGGTCATAGGACATCAGAATGATGTGCTGGAACTGAAAAGGAAACTAGCTCCCTCCTGACTAGCCCTTGTAATGTTAGAGAGTCCTGTGGAAACCATACAGCCTGAACAAGCAGGAGACCCTGTAGACTATGAATCAACCAGCTAGACAAAAATTATACACTTGTACAACAGTGGCACACATCCCCTGTGGGTAACCAACTATTCTCTGGTTGGAGAGGCCTGCTCAGTGGGAAAGAACTCCTATCTGGTAGTGGAAACCAAGTTAGAATCCCATGGTCAGGAATCTCAGATACCAGATAAAAGCCCCCACTGCTCTTTGGAGAAGAAAAATGGGCTTGTCACACACACACACACACACACACACACACACACACACACAAAAATCCTGCAAATAACTTTGTATACCACCTATAACATAAACTCCTCCCACTCTTGGTTGGCAGAGGAAATGGAGGAGAACTATTGATAAGACAAAAAGATATCTAACTGCTCACCACTAGACTTGCCACCTCTCCTCTACATCTGCCAGAGCCCAGAGAAATTGCAGAAGACATGACATGAATACTGCTCGTCTGACAACCAGCTTTAGGGTGATGGTGACAGACACAGTGATCAATCACAACGTATCAGAGCAGAAATTCAGAGGTTCCAAAGAACTCAATGCTAAATCAGACCACCAATAGGCCTTTTATGGCTCAGGAAACATTGTGGAAGAGGGGGTGGAAAGATTGTAAGAGCTACAGAGGGTGTAGAGATACTCTGAGACATGGTCCTCTGCTACCCCATAGGGACTGATTGAGGCCCTCATGACCCCACAGTGAATACCATAATTCCACTGAGGAAAGCCTCCAGGGGAACAGGATTGGGGCCAAGGAGATCAAAGAGTATAACCTGTTATATATAAAATAAAGTTTAAAAAAGAAAGTAACTCATACACCTTTCTTGTATTCTATTTCCTTTCCATAGACAAAGGGGCTTTAAGTTGCTCAGTCATCCTGAGTTTAAATCGCAGTCAGTTTTTATTGCACTTTGAAATGAAGACATTCTCTGCATTAACGGAACCAAAAGCCTGGGCTGCTTCATTCAGGAAAAGAAAAACACGATGTGAAAGCAAAGATCAATAATTGAAATCACTATGCACTATTACCATGGGGCACACTATGTCTAGATTGTTTCCCACATGACATATTTCTCTAGTTACCTCTGTTACTATTACTTGCCAAAGGAAACTGTGTAAAATCCTACAAATCTCCCATCCTAATCAGTATAGAAGGTGTTTTTCAGTTCTTCAAAATATTCCTGCCTTTCATCCCCAAGGTCTCCCCATAGGACTGGCTCTCTCAACATAATGTTTCCTTCCCTCCATTTCTACTTTTCCCTGAGTTCATCCCATTAGTCTGATGACCTTAACTACTGTGCCTTGCCTGAATAATCCCACCACATCCTGTGCTGTCCCTTCCGAGAATATAGTTTGCAAATGCTCACTGTATGTCATTAATTCATGAATGTCTACCCGTCCTCCTTCAAGCTAGGTAGTTACTCTTGTGTGGCCCATGACCAAGTTCTAACTCCAGATTATAGTAGAGAGGCTGATAAGTAATGAGTGTTCCATAAATCAAATATCTAAATGTCTTATGTGCCAAAACAAAACAAAATATAACATAGGGAGGAGATAGATGTTGCGCAGGAAATAACATAGGAAGAAGATAGATTTTTTTTTTTCTTCAGGAAATGAAGAACCAGAAATTGAGTAGCTTTGAGACCACAGTGAATATCAAGAATATCTTCCCTCCACAAAGACTGGAGCATGCTTTTCCATGTTCCCATTGTCAAGGTGATTTGTCTCTTCCATTGCCAGCTTCTGGGACACTGAGTATAAGGACTGTGAAATATTGTTTTGTCACCTTTGAAGGAAAAAAATAGAAGGAATGGAGAGTAGAGGGAAAGATAAAAGTAAAGAAGAAAAAAGGGAGATAGAGGGAAGGAGGTAAGAAGAAAAGATGGAATAAAGAAGGAAGAAAGGAGTCAACTATGAAAACTTAGAGAGGTGACTCTTTTTATGGACCCTGCAATATGCCTCTGGCCTCCATCATAGGTTAGAAATTTGTATTCAATGTGGATATCCAGAGAGGAATAACCACTCTTCATGGATATATATAATTTTTTTTTTTTTTTAGGTGGGGTTTCGCTCTAGCCCAGGCTGACCTGGAATTCACTATGAAGTCTCACAGTAGCCTTGAACTCAGGGAAATCTTCCTCCCTCTGCCTCCTGCATGCTAGGATTAAAGTCATATACCACCATGAATATAATTTACCTAGCATGGATTTTCTTCCAGCATGCTCTGGAGGAAGAATTGTATGGAATAGGGGCTAGTTTCCAAGCCATCACTGGGCCTGCCTATGAGAAAGTGTCTTTACACACATGGGCATTCACCTATTGGAATCTACAAAGGTTTCTCTCACTTTGGTCTGTTTCAAACATACAGTCCAAAGAAAGAATCATTTCAGTTGGTGCCCTTGTCAGCTTTTTTCTCTGCAAATAGGGCCTTTGGTAACACCCAGAACAAAGTAATTGTGCCACTGCCCCCACCTCATTTACATAAGTGAGATTGATGAGAAGGGAAGGAAAGTGTTTATAGGGCAGGAAGATAGGAATTTGGGGATTAAGTAGGAAGTAAACAGAAATGAGCTGTCTGGGGTAATTATGAAACACATACTTCATATGTTTTCATTAGATATTGCTATTATACTACACAAGGCAAAGGAGTTTGATTAAACCACAGTTCAGTATATGAATATATGCATAAATTACAGGGGAAATATTTACTTCATTACATTTCAAGAACTCTACAGGGACATTAATAAGTAGAAATTTAGTGATTAGATATAGTACATGAGAATAAAACCACACTTAGCTGAGGGATATGGAGACAACAAAGAAACACAAATGTATTAAATAATGTGGTCAATAAAATTTGATAATATGGACTGAAAGAACAAAAGCAAAAGTGTCAACATTTTATGCAATGTAAGAATCTATTACAACTTAATAGAAAAATTTGGTGCCTACTGAAAGATAATACTTACATTATTCCATTTGTACGAATTTACACATAATACAGGAAATAATTACATGGATTTTATGTAAAATATTCTATAAGTTATCATCTGATGTGTAGTTTTATAAATGTCCCAAACAAAAGGATTAGTTTCTCATTATTCCTGGACACCTCCAAGGAAAATTCACTATGCTGTTATAATTCCTCAGGTAGCCAAGAGTGATGATACTCATAGTATCATTTACTCTGTCTAGTTCTTTGTCCATGAAGAACCCATACATTTGGTCCTTTAGAGCCCTTGCTTAAGTCTTGTTAGGCATAGAGTTGAAGAAGAATATTGTGCTCGTATGCAAAGAAGATTTGGGTCCTGCTCTGCCCACCTGGTCCATGTTGGCACCAGATAGACTACCCTGTGACCCTTTAGAGAGATGCTTTGAGGTTAGGACACTCCCTAGGCTCCAGTGACACACATGTACTAGCACCAGTCTCTACTGGTAAGCCCCGTCCAGAATCACAATTGTTTATGCAAAGATCTTCTATAGCAAGGGTAATCAGATTTGCTGATAAGTAATTGGGGAGCATCCACTGCTGCTCAGCCTTACTTGCTGCTCAGTCACTAGTGAAGTAGCCTATAGTAGGTAATTCAGAAAATGAAATTAACCACCAATCAATACTGCCAAAGGTAGGGCTGTTATACTTAAAAAAGGTGGAAAAAAAACTCAACAAAGGAACACAAAGAATATGCAAGAACAACCACCATGATCCATTCCCAGCCTTCCAACTCTCCTACAGTGGAGACCAAATCACTGAGATAGGGAAAATATCAGAGAGAACAAATCAAAACCTTACTTCTAAAAAGGGTCAGTGATCATATACAGGTCTCAAATAAGCAGATTAATGAACTAAGGGAATCCATTTAAAAATCTTGACAAAATAGTCTTCAGTTTGAATGAAACTGAAAGAAAATTGAAATATTAAAAAATTAAATGAAAACAAATGCCAGCGAGGATGTGGAGAAATAGGAACCCACATTCAGTATTGGTGGGAATGCAAAATGGTACAAGCACTATGGAAAGCAATATGGACACTACTAAAAGCATTGACTATATAGTTACCAACAAACCCAATTATTCCCTTATTGAGCATTTACCGTAAAAGCTCCAAGCCTCAGTTCAGAGAGATTTGCTCAACCATGTTTTTATAGTTGCTCAATTCATAATAGCTAAGGACTGGAATCAACACAGATTTCCAATATTAGATGAATGGATAACCAAGATGTGGTAAATCTACACAATGACAATGGAATTCTACACAGCAGTAAGGAAAAATTACACAAAGATATTTGAAGAAAAATGATCGAACTTGGAACAGATCATTCTCAGCAAACTTACCAAATCGCAGAAAGAAAATCATCACATCATCTCATTTATCTGTGGCTCCTAATCTGGATCTGCCTGAGTTGCTGACAAACTAAATAGGCATCTCGAGTAGTGGACAGTAAGGAGGGTGAGAAGGGAGGGTAGGGTAAAGATAGGGAGGGGACACAAAACTGGACCCAAATATAACTGGTACCATAAAATTCTATATCCTGAAAGACAGACTAAAAGGTTGAACCTTCATCAGGTCCCTAGAGGGAACACCTGAAACAAAGGGCCCTGGAGATGGTATGATGAAGAATAACCTTAATCTTCTTCTGTTTCTCCCTTTCTCTCTTTCTCTTTTATATTACCTGTCTTTTTCTTCCTTCTTTTCCCTTGGTGCTGGCCTGTAACTCTCTATACCAGGATGTGGTTAACATTCACAATGAGCTGTTGATCAGAGAGACCTATAAGGTCTCCCATAAGACAGACTTTTGTCAGAGCACTTGATTACCAACCAAAGGTTAATGGTAAGACCCTACTGCCGAAGACACCATATGCTGTTAGTACAGAAAATGGAGAGACCTGGCAGGAATCTGGAAGCAACTCAGTCCCCAGACAGTTAGCCTTGTCTAGTGCCAGAAGGTGCTACATTAGCAACTGGGGGAAAATGGCAACATCTTTCCAAGCAACTTGTGGTCTAAGCTACTCAACAGCAAACAACCTGATGTGATGCTCACCCAAGTGCAATAGTGGCACACAGCCATGGTGGGTAACCAACTGCTCTTGAATTGGCTAACAGATCCCTCAGAGGTACAGAACCCATAGCTGGAACTGGGAAACAAGTCAGAATCATATGCAAATAATGAGTTTGCTCTCCAATATCAAGTTCCCACCAATCTTAGGCTACAACAGGAGCTACACCTAATAAATTCTGTCTAAACTAATAATGGTTATCCCATTTAACCAGTGCTGACTTCACTCTCAATTGGAGAATCTGCTTCTCTTTTTCAGATGGACACAGAACCTGAGGAGAGAATCAGCCCATCATATCCCACCAGGGCCCCAGGTGAAACCATAGAGCAATTGGGAAAATGAGCAAGAGTGCTGCTTTCTTGGTGAACGTGGTATCAGCACAAGGGTGAAGGGATAGACACAGAGAACACTCAACTCCTACCAAACCAGACATCTAGAGACACAGAGGCTCCCAAGACCTCATCACTGAAGTAGACCTAAAACAAACCCAACATGCCTCAGGTAAATTTGTGAAAGAGGGGCAGAAAGATTGTTACAGCCACAAGTTGGGACACTATGCACAGGGACATTGCCTCTTCCCACAACTGATCTATACCCCCACTATGAACCATCCACAATCCACATGGGGATAACTGACATCCCCAATGAGGAGGGCCCCTTCAGAGGGGACAGGGAAGAGGCTAAGGATGGTACCAACATGTGCTGTTTATACACTGAGTATGTACATAACTAATAAAGAAAAAAATGTCCTATTTAGTGAAACAACTTGACCAGACCCATTTCTCATGGAACAAACAAAGTTTTTTTTTAAAGAATTTAAAAAAAAAGATCAACATACTCATCAGGGAAATGCAAATTAAAACTTTAATTTTCATCTCACCCCACTCAGAAAACTGACAACAAATGCTAGAGAGGTTGTGGGCAAAGAGGAAATTCTAACTCACTCTTGGTGGGAATGTAAATTGGTATAGCTACTCTGGAAATCAGTATGCAGGTTTATCAAAAGCTAAACACTGTGGCTGGAGGGATGGCTTAGAGGTTAAGGCACTTGCCTGCAAAGCCAAAGGACCCAAGTTCAATTTGCCAGGACCCACATAAGCCAGATGCATAAGGTGGAGCATGTGTCTGGAGTTTGCAGTGACTAGAGGCCCTGGCGTGCTCATTCTCACTCTCTCTCCCTCTCTCTCTCTCTGTCCCTCTCAGTCTCTAATAAATAAAAATAAATCTTTAAAAAAAAAAAAAAAAAAAAGCTAAACACTGAACTACCATATGGCTCAGCTTTAACATTTCTGGGCATATACACAAAGGACTAGATATAGGACAAAAAATTAGCCTAGATGCCTATCAACTGATGACTGCATAATGAAAATCTTGGTATATATATTGGAGTTTTACTCAGCAGTGAAGGAAAATGAAGTTATAAAAATTTCAGGAAAATGGATGGAATTAAAAAATATTATACTATGTGAGGTAACTCAGGTTACCTCATTTTGGAAAAAATCCCAAAAGAGAAAAAAAATGACTGTCTTTTCTCCTAAGTTTTAATATTTATATATAAGTAAATAAAAGGATGAGAGGAAGAAAAATGATTTGGAAAAGGGTGGGGGCAAGCAGAAATGTATAATATTAAGGTAGAAAGGAGGTTAAGGGAAGGGGAAAGGAAAAGTAGGAGGAAAGTAAAAAAAACAAAATTTGTTTGAAATACAGTATAAGAAATCTAGCTTTTTGTCATGCATGGTGGTGCACACCTTTAATCTTAGCACTTGGAAGGTTTAAGTAAGAAGATAATTGTGAGTTCCAGGCCACGCTGAGACTATATGGTGAATTACAGGTCAGCATGGGCTAGAGCAAGACCCTACCTTCAAAAAACAAAAACAAAAACAAAAATCTAACTTTTTGTATACAATAAAAATAAAATAAATCTGAAATTTGGCTATATCCCCTGAGCTGGTAAGGTGATTCTGAGCAGAAACTTCAAATTGTGCCAATCAATAAATGGGCTAATGACATGAACAAACAGCTCACAAAAACAAACAAACAAACAAACAAAAAAAAAAATAGCGAGTGGGTATTAAAAAAGTCTTCTAGGGCTATTAAAGTATGTATAGATTTGGGAGGGTTTGATTAACAGGGTTTTCTCCTGTTTCATATGTTGTAATTCTAAGTAAGAATTTAACTAAACAGAGCCCACCTCAGAAAAAATTGTTAATTAAGGACCAAGAGTTTCTTTTGGCCTAAATACTCATGTATTTATTTTTTTCAAATACACAACATTTTATTAAATAGAAACTTTGTATGGACACATCATGTGTTGGTACCATCATTTCCATTCCTCCCTGCCCCCATTCTACTGAAGGCCCTCCTCAGTGGGATTATTGGTATTCACCCTGGGGTTGTGCCTTTTAAGTTGTGAGAGCAGCAGTCATTGTTGGGGGGCAATGCCTCTAGACATTATAATCTTATAATCTTTCTTCCCCCTCTTCTGAAAAATTCCCTGAGTCTTGGTGGGTGTGTTTTAAGTCTACTTTAATGTTGAGCTCTTAGCTGATTCTGGATTTCTGCTTTGGTACATTTTGATTATCCTCACTGTCTATCTCCATCATCCTGACACAGGTTGCCAGGATTACAATGGCAGCAGCATTGTTGCTCTTCTCACCAATTCCTCTGTGTTTTCTCCTGGGCCCTAACTAACGTGCAAGGGGTGGTTCATCTTCTGACCAGGATTCAGCTAAATTGCTTGTCTTGTTGATAGTTTTTGGTTGTCCTTGATACTCACTGTCTTCTGAAAAAGAAAAACAGATTCTCCAATGGAGAGTGAGGTTAGGATAGATTAAAGGGGATACTTCTTGTTAATTTAGAGAAATTGTGATGGGTGTAGCCTCTTCTTTGGCTGAAGACTAGTGGGAGCTTTGTTGGAGTCCATAATCTTCGTCTCCATAGGCTTCTGACTCAGTTCCCAATTCCAGCTCTGAGTGCCTTTCTATTGAGTGGATCTCTCAGCTAATCAGAGAGCCATTGGTTACCCATCTAGGCTTTGTGTCACTATGACAACATATGTACATCTTGCCAGGCTAGTTGCTTTTGCATAGCAGTGACTTTTGCTTATTGTTGGGCATTTTCTCCCAGCAGCTCATGTAATGCTTTCCAGCACTATCTCTTGATATTCTGTGTTGGCAGCATGTGGTGTCTTTAGCAATAGGGTCTTACCTTTTACCTCAGGTGGATAATCAAGAGCGTTGACAGAAACCTGTCTTGATTTGGGGATCTCATATGTCTCTCTGACCAACAGCTCAATGTGAATTGTGGTCAATTTCTAGTACTGGGAGTTACAAACCAAAGCCATATGTCTTAGGGTTAGTCTTCATGGTCCTTCTTTTTATTTTATTTTATTTTTAAAGAGAGAGAGACAGAGAGAGATAGACAGAGAGGGAGAGGGAGACAGAAATGGGCTCGCCAGTAGTCTCTCAGCTGCTGTAAATGAAATCCAGATGTGTGCGCCCCCTTGTGGTCAAGTGCGGCATTGCGCCCTTGCCTCACTTTGCATCTGGCTAAACGTGGGACCTGGAGATTGGAACCTTAGGCTTAGCAGGCAGGCTCCTTAGCAGCTAAGCCATCTCTCCAGCCCATCCATGGTCCTTCTTATAAGATGGTGCCCCCATACTCGTATTGAGGGTTATATCTTTTAGTGTGTTGTCCAAGAGGATGGTTTATATGGCACCAATTCATTTTGGCTTTAGTTTTGTGTGTATCTCTCTTACCTTCCATTCCCCTCCCCCACAAACACTTCCATCCTTATTATCTGTCCTTCAAGTTGCCTGTCAGGTATGCCTGCAACTCAAGCTATTCCAGGTTAGGAACCACATATGAGGGAGATCATGTGGCATTTGTCCTGTGCTTGTATGATTTCTCTTAATATGATCTGCTATAAGTCTGTCAATTTCTTTTTTGTTTTTTAAGTCTGTTTCAAGAAGGGTAACACATTTCAGCTTTTAAAATTTGGCATGGCATTAGTTGCTTTCATTGCTTCCAAAAAGCAACAGGAAATGATTCACCAGATTGATGGCTTTAAGAGAAAGGAAGAGGCTGAGAGGAAGAGTCAAAGGCCTTTAATGGTCTGTCTTTCCGAAGGATGATCTTTTCTTCCTGACTGTTTCAAAATCAGCAACTTCAAACAGGACTGTTACGACAAGTCCTCACTATGCTCTGAAAACAGATTAAAGCATTTTATGGATGTGCACGCAGGGAATGCGCCCAACATCAGCACCATGCTCCTTCATGTTCATTGTACCGGCAATGCCTTATAAACCTTATAGTGGATTATAGTGCCTAGATGGATTGTGAGAAATGGTCACATAAAGATATCATGGTAATTATTCAAGGAGTTTGGAGAAGTTTCTTTTTAACTCATATTTGGGTTTCTGAGCTCCTCACAAACCCCAATGCCATAAGATTGTTAAGTCAAAGAGGCTTTCTCGACTTCACATCTGTTTATGAATAACCCCAAACCCTCAGCTAAGAAAATCTATTTAACAAAATGTAATTATAAATATGAGCTTTTATTATTCAAATGACTTCTTCATATGCAGGGAAAACCACCTTGCAAAGCGTATTAAGAATTATGAAACCAAAATCTTTGTTCTCAGGAACGACAGATGTCTTAAACGAAAACAGAGCAAAACAATCATAAAATACCCGACTTCTCCCAAAGCCAGCTTTGTATACTAGATGAAGAATAGATATTTGACCTCTTAGCCACTGTGACATTTGGAAGGGAATAAATGACTGAATGCTTGCTGCTCTATTTTGATTAATAAACTCCTCCCTCGAGTTGATCTGGGAGGCCCCTTCTGACGTACTTCCACTGAGACCCTGTGGCGGCTGCTCTGCCAGTCTGTCTTCTTCCCCTCCTGCAGTCCACCATCACCATATAAAAGCAATTCTAACTTCCACGTTCTTTCATACTACTTTGATCTTAAGGGCATTCTTAGTAACGCTGAATTCTCTTCTGTAGTTTCTAATTAGTTTAGTTGCTTCATTTAAATTTGTCTCTTCAGAGATGGGACTGAAAAAGGAGATTAAAGACCAAGTCTGCATCAAAGTGTGCCTATACTCAGAATAAATTTAACCAAGAAAACTGGTGGCTTGATTAGGCACCATATAGCAGGCTGATAGTCGAGATGAGGGCTTATTTCAAAAGTTAAAAGGCAGGATTTCTTGTTTTCTTCTTGTAGTAGCTGGTGATCTTGGGCAAGGTGTGAGTAACTTAGCTATGGACATTTCATGGGTCATGTGTAAACCATGAGGACCCATACCTGGCATTTTGTAAATATTGGCTATGAAAGAAGCCGGACAGTGGCTCTGTTCTCATTATCTTCAAGATATTAACTGGTTATTTTCAGCAACTAGGATCAAATACATAAAAAATGAGACAAAGGTCTATGTGAAGTTTGGTGTAAGGGAGTTAGAAAACAGAGCTGAATTTGGAAGGGGGAAGGATAAGAGATTAGGAGGTATGAGTCAGGTTGGGCCAGGTCATGATGGGTCCCACATGTCCTAGTAAGAAAATTAGATTTTATCCAAATAAACCGAGAAACCAAGGAAGGTATACAATTTTATTTATATTTTACAATGGTCACTGTTGCCAGTGGGTGGTGCATGCCTATAATCCCAGCACTTGGGAGGTGGAGAGGGAAGGAACAGGGGTTCAAGATTATCCTCCACTACCTAGTGAGTTCAAGACTGGCCTGGACTATACAAGACTCTGTCTTTGTTGTGTGTATTATGGAGAGCCAGAAACAGTATCAGAAAAAACACAGTGAGGAGGCTGCTATCATGGAAAAGGTATAGGATTTGAAGTCAGTAATGGGTCTTAGGTCCTAGGTAAGCTTTCTGTAGTTTACTTTTCTCTTTAAGGAACATGAAAGATAATGACTCATTACAAGGTTGTTATAAGGATGAAATAAGTGTATGGAAATGTTCAGTGAACTATAAGATAAACACATCCATGTTCTTATCATGAGTCTAAATCTGTTCATCACTACAAGGTGTCATGCTACCTGCTTCACATTTTTCTGAAGCCCAAGCACAGAGGTTTTTATTCAATATTCCAAATTTCCTGACACTTCCTAGTGTAATTACCAATGTCAGTAAGGAGTGGCAGCATTGTGGTGAAAAGTGTACAAGATGGGAGTGGACTGTTTATTTCCAGTTTCTGGCTCTGCTTGTTTAATCTTCTTTTCTCATTCTGGTGGTTTCCTTGTGCAAAATGGGAAGGATGTTTGGAGCACTTCTATTATAACAGTTTTGAAGTGGCCAATAAGTTAGTGCATATAGCAGGCTTAGAAAAGAGCTTACCTCATGGTAAGCACTTAATAGATAAAGATCATTGTCAATAGGAAGGGTCTGACAGGACACAGATGTTAGCACTGGACTCAACCACTCAAGATTGGGCCCTTGGCACGCAGAGACATGGTCTGTGTTTGATGCTTACAGTCTTACAGAGGTGAGAGATATAGAAATACTCTGATGCATTTCAGTGTAGTAATTGGCACAATAAACATGAAAAAAAAAAACCATGGATAATAGAAACCTGATGCTACTAACTTTTGGTTGTATTTTCTATTTCTTATAGTCTCTTCAAACTGGCTAGCTTGCCTGGCAATTAAGATACCACTTAAATATGTGGTTCTGAGAAGTGAGCCTTGGAGTAGCAAAAGGACTGCATTACTCCTTTTAATTTCTTGCATATACTTCCCAGTAGTTGTGGTCCAGTAAATATTTACAGTTACAGCAAGCTGAATAAGCTTACTTTCTCTTTAAGGAATTCAGTGCACTCTGATATTAGATATAAAAGCATTAGTAAAGCTGCATGAAATAACAAGCACAGTGTCAACTTGAGCCCTGGGAAGCAATCTTTAAGAACTTTGTTTTGGCCATGGGTTTTTAAATTTTGTGTTCAACCTTTAATATACCCTGTGAAATAATTTAAGTGTGCTTGTGGTAGAAGACATGTTCTTGCCTTGAAAATATTGGCCTGTTTTCCAGAAGGCACAGAATACATGGAAATGCAGGGTGAGACCATGGGCCATGGTAAGGAAAGGGCTGGGTGTGCTGAAGGCATGTAGAGAAAGTTCTGAGTGTGCTCCTAGGAGGGTGTTTAAGAAAGTCAAATATGCAGTGAAATGCTCTTGTGGAGAAAGAATTACTCTAAAACCATGGATGCTGGCTGGTAATTCTTTGGGCCAGAACTGGATTCCCCCCCACAGTGAGCTGTTGGTCAGGGGGACATGAGGTCCTCAAAATAATGCAGGCTATTGCCAAAACACTCGGCTACCTGCAAGAACTAAAAGGTAATCCCCTACTGCTGAAGACACCACAGCCTGCAGCCACAGGATGTCAAGTGATCTTGCTGGATCTGAGAGGGGATCCAGTTCCCTCCTGGCCTTCATAGTGCTGGAAAGTGCTGTGAGAGTGGCTGGAGCATAGCCATTGTCAATTGATTAAGCAGAAGATTCTGCCAGATACAAATCAACCAGCTGAGCAAGAACACACTTGTGCAATAATGGCACACAGCCAATGTAGGTAACCAACTAATCATGGGTTGGACATGAGAGCTGCTCAGTGGGGAGAACGCATTTCTGGCTCTGAAAGCCAAGCCATATTTCCTAGGAATATGAAACCAACAGGCTCCAGAGAGATCTTCCACTGGTCTTTAACTAAAATGAGTGGACACACATATCAATATGTCTCTAATAACTATGCTTATCTTCTTTAATTCAAGCTAAACTAACTTTTGGTTGTTCTATTTTGCAGATGGAGGATAAAATAGGGAAGAACAAGGGTACATCAGTAGATCAAAAGAGAGAGCTGAAGCTGGGCATGGTGGTGCATGCCTTTCATCTCAGCACTTGGGAGGCAAAGGTAGGAGGATGGCTATGACTTTGAGGCCACCCTGAGAATACATAGTGAGCTAGAGTGAACCTTACCTCAAAAACAAACAAACAAACAAACAAACAAACAAACAAATCCAGAATATCCAGGAGATGGGTCAACTCCACCTTATCTGTCCAGGCCAAGAAGTCATTATAAGGGAAGCATTGACAAACATACTGCTCTCACGTCTAGCCTGAAAGCCCATTCCAGGGAATGGGGGACAGACACTGTGCTCACTCAAACCTCATCTAATCAGAGATCCAGAGTCTACAGAAAAAGCAGCACAAAATCAGATGTTTGTCTTGCCCACCAAGTCTCAGGTAGGGAGCATCACAGAAGAGGGGGACGAAAGATTATAAGAGCATTGGGGTGGGTGGGAATAGTTTGAGGTGCCATGTTTACCTCAACCCTTCAGAGACTAACTGAGACCTCAGGCCCCAAAATGAACACCAATAACCCCACCGAAGACCCTCAGAAGAACTGGGGTGGTGGAGGGGGGGTCCATGTGTGCAATATTTTTTATTAAAAAAGTCAAATAGGGCTGGAGAGATGGCTTAGGGGTTAAGGCGCCTGCCTCCTAAGCCTAAGAACTCTGGTTCCAATCTCCAACAGTTCCAGTCTCCAGGTCCCACGTTTAACCAGATGCAAAGTGAGGCAAAGGCACAATGCTGCACTTGACCAAAAGGGGGTGCACACATATGGATTTCATTCACAGCAGCTGAGAGGCTGCTGGCGCCCCATCTCTGTCTTCCTCTCCATCTCTCTCTGTCTCTCTCCAAAAAAAAGTCAAATAGTTTGATAAAGAGACATTTTAGTATCTTATATCTATACACTATCTAATAAAAAATATCACTGTTTTTGGCCAGGTGTGGTGGCGCACGCCTTTAATCCCAGCACTTGAGAGGCAGAGATAAGATCACTGTGAGTTCAAGGTCATCCTGAGAATACACAGTGAATTCCAGGTCAGTCTGAGTTACAGTGAGACCCTGCCTCAAAAAAACAAGAAACAAAAAAATCACTGTTCTTGATAAGACTTAATATTGGGGTGCAATAAAAAGACAGGAAATATGATGGGGACATGAGGAAAGGAGACTTCAGTTTGGAATTCTGTTGAAGCCTTTTGCCATCTGACAATAAAAGATTCCAGCTCAACTGGCATTTTTTGTGTTAGTTGCCACCATAGAGACATTTTTTATGCAGAAATATTTTCAAATAAGAATTATAAAATATCAGCAATACAGACTTAAGTTCTGTTTATATATACCCTCTAGTACAGCCTCATTCCTTTCAGGAATATTTTATGGGGGACCCTCACAAACAAAATTATTTACTTTTTTTGAAAGTGAAGATATCCTAACTTCTCACATTTCTGTGATCTAGAGTTTTACCTTATTAAATGTAATCCTGTCCTGTATACCTCAGGGGCTATCCTGTGATCTCATTTACATTTCTTAGCATTCCTTTGAAGATAAGGGCTTCAAAGCTCACTAAAATCCCATATATGGTTGTCATGAAGACAATAAAATGTGACTCTTTACACACATGTGGGGATTTCCTCTTTGTTTCCTGAGCAGTACTCCTACTGTCCTGGCTCTAAAAATGTCTAAAAATATGTAAAAATGTCTATTAATAAGCCTGAATCTGTTAAATATAAATGCTTTCAAATAAACTTTTAATAAAAATCTGTCTCATCCTAGTTCAACCTGTGAGAGGGAGTCAGGTAGCTTTGTTAGGGTGTTAGGCAGTTAGGGTGACTGGGCCCCTGAAAGGATCCTTGCAGTCTCCACTTTGCTAGAGATCAAATTATGATCTAACTTTTTTTTTTTTTTTTTTTGGAGAGAGAGAGAGGGAGAGGAAGACAGAGATGGGGGCGCCAGCAGCCTCTCAGCTGCTGTGAACGAAATCCAGATGCATGCACCCCCTTGTGGTCAAGTGAGCATGGCGCCTTGTATCACTTTGCATCTGGCTAAACGTGGGACCTGGAGATTGGAACCACTGGAGATTGGAACCACTGGAGATTGGAACCAGCGTTCTTAGGGTTAGGAGGCAGCACCTTAATCACTAAGCCATCTCTCCAGCCCTGATCTAACTTTTTATCTCTTTCCTAGATCTGTTTTTCCACCAACAACCTGGGCCCCTCCTGAAAGGGAGGTCTTCTTTCTTAGGACTTAATTCTAATGTTGTGGTTGGTCAAGTTCAGCCCTCAGAACTTGGTGTAATGGCTGCTGGCTTTTTCTAGAGACAGCTCCTAGCCCAGATCAATCAGCTGTCTCTCTGGCTCACCAGAGTGGGAAAGTAGGGCTCACTGCCATAAAGTTATCATTACTTTTGCCAGGGCAGGGCAACCCCTCTGGGTGGCCTGTTTATCATTCATGAACCTCCAGGTTCCAGTGAGGACCCCCCTCCCCCTCCTCCCCCTCCTCCCTCCTCTCTCCTCTCAACCCAGGTGAGCTCGTGGATTGTTACTGAAAAGCACATATTAATGCATACTGTGATCATTTGAAGATAAAATGCCTCCCAACATAGGCTCTTGTGTTTGAGTACTTAATATCCAGCTAGGTGCTGTTCTAAAAGTTTGTGGAATCAGGAAGTGTATCACTGCTAGGTGGGCTTCACGTGTTCTTGCTCTCTGCTTCCTGTGTGTTTGTGTGTGAGACAATGTGACAGATGTGACCCTGGTTTCCTGCTCTGACAATGCTTTTTCCTGCCATGACGGATTCTACCCTCATGAACTGTAAGGTGAATTAAACAATTTCTTCCCATAAGGTGTTTTTGGTTGAGTATTTTGTTTCAACAATGAGAAAGTAATTGATAACTATATAAAGAATTTAGCACTCACAAATGATGACTCTTTTAATCTTCTTTTCAATATTAAAATTACTGAGATATATTTCTCTTTAATAAACAACTGATACAGCATTTAATTCGATGGTGCAACCTTCTTCCTTACAAATAAACTGTGTCATTGAAATCAATTATACCTAGAATTTTTTTGTAGATTACAATGCAAATGTAGAGGAACTCTCCACCTGTCACTTCCTCTGATATTCAAAGATTCAGTATTTCAGGTCTTTTGTACACACAGAACAAAAACCTAATGTTTCTTTTTGAGTGTGTTGCTGGCATATTTAGTACAGGATGAGGTAGGAGTTGAGGTCAGATTAATCCAAATGGTTTTTATATTTAAGGCCTCCACTCAATGGAAATAGACAATAGTTTTCCTAAATACCACCAAGGTAAAAATGTCAGAGAAGTTAGTGTGTACCAAGATTTATGCACTGAGTATTTAGTCAAGCCAGAGATACAGTGATGAAGGTTTGCCATCCTATTGCACCATATTTTCCTCCCAAATGTGGTCCCTGGATGTCGTTCTCCCTTCATAAATTCTTGCAGAAACAAAGCCTGGGGGCACAGGGTGGTGGAGAGGGGGGCAATATGGGAGAAAGGCAGGCTGGATGCTTTATGAATCTTAGGCACCTTGATCTGACATGTAATTTCCAGGAAATTTTCATTTCATCCATTACTATGCTTAGGCTTCTTTGCTGAGCAAACCAAGCGCCTCACACTCTGACTACTCAGCCCCATATATTTATTAAAGTGAAAAGGTGGAAAGCTTCTTATTGTCTGTACTTGAATTACCTGGCTGTTCTCTGCTATCATCATTTGCTTGTTTGTCGGGTCTCTTCAACTGTTCCTTCTTCGACTTAGTCTATTATGGGTTTCATGGCTATTTGTTCAATTTGATCTTTAGTTCATGGTCTATGCTAAAATTTGATTCATGAGTAGGTTTTCTTTCTCCCCTCTGATTTCATTCTATGATATTTCTGCCTCCAGTTGTTATTACTTTGATATTTCCTATCTCATTTATTCCAATGGTTTCAATAAGACATATGGCACTTCCTCTATTCCCTGTAATCATTTTAGGCAGGCACTATGCTCAAATATTTGGCATCCATTGATTTTTCACTTGTACATCACAGTTTAGTTAAGACCATTATGTCAAATATCCTGTATAACATTCCCATTCTTCTTTTTCTCCTGTCATGCTTCTTTGCTCTTGCATAGAGTTTTGTTAGAAATTTCCCTAGAGTGACTTACAAGATGGCTTTCTATATTTCTTTTTTCTTTTCTAAAGATCTCTATTTCAGGGCTTATTGTAGTCAGCTTTATGTTGTTGAAATAGGACCAAGGGAATTGGGATTCTGGGATGCTTCCTGGAACCCCAAGCCCCGAGATCATATCTGCAAACTAACCAAAGAATTGGCAATTCCAGGTTCAAGAAAATTATTTATTTTTATTTTTTTATATTTTTATTTTTTTATTTTAATTTTTTATTGATACCTTCCATACTTACATACAAAAAACATATGATATTTCCCTCCCCTCCCCTCCCCCTATTCTACTTTAGAACACCGATCTCCATCATATCCCCTCCTTCTCTCCATTAGTCTCTCTTTTAATTTGATGTCATCATCTTTTTCTTCTATTTTGAGGGTCTTGCGAAGGTATTGCTAGGCACTACAAGGTCATGGATATCGAGGCCAATTTCTATCTGGGCAGTTGCATTGTAAGAAGTCATACCCTTCCTTTGGCTCTTCCATTCTATCCGCCCCCTCTTCAGCAATGGTCCCTGAGCCTTGGAGGGTGTGACAGAGGTGTTTCAGTGCTGGGCACTCCTCTATCCCTTATTCTCAGCACTATGTTGCCTTTTGGGTGATCCCAGTGGTCATCACCTTCTGAAAAGAGAAGCTTCTCTAACCAGAGGTGAGAGTAGTGTTAATATGTGAACATGAACATTAAGTGTAGTGCCCCCAGGGCAGTTTGATGGGAATAATATATACATTTAGTCAGACAAGAACAGGCTTTATATCCCTAAGGCTCATGACCTCACCTGCCATAAAGAAAATGATTTTTAAAACACCACATTTTATTCAGATTTTATAGAGGAGTGGGGAAAGGGAAAGGCTGGGAGGTAAAGGGAGATAAAGTGGGGAGAAGACAAATACACCACACACCCAAAAGCCCATGTGGTCTACGTGTAGCTCAGGAGCCCATGTGATCAGATACAGATCTTAGAAAAAAATGTGAGAAGGAATTTTAAAAGTAACCTGCACTTTCAAGTAGGATCAAAAGTGAAGATAGTAATAAAAGAAGAAAAAGGTGCCAGGTTGAGAAAGAGCTCTTACCCATCTGAAAATTGGAAAAAACATTGTTGCCAGCTCTGGAAAGAGATGAAAAATGGGCCCCTCTCTCCCTGGATCCAGGCAGATACAGGATTTGTGTTATCTCACATGGACACACCTACACCAGGTGTCCCAGTCAAACAGCCTGGGCTTAGGGGAGAAATCCACCCTTACCTGGGTAGGGTGCACACTTCAGGGTGATCTAACTGGGTGTAATGGATAAACACTAAATCCCAGGATTGGTGCAGGTGGGGCAAGTGAGATAAGTGTGGAATCCTAAGGCCCCTCCCTTTCAGGGCTGCCTTGGTCCTGCAAAGTTAATCTAACTGCCTATTCTGGAACCCCCACAGGATAAACCTCCAAGCCAGACACAGCTGATAGGAGAAATGAAATTTATTTTATGCTTAGAGATCCAGGGAAATTCCATAAAAGCTTGGAAAGCAAGTGCCTTTTAACCACTGAGCCATCTTTCCAGTCCTACATTTTTCAAATTTTTTATTAGTTATGTGAATACTCTGTGTGTAAACAGCATATGTTGGTACCATCCTTACCCTCATCCCTGTCCCTCTCCCTCCAAAGGGACCCTCCTCATTGGGGATGCCAGTTATCCCCATGGGGATTGTGAGTTGTGCATTGGGTGGGTAGCCATCAGTCATGGGGAAGAGAAAATGTCTCTGTGCATAATGTCCCAACCTGTGGCTCTAACAATCTTTCCACCCCCTCCTCTGCAAATTTCCCTGAGCTATGTTGGATTTATTTTAGGTCTACTTCAGTGATGATGTCTTGGGAGCCTCTGTGTCTGTGGACCTCTGGTTTAGCAGGAATTGAGTGTTCTCTGTGTCTATCTCCTTCACCCTTGTGTTGATACCAGGTTCGCTAAGAAAGCAGCACTCTTACTTATTTCCCCAATTACTCTGTGGTTTCAGCTGGGGCCCTGGTGGGATGCAATGGGCTGATTCCCTCCTCAGGTTCTGTGTCCATCTGAAAAAGAGAAGCAGATGTTTCAATGGAGAGTGAAGTCAGCACTGGTTAAATGGGATAACCATTATTAGTTCAGAGAGAATTTAATAGGTGTAGGCCCTCTTATAGCCTGAGATTGGTGGGAGCTTGATATTGGGGAGTGAACTCATTATTTGGATATGATTCTGACTGGTTTCCCAGTTCCAGCTATGGGTTCTGTTCCACTGAGCAGATTTGTTAGCCAATCCAAGAGCAGTTGGTTACCCACCATGGCTATGTGCCACTATTGCACTTGGGTGAGCATCATGTCAAGTTGTTTGCTGCTGAGTAGCTTAGACCTCGAGTTGCTTGGACAGATGTTGCCATTTTTCCCCATTAGCTCTTGTAGCACCTTCTGGCACTAGATGAGCTAACTGTCTGGGGACTGAGTCTCTTCCAGATTCCTGCCAGGTCTCTCCATGTTCCATACTGACAGCATATGGTGTCTTTGGTAGTAGGATCTTACCATTAACTTTTGGTAGGTAATCCAGTTCTCTGACAGAAGTATGTCTTCTTTTTGAAACTTTATAGGTTTCTCTGATCACCAGCTCATTGTGGATGTTAACTACACCCTTTCGTGGGGTAATAGGATAGTGCCAAGGGAAAAGAAGGAAGAAAAAGAGAGGTAATATGAAAGAGAAAGAGAGAGAGAGAGAGAAACAGGAGAAAATTAAGGTTAGTCTTCATCAGACCCTCTCCAGGGCCCTTTGATTAAGCTATTCCCTCTAAGGACCTGATGAAGGTTCAACCTTTTAGTATGTCTTTCAAGATTTAGTAATTTATGGTACCAGTTCCATTTGGGTCCAGTTTTGTGTGTCCCCCCCCCCCAACCATACCCTCTCTCAGTTTCATATCTTTAGCCAAGTTCATCAGTCCATTACAAATTTAACCTTGAACTCTCTGGGCATAGGCAATAAAACTCAGTCTGCCCTTATGCAAGTTGCCCAGTTTCAACAAGTTTTCTGAAGTCTTTCCTTTCCCTTAGAAAGTTCATGAGCAAATCTTCTAAATACAATTCTTTCTGTACATAGCATTTTCAAACTCTCACAAGAATATCATATAAATCTTGGATAACCACTTTAGAAAGCACTTTCAGTTGTAAGTATCAAGTCCATGCCCATTCCTCTACAATAAAAGTTCTAAAAGACCAAAATCCACATGGCCAGATTCATCCTGCACTAACACCCCACTCTCAGAACCAATTTCTGTCATATTCAGATTCACATTGTTGGGATGAATCTCCAAATACTAGACACAGTTTATAGGGGGAACTGAATTTATTTTAGGCTTACAGATGCAGGGGAAGTTCCATAATGGCAGAAGAAGCTGGCCCCCTTTACCAAATCCACTCAGAGAGAAAAGGCCACCACCAGCACCACCAAAAGCAAGCACATACCAGACAATCCAGGCAAAGTTCAAACACTCTGTATACCTTAGACTGGAATTTAGATCCTCACCCTAACACACCTTAGGGCTGAACCATAGGATCTGCCCACAGTGACAACTCCTCCAGCCAAAGAGTTGGAAATCAAAGTTACAAACATGAATAAAACTCCTGAATCTTTTGGGGGTCATCCATTTAAACTACCACAGTGCTTAATACTTTTTTCCCCTCTCTCTGCTCATGTTAACTATTGCTTCTATCATTTTCTTTCCTTTTTTTATAACTCCCTAATGAACATAGTTCTGATTCTTTCTTTAATCTTCTGATTTAATAAAAGTAAGCAGAGAGAGAGAGAGAGAGAGAGAGAGAGAGAGAGAGAGAGGCTCAAGGAAATAAAGAAAGGGAGAGAGAGAGAGAATGGGCATGGCAGGGCCTCCAACCGCTGTAAACGAACTCCAGATGCAGGCACCACTCTGTGCATCTGGATTTATGTGCATGTGCATACTGATGAACCAAACCCAAGTCATTAGGCTTTACAGGCAAGTGCCTTAACTATAAAACAATTACTCTGGCCCCAGTCTTGTTGTTTATAAAAGCTGAGAAAGGGGCTGAAGAGATGGCTTAGCAGTTAACGCATTTGCCAGCAAAGCCAAAGGATCCCAGTTCAATTTTCCAGGACCGACAAAAGCTAAATGCAGAAGGGGAAGCTTGCATCTGGAGTTTATTTGCGGTGGCTAGAAGCCCTGGTGCACCCATTCTCTCTCTGTCTTTCTATCAAATAAATAAATAAATAATATATATTTAAAGCTGAGAAATAGTGGTCAGAGTACAGAGTATCAGGCAGGTGGCCAACTTGGAGGTCATTAAAGATGGACTCCCCACACCTTTTATTTCTTTGTAATACTCTATTTTTTTAAAGAAATATTTTATTTATTTATTTATTTATTTATTTATTTATTTATTTATTTGAGAGAGAGAAAGAAGCAGAAAGAAAGAGAGAGAGAGAGGTAGATAGAGAATGGGCATGCCAGGGCCTCCAGTCACTGCAAACAACTTTCAGATATATGCACCACCTTGTGCATCTGGCTTACATGGGTCCTGGGGAATCAAACCTAGGTCCTTTGGTTTTGAAGGTAAGTGCCTTAATCACCAAGGCATTTCTCCAACTCCCCAATTTTTTTTTTTTTTTTTTGGTTTTGTGAGGTAGGGTCTCACTCTGGTCCAGGCTGACCTGGAATTAACTATGTAGTCTCAGGGTGGCCTCGAACTCTCGGCGATCCTCCTACCTCTGCCTCCCGAGTGCTGGGATTAAAGGCGTGCGCCACCACGCCCGGCTTCCCAAATTTTTAATAAAGGGAAAATGTCACAATTGTCCCTCCTTCTAATTTGAAATGGCATGTGGAAGCAGGGAGGAAGTTTCATAATTGCTCCTCCTTAAGAGTTAAAATACAATGAGAACAGGAGGAGGGTGGACATAGCAGAGCTTTGTTGAAACCCATTAAGGCAAAGTCATTTCCTTCTGGTAAATCATAGCTACATTATAGATTTTTTTTTTAAGTTTTCTTAAAAATTTTATTTTATTTTATTTTATTTATTTTTGGAGAAAGACACAGAGAAAGAGAGAGAGAGAGAGAGGGAGAGGGAGACAGATAGAGATGGGCGCACCAGCAGACTTTCAGCTACTGTGAACTAAATCCAAATGTGTGGCCCCCTTGTGGTCAAGTGTGGCATTGCGCCCTTGTGTCACTTTGCATCTGGCTAAACGTGGGACCTGGAGATTGGAACGGAGTTCTTAGGCTTAGCAAGCAGGCGCCTTAACTGCTAAGCCATCTCTCCAGCCCTCCTTTAAAATTTTTGAATCTACTCAGTCATATGATTTTTGTTCAACAGGTACCTGTGTGGTACCTCTGAGCATTCTAAACTGCACAAAGACATATTGCTGCCCTCCTCTCTTAAGAGTTAATCCAAATGGGTCTGTCAATCACCTGGACAGGATGCTATCCCTTCAGAAAGCCATCCTAGAAACAGGGTATATCTGAAGACAAATTAAGACGTTTGTGTGTGTGTGTGGGGGGGGGATAACTGTCCCCTTCGTGAGCTGTGTACTCACAGACCCCAGAAGGCCTTCTTCAATACAGTTGCTGATAGACCCTCACTGCTGAAGCTGTCGTTGTGTGTGTCCTGACTCAGAAAATGTAGCTCTTTCTAACTCCCTATTAGATTATCAGCCCAAGTACTAAACCTACTTTTCCTGAAACTGGGTATTTTTACTCTTTCTCTGAAGACACTTTCACGCCCATGCAGCTGCTCACAGACTTACCCTGTTGAGTACGCCTGCCTTCCCAACCTTTGTCTCAGAAATGTTGACTTTCTGTCTTCTTAACCATTGCTTCCTGGCAGCTACCAAGATTTCCAACTTGCCTGCTCTGTTTTTTTGTTTGTTTGTTTGTTTTTCTCTCATATGTCAATAAAATTTTTCTTAGGCTTCTTCATAATTTTGCTTTAAAATTATTATTTTCCTTTAATTTGATACATGTATACTTCTGTCTATGAATTAAGTAAGGGTGGATGCATGTGTCTTGAATTCAGGAAGGTAATTAATATAGGAATGAGTTTTGATATTCAAAGTTTGTTCTGTGGGCCAGCAGCATGGACATCATCTAGTACTTGTTACAAATACAACCTACCTGAGGTCCACACAGCCAGATCTGCTTTCAATTAATTAATTATATGCTGTTGTACAAACTCAAGGCCTTGTAGATATGGGCAAGCATCCCTACTCATCTTTCTTTGTCTCTTTCTTTCTTTCTTTCTTTCTTTCTTTCTTTCTTTCTTTCTTTCTTCTTTTTCTTTTTCTTTTTTTTTGAGGTAGGGTCTCACTCTATCTCAGGCTGACCTGGAATTCACTATGTAGTCTCAGGATGGCCTCGAACTCACGGTGATCCTCCTACCTCTGCCTCCCGAGTGCTGGGATTATAGGCGTGCACCACCACACCTGGCTCCCTACTCAATTTTTAAAAAAATATCTTTATTTAATTTGCATGTGTGTGTTTGTATGTGCTGCATTTAAGAATTTGCACATTCATACATGTGTGGATGCCTATGTGTACACATATATGTACAGGGCAGAGGATAACCTCAGGACTTGTTCCTTAGAAACTGTCCATCTGTTTATTGAGATAGGGTTTCTCTTTGGTCTGAAGTTCAATGATTAGGTGAGACTGGCTGGCTAATGTTGTTGAGGTTTCTGCCTGTCTCAACCCCCCCCCACAGCTGGGATTATAGGAGTACACAGCTGTGTCTGGCATTTTAATGTGGGTTGTGGTGACTGAACTCAGGTCCTTATGCTGGTGAGGTAAGCGCTACTGCCTGAGCTATCTTGCCAGCCCAGAATCTGCATTTTTATGGGATGTATGCACATTTAAATTAGAAACTACTGGTGTGGAAGACAGCATCTTTAAAATTCAGATCAAGCTCAGTTGTAGCACTGTTGAGACTACTTCTTAAAAATATGTATGTACATATGCTTTGTTTATTTATTTTAAACTTTTTTTTTACATTTTATTTATTTTTTGGAGAGAGACACAGAGAGAGACAGACAGAGAGAGAGGGAGAGGGAGACAGATAGAGATGGGTGTGCCAGCAGTCTCTCAGCTGCTGCGAATGAAATCAAGATGTGTGTGCCCCCTTGTGGGCAAGTGCGGCATTGCGCCCTTGTGTCACTTTGCATCTGGCTAAACGTGGGACCTGGAAATTGGAACTGGGTTCTTAGGCTTAACAGGCAGGTGCCTTAACCTCTAAGCCATCTCTCCAGCCCTGTTTATTTATTTTACAGAGAGTATGGGCACACCAGGGCTTGTTGCCACTGGAAATAAGCTCCAGATGCATGCCCTATTTTGTGCATTTGGCTTTACATGGGTTCTGGGGAATTGAACCCAGGCAGGCAGGCTTTTTAAAAAAAGCTACTTTAAACAATGAGCAATCTCTCCAGCCCCTAGGGAGTCTTTTGCTAGCTTATTTTACTTCTTTGAATTTCTATTTGCATACCTATCACATGTAAACAATAATCCCTAACCGTAAAGTTATTGAAGATGATGGGAATCAAATGAGCACATGAGTCTGTGGAAGTCAGCAGACAGTAAAAATTCTTATGGATTTCAAAGGGACAGAAATGGGAGAATATTTCATTCTTCTTTACATTTCAAGTTCATTAGAAGGGGAAAATACCTGGATCAAAAGTATTACCTTCCTTCCCTTCCTCCCTCCCTCTCTCTCTCTCTTTCTTCCCTCTCTTCATTCCTTTCTTTTTCCTTCCTTCCTTCCTTACTTTCAATAAAGTGAGACAGAGAGAAAGAGGCAGACAGAGAGAGAGAGAGAGAAAGAGAGAGTGAGCATGGGTACACCAGGGCCTCCTGCCACCGGAAATGAACTCCGGATGCATGCACTACTTTTTGGGTACTGGGGAATCAAATCTGGGCCATTAGGGTTTGCAAATAAATGACTTTAACCACTGAGCCACCTCTCTAGCCCCTATTCTTATTTTTCTACCTGCCATCAGAAATAAACCCCTGCATTTTCTAAGCCAGAAAAGTGATTGGACTTTGGATTGAGAGCCAAATGACAAGCTTGAGCAAGTCACAGAATTTTTGTAGGTTCTCCATTTTCTCATCTTTAAAATGTGATAAGTAATATTTTTTCATAAGGTTGTCTTGAGAATGAAATGAAAATAATGTGGTTATTTATGCATTCTTCCTGAGCTGGGCTAGACAGGCAGAGTGGGGAGTATGGGAAAAGACATCTGCATCATGGCTGGAGGCTGGTGCAATCACAGAGTTGCCTTACAGAAAGATGTAAGGTCACCATTATAACAGGAGAAATAAGGCCATTCACATCCAGGCAGGGTCAACATGGCCTACTGAGATGACAGCTAACTGTCCTTTGCTTCCTTACCATAATATCATAGTCATGCAAAACCATCTGCTCCTATCAAGAGCCTAACATCTTATCACATCTCAAAGGCCCTATAAGAACACAAAAGATTATTAAACCTCATTCTTAGAAAGTTCTGACCCACTTGGAATTCTCCACCTTTCCTCTCCCTTAATTCCATTGAAGTTTGCTCATAAAACTAGTTATTCATAATCCCAGCTGTGTAAGTCACTGGAGAAACCTTCACTCAACTTTTAACTACGTACCTGTGCCCTGTAATAAAATTCCCCCCAAGCCCTTACTTGTTTATTTGTATTTTTCTCAGAGGGTGGCAAGAACTTGGAAACACTGGTTAGTAGACCTCAGTCTGGTCCATCTGAGGGCGTGCCTGTCTTCCCTTTGCTTAGTAACACTTCCATCTATGCACTCCAGAATCAGTTATTAACTGCCAGTTGCATGATGGGCCCTTTGAAAGAACACATAATCCTACCAAGTCACTCACTCTCTAAGAAGATATGTGTAGGCTCTATCTCCCAACAATTGTAGAATATATCAAAGTGCCAGACATTGTGGTAAGAACGCTGTGTCCCTTTGGCTTTCTTCTTAAGAAAACCGAGGTACCTTGTCCAGGCTATTCAGTTAGGAAGTGGCAGATACCGAATATAGTAAACCCTATGAGCATAAGTTGTAGAACCATCCTTCTGCAAACGTTACTCTTATAATCCAGGCAGAAGAGCAGACCAAGAACTTGATTGCTCTTTTGGAAACCCCTCGGCCTCCCCTTATTCCAGTTCTATTTTGCATCTTTTTCTAAGGAATTAATTCCTTCCAATGTGTTCTGTTTCTCTTGTACATATGCCTCCAAGCTGGATCTGGGACTGAGAAGTTACCTGCAGAAAGTTGCAATTCACTCTCTTTCCATCTCTGTAAGCAAACAAAAAGCTGAGGTGAAATCTCTCACACACCTTTGAATTCTCCAGCAGACACTTGGTCTCTGCTGTCTCTCTGCTGTGGTTGAATTGATTTTCTGTGTCATTTCCCCCTTAAATTTTAAGGAGCATGTATCTTCATGAAAAGAACAAAAGGAGAAAAACAACTTGTAAATTATCACAGGAGAAACCCCTGCTAAAAGCAGTAAGTTTGCTGACAGATGGCAGGAGCATTTGAGAAGTGAGTACCATATTTACTAAGTCTAACCCATTTAGGAAGCCAAAAAAGTGTTATCTAATTCTATCCCCTGTGTATGTGTGTGTTCTGGAATAAACAGATGCCTAATGAGGAATGTGTCTCGTGTGGCTTTGGGGGAACCTGGATAAATGCAGGTTCTGACTCAGGGTTTGATTTTGACAAATATCAGTGCGCAGAGTTGACTCTACGGTAAATAGAGTCATCAGAGAAAACACTGCGTTAAAATGCTGTCAAAGCAACAACATTAATTTTTAAAACAACACACTCTGAATTATTGTATCACATAAATTTGTCTCTTAATGTTTCTCTATTATTTATGCAGTTTTATAACTTGCAAATTACTAAAAAGGACACATGCCCTGGCACTGTTAGGAAATCTGGATTTGTGCCTGCCTGGTACAACTAATTAGGATGTTACCAAGCTTCTGAAACAGTGAGGAAACAGTTCATGAAGATGCCCTGTTGTTTATAGAACGTGCTGTAGAACATACCCCTTACCTTGGTTTCCTTCCTCCAAAAGTCCCAGTTTTCTAAAATAAAGAAATGTTGATACTGTTTGTCAGATGAAGACATATCATGATGCAGTCTCGGCCACAAAGCATAAATAAAGCCCGGGATACTGTCTATATGATAGGAACTTGGAATCGACTCAGATTCCAAGTGAGCACATATTATATAATTTATAGAAAGTGGGCTTTCTGGCTGTTATTTAATGCCACGGAGAGTTTCTTCACATGAAACATTGAGATTGATGACTGGCATTGGGTCACCATGGGTTATACATATCTCACTAAGTAGTAAAAAGCCAAAGACTTTTTTAGCTTCCTCTCCTTCTTTCCCTCTTTATTTCTCTTGTTTAAAAGCATGATGGCATATTTGCTAACTAATTAATTTTAGACAAAATTAAACTTCAAAATAAGAATTTGCGTTAAAGATAAACACATCGTAATGATGATAGGTCCGTTTTCTAAGAACAAGCTAATCAGTCCTATGTGTGCACATCTCTCTGGCTAGTGACTGACGGGTATGGGATGCAACATGTCAGCTATGCTGTGCCCTCTGTCAGGGCAAGCTCAACAGTAGTGTTCCAGAAATTGTTAAGGATTAAGCTGAAGCTATGCAGACCAAAAGAAAGGAGGGACAGTGGAGAGGGCAGGAAGGAAAGATATGCAGAGGGAAGGAGGAGGGAAGAGTTAAGTTGTTTCTCTCTCCCATGCCTGCTGAGAGGGCAGTTAGAGAAGGACCATTGCCAGGTCTTTCAGTTCAAGCAAGAGAAGCTGTAATAAAGACTTGAATTTCTATTAACTTTAGTCCTTCATTTTTAAGGTATAAATTGCAAAAGGTGACAGAAGAAAATCTGTTGGAGGCTTTCTACTAAAACAATGTTTACTGCACCAGCAGATCAGATAAGTGCTGATTTTACTGATGTAGAGTCTGAAAGCCTTTTTAATTTTTTTTTTTTTTTTTTGAGAGACACAGAGAGAGAGAGACAGAGAGAGAGGGAGAAGGAGATAGAGAATGGGTGCGCCAGCAGTCTCTCAGCTGCTGTGAACGAAATCCAGATGCATGCGCCCCCTTGTGGGCAAGTGTGGCATTGCGCCCTTGCGTCACTTTGCATCTGGCTAAACGTGGGACCTGGAGATTGGAACCAGGTTCTTAGGCTTAGCAGGCAGGCGCCTTAACCACTAAGCCATCTCTCCAGCCCTGAAAGCCTTTTTAAAGCCAAGGTTACTAGCTGTGTTGGGTTAGCTTCCTTAAGTAGGCAGAGCTAATCCTGGGAAACCAGTTAGTCATTTACTTCTCCAGGTGGGAGGCAGAGTGTTTTCTTTCTCTCTAAAATTCAAAAGATTCTAGTTATGTGAAGGTCCCAGAGATGATTCTTGAGACTTTTGGATGGGACCAACCACAATTCAAGATTTATTAGCAGAACTTATTTTTTTTTCTTTCAAGTAATTTGCTGAGCTGTGCTGTGCTGTGCTGTGCTACTTGGCAAGCTATTAATTAACCTTTCTGTACCCGATACGTTCTTTTCCACTTACTTCAGATTTCTTGCCTCACTGAAATAGCAAATATGAGCAAGACAAAAACAAAATTGGAGATGTGACTTTGTTTAAGGTAGAAATTCTCAAAGTCCGCTGCTGATTATGACTGAGGGGTGATCACATGGTTTTTGGCTTTGCCCAACGGCTCTGTCTCAGGCTCTTTCCCATTTCTACATAGGCTCGTTTTCTCTGCTGTGGACTTTTCAAGGGTGTTTTGTTTTTGTGTTTTCTAGTCCTCTTCACTAGAGGACTTGTTCTCCTGGTATTCATCACTGCTGGCATCCAATTTACCCATGTCCTCATAATTACTTAGGTCACTTTCATCTTCTTCATCATCTCCCACAAATCCTCTTTATCCCAGATTCTCTTCATCTGCTTCCTCATCTTTTTTCATCATCTTCTGAAGAGTCACTCTCTGCCTCCTATTGCTCCAGAGCCTCGTGGAAGGCAAGGATGGAGATGTTGTAGATATCACCGTATGTATCCTTTTTCAGTCTTGCCAGCAACTCCTTCTCATTCGTGTGGTCTAGCTGAGCAGCTATCAGTGCTTTTTCAAAACTCTCTCCTTTTCTCACTTCTTTTGACCTCCTACTCAAAGGAACAAGTTTATTCCGTCTCTTTAGTGTAACCTTTCAAATTCAAATTAGATACTATGTTATCTTAGTAAATCTCTGCTTTCTGCTTACATTTGTGTTGAATGAAGCAGGGCCAGTAAATTAAATTTTCATCTGTTTGTTCCAGTGCTCTCTCACAGTTATTACTTAGTTGTACCTGTTCCCAGAGACACCTAGAAAAGCTGCTCATTCTATGACCTTCATATTCAGGTAGCATTGTCCTTTCTTTTCTTTGATTGTGGCATACTGACTATTTGCCAGGGGACAGGATGACCGATTACACAGGCCAGTCAGGCTGTATTCATTTCTGCAAAAGCCCTGAATCTTGGTTCTTATTTTGAAGGAACAGAATTACTTGTTTCCTAGTGTATTCCAGATAACATCCTCTGACTGCATTGTGCCCCGGGTACAGCGTCCAGTGGGAGGCTGGAACAGGAAAGTGAACCTGTACCTGTTTTTTTTTTAATATTTCATTTTTATTTATTTATTTGAGAGAGAGAGAGAGAGGGAGAGAGAGAGAAAGAGAGGGAGAGGGAGAGAAAGAATGGACGTCAGGGCTTCAAGCCACTGCCATCGAACTCCAGATGCATGCACTACTGTGTGCATCTGATTTTTGTGAGTACTGGGCAATTTAACCTGTGACTATAGGCTTCACAGGCAAACACCTTAACCACTAAGCCATCTCTTCAACCCTGAACCTGAATTTTTTAAACTCCAAAATCTTTGTGAAAGACTTCGATCAAGGCACCAATGAAATTAGGGAATGATTCAGTAAATGTGTTTTATGGTTCTTAGTAAACTCACATTTTAAAAATTATTGTTGTATTTAAGTACTGGGTGGTATACTTATCAAACATGAATAAGTCTTATCAAATACTTTGCCCATCTGTCATCACTAGGTCAGATCCCTGTTTCCTGGCTCCTCCCAGTTCCCTGGTCCTGGTTCCCTGCGCTGGACACTGTGTGGGCACTGTGTGGAATAAGTAGGACATATCCAGTTCCCTGGTCACAGTAGGTCCGATTGTGACTTGCTTGTGGAGACCTGCTCCCTGTGTGAGCTGTAGAATCAGGCCTTTTGCTCTGGTATCCTGACTGGCCACTGGGAACCAACATCCCTGTTCACCTGAGTCAGAGGGTGCATGGGCCAAAGGACAAAAAGTTGCTTCCTCCTCCAAAAAAATAGTCTCCCTAAAATTGGTAGACAACAGTGCAAAAAAGTCAATGAAAGTCAGAAAACTGAGAGATCTCCACCAAGGATGCCTAGTCCTACAATGTAAGCCTCCAATAAAATCATAGAGAAATCAACAGAAATTCAATCCCCAAATGAAAATACAACAACCAATGAGACCTGGATTAAAGGAATTGCTTAACAGGAAGCAAACCATCAAAGAACCAACAATCATATCAATGAAATTGAAGAGAATCATCTCTTAGAGTGTTCAGCTTTTGACAATAGGCTTAACTTGATTGAAGAAAATGTTAGAACCCTCCAAAGAGACATGAATAAATTGAAGGTGCACTAGCAGTAACAGGTGAAATAAATAAAAGAGATTGAAATTGGAAAGGAAGAAGTCAAGTTAGCCCTAATTGCAGATGACAAGATCCTGTACATAAGTGACCTGAAAGTCTCCATCTCAAAACTTCTAAAGGTAATTATTTCCTTCAGTAAAGTGGCAGGATACAAAATCAATGCATAAAAATCAGTAGCTTTTCCATATGCAAAGGACAAATATACAAAGAAAGACATCAGTGGGGCTGTCCCATTTTTTCAATAGCAACAACAAAAAAATAAATACCTTAGTATAACAGTAATCAAGGATGTGAAAGACCTATATAATGAAAACAATAAAGAAACTCAAGAAAGCAATTGAGGAAGTCTTGAGAAGATGGAAAGACCTTCCATGTTCCTGGATAGGTAGAATTAATATTGTGAAAATGGCAATTCTACCAAAAGCAATAAAACAATATGCACATTTAACACAATACCCATGAAAATACCAGCATCATTTGTCACATAGATTGAAAAAATGATCTCAAAATTCATATGGAGTGGCAGTAGGCCTTGGATAATCCAAACATATCCTCAGGGAAAAACAAACAAATAAAAAGAAACAACAACAACAAACACCTTACCTGATGTAAAGCCATATTACAAAGCCATAGTAACAACAGTAGCATGGTACTGGAATAAAAACAAACATAGACCAATGGAGAAGAATAGAAGACCCAGACTTTAGGTCAAGTAACTACAGCTACCTGATGTTTGACAAATGTGCCAATAATGTAGAATGGAGAAAAGACAGCAAGATCAACAAATGGAGTTGGACAAATTGGATGACCATATGTAGAAAAATGAAATTAGACCCACTCATCTCTCCACACTCAAAAATCAAGTCCAAATGGATTAAAGACTTCAACATAACACCTGAAACTCTTCAAGTACTGGAAATAAAAATGGGAGGCACTCTCCATGATATTGGACTGAGAAAATATTTCCTGAACAAAACCCCCGTAGTCTAGGAAATTAAACAAGCACTCAAACAATGGGATCTCATGAAGCTAAAAAGCTTTTGCACAGACAAACACACCATAAGCAGAACCAACAGATTGCCCACTGAATGGGAGAAAACCTTTGCCAGTTATACCACTGACAGAATCCCAATATCTAGGACCTACAAAGAACTCAAAAAAGTAAACAATAAAAAAATCAAACAACCCACTCCAAAAGTGGGGCAGAGAATGAAATAGGGAGTCCTAAGAGGAAGAATTTCAAATGCCTAATACACAGTTAAGGAAATTTTCAACATCCCTAACCATTAGAGAAATGAAAATTAAAGCAACTATGAGATTACACCTTATGCCAATAAGGATGGAGAACATTAAAAATCTAATGAAAACAAATGTTGGTGAGGATGTGGAGAAGTAGGAACACTCATTCACTATTGGTGGGAATGTAAGCTGGTACAACCACTATGAAAATCAGTATGGAGATTCCTGAAGAGGAATATAGAGTTACCAACATACCCTCTTATTCCCTTACTGGGCATTTACCCTAAAAGTTCCACACCTCAATTCAGAGATATTTGCTCAACCATGTTTATAGCTCCTCAGTTCATAATACCTAAGAACTGGAATCAACCAAGGTGTCCATCATTGGATGAATAGATAATAAAGATGTGGTATATCTACATGATGGAATTCTACTCAGCAGTAAGGAAAAATGACACAATGAAATTTGTAGAAAAATGGTCTTTCATGGAACAGATCATTCTAAATGAACTCATATAATCACAGAAAGACAATCATCACATGATCTTACTCATCTGCATTTCCTAATCTGGATCAGCCCGAGTTGCTGACATACCTGAACAGCATCTCATGGCTTGGACAATAGGGATGGTAGGGCTCAGGAGAAGGGAAAGGGTGGGTGGGGGAACAGACTGACCCCAAATTGAACTGGTACCATAGAAACATATATCCTGGATGTTAAACTAAAAGGTTGAACCCTCAGCAGGACCTTAGGGGGAGCATCTGAATCAAAGGGACTTGGAGAGGGTGAGATGAAGTCTAACCTTAAATTTCTCATGTTTCTCTTTTTTTCTGTCTTTTTCTTTTCCTTTGGTGCTGGCATTTAATTCCCTATACCAGAATGCAGTTAATATCAATAATGAGCTATTGATCAGAGAGATCTACAAGGTTTCCCAAAACAAAGAAGACAGACTTCAGTCAGAGCACTTGATTACCCATCAGAGGTTAATGGTAAGACCCTACTGCTGAAGACACCACACACTGTTGGCACAGACCATGGAGAGACCAGGTTTCAATCCGGAAGAAAGCCAGACCCCAGACAGTTAACTCATTTAGTGCTGGAAGGCACTACATGAGCTACCAGAGGAAAGTGGTTAACATCTGTCTGAGCAATTCAAAGTCTAAGCTACTCAGGAGCAAACAACCTGACATGATGCTCACACAAGTGCAATAGTGGCACACAGCCATGGTGGGTAACCAACTGCTCTTGGATTGGCTAATGGACCTTATCAGTGAAAAGGAACCCATATCTGGAACTGGGAAACAAGTCAGAATCATACATAGATAATAATTTTGCTTTCTAATATCAATCTCCCACCAATCTTGGGCTATAAGAGGGTCTGCAGCCTTTAAATTCTCGCTAACTTAATAGTGGTTATCCCATTTAACTGGTGCTGACTTCACTCTCCATTGGAGAATCTGTTTCTCTTTTTTATATGGAAGCTGGACCTGAGGAGATAAATGGCCCAGCACACTTCACCCCAGCCCCAGCTGAAACCACAGAGGAATTGGGTAAATGAGCAAGAGTGCTGCTTTCTTACTGAATCTGATATCAGTAGAAGGGTGAAGGAGATAGACACTGAGGACACTTAACACTTACCAAACCAGAGATCCAGAGGCTCCTAAGAGCCCATCACTGAAGTAGACTTAAAATACACCCAACATGGCTCAGGGAGTTTTGTGGAAGAGGGGGCGGAAAGATTGTTAGAGCCACAAGTTGGGACATTATGTACAGAAACATTGCCTCTCCCCGATAACTGACTGCTGCCCCCACAATGCATGACCCACAATCCCCATGGGGTTGACCTGCATCCTCAAAGAGGAGGGCCCCTTTGCAAAAGGAGCAGGAAAGGGATGGTATCAACACGTGTTGTTTACATACTAAGTATGTCCATATCTAATAAAAATAAATTTTAAAAATATCATTCAACATATATTTCCTTAGAACAAGGATATTTTATTACACAAACACAAAACCATTTTCATACCAAATTAACATTGATAGAGAAGTCTTATCTAAGATAGTCACACCCCAGTATCGTTCAGCTCACTCTCCTCTTTCTGCCAGGCCCAAATTACAACAGCCTGAAGTATCACACTTGGCATTTCTTTTCCAGGTAGCTTCATCTTACTTTCATCCTCTTTATGTTTTCATGTTCATTGTGCCTTTGAATAATCTAGACTATGGCTTCAAATGTGGGTTCGTCTAATAGAACCAGTATGGTATTTTAAAATATGATCATTGAAACATAGGAATGAAAGACATCCCCCTTCTAGTCCTATGTTTTCTACTGAATTAGTAACTCCTTATGGTCATGATGATCATGATGGTGTGTATTTTACCTAGTTTTAGTGTTTTATAAAATCAGAGGTATGGTAGAGGCCTGTTCTCAATGTGACAGAATGCCCTCAGCAATGACAGAAATCAAATGTTTCATGGCGGTGATGACAAGAAATTGGAAGAGCCTAGATCTTGGGGGCTGAATAAATTCCTAATTTGCCAGATGAATTCATGAGGAGTGCATTCTATTATTAGAAAAACACTCTCCAAAATACCACTGAGGTTGGGGCAAAGTTGAGCCCATCAATGATCATGAGAAAAGCAGAAGCAAATTTTGTTTCCAAAGTACCATGATGAGTCTCTCTGACAACCTCAGGAGAGTTGAGGAAAGGCTCAGTATGTCACTGAGATTGCACTTTCTACTTTCTTGGAAAGATGGAACCATGAAGAGAGTGGATGTGCCTTTGCCTCTATGTTGTAAAATAAAGTTCATTTCCATTCCCAAATCATAATGTGTGTGCATGATCACATATATGTGCATTTACCAATATGCTATAGCATTCTAAATATTTATGGAATGGTAGAGTATTTTTCTTATGATCTTATTTATCAAAATACATTGGGAATATTGTATTTTTAAACACCTCCAATGTGTTTATCCTTTTGAAAGTGTATGCTAGTTTGTGATAGGTTCTCTTGCAGTAAATATTAAGACATGCAGAGAAAGTACATAGACCTTTTATAAGCAAAATTTGATACTGCCTCTGTCATTCTAAGAAAGTTTTAGCTCTAAGAAAGTTGGCACTTATGTTTTCCTTACAGAAAATAATTGCATAATATTCTTTGTATTTTTTCAACATTGACAGATGGTAAGTGAACAGCCTGAGAGGAGGAGAGGTGACCTGACTCCCTTCTGCAGTGTTAGAAAAGATATCAAAGCAGGAGGCAGACACTCTCCATGCCAGAGACTTTGTTTTTTTTCTCACTTATCTCTTTCAAACTGGTCATAAATTGCTTTATTGAATTCTACTGTGTCATTTTACAACATAATAAAGTCATTCCTTTTTATATTCTCATTGAAAAAGTGCCTTAGCATGTGAAAAAGAAAGATTTTCTCAGTTCATCTGAGGTTGAGAGTAATTGGTAAAGAAAATTGTTCAGAAATCTGTCATGTCATAATAACAATATATGGAAACAGAGTATATCAATTTGCTACTCAAAAGGAAAAGCAAAAGGAAACCTTCCAATGAACATTTTTTTTTTCTGTGGGCTGCAGGGAAATTTTTGATGTGATTTCCCCAACTCTACAAACAAAGTACGCTAGAATTATAATGCTTTGCATGATGTCACATAAGCTATTTGTTGATTAAACAACATATTAAGAACATTCTGTATTGTCAACAGGAATTCTTCATCCATCTTTCCTTCTTGTTTAGCATATTATGGAACCAGTTAACCCAACAGCTTCTAAGGTAAAAGTTCTAAGTTATCATATTTGCATATATTTCTTAAAAAATAGAAAAACCATCTTAACAGTGAAAATTTCTTATATATAGTAGGGGTGGCCGAATATGAAGATACACAATTCAGGTACTTGTGTTCTCAAATATCTCACATATCAACAAGAGAAGGGAGGGCTGAAGAGATGGTTCAGTGGTTAAGAAACTTGCCTGCAAAGCCTAACAACTACTGTTGGATTCCCTAGTGCCCATGTAAAGTCAGATGCACAGAGTGGTGCATGTGTTTAAAGTTTCTTCAGCCATTTTCAGTGGCTGGAGATCTTGGGTGGCTTTGATCTCGGCACTCAGGAGGTTGAGGTGGGAAGACTGCTGTGAGTTTGAGGCCAGCCCGGGACTACATAGTGAATTACAGGTTAGCATGGGCTAGAGTGAGACCCTACCTCGAAAAACAAACAAACAAAAAAAAACAAACAAAAAGATGGGAAAAATGGACAACAGCAACAAATGACAACTGAAACTAGACAGAGTACAGAAGTTAAAATGAAATTAAAATTAAAATTTGGTTCTCATTTGTTTACTAACTGTGGGCTAGTAATATTAATCATCATTATTTAACAAAAAGGGCATGTGATATATTGGACTAAACTGTTAAAATGCTAGTGATTGTTATTCTGTTTTATTGACACCAAGCTTTACACAAAGTAAATATATGTTTAAATCAAGATAATAGTATTTGGCATTCCATTGGTGATGTATTCTGGCAGCCAGAAAATATATATATATTCCCACAGTAGATGTAATGAAACCAATGATTTTCTTATACTTTAATTTTTCTCAAAATTTAATATAATACACACATGTAACTACAATCCAGAATCCCTGAATATTGTGTCATTTTCCCACATATATTTACTTAGTACATACTAATAATGGACTATCATGTATTGAGTCATGCTAGCAAGAAAGAGCTGGGGAATACTAAGGGTCCATTTTGTAGCTGTGAGAATTGTAGACTTAAATTATGGTGGTAGAGATAAATTTGGGGGGAAAGCCTCAGGTCTTTGCAGGCAAAACATATTTATGTAAACACATTTAGATGATTTTAGTTCTGGCACAAGCATATTATAAAATTGATTTATAATGGATTATCATTAAAGATTTTTAGAAGCAAATTACTTATAATACTTAGAATATTTTTTAATTTTTAAATTATTTATTTACTTACCTGAGAGAGAGAGAGAGAGAGAGAGAGAGAGAGAGAAGAAGAGGAAGAGGTAGATAGAGATAAGAGAATGGGCACTCCATGGCCTTTAGCCACTGCAAATGAACTCCAGATGCATACACCACCTCATGCATTTGGTTTATCTAGGTCCTTAGGCTTTGCAGGCAAGCGCCTTAGCCACTAAGCCATCTCTCCCACCCTACAACAAATATTAACCTTATCTTTCCAGGTGATCTTAGTTGAAGAAAGAAAAGGTCATTGGATAATACGTTGAGCCTACTTTGTGAATTAATATGGCACCCAGCTCTGTAGTAACAATACAAGACTTTCAACTGGATTTGTGATTACTGATACTTGATAGAGCATTTGAAAAAAATAAATCAGGGGCTGCGCACATGGCTCAGCAGTTAAAAACTCATACTTCTTAAGCATACGGGTCTCTTGGGCAGGAGACTGCCATGTTGGACTTCTCTGAACCCATGTAAAAGCTGAGCATGGCCACACATCTCTGTGACTCTAGTCCATGGCAGATGGGGACCAAAGAGTCACTGGAGCTCCCTGAAGGACAGCAGCTCTCGGTTGAGGAAGAGAGACACCCTCTCAAAGCAAGATATACACAGATGAGTGAGGAGAAAAGGACACACAATGTTCTCCACTGGCCCTTGCACACGTGCACATCTGCACACACACATTCATGCACCATACCACACAATACTCTTCACAGATAGATTTATTTTAAAAATATGTATGAGACTCTTCTGCTTGAAGATTTCCAGTGGTTTCTGTTGTATTTGGAAGAAACCATAAAACCTGAGAACATCTGGTTCTTGCTTCCTCTTCCCCTTCAATCTCATTTCTTAACACTCCCCCATTTTTCAGGACATCTTTGTCTCATGTTTCCTGCGGTGAAAAGCCCTTCCCAGTTCCAAATGACTATCTTCTTTTTAGATTTAGCCATCAGCTCAGCACTTACCACCCATGAGAAGCTTTCCTTTACCAAGAATGGAGAATCTCCATTTCAGTTAGATAACTATTTTCTTCACACTAGTAATAGCATTCATTAATGCTTTATTTGTTTATTTTCTTTGTTCTGGTTGGCTGCCATTTGAGGGTAAATGCGAGGAAGACAAGAACCTTATTTTTCATGTCTACAACTATAATCATGCAGCCTAGAACACTGTATGGTATGATTAACAGCTGAATAAGTGACTGGATAAATGACATTTAATTTCTTTCCTTTTATTTTACTCTCTCTCTCTTTCTGTGTGTGTGTGTGTGTGTGTGTGTGGTGATGTGATGTGTGTGGTGCATGTTCCTCTGTGTCACCTTGCAGCACCCCATGTGCTCAGCTGTGGTGGAGGTTACGGGGTGGGGGGCACACATCTATAGTGGTTGGACTAGACTATTGGGTGTCCTGCTCCATTCATTCTTGTTTTGAACTGGGGACTCTTACTTATACTAGATTTTGCTATTTTTCATGAGCCTGGGTGATTTCCAGGCTTCTGTTTCCCTTTGTATGTGTATGTTACAGGTGCATGGCAATGACCAGCTGTTTATGTGGGATCTGGTAATTTGAACTCCACTGGCTTCCATGCCCCTCAGGTCCTCATGTGTGTTCAGAAAGCACACTTAACTGAGCCATCTCTCCAGCCTTCTTTTCTTAAAAAAAAAAAAATTACTCATGACACTCTCTTATTCTTCCCACTAAGAAGACTGATGTAGAAAGACTCAAGACTTTGGAGAAGAACTGTATCTACCGTGTCAATTTTCTTCCAGTACATCTTTCTTTCCTTTTTCCCACTAGGTTAGGGGAGACAATCTATGTGCTATATTAGCTACTTTCATGTTGTTGTGACCAAATATATAAAAGAAATAAGGGGAGAAATATTTTACGTTGACTCCTGGCTTCAGTACATCATGGTGGGGAAGGTCTGGCCAAGCTGCTCAGTCCATGGAGGCACAAGAGTGTTGTGGATGCTGTTCATATTAAGGTAGACCTGGAGGCAGACAGAGTGGCAAAAACTGTAGGCTAGGTATAATTTGCCAAAGTCTGTCCTTTGTAACCTGTTTTTGCCACCCAGATCCAATTTCGTGAAGGCTTTAAACACTCCCAAATATAGTGTTATCAGCTCAAAGCATCAGTTTGGGGAGATTTTCATCCCCAAACCAAATAGGTACCCATGGGCATTCTATCATCTTTCTCAATTCCATTGTGTTGATCAATGCTACTTCTATTCCATCTTGAAGTGAAGGAAACAGAAACTGTTCTTGGGAATAAATCCAACACTTCCAGATTTAATCTCTCCAGTTTTCTTTGTGGTCTGTGTCTTTGGTGAGAGAAAGGAGACAAGTGTTCACTTAGTTCATTCTTGCCACAAGTGAAATGATCACTTCTACTAGTTGACAAACTGAACAATCTATCCCGAGCTCTATAAGACAATAAGAGATTACTGCCAAGATGTATCCAGAAATTCCATATGGGGCCAAGTCTGCCATATCCTAAGAAAAATAGGTGCCATAGCTGTTTACCCACATCTCAAACAGCCCCTTAGTTATCCCATGGAAATCTACAGCTTTGTTAGAGGGTGATAATTCTTGCTTTAATTCTAGTTATTCCAGCCTTTCTTGTCCCCTCCTATTTAGTCTTGACCCCATGTGGTTCCTTTCTCCTCCTTCTCTTAAGTGAGGTTCAGTAATGACATAAACTTCAATGACCCCTTGCACGTGAGGTGAACCTGCTTTGGTGTAAATTATTCTGTATCTGTTTTATGGAGCCTGATTCTTTGAGCTGTGCTCTGTTATAACTTGCCAGAAGGCAGATTAAAGAAGTCCCTTCAAGCTGGCTGTGGTGGCACACACCTTTATCCCAACACTCAGGAGACAGAGATAGGAGGATTGTCATGAGTTTGAGGCTACCCAGATATTACATAGTGAATTCCAGGTCAGCCTAAGCTAGAGCAAGACCCTAACTCAAAAAAAAAAAAAAAAAGTCACATGTAAAACTTTGGTTTCTCTTGTGGAAATGTACATTTATGAGCTCCATATAAGACATAACCCACACAAAATTATAATCTCTTCTAGAAACCTAACAATCCCTTGTAGGAACTTTTGTGGCTTTGGGCCTCAGAATAAATATTATGATGGAACATGGGAGTCTTCACTTAGCCTCCACAGGCCCCAACTAAATACAAATCTGAATCTCTTCTCTCATTCCTCAACAGTGTCTTTAGTTTGGGGAGCAAGCAGTGTCAGTTTGCTCCATGGCCTACGTGACTGCTTATTCAGGGGATAGTGGCATGGTCGGACTGGTGCTCACAGAATGCTTCAAATTCCTTCACTGCAGCTGAGTATCACTTTGTCCCCATTTCTACCATCCTTTCCCTGCCTCTTGCATCAGCTATTTAACAGGTGCCCCTGAACCCACCACTGTCCCCACTCCAATGTTTGCACACCTACTAGCACAAATGAGCTTTTTTAATGCAAAGTTTATCATTACTTGTTCAACTGTTTAAAATACTTTCCATTATTTTTAGGATCAAGACCAATATCTATAATGTGGCCTTTAAAGAGTGCTCATGCAGCCAGGTGTGGTGGTGCACCCCTTTAATCCCAGCATTCAGGAGGCAGAGGTAGGAGGATCACTGTGAGTTCGAGGCCACCCTGAGACTACATAGTGAATTCCAGGTCAGCCTGGTCCAGAGTGAAACCCTACCTTGAAAAAAAAATTGCTCATGCAATCTACTCAGTGGACTGGAATGTATTTAAGGGTGAAATGGTGTGTAGGAGTGCTATTACTAATTACCCTGGGATAGCCATACAACTGTGGCTGTGTTAGGCACATGTGAGTAAAAGCCATGATATTTTAAGCCTATGTATCTGCTGGTCTCAATCCTTCTCTCCAGCCTCATGTCTCAGCTGACCCATGCCTTCTTCCTGCCATCATTCACAATAGTCTTTCTTATATTTTCAGATCCACCAGAAGCAGATTTTCCTCTGTCTGGATTGTTTTTATATCCACTCCAGCCTACCTCTTTCTCCATGCAAAAATAATTGTTCTTAAGTGCAACCTTATTGTGATATTATGTCTCAGCTCATGGTCATGTTCTCAATGAACTTCACCCATTCTGAGTTAGCCAGTTCTCCCATTCTGTACATATCCCAACCCCACAATGGTGGTGACTCACGACAATGCACTTGCAGTCTTTTGAAGCTCACATTAGTGTTTTGATCATTTTACCAGATTGGTCTCTCCCTACTAGAGCAGCAACAGAAAGCACAGCACGGGTTTATCTCTTCACCTAAAATGTACCTATATGTGGCAGTGCCTGCCAGTCAACAGCTGTTGACTGCGTTGATTGATGCTGCTGTTACTTTCACAGAGACATAGGAGACATAAAGCATACACAGTGACAATGATTAACATAGCCATGTGTGTGTTTAAAGCATGTTTTAATGTTTTATTTTCACCTTTTAAAAATATTCAATTCAAATATCTTAAATGCTTACCTTATTTCTCATGTAACCATTTAAACTTTTTCTTTTGGAAGAAAAATGGAAGAAAATAAACATTTTGATCTTCATAAGATGAGGTGACCAGCATGAGAATTAAAACTCGTGGTTCAATGAAGGCATTCCACATTCATGAAATGAATAGTCCATAGTATATCCAATATTTTAATCCCAAACACATTCACAGTCAATACTGATCATTACAGTCCAGTCAATTGTTCAGTGATCCATGTTGATCATGGTGACAGCTGACATTCATTGATTGGGTATGTCTTACATAGGCAAACTTGTCATTGGGAAAAGCAATTTTAGGGAAGTAAGACAAGGTTTCGGACAATTTGTGAAATAACTGTCAAATTTCACATGAGTCCTCAGATGGTTTTACACCCTCAGGGATTCCTTTAATTCAAATGCCATATTCCCTTGGTAGTCTCCCATCCAGAACCAAACCAAATTAGAGGATTGACAGTTAGAGACATTGTAAGAAGAATTCTGAACTCAGTTATGGAAGATTCATAATTTTAGGCATTGTCTTGACATGCTGAAAGAATAGGAGATTTGGCATGGCCTGTACTGTGTGACTTTTTCCTGGGGAGGTGTGGATAAATGTCTAGTACTTACCAGATATGGTGTCTACAACAGACCAAAGAAATGATTCTGCCCAAGCCTACCTTGTGGAACCAATGTGTTTATTTGACTTACTTATGGGAACATAGGTGATAGGTTACTTACAGGATTGTGGTGACCTCTGACAGTTGAAAAATCCTTCTGCATCATGAATGACAACCTCCCTCCCCATAACTGTATAGGTGGAGTCCCCCTGTGAGTTAGCTTCCCACACTCTGGGTACTCTAGTACTTGCTGAGGCCAAGTGCAGCTGGGGCAGAATTCCAAATAGCTGGGCGGGGAATATAGGAGTGAACTCTTGATTCTCCTACCCTCTCCTTCCATGTTCTAGGGTCATAGGTGATTGTCACCATGCCCAACAATGCTTTTTAATTTAAAAGCAGCATAACTTCATCTTGTAAATCATTTTCTCTTTTGTATATATGATTACCGTATTTTATCAGTTATTATTGTATATTTTAGCTTGACTATGTCTTGTGTAATACAACCTTAGTCAGGAATAGCTAATGCTATGGGGTTCATAGTATTGTCTGAATTTTAAATAATAAGCACACCGAATTTGGAAATTATCATAGAACTATCTAAAAGCAATAGAAAGGAAGATAGCTTTTGTTTCTAGAATGTCATTCTAAGTATGCCTTCATTTTTCTTATTTTTGTCTTAATGTCATGCATAGAGAAGTCTTCTTTCTCAATAATTAGGGGAATAATTAGCAATTTTCTCATTCTTACTTTTTCTCATATTTAAATGGTATTTATTCACTCATAATCTTTATTTCCATTTCTTTACTGTAGCTCTATTACCAAAAAGCATTCTTTTAAATAGTAAAGTAGAAAAATCATATATTATTCATATATCTATCCACTTTAAAAATAAATTTAATATTTAGGTATTTATACCAATCTTATGACATAGAATTTTTCCAGTGACTTTTGAAGTCTCAAGTAGTGATTTTTTTCTATATACTTTCCTTATTGTTTATTTTTTATCCTAGCTCACTCTTATAAGACATTTTTGTATTTTTCTGCATTGTTTTATGGTAATTTCATTTCATTTATGTATATAAAAATACTGGTTATTTTAAAGCCAGACACAGAGGCTCATAGCTTTGATTCCAGCACTTGGGATGCAGAGGTAGGAGGATGGCCACAAACTCAAGTCCAGCTAGGGCGACAAAGTGAGATCTACCTAAAAAAATACTGATTCATTTTAATTTTTTAGCTTGATAGAAATTAAATTGTTATATATACATACTCATTCTTTGAAAATACTGTTTTAAGATAGGTTCACTTTAGGCATTTGTTCATAGTTTTCATCTCTACATGCTGTTTTACTATAAGAATATTTCAAATTTATTTTAACATTATGAATGAAGAATTGAGCTTGTTCTTAATTTTTGCCAATGAATAAATATTTCTGTGGTCAAAATTTTTAAACATTTTTGATGTCCATGTTTTGAACATGTTGTGATGTGTTTGGAAGAGTTACTGTAGAAGTTAGTTTCACCTGAGGGGATGTGCATTATAACATTTACTGAATAATGCCCAATGCTACCGTGCGATTTCATTAATATGCACATCCTCTAAGCTATATTTCTTGAACCATTAGTCTTCATTGTGGATAACATGTACTGTTGGCTGTATTACTAATACTGCCAATCTGATTTCTGGGGAATGAAATCTCATCATGGTTGTGGGTAGCTTGAATATATGTCCCCCATAGAATCAGGTGTTTTATTAAAGCTTATAACTGGGTCCTCAGCTGCCTGGCTAGAGGAGATATCACTGGGGACAGATCTTGAGGTCCAGCCCTAAGGTATGTTTGGGGAGGTTCTGATTTACAGCCCAAAAAGTATGTAGAGCAGTCTGAGGTCTGGGGTAGGGGGCATCCTGCTTGCTGCTATTTGTGCTTACTGCTTTTGTTTTTTATGGGCTTTTGGGTTGTTTTATGTCTGCTTGAATGTATGGAAGCAGTTTCTTTTGCCATCGATGGAACTTCCCCCTGGATCTGTAAGCCTGAGATAACCACGCCCTCCTATGAACTGTGTCTGGGCTGGATGTTCATTCCAGCAATGTGAAGCCATCTACAACAATCGTTATAACTTATATTCTCATAATACCTAATAAGGTGGGGGAATCTTTTAAAACATAAGTAGCCAGTTTGCTTTTCCTTTATTACAACATAATTTTTGAATGAAATTTGTTGAAATGAAAATTTCAATGAAAAATAATGTTCACAATTTTTACTTATTTCTAAGGGAGCTTTTAAAACATTATTATTGATTTAGAATAATTATTTATAATATATAGTTGCTTGTATTTTGCAGGGCAAAAGCATCAGAAATAACTTATGTTCACTTGTAGCAGATATTTTCATTCTTTTTGGTTAACAGAAGTTTATTTTTATATAGTCTAGTTTTTATATTTTATAACTTAAATTAATTACTGTATTCCTATTATAATAAAATATTTTTTCTCTATTTCTCATTAAATGGCCATCTCTAAAATAAAACTGATCTTGACTTGGTTATAATCCTAGTTATATTCAACTTTGTATTTTTCTTTATTGACTTTTAAAAAATTATATTTACTTTTATTAGTTATGCATATAATGTGAATACATTTAGTTATGTGGAAGAGGCAATATCTCTGTGCATAATGACTCAACTAGTGGCTCTAACAATCTTTCTGGCCCCTCTTCCGTGAATTTCCATGTCAGGTTTGTTTTAGGTCTATGTCAGTGATGACGTCTTGGGATCCTCTGTGTCTCTGGATATCTGGTTTAGTAGGAGTTGAGTGTTCTCTGTGTCTATCTCCTTCACCCTTGTGTTGGTATCAGGTTCACCAAAATAGCAGCACTCTAACTCACTTCCTCATTTTCTCTATGGTTTCAGCTGAGGCCTCTCCTCAGGTTTGGCATCCATCTGAAAAAGAAAAGTAAAGATAAATGGGATAACCATTATTATTTTAGAGAAAGTTTTATAGGTGTAGGCCCTTTTGTAGCCCACAATTGGTGGGTGCTTGATATTGGAGAGTGGGCTCGTTTTTGGATATGGTTCTGACTTGTTTCCCAGTTCCAGCTATGAGTTCCATTCCACTGAGCTGATCTGTTAGCCAAATCAAGAGCAGATGGTTACCCACCATGGCTGTGTGCCACTATTGCACTTGTGTGAGCATCACGTCAGGTTGTTTGCTGCTGAGTAGCTTGGACCATAAGTTGCTTAGACAGATGTTGGTCAGTTTCCCCCAGCCACTTATGTAGTGCCTTCTGGCACTACACAAGCTGCCTGGGGACTGATTCTCTTCCAAATTCCATCCAGGTCATTCCATGTGTATACCAATGGCATATGGTGTCTTTGGCAGTAGGGTCTTACCATTAACCTTTGGTGGGTCATCAAGTACTCTGACAGAAATTTGTCTTATTTTGGAAAATCTTGTAGTTCTCCCTGATCAACAGCTCATTGTGGATGTTAACCGTATGCTGGACTGGGAGTTACAGGCCAGTGCCAAGGAAAAAGAAGGAAGAAAAAGATGGGTGATATAAAAGAGAAAGAGAGCAGAGAGAGAAGAGGGAGAGGGAGAGAGAGAGAGAAACAGGAGAAGATTAAGTTAGTCTTCATCATATCCTCTCCCAGGCCCTGTAATTCAGGTGTTCCCTCTAAGGACCTGATAAAGGTTCAACATTTTAGTCTGTCTTTTAGGATATAGGATTTTATGGTTTGTAGGATATAGGATTTTTCCATTTGGGTCCCGTTTTGTGTCCCCCCCCACCCTTTTCAGTCATCTCGTCATTGATTTGCCTCTTAAGTTATATATGTAACATTCTCACTGGGTTCAGTGGCCCAGGAAGGCAGAGAACATCAGGTGTTCCTCTTGCTAATTCAGGTATTTCTTCAGGACAGAGCCTCTTTCTGAATGTACAGCTGTAGTTTTTGTGATCATCAGTGATTCTCCAGTCTGACCTCTCCACCCCCCAGGGCTTGGTCTATAGGCATGCATAGCCATGCTTGGATGTTTACATGTGTCCTGGGAATAAAACTCAAATCTTCTCAGGCCCTCTCCTGCCCTGTTGCTTGAGGTAAGCACTCTTATTTGATGAGCCATTTCCTCAGCCCAATTTTATGATTCTTTAATTTGAATATCCATTCTCAATTGTTCTAGTTTCTGTCATCACATTTTCTTTATGTTAATTGTATTTATTAGAAATTTTTATAAATATTTCACCCAGCCAGTGTTTATTAAAGTTTACTCAAATATTTACACACACACATTTTCTTGTCATACTTGGTTGCATCTTGTCATTTGAGATGACATCATGTCCTTAAATGAGGCTCATCTTGAATTCTATTGATCCCATTTCTGCCAGTAGCACTAGGAACACAGGCTCATCTTTGCTCTTCCTTGAAGTAGCAGCAAGCTCTTCTTACCTCTTTCTCCTTCCAGACACATAATGATTAAGATAATGGGAATCAGATATCCTTGCTTGGAACGCAGGCCTTGCCATCTATTTATTAGAAATTGTAGGGTTGGTATTTTCTTTAAACATTGGCTTTCTCCTTGATCATTTGGGGATAGTAGGAGCCCCTAGATGAAGGGGTGATTGCCAGGATTTAATTAGGCAATGTGCATAATGCACTTAGCACTGGGTCTGCAGTCAGTTTTAAAAGAGTGGATATTATTATTATTATTATTCCTCATTATTACCTTCCACTTATCTTAAAGTCAACTTACTAGTTTACACAGACCACAGCATCATGCATTTTGAGTCCTGCCTTTCCACTTTCTTTACTTTCACTCTCTTTTCCAACTGCTACAGTCCAAAGCAGATGATGGCAAAGTGTCCAGATACTTTTATGGTCTCCAAGAGTGCGCTCAAAAATTTTCACACAAATTGAAGAATGGCAGTAACTTGATCCAAATGAGAGAGAAAGACTTGTGTTCTCACATAGTAGAACTAAAGCCATAAACTTTCTATGTTATCTAGTGTTAAATAAAATGTATCTGGTGAGGCTAGTGAGAAAAGTCTGTCCAAATCACATAGGTAACTGACATCCAGAGTAGTTACAATTGATTGTCCACAGTGCCTGAAAAGGAAGTTCTGTGCAACTAGTGGTAGAGGTGTGTGTCAATTACTTGTGCTGCTTAATCTTCAGGTTTCAGGTTGTGAAACTGGTTTTCGCTATGAAGTTTCACAACTAAACAAAAAGAACTTGGGGGTTGTAATCCCAATTTACAAATTGTTTCTGTTTGTAACAACACAGTGCAATCTAATTATTGATATCTACATATAGATACAGATATTGTGTGTGTGTGTGTGTGTGTGTGTGTACAAAAGAGAGAGCAACTGTCATCTAAAATGGATATAATAAAGATAAAGGAACACAGAACAAATTTATATAGTTTTGTCACAAAGGTAGTGCTTTAAAAGTAGTAGAGGGCTGCATATATGAGTCAGTAGTTTAGGGTCTTGCTTGCAAAGCCTAAGGTCCAGGTTTGATTCTCCAGTATTCACATAAAACCAGGTGCACAGAGTGGCACATGCATCTAGAATTCACTTGAAATGACAGGAGGCTCTGGAACTCTCCTCCTCCTCCTTCTTCTTCTCTCTCTCTCTCTTTCTCTCTCTCTGTCTCTGCTTGCAAATAAATAATTAAAAAAAAGAAAAGGCAGCTGAAACTTCTTTTAAAAATGGAGTAGATTAACCGGGTGTGGTGGCACATGCCTTTAATCACAGCACCTGGGAGGCAGAGGTAGGAGGATCACCATGAGTTCAAGGCCAGCCTCAGACTACATAGTAAATTTCAGGTCAGACCCTACATCAAAAAACAAAACAAACAAACAAACAAAAACAAATAAAAAATGGAGTAGATTCTTGTCAGGGATTATAGAGCATTGACCTGACAGTATGGACTGAGAATGGACAAGAAGGGACACCCTGACATTATTTCATCCTTTCTTGGAATATTCCATCACCCATCTCTTTCAGAAGTGGGCAATGGCCTCAAGCCATTGAAATATCTTAATTTTATTTTTTAATCTTTGTGTATATGTGTGCAGATGTGTGTGTGTGTGTGTGTGTGTGTGTGTGTGTGTGTGTCATGGGGGAATTTGGGAGTGCATGTGTCACCACATGCATGTGGAGGTTAGAGGACAATCTTGGTGTTGCTCTTCTTGTTTGAGGCAGTGTCTCTTCCTGGCTGGCTAGCCCATGAGTGGCTAGGGATCAGCTAGGTATTCTCCTGTCTCCACCTCTCATTTCATCACAGTTACTGTCACAGAGACGGTAATACTACTTCTGGATTTACATGAATTCTCTGGGGATCTGAACTAAGGTTGTCATGCTTGCATAGCAAGCACTTTTGGGCTATGTCCCCAGCCCCCTAATGTGGTTGCATGTCAAGCTGAGGACTAGATTTCCTACTGTATTCAAGATCTCATTTCCAAGTCACATGCTGTGGTAATTAAAGCTATGTTGGTGACACCTCTGTAAGTGATTACAGATTGCTGCTGTGGTTGTGTACAAAGCTTATTGGATAAGTGTCTGTAGGGAAGGGGAAGGCGTTAGTCTTTTAGTGATCAATAGGATAATAAATTGTGCTTTGTTCTTAACCTGAATCGATGTTTACCTTTAGAATAAATGCTAGCCAGCTTGGTGCTTCTCTGACTTTGGGGACTTGCAGTGACATAACACCTTTACTGTCTTCATAGACTTCAAACCCCTAGCTTTCTCTGCTGCAAAGTGTCATATGGTCGGCAGCACATGAAACTCAAGTGACAAGAAGAAAGGCAGAAGATTTGGGGACGAGCATACAATTGGAGGAACTTTTTCAGTAGTTGTCAAGCAGCATGGGAACCCTGAATAGAGCTAGATCTCCAAATGAAAACATCCTCTTCAATCTGTGACAATATCCCCATTTCATTAAAGATGCTGAGGATTCTAAGATATTTTCTTTTTTTGAGGAATTGGCTTTTTATCACATGTTCACTAACGTAGGAAATGCCAGGTCTGATTGCCTAATAATTAAGAGCAAGTACAAATCTTTTAATTCAAGCAACTAACTTAGCTGTTTTCTATTAAGCTCTCTTATGTACCAAACATGAATTAGCTTCTAAAACAGCTGATGTGGGGCCATCCATCATTAGCAAGGAATGCAAAGAAGGGAAGAAATCAGAGCCTGCTTTCTTCCTTTCTTTCTTTTTCTTTTTAACCAGACTTGGTCTGAGAGACAGTTTGTGAAAGATAAAGATTCAGCCACAGGAGTGACAATATAAAAAAAGAAAAGCTATTATAGTGCCTTTTAGCTTTTCCTCACCACTGAACCATTCTGGAAATACAAGGATACTATTTTACATTCTTCATCCACATCCAAGCGAATGGCTTATAAGCAAACTCATCTCCTTTTTCTCCTTGTCTGTATTGAATACATTCTGTCCAATGTCAGTTGTATGTGTAGGTCATAGTCAATAAATTATTTGTAATTTTGAGTGTTAAAACCATCCTCTCCCAAGTGGAAACACACAAAGCACCTAACAAGTACGTGGCTGTTCCTACTATGTACCAATGCTCTGCTAGCATCTTGAATCTGAATAAGCATTTTCAAGACAGAGAGGAAGTCAAATGATTTTAATTTCCTCACAAATATTGTAAGTAATATGTCTTTTTCAGTAACCTCCCATACTATTGGGTATGTTGTTGTATGGATATAGGTAAATTGTGCATGGGGTGCTCTGGGTTGCATTTATATGCCTTGTTATTCCTACATAAATATGCCCAGCCTGGCTCTTGTTAATTGCTATTTAGTGTGATGGTGATTAAAGTAAATACAGGAGTGTAAATAGGAATGCTTTAAAATAATAGTGTAATCATTACTAATTCATTTTATATTTATTGTGGTCTTAATTCTAATGAACCTTCTTGATATTAATGTGAGTGTTAAAGTCCTCAGATTGCATTTTTCAGTGAGTATTAATTAAATGAATGGTTATTATTACCTGTGTAATGGGCCTGGAAGAGATATTATTTTGATGCTTATAAAAATCAATAGCAATGCTTTAGTAGTGAAAGCTTGTTCTTATCCTTTAATGTTGATTATTGGTGCCTCCTAATTAATGTGTGCTTATTGTGCAATAAGAAGTTGTAGATTACAGGCTCATGCCCTGTAAGATATTCTTCACCAAATAAAGGCCAAATCCTGTTAAAGTATCCATCATTTAAATAAAACTGTTTATTTTTCTCATTATGTGACATAGGTAACCTATATATGGTTTATATAAAATGTCTTCAACCAGATTATTAGAATAATGATCGGAATTCCTACACAATGAGTCAAATGAAGTAATATAAGTGTTTGAAATATACAAATTCTTTATTGTATGTTATACATAAGGTAAGAAATAATAAGTATAGTAATAAGGCATAAGTCATTGATAGAATATTTGTTAATATTCAAAGACTTTTCATAAACATTTCCCTGTGCTTATTGTTATTTTAACATCATTTTTAGGAGAAAGCAATTTATTTATCTGATTTCAGTGAAGAAAATACTTTAGAAGCTGGACATGATGTCATATGCCCAGGCTGAGGTAGAGGTTAGCAAGTTTGAGGCAAGCTACAAACAAACAAACAAACAATTAAAAAAGACAGAAAATAATTTAGAACTCTTGTTTTAGAGGTTGAATTCCAACTCTACCACTCTTACCAATGTAACTTCAGTCTATTTTGAACCCAAGTTTTTTACAAAAGAAGAATAATGAAGGTATCTACCTCACAGGTTTATGAAACATTTTACTCACAACAAGGCATGTCAAAAGCTCCATTTGTGTCAAGTACTACAATTATTATAAACAGCCAGGTGATGGTAAATGAAGTGGAGCAAGATCTATTCAAAGTTAAAAGGCATTTAGGTAAAATGGAAGGGGCATGACTGTAGGATACTGCAGAAGGAGCTGAGTACCAGAAGGTTGAAAGTGGGGACAGCCACATGCAAGCAGCTCACATGTGCATAGAACAAAACCAGCTGCAGGAAGAAGATGCTATTGTTTGTGTAGGAGTTTACTTCATTTGAAAATGGTAGGGAAGTAAAGACACCTTGAAATAAAGGAAGGTTTCAGAAACAAGTCTGAAACACTAAGGAACTTGCCATCACACATGACATTGTGAAGATTTGGAGCCAAACTTTCTAGAGGGTAATGCCATACTGGGAAATATTCTACACAACATCTGACTTAACTGACATTTCGACTTATAATTCTTTGAGTGGTGCCTCTAGAATTGTGTTGTGCATTAAGTAAAATTAAGATGATTTTCAAAATGTGTAGGATACATAATTTTAATGACTATGGTAGAATAAAAAATATAATGTATTTGTTTCATACCCATGTGGACTCTATGGTAAAATACTAGAGATTAGATTTTTCCTTTACTAGAAATAACAAATGATATTTTAAAACCCAGAATACAATTTTTTTTTGCTAAAAAAGAAAACAGGTTTTCGATATGACTTAATAACTACAAAATGCATTTACTCTCATTAGTTGCAATATAATTGCTTTTTAATTAGAACATGAATTAAAATTTACAATTCTTTGATGAATTTAACTTTAATGCATTTAGATTGTTAAAATACCTTCAGAAGTTATACTCTCAATATTTCTAATGCATAGTAGCCTAACAATGCAATTTAAATCATGGGTAAATTGAAATACTCTTAATAACTAAATACAAAGAATCAAATGTAGAAGTGGGAAACTTCAAATGGGGAGCAAACTGGTGAAAATACAGATCATGTTTTCTTCAGCCACAATATTGGTCAATCAGTGATGAATGGAAAAATCCCAGATGGAGCATTGCCAACATCTAGTATGTCTTTGAAATGTGGTATAAGATACATATAATCTTCTGCTGAGCTCTCATGTAAAAACAAAAGTTCTCACTGTTTTTGTCTTTCTGTTTCTCTTTCATTCCCTTTTCCCCTCATTCCTTTTCTTCTCTTGCTCCAATTTTCATCTTTTGTTCTTGGTGTGAAGAAAGCAAACTCATTCATTAACCATTTCCTTTCTCTGCCCCTGTCTCTCTTTCTCCTTTCTCTCCACCTCCCCCACATACACATGCATGTACTCACACACACATTCTAATGGATTTGAATATCCTCTGTAATTGCCTGTTAGAGTGTCAATGAAAAGTAAGTCATGAAATACTAATAGGAGGGAGAAAGTAGGAAAGGAGGAGGAAAATTTGAAAATAAATATGTGAGAGAGGTGTAATTAAACTGGAAGAGAAAATAAACCAGATAAAAAACAGTGCAGTAAATAATATGGAATACTGTGGTAACTTCCAGAGTCAGTATATGGAATTAAAAACCTGTTTCAAGGCAGGGCATGGTGGTGCACACCTTTAGTCCCAAGACTCGGGAGACAGAGGTAGGAGGATTGCTGTGAGTTTGAGGCCACCCTGAGACTAAATAGTGAATTCCAGGTCAGCCTGAGCTAAACTGAGACCTACCTTGAAAAAAAAAAATCCTGTTTCAGAGTTTTGTAATAAAAATTAGAAAGTAGCCTAATTTGTATTGTTTTCTCAACCATTCTTCATCATGTTTTATTGTTCACAACAGTACAGGAAGTCATTCCTGGTGCTAACAGGACACAGAACACTGTTCAATTCATTTTTTACATGGGGAAATACCCTGGAGCATCATGAAGTTTCTAACCAGCACAGCCAGTTGCAGTATCTCTATACACCTTTGCTAGTAATAGTGCTAAAACCAGCCTCCCATGGCAGAGGACAACATAAAATTCTAAAGAAGTGGTGACATCTTTACACATTTTCAGTAAATCCAAGACGCTAAAATAATTCTGGTTTCACTCTATATCCTGAATTGTTAACCATTCTTTCACTGTTATGAAACTAGTACTACTTTTTTTGTCTTTTGATCTTAACACCTCTCTTTTGAATTCAAGTATGGCCAAGTAAGAACCTAAATGTCCATGTAATCAAAAATCTATGGCTATTTAAAAAGTAATTGCTTCCCAGGGATATCTGATTCAGTAATTATCTGCAGTAAGTTTCGGATCAGATATTTGCTTCTTGGGTTGAGTAGGTGTTTGATATTTTAGAAGCATGGATATTGATACTGATAAATAAAATGTGGGCTGATAAGATTACATAGGACAACATGCAGCCACTTATGTGAGCAACACTATTCACTCTCGGCAGCAATGACCATGGACTTTGTGACATTACTTGTGCTTTACCTGTCCAAGCTCAAGGTTAAATGACAGTCTACCCTAAAAGTGTAAGCAAATTTGTAAATTAAATTATCATAATAATTATTTAAGCCATGTTTGTTTTCAGTTACCTTGGTTCTCAGATTATACTAAGCTTTCCTTTTTATTTTCCAATATACTTGTCAAACATTCAATATCCTTTCTTCCTTCCCATTTATCATCTATCATCCCTATCTATCATCTATCATCTATCTATCAATCATCTATCTATCTATCTATCTATCTATCATCATCATCATCATCATCTATCTTCTATCATTCCATCCTTTCAGAGTAATTTATGATATAGTCTAAGCATTTATTATTTTTTTACTCTCTGTAAAATAACTTTAATTTTATTCCTCTGAATCTTTCAGTGAGTGTGATTTTTTTTTTTTTTATGAGTGTGGTAGTGGAGTGTGGTGATAATGTAAATATGTAAATGTATGGCCCCACAGACTCACAGCTTCAGCCTCAGCAGGCAGATTCCCACTATAGTGGGATGTGTCACTGGGGATAGATCTTAATTCCAGCACAAAGGCATGGTGAGAAGTTAGAGCTCTGCAGTTTGTGCTTGCTGCTTGTTGGTGTCTGCTTATTGCAGTTGTTCTATCTCTGGATGTATGGAAGTAAGTGACTTCTTCCACCACTGATGGAGTTTCCCTTGGACTTGGTAAGCTGAAATAAACTCCTAATTCCCATAAACTGTGTTTGGCTGGATGGTCATTCTAGCAATAAGAAGGTGACTAAAACACATGAGTAATTATATATATTCTATTGTCTGGTGCTCACCCACATGACAAGCAGTTATCACAGTGTTAGAATGCTTCCTTAATTTGCATTACAATTGTACATTTTTGGTGTGTGTGTGTGCATATGCATGTGCATGTGCATGCACATGGGTGTGTAGTATATGCACATGCGTATGCAGCTGTGTGCTCTCTGTGTGCATGCATGCAGAGGCCAGAGGAAGATGTCAAATGTTTTCCTCTATAATCCTTCCATCTTGTTTCACTGAGGAGTCTTTCACAGAACCCAGAGCTCTGTGTTGTTCAGCTAGACCAGTGAGGCCCATCTATACTATTTTCTTTTCCTTCCTCAGTTTTGTAGTTATATCCATGAACCTCCATGCCTAGCTTTTTGTGTGAGTGCTGAGGATTGACAGCAAGAGCTCCTACCTGCTGAGCCATCTCCGAAGCCCCACAAATGGACTTTTATAATACACTATAGGTAGAAAAGAGATAGTTGACTATCACTGTTTTTATCTTTCACTAACTAGGTACAACAGTTATCTATGTTGAAAACAGAATATTTGGGTAGTTTCACAGTTCACAACCTGCTCAGTAATTCATTTGTAGAAAAGTATGTGATTCCCTCTTAGGTAAAAGGGGTTTACTTCTGGCACTTACATTGAAATCATTGGAAATGAGACATATTCTTATTAATGTATCAAATATGATAAGAAGTTGATTTGTTGAGAATGCTAAAGAGTCTTTAACAGCAATAACATAAATCACTATTAGGAGTTGGAGCGATATACACGTGGATCCAGCCATGGCCAAAACCTCACTTTGCTTGAACATGTCAAATCATTACATTATGTCAATTCCTTGAATTAAGTGATCCAATTTAAATCCATGTTTTAGATACCCACCCGCAAACAAAATCATTCTCATGTGTATCATATTTCTCACCTCAGCTCAAGCTTCATTTCTTTAACGAAACCTGTTCTGACAAAACCTTCAGCATAAACAAGCATTTTCCTTGCCTTTATCCCAGCTGGACTGGTTCTTAGCCATGAAATGGTATCCACCCATCTTATTATGAGATTTTGCATTCCTAGATGTCATGATTGTGTTAACATTCATGTTTTCTCTAATAATGATGATGGTGGTGAGGAGATTAAGACCTAATGAAGTGTCAAATACTGGTTTGATTATTTGAACCCAACTTTTCCCATTCTTGGAAATGAATAAGCAGAATGGTTGCTGCCTCTGTGTACACAAACGGATCACTGCTGATGAACATTTCAATCTGAATGGACAAAGCAGCGTGAGGGGGCATCTGAAAAAATCAATCATTGCTTCATGTACAAGGTGATGGTTGAAAATGGAACTGGGGATCAGGGTCAAAGGTAAATAACAGGAACATGTGGATTTTTATGTGTAAATTTCTATAAATTAAGGATGAATTAAAATAATAAAAAATCAGTAACACATACTTTCGGGGAAAATGTTGTTTTTGGTTGAAGTCAAGTGGGGTAATAGGAGGATTCCTGAAAATGGCAGATTATACTGCTATGATCTCTGGGGAAATCAATCAAGAATAGTTGTAGGCTAGCTATATTGACATGGGTGATGGTGACAAAAGCCCCTCTTTCAGTGTAATGGAAGAAAGGAAAATTTGGAAAACAAAGCAGGAGGAAAGAATCTATAGTCCATTCCAGAGGGCTCGCCTTGGTCTGGGAATGGTATCTTCCCTGTGTGAGTGAGTGCAATTGCAGAGGGTCAGGACTACAACTTAAGACAAAGAATGAGCCTCAGGAAAAAAAAAAAATTCACTGTGCTTTCAGTAACCTAATTTTAAGAGGGGGGAAAGAGAGAGAGAGAGAGAGAGAGAGAGAGGGAGAGAGGGAGGGAAACAAAGAAGCTGCATGTGGCATCTATACTGGAAGAATGAACAGTACCATGAAAATCCTCTCTTCTGAGCATTTAAACCAGAGAAATGTAAAGAAGCCAGTTAAAAAAAAAAAAAAAAAAAAAAAAAAGCCGGGCGTGGTGGCACACGCCTTTAATCCCAGCACTTGGGAGGCAGATGTAGGAGGATCGTGGAGAGTTCGAGGCCACCCTGAGACTACATAGTGAATTCCAGGTCAGCCTGAGCCAGAGTGAGCCCCTACCTTGAAAAAACCAACAAAACAAAACAAAACAAACAAACAAAAAAAAACAAAAACAAAAAAACCCCAAAAAACTGTTATTGAGTCCTGGCTCTATGGTTAAAGGTTCTTGCTTTTAAACCCTGATGGCTTGGGTTTGATTCCCCAATATCCATGTAAAGCCAGATGCACAAAGTGGTATATGTGTCTTGAGTGTGTTTGCAGTGGCAGAAAAGACAAACCAGTGTCCATACTTTCCCCCCTTTCTCCCTCTCTCTCTTTATTAAATAAATAAATAAATAAATAAATAAATAAATAAATAAATAAAATATACCTTTTACTTAAAAAGCACATTGTTGAGCTGGTGGTGAGGTGCAGCAAGAGTCAAAGGTCCTTCCCTATACAGTGGATTCTGAGATACAAATGCCAGCACTGTGGATCTATACCCTGAGAACTGGCCTATTTAAAAGACTACTTCTGGGCTGGAGAAATGGCTTAGCGGCTAAGGCGCCTGCCTGCTAAGCCTAAGAATGCTGGTTCCAATGTCCAGCGGTTCCAATCTCCAGGTCCCACGTTTAGCCAGATGCAAAGTGACGCAAGGGCTCAATGCCGCACTTGCCCACAAGGGGGCGCACACATCTGGATTTCGTTCACAGCAGCTGAGACACTGCTGGCGCGCCCATTTCTGTCTCCCTCTCTGTGTCTCTCTCTCCAAATAAATAAAAAAAATAATTAAAAAAAAAGTTAAAAGACTACTTCTGGATACAGGGGAAGAACTTCATGTCAGAACCATGCAGTTTTCCACAAAGTGGAAATCTGGTGTGAGCCATAAACTGAATTGTATCATATAGAGAGAGGCCTAGTACCTATACCCATGCCAGGGACTAAACAGAGGCAGGCCCAGCTCTCATGCCACACAGGAACTACACACAGACTCTAATGTTATCATTCCTTCATTTTTATATATATCTAATATTTAATCTCAATTTAGCGGGCCAGCATTGCACTGTCCTGTTCTTTTTCTCTGTCCCCCTTTTTGATAGGTTTCACCAAACAACACAGATTGGAGCTGGAAGTCTCCATGCCTCAGCTTCTGGAGCATTGAGATTGTTTTAGGTTATCTGATTTCTTACCTCTCTTTTTTTTTTTGTTTTGTTTTGCGAGGTAGGGTCTCACTCTGACCCAGGCTGACCTGGAATTCACTATGTAGTCTCAGGGTGGCCTCGAACTCTCGGCAATCCTCCGACCTCTGCCTCCCAAGTGCTAGGATTAAAGGCGTGTGCCACCACGCCTGGCTGATTTCTTACCTCTTTTTCTTTAACTCTGCCTATAACTGGAGTTGTCATATATCTCCCTTTTTTATTATTCTTTCTTCTATTTACTTTTCCCTCTTCCATTTTCCTTTCTATTTTCTCTGTTTCTCTAATGCTAATGCTGGACTTGCTTTGTGTATTTCTTTTTGTTTCTACACTTAGTAACTAACATCTTATCACACACAATATTGTCCTTGTCCTCTTACTCCGCCTCAGTTGCTAGAACCAAAGAGGTTATTGTTTTTAATTGGCTAGTACCATACTTTCAAGTTAGGTATCCTCATTCCTTGTGGTTGTGTCTGCAGGTCGTGTTCTACACCAAGATTACAGTTCAGCTGACTATTGAACCTGGTACCCTGAACTCGTGGACTGAGGGTTTAACTACTGAGTTAACCAACCCCCCAGTCCAATAGCAAAGACATTTCAACTTGCAAACATTTCTCCCTAAAATAAAAATAGGTGATTTAAGAAACAACACAAAATCAAAGCAACCACTTAAATCCTGACACACAAATCCCAGTGCAGAAACACAGGAAACAGGAAAAGTCCAGGTAATATATCAAAAATTGCTAGGTCAATAGTAATGGACTCCAGTGAAAGTGAGTTAGAGGAAATCCCAGGAAAAGACAACAAAAAAGTGATTTTAAGAGTATTTGATGACATCAGAGGATCTAAACCAACTCTTGAATGAATTCAAAGAGAATACATAGCTGTATGAATAAGGAAGTTGGTGTCAGAGAAAGGGATTCAATAAAGATGATAGGAATACTGAGAAAATATCAATCTGAAATTTTCGTACGGAAAAGCTCAGTAAGTTAAATAAAATCTCAGTTGAAAGCCTCACAACAGAATGGACCAAGTGGAATACAAAAATATCTCAAAGACAGATAGATAAGGTACAGCATTCAGATGAAGACAAAGATGAAATAATGGAAAACAATGACCAGAACTGTGGTGGTTGAAATAATTTGTTTCCTAGAGCCTCGAATGTTGATCCTCCTACTTTGTCCCTAGCTGTTGAGCCTTTAGGTGGTGAAGCCTTGCTGGAGGAGGAAGGTCACTGGGGACAGGCCTTAAGGGTTATCCCTCCCTGTGTGGGCAAGCTGCCTTTGGTGTCATGTTTTCCCCACCATGATGATGTTTCCTATCAAAAGTGTAAGCTGAAATAATTCCTTTCCTCCCCTAGGCGTCTTCCAGTTGGGTGTTTTGGTCTGGCAACAAGAAAGTAACTGCTACAAGAACAATGAGATCCATGAGACACCACCAATGTTGATGAACTGTATGCACAGAAAAGGAAGAAAGCAAGATAAAGGTAAAGAAAATTTAAAAAAGAAAAAATAGGGCTGGAGAGATGGCTTAGCAGTTAAGGCACCTGCCTCCTAAGCCTAAGAACGCTGGTTCCAATCTCCAGCAGTTCCAATCTCCAGGTCCCATGTTTAGCCAGATGCAAAGTGACGCAAGGGCGCAATGCCGCACTTGACCACAAGGGGGCGCACTCATCTGGATTTCATTCACAGCAGCTGAGAGGCTGCTGGCGGTCCCATCTCTATCTGTCTTCCTCTCCCTCTCTCTCTGTCTCTCTGTGTCTCTCTCCCTCACCCCCCAAAAACAACAACAACAACAACAACAAAAAAACCAAAAAAACTCAGCATAAAACTCCCCAACTATAAGAGGAAAGATGGCTAGTCAGGTCCAGAAAACAGAATGTCAAACAAATCACAGCAAAAAACAACTGCCCCACATCATATGGCAGTTAAAACACCAAGCACACAGGAAAAAGAACACTGGAAGCTCCAAGATTAAAAAGCCGACTAACATACAATGACACACTCATCAAATAAAGAGCAGATATCACAACAGAAACTCACAAAGATGTGAGGGTATGGAGCAATGGATTTCAAGTGAGATCAGAGAGACAATGACTGCCAACCCAGGTCACTATTTTCAAGAAAGTTATGCTTCATGATTGAAAAAGAAGAAAAAAAAAAACACAAACTATAGGACTTCAAGACCATAAATCTGTATTACTAATTATACTTGATAGAATATTATATGCCAACAAGAAAGATACACATTCATGAGGCTCCAGCAAAGAATAAATTGCACTAAAACATTAAATAAGCAAGTGAAGATTAGGAAAGTAGCAACCATTATAAAAACAACAAAAAAGACAGGAATTATTCTTTACCTTTCAACAGCGATTCTGAAAGGGAATGGTCTCAATTTTCCAATCAAAAGGCACAGACTAGCAGGTTGTGTTAAAATACAGGATCCATGCTTTATAACTTACAAGAAATTCACTCCAATGGCAAAAGCAAACACAGCCTTCTGATGAAAGGGCAAGAAACAAAATTCTAAGCAAAGGGGCCTCAAAAATCAAGCATGTGTCTTCTCTGACAAAATAGACCTCAAACCAAAAGTTGTTAGAAAAGGTACAGAAGTCACTTTATATGGATCATGAGAAAAAAATCCATCAGCAGCATATTATAATTCTGAACAAATATGCACAAATATTGGTACACTTAATTTTATATAACAAACACTACTAGAGGTAAGGCAAAACTTGGCTTCAATGCAATAATAATGATTTCAATAATTTTCTCTTGACAATAGTCAGCATATCCAGGTAAAAGATCAATAAGGAAGCATAAGACATTAAAGATCAAAGGGATAACAGACATTTGCAGAATATTCCACTCAAACAATTCAACACACACACACACGCACACACACACACACACACACATTAACATACATCCAGCAACCTGTGTAATTTTCTTTAAAATAGACCACATTTTAGGACACAAAGCAAGTTTTAGCAACTACATGAAGATGGGTATTATTCCTTGTATTCTATCAGATAACAATAAAGTAAACCTAGAAATCAACAGCAAGAGAAACTGCAGAACATGAAACAACAGATGGAGATTGAAAAACACACTATTTCGTGGTGAATGGTCACTGAGAAAATCTGGAGGGAAATTAAAAATAATTGCTAGAATTGAGTGAAAATGAAACACAACATACCAAAATCTGTGGGCTGCAAGGGAAATAATTGTAAAGAGAACGTCAATAGATGCAAATGCTTACCTTAAAAATTCAGATAAAGCTTTATACAAATAACAATGCTACATTTCAAAGTCTTTGAAAAAGAAGAACAGGTCCAACTCAAATCTATAAAATCAGAGAAATAATAAAGGTCAAGCAGGGTTATAATCATAAAGGTCTTTACCGATGTGCTTGGCTCACTGGCACAAGGGCAGATTCTTCCTCTTGTTGCCTTCCTTCAGCCAGTCTCAGGCCTTTTGAAATCCCCAAGTGGAAATCAAGCACCCAGGTAGTTTGGGTTGCACACAATTCATAATCACTTATGGTGGAGGAAGTTTCTAGTCTCCCTCATGCAAGTCCTTCTAATCTCAGAGCAGTTCTCTTAGCTCTGGTTTGGCTAGGGTAAAGGGCCTTGCTATAAAGGTCATAATGTTCACACCTGGTGACTCTTTGCCCTTGGCTTTTACTGGAGATGCATGCTGAGGATGATGGCCGGTGATTATTTGATATGGCTTCTGCCAATGTCTAGTAAATCCAACATAAGGCTAGTGAGTACTACTGTTTGGAATGTAGAAGTACTTCTGCCTAGGTACATCAGCTTTCTTGCCTAAGCTACCCTTGCAAAAAAAAACAAAAACAAAAATAAAAACAAAGCTATTATTGTGCATCCTACACTCCATCATGTGAGAAGAGTCACCACACAGTGGATATATAATACCAGGAGCCTCCAAACCACTTGAATTTTAAGCCAGCAGTATCTGCTTTCATCTATTCCCCAGTACTCGTAAAATTTGTGGGTCTTTTCATTTAAAAGTCCCAGCACATTTTCTTCTGAAGTGTGAAGAATGCAATACCAAATTGTTTGCCTCTCCACTATCACATTAGAATGCACCACACAATTCTTTAATTACCATCTCCATCTAATTCTCTAAGAAGTTTGTTCTAATTGCATTGTTGATATGCACGGATGCAAAATAAGATGTTGGCTGTTTCCTTGTTAGCAAATGCCTGTTTCTAACATGTACCTAACGACTCTCTTGCTAGAGAGGATGGGGTGGGTCTACCACACCTCTAAAGTGGCCTCTCACAGATGATTCTGGGTAAACTCAAACCCAAGGAGCACCTCACTCCCCATTCCCAACTCCTCTCCATGCACACCCACATAACAGAAAAAGAAATACCTTACAAATAAGGCAATGAACAGCAGCAAATTCCCGGTAGACAGGCACAGGGAACTGCAAATTGGACATTTGTGGAGAGGCATTGCCAGAAGGTATGTGAAACAAACAACCCCCAGCTGCTGTGCTTTGCTTTTGTAAAAAGATCTTAAGGTTGTTTCATAAACACAGGTGTGAGAAAGAAGAAAGGAAAGGGGGAAGGAGAACCGGGGGTGGAGGAGGGAGGATGATATATAGAAAATTGGCAACTGCAAAATAGCATGGTTAATTTTTTTTAAGGATGCAAAATAGCTGTCTGGGTATGTATAGGGCATCTGCCTCAGTCTTGAAAGCTGTGCTTGTGCAGTTTCTGAAGGGCCCTCTCCAACTTTGATAGGGTTAGGTGTATGCTGAAGACAGGGGTAAACACTTACTCCAGCTTTGATAGGTATAGGTGTATGCTGAAGACAGAGGTAACACGTGCTCGTGCAATTTCTGAAGGGCTCTCTCCAGCTTTGAGAGGTATAGGTGTATGCTGAAGACAGAGGTAACACTTACTCAGTGCAGTTTGAAGACTGATTACAATGCATTTTTTTGCATTTATTTTGTGTGGGAGCTAGGAATAAGCCAAATGGACGACTTATAATTTGTAAAATTACCTCTCCTTAAGATCACACTGTATTCCCATAAGAAATAACTGAGAGTAAATATTTCTCTATAGGAGTTATACAAACACATACACATACTTTATGATTTATTTCACTTGGCACATTTTATGCCTCTGCAGAATAATTCTGTTATGGAACACTGGCTGCAAGTGTGCTATATAGTCACAACACTTGTAAATCTTCTCTTTTCCGATCGTTATGTGGACTTGGAATTTAATTCCACAGCTTGGATCATGTGAGTGGAAGAATGGAGTTTTTGTTTTGTAAATCAGAAGTCAGATGTGAATTGAAGAGATTATCATGATTAGAGTCTTCTCTGCCTTTAGAGTGGTGACACCCATACCTCTGCTTTATACTGCCCAGTTATTTCTTTCCTCATGTGAACAGTTCTCCGCAAATGCTTTAAATATTGGGATTGGAAATTGACATGCCATCTATGCAAAATTTGCTCTTCCTGAAGAGTGTTTTTACTACCTTAGAAGGTAGAGCTACACAATGACAAAGTAACATATAGTCAGCCCTTAGTGTCCATGATGGTAAAGTAATGCATAGCCCTCAGTATTCATGCTGACAAGGTAACACATAGTCAGCTCTTACTATCCATGCAGGTTCTTTATCAAAGATTCAATAATTCTTGGATTATTGGATATATTGTTTTTAAAATTGCTGGGACTGGTGAAATGGCTCAGCAAGTAAGAGCACTTGCCTCACATGCATGAGGGCTTGAGAGGACGTGAGAGAGCCTGAGTTTGATCCCAGGCACCCACATGAACAGCTGGGCACAGTCACGTGTTTCTGTAACCTCAGTCTTGTGGAGAGTGAGGCAGCAGATCCCCAGGGCTCAGTGGTGGGTAGCCCCATAGTCAGTGAGTGACTCCCAAAGAAGCAGCCACTCCACAGCCTCTTTGGCCTCTGCACACTTGCAGATGGGGCACATTACATCTGCACACACTTGTGCATACCCCTCCCATACCATACCACACTTCACACCATACCACACATACTATGCACACACAAAATAATGCACCTCTACCTAATGTACAGACTTTGTTCACATCATTAACCTTTAAACAATATAGAAATACAACTTTTTCCATAGCGTTTACATTGTATGTGATATGACAAATAACCTGCAGATAATTTACAGCATATTGGAGGATCTATGGGTTTATACAAACACTATGACATTTTATGTAAAGGACTTGAGCATCCATGTATCTGGTATCTATGAGGGCTCTGGAACTAGTATTCCTAGGTTATTGAAGACAAGTCTCCTGGCTCCATCTTTAACCTGCTGCTGGCACACATTTGCATTTCTATATTTTAGTTTATTGAGCACCTATCCCACCATCTGTAACAGCATCCTGATTTTTCTTCCACGGAAGCACTGTCGTTAGGATTGGCAGATAAAATTCAGGACTCCCAGTTAAATCTGGATTTCAGAGAAATAACAAATGACATATTAACATAAATATGTTCCAAGTATTGGAAAGGTCATCCTTAAACTAATACATCATTGTTGATCTGATTTCAAATTTAACTGGGCAACTTATATTTTTAGGTGCTGATTCCATCATTATTTTGAGGGAAGGAGGGAGCACTTTGTAGCTCAGTCATTGCTAACTCATTATCCTCTTAAAATATTTTATTTTTATTTATTTATTAGAGAGAGAGAGAGAGATACAGAAATAGGCAGGTAGAGAGAGAGAGAGAGAGAATGGGCATGCCCATTGTGCATACGTGGGTCCTGGGGAGTTGAACCTTGGTCCTTTGACTTTGCAGGGAAACGCCTTGACCACTAAGCCATCTCGTTATCCTCTTGCTTCTGCTTCCTGAGTTCTAGAGTACAGCTGTGCTCTACCAAGTTCAGCCCTGAATCTGGCAATTTTGTGATTAATGCCAGGTTGACCTTACACATTCACAGAACTCGAATAGGCCAATCAGGTTAAAAATTTCTCACACCCTCCAATGTTCTAAAAATAAAGCCTCAAACTCCACTTCCATTTAACTTTTAAAGGTTTTCTATGCTATGGCCTTCCCACTGTCTGTAATGTTGACAGAGTTCCCAGACATAACAAGGTCTGTCCCATAAGGTCCCTGACAGGCAGCAGTGACCGTGTTCCTTCCCACTATGTCTGATTCCAGCCTTCCCGCCTCGGATGGCTTTCTCTCCTGTATGATTTTCTAAATCTTAAATGTTACACATTTTTTAGCTGTATATCTGTTCTTGGTTTCCAAAGCACTTAATGTTTCATTCATTTATGCTACGTTGTACCTGCTTAATGGGCGCATACTATATGCACTCGCCACATCAAAAGACTATAATGACATTCAAGCTGTTTGAAAGGTGGTAGATCTGAAAAGATGAATGTCTAATGTGGCTGACTTCTGACGCCAGTAATGGAGGACTAGGAAATTCATTCCAACACCTCAGGTAAGAATCACTAGAAAGCAGAACAAAATATTTCAAATCTAATTTTAACTACCAGGCAACTTACTACATATGCAACCATAAAATATCAGAAGCTCATAGAGAACTTAAAGTAAAAATAAATTGAGAATTGAATAATCTATAGTACAAAAGAATAACAGTTTTGAAACTGGGGACCACTCAGTGGCAGAGTGCTTACCTAGTAGGAATGAAGATCTGGGTTCCATTAAAAATCTTTACAAAGACAGGGCTGGAGAGACGGCTTAGCAGTTACGGTGTATGCCTGCTAAGCCTAAGGACCCTGGATTGATTCTCCAGGTCCCACGTGAGCCAGATGCACAAGGGGGCACATGCATCTGGAGTTCGTTTGCAGTGGCTAGAGGACCTGGTGTGCCCATTCTCCCTCTTTCTCTCCCTCTCTCTTATAAATAAATAAAAATAAAATCTTAAAAAAAATCTTTACAAAGACAATAATTTTTAAGCCTTAAAAATTACCTAAATTAAAAACTCAATGGATGATTTAAAGAACATATTTGATATCACAAATAATTCCTCTCTGAAAATAGGATTGAAAATTGGTATATGGTCAGTGTAATTTTTTTCATGATATTTAATCTGACAATGGTCAGATAAATCAGAAATACAGCATGAAGCACAGAGAGACAAAAATATAAAAATTAAAGAGCTGTTATGAGTAATATGAGTAAACTGAGTCAAAGAATAAGAAAGAAAATAGAGAAGATAAAAATATGAAGAGAAAATGATTAAAGTATTTTAAAAACTGAACATCAAACCTAATTCAAAAAAGTCCTTATACAATTATGTACATAGATGTATCAAATGAAGTGCACATATTAGATAGCTTCACATAGTAGCCCAGTCTGGCTTGATACTCACTATGTAGCTCAGGCTGGCCACAAACTCATAGCAATCATCCTACCTTAGCCTCTTGTATCTGGGGATCATAACTGTGCATCTTTTTGCCCAGGTGAGTTAATAAGTTTCTAAAGGTTTCTCAGTGTACAATCAGCATATACATCAACTATAGTTCTATATATACACTAGCAACAGTTTTCGGAAAAATAATTTACTTTTACATTTTCTTTGATGCCTTACAATAGCATCATTATCAAATTCTTAGTGTAAATATGAATCTTTAAAGGATTTGTAAAACTCAAGCATAAAAATATCAAAAGTTATCAATAACAATAAAAGAATATGTAATTGTAGGAAAATGCAATGCTCATAGATTAGATGATTCTGTTATATATGTCATTTGTTCCAAAACTTACAATGTATTCAGTGTAATTTCACATAAAAGTTCTGTATGCATTTGTAGGTACATATGTATAATTTTTGATATTGATGAACTACTTTTTAATTTGTATGTGGCTATGTTAAGTGATAAGAGCCTACATGACAATGAAAAGAACATGGTTAGAATGTCCACACAATTGGGTACTGAGACTTGTCATCACACAGCAAGAGCTCCTGGTATGAAAAGAAATAACAGATCAATGAATCATAAAAATCTCAGAAACACAGCCACATATATGCAGATATTTGATACTTTTATAAAACATGGCACTGTACAGACATGGGACACCTCCCAATAACTTCTTGGTCAGGAACTGTGCTGAGACCTCCAAAATAATGTAGGTGATTGCCATGGTGTTGGCTGCCCACCAGAACTGAAATATCAGAACATATTGCTGAAGGAACAACACCTGAAGGGTTCAGGACATAGAGAAATCAACTGGGAGCTGAGGGAGAAGATTTCTTCCTGTTGGCTAGCTTTCATAGTGCCAGAAGGTACTATGCAGGTTTCTGGCCAAGAAAACTCATCAATACTAAGATCCAACATAGAATCCTGCAGGCTTCTACCATACTGACCCTCCAGGCAATATGTGCCCTCTGGTGCAGTAATGACATGAAGGTTATTGGGGTAACCAACAGCCCTATGATTTGATTGAAGGCCTTTTTCACAGGAGGGAAATCTCACCTGGTACTGAAAACTAGGTCAAAAGCCCATGCTTGGGGAAATGTAAGGTCTGGGGAACAACCCACTATTGCTATATTGCTAAATGGATGCATTTTCAAACTGCCTCATTAATATTTCTTTCTTTCATTTATTTATTTATTTTTATTTTTTAGAGTGACAGAGAGAGAAAGAGAGAGAGAGAGAGAGAGAAAAGAGAGAGAACTGGCACTCTAGGGCCTCAGCCACTGCAATCATACTCCAGACATTTGCACCACCTAGTGGGCATATGTGACCTTGTGCTTGCCTCACTGTTATGCATCTGGCTTATGTGGGATTTGCAGTGTTGAACATCATGGGTCCTTGGGCTTTATAGGCAAGTGTTTTAACCACTAAGCCATCTCTCCAGCCCAATATTTATTTTTATATTCACTGATCAGTGAAGCTCTTTTGTTTTCTTTTTGGCAATGGCAGTTCATCAATGGGTGGCCCTAAAGAACACACACATCATCTCCTCCAAGGCTCAGGGAACATTGCAGAAAATGGAACAGAAAGAATGTAAGAGCTCCTGGATGGAGAGGAATGCTGTGGAATTATGCTATTAGACATAACAAGGCCATTGGACTCATGAACTTACAACAGATCACCTGTGCAACATGTGCACATGATGGGGCCAGTCAGCATTCCACAATAGGCAGGGGAGGGGCTTAGGAGGCAGCTACCTCACCAATGAGCTAATGACAATTAAAGGTTGTCAGGAAAGAGAAATCATTTTTCTGTGGCATAGACACTAGTAAGCTACAAGAAGTAGAAGAATGACACTGAGGGAGATAAAAGAGGATAAGGTGGGATACACATAATCAAGATGTAAAACACATTTTGAAAAGAATATAGTTTTGATGGGCTGGAGAGATGACTTAGTGGTTAAGGTGCTTTCCTGTAACGCCAAAGAACTGAAGTTCTATTCCCCAGGAGACACATAATCTAGTTGCACAAGGTAGCATATGCATCTGGAGTTGATTTGAGTAAGCTGGAGGCCCTGGCATGCCAGTTCTCTCTCTTTCTTCCTATCTCTCCCTCAGATAAACAAACAAACAAACAAACAAATAATAAAATAATTTTTTAAAAAGAATATAGTTTTGAACCATAGAAATGGTATTATGGAGTTTTAAAAGTATCTTGAGCTAGTTAGATATCTATTTAGAACCCACATCTAGCATGATAGAAAATAAAACAAAATTTCTAGAAGTATTTCAGATATAAATATAAAAAATAAGAAAAGTTTTAGGAGCTAATATAAAAAACATTTTGATAATGCTGAGCAGAGAAGTATTTCTTTAGTAGTACATATAAAAATGTATCATAAAGAAAATGATTAATGAAACTAAGAAATTCTATTTAATAGCAGTAGAAAAAAGTTATTGAATAATATAGTTATCATATGTAATGGAAAGAGAGATACTGAGAGAGAGAGAGAGAGAGGGAAGAGAGAGGAGGGAGAAAGAGAGACCAGTGTTAGGGAATAGGTTTCAATAAGGTCATGAAAGTAGGTGATCCATGATGGAATGAGTAAACTTTATGTAGAAGAGGAAGAAGAAAGATGTCATGATAGGGCCAAACCTCTGTTCTGTAGTACCCTGCTTAGCTGAGAAATCAGCCTTTCCCTCCCTCCCTTCTGTTTCCCTCCTCCCTCCCTTCTTCCCTGTCAATTAGGGAAAGAGTTCTTACTGAATCATCACCACCTTGATCTTGTACTTCCCAGACTGTGAGAAATAAATATCTGATACATTAAGCCATGTGATCTATGGTATTTTATTATAACATCCTAGAAAACAAATAAGTATATTCTGATAAGTCAATAAGAAAAAGACAAATAGGAAAGTGGGTAAGCAGATAGAATTGGCATTTTATGAAAGAGGATATACAAATGGTTTGTTATTCTCTAAGATATGCCTGCTTAATGACTCAGTCACTACTTCCATGTGTATATTAAATAGAAATATTTTTATGGATGCAACATGAAACACATATAAATTATGCTCATAGTAACAGTATTAGAAGTAGATAAAAAGTAGAATAAAAATCCAAGATGGATCTAAAATATACTCTTTTTAACAATATTTATTTTAAATTATTTATTTGAGAAAGAAAGAGAAAGAGAGAGAGAGAGAGTGAATGGGTGTACCAGGGTCTCCAGCTGCTGCAAACGAACTCCAGACACATGTGCCAACATGTGCATTTAGCATATGTAGGTTCTGGAGAGTCCAACCTGAGTCCTTAGACTTCACAGGCAAGCACCTTAACTACTAAGACATCTCTGCAGCCCTAACATGTGCTCTTATATTTGATATTTTAGTATGTTGTATACCACAAGAAAAATGCAAAAAGCTTAACTGCACTTGAACTATGGATAAATCATTATTTAAATGAAAAATGTCATACTAAATATAGATGCATATGCATAGGTATGTGTATTTATAACATATGTTCCTAGACTTATAAAGGGTTATGAAATATTAATTCCCCAACACATCATAAACTGGAAATATTGTAAATCAAATTGTCTTTAATATGTCTAACTTACTCAACATCCCATCTGAGCATCATAGTATGTGGAAGAATATTGGTTCTTTCCCTACATCATTATGTGGTTAACTCATCCCAACAACATAAAAATACTAGATGCCCACCACTGAAGACAGTGAAAATGCCAGTATCCATGGTGAGCCTAACAATCAGTGCAAGGTGAAGGAGACAGATGCTGATGATGCTGAACACTTATCAAAGCAGAGATCCAGAGGCTCCTAAGAGCTCATCACTGATGCAGATTTAAAACTCACCCAACATGGCTCAGGGAATTTTGCATAAGAGGGGGCAGAAAGATTTTAAGACCCACAGGGTGAAACGTCATGCCTAGAGACATTTTCTCCCACAAAAGAAAAACAAAATGACTGCTGCTCCCACAACACCTATCCCACAACCTCACTGGGAATACCTGTAACCCCACTGAGGATTGTTTGCAGCAGAATAGGGCTGGGGACATGGGAAAAGAGGGAACCAACACATGATGTACTCATATAAAATATGTTCTTAATTAAAAAGAATAATAAATTTAAAATAAAAATGACAAATATGTTTTTTCTTATTTATTGGGTCTAGAATTGATATAAATATACACATATTTTTATACATATATACATAAATAGGTACATAAATATATATATGAAATCACTTACCTACAAGTGTATGGAGGTTAATATCGTCAAAACACATTATATACTTGAAAGATTTATTGAAAGAATTATGGAATTCAACACTGGATACAATGAATTTAGACCAATAAAAGTATGTAAAACTGAAAAGAAGAAAAACTTCCATTAAAATCAAATTTTTCTGAAACATGGAAAAAATAAAATTCATTTTTAAAAGCTTCATTCAAAACTTGGTATAATTTGTGTCTGAATTGTCTCTATGGACACCACACTTCCTGTGAAGTCTCAGAGCTCTTGTCTCCAGTTTTCTGCTTCCTTGTTTGCATTCTATTTCTTTGATATCAAACTCCAGTGTTCTATCTATACTGACAAGATTGCATTTCTCAGTCAATGCTACTCATCCAACCACCAGGATATATACACGCCCATATCTGAATATCCAATGTTAATATCTGAATATCTTAATGACTGGTTAGATAGTAGTTGCTTTCCACTTTCACACTGCATTTTTCAAAGAGCTCTTTCTTTCTTCCCATGGCAGCTGCCACACACACAATTTACTAAATCTCTCAAAGTCTTCTCTCATCTGGACTGAACTCATGTATCTTTAAATACCTATAAATATTTCCACATTAATACATCCTCATTAACTGAAACATAACCTAAATGGAATTTCTTTGAAACTAGCACATATAGGAAAGTAAAAAAGAAAATGTGTGCCCAAAGAGATTTTAAAAGTATTTTAAATAGCCCCATCACTACAAAAAACTTTGGTTTTGAGTAAAAACATCAAATATTCATCAAATATCCATTAATGTATCTTCTGAATCTTCTGAAATCATATCGTGATAGCCAACCAAATATCTCTGCCTCTCCAACACTTCCTCATCGCCTCCTTCAATACAGGCATACAGACAAGAACTCTGCCTTATCTTACTGACAACCTCTCATCTCATGGTCTTTATAAATAGCTCTCCATCCTTTCTAGAATGAATCAATTAGATTGAGATTCTGGATTCTCCTCACTCATTGCCTTGTTTCTACATAATAAAGCCTTAGAAATTAATCTGGCAGACCTTGAGGTCTGATTATAGTTTAAGGAAGGAAAAAGATGTTGTATCTAATTATATATATTTTTCCTTGCATACCCCAATATTCCTACCTAAACAAGCTTGCTTATTTCATGTATCAAATGACCCTCAGCCACTGATTGTTGGTGATTATCTAAACATAAATGTCAGGTTTTAAGTGGCTCCTCAATACTTTATACATGAGCTTAGAAACAATTTTTATTAGGAACAATTTTTATAAGAAAAATTATTATTAGGCACTCTACTGATACTGTACTTAAAAAATAAAAACATTGTAATCATAAATAGCATTCTTAATAACCATTCATGGAAAAAATCATAAATCATCCCTGTAATTGGTCTTGGACAAAAGGATACTCATTGGTGTTCAGAGTTTTCAATACATTACTGAAGTAATTGCTATGTATTCAATATTTGTAGTAATCATTTGAGTTATCAGTAAAGAAAGAGACAGCAGAGGCTTTGGAAGAAAGATGGCAATAAAAGTAATGCTTTTGTAATGGGCACTATATCAGTTACTGTCCCACTGCTGGGACAAAATATCCAACCAGAAACAGCACTATGAAGAAAAGGGTTTATTTCAGTTTATAGTTTCAAAGGGATGCCAATCCTGGTGAGGAAAACATAGCAGGGGCAGGTAGCTAGAATCATGTTGTCACAGCAGCTAGGAAGCAGAGCAGAGTGATGGATATTGCATGCTTAGCTAGCTTTCTCCCTCTTCTATGCTGCAGGAATCCTTCCATGGGATAATGCCACGTACAGGTAGACTAGATCCTCTCACTTGAACTAAGATTATCTAAACATGACCAAAAAGGTTGTTTCCATTGTGATTCAAAATCCTGTAAAGTTGGGGTTGGAGAGATGGCTTAGCAGTTAAGGCATTTGCCTGCAAAGCCAAAGGATCCCAGTTCAATTCTCCAGTTCCCACATAAGCCGGATGCACAAGGTGGCGCATGCATCTGGAGTTTGTTGCAGTGGCTAGAGGCCCTGGTGTACCCATTCTCTCTCTCTCTCTCTCTCTCTCTCTCCCCCTCTCATGTAAGTAAATAATAATAATAATGATGATGATGATGATGATAAATCCTGTCAAGTTGACAACCAAAGATTAACCATCACAGACATATTTTAAGTTAGAAAAGAATATTCTGGGAGGTCATAGAAAGCTACAAGTATAGCTTTCTGAATATATGATGGGGAAAGTGATGCCTGGTATAGCCTATTATCAGGAGCACTTCAAGAAATTAATATAGTTTGAAATCCAGCTGGATTTATGAATTAAGGTCACTCAGCTGATAATTCTGGGAAGTTTGCACTATTTTTGGTGAGTTAGACATGATGAATATTTGTGTGTCTATTATCTTCTATCTTGAGTCTCTTTTAAGGGAAAATAGCAAGCACACTAAAACAGATTACACATGCCAAACCAGTGAGAGAAAAAGTCCATCATATCAATGCGAATTATAGATGCATTAGTAGAATGTGCACAAAATAATTAGTGCTCTTTATTAGCAATAATTAAATATAGCTCCCTTTTTTGAACACCTATGTTAATTCCTCACTATTCACTTAGATTTTTAAGCATTGTCCTTTGGAAGTAACCTTTGTAGTTTTAAAAAAAAAATATATATATTTATTTATTATTTATTTATTTATTTGTTTATCTGCACGTGCACGCATGTGTGTGTGTGTGTGTGTGTGTGTGTGTGTACATGCCTCACACCAGGGCATCTTGCCATGGCAAACACTAGACACTTGTCCACTTTTTGCTTCCAGCTTCCTTCTATAGATGACTTGGAAACTGAATCCTGGCTGGCCGGCTTTGCAAGCAAGTGCTTTTAACTACTGAACCAATTTCCTTGTTCTCAACACATACCAAAGTAGAAATTCAGAGGCTCCTAAGAGCTATCACTGAAGTAGACTTAAAACACACCCACCACGGCTCAAGGAATTTTGCCAAAGAGGGAGCAGAAAGACTGTAAGAGCCACAGGTTAAGACATCATGCCCACAGGCACTGACTCCCCCCATTAACCAACTGCTCCTCCAACAATACAAAACCCACAACCCCATGGGGAATACAAGCAACCCCACTGAGGAGAGCCCCCTGCAGAATGGGGGCAGTGAAGATGGGAAAGATGGTACCAACACATGATGTATCCATACCAAGTATGTTCTTAATTAAAAGAAAATGTGTCTAGGACTGGTGAAGTATCTACATGGAGTGTTTCCAGAGAGAATTTACATGTGTGACAGTGACTGGGGGTAGAATGATGGAAGATTTGACCTGGATGTGGGCTGTATGGCAGACTATATTGATTATCAACTTAATGGACCTAAAATCAACTGTGAGGGATTATCTTGATTAGATTAATTGACATGGGAAGCCCCAACTTAACTGTGGGTGTTATCCTGAGTTGTATAAAAAGGAGACAGGTAGCTGAGCACCAGCATTTCTCCTTGTAGACTGAGTCTGATGGCTGCCTCAAAGTCTTGACACCATGATGGCTGTAACCAGGAAGTGCATGCTAAAATAACCCTTTCCCCTTTAAACTGATTTTTGTCAGGCATTTTGTCTCAACAATTAGAGTTAGCTGATACAGCCAAGTTTCAGGAATGGTGGTATATGGCTATAATCCTAGCACTTGGGAGGCAGAGGCAGTAGGATCATGGCAAGTTCAAAGCTATCATGTTTTATGCAGTGAATTCATGGCCATCTGGGGCCATAGAGTGAGAAAGAGAGAGAGAGAGAGAGGAGGGGAGGTCCTGCCCTTATTCTTGGACATTAGACCTCAGCTTCTCCAGCCTTTCTATGTGGACTCAATACCAGTAACTTTCCAGAAAACTTCTAGATCCTCAATATTGAACTGGGGCTACTGAGGTTTCCATCTTTCTAGAGTGAGCAGCTGTGAGCCACTACTCTACTACTCAGTCTCCCATAATTTGAGATAATCCAATAAATCCCATTTTGATGCATGTACTCACCAAACACTTTGGGTTGTGTTCCTCTAAAATAGGTGACTACTAACAAAGATACCCACAATCTCAAGATTCCCAAGTCAGCAAAGGCCATCAATGGGTTTGCTCAATGGCGTGGGACTGCATCCCGGATGCATAACTGGCACCAAGAACTTAATGCAAATATGGAACCCGAGTCTAACGGGTGTCTTCTGTATTCCCAGGGACGGTTCTGGGTCATTAAAGTACTTAGAAAAGGGGCTGGTTCTCTGCTTGTGCACCACTCACCACTATGATTTTGGAGAACTGCAGCAAACTCTCTTGTCAGCATCTGTGGAAGCATGCACTCCAAGGACCATGTTCCTTCTCTTCATTTCAGATAGATGTTGGTGATATGCTTCTTAGCAGTAAGTGAGAGAAAAAGATCATTTGGGGTTTTACCTTCAAGCTTTGCAAAATGTCTCATCATCTTTCTATGTTTGCATTTTTTAAGATTTATTTTATTTATTCATTAGAGATGAGAGAGAAAGTGTGTGGGGGGGTGAGAGGGGGGGCACACCAGGGCCTCTAGTCGCTGCAAAGGAACTCCAGATGCATGTGCCACTTTGTGCATCTGACTTACGTAGGACCTGGAGAATAGATCCCGGATTCTTAGGCTTCACCTGCAAGTGCCTTAACCACTCAGCCATCTCTCTAGCCCTCATCATCTTTCTTATCAATGGTGTGTGAATACATTTGACTACATTCTTCACTCCTGTAATGTGTAAAACAGATCTTTCCATTTCATTACACTTTGTTTTAAAAAATAAGAATGGAATTTACACAGGGAAGAAAATCCACATACCAACATGAGTGCAGAAAAACAAGCAGGTGTTAATAAATTTCTAAGAAACATTAATCTGCTTCTGCAAATACATCCTGCTGTTCATTTAAATGGCATGATACTCTATAAATTTACCACTTCAGTCATTCTCTGAGCTATCAAAATGTAATATATAACACCTCTGATGATCAAAGTGAAAGTGAGTTTAGAAATCCAATTTAGTTTTCTCACCATTTAAACTCTTTATTTAACTTTTTCATTGCAGCCCTCATTTTAATCAAGCTTCAATTTTATTTAGTCACATTCCATGTTGTAATGCAATTATATGTATGCTTGAAAAGTTGTCATTGAATGCTGCAATTGCCAAAAATAAAGCCCCATTCTAAATCAAATATATATAAATGAGAAAAAATGTTTTCTATCTTTGATACTTAAAGATCTAAAATAAGTGACAATTATGCTATTTGGGATGGGTAACCATACTGGACATACAATTATTTCATTGATAGAAAAATGGGAAAGGAATAAAATGGCATGAGTAGGTATCTTCTCACATCAAAAACATTGAATCAATAGATAAATCTGCAACTGTAGTGATGGCTCAGTTGTTAAGGCACTTCAAAACCTAATGACCCAGGTTCTGTTCCCCAGGACCCACATAAAGCCAAATGCACCAAGTGGCGCATGCATCTGAAGTTCATTTGCAGTGGCCAGAAGCCCTGGCTTTCCCATTCTCTGTCTGTGTCTCTTCTGTCTGACTCTCTGCTTGCAATTAAATAAATAAATAAAATATTTTTTAAAATAGAGAAATCTGGAGGTTGATAATAATGGAAACTAATCATCTAAAGGGAAGAAACACCTAAAGAATAGAAATAAAACAAATTATGTGTCATTGCCTTGGGATGAGAGATGGTTCTGGAAGATGTGAGGTGATAGCAATAGAGAGATGCTTGCTCTTTGCTATAAGACCTCCTGCCATATTTGATTACTCACTATGTATTTATATTATTTTAAGAAGACAATACATTAAAATAATAAAATAATAAGTTGCTTCAAAAGTACATGGTGTTCACTTCATTAATGTAATTTTAACTTCCAAACTTTAATGAGAGAGAAGGGAATGAGGGTTTCAGCATCATCGTTTGTCCTCATGTCCCTTGATGACAGTGCTTTTGTATGCGATTCTGTTCTTAAAGACGCCAGGGCAGTCTCATTTAGTTCTTAAGGAATCCTACACAAGCAGAATGAGCTGAATTTTATTATTATTATTTATTATTTGGTTTTTTTGAGGTAGGGTCTCACTGTAGCCCAGGCTGACCTGGAATTCACTATGTAGTCTCAGAGAGGCCTTGAACTCACAGTGATCCTCCTACCTCTGCCTTCCAAATGCTGGAATTTTATCTTACATGGAAAATTATCCAGATAAAGCTTGAACATCCAAATGTTGTCTCACATTACATGACTGTTCAATCTTATGTAACTCTGCAATACTCCCATCTTGAATCTTTCTGGCATCTACAAGAAACTTTCCCAGATGGTTCCCCTCAAACATCTCTGACCAGGCTCCCTAATTACCAGCACTTTCTTTTCCCATTCAAGCATCAATATTGTCCTAACTTTCATTTTCTTTTTTTCTTCACACTGCTTGAGGCATCCTCTCTACTACTTGTCTCTGCTCATTATTTTGTACCAAACTGTTCTTAATGAAGAATGTATATATTAAAGTACTGCTCCCCCCAGTGTCTCAGATGTAACGTATTTGTAGATAGAGTCTTTACAGAGGTAACTAAGTTATGACTGTTGTCTCCTTAAGAAGGGAAAATTGATAAAAAGATAACATACGACACCAGAAAGGAGGCATCTAGGAGCCAAAGTGAGAGGTCCAGAGCAGATTCTTTGCTTGTGGCACTTAACAAGAACCAATGCAGTTTCATCAGCCCTTCATCAGCCCGTGATTTTGTCACAGCAGTCCTAGAACACTGTTATATCCACCAAACGATGAAATGGCTGATAAACTACAGCTCTCTCCTAAACTGCATCTATGTGTATGGCCAGCTGACCACACAACCCCACCTGAACAATCTACAGATAGAGCCCTTTTCTATAGTAGTTGATCCCAAAAGTGGTCTTTTACGAGTTTTCATTATGTTGGTGGATATTATTACTTAACTAATCGAAGCCAGAAATCTTAACGTGTAGACCTCTTCCATTTTCTTTATTCATACTCCTCCATGGCAACCAGTCTTTAAATCTGACTAGTTCAAATACATTTCCTTTAATACCACTGTGCTAGTACAGATCTTATCTCTTGGCTCTTTTGCATTAGATTTCTAACTGATTTTGCCATCACCATCTTATCCTCTTAAGCCCCAGTCAGAGTTATTCCTAGAAAATGAAAACATGATCAAAGTATCCTGCTTCTTAGAAAACATCAATTCCAAATTTGGGAACAGTAATGAAAGGATTTCTAAAATGTCTATGGGGCTAAATCACCTTTACATGAACAATTATGACATCTACCCTCATACCAATGCTTCTTCCTCTAATTTGCCTTTGACAATACAATCTCCACATTTAATTTATCCTGTATCCTTTGAATGGCCAGCAGTTCTAAATGGTAGGGAACAGTGTGCAAGAGAAGGAATATTCCGAGATGAAATAGGGGGAGAAAGAAGAAAAGAGAGCCAGTTCATGGGGTCATACAAGCAGATTTGCCATCTCTCAAGCCTTCCCTTCAACTTTTGGTTCTCTTGCCTTCACCTCCTGAGTTCTGGAGTTACATGTATGAGCCAGCATGTCCTGTCAGTTTATACTGGGCTGGGGCTTGAATCCAGGACTTGTGATTACTGAGGAGCCATTCCTCCCTGATGACAAAATGCCTGTGTAATCAGAACCCTAGCAGAGAAATGTGGACAGAGGTACTTTTCCACCCAAATTGCTAAAATTAACAGCTTCTCCTATATGAAGAATTATACTCCAATGACATGAACAATGGTCAGTTGCCAAGAGATTGGTTTCAAGGGGATGATAGATACGTTTAAAGTCGGGCATGGTGGTGCACGCCTTTAATGCCAGCACTTGGGAGGCAGAGGTAGGAGGATTGCTGTGAGTTCAAGGCCACCCTGAGACTACATAGTGAATTCCAGGTCAGCCTGGACTAGAATGAGACCCTACAAGAGCTGTAATTTCTGCCTTCAAATTTGAGAATTTATTGGATTGTGTGACCAGAAGTACTGCAGGTGACCCAAAATGTTTACACTGCTTACTGTTATCTTTCCCAACCAAGTCGATGAATGACAATCTTCTAGGAATTGTCCATTTTGGCCTACTATATTGTATCTATTTTCTCCACTATCCAAATTACTTAATTCCGAAGTAAACCTTGAGGATTGAATCTTATCTCATTGAAAACAACGGGAAGTTCTGCTTGTGGACTTTGTCCAACACAGCTCTGCATGTCAGTTGGTTCCAGATTGAATTATTTAAAGCATCCTGGAATAGATGCTAGAACATGATTTAATCTTGCCCCAGGTTGTCTATGAACAGAAAAGGGTACATACAACTGGTAATGTGTTTTTATCTTGGTAGGTGAATACTAAAGAAGGCCAGATGCTTCTTGTTTTGAATGAACAAATGTCTCCTGCAGTGCCTAAATATATTTCAAATTTACTCAATAGTAGACTTTATCTTCAAGGTCAATGTACTTTTTTTTTCCTGATCTTACCATGTGGCTGGCTCCAAGTAGGGCTGCCATATATAATAGTTCTATGAACTATATGACTGCACAGAGGCCAATCACATTAGAGCACATATGCACAGTGCCCTTTGGGGTTGTATATTAAACAGCTTGCAATGAAACACACACTGGCCTTATAAACTAGCTTTGTTTCTCATTTGTGAATTTCTATTTCTCTTGGGACCTTATGAAGGTCATTAGAAAAAACAAAAAAGCATGGGAACTTCAGAGCCCATTGTCTGGAAGGAGAAGACCCATCCTTGTAATAAGGAGATCAGAAAAAAAAATGGCTTATATGGTGTGAGAAATGCCAAGTCTGTCTGAAGGATTCTGGGGATAGAATGAAATTCAGAGCTCACAGAATTAGAAATGGTCATACAAAGTAGGTAATGGGTTCCAGTGAGAGTATATCAGGCAGCCCTAATGGGGATTAGTTCCAAGGGATCAAGATCAAGATTTAACTAAGAAGCAGCAAAGGTTGTTATTCTAAACACTGTGATGAGGAAGCCAGTATTAGATGGACTTTCAGGTTACTAGAGCCTCGGGGGCTAAGAAGTCACAGAGGTAAGTCATTTCTTTCCTAGGTATCACTGTATTGTGTTATGTCTTGAAAACATTTTCGGATGAACTGCATGCAGTTCTCTGCCTTCCTTATCCTGTGTGGTGGTGCAGCCTCCTTTGCTATTTACATGACTGTCCACTCTGCTTTGTGTATGAAGACCTGACCTTAGCACCTCTTAGGCATTCCTGCCCCAGGCATTTTCATTTTCAGGAGTCTATTTGCAAATGGAACTATTGTTCACCTGGGACAGAAGAGAGTGGCAATCTTGGGATGTTCAAAAGTCTCAGTGGCTCGAAATCTAGTTCTAATGCTTGGTGTTTGATGCAGTTTCCAAGGAGAGCTGTGACACAAGGGCATTAATCTATCTCATGACAGCATGGGGTTTTAATGCGTTTTCTGCATCCACAGAAAGAGCCTCCTATGGAGGTGGTGAAAGGAGTTATGGCGAAATCAATATCTTCATTTCGCTGGGGCACTGACAATTTGTAGCAATGATACAAGGGATCACTGCACAGGGAAAGCTTGCTGGACAGAATCTAATGCACAGGACACACACTTTTGAAAATCCACACAAATACTGGCTTCTGGAGCAAAAAAGAAAAGATGATTAGGCTACATGGCTTCATATTTTTAGAGATATGTAGAGAGCCTGTTGTATGCAAATATTAGTTTTTGGAGCAAAGAAAGATTCATCACAACCCTGTTAAGGTTAACTGCATAAGGTATATAAAGGAATCAATGGAAAAGATCCTGGCTCATATTGAGATGTCCAACTCAAAAATATGATATCTAATGGGAAATTTAGAAACCGTATAGTAAAATGCCAAGGACCAAGATTGTTTATTCTACCTCGTCAATGAGATTGGTTGCAAAAATGGAGGTGTTGCCAGATGGAGATGAGTGAAATATCTCCTATGCTAGACTTTTCAATACTTTCTTAATTAGTTGTAGATTTGGTACTAATACTAGACCTAATGAAAATGAAATTTTATTATGGCCAATGACTATTTTTGTTTCTTTATTCTCAGATACCATAGTGTAGTATCAGTTTCACCTAATTTCTGTGCTATCTCACTGATTTCTGTTTACTGCTTTAATAGTAGTGATCCCAAAAATCTATCCTTATGTACTTAAAATATTCCAAATTAATAGTTAAGGAGGATGGCTAGACAAATTTTCTTGCCATGTGTGGGTGGGAGGGTGTATGTGCCCATGCAGCATGCAGCGCTCCCTGCCCTCTCACGTGGTGGGTGGGGTGCACTTGCCTGAGTGGCTGGAGTTCTATAGAATGTCAGGTATCCAGCCCCAAAGCTCTTCACCCATTCTTATGTGAACTAGAGTCTCTTACTGATCCTGGAGCTTGCTGTATCAGCTATTTGTGGGTCTCTGCTCCCCTACTGAACTGGGGTTACAGGCATACATGGTCACACCGAGCCGTTTATGTGGGCAGTCTCTTGGGCTTCCTCAGGTCCTCCTACCTGCACAGAAAGTGTTCTTACCTGATGAGCCATTCCCCCTGCCCAGGATATCTTTTGTAAAAGTCATTGTCTTTTGTATCAGTATATTCATTGCTTCCAAAGATTTAAATGTATTCACAGAAAATCTGTACTACTTTTTTGTGTGTAAAGTCTTATGGCCCATATGAATTATCTTATTATATGGCATAATAAAATAAAATAAATTAAATATGAGTGGTTACATTTTATAATTTCTGTTAATTTTATATTGTTTTTTCTTTCTGACAATATCAAAGAATGAAAAATTAACAGGTGCTTAGATTTGGATGATTATAAAGTTCTCTTTTGCAGAGTCATGGAAAAAAATCCTTTCCCTAAACCTCTCAGATATGGTGGTTATTTCTGAAGTAGAGTAGAGATAGGATGCATATGAAATGCATATATTCAAGAAAATACAGTCTGTTGCAAAATTTCCCAAATTTGTGTTCTGTGGAAACTCAGAAGAGTTCCATCATCAAATAAGTTTGGGAGATGCTGCATCTTATCTTTCTTCTTGTAGATTTACAGCACACTTCAGAATATTTAAAGCTTTGGTAAAATTCTGCAGAAAAGAAACTGATTTAACAAAGCCCAGTGTTTCTTAAATTCATTTGACAATAAAACTCATCTTTTAAAAATCATGAAACTCTCATTAACAACCACTTAATTAAGGAAAAATTAGTCTTATATCCTTTGCAAAAATTATTCATTACTCATGGACAGGATATCCTGCATCCAAGCTCTTAAACTTTAATATATATGGTCACTTTTTCTGTGTAATGTAATTCCTGGCAGACTAGGGTAAGAGCAACAATTGGAACCCCTATATCCCTCTCCTATCTTAATGGCTCCATCCATTTTCATTATCTCCTCCATTATTTCATAAAATTGCTGTGAAAAATAACCAATGGAATGGTCATTTGGCTTGTCAAGTTAAGTGCTATATGAATGTAATAATAATAGCAACCATTAATTGAGCACCCACTGTATGTCAGACAATGAAGTAGACACTTCATTGAGTTAGACATTCATTCACTGAGTTAGACACTTCATATAAACTTTTCAGGGTCGACCAGCTAAGGAAGCATTGCTATCTCTATCTCTGCTTGAAATGCTGACAGACACTCGTGGAGAGGCCATACATCTTTCCCAAAGTCACTTGCTACCAAAGGAGAGAGGAAGAGCCACCTTACAGGCTCCATTTTGCCTCCCAAGCTCCTGGACTTTTCACTATATCATGCTGTCTCTCTAAATAACATGAATTCAGCTAGTCCCAGCAAGATAATAAAATATGAAGTGATAAGAATAATGATGGCAATAATGGTCATTAATAACAATCACAATGGTATTAAAACTCAACATATTGTCATTGTGTAAAATTTATAGCTGTGTGTAATGTTTTAACCTGAGAGGCCACTCTCTTTTCTCTTATCCCACATGCAATTAATCATAACTGTAGTTGATTTTTCTTTAATATCTCCATAACCCATTTACTATAACTAATTGTTGCTCGAGTTACCTTATCTTCTTTGGATTTTTTTATTGTAATCATCACTTAACTAGTACCCATGCCATCATTCAATATTTTATGCACTGAGGGATATGTACTAGAGATATGAACCTGGGGTGGACTTGGGCCAGCCTGCTTCAGCAGGATATTGCAGGTAAGCTTCTTTAACTACTGAGCCATTTCCCTAGTCTTTACAATGACCCTATAAATAAAAATTTGATTGATACTGTCAGTTAAAAATTTTGAGGACTTCTCACTAATTGTTTAAAAACTGAATGCACAGACTAAGCATCTCACCCTACAGCCCCTTTAAGTTTCCAGTTCTCCTTCCTGAAAGCTTTATTGATCTTAAACACCAATTTTATAGCTTCTAAAGTATATTTTTTTTAATTTAATCGCATATCTTAAACTTCAGAAATTAAATTTTGGGTCACCTTTACGATAGTCTTCTTAGCTTGTAATGATACCCTGCAACCCTTAAATGCATCTCTTCTTTGCATACCTGAAAACCTCATCCATTACATTTGAACTTCTTAGGTGAGTGTCATTGTACAAGGAATGGATATCTGATCTAAAATGAATCAGATTCTTCTGCCAGAAGCTTCAGAATTGAGGGCAAAAGACCCAAAGATGAAGTGGTCTTTTAAATGACAAAGGGAATTATGGGGTGCCACCATAGATCCACATGTTATTGTAAAGCACCAGAAGAATAAAACAGAGGAATAAGGAAGCAGAGTAGCAGAGGAATTCTGCTGAAATTAAGGGTGTTTTTTCAATCCCTGGCTCCTGCCTTATTTCATTCTTTTCATGTCTTTATTATCTCTCTCTATTTCTCTCTTTCCCTCCTTTCTTCCCTCCTTTCCTTCTTTTCCTCCTTTCCTTTCTTTTTCTTTTCGGTATGTGTATATGTATGTGGTGTGTGCCTGTGTAAGTCTGATGCATGAATATGTGTGCAGATCCGCCAGAGGTGGACATTGGGTGTCCTCTATCCCTCTTGTACATTATTGCCCTGACACAGACTTTGTTACTGAACCTGGAGCTAGGAGTGAGCTAGCAAGACTGGCTGAATAGTGGCTCCAGTGATACGCCTGTCCCCATCCCCCTTCAGAGCTGTGTTTATAGGCATGCAAGGCCATGCCTGGTTTATGTGAGTGCTTGAGACCAAACCCAGATCCTCAGGGTTGCACAGCAAGTACTGTTATCCATGGAGACATCTCACTAGGTCCCTTCTTTCTTAAGTTCAATAAAGCTGGTTCCAGGTCTGCTTCACAGACACACACTCACATGCAGTTGGCTAGCCAGTCTATTGATAATAGTGCTGGTTAAGAAATAGAGTTGTGTTGAGGGCTGGAGAGATGGCTTAGCGGTTAAGGCGCCTGCCTGCTAAGCCTAAGAACCTGGTTCCAATCTCCAGGTCCCACGTTTAGCCAGATGCAAAGTGACGCAAGGGCGCAATGCCGCACTTGACCAAAAGGGGGCGCACACATCTGGATTTCGTTCACAGCAGCTGAGAGACTGCTGGCGTGCCCATCTCTATCTGTTTCCCTCTTCCTCTCTGTGTGTCTCTCTCTGTGTCTCTCTCCAAAAATAAATAAAATAATTTTTAAAAATTTTAAAAAAAAGAAATAGAGTTGTGTTGAAACCTTGAACACACAGAGCACATTTCATGCATACATGGCACATCTGCTTTGTTGAGTTGTGGAAATTAACATCAGTATGATGATTTGCCAAAAGAAGCATTTATATGAGGGAAGATGATAACTATAATAATCCCAGTAATAGTCTTCCTTTATGAAACTGAGAAAGGTTAAAAACAAGCTCTACACCTGGTCAGCATGAAATGTTCAATAATGGATTATTAAAATATGGACCATCAGAGCTGACTTGCTTGGCTGTAACGTGCTGGGCTGTAGTTTCATATGATCATATCAAGAGCCATTGCTCTTCTGTTTGCACTCTTCTTATTATTATTTTTTAAATGAATTCCATCTGTTTCAAAAGATTTTCTTACAGAAGCTCACAGTATCCACTTTACTAATCAGACAAAAAAATTCCAGTAAAAGAAAATAATGTCTACTTATATTATTTTGTACAGTCATGTGAGAATGCTTGTAAGTGTGCATTCTGATATGTGACTACTATCATAACTTTCAAGCAAGTTTTTGCTTTAATATTTCAATAATTCATGTGTTAACAAATTTCTACAAACATATGTTTCCGATACAATCTATAATTTCTAGATTGCTCTATGTTAATCCCACTGCTTGATTAATGACCAACTTTATAACAGTGATTTAAAATAATTAATACTACACATATATATGCACATAATAATTAATTAATACCTATACATATATATGCACATGCATGCCTACACCCACACATGGCAATGGGAAAGAATACCTGGAATCAAACCTGGGCTGATGGATCTGAAACTTATGTTGACAAGAAATACATGAGGTTGATATTTATAATATGTGAATCAGAATAAATGCATATGTATTCTATATGTATATATCTTAATCTCTTAGGTCTTCAATAAAAATGTATTAGGTAGTTTTAGAGGCTGGGAAATCCAAGATATAAACACCAGTAGATTCAAAGTCTAGAAAGGGCTCAATGCTCTGCTTCATAGATGGTGCCTTTTGCTATTGCCATGCATAATAGAAGAGCAAAAAAAGAGCCAACAAGCTCCCCTAGGGCTCTTTTTACAAGGGATCTGGTATTCATAAGGGCTCTATGCTCATAATTTTGTCACCTCTGAAAGGGCTTCTCTCATACAATTGCACTGGGAATTAGGTTTCATCACTGGGATTTGGGATGGCACTAACATTCATATCACAGCAGGGACCTTTTAAGGACTACAATTCAGTTATTTACTAATTATCTTACAGTAATATTTATCTTTACTTTCAAGAACTTCTTTATATGAAAAACTTTTTTGATCAAAAATGTTTGTTCACCCTAGGAAGCTGAGTCTAACTCACTGTTGCCTGAATTGAGAAACTAAATATGCATTGCAATTTCACTGTGTACAAATTTATGTAAGTATAAATTATATGATTCTATGTAATAAGTAGTAATATGTTCTTTAATTAGTATTCTTTGCTTCAGTGAAGAATAAATTTAAGTTTAAAAAATCATATTCACTGTCACAATGAAAATGCTAAGACTTTAAATCTTCTCTCAAAGTAGATTATTAAAAAATCATTTATTTATTTATTTTTAAAAGGTTACCCTTCATTAGATGGTGCAAAGGCAAGTAGTCCAGCTTAAGCAAAAAATAAAATGAAATTATAGTAAATATCTAGTTATTTTTCATAAGAATCCACACCTATTTATAACAATTTGAATAATTTTTGCTCTATTTGCATTTCCTTTTGTTTTAGTAAGCACACATTTTTTGAGGTCAGGAGCAAATTGATTCTGTGATCACCAGTATATCATACAGTATCCTGCATGTAATATCTGCCCCAATAATCACTTGTTGGATGCATGACCAACTGAATGAATAAATGAGTATATTCATTTTCCACTGACAATTTTCATGGCATGATAAAGAATTGCTATTATACATGTCAGGCCTCAGAGAGTTAATAAGATTCTACAAGATACTGAATCTAGGCAATTATACTCAATCAAAACTCTTTAATGTTTCCCCTTCAAACAATTGGCTTTCTAGTAATACATCATGCTGGCTTACAAAACGGGGAAGTCACTCCCATGAAGTATGGCAGAGGACGATCACCAGAGAAAGTTATTTGGAGTAACAGAAGTCACACCTCCTGGTTATTCAGTGCCCTGGCATTTCCATTCCGAAGAGGATTTCCTTCTAGCCTTTTATGAGTCAAGTTTTTTGCCTGGATTTAATGCCAGAAGCATTTTGTTGGGCAAAAAGTTTGCAAAGGATCATTTATCCCTGAGCCTACCCATGGGGTGGTGTTTGTTGCCTGTCTTAGGCGTTCCTTGGGGCTGAGGATCACAATAGATTGACAACTCTGCTCACAGAGCCACTTTTGCAAAGGTGGGTTCAGTTTTTCCCTAGGAGCATGGATATCTGTAATGAATCGTTAATGGTTTCCTACAATTGTACAACCATTTTTACTAAGCTTTTACAAATTTATCTCAGTTAAAAAATTATTTAGTTTTGCTTTTGCTACTGCAAGTATCTGGGATCAGCAAAGATTATTTCTATGGAAAGGAGTCACTCATTTTGTAGCATTTGTTCAATCTCCAGGTACCTATCCATCTCCATCCATACCTTGTGTCCACGTAGTGAAGACATTCCACCTAGTCTGCTCACATCGAATCACGATGAAGCCCAGCTGGAGCACACTGTATGCACTTTCAACTTGGCCATGCAATGCTCTTTCCACCTGCAGCATTCCTTTACTCAATGGCCTGACAACATCCTTGATGATATCATCATCAATCTCTATTTTGTGGTCAAATACTCTAACACTGAGCTATTCCCCTGAAACTATTCTAGTAACACAAAGAAGGAAGGTTCCAGAAGCCTGGAAATTTTAAGTTTTCATTTGACATTTAGAAAAGGTGTTCTGTGTGTTCAGGGTCAAGCTGGATTCTCCAGGTCATTTAAAGAGCTCACAAATCAGCCTCTGAAAATCAGTTTAGGTCTCTCCAAAAGATGACCCAAGTGTCTTCATTGTAAGTTCCTCGGGGGATTTTGCCTTTGTAGCTCTCTGAGAACACTTATCTGCTCCCACTGAATAAGATAACTGATCTCCCCAATTCTTCTTTGCCCTTCAAAGGCAGCTAATGAAATCAGAGCTGCTGTGTTTTATCTACCCTTCTAAAGTAGCACATGAGATAAGATATCAGGGTTTCCTCCAAAGCAAACCAAAAGGAAATACAAAGAAACACTGAAGGATGAGAAGACAACACAGGACAGGATAACTTGTGCCTGTAGCTTACCTGTTAATTAACCAGAGCCATGGTCCAATCATATGTCACGAACAAGAGCAGGAAGCAAATAAATTGTAGTCACTTCAAATTAGCCCTCTCAACTGGCCGGGAGCAAGTTAATTCTTAAGCATTTAATTCAGTCAATTGACACTCAAACGAAGAGAGGCAGAAACAAATGGTATATAGTCTTTGGAAGGTTGTTATCTTGACCCAAGCTCTTGAGAGTAAATGAAATTCTTTCCCCCATTTGCTAGCACTGTGTATATACATGGTTTCAAGTGGAAGTTACTGCCCTACTCTGTGCTAGTCTGAGGCCTGCCTCATTTACTAGGAAAATTAACTTTCTGTACCTTAGTCCTCTTATCTGTAAAGTGTGGATAACAATGTTAGAAATCTCTTTGAGGAATGAGAGTCATAATGCATCTACAACATGTATTAAGTAGCTGCTAGATACCAGCTATCATCATTTTTTCCCTGTATATTCAATCACAACATGCTGAAAAGTAGAAACTTGTAAGCATTTTCACGTTATCGTTGCAGAGCCTGGCATTTGTTCAGGGATGGGAGTTCTACATGTAGAGCACAGCACTGAATTTTCATGGGTTAACTTTAGCATCTGATTCAATGACATTTATTTTCTCTTTTGCATTAAAATTAGATGTTTGTTATAACTTGACATTATTTTCTTCTATTCTTTCATATAATTGATACTGGTATTTTACTCTCTTGGTAAAGAGAAAAAAATGTTGATCCTTGCATTTCTGCACTTTGGTAATTCCTCCGAGAATTCTGCCTCTGATTTCCCTTCTGCAAAGTACCATCTGCGTGCAGGGGTCTTTTGTTGGCTCCTTCTGTGATTCACTGGGACTCTTCATTACTGCAACCAGGATAGTCTTTTTTCCCATTCTCTCTCTTTCTTAATAAGGAACAGAGCCAACAGGACTGGGATCACTTTGAACACTGGCATTTCTTCTGAATACAGTTCTAAGTAGATCTGTATTTTATGCTGTGGGTGGAAATGCCAGATAAGAAGAAACAGATGAAGGCAGATGAAAGGGTGACATGGAGTGCAGAGGTCAGTTATTTGGATTTGCTTAGGTGGGACATTTTTTGCAGAAATGGCAAGCAGCTCTTTTAAAAAAAAAATAATACATCGGAGTTCAGTATCATTAACAATAGATAAAGAAAGCAGGCAAGTAGCTATGTGGCGTTAATCTCTCCCCTCACCAATAATGGCACCAGTGACATTTGACCATGTGACAGACGAGTGAGTGGAGAGCCCTGGGACTGTGATAGTGACAGTTTTCTTTTTCTGCCCTTGTAAATTATTCAGCATTGGCATAGCACTGGGAAAACATGAACCCGAGAAAGGGTAAGAAAGAAAAGGAATTCTATTGCAAATGAGAAGAGCTGCTGAGAAGTCCATTAAAAAACAACAACCCAACATTCAGGCTGCATCTGCTGCCTTCAAAATGTCCTTCAAAGGTTCCGTTCACTAACCTCTTTTAGACATGCAAGAAGGTGTCAGGCAGGAGCAGAGAGCCCCTGTCAAAAGCATCCCAGATTGGTCTCTCTTTCTCAGTGTCTGTGTCGTTACCAAAGATTGGATAGCGCTTCTCACAAGGTCACGTGTGTCATTAAAGCCCAATGTCCTAGCTACACATTTCCATCCCAGTAATTGTATTCTGCTGGCCTGAATGCGCCTTGCTGCTTTGGGTTAGATGTGATTGCCTACCACCCCTGGCCCCCTTCTGTATTGAAGTTGCCACCCCAGTAGAGGTGGCTTTTCTGAATGTGATTATAAAATTTCACAGGCAAGTTATAAAAATGCCGTGACACACTTCTTTCTTTCTTTCTTTCTTTCTTTCTTTCTTTCTTTCTTTCTTTCTTTCTTTCTTTCTTTCTTTTTTTTGACGCAGAACATATTTTTTGAAGAAATTTATCATTTCTCTTTTCTTTACTCAAAAGGGAGATGGGGGACGTCTTCCAGCTAAATACTTCCAGCTAAAATGGGGCCTCAGTGCGGTCTCTTAAAGGGAGTCGTAAAGGAGGAGCCTGCCAGCTGAATCAGATCAGTTGAACTGCCCCAACCTTCACTCCCCCGAACATCTGCTGTGCAGCTGGAAGGCTGAGAAACTCATGTTTTTACATTGATTGTCCAGCAAGGGGGGCTAGAAACTACAATTCCATTCCTGTTGGAGCCAATTCCCCTCTGGCATTTTCTGCTAAAGGAAAAAAAAAAAAAAAATCATTGGTGACATCTTGTATTTCTACAATAGAGTTTATATGACCTCTTCAAAATATTTAACATTTTAAATGTGTGGAACTTCCCTGGATAAGGTATAATAAGTGGGCACTCCGTCTCCATTTTCTGGAAGGGTAAAATGACACAACATCAGGCTCAGCGAACAAATCTGTGTGGCGTCATGTAAAGGCCCCAGATGTTCTTTCTTCTGCCCCGCCTCTCCACAATTTGCACATTTCTTGTCCACAGTTTTCCTTCTACCACAATTATATGATTTCAAAGCCAGATCTTTATCAGTCCTTTCGTACTAGGAAATGCCATTAGAGGATAGTTGAACATCATAGAGGGTTGCATGGTTTTGTTTGTGTGATTGGTATGGTGTGAGTAAATGTCAATCTGCTACCCTTCCTGTGTGTCTTACATCTTATTTTAGGCTCCCATGACTTCCTTGAGTGCCACTACATGTAACCCCACTTACCTGGTATGGCATGGTTCTGGGATGTAAGATTTCTATGGTTTTTATCATTTGAATTTCATTTTGTAATACCTGCTTTCCATCCCTCCCTACTCACATATATTCCCATAATTAACCCCAACCTTATCCCTAAACAGATTAAAGAGCTTCCTTCCATATGCTCTGATCATCAATTTAGTATGACAATGCTGAAATAGGTCAAACAGAAGGATATAAAATCCCTTTTCTGATAAAGTAAGTCTACCCAAAGGCAGACTGCATCAAATGACCAAGAAAGAGAAAACCTTCACCCTAGGACTTCAATCTAAATGCTTGTGAGCATGATTTAGATTCCTTAAGAGAGATGATACAGAAAATTAACTCTTCTGTGGTTATTTCGAATAAGCTGATCAATGACTTCTATATCTCTACTCTGGAATTATCTTGGATTTCTGGAGTGGTCCTGGAAGAAAGAGTGTCCTTGTAGGAGAACTGCATCTGCTTTTGCATGCTACAAAAGACTTTCTAAGACTTAGGAACATAAATAGCTAATGAGAGTCTAGTCATTACTTACTTGAAATCAAAAGTTTTGTCCATAAAAGTTTTATACCTTGGTCAATAATTAAATGCTCCAAATGTTTAACTGTAGTTTTTTCTGAAGTGTTTAATACACAGTACTCTTATAGAGTGAGGTTTAAATTAGGCCCATTTTATTAAAGTCTGATCTCTACTTTCTGGTGAAGATAGAAAGAACAAGGCAGAAAGATAGAATGGAGAAGATCGTGGTATTTTCTGGTCCCCAGATGGCCCTTGTACCCCTCTTTTGCTGCCTGTATAGCCTACAGAGGCACTAGCTGCTCTAGTGTTTGATAGGAAAGAGCTAGTCACAGGTCTACCTTATGCTCTTAACATTACAAATTATATTTTACAACCCTGCACTGGCAAGGATGAAGGAAAGCCCATCCTGTCATCTTTACTTTTCAATCAACAATACCTCAATTCACACAAGGAGGCAGGAAAATTAGAGTTACTTTAAGAGTAATAAATGCCTGTCTTTATGGGGTGTGGCACCTCTGATTCTCTCCAAATAATTCCTAGGCTTCCTATGTAAGTGTTTCTTCCATTGCCCTCTGGAGGGTCTCCCTGAGGAAAACACATTCTTAGCAAGTCCTTCTTGTTGTGCTAGACACACCCTACTATAGCAGGTCAGTTTACTCCACAACACATGTCTGCTGATTCCCTACTTTGTGCCAAAAAATGTTGCATGTGAGAAATATTTTGGTTACTATGAGGGGACTTTAAATTTGGTAAGTGCTATTATTTAGAGAGATAGGGGCTTAATTTTACTTTATTTTATTAATACAAATATATATGTGTATGATGTTTGAGTTTATCTGTGTATATAAATAAATGGAAATAGGCCACAATGTCAAATTTTCTTCTGCCTGCCTATTCTTACCCTCACTGATTTTACCAAAGAGCTATAATCAGAGGATATACTTGTTTCACAGAGGACAAAAATGAAACACATTTTTCGAAGCAAAGGTGAGAAAAAAAATGTCAAAGTGGGAGTGGAGACTGGTTATGCTACCTTCTGTTCTGTTGTATAGAAACAGATGTGTGTGTGTGTGTGTAGACAGAAAGAGAGAGAGAGAGAGAGAGAGAGAGAGAGAGAGAGAGGGAATGCAGTATATCACGTTCTCTTCATTCAGATATATTTTCTCAGTGGGTTTCCAGTGCCATTTGGTATCCTAATGCAACCCAAAGTTACTCTTAAAATTTAGCTTCAAGGTATCCTTCAAGGTATCCAACATGAGTGGAACATTTTAATTTGCTCTTGGGACCCTTGTAGAATTTAAAGTGCAACCAAATCAAATCCATGTACAGAGACTTTGAGGGAGTGTTAATGCAACACTTTTGGGAGGTTAGAGCCTGAGATAAGAAGGGCAGTTGAAGGTCTACATGCTATTCAGAACTGGCTGAGATATCTAAGGGCTGGGGATTTTTCGACATCTGCAAAAGGAAAGGTCTTGGCGATGAGGACTCTGGGACACATGGTCACATCCACTTCCTGGAGGATAATGTTTAGGAATTATTGCTTCTTCAAGTAGCAAATGCTTAGTATACCAGAGACCATTCTACAAATATCTGTAACTTATATGGTATCTGCCTGTAACTAGGTTTTTGCACTTTTTGACCTGATATTGACATTGCTTTTAGTTATATTCTCATGGAAAAGTAAAAATGATCATTTTTCCTGGAAAGTTTTCATAGATTTGGACCCAGACTTATAAGGCCATTTCCCAGCAATTAAAGTCCTGGGCAATCTGTCTCCTGCTTTGAAGTAAACAATTAAGAAAATCTGGGTTCATAATTATTATACACGAGATAGATTTGGTAAATTACATTTTCTTTATTCCAGCAATTAGTCATCACATCAGTCTTTGAAATGTGACTGTTCCAATGTCATTTGAATCCTAATTTTGACTCTTTCATATGGAGGGAGGTTCAGGACATTAACTTCACTCCCTGGTTCTTAACTCTCTTGTTAAGGTCTTGCTAAGCCAATGTCAATGATATGACCTGATTTCAACCACTTCACCTGATAGGTGCACTACTTTGAACCTGCCTTAATATCCAGACATAGATACCTTGGTACTCCTAGGAGTGAGCCTTCTGTCTTCACCTTACATCATCTTGTCCTTTGCACGTGTGTTTCTAAAAGTTCATTAAGAATTTTGGAATATTGACTCTTCTTACTCTCCCTTTTTATGAATTCTAATAAATTAAATGATCTCTTACAGAGATATCTCATTAATTTTTAGGTGTCTTTTAGTATATAACACAGAAAACCCTCTTAGGCAAATATAACTGATATTTTAATTGTTGATATTTGTATGCCCCTTTACCCAACAGTAGCTAATACTTGCTCTTCTTTCTTCTGGGAATGGTCACTTTGATTTGTTCAGAGAGACATCACTCCTGTACATTCTGTGTGACTTTGAGTCATTTAAAAACCTCCACATTAGCCCAGTGTGGCGGTGCATGCCTTTAATCCCAGCACTTGTGAGGCAGAGGTAGGAGGATCGCCATGAGTTCGAGGCCACCTGAGATTACATGATTACATAGTGAATTCCAGGTCAGCCTCAGCTAGAGTGAGACCCTACCTCGGAAAAAAAAAAAAAAAAAAAAAAAAAAAAAAAAAAAAAAAAAAAACTCCACATTGGACATATGACCAACAACATCAAAACATTCAGTTTCTGGCTGGAATGATTGGTTCCGGTTGCGGAATGTTATCAATTGAGTGCAATAAGAGAAAGAGTTGGTAATTTTGTTCACACTATTACTGGAGTGATGAAGGTAGATTGCCCTTTTCACTGGACTATTCAGGAAATTTGGTTTCACCTTACCTCAGATGGTTGAGGAGCTTGCTCAAGAATGGAGACAACACAGAGGAAAGGGAGACACAGCTACCAAGACTTTCTGTTCTGATGATGTGAGATTCTCTATGCCAATCACGACTAAACAAGTCTACCTTTATTCTTTTTATCAGTGTTTACTAATGAAAAAATACTTTCACTATAAATATAATTTGAGTTTTCATATGTCTAAGGAAAATTCACTATTTTAGGTCAATTTTCCTCATGCTTGAGATATTACGACAGTTCCTTTTTACAACCATTATGCTATGCTTGCTACTCAGTCACACCAAAGTTATAGATAACAAGTTGGAAACTCAGTCAGTGGTTTGTCCACACGCCTTTCAGATGAATTATCCCAGGAGCTAATGTTCCAGAAGTCTGCTAGAGTAAAGCTGAGCAGTGAATCTTTTTTCCTTCATGTGTTGAGAAACCAGAGCCTCTCCTTATCCTGCTTCCACTTCCCACTCTTGCAGATAAATGGCACATCTGGAATAATGGACAGGGGTTGACTGAAAGTGTAAGGCATGGGTCTGCTTTCTCCATTAGACCACAAAACTCTTCCAAAAAAAAAAAGTGTTCTATCTAGTTTATGAAATCTCAGAAATTAGACTACCTGGCAGAGGGCATGTATTCAATAAATTTCACCTGACTAAGTAAGTAGAAAATATTTAAAACAGAGTTGCTCACAGGCATATATTACTCATTTTTTTTTTCTGTCACCCAGACAAAGCCTTACTACCTTCAGGGTTGTCTAGAACCTGTGTGGCTTTTGTGTGATATGCTCATCAGTCACAGTTCTAACCACAAGCAAGTTCAGGGCAGCTAGAAGGGGATGAATCCAGCAAAGTTCAAATGCACAGAAATGAACTTTCTCAGCTACCCCTATTTAGAGTCTCCCAGCGTGCTGTTGATCTGGGAAAACATTGTGTTTCACTGTGTCAAACACTGAAATAATGAACAAATATCAGAGGCATGGCCTGAAGCTAAATGATGTCGAACTCTCTGTTCTCTATTGACAAGGGGGTCTAAAGGTTTCTTTCTTTCAGGATCTTGGAACATTTTCAGATATGGTGCTTGTTCCAAATTTAGCCAGCTGCAGGCCATGGGGGCTTAGCATAAGGGAGAAAAGATGAGGATTGCTTATATTTTGTGGAGCAGAGAAGCACAGGGCTTCTGCAAGAGGGATTACCATGCAGGCATAAGAAGTGTGAGATGAAGTGCAGAAAGGCTGTAGCTGGGACATTGCCTCCAGCTGGAGCCAAGGCTGGTTCATCTGTGATCAAGCTTTCACGGCAGATCATCCATTAACTTTGTCAAACCAATCATGATGCTCCCTGGGTTATCCGCGCTGATAGTGGGGCAGAACTAATTAGCAAACACAGTCTCCAGACATCCGGAAGATCACAGACCCTGTAGGGCGTATTAGCTCTTTCTTATCCTAGCAGCTCTTTCCAGTTTTGATGGCCATGTTAAAATAAAGGAGAATGGAGGCCAGGGCATGTGCAACTGAGAGATGTGCCATGGTCGGGACTGGGACAAGAACCGCTGGGCCTGAGCAGAGGTGTTTGACAAGGAGCCCTTCTTACTGGGAGGTCAGATGGAATGAAACACCAGCTTGATTTGTTCAGTGTGACTTGCTGGGCCTTCTTGTGATTGGAGGTCAAGTTAAATAAAAACAAAGTCTTTCCCCTCTGTTCTGCCTCGGTGTTCTGGCAGCTAGCGTCTAAGTAGGGAAAACTTCAGATGACTAGCAGGAACTTAAACTATGGCATCCCTCCAAAGCATGATGAAACCCTGGGGAAGATGCAAAATGCACATCATTTCCAGGATTCAGATAATTCCTTCATACAGGAAGCAAACAAACAAAAATAGTAGCACAATAGCCCTGTTTTTTCCTAACCGATAGACACCTTCCTTGACAAAAACTGCCCCCAAAACCAGGGTAGCTATGGAAGCCATGGAGGTACTTTTAAAGTTTGATTTTTTTTTATTTATTTGCAAGCAGAAAAATACAGAGAGAGAGAGAGAGGGAGAGAGAGAGAGAGGGAATCAGGGCCTTATCCTAGCCTCTCTTTCCAGTTTTGATAGCCATGTTAAAATAACACATGCAGCTGAGGGCTTCTAGCCACTTTGTGCAACAGGCTTATGTGGGTACTGGGGAATTGAACCCAGGTTGTCAGCTTTGCAGGAAAGCTCCTTTACTGCTGAACCACCTCTCTAGTCCCACCATGGAGGTCTTGATGGAATCATACCATCCATAGACACGCAAGATGAAGAGAGCTGCTTGGGGTGCAGTGGTGACTATGCTAGTCCTGCTAAGCACACAGCTTTGAACCAACCACAAAATGCAAACAGAAGAGGCGGAGGCTGGAAGGGTGGCTCTTGGTAACTCAGTTTGTCATAGACTACTGCAATAGGATTTAAGATGCTCATGAGAAAAAAAAAAATGGCTTTTCAATTAAAATGTAATGTAAATGTAAAGAAAGAAGGGTTTGAGGATGTCTCAGCAGGTAAAACACTTGCCATTCAAGCATGGCAGACCTGAGTTTGGATCCTCAGAATCCATGCAAATGCCAAGTATGGGAACTCATATCTGTAATATTGAGATCCCTAGGAGCAAATTGACTAACTAGATGTGACTGTAGCAATGAGGCCTGGGTTCAGGGAAAGACCCTGTGTCAATAATATGGTGGAGAGCGATGGAGGAACACACCAGACTAATGTCAATCTCCACACAAGTGCACTCTCATACACTTTCATGTATCCACACACACATGGTCTTGCATACACATAATATACATATGCACACATGCAATACACACATGCACTCACACCACACACAAAAGAAGAAAGAAAGAAAGAAAGAAAATGAATGAAAGAAAGAAAGAAAGAAAGAAAGAAAGAAAGAAAGAAAGAAAGAAAAAGGTGGCTGTAATGAGGCTCAGTGGTAGAACATTTGACTAACATGCACAAGGCTTTGGGTCCAACCCCTAGCAGTATTGCCAAAAAAACAAGAGAGATGGAGAGAGAGAGAGAGAGAGAGAGAATTCTTTTAAGAATGGTTTTAGAAAATTCCAATATGATGTTTTTCCTCTCATAAACAAATAAAAACTAACTGTAGAGATAAGAGGATAAAAGTCAGCTAGCTGGTATAATGGCACATGGCACATGCCCATAATCTCAGCACTTGGGCATCTAAGGCAGGATGAGGTTGAGTTTTTGAGTCTGAGTCTAATATGTGCTACATAGTGAGACCCTGTGTCAAAAACAAACATCCAGCCAAACAAACCAAAAAAATAATATGAGTCAGTGGGGAAATCAATGACCTTTAACTGCATCCTTTAAACCACTTTGATTCATGCAGACATGCCAAGCTATAAAATGTCGTTTGGAGGATTTCCATAACAAATGACAGTTTCTAGCTCCTTGGAGCTCTCTTTCTTAAACAGTCTTCTATGAATTCCCATTCAAGTTTATCAGACTCTAGCCCTTCATCTCATCTCTATCAGCCTATTTATTTTACACATATTCAACCATCTACATCTTTGGCAGCTAGCTTTATTTCTGGCTCTGATGCTATTTTCAAGTCATTGACTTTTATCTCTCCAACAATCAAATGAGCATTTCTACCTAAATATTCCCTATCATTTCAGACTTTATGTTCTATGATAAGTTTATCATCCTCTTCCCTTCAGCTCTGGCGTCTCCTCTGATTTGTATTAATGCTTTCAGCATATTCTAAGTTCTTAGCCCCCAAACAAACAAAAATCCCAACAAATGAAACCTGACTTATTTCTCTTTTCTTGTTGTAGTCATTCCTGTCTATCAGTTTTCTGGAACCTTTCTTCCTTTGGCTTTTAAACTGCCACCCACAGTTCACCTGACTATTGAGTTATTCAGCTGACCCACTTGAAAATGCCAATCTTTTACGTCAAACATGGACAAATAGTGGCAATTTCAAGCAACTCATTCTAGTATAGTAGCTGCTCTGAGCTGTCTCCCAGGATTTATGGGAAATTAATGAAGTTTAGATTCGGGTCCCTTTAGGAAACAACTCAACCTTGTCTTAACTCAACATTGAAGCATTTTCTGGTGCTCCAGAGTGCATAGAAAGATCTTGGCTTTCCAGTCATGCTTACATAATTAATTCAGGCATTCTTGTAGCCACATATCTTACCAATCCTTCCCAACATCCCTACTCCCAGATTTGGGGCAGGACACCTTGGGAATATACTTCTGTGACACCACTTCAAATTCTCATTGGAAGGAACAGTGGAATAAATGTTTAATCAGTCAACCAAGGCTTTTATGCCTGTACTTTGCTTTCTTGCTTCTGCCAAAAAGACAAGATCTTGCAGGGAGGGCATATGACTCAATGTGTTTTGCCCTCTGCTTTGACACAGTCTGCTGGCCTTCAGGGCACAGCTTAAGAACCATCTGCTCAATCAAGCTTTTTCTTGATTGACATGGGAGAATGGTCCAGGTGAGAAGGTCCCTTAGATTATTATCTCTATCTCTTTGTACATGCAACCAGAGACCTCTGGTGCTGTAGCCTCCTCCTCTGAGTGACCTAAATGAACAAATGCATAAACAATGCTTTCTCTTGCAATTATATCCGTTCCAAAAACTTCCTCTTCGAATCCTGTGTGGAACAAGGCAACATATAAATATAAACATAAATAATATATGCAGAATGTTCCAAGTGGTAGCTTGGAAAAAAATTCTTACTGCTTTGAAAGCAAACCTTTTATATATGAAATAATATTTTATTCTTACTGTACTTGAAATTGTTCAGAAAACTAGATTTTTTTGCTTAAGTACTTTTAAATTTTTATTATTTAAATATATGTAACAGAAAAAGTAGTATAATCAAGCCTTGTATGCCCATCATGTAGCTTTTACAGTTATTAACACTTCACCAATGGCTTTGCTTATTCCCCTTGCCAACTTTTCTTAAAATACTTTATGTGTTAGTCCCTATGACCTCCAAGTATTTAAGTATGCACATGTAATAGATAAGGGTATAAAAATATAACAGGCCTACTATTTTATATCTAAGGTGATAATAATAATTATTCATTGAGATACATAATCCACATTCAAATTTCCTTGCTTATCTCAATGTTTTATATATTGCAAATAGCCTTTTTTGTCTATACTGTTCTCCCCCTCTTTTGTCTATGCAGCAGCACCTCATCATCTCTAAACTTGACTGATAAGTTTATATAGTGGCCTTTAACTTATTTATATAAGCTACTAGATCCAGATGTGTTCTATAGCTCAGGTTTGATGTTTTAAACAATATTTAGTAGATGATACTGTAGGACTTCCTAATCTCTATATTATAAGATATATGTAATACCAGACTGTCTAATTAGTGTTGTTGAGATTTATCAGAGAAAATATCAAACCATTCTCTGTTATCTCTGCAGAGAAAGATGGAAATGTAGCTCACATACTCATCAGACAGGTATTTCCAGAAAACAAATTTCAAAGCTCTGTCCTTGAGGACACTGAGAAATTAAAGGATTCTACCACCAGGAACTTACCTTTAAGAGATTTCTGTCTCCTGAGAGAAGTAGGGAGACAAGAGACTAACAGGAGATATGAACTAGTAACAACATAAACTATAGAATACAGTCCAAACATGGTAGAGACATGATGGATAGCCAGAAGACTTTTACAGATGGTACTTGATGTAGGAATACCAAAAAGTAGAAAGAAATATAGTCAGGCAATTTTCCCTCAGGAAGCAGGCTCTGGGGTAGATTTAAAGGATTACCAGGGTTTACCAGACACAAAGAAGGTAAGAGATGTGGTGGGTACATAAAATGACGCATCAATAGACTAGTGGGAGAGGAATGCGCAGGGGACTCTGTTCACAGAGTATAGTACTTTAGGAGAATTTGTTCCATTAACACTGTTTCCTCATTAACTCTGTACCTGAATAAATACCTTATATAAAGGGACTCAGCAGGTATCCTTAATGACTGTAGCTGTCTGGATCAAGTAGCTTTGTGTCAGGGTCAGATGCATTGGAGGAAGGGCTGACAGGCGACCTCATTTAGGGTAGTGGCTTTTAAACTTTGTAAGCCTGTTAAAAGAACAGATCCTCAGCCTCACACCCTGAGAATTTGGTGTCTGGGGTGGGGACCGGGGTCTTGTACTTCTAATATGCACTTCTAAGTGGTTCTAATGCAGGTATTAACAACAACATTTTGAGAAATAGTATCTGGGGAAATGCATGGGATAATAGCAGAAAACCCATTTTAAGAGATTTCTAAGCCTGCTTTAATAATGATGGTGACAATGGGCATTTATAGGCCTGGAGCCCAGCGAAGTTTATCACTTGCTTTGTCACATAGGTATCACCCCCACACACACACACACACAATACTCAAAGAAACAGACACTATTTTATCCCCATGTTATCATTTATTTTCTGTTTTGGTCCTGTGTGTGTTGCAGTGTGGGATGTGGTATGATGTATGTAGTGTATGCACATGTATGTGCCCTTGCAGCACCCCATGCACTCACCATTGGGGGGTAAGGATTTGCCTGTAGTGTCCAGAGCCAAACATTCGGTGCCCCTTCCATTGTTCTTTCTCCACTCTTTGTTTTCCCGGAGTTTTCCTGATACCCGAACTTGCTGTTTTTGTTGAACCTGGGTAATTGCCTGGTCTCTGCTCCCTTTTGCAGGACTGGGGTTCTAAGCACATGCCCAGCTATTTACTTGGGATTTGGGATTTGAAATAGGGCAGTTTCAGGTCCCTCTCAGACTTTCATGCTTCCATAGGAAACACACTTTACTGTTTGAGATATGGGGAAGCTGAGGCTTATTGGAGCTAGGTTCATACAACAATAGGAAAAACAAAAATTTAAATCCTTGTATATTTGATTCCAGAGAGCAGGCTCTTAGCTATAATTTTAGTTTGACATTGAAATACATATATACTCTTTTGCAAATAGTGACAGCTCTCTCTTCCAATTGTCACCTATATTCTATGCCCCTATTTTGACATATTGTACCAACTCTCTCAGTGCCACAGATTTGTTGTCCACTCTGCTGAAGGGTTATGTTTCAGGGTGTTTCTTTGTATATTAAAATGGTAAGGGGCTATGGAGATGACTTAGTGGGTAAGAGCTTTTACTGCCCAACCATGAGGCCCTAAATTCAATATCAGACTATAGTTTTAGTGAAATATTAATTCTCAAGTGAATATATAAAAGTAAAACAATGCTGTTTGTCACAGATAAAGAAGTCTTCCCCACACATACCCATTTGCCCATTCCCTCATGAATATAAAAGAATATTTTCTCTTCCACTTGCAATAGGAGAAATACCATGACTGTTGTAGGGCCTCAGTCAACAGCCTCAAATAGAGTACTTATGAAAACTAAACTTGCTTCCTAACACATGGTTTTAGTTAAAAACAAGGTACTATGTTTGAAAACTAACTATTTCAGGAAATGAAATACATTTTTGAAATTTTCCTGATGTCTATAAAATCCTTTATGGCATATATACATATATGATATTTATATGTAAGCTTCTTTGAAATTTATAATTTACTTCCCATGGGCTGGGAACTACCAGGGGAAGAGGTGAAATCTATACTTCAGCAAACATCTCAATTACAAATAAGTGTTTAATAAGATTTTGATGTAATGACAAAACTGGGGAGCCTAGGCTGGAGGGTTGTATACATGTGATAACTTTGGTCCATAACTGATTTTAAAGTGCATGTCTTATGGTGATGTCTAAGGATAGAAAGGTGTATATACACTTATTGAGTTCACAGTTTAAATAAAATTGTCTCAAATTTACTTAAACAATTCATTTCTATATTTACTATGTATTCTTTGCATCAAGTGAGATGCATATGTGTTTGGGGGAAGTCAGAGATTTCACAGATTGGGCTGGGTTTTTTCTTTATAGAAAAAGGAAAGGCCATTGGACTGTCTGAATCTGGCAGCTTCATGCACAGACATACACTTTAACTACAAAACAGCATGTTCTGAGGCTGTGTTTTCTCCGGATAGCAGTAGCAAGAACACAGTGTTCATTTAAATTAAACCAGTTCCTTGGATAATAACAAAGTAATTAAAGAAACCACCAAGGAAAAAGAGCCAATTTATTTGAATCCTGTTCATAAAAACTACATCAAGAGCCTGAAGGTACAAAATAATGTGGATAAGATGGCAGATTGATGATTTTTTAAAATTCTGTGTGGGATGCATCTTGATATTAATTCAAATGAGTATCCCTCATCTGAAAATAATACAAGATGCAGGAATCTTTATCTTTCTTCAGAGAAAGGAAATTCTATTAAAATACCCAGATTAGAAATTGCCCTACAGCTCAAAGTACACTTGACCGATAGTAACACGATTTGTTCACATATCTGCATCCTAATTGCAACAGAAGGGCCCTTTTTCTAATGTTTCCAAGAGTTGGAAATTCATAGCGATATATCCCGCATGATATTACCTGAATCATAAAGAGATATTTTCAGGCATAAACAAGTTTCTTGTTTATGTCAGTAACAAAAATCTAAATGGAATTCAAAATGTATATCATGTTTTCACATTACCATTAAACACTGAATGTTATTTCAGAGGGAAAACACACTAGCAAAATACACCTCACTTTATATTCCATCAGCAGAACAGGAAGAAATCGAATCACGGTCCCCAAACAAAAGCTCACAACTGCCTATGTGCATTTTACCCTACCCAATACTGTAGCCCGATACAATATCAGAACAGGTGGGTCAGGGAAATGAGGAAAAGCAGGCACAGGAGTGGTCCTCCCTATGAAAGCATTGTAAAGAGCAGCTTATAGAAAAGTCAGGAAGTACTTCATAAAGATATGTTCAGAGAGAGGGAAATGACAAAGTAGCAACATGCTCACCAACAATATGAAAAGCAAAGAACATTAAACTTTATCCATTAATATACCAATTTGTTTAATGACCTGCTAAATAGGAATACAGAGAAGTGTACAGAGAAGGTATACATGGAAATAAAGATGAAATATGAGAAAAGGGAAAAACAAGAGGAAGTAGATAAGGTTATTTAGTTAGATAAAAGATGGAAGAAAGCCAAGACCCAAATTGTGTTAGAAAATCATGGAGGAAAGAGGATCATGGGCAGAATCAAGAGAGCCTTTGTTACCCTAGCTTCACTTTCTACAACACCATCTCTGACTGCCATTGTTACCCTAGCTCCACTTTCTGGAACACCATCTCTGACTGCCATTGTTACCCTAGCTTCACTTTCTGGAACACCATCTCTGACTGCCATTGTTACCCTAGCTCCACTTTCTGGAACACCATCTCTGACTGCCATTGTTACCCTAGCTCCACTTTCTACAACACCATCTCTGACTGTCATTGTTACCCTAGCTCCACTTTCTGGAACACCATCTCTGACTGTCATTGTTCCCCTAGCTCCACTTTCTGGAACACCAGCTCTGACTCATTGTTCCCCTAGCTCCACTTTGTGCAACACTATCTCTGTCTTTTCCTAATCAGTATGATTGAATGATCCTATTTGAGACCCAAATTCTCTATTGTACATATCTCCTGTGGTCCAGGGTCTATGAACCATAGTCTACTTTTGAACTCCCCAGTCCTCCTACCCCAGTCTTTCTGATTGCTGGAATTATAGGCTTGTGTTATCAAGTCTAGCTCAACTATTTCAGCTCTTAACCTGTATTCAGCAACTTAGGAGTGATGCCTTCAAGGAAAGTATGGCTCCCAAGAAGACTTTGCAGAAATTAGAAATTAGAAATTAGATTAATGTTGATAACTTATTGATAGATTTTTTTTTTCTTTTCCAGCTGGTTATATAGATTGTTTTATGGGATCAGGTATTACTAACAGACATACTCTTAGAAAATTTTCTGAGTGGACTTAAATTCATCTAAGACTATTTAACGTAGCTGCCTCCTTATTCTTTCCAATACATTTTAGACTTTAGGGTTTAAGTATTGTGGCTATTTTATGTAAAAGTAGTTTTATATTAGAGATCCCAGTTAGTATTCTGTATTTTTTGTTGATTTATGTTTTTAAGAGAGAGCTTTGTTATTTATATGTTAGAAGGTCATTCTTCTAGATATTTTTGATTTAGAACCTTGGTATTGTTTTGTTTTTCTGAATTGTAGGTCAGTACCTCTATCAATTATGGGTCTTCATTTTCCCCAATTTATTTAATGCTCCTTTAGGAACAAGTTAAGCAATTTGATGTGGTCTAGAAGATTCTGATGACATATGCTCGGCTCACAGTCCCTTTTTAGTAAAGTAAATTGCAAAGTAGGCTTGTTGAACTTCAAAATGTTGAAAGAGAGTCATAGATCCTTATTTTCAACCCTTTGGGAAAGAAATTCAAAAGAGGTTACTGATTTCTGCTCCCACAATGCATAAACCACAACCCTAGGGGGAATACCTACAACTCCACTGAGAAGCATCCCCAAAGAAATGAGGGTAGGGATGAAGGAAAAGAGGGTACCAACACATGAAGTATCCATATGAAATGTAATATTAATAATAACAATAATAAAGAGGCTACTAAGCAATGAAACAATGTTTGTGAGATGATTTTCTGGGTGATAAGGTGAATGAATGGAAATTTAAATTTAATCAACTCCTACTAAATTCAATGAACTTTACTAGATTTGGGGATTAAAATTGAAATTCAGGCTTGAGAGATCGCTCAGTGGTTAAGGCACTTGCCTGCAGAGCCTAATGACCTGAGTTTGTTTCCCCAGTACCTACATAGAGCCAGATGCATAAAGTTGCACATGTATCTGGAGTACATTTACAGTGGCTTTCTTCTTCTTTAAAACCTGCAATAACGTGCTACAGATTTCTCTCTGACTCCCACTCTCCTGTTTCCTTTTCTGATTTATAAGGATCCATGTGATTCATTGTGGTTACTGAGGTAAAAGGATAATCTCATCTCAAAATTCTTAATCACATTTGCAATGTGCCTATTACCATGTAAGGTAGCATATTCAAAGCTTAATGACACAGAAAGAAACTATGTGAGGGAGTCCATTATTCCAATATATATGATATATATGTACAGATACACACATATACACACACATACATATAGATATAGGGAAATTTCTGGAAGAAGGCTCATATAGCCCTCCCTCTGCTACCATAATTACTACGACTATTTCTTCCAAGGGACAGCAAAGGAAGGATTAGGTATAATGGTCCTCATTTGAGTGGATACTATTTAAACACTTAGCATATGTAAACATTATTGTCATTCAGTCTTTCATCCACCCATTCTTTCAAGGAGCCTTTGCTTAGCAACTTAACTTCTTTAATTAACCAAATCAGCTTTCTTCTCAATTATCCTACAAAATCAACAATGGAAAATCAACATCACACTAAAAGATTTAGTTTCTTGTCAAAATGTTTAAAGACTTGAGGATGGTACTTCTATGTTCTACATCTCTGTTGCTAGAAAATGAACTTGAGCGGAGAAAATTTAATCAATGACCAGAAACTCTGAAATGAAAAATAAATTTCCTTGACGTTTGTAGAAAAAGTAGAAAAGGCTTCAGTAATTGTTTTTAACAGATGAGAACTTTTCACTTTAGTTTCCATGGTAATGAAGTATTATCCTTCAGGGAAATACTAGAGTTAACCTAGTTACTTTTTATTATTGTGTGTGTGTGTGTGTGTGTGTGTGTGTGTGTAATGCTGGCGGTTGAATCCAGGGACTTTGTTCATGATAGTCCAATGCTCTCTACCCTGAGCTATATCCCCAACTCTTTAAACTAGTGACTTGGACTAGAGAATGTAAAGTGGAATTAAGGTGGTAATAGCATGACTTGGAGAATGGTACTGGGAAATCACCTATAATAATGGAAACTTTATTAGGCCTAGGTTTGTGCCATGGCCTGACACACATTCATACATTGCTTTTACTTTAAACAGTAGCTAAACAGTTTTTTTTTTTTTTTTTTTTTTTTTTTTTGTTAAAGAGGGCTGGAGAGATGACTTAGTGGTTAAGGCACTTGCCTTCAAAGCTGAAGGACCCAGGTTTGATTCCCTAGGACACATGTAAAGCCAGATGCACAAGGTGGCACATACATCTGGAGTTTGTTTCCAGTGGCTGGAGGCCGTGGGGCACCATTCTCTCTCTCTCTCTGTCTTACTCTCTCTCAAATAAATAAATGTAAAATTTTTTTAAAGGAAGGAAAATGGCAGTAGTTCTTTCCACCACACTGCTGGCTTAGGTGCTTATGAATAAAGGTGCTGTACAATATAATTTCAATATCTGAATTAATTTGAATAGGAAGAACAGTTAAACATGGATTGTTCACAGATTATTTCAAAAGGCAAGACCTTATTATTACTAGCCCACATGTCACTAGGTGTAGAATGACACCTCATATCACATTTCATGGAAATAAAAAGAGAGTGCCTTTGTTGTAAATTCATTCATACACTCTTGGGAAATTAGGACACACAACAGATGCAAATCAGCCTTTAATCCAAGTCCCAGTGTGGATAGGCAGAACAGAGAGGTGGGAAGAGTCAGGGGAAAAAGAAAACTGTTAACATGCCAAAGAATAGAATGTCCTGTTTCTTCAGTCAGGTTGGGCCATCTATTTGCATTCTCCAATACTATTCTACGTCTATGTCATTGAACACTCTTTTCTCATTCACTGGCATTGGCACAGAGGGTTACCTTAGAGAAATCCCTGGCAGGACCTTTGGAATGAAACAATAGGGCCTCATCTTACAGAGGATACTCATTTCTAAGTTGTTCCTCTGGTAGTCTCTATGAGGCATAAGATTCCTGCAGTGCAAGACATTTGGAAAGGGTGCAGAAGACAAAATATTAGCAGATTCTCTTAACAGTGTCTCTGAGTCATGATTCCCACCAGACTAAGCAGCCTTGTGGGCTTGGGTCCTAAAGTTAGTCCTTTTCTTGAACATCTTGGGAAGCCTCTGTTCCGGCTCTCAAGGCACTTCTGCACATGCTTGTTTCCGCATGAGTATCTCAGGGGCCAGGTAGAGTGGAGATAGTGATGCTTTACTGCTTCTGCTCAGCTGCTTACTAGATAGCGAGTCTCCAGTGCAGGGCCTACAGATTTCTAGCGCTATTCTATTAGCTTAATCACAGTATAATTCGACTTGGATGCAAAATTAGCAGCAGAATCATATTTTACTTTTAGCTTCTAATTGGCAACTGTCACATGCTTTTATTAAACTATTCCAATCAAGTCTTCCCAGCATCATACATTTTGCTTATCACTGGGCCCACCTGCAGTCAGCTCTCTTCCTGGCCTCTTATCAGCAAAGCCAATTACTTTCTCACGTGCTTGCTTTGTGGTTTTGCTTATAGACTCTACCACACCACTACCACTAAGCCCTGAGGGTATTAGGTAAATTCTATTCCTGATCCTCCCTCCGTGTCCCAAATGGGTTACTACCTTAAGGAGGGATGTGCTCTGTTTTCTTTTCTACGAAGAAATGGTCATAATATTATTTTTAAACAATGTTTTTACTTTCACTTTTTTGTACTCTATATGTTGCTATTTCCCCTCGCCTTTCTTTATTCTTGCTTACTCTTATATGCTTTTCTCTCCTTAGTCAAGTTTCTAAAGCACTTTTTAACATTTACCTCAATTAAGAATAATTTGTCTTGAAGTGCAACAATTCCATCCAAAGTACTTTTTTTTTCTTCCCAAGGTAGGGTCTCACTCTAGCCCAGGCCAAACTGGAATTCCCTATGTTGTGTCAGGGTGGATTTGAACTCATGGTGATCCTCCTACCTCTGCCTCCCAAGGGCTGGGATTAAAGGTGTGTGCCACCATGCCCGGCAACTACCTTTTTTATACTGAGGTACTTTTCTAGGTAGGTAATACTAAGTAATGAAAACTACTAGACACTTTAGCATCAAATAGAGTTGGGCCCTCCTTCTCCAGGGGCTTAATCATAGTGCTCGCATTAGCCTCTCTTAATCTCTTTCTTCATTTCTCAACTGAGAACATTACATCTGCTGCAAGAGTATGAGGATTGTCTCAGCTGTGAAGCAAGAAGCCCAACGATGTGAGCATTCCCTGTGTTAGATTTTCTTGACTTCCAAGCTTAGCAAGCATTTTTTAAAGCAATCAAGTAGTCATTGGACCCAGAAACTGTAGAGGACTGCAGAGATAAGTAAAATGATGTGTAGCTTTAAAAAGTTTGCAATCTGGGCTGGAGAGATGGCTTAGTGGTTGAGGCCTTTGCCTGCAAAGCCAAAAGACCCCGGTTTGACTCCCCAGGACCCATGTAAGCCAGATGCACAAGGTGGTGCGTGCATCTGGAGTTCATTTGCAGTAGTTGTAGGCCCTGGCACATCCATTCTCTCTCTCTCTCTCTCTCTCTCTCTCTGCCTCTCTCTCTCTCAAATAAATAAATAAATATATAAATAAATAAACATAAAAACAGAAGAAGCAAAGCCAAGACCAGCTTCAAGAGAACATAGAACCCTACACACTAGGTAATTCACTGACTTAAACTTCAAATACACTGTAACTGCAAAGAACATTACCTTCTAGTAAAAAATTATACAACTAATCAATTACCCCTAATTCCCCTTTCCTCCTTACCTTGGATATATCCCTCAAGAAACCACGCAATTAACAGTAATAATATCAACAGTAACATAATTAATATCATTGAAGCACTGTGAGGCAATAAAGTATCTTAGGAAATCAAAATGGTATCTCTGTAATATTCATATTAAATTTAATAACCATTTAAATATTTATAAATTATCTGGCATTTTTATTTGCAAAATGCTTCACAACTACTTTTTATTAATTATTAGATACCACTTATCCCTTGGCACTTACATTTCCAGATGCAGCTGTACTGATTTTCTTTTATTAAGGAAACATTTAGCATTACCAAGCACTTTTCTAAGTTCTCATATCTCAAGTATGGAATCACATGGACAATAATGAAATCACAGCAGAGACAGACATTAGTGTTGCAGTATCTACTCTCCTACCATCACTTGAGAGTTTGGAAAAGTAAAAATTTCATCCAAGGTCTTACAGCTAGTTCTATTAATGATGAGGTATGTAGAAGTAGGTCTTGCAATTGATTCCTGAGTCTGTATCTTTCAGTATAAGGAATTCAGAAAACTGTGGCTATGATAACTGACAATGACAGCTGGTGTTTGATGACTGAATCCAAGCAATATACATGCACTTTTTCCCTGTGTCTCTGTTAAACCTGTATGAGGACAGTGATGTTTGGAGCTGCTGAGGGAAGGCTTAACTAAAGCTATAGATATTTTTATATTAAATGTATTTCTAGAATAGATCGTGATGCCCTGAAGCAGTCTTACAAATTCCCCTACTGCCTACAGTCTTCTGTACCTTTGACCTTGCCCTGTAAGGACATGTGTCACATGATGTGAGTTGGTTTCATGTTCATCTCCCACATAGACTCTTAATGTACCTCAAACCCAGAAGCTATGACATAGTATACTTTACATTTCCTTGCCATGTGGATAAATGAACAGTCCTCTTGTCCAATTTATCTTTGCTTCCATTGTAGTTTCCAACACAGCACTTCTTTTATAGTGAAGGTATAATGCAATAAGAATAAATTAAGGAATAATTAATACATATACTATTAAATATAAATTTAGTAAATAAGTAAATGAAATATATTTATATATTATTTATATACTAAATCTATTAGTATAGGGGAAATTTGGTATAAAAATAAATATATGTAGATGCATTATTTTTCATGGCACACATAAGTTTGAATCTATATGATTCCTTGATACAGAGTAGGAATACAATGTTTAAAATAGAAAAAGTAGGGCTGGAGAGATGGTACACAAGCCTTACCACTGGAGTTGAGATCCCCAGAACTCACATAAAGCCAAACACAAGTAGTGAAGGCTGCCATGATGTCAACTGTACCTACAGTAATAGAACAGAGTCAGGAGAATCCTGAAATTGTAAGCCAGCTATTCTGGCATTTGTGGTGAAAATTTAAAAGAAAAATGAAATGACACCTTGAGTTTGTCATCTGACCCCTATATGTGTGCCCCGGTACCATTCTTTCTCTGTGTCTTATACACACCCACCCCCCCACACACAAAAGAGTAGCTAAGTAACCTCTCTACCACACAGGAGTCATGGTGGAATGCATCAAAAGGCTCTAGTTTGCCTTTAACATGTGTACATGTATTTTAATGTGTTTTTGTAGTTCACATACATATTTTAATGTGGAAAAGTAAATATAACATAAAATTTACCAATTTAGCCACTTTGAAGTGTACATTCAGTGGTATTAAGTTCATTCACTGTGTTGTGCAACCATCACCACTATCTAAAATAGCATGGTATTTTTCTGGTTCATAACACAGCTGTTTTATTACATTTGGAGTGGGATGGAATCAAATACACTATAAATATAATAAGGATTTTAAGAAATACATAGAAACTAGTCAAGCCCCCAAATTTCTTACTAAATTTAAGTAAAACTCCTTCTTTGACTCTATCCTCATATTAAATTGTGGACTGAAGAAACATGTTGGGAAAAGCACAGTGTTGGGCGAGATAATGCTAGTAGAGATCTCATCCAGTCAGGATTCTGATTAGTTATTCTGTCTGCTTGAATCACAGGACCTGGGAGTTGGAATGTAACTAGCATGCTCATCTTCACCATGAATATCTAAAGTGATATCTAACTATAGATTCTGTGAACGTAAATGAAAGAATCGTGGATAATAATAACCCACCTTAGGATTATATACAATTAAGTAAATATTTAACCTATTTATACACAGCAAATACAAGACTGGTTCTGGAATTACATGCTGCCTTGCGTCATTAAGAACAGGTGAAACAATTTTACAAAGCCATGTTGGACAAACTAGTGAAACACTGAAAGACTTTATATATTTTTAAGAGCAGCCAACATCTTCTCAAAGATTAGATCTCAAAGATACCTGAAAAATATGTCTGTTAACATGAGTTCAGTGCACTCTGAAAACGTCTATTTAGTTTGACTGTCTGCGTGTTGAAGTAGCTCGGACTGTATTTCTTTAATTTTCTGCTAAGCACAGAGGCAGCAATGTGAAACAGCTTCAAAACTGAAGAAAGCTTTTGGATTTAATATAATATCAAAAACAGCAGCAGCCATCTTCTTGCAACTGTTGTAGTGAGGGGAAGTTATGATGCTTGCCTAAAAAGCAGTTCTAAACATCACTGCAGTACAGCAGCCGTTTAGGGTTTTACCTTGTAATGATTTCATTGCAGGCCAGTAGTTGTTAATTTTAGCTTGACCCTGAATTACCGAGGAAATTTGTTACAAATGAAGATTTTTTGGACCTTACTTTAGTTTCTGCTTTAGCAATTTGGCAAAGCCTCAGTCAGATTGGTCCTAGTTTGCTCAGATAATTATAATGCAGGTGGTCCAGGACCACAACCTGAGAAGTGAAATGTTAGATTTATAGCAACCAGTTCCAGCAATTTCGATTCTAGCTCAAGCTTAGGTACCCAAGCTACATGAAAGCTAATCTGAAAATGACTGCATCTAGCATCTCAGAACTTTTACTTGCTGATATATTAGATTAAACTTTTCTCCTGTAAAATGGATATATAAAACCAACCCCACAGAGTTCCTACAAAAACACAATTGGGTAATTCAACCAAAGGAATTACCAAGTGCCTAGCATTTTGTAAGCACATAGTTTAAAATGTTTTCATTAAAATATTTTATCATCATTATAACATTAGAAGCATACCACTATAAACTACTCCAGCCTATTTACAAAACAGGTTTTCTTCACCCAGGCCTTCCATTCCCCTTATTCTCATGGGGAGTTAAGGTTACCTGAGTTCAAATTAAAGGTCATTAATCCTGGCTTCCATCCAGCACATGGCATGTCATTTGATTTTGTGGAAATTATTCAGAGACTTCTGATTGCTTGCAATGCAAGATGGTAAGTAGACATGACCTAAATATTTAAGAAGGATGAACTAAGAAATGTAATTTTAATGATAGGAGAGAGTCATGGGTCTCCTGAGATGGTTGTAGACTTTCTGGGGCAGAGGTAATTTATGTTTAGATATTGTTGAATCAACAAACCCTAAAATCTTATTATAGGCTTGCTTTTTAATTTTTATTATTTAAGTCAGTTAAGTACTCAGAGTACCAGAGTGCAAAGGTAGATGATAACCTTCCAACATGTGCCCACTCTTTCCTTGTGACTCTCTTTGAAAACCATGTTTACTGTTCATTTTCCTTCTCTGTGAAGTGCTCAGAAAGTTGTAAATTCCAAGAGACAATGGAGATGCAGGAAAATAGTAACCATTTCTACCTTCGAGATTTGCAGTTCCCTCAAGCATCATGTGCACATGACTCTTGTGAAGGCAGCTGACATGTAACCATCTAATGTGTGAAGTGTTGCATTTTGCCTATACTGCATGGGCATTGATGGAGAGATCACAGGCAAGGTGAAAGTAGCTTTGAAAAAAAAAATTTGTTTTGGACCTTAATTTCAAACACACTGACTCTAATACAACCTCAAATAGTTCTAGCTAAATAAGGTGTCATTTTAAAAAATCCTGGAAATTATGGTTACCTCAAAAAAATCCAATGTTTGCTGAAAAGAATTTCTCATGAAAATATTGATTAGAAACATCACATAAATTCTTTACTTCTAGGATATTCACAATGATCACATACTAATGTAAGGTCTAAAGCCATGCCTTAACAACAGTCTTTCCAGCTTGTCTGATACGTGTTTGAATTCAGAGCATAGAGTACCATACTATAGAACTAATAGTCTATAAAGTACATTTTGGGAAAATCTGGTTGGATTTGAATATCACGGGTCAGCAAATGGAGAATAATTGTAAAAAGCTCCAAAGATGATATAATTATCTCTGAAATAAATTTACAAAGGATTGAAAATGAAAAAAAAGCAGTTCATTTAGATTGGTTTTCTGTAGTTTTTTAAATATTTGAATGATTAAAAAACTAATAATGAATACAAAAGAATTTGATACAGAAATTATTCTAAAGGTCAGATTATACATCAGAAAGCAGACAAATGCAATTATATTTCCAAAATCTATTAATGGTTCAATTAGTTCATAAATCAGATAATCAGATATTGTTCACTAATGGTGATTTTTGTGGATGTGTGACAGAGAGAAAGAGAGAGAGAGATTTCTTTTAGTTTAAAAAGACAGGTTATTTCAGCATTGTTTTGTGGATTTTCAGTTTAGAATGGTCATTTGGCTTTTCCAAATCTTCACTTGTAACTAGCAGTATTTCCTAGAGCTCAAAGTTAGCACTTAAATATTCTGAAATGTTTCTTAAGAAAAAGAGTTTATAAAAATTAACTGAATTAGGGCTGGAGAGATGGCATAGCAGTTTATATGCTTGCCTGTGAAGCCTAAGGATACAGGTTTGATTCCCAAGGACACAGGTAAGCCAGATGTCCAAAGTACATGTGTCTGGAGTGTGTTTGCAGTGGTTGGAGGTCCTGATATGCCCATTCTGTCTGTCTGTCTGTCTGTCTGTCTGTCTCTCTCTCTCTCTTTCTCTCTCTCTCTGTAAATAAATAAACTATTTTTAAAAAAATAAATAAAGGAATTAAGTGCCAAGATTTAGCATTATTAAAGATAGCTGTCAATCAAATGAAAGCAGATCTTCTCTTCATTATCACTAATGTTTTCCTATTTTTCCATTCAATAAAGTAAGTTATTACTTTCAGATTTTGTTGCTGTTTTGATATAACAAAATAAAAGGTGCCACTAAGTTTGTCATCACCTCATAGCTAATTAGTTCCTGTAAGGTACCTACCATAATGATAATGCGTCTGTGCAAACTGCACACATCAGTTCACTCTGGGAGCAAACATTCAAATGAACCTATGAGGAATCTTAGCTGAGTGTGTGATTGGTGATCACTTTCAGCTTATCCCTTTTAGCATCAAGAATCTTGGCTTCTATGGTTGTCACTCAGGGCAATGGGTAGTTACTGTCAGAGCCATATCTATAATTGGGAAAGGCACTTGTTAAACACAGAAGTTTGGGGGAGGTGAGAATTCATATCCAGCCTAGCAAGTCTGGGAAGTTTTCCAACCCTCCAGTGCTGTACTAAAGCACAAAAGCAAATTGAATTTTATTATTTAGGTGACACCAAGACATATTTATATATGGGGGGAGGTGCTCATTGAAACTGTCCTTCTTAAGAAACTCACTGTTTTTAAGCTTCTTTGTTCCCCCAAGATGGTCTTAAGGTTTGCAATTTTGAAATTGCTTCCCTTTACATTTCTTGGGTTTTCACAGAAAATTTCAGCAACATAACAACAAGCTCATATTATTATTAAGTGAAAAACTTTTGTGATATAAATATTCTATAACCATCTGGAAAAATAAGTGCAAAATTAGAAAGTGTAGCTAAACTGAATTTTGTTAATGATATTAGTTACTAAAATTGATGAGCTTGTATTCCCAGATTTGAAAACCTGTGTTTTTCTTGATATAGTGGGGTGCATTTTGAACTTTTGAGACCAGGGGGTTGTGATTAAAAATTAACCATAAACTCTCCATTATTCTCAGTACACTTCAATGAATTATTGGGCTTTATAGAAAAGAAATATCTTTGAAAGCACATTTTTCTAGCCATCTAGAGGTTTAATCTAGAGAAACTTAGTCTTTCACTTACTAAGCCTATTTATTTCTTCTGGACAAAAAATCTTATTTTATATCAAAACTAAACAACTCACTTGCAAATATTTGCATTAGAACATTCTTGAAAAGCGGAGAGGTGTTCTTCCTTCTCTTTTAAAAAAAATTTCCTATTGTATTTCCTCTATAGAAAATTTTGGTAGGATTAATTCCTATAATCTTTCTCAGGTAATTATTCTGGAGTTTATTCTTATTATATTTAATAAATGACCCTATTCTATACATTTTGATATTTTTTTCCATCTTTCCTTTTACCTTCTTATTAAAGGTGTTTTGCCTAAGGACTCAACTCCATTCTCTACTATCCCTACATAACAAATTTGCTTTAACTTTTGCATTCATTACATGGCCTAATATTTCTCTTAACCTATTTTCTTTGCTATTTAGGTTATCCATTAATATGTGTTTATTGAATACCAACAATAAATTGAACAGTGCTCAGATAAGAGATCATTCTGATAAAAGCTTGCTCAATGAGATAACACAAATATAGCATGAATAATTAAAGAGTATCAATTACTTGGGTTCTAAACAATAGTTAAATTCCATTATATGTAATCTCAGTGTGTACTGGACCTAAAGCACGTTTCTGAAAAAGTTCTTCAAAACTGATTACTTGTCCACAAAACACCATTCTTTATGTCATGGTGTCTGATTAACCTGACTCACAATTGAATGAGCCATAAATCTCCACCTCAGCTAAAGGTTTTAGAATAAAATGAAATACCCATGGGAAGTAAGGAGATTATGAAATGGCTTGACACGAGCTCATCTACATTTAGTATGCTATGGGTTGCATGGCATTTCCTGGGGAAATGATCACTCTTCTTTCCAGACACAGCAATAGCAGACCAAAGAAACAATTCCATCCAAGTCTAGTTTGGCGAATCAATGAACTTACTTGGGTTACCTATTGAAGCATGGGTGAGGGGTTACTTATGGGAGCATGATAACATGGAAAGCTGCATCAATAAAAAACTCACCTCAGCATGCATAATGACTCAATAATGCTGTGTCACTGGAGTGTGCTGTGCAAATTGTAGGCAGACACACCACTAAAAATCTCTTCTTTCTCTATAAGCTAAATGCTCTATTTCTGTCTACTCTTTGGCATGTTAATTATATGTGATAGAAGTTATTAGAATGGTATTAATTTCACCTAAAACTATGTGCACTTGTCTATTGCTTACCATTTCCCAAACTTCTCACGTTTTCTGCCATGCAGATTAATAATTCCCTTTGAAACTTGGAAGATAGCATTATGACCACATTTTCCTCCTTCATTGATTCACTGACCTGTACTCTCACTTCAGCTATCTTGTTTCTCCATATTTTGAACAAACATTGACTTTGGTTGATCTGGATCATTAGAATTCTCTCTTAAATCCCCCTTTCTTAAAAGATGTATCTCAGCTGGGCGTGGTGGCGCACGCCTTTAATCCCAGCACTTGGGAGGCAGAGGTAGGAGGATCGCCGTGAGTTCAAGGCCACCCTGAGACTACATAGTTAATTCCAGGTCAGCCTGGGCCAGAGTGAGACCCTACCTCGAAAAACAAAAAAACAAAAAAAAAAAAAAAGACAACAAAAAAAAGATGTATCTCCATTAAATTAATGAAGGTTCATATTGTAGGACCTGGATATTTGAGTCCTTAACTTAGGGTCTAATGAACATTGACTATGTAGAAGTAGATGCAGGTTTATAAACTTTTGATTCTATTAATCTATTGTATTTGTAGAAGTATTAGCAAATTTTCTATAACTTAGATTAAGTTTTATGGTGTTGAAGTGTTTGCTACTCCTGCCTGCCCTTACCTCCACCCAAAGGATATTTTTAAGGTTTTCAGGAGATTAGAGATTTTGGGTCTTCAAGAAAGGAGTTTGGTCTCATGGACATAGTCCGTGGTTGAATCTATTCTTTTGTGACACTACAGAGGCATCTTAGAGAACTGTTGATCCCATCAGAGTAGATTATGTACAACGATAAAGACTATAATATTTTAAATCAATTTATGTGAAAGCAGATAACAAGAGATCCTTGAAGGCTAATGATCTTTATAAAACTGAAAGGGTCTTATACTTTTTAAATTTCTAATTTTAATTACTTCTTAAGAGGTTAAACCCATGGAGGTTTATTACTGTTTTCATGCTGGGATGTGAGAACCTGAAGACTATCTTATATGTTCAAACTGGAGGTCAGTTATAGATAAACAAAAACAGAAGGGTCAGCAAATCTGTTCCACTTGTGTGACTTCTCCTGAGCAGATATGAACAGACATCTATTCACCCCAGATAGGGGACTGATGGCATAGCCAGGGGATGATTCCATTCAAGTTAGCTTAGTTTACCAGTGAGTTTCTTAGGGTTACTTAGAGGAGGATAGATGACTCACAAGCAGCTGCTTTACAGAAAAGCCCACCCCTGCAGGTGAGTAGAATCATGAAAGATGCATCCAGGGAACTCCCTGTCAATGTTCAGGCAGCTCTGCCAGCTGTACAGTCTTCTCTACCCAATAATTGTTTACTGCTTTTATATCCTTGGGGAGTGGGACTCTTGCAACTTTCTTTCTTTCTTTTCTTTCTTTCGTTCCTTTTTTTTTTTTGTTTGTTTTTATGTTTTTTCAAGGTAGGGTTTCACTCTAGCCCAAGCTGACCTGGAATTCAATATGTAGTCTCAGAGTGGCCTCGAACTCATGATTATCCTCCTACCTCTGCCTCCTGAGTGCTGGGATTAAAGGAGTGTGCCATCATGCCCAGCTCTTGCAACTTTCTGAACTGTGTAAGTATCACCAATTTCCTGAGCCATGTAAGGTTGAGTAGTTGATGAAATGAATGAACCTGGAAGGCTGAGTAGTTTATGAAATGAATGTGGTTGTTTTCCCTCCATGGTTAGATTTCTTAGTATTATTGTGACCTATAACTTTGAAGAGTGATAATACAATTACTTTAAAGAAATAGGAAAGCCGGGTGTGGTGGCGCATGCCTTTAATCCCAGCACTCAGGAGGCAGAAGTAGGAGGATCACCAAGAGTTCGAGGCCACCCTGAGACTACAGAGTTAATTCCAGGTCAGCCTGGACCAGAGTGAAACCCTACCTTGCAAACCCCCCCCCAAAAAAAAGAAAGAAATAGGAGCCCAAAATTCCCAAATCCTAGATAATCAATACAAAGTTAAAAGAACTTGACAACATAGTTACTTACACACAGAACATGCTGGCTATATGTACTAAGCAATCTGAGGATATATACAAGTTAAATACAAACAATATGATGAAAACTACATTAGTGTCTGTAGAGCTAAATCAACTTTGGAAACTGACACCAAAGTGCATTTCATTCTTCAGGGAAGGAAGGATCTATTGATGTGATATACAGGATACTATATGCCAGATAATGATGTTATGATTTTTGTTCGGTTTTTATGTTTCCCCTTTGAGTTTTTAAAGAAAAATTCTCTATTACTGTGGAAAATGTCTCTTTCTAGAAAAGAAGGCAGATGGATATGAATCTTGAATTAGTTTGATGCTTGTGAGAATAAAGAACTCAGTCAGAGTGTGTGTTCTAAGTTCATAGTCTAACAAGCCAGAGTCTTGTCCAGTAATACGAACTCATTCCATTCAGAATAGTAAACATTGCTCTATCCTCAGCCTCACACATCACATTTGTAAAGTTACATGCCTTTTTAATATGCTTCAAAATAGTAGTTTTTAGAATATTATTATTGAAGCCAACTTTAAACTTAAAGTTGCATATTATAGTTCATACACTGAGATCTTTTAGGCTGACAATTGTCCTTTATGTATAATTCCTCATTGACTCACTGAATGTAGCCTTTATAAGAAGAATTTCATGGAAATTCTGCCTACTGTTTTTATCTTTTCCTTTCTTTCATCATTGGGTCTATGTGTGTGTGAATGCCAAAGTTTGCCATTGAACCTTCTTCAATCTCTCTCCACCTTATTTACTTTTATTGCATGTACACACACACACACACACACACACACACATGGATCTCTTGTCACTACAAATGAAAGCCTGTATGGATTTAAATAGGCATCTGGGAAATTGAATTTAGGTTGGCAGGCTTTACAAGCAATGTCTTTAATCACAGAACCATCTCCCCAGACTCTCCACCTTATTTTTCAGAAAGGGTCTCTCACTGGACTTTCAGTTCACTGGTTACATAGACTAGTTAGGCAGCAAGCTCCAGGGATCCTCTTGTTTCTGCCTCCCCAGAACTAGGACGACAGGTTCACACAGCCATGCCAGGCATGTGTGTATGTTTGCATGTGCGTGTGTGTTTTATTTATTTTTTATTTGAAAGAGAGAGATAAAGAAAGGCAAAAAGAGAGAAACAGGGAGAATGGGTCTGCCAGGGCCTCTAGCCACTGCAAACTCCAGGCACATGTGCCACCCTGTGCATCTGGATTACATGGGTACTGGGGAGTCACACCTGAGTCCTTAGACTTTGCAGACAAACACCTTAACCACTAAGCCATTTATCCAGCCCCATGCTGGGCTTTTATGTGTGTTCTAGGGATCTGAATTCATGTTCTCATGCTGATGAAATAAGCACTTTCTGACTGAGCCATTTTGTAGTCCCCATCTTTCCTTTCTTCCTCCTATCCACCCTCCTTTACTTCTCTCCTTTTATCTTAAATAAAGCAGTTCTCCTTACCCTAAGTAAAGCCACAAACCATCCATTCCCGACATTGAGTAGAGCTATGATTACAACTTTTGATATAATCTGAGCATTTGTTTACTCAGCCATACAGTGGTATCTTGAGAGTAATCTCTTTATCTATATTTACTCTAATCTATATCCATATCATCTATATCTATCTATCTCTCAATGTATAATCATTGCAAAAAATCCTCAGGAAAAAAAATCATACAGTTTGCTATCCATTGTTCACTTTCAGTTTTTTCCATTTTATTATTTATTTATTTTTTATTAGTTATCAATATAATGTGCATACAGCCATGATGGTACCATTGTTAGCCTTCTCCCTGCCCTTCCCCCTCGGGGATTGTGGGTCTTGCATTGTGGGGATAGCCATCAGTTATGGGGGTGAGTCAATGGGCCCTGAGCTTGAAAGGTGTGTTAGAGATGTTTCAGTGCTGAACACTCCTCTTGTTGCTTTAGGGTTGGCTTAAGAATTTTCTTGAGAAAATGTTGCCACCAACACAAAGGCGTCAGAGAAAGGAGCAAAATTGGTATCATTCCTTTTGTTGCTTCACCACATCTCTTGATTCTCAATAACAAAGCTTAAAAAAAATCATTTTCGCCAGGCGTGTGGTGGCGCATGCCTTTAATCCCGGACCTCGGGAGGCAGAAGTAGGAGGATTGCATGAGTTCGAGGCCACCCTGAAACTGCATTGTTAATTCCAGGTCAGCCTGGGCCAGAGTGAGACCTTACCTTGAAAAACAAAAACAACAACAACAATTAAAAATTCAGTTTCATTTGAAACGGATTTGCAGCTGAGTGCACAGACAATAGAGGGAGTTCTGTGTATCTTATCCAGCTTACTGTAACCAGGCACCTTACTTCATTGTTGGATATCATGATTTTAGAATAAGAAAGGCTATTTAGATTTGATGTATTTTCACATATTGAGTGAAGAAGTAGCTATTCAGTATCACTATCCTTGATATGGTGCTTACAGGGACAGATGAGACAGAGTCCCTGCCTTGCAGTATTTACACTGTCATATCTCCCACCTCCCTGTCCCTGAAATTGCTGTACTTGTTGGGATATTTGTTCATCACAATCTTCCCAAAGATTCATTCTTCTTTGAACTTTACTAACATTGCTGCTACATGCTTTGTGTGTACATGTTAATTTGAAACACCTTAATTCTATAATTTTTTTCCACATGGTCTTGCTTTTCCTTGGATGGTGCAACTACATTAAATGACTCTAGATTATAGAAAGGTTAGCATGGCATTTTCACTTAATTTACACGTCATGGTTCCATTCACTTATGTAAAAATCAAAATTTATATTGCACATATTTATGGGATTAAGTGATGTCTTGAAACACATATACATCATATATGAAGCATAGCCATCTCCTCAAACACCATCTCTTTTAGTGAAAATATTAAAAATCTTTTCTTCTATCTGATTTTGAAGTTCACTGCACATTGCTATCTACAGTCACCACACTGTGCAGTAGAATGGCAGAACTTAATGAAAATTATCATGAATGACATAGCTCAGGCAGATTGCTAGAGTCTGATTCAGAAACTTATGTATTATGAACCTATATCTCTTTTTGATTGATAGTTCTGCTTTTCTGAAATATTATTGATAGAATTACTATTACATACCAATATCTACTGAAGCCTATTCTATAAATTTCTTTCATTTTTTTAAAGTTAAAATACTTATAGCTACCTATAAGTTCTTTAGATAAACTTGTAATGCAATGCAAGTATTAAAACATGAAGGAATTAGGAAATGGCTTCTGGAATAGATAACAGTGACCTCAGATTGTGAGCATTACATAGATGGCTGATTTTCATAAACAAAAGAATATGTTAATTTGGTGATTATAAGATACAGAGTAACCTTTTAGTAATGTAATTTTCTCCCTTGTGTGAATAAAAGTAGTGTAGAGAAATTCAAGTGAGAGAGAATATAACCACATGAATAACAAGGGAAGCGATAAGGTTCAGGTTTGTACATAACAGAAAACAAATGTTCAGGGAGTGGAAATAGAATCATGGCCTGTAGCCATGATGGTGTTGCATATGGCCCATTGTGAGCAGTATCTCGTGTGCTTTGGTCAATCCATATGCATTCAGATTTTCCAGACTTCAAGAAGACAATACCATGATAGAAAATTGGGCAGGGCAAAGACTTGGCTCATCAGATCATAATCTTAAATGTCTATGATGACATTTCCAGTATCTATGATTTGCTGAATGCATAATTCATTTGTGAAAATACTCAATAAACTTGCTAGATTCAAATTTCCTGTGTTACCGAAGTTCTTTTTGGTCTATTAAAACAACACTTTGTTCTTTTCACAGAAACTTATTCACACACAAAAAAATTAAACTTCACTTAATGCATACCCTGTGGTAGTAGAGTGTGTGAGTTATGACTGTTTTGTTAAGAGCAGAATTTAAATATACAGAGGGTATGAAAAAGGGAATAAGCTAGTGATAGACTTTATGAAATTAAGAAATGCAAAACACAAAGGACAATTTATTGTCAGAAAAGAAATGTGTGCAATGATGCTTTTTTGAAATTCCAGAATAGTATAATAAATTTCCCTGCTTGAAACCTCTCTGCCTGTGGTTTGTCCCTTTGCACTTAAATTTCCTAAACTTACAAGTATCTCATAGGAATTGTTAGTTTCCAATGAATTAAATAGTATGAAATTGAATTCAAGGAAATATCATGGTTCACATGAGAGTTAAAAGCCAGTCCAGAGGAGACTGAACTCCTACCCTCTCACCCTCAGCAACCATCCAAGACAGTTCTCCTGGACCACACAGCTCTTCAGTTAGCTCTGATTTGCTGAAGCTTCTATCCATGTAAGTTGCTTGAACTTTGGAATTAATGTTCCCGAACATGTCATAAATATGTGTTTATATTACAATTTATCTGTAAAAAAAAGTGAAATCAGCTATCAATTAAAAAGAGAAAGAAAATGAAAATCCTCAATTCTTTTTGTTAAAACATAAATAAAACAGCAAGAATTGTGTAGTCTGAAACTTAAAGATGAAGTAAAGAAAAGATATGAGTCAAATAGTGTTCCCAGCTGTTTGGAACATTTGCCTCTAGTACTAGCATGCTTGGACCAATAATAATTTGTAAATATTAGGAATTATTAACAAGAAGAAAAAAACCTTCTTAGGTGTTTCAGGATGAACTTAATAATAAAAGCACAATTATCAGCTCCCTCAATCATCCATCTGTCATCCATAGATCTTAGGCATTTATCTAATACCATTTAATTAAGATTCATACTGCTATATTTGAGGGAAAGAATTACCATATTTTATAGATTAAAAATTGCTTTTCTGAAGGTCTCTTGACTAAGTTCACTTGGCTCATATTTAAAAATGGGAATAAACACTATTGCCTTTTTCTTTTTAATAAAATTTCTACTTATACATTTATTTAGGAAAGAAAGAGAGGATGGGCATGCCAGGGCCTCTATCAACTGCAAATAAACTGCAGATGCATGAGCCACTTTGTGCATCTGGCTTTACATGGGTACTCAAATATCGAACCCAGGTTGTTAAGTTTTTTTGAGACAAGTGTCTTAACTTCTGAGCATTTCTCCAGCCCCACTATTGCCTTTTCTATTTATTCTTTTGCTCATCAAATTAAGAAATTAATGTATAAATTAAAACAATTTTAAAGTCTGAATACCACAAAATGACCAATGTCGGAATTAAAGAAAGATAATTACTTCTCTTTGTTGAGTTATTTTTCTGGATATTTTTACAGAGCATGGATTTTTTTTTTTTTTAAATTTAAGCTCAGTCATTCTGAAAGCTAGCAAACATTAGTGAACTCTTGAACTTTTCTAATTTTCCTGAGAAAATATTCATGAATTGGCTCTATTGTTATTTTCTGTACTGATCACTTTACAATTTACGTTGAACTACTTTTAAAGATATTTTTAAAGTTGTATTAGGCAGAAAATACTTCCAAATGGAGGAAGGTCAGGATGTTAAGAGAAAGTACATTTTTTGAGAAGAGACTATTATTTAAAACAGTTTGCATTTACTAAAATTATTAGAATTAACATCATTTTACCTGTTAAAATTTGTTAAGTGGGGGCACAGTGAAACCAGTTGTAATCCTTCCTTTTTTTCTAAAGAGAATGTTACTTATCTGGTGACTATGATGTTCAGTGCAGGGATAGTTCTAGAAAGAGTTAACTTACCTCCATGCCCCAAGCTACATGTCATACATCACAGAAAATATCATAGTGGCAATTGTTAGCTAACTTCTACATAGAAATCCTTGACATAGTTTTCATATGATTCTGGAATCCTGCTTTAATGGATTATTTTAATATAGGCTATTAATTCTTGATAACAACCTTAATATCCTTGTTTCATCTGCAAACTGTCTTAGTATTAGTCAAAGAAAATGAAGGAAGTACAGTTCACAACAATATTAAAACACCTATCATTCCAATTCCATTTTGAGAGAAACCCCATATCAACCTCATGTTGTATCACATAGCACTGAATACAAAACATCCTGGAGAGATGAGCACACAATTGTTTAATGAGGATATTCAGAAAGTTTGTTCCTCTCCAACTTTTAGAAAGTTATTATTTGGACGCAGGGTGTGGTGACACATGCCTTTAATGCCAGCACTTGGGAGGCAGAGGTGGGAGGATCTCCTTGATTTTGAAGGTCAGTCCAAGCTAGAGTGAAACCCTACCTCAAAAAAACAAAACAAAAAAATAAATTAATTTAAAAAATAAAAAAAAGAAAGTTAATATTTGGGTCTAAATACAATTTCCACTTTCATGTTCTATGGAAGGCACATTAATTTTGACTGAACTATGTTGGATTTTAATTTTAATTAAAAAAAAAAAAACCTAAATGGTCCATACTTCGAGCCTGATTATATCCCATATGATATCTTTTATGTTTAATTTTATTATTATTATTAACAAGATGTTAAGTATGTATACATCATGTGTTGGTACTCTCTTTTCCCTTGTCTCTGCCCCCATTCCATTGGGAAGCTCCTCAGTTGGGTTGCAGGTGTTCCCCATGGAATTGTGGTTTACTTTGCACGTTGTAGGAGCAGTAGTCAGTTATTTTTGGGCAGAGGGAATGCCTCTGGACATGATGGCTCAACCAGTGGTTCTTACAATCTTTCTGCCCCCTCTTCTGCAAAATTTCCTGTGTGGTGGTGGATTGGTTTTAAGTCTAATTCAGAGATGAGCTATTAGGAGCCTCTGGAACTCTACTTTGGAACATATTGAGTATCCATATTATATCTTAGATTGTGATCCTTTTAATTGTACTGGTCCTTTTTTTTGAAAGCAAACAGTCTGGTAAGAGCAATAATATCAGAGTAGTAAATGGATTAAAATGGAGGCAAGACTGGCTATGAAAACTCTCTCTCTGTGTGTATATGTATATATATATATATATATATATATATATATATATATATATATATATTTATATAATGGAGAGAGAAACAGAGGGCAAGTTTTATATTGCCTTTTTGCAATTCAAATGAGAAAACTCTTGTTATGCTGAAGAACATCCCAGGGAACAATGGTAGTGACTTCATTCCCCATGGAAAAACCAGTAATGCTGTAAGTGAATTGCTTCCAAATGTGTGGTAATGATTGACCTGAAATGACTTTTCTAAGTTATGTCAGTTGAGTTGTGATTGTCATTTTACTATTTCTAGAAATTAAACTTTTGTGACATTCTCCAATCATAAGTCTCACTTTAAGTGACACTTCAACATTTTTTTTCCTCACAGATATATGTATATTTTTAGCATGTTTCTTTCACCTGGCATAGAAATAGGAATCATATAATATTCAACTTTGGTTTTCTGAGATTGGATATTTTAATGGGAAAATTCAGGACATCTGTGCTTTGCTTTTGGTCTGTCATCAACTAGAGTTATCAATATTTCTTTTGTCTTTTTCATTAATAATTATAACCTGATTTTAGCCAAAAAACCATTAAGTTGAGCTAGATTTCCAATTTGGTTTGCTCCAAAAATATTGTACTATGTAGAGATTAATTTAAACACTCTCGGGATTATCCAACAAGATAAAATAGAATTCCTTTCTACAGCTTCCAGTTTTTCAATGTCACTGTATAAAGCCACCTCACTGAAAAATGGTTAATGCTATATTCTTGTAATTTATCCTTATAATTTAGTTTAAATTGGTTTGGCCACTTGTTGCTTGAGTATCAAATAGCCCAGAGAAAAGTACTAGGAAATTGGAAAGGAATTATTCATTTGTTTCCTTCTGGGAGATGGGATGTATTGATGAAGTAGTGTCTTCAAAGTGGTGCCTGTAGCTACTGAAACAGAGGCAAGAACTGGGACAGGAGAATGTGGTCTGCACAGTTGACCAGTCTAGATCAAGTTGTGGTATGCTTGATCATGATTTCAAGTCTGGGAACTTGAGGTGAACTATGGGAACCAAGAAAGATGACTGCCTAACAAACTTGCTATCCTGGGATTTGAGATAAGCCAAGAAGCAGAAATGACTCTAAAATAGTCTAGAGGAGAAAAGTGGAGCTAGTTAGGGCATTGACTAGATTCTCTAACAAGTCACCTACTTTATTTTATTTTTATTATATTGTATTTATTTTATTTGAGACAAAAATTTACTACATGGTCAACTCTGGCCTGCAATTCACTATCTTGCTTAGACTGTCCTTAAACTCATGGTTATCTCCTATTTTAGCCCTCTAAGTGCTGGGATTACAGATGTAAGTCACTATACCCAGATTTAAATCTCTTATTTTAAAGGAACCCCTGTCATAATACTCTGAATCTTAAAGTAGTTTTTCTCTATGTTATTCTGAAGTCCATATTTGCCATTCAAGATACAGGTCAAATATACTCTCTTGTAAACTCTTACATTCAAATTTTTCCCATTTAATGAACCATGTGACTTTAAAAGGACTTTAAGACCTAGGACTAAAATCAGACAGGAAGTCAAACACACACACACACACACACACACACACACACACACACACACACACACACACCTTTCAAAGTGCTATTAAAGAAACATCAGATAGATGACTTGAATATCTAATACCTTTTTATTATTTTTCTTTTGGCATCGTGATAGTCACTTGAATGGAAATCTACACTTATGTAAAACCCCCCACATAATGAGTCTGCCTTCCTCAGTTGGTCCTTTCAAGTGTTGATGCCTTTTTATAGTGAATGATATAATTTGTGAGTAAATTACCCTTGCTGGTACTTTGTTTCCTTCTCTTATTTAAGCACTGTTCTGGCCATCAGACATGTTTATACAGATTTTTTTCTTATGAAAACTGTCCTTTCATGAGGAGAATGACAGTGTCTGGGGAAGTGCGTTTTGATCTTGGAGTTGCTACTTAACTTTGTGAAAGGAGTTAGTAGTAAGCTATGCCGAGGTATGCACAAGTCTGATGTGGGAGGAAGTGTTAGCTTCTTTTTGCTTATTTTTACATATCTGAAACTATGAATTTCATAAACATCTGAGTCTGAAATGTTTGAGAAGCCCTTATACTCTAGACACCTATATCCACGTGTTCTATTGAATTTTGCATTTCAAGGCATAAATCTTTTGTTCTCTTGCATAGGAACATCGCGATAAATTCTTGCTAAATAAAGAATATTGGACTTTCTCCCTGTCAGGTTGTTTTCAAGTTTAAATGATCTCTAATGATTTGTAAAACATCTATCACTAAATAGTTCTCAGTGCTTTTTGAGGGGTGGTGCAGAGCTTTGGACACACATGGAAACTCCATGGAAACATCAAAGGATCAATGATGTCCAGGCCCAGTGATTATGATTTAGTTTATCTGGGTTTAGCCAAAATATTGTTTTGTTTTATTTGTTTTTTACTCTTCTCAGATGATTACATTTGATCAGATTGAGAATTGATACTGAAATGCAACAATAGCATATAGTTCCAAGAATGAGCAAGAAAACTTTATACTATAAGCAAAAACCCTGTTGAGAACACAAGTGTAACTGAAGTCCTGAGGATCTTATAATTTTCACCCTCATTAGTACTGCATAGAGTCTATTGTGTCTACTTTCATATTGACCCTTGAGTTAAAGAGCTACAAAAAATTAGCTTTGTCATTTTGCACCTTATAGTGACTAAAGCATTGGATATTGTCCACCATATAGTGAAACATATCATTTCTTCTAATAAATGGAGGTGGAAAAGATCAAAGAATTCACTGAATTCCCCTATCAATAAATTTATGTAAAAAGAGTCAGACAGCCACCTCTCAAACCCAAAATGTCAAGCTTGTAAAAATAGTATTCTTGGGAGTTACATTTGATCATTTGTTAAATATGGGGATATAAAATGTGGAAATCCATGTGTAATGCTCCAAATCCCTAATCTGGTTTAAAAGGTCAGTTGAAGCCTAAAAGGACTTGACATTTTACCTTTAAAAGTCTGACTTTTGGACTTAAGACTTAACAACATTTCAGCCTGAATGACCTGAAGGATAAATACAAAGCTAGTTTCAATTGAACTATTTAGAAAGCAGGGGATCTTCTAATTTGTAAGATAGCATTCAAAAAGCTTTTTCCATTAAGAACTCAATCGACTGAGAAATGATTTCCTTGGGTATTCCACAATCTTTCAATGCTTGTGTAAATTCTACGCAGGAGGTGGGCGGTGTGGGAAGCTCAAGATATAAAACACTGTGGTACAAAGGAAGGAAACCAACTTATCAGCCACAGAAAACGGATGATCACCTGTGAACAACACACTTTGCCTCTGTTTATTGGTTTCTCCCACAGGTGAAACACAATTCACATACCAAATATTTGAATAGTTTCGTTGCTTTGAAGCAAGTTCAATGGCCTTTTCAAATGATCACTATCAACAATTAATATTTATTGAACCCCCACTGTGTACTTATTATAGAAAGATGTTTAACCTATTGTGCAACAATTCTCTTATTGTAAATTATAATTTATGTACTTTTATGGTAGTATGGTAACATTATCTTAGGACCAGATGACTCTCCTTCTATGTTTATATTAGAATATCAGTGTATGAATGCAATGAAGGATTATAAATATAATTCTAGAAACACTTTTGGGTAGTTTGTGTATAGGTGCATGTGTGTGTAAAACATAAAACTTGTGTTTTAGACTTATTGAAGCAAGATTATTCATCATTTTATTCCAATTATCTTGTTCAGATATATAAAATTATAAAATCATATTTTTGTGGCCATCATTTTAGTAATACTTAAAGACTATTTGGGGGAATTACTATAGTCAAGCCCCTATAATGGTCTCTGTGAAAATCCAAAGATAACTCAAATAACTGTCCTTTTTTTAATGTAATTTTCCAAATACAATCCTGTATAATTTTCACATTATTTTTGTAATTTTAAACTCTATTAATCAAGCAGCCATTTATATAAATCTACTTGCAGACATGCATAATCTTTCAAGTGTTGAAAGTGCTAACTACTACTTTGTAGAAAAGACAAATTATAGAGGCTTGATCTGGACAATGTGAGGTTGTCCTAAATTTTCATGTTTAAATGTTACATTTTCAGCTATACAACACAATAGGGATAAGAGTGTAGCTGAAGGTTATTGTACGTTCCCTATATTTCAGAAAGACAACTATAAGTGGTGCCATAGAACCCATGATCCTTTTGAAGAGCTAAGCCCATGGAACCTGTGGAAGATGTCTAAAGGTGAAGCAATCTCATGCGTTAATGGAAAACATTATCATCCAGCTTTCCTCAGTGTAACTCATTGATATGAATAAAGGTGGATGGGAATTCAGAGGAGAAGAGTTGGAAATAGATAAGGTGTGTTCTCTCCTTACTTAAGGCTTTGAAGATGCATGTCACAGTGTTAAAGGGAAACACAGTTGGTAAATGCATCCCCGAGGAAAGAATTGGACAAGAACATATTAAAATCTATTTTTAAGAGTAATTATTGCAGAATTAGTCAATTGACATAACACAAATAAAGTAATTTTAATAGAACATTATCACAGGATCAATGTCTCTCACTTTGAAAAAAATAACCATTTCTCCTTCATTTCGACACTTATTTTTGATAAATGCTTCGGCTTCACCTCAGTCTAATTTCTCAGCCAGGTATTATTATGCTGTGACAACCTTCTATTCCATTGTCATTGTGTCAGGCTATTGAAAAGGATAATAGGTAGATATATTTGCCTTTACAATGTTAAGAAATAAATGGCATTCCTATTCCTTATTTATTGACAGTGCTTCTTAATTTCAAAGAGTGGGTCTAGTGATTATGACTAGATTTTTATATTGTTAAAAATGAGCTATCCTAATAGTAAGATTTTATAATGATGAATCATATCCTTCTACAAATATAAAAATTTAGTAATCCACTCAAATGACTGTATTTATTAAAGTCTGCAAATAACTCATTACCACTTGAATAATCTGATCCTTTATTTCCTGATTAAATAATATGAAGAGATATTGAGAGATTTTCCTATGACCATACTGCAGTCAATTTTTATCTATGCCCTTATAGTTTCCCCACAATACAGTTCATTGTTTCAAATAATCTCAACAAAGAGCATTACTTATGAGACAGTATAGAATAGACCTCAAGTTAACTATTTGTAACTGAAAATTGTTAAAATCAAGTGAATTGCTGCAAGATGTGACAAATGCTTTGTTTCATAATTAGCATTGATGCTTTTCTATTATTTTGTTGATAAAACTGAACAAGTAGCATGGATTTATGATATTAAAACTATCTACCTTTTGAAATAGCAAAGAGAATTTTTATAGGCATTAGATTTGCAAAATGTTTAGTCTTTCAGCAATAATTATAATGTAAGGAAATGTAAACTTATGTATCACTCTCACTATGTTAAATATGGAAAAAAGTTTGGAGGGTAATTTAAATATATAATGCTAGGAAAGGTAAGTTTGTTATCAAATACTCTACAGAAGTAAAAATAAATTCACTAGTTCTTTACTCTTTAACTTAATAGATTCAAAATGATATAGATGGAACATGTTGAAGAAAGATAACAATAGAAATACTTAGTATTTTTACAACATGTAAAAATTATACCATATATTATTTATAGAAACATTTATTTTTAAAATAGTCTGAATGATGCATACCTGGAATGATTCATCCTAATTTCAGGAAAAGGGGTTAGCTCTCAAGAGGAAGGCAATAATGTGATGAATGCAGATAAAAGAACCACAACATCATTTTAATATTTATTCCTTTAGGAAACAAAATGCTGTCACAGCAATAAGGCAAAATGTTAACTTTTGTTGCAAATCTTCCTGGTAAGTGCATGGGTGCTTATTAATTCACTTCTTAATTTTTCTTTATGTCTTAAGTACTTTTGGTAATTAAAAAAATTCCTTAGCAAGGTAGTTACAATTTTCCCTATGCATCAACATGAATGTTCTCTAAATTGAGGTATGTTCATTTCTTCTTCTTCCATCAAGCCAACATTCACTGAACAACTGCCCTCCTATGCACACAGATATGTAAAATATAATAAAATACCTTCCAGTTAATGTGTTACATTTAAACACTTAACCATTATTTAGCATTCTTCCTTGTACAAAAGTTATCTCCTTGGTCTCTTGGTTAGTTGATGCACCATTATCTATCTCCTAACAATACATATTTTTTTAATATTTTATTTTTATTTATTTATTTATTTGACACAAAACAAGGGGAAGGGAGAGGGGGAGAGAGAGAGAGAGAGTGGGCACACCAGGGCCCCCAGGCACTGCAAACGAACTCCAAATGCATGCGCCCCTTGTGCATCTGGATAACTTGGGTCCTGGTGAATCAAACCTGGGTCCTTTGGCTTTGCAGGCAAACGTCTCAACCACTAAGCCATCCCTCCAGCCCACAATATATATATTTTAAGACAGTGTTTCATGAATCCCAGACTGGCATCACAATCATTATGTAATCTAGAATGATAATGAACTTCTGACCCACTTCTCTCTACTTCCTCAGTTGGGGATAACAGGCAAATGCCACCATGTCTGGTTTTAAGCAGTGCTGGAGATCAAAGCAAGGCTTTGTAGATGCTAGACAAGCAATCTACTGACTGAGATTCATTCTCAGCCCAACAATTTTTATCTTTGTGCATGTATTTTCTCTATCTCTATCTTTGTGTATCACTATTAATTTAATTTATTGATTAGGGTTTTGCTGATGACTGGAAGTTACACTAATAAAAAGTTCATTTTTTTGTTTCCATATGTGTTATTTCATACATTGTAGCCCCAGAATCCTGAATCATATTTAAAAAATAAAAAAGCATCAAGGAGTATTGTCCACTTAAAGGAAGATGATGATCATATATTTTGCTCTATTCATAATACTACCTACTGGCACTGTCATCTCATAGAAGAAATATATTTTTATACAAAAGGATAAAACATAGAAACATGGTCCTTTAAACTAAATAAACTTGGAATTCTAAACATAATTTGCAACAGTGTCTTTATTATTTATTTATTTATTTATTTATTTATTTATTTTTACCTTTCTTGTGTGTTTTTGAGCTGGTAAGAATTTTATCATGAGGGACTAGAGAGATTGCTTAGTGGTTAAGGTATTTGCCCGCAAAGCCTAAGAACTCAGGTTTGATTCCCCAGTACCCATATAAGCCAGATGCACAAGGTGGAACATGTGTCTGGAGTATGTTTGTAATGACTAGAGGCTCTAGCATGCCCATTCTCTCTGTTTTTCTGTCTCTGTCTCTCTGTCTCTCTCTGCCTCTTTGTTTCTTAAGTAAATAAATAAAACATTTTTCTTTTAAAAAGAATTTTATCATGAGTCAGTGTCGGGACCCAGCTTGACATGATGGGAGCCATCTTGCCAGTAACTGCCATTTTACTCACCAGTTTACCCTGGTGCCAATCTGTGGTAGTTTGAATGTCTTTGATAACCTAATGTATTTGTCATTAAGCCTCACACTCAACCCCCAGCTGGTGGAGCCTTGTGGGAGGAGTGTGTCACTGGGGGTGGACTTTGAGGTTTATTATTCCAGTCTTACTGGGTGTTCACTAGCTAGTTCACTCTTGCTGCTTCCTTCAACTGATGTGACAAGATGTGATGTCTAGCCTCTGCTTATCATGGTTTCCCTGCCGTGGTGAAATGTCTGCTTGAGAAGGTAAGCTGAAATACACCTTTCCTTTCTGCATCCTGTTTTTGGCCCTGTGTTTTGTCCCAGCAATGACAAGGTAACTGCCATACTACTCCAAAGCCTGCAAGATCAAGAAAGCCTTTCAGATAGTGAAGCACGCAGTGCTGGTTACTCACATTTGCACTGATTCTTAACTGGCATTTGAACATGGTAATAGTTGATGAGAAAGACTTCTGATGTGTCACAGCCCACTTTTGCTAGCTAACCATATTAACTGCTTCTCTCTGCCTTGAGAAGCAGAAATTTTTAAGTTCTCAACAAAATCTCTCTGCCTCCTTCTTTCTTCTCATAACCTCCTTTATTTTTGGTGGCTGGCTCTCACACAATAGAACTAAGTTTTTCTAGCTGAAAACTGCTACCCTAATAATTTTCAAGATCTTGGCCTTCTATAGCCATATTTGATATATGAAATGTTAGTAAATAGTTACATTTTCTAAAAACAGTCTTTATCTGGGTGGATAGCACTATTACTGACAACACTGATGTTCCTCTTGAATGCATGCTTATCAGTGAAGAGAGATGAACTTTCAAAAGGCATAAACTTTATTCAAACCTATACATTTATGCTAATGATAATATTTTGATTTTGTAAAAGACCTTAACTATTTCTAAGAACTTACACATTATCTTTTTTAATGGACAATGGTCTGGACAAAACCAAAGAAGAAAAGAGAACAAGTTGAATTATGATTTTTGAGATTGCTGTGGCCTATTATCTACACTGAGTTATCCCTGGGAGTCCAGCAACAAGAATAAATTTTAAAAGTGATAGCAACAAAGACAAATAATTGCAGTCTTTATTTACATCTATTTCACTTCATTACATATAAATAAAATCTCAAAACCAGAACAATACTTATCAAAACCACTTCCCCTTCCTTCTTGTTTCTACCTTCCTCAGTGGTTCCTGAACTTCTCACCTGGGAACCACATGCTGATGTCTCTCACACATTGCACTGGCTTTTTCTTGACTGTCTCTATCATGAAGTGTCTTAGCCTCCCTGAGTTCTTTAAATTTTATTTTCTATTTTTCAATGATCCAGATTCTTTTAATCAAAAAAAGTGTCTGAACTAGACCCTCTCAATCTTTCCTATTTTCTCTTTTTTCTCTATTTTTATGTCTCTTCCCATTTTCCTGATTGTGTTTTTCAAAACTCATGAATTTCAGACCACCAAATCCAAAACTAGGTATGTATATTAGCAGGTGATGAAATTTTCAATAATTAGGATTTGAAAGTAGGGAGGCTAACTGAATGTTTATGAATATTGCCTGGGAAAAACAGAGATTAGAACAGTATGACCAGACATTGTTTAGTGCATGTGGTTGTCATGTTTGATCATCATTGTGCCCATCAGGAAAATGATCCTACTTATCCCCTGATGCATATCTGGGTTTTGGCCATCATTACTATAGCCTGGAAAAAAAACTTGCTCCAACATAAAGATTTGACCCTTTGTGTTTAAAAGACAGAATAGACACAAATTCACAAATGTACACACACACACACACACACACGCATGCACCCATGTGTGCACACACAAACACTGCTGATTATTATGTAAAACTTTTAGTTAGGAAAATCATAGTGGTTTCTCTGATAGGTTGCTATTTGTTACCAATTCTAAAGATGATGAGAAATTGGTAGGAGATACCACTAAGCTATAAAAAGCTTATAAGAGAGGGAAAAGAGGGAAGGACACAAGGGGATGGTATTGTATATAGGAAATAGAAGAACAGATTGTAGACAGGGGAAAGGCCTAAGGGAGGCCAGGGGAAGAGAATGTGTAAAAGAATGGCAGGGAGAGGGTCAATCAAAATTCAAGATATTCTGAATAAGACTTATGTAAACCTACTTTTTTGAATAATGGCACATCTAGAAGCTATAGACTGTTACTAGAAAATGTTCAGTGCCTGGGATGGGATACCTTCCAGTGAGTTTTTGGCCAGAGAGGTCGCTGTATCCCCCCAAACATTATAGGCTATTTCCAAGGCCGTTGGTTTTCCTTGAGAAACAGATGGTAAGACCCTATTGTTGAAGACCTCACTTGCCTGAGTGGAAATGTCACTGAGAAATCAAGCTGGTGCTGAGCAGAAAACCTTCTCCCTGTAGACCAGCCAACTGAAAGCTGGAAAAAGATGCACTGCATGCGGCTATATGGGAGACAGAAATCATCAACAGTGAAAACAGTGGACACTGGAAACCTCAAGTTTAGCCAGACAGGCCAAATGACCTAACAGGTGCAATAGTGGCATGTCTGCTCTTGGGGAAACCAACTGCTCCCTAATTGGACTGAAAGCCTGCTCTATGGAAGGGAATACATGCCTGGTACTGAAAAAACTAATCAAAAGTCTATGGCAGAGGAGGTCATGAGCCTTAGGGGTATAAAGCCTGCTCTTGTCTGGCTAAATGTATATATTATTCCCACCAAACTGCTCTGAAAGCACTACACTTAATGTTCATATTCATATATAAATGCTACTCTCATTTCTGGTTAAAGAGGTTTCTCTTTTCAGATGTCAATGTCTACTGGGGTGACCCAAAAGGCAACATAGTGCTGAGAAGAAGTGACAGAGGACTTTCCAGTATTGAAACATCTCTATCACACCCTCCAAGGCTCAGGGTCCATTGAGGAAGAGGGGGCAGAAAGAATGTAAGAGCCAAAGGACGGCTAGGACTCCTTACAATGCAACTGTCCAGACAGAAATTGGCTCAATATCCATGACCTTGCAGTGCCTAGCAATACCTTCATGAGACCCTCATGATAGGAGAATAAAATGATGACATCAAATTAAAAGAGAAACTAGGGCTGGAGAGTGTCGTCACCCAGTCCGACCAGCAGAATAAGGCAACGACCACAGGAACTCTTCTTGAAGCAGTTTATTCAGGAACCTTTTACAACAGGAAGCCCCCGACTCCCAGCCCTCCACCCTAGATATAGCCTCGCCTGATCCAATCAGCAGTAGCCACGTAGGCGTTAGCTATAGGGCACAAACAACCACCTGCTGGTGGACTGATCTTATGTAACAAGGTACATGCGCACATCTGCAGTGTGAACGTGACTATACAAGGGCAGAAGCAGGAAATGGCGCCTAGTCATAAGACTTGGCAGTCAGCCAAGGCGCCATCTTGGAATGGCCGCCACACTGGTTCCCCACAGGAGAGATGGCTAAGCAGTTAAGGCGCCTGCTCACTAAGCTTAAGAAGGGCGGTTCCAATCTCCAGGTCCCATGTTTAGCTAGGTGCAAAGTGACACAAGGGCACAATGCCACACATGCCCACAAGGGGTCACACACATCTGGAGTTTGTTCACAGCAGCTGAGAGGCTGCTGGCATGTCCATTCTCTCTCTCTCTCTCTCTACCTCTCCCACTCTCTCTGACTTTCTGTGTGTCTCTCTCCAAAAACAGAGAGAGAGAGAGAGAGAGAGAGAGAGAGAGAGACTAATGGCAAGAAGGGGAGGATATGATGGAGAGTTGAGTTCTGAAGGGAAATGGGGGGAGGGGAGGAAAATAGCACAGTTTATTGTCTGTAAGTATAGAAGTTGTCAATAAAAAATTAAAGAAAAAAACTTTTATTTAGGAAAACCACAGTGGTTTCTCTGATAGGTTGCTATTTGTTACCAATTCTAAAGATGATGAAAACATCATGGAAAGCTACAGTATGTGAGTAATTAATACAACAATAATTTATCTAGAGTTCTGCTTATTGTCAAGCTCAATAGGATCATTGCTTCATTCAAAATTCTTGTAGAAAACTGTGGAATTTCAGGGGCATATCACACCATAGATACAGAGCAGGAACTTGTTTTCATTTCATTTATTTCCATAACTTTCAAAATGGCGTATATTACCAAAATTGTATTCCTCTAGAGTTCCCATTGACTCCTATAACAGCTAGCAGAGACCTCCCATTGAGTAAGCATCTACTTATTACCTTACTGTGGTGGGCTTCAGGCTCAGATCAGCCAGAATGAGGGCTGATTGGTTTGAGCTAGGAGCTGGCTCACAAAGAGGCCAGTCATGAAGCCAAGTTTTTGAGGCTGAGCTTAACCAACTGCAATGCCAGGATCAGATTTAAATTCTAGGAAAGTGGAACTCCCTTCCCAGAGGAGCCCAGGTTGTTTATGGAAAAACAGATCTAGGTAACTCCTTTAATCAAGACTAAGGAGAGGAGTAATTGTCCTCTTTGCTGGCTGTTCATCTCTTCAGAATTTCTAGGTTCTGGTAAGCCCCCTCCCTACTCCCACATGGACTTTACCATCTTTGGTCCTTCTCTTGGCAGAAGCTCTCTGTACTTCCTCCTCTTTCATTCTCTTAATCTAATAAAGTCTCTCTAAATCTTACCTTCTGCTCTATGGATTTTAATTCTTTAAAATCTTAAAACAAGAATCCAGGGTATCCTTAATTTATTGGTGCATTGGCAAGGAACTCCAAAATTCTTGTTTCAGTATAATATGTCAAATTATGTTCTAAATGCTTCTGATTGTGTCTTTCATAAAAGGATACCCCCCCATGCCTCCCAGAGCCTTACCCGGTTCTTTCTAGATGTGGGAGGTCAGTATGCTGTAAGGCAAATCCTCCAGATGCATTGCATTTGAAAGCGCTTATTTTCAGCAACTATTTGAAGTTGGGCTGGTACCACTTTACTCCTTGACTCATGTTTAGATTACTGAAACAAATGATCAAGCTGAAGCTCATTCTGAAACAAAATTCCTTTCCTCCTGCAATATAGTACATAAACCGAGCTGCCACCGTTGCATTTTTTACCATCTGGCCCACAGTGTGAGATGATATTAGTAGCCTGTCAGGAAAATTTCCCCCTCTTCTTTCATATGTGGAGAGAGAGAGAGCAAAAGAGAGAAAAAAATTAAAAAAAATAATCCTAATCTATAATACGAAGAGTATTAAATGAAACATCTGCCTCACTGAATGAGTCAATGAACTTTGCAGTCTGCAAGCTGCTGGTGTTTGTCAAGTACATGTTTACATTGCTGACTGCTGTAAATTTTCAAGATGGTGACATGAAATTGACTTACTAAAATATCTTATTCAAATCTCTGAAAAGCACATGTTTCATTTTATTTTTTGTCATGTTTTCTCCTTTAATGTCTTATTCTTAAAGAAAGGCTTCATCAATTGAGACAGTGAGATGGTGCTAAGATTCTCCTGAAGCTGACGTCTCTGAGTAAAGAAAAATTATATAATAAAGAATTTGTCAAGAGTAAGCATGAGCCTCTTGTTATTACAAAAGTATAAACCCAGAGACCAAAAGATACCAATGAAAGTCACAATTTAGACAAGATGTTGCCACGTTGTTACTTCTTAAAATAACAATATCTGCTTGATTATATATTTTGTTAAATTCCGTACTACACAAGGAGTAAAGACCAATGGGATAACATTTCTTAAAATCCTTCCAAAATATAATCATATCAGACAAAACACAATGTAACCTAATGAGTGGTTTGGGCCTGATTGAAGAGAAGTCTTAATCCAAGTTTTAAGTTTCTTTTCCATAAACACCTCATTTTTTTTCTATGAACTCTGTCAATATACAAACCCAAAACAAAGATTTCTATTTAGTTTGTGAAATAATCAAGACCCAGAAAACTTTGTCCAGTTTTCCCTCTACAGAGTATACGTTTAAAGCAAAGTATCATATCATCAATACAGGCATATACCTTACACTCATTTGATCTCTACTCTTGAATGTAGAGACAGCTGTTCTATAAATAATTTCCATTTAAATATAATTCACTGTGGAAGACTGTTTCTTACTGGATATATGTTATTTAGGTTCAATAGTTGCCAAAAATCCCTGCACTGTCTTGGTCTAATTTCTACTACTTTAACTCACCTTCTTTCCCTCCTTCCCTTCCTCATTCTCTCTCCTTCCTTCCTTTTTTCACTCTGTCCGCCTCTCCATTCTTTTTGCCCCCCTTCTTCATGAAATATGAGTTTAATCCAGTCGTATAGATGGAATAGTTAAATACACAAGGAAATAGAACACCAGGTAATATGTTAGGCAATAGGGATAGTGAAAAGGGATTTCTGGAACCCATAGAAGAGGAAATGCATCTAGATATGGTGAGCACAGGAGGTCTGTGGGAATAAGCAAAGATTTAGTTCAAAAGGAAAAAGTGAAGAAAGAGTAACTGATAAAACTAAATCCAGGGCTGTGGAATTATGTAACATAGGGCATGAGTAGCATAGGGCATGTGTGGCATAGGGTATGAGTAGAGGAACTGCAGAGGGTAAGTTTAGTGAGCTATGTAGGGACTAAGTGAGAAAACAGACAAGCCAAGGCCCACAGAGCTTTGGCTTTTCAAAGGCAATGGAAAACCACTGAACAGTTTTAAAGTGGATAATTATATAATTGGAGTTTCAGTTATTTCAAACAGCCCGTCAGTCTACCCTGGGATGGTGGAGATAATTTAGGAAACAATGGCTATGCTCTAGAAGTGGGGAGCATAACTCCAATGCTTCCCAGTAATGCAGGTGGGGAGAAATGTGACCGTGATGTTGGGAAATGATTTGGCAGAAGGATGGAAGGGTTGAGATGCATACTTAAGCCATCCAGAGGGTTCTGAACTAATGGGATGGATTGGATTGGTACATAGGAAAAAGGGAATAAACCAAGATTCAAAGCCATTTCCTTCTGAAACTGGGTCACTGATTGCAGCTGCTGAGAGACATATGAAGAATCAAGTTATTTTGAATTAGACTGTGCTACAATGAAAACCAAGTTTTTGACAAAACACACTTGGGCCCTCTGGAATTCTTCCTACATTTATGATTGTTCCTCAGGTCCAGCTTGGATGTCATCCTGGATTTTACCATTCAAAGATAATCATTTCTTTAGCTTTATGTTAATAATTGCTGTCCAATATTTCATTATTTATTTACATTTAATTTGGGTGTTGTGGTATAACTTTAATTCTCACAGGATTCTGAGGTCCTTTTAGAAAGAATGTCTTAGTATCTCTTACCCACTCCCTTGCACAGTGACTTGTGCACAGTAGGTGCTCATTATATGTTTGCTGAGTTCAATTTTTCATGTTCCCTTACAACACATTCCAGAGGTATTTTCAGAATCACCTTTATTTTTGCCCTTTGTTTTCACTAAGAGGCCAACAAGAAGAGGCAGAGAAATAAAATTTGGGTTTGTGATAGGCATGATGTTGCCTATACAATAGCTGGGCAGTGTATATAATAAATAAAGGGTTTTGATTTTTTATATTTGGACCTAAGGAATAAATATGGACCTAAGGAAACATTGAAGGAATGGGAGAAACAAATTGTTTGCCAATGAGCACAAACCAATAGTGACATCCACATCCACTAATCATCATTTCAAGAGCTGGATTTGGTATTTATGTTTCCTCTGCTACTAAATCAATGACTTAATGTTTTTTTTTTTTTTTTTTTTTTTTTTGCTGTGTACAAATGTGTGAAAATGCTGTATGATCTCAACTGAGGAGTCCAGTGTGCAGCAGGGTAGCCAAGCAGGCAGCATCTTCTCAACACTGACCAGTTGTCAGTTGAGTACCAGCACACATATGTCCTTTCCAGTAACCTGTAAAGCTGAAAAATACTTTAAAGTAGCCTGGGAGCTGGAGAGATGGCTTAGCAGTTAAGGTGCATGCCTGCCAAACCTAAGGACTCAGGTTTAATTCTCCAGTAAGCCAAATGCACATAGTGGCACATGCAGTGTTCTTTGCAGTGGCTAGGGTCTTGGCGTGCCCATTCTTATTCTCTCTCTCTCTCTCATCTCTCTCTCCCTCTCTCTGTCTCTAATTTATTACTGTCTCAAATAAATATATAAAAATGAATAAAATCTTTTAAAAAGTAGCCTGGAATCCAGGCATGGTGGTGCACATCTTTGATCCCAGCACTTGGGAGTCAGAGGGTAGGAGGACTGCCATGTGTTTGAGGCCACCCTGATACAACATAGTGAATTTCAGGTCAGACTGGGCTGGAGTGAGACCCTACCAAAACATATCTATCTCAATAGCTATCTCCATATATCTATCTATATCTATATCATCTATCAATCTATATCTATATCATCTATATTTATTTCTCATCTATGTATCTATGTATCTATCATCTATGTATCTATCATCTATCTATCAATCATCTATCTATATTTTTCAAAGTCTGTTATGATGTCCTATAGGTTTCAGAGAGCTGACTTGGTGTCTAGAGAAAGGGTGAGCTGCAATTATTAGGCAGTACTTTGGGAACCCCACTGATGGGAATATGATGGTTTAGATAGGATATCATAGCTAAGTGTTGTATTAAGATTCTGTTACAAAAAATTCTGCATGCAAATCCCCACTCAAAACCCATTTGTTAAATGTCTTTGTCTACTTGGGCTGCTACAAGAAGATGATGGCATCTTTTTGTTAGGTCCTCACATATTAGAAGTTGCAAGACTGTTCTCTGGGACTCCTTTCTATGAGACCACTCACCTTGTATCGGACTCGACTTCACTTTAATGATCTAATAATCTCTCACTGGTGCCATCTCCTAAAATTATCACATTGGAGGGTAAGACTTCAGCATATAAATTTTTAAGGCAAACAAATGTTCAAACCACAGTAATAGGCAAGTCACCCTGAAAAAGTTATTCAACCTTTTGGGCTTCAGATTTCTAATTTGTACATTGATTTTCTAAAGGATTAGTTGAAAAAATGTAAATAAATGTATATGAAGATTGTAAAACTGGCACATGATTAATAACATTGACTTATTAGAATTTTTATTAAAAAGGTCTATGTTGTGTGCTCATCACAAAATAATTATGTGAAGTTATAGATATGTTAAATTTCTTCTGTACAGTAACCACTTTACCATATATTATATCCCATCATATCATGGTGCAAGCCTCAAATATAGACAATTAGTTTCATTTACAGTGTGATAACAAGTAGAGAGGTCTTGGCAGTAGTGACAACAATAGCAGAGGTTTCCCTGAACCCTTTTTTTTTTTTTTTTTTTCCTGTTTTCCTCACAAATAACCTCTCCATTATGACCTATGTGAAAAAATAATCAAAAGATTATTTCGCTGGGCATGGTGGCACATGGCTTTAATCCAAGCACTCAGGAAGCAGAGGTAGGAGGATCACCATGAGTTTGAGGCCACCCTGAGACTACATAGTGAATTCCGGGTCAGCCTGAGCTACAGTGAGACCCAACCTCAAAAAACAACCAAACAAACAAACAAAAGATGATTTCAAAGGAAATGATGCTTTCATTTTTCCTCAGGATATGCAAATACTTTAAAATAAAGAAAGAGGAGGTATGTTAGTTGGAAGATAAAATATATGACAAATTATTTTAGAGAAGAAATTATGTAGATTTAACTAATGTGCAATGACTTGGGAAGTAGTACTCAGCCTAGAATTAATAACAGAGAAAAACAATGCTAGATTTTCTTCTATCAAAAGCTTATATAGAGGGCTGGAGAGATGGTTTAGCCGTTAAGGCGCCTGCCTCCTAAACCTAAGAACACCGGTTCCAATATCCAGCGGTTCCAGTCTCTAGGTTCCACCTTTAGCCAGAAGCAAAGTGATGCAAGGGTGCAATGCTGCACTTGACCACAAGGGGGCACAGGCATCTGGCCCGCCCATCTCTGTCTTCCTCTCCCTCTCTCTCTCTCTCTCTATCTCTCTCTGTGTCTCTCTCTCAAAAAAAAAAAAAAAAAAAAAAAAAACTTATATAGAATTTAAATTTGGTTTTCAGGAAAATGGTTTTCTATAAATAAATAAAATGAAACATGTAAACAATGATTTAGAAGTCAAGTATAGATTCTCCCTGTCGCTAAGTTACATTTAAGTTATTCCATATAATAAGTTCATCACTGTCCATTCTTCCTACAGAATTGCAAGAGTCCTGGGAGAGTTTAGATTTGTAAAATATAATATGAAAAGATTTGAAAGGCTTAAGTGAAGTCAGGGGAAGAGATGGAGTAAAGGAAAGGTGAGGGGTGGCTAAACAAAATTAAAGAGGGTATGAATAAGTCATATGGAAACCTACTCTTTGGACAATAGCACACCCAGAAGCCATAAATTGTACTAAAAAATTTTTAGTGCCAGGGATGGGTTACCTTCCAGTGAGTTGTTGGCCAGGGAGGTCCCTAACACCCCCAAACATTACAGGCCATTGCAGATGCTCTTAGTTTCCCACCAGGAATAGCTGGTAAGAACCTGCTACTGAAGACTTCACATACTTGTGCTGCAAGATCACTGAGAATCCTGCTGGAGATGAGCTGAAAATCTCCTCTGTGTAAACCAGCTAACAGAAAGCTGGAAAAAGCTATACTTCATGCAGTTCAATGGGAAAGAGAGAAATCACTAGTGGATATAAACAACAGCAGATACTGCAAGTCTGAAATTTGGCAATCCAGACCAAATGGGCCAATGGGTGCAATAGTGGCATGTCTGTTATGGGGAAATGAAATGCTCTCTAAGTGGACTGGAGGCCTGCTCCAAGGGAGGGAATACATGACTCATACCGAAAACCTGTGATGGGGGAAGTCATGAGCCCTAGGGGTGTAACCTCTCTTGGTGTCTGGCTAAATGTATATACTGTGTTCACCAAACTACTTGGTGAGCACTCTTTTTAATGTTTATACTCATGGATTAATGCTACTCTCACTTTCGGTTAGAGAAGCTTCTCTTTTCAGATGGTGGTGACCTTGGGATGACTTAGAAGGCACCATAGTGCTGAGGTGAAGTGACAGAAGAGTGCTCAACACTGAAATATCTCTATCACACCTTCCAAGGCTCAAGGTTTATTACAGAAGAGGAAGCAGAAAGAATGTAAGAGAGAGCCAAAGGAAGGGCAGGGCTGCTTGTAATGCACTCTTCTAGACACAAATTAGGCTGTAAACCCATGACCTCAAAGTGCCTGTTACTACCTACACAAGACCATCATAATAGGAGGAAAAGATGATGACAACAAAATAAAAAAGACTCACTGAGAGGGGGAGGAGATATGATAGAGAGTGGAGTTGCAAAGGCAAAGTGGGGGGAGGAAATTCCATGATTTATTACCTATAATTATGGAAGCTGTCAAAAATTGTTAAAAAATTCAAAATTTATGCTTTATTTTCCTCTGGATTGTAAGTATGATTTCTGTTAATTTTAATAAGAGATGCTTAATTTTACTTGCAAACGTGGATTAATTTTTATCATATAAGCATAATCCTTAAGTAATTTGATCAAGAAGCATTCATTTAACCTCATCTTTTCAAGGCTTAGTGGTGCTTTAAATAACACATTAAAATTACTTCAAATGTAATGTATATATAATAATATTTCATTCTCCCAAGGATGGAAAAAAAAAGGCCAGAAATTTATTGAGTTTATATACAGTGGTAATAAAATTGGCATAATTAAGCTTTAATCACATAATTAAGTTTTAATTGATATAATTAAGTTACTTTTACACAAATTTGAAAATTCTTATATGAGGTACCAAAAATATTTTTAACAGCATTGTTTAGAAAGACATTAATGAGGGTAACATTTGACACATAAAATATATTAATCTCATTAGAAGTTTGGGGTGAAAAGCAAGGTGAATATTTCTGTGTTTTCTCTACATGATATTTGTTTGCGTGTTTGAAAATGATTGAAATTCTTAGACAAATTTAGAGCCAGAAACGATGTTAACTCTGAGCTCAAATGTGGCTGAGGGGATTCTCATTTCCTGACTTGTCCATTCATATATCAAATTGGCTTATTCTCAATTATGATAATCTGAATAATGAAAAGGTGCTTTCAAAAGCTTGGCAAAAATTGACCATGTCAAAGACCCATGATTAAACATTGTTTCTAGTAGTAATTTTTACTAACATATCAAATTTTATAATGCTGAACCCAAGGAAATCTTAAGAGAATTGTGGTACCAAGGCCTGGGTGAACGGAGCAGCAATAAGTGAGAAATGTTAGTCAAAGGGTACAAATTTTCAGAATTCTATAGTTTAATATACACAGTGACCATAGAAATAATTGTAATGTACTGTGTACTTGAAAATTGCTAAGAGGGGAGATGTTAAGTACTCTCTCAGCACACCAAAAACAAAACACATCAAAATAAAATAATCATAGCTATATTAGGTGATAGACATGTTCATTAACTTGATTGTGGTAAACATTTCACAGTATATATGTATACTTATATTTGTATATTGTTGTATATTTATATTAGTTACTTTTGCATTAATGGGGAAAATTCAGACAGAACCAATGTATGCATAGAGATTTATTTTGGCTCATGGCTTCAGAGGGTCTCAGTCCATCATGGTGGGGAAGAGGAAGGGGTGAAGTTCATGCAAAAGTGTGTGATTGGGTTCTTTTCCATAGTGGAACTGGAAGCAGAGAGCTGCCAGAACTAAGGGCTAGACTGTAACTTTCAAAGGTGTTCTGACTCCACCATCTAGAACCCACCTTCAAAAACTGCACAGGCCCCTAAAATAACACTGCCAATTGGGAAACAAACACTGTAAACATGAAGCTGTGAGGGAACTTTCCAGATTCATAATCAGAAGGGGTTCAGCTGCTGACAAAATAGAAAAAGATTCTACCTCTAGTATTAAACATTCCAGTGCCAATAAGAAGAAAATGCATAATATAATAGCAGTCTGTAATAAACAAATGAGGAAACAAAATTAAGGTGAAGCCATAAAGGAGAGGTAAATTTCATTTCTTAAAACCAAAATTAATTCCAGATGAACTAAGCAACTGAATTTTATAAAGAACTGCAAAAGGCTAGGTATAAACTACAAGTGAAAATTCTTTTGATCTTTGAATGTGTAAAATATTTATAAGTATACAAGCAAATAAAAATGTCCACAAATGAAAAGATCAATGCATTGGACTTTATAAACATTAACAACTCTCCACTAAAAAAATTAAAACTAGAGACAGATTTAATGGCTGTATGGGTAAAAGCTCTTGCGGCTTAAGTGTGAGTATCCCTGGGGGGCTGAAATGGACAGAGTTCTGTTTCCCAGGACCCACATAAAAAGCTAGGCATTGCCACACACATCTGTAACACCAGTTCTGGGGGGAGGAGGGCGTGGTAAAGGCCAGAGAATCACTGGTGTTCACTGACAGGAAAGAGCAACTCCACCTCAGGTAAATACAAAGATCAACAACTGAGCCAGGTGTGGTGGTGCACACCCTTAATCCCAGCACCTGGGAGGCAGAGATAGGAGGATCGACCTGAGTTCGAGGCCATCCTGAGACTACATAGTGAGTTCCCGGTCAGCCTGCACTAGAGTGAAAGCCTACCTTGAAAAACGAAAAAAAAAAAAAAAAAAAAAAAAAAATGAACAACTGAGGAGGGCACCTGAGATCTTCCTCTGGCCTCTGCAAGTATGTGTATGAGGTGTACACACATACACATATGCCACACCACACATACTACACACACTCAAGCTCAAAATTAATAATAAAGGGCACATGGAATTTCACCATCATGAAAATACTGAGCTAGTATTAAAATACAAAGGACACATATATTAATTAGAAAAAAATGACTATCGAACTTCAGTATAATATATAAATAACTATTAAATTAACTATATGAAAAATTAACTTCCTCAAATTGAGATAAAAAGTTAAAATTATTTTAGTTACAGAGGAAAACACTATAGCATCCACTGCCAGCTGTCATAGCTGCAATGAGATGGACCATTTCATACAGAAATCAGAAATCAGTATCTTACACATTAAAACAATTATCTGAGAAGGATGCTGAAAAGCCTCATTTTCTTTATTCCACCAAGGAGACTGCAATAGTCCTGCTGATGGAGAACAATCACCAAATCAGTATAGGGAGAAAACATGCCAAAATGTAGGCATATTGATAACTAGGTTATAGGATTCTTGGGGACATTATCGTTTTTTTTAATTTTTTCTGTTTTTATTTATTTATTTGAGAGAAAGAGAGAGAGAGAAATGCAGAGAGAGGGAGAGGGAAGGAGAGAAAAAATGGGCACAGCAGGGTCTCCAACTTCTGTAAAGAAACATGATGCCTGTGCCACCTTGTGCATCTGGTTTACATGGGTCCTGGAGAATGGAACCTGGGTCCTTTGGCTTCACAAGCAAGCACCTAAGTGCTAAGCCATCTCTCTAGCCCTGGAGACATTATCTTTCTTATGCATTTTTGTATTTTAAATATTTTTACCAAAGCATTTAATTATCGGGAGGAACATTAAAAAGTAAGAAGGAATGCAGGGCGTGGTGGTGCACGCCTTTAATCCCAGCACTTGGGAGGCAGAGGTAGGAGAACTGCTGTGAGTTCAAGGCCACCCTGAGACTACATAGTGAATTCTAGGTCAGCCTGGACTAGAGCAAAACCCTACCTCAAAAAATAAAAATAAAAAGAAGGAAAAGGAAATGAAAGAACAGGGGAAGAACGAAAGCAAATGAGAAGAGAAATTTTCTTGAAAGGCCTTTCCTATATATTGAAACAACATCCATTTTCATCACAAATCAGAGACATCTCATTCATTATGGGGAAATGTCACAACTTCTGAAAAAATAAAAAAGCAGCACTCAGCCAAGAAATCACACTTTGAAAGTAATTAGAACAAAGATCATAGTATATCCCCTGGAGCTAATTTCATGGATTATTCCTGGGAGTGAAACTATACATCATCCAAGTCATTCCAAACAAGAAGTAAAAGGAGAAGTCTGTAAGATTTTGGCTCTGTTTTTCTCACTTAGGCTTGAAGTTTTCTGGAAAGACATTCAGCCAGCTTCACTTGCATACAGGTTGGAAACTTAGAGAAATCAGGCCTTTGTTAGAATGCATATGCTGGTGGTGATTTATTATTTTTAGCTCTTAAGCAGTCTACTTGGATTCATGTATGCTTCTCATAGAACAAGAGGCCTCGGATATTTTGTCAGATCAGTGAGTGGCCTGGATTTTCTGATTGATACTTCTTCATTGAAACAGAGCAGCTAGGGATGATGTTTTGATTTGGCTCTTTGTAGGTTAAAATAGGGCGTAACGCAAAGTATGTTCTGCTTATTTATTTGTTTCCCTTTACCACATTGAAGGAAGCGTTTGTTTAGCTTTGTTTTAGAATTAACTAGGACTGATTTGGTAACTAAATGCAGGCAGTCTGAATGGTCCCAAGAATAAATAGAACTTTGAAATCAAGCATTGATTTGTTTTGTGTACGTCCTAAATTATCTATAATACAAATGAATAAATGAAATGTACTGTCTATGATAAAAAAAAAAAACAGAGCTGAACAGTAAAGTGGTAAAATCAAGTTTTAGTAAGGATTGTTACAATATAAGTGAAAAGAGACTTTAGAATAGATCCAAACTTAATTCTAAATACAGCATAGGCAAGTGAGAATGTATAGGCAAGAAGCAGGATAGGACCATTGCACAGAATAAAGGTAAGAGGAAACATCCAAGGTTGGTGGCATATTTAATTCAACCAAATTAACAGGAATGCAAGTCAGAGAAGCCAGATGTCATGTGGGTGTGTCGTCACAGAAGGAGAAACCAATGAGATATTTAGAGTGATCAGATATGGAAGATGGGAGTTGTGTTGGTTACTGTTGCATAGCAAATTCCTCATATTGAAATAGTCTCTCTTGAAGGGAGGAAGGAGGCTCAAATTCAGGAAGTCAAGTCTGGGAGACCTGAAACTTAAGGGTCACACAAGCACTCCTCAAGGTTAGATTAATCAGAAACTGTTAACATTCTTTTCTGGCTGGAGGTAGGGGATGCAAGTTCCAGAGATTCAGGAAATCAAGAAGTCAGGGAAAGGGTTGTAAGAAACTGCCAGAAGGCTACCTAAAGGTAAACAGCTGCTTGAAGAAAAGACTCCAGTTTAGCTGCCTGTGAGTGGTGCACTGTGCTGAAGACTCGGAACAGCCAGGCTGCTTGCAAACATGTGTGTGATGGTGACACCAACCAGCCTAGCTGCCTGTGGGTTGTGCAGTGAACTCCAGAGATGCAGCTTCCAGCTTCCAGCGTCCAGCTTCCCTGAGTGGTTACCTATGCTCGGGTGGACTTTTTAGTGATGCAGTTGCTTTGAGTCAACCATTGCTTCTGTAAGAAACCCCTCGCCCTTCTCTGTTAGTAACCGCAATAAACTCATTGGTTCACCCAAAATGGTTTTGATGTAATTGTACTTTGGTCTGTGCCCTGTGTGTGTCACCCCAAGGAAGATGTTTTCTGTGGCAGTTACCTTTCTTGTTGCTGAAACAAAACATCTGACAAAAACTAAGGATAGAGTTTACTTCTGCTTGGAATTCAAGGGAATATAAGGACAGAGAAGGCATGGCAGTAGGAGGATAAAGTAGCTGGTTACATTCAGCACAGTTAGGGAACAGAGAGTGATGAAAGCTGTTGCTCAGCCAGGTCTTTATCACTCTCCTTTATGTATAATTTAGGACCTTCCACCTTAATTTACCTAATCTAAATAATCTCTCACAGACATGCCCAGAGATTTGTTTCTATGGTAATTCTAAATCCTATCAAATTGACTGAGATTACTCATTACAGGAGAGTTCTAGAACTTTATGATAAAGTGCACAGGCATGCCAAGCCTATCTAATTTTAGCCATGCCAAGAATCTAGATCAGTCCTAAGGTACTTAATTTAAGATTAATGAGTAAGGTAAAAAAAACAAAAAAATTTTCCTTCATATTTATTGTAACATACTCAATGATAAATATTTTTTAATAATTTTTATTGACAACTTCTACACTTACATACAAAAAATGCATGATATTTCCCTCCCCTCCCTCCATTCCCCTTTAGAACTCCAATCTCCATCATATCCCCTCCCTCTCTCCATTAGTCTCTCTTTTAATCTGATGTCATCATCTTTTTCTTCTATTTTGAGGGTCTTGCGATGGTATTGCTAGGCACTGCAAGGTCACGGATATCAAGGCCAATTTCTGTCTGGACAGTTGCATTGTAAGGAGTCATACCCTTCCTTTGGCTCTTCCATTCTATCCACCCCTCTTCCGCAATGGGCCCTGAGCCTTGGAGGGTGTGACAGAGATGTTTTAGTGCTGGGTACTCCTCCATCCCTTCTTCTCAGCACTATGTTGCCTTTTGGGTCATCCCAGTGGTCATCACCATCTGAAAAGAGAAGCTTCTCTAACCAGAAGTGAGAGTAGCATTAATATGTGAATATGAACACTAAGTGTAGTGCTTTCAGGGCAGCTTGGTGGGAATAATATATACATTTAGCCAGACAAGAGCAGACTTTATACCCCTAAGGCTCATGACCTCCCCTGCCATAGACTTTTGCTTAGGTTTTTCAGTACCAGGTATGTATTCCCTCCCATAGAGAGGGCCTTCAGTCCAATTATGGAGCAGTTGGTTACCCCAAGAGCAGACATGCCACTATTCCATCCGTTCAGTCATTGGGCCTGTATGGCCAAACTTGAATATTCAGTGTCCACTGTTTTCACTGCTTATGACTTCTGTCTCCCATACGGCTGCGTGCAGTGCAGCTTTTTCCAGCTTTCAGTTGGCTGGTCTACAGGGAGAAGGTTTTCTGCTCAGCACCAGCTTGCTTTCTCAGTGACCTTGCCTTTCAGGCAAGAGATGTCTTCAGCAATAGGGTCTTACCATCTGTTTCTCAAGGGAAACCAAGGGCTTTGGCATTAGCCACTAATGTTTTGGAGGCTACCAGGACCTCCTTGGCCAACAACTCACTGGGAGGTATCCCATCCCAGGCACTGAAAATTTTCTAGTAACAGTCTATAGCTTCTAGATGTGCCATTATTCAAAAAAGTAGTTTTACATAAATCTTAATCACACTATCTTGAATTTAGATGGACCATCCCCCTTCCTGTAATCTGTTCTTCTACTTACATATGTGCAATACCATACACTTAAGTCCTTCCTTCCCCTCCCTCCCTTATAGCCTTTTACCAGTTTACTGGTTTCTGGTACCTATTTTTGGTTCCAGCTCACACACAAGTCTATACATTTGTAGCTAGGATCCACATATGACAGAGAACATGTGATGTTTGGCTTTCTGAGCCTGGGTTACCTCACTTAGTATAATCCTCTCCAGATCCATCCATTTCCCTGAAAATTTCATAATTTCTTTAGCCGCTGAATAGAACTCCATTGTGTAAATGTACCACATCTTTATTATCCATTCATCTGTGGAGGGATATCTAGGTTGGTTCCATTTCCTAGCTATTGTGAGTAGAGCAGCAATAAACATGGTTGTGCAAGTATCTCTAAGGTAGAGAGAAGAGTCCTTTGGATATATGCCTAGGAGTGAAATATTTTGTACTATTAACCATAGATTTTACACTGCAAAGTAGTTCAGCATGTTAAAATCTCTATACAGTGTAACCTTCTGGATGAGTGCTACCTCATGTTTTTGAATTTTGAGGTTGTGCCTGTGGCATCTGCACTATATAGGATTGTTTAGGCATGGATGAAACCATTTCTTTCCTGCCTGGCTGCTGATTGGAAGTTTCAGAGATGGTTAATGTGGTGGTTGGAATATAAAATGTTCCATATAGACTCATGTATTTAAATACTTAACCCGAGATAGTGGTTCTGTTTGGGAAGGTTATGAAACCTTTAGAAAGAAGAGTCTTTCTGGAGGAAGTGTCACTGGGGATGGCTTTGAAGTGTTACAGTCCAGCCCTGATGGCTCTTACTACTTCCTTCCTGGTAATAAGAAGATGTGACAAAGGCTTCCTGCTTAGCCTGTGCATAGTTCCCATAGCAGGCTGAATTCAAGACACATCTCTTTGAAATTACAGGCCAAAATCAACCCCTTCCTTCCTTAACCACTTCTGGTTGGATATTTTGTCCCAGCAGTGAGAAGTTAACTGTTGCAATCAGTGGTACTGAATAGGATGCTATGTCTCTAGTGATCTTCCATATAACATTTAACAAGTGAAGCACTAACCTATTTGATTATTTTAGGGGAATACAGGATTTTAATCCTGGACACCTTTCAAAGTAATCAGGGAAAATCAGTAATGAGAAATAAATGCACTGCTACCCCATAAGCAAACTTTACAAACAGAGGTGCTTACATTTCCCTTTCCTACCACTACTCGATCCACAACATGCCATCTTTCAAAGGCATTTATATTTCTGAATTTCTGATTCAATTCTCCTAATTTTCTTATGGTTTGCAGCAATAACTTCTAACATTGCTATGATACCTATTTAGTTTTCAAGGGCAAGAGTTTTTTTGTTTGTTTATTCTCAGTGTTTAAATAATAACTGCTTGAAGCATTGTGAGTGCTGCTGAATAAAGGGGTAAACATGGCATAAATATTGGAATGAAATATGATACAGCAATCCACTCCTAGGTATATAGCCAAAGAAAGGAACTCAGTATGTCAAAACCATCTTCACTCTCATTCATTGTGTCATTGTTCATAAGAACCCTCCCCGCAAAAGGCAACAACCTAAGTATCCATCAAGTGATGAATAGGTAAGGAAAATGTGGTAATATACACAGTGGAATACTATTTAACTATAAAATATCACAAAGTCCTGTCATCTACAGTAGCATGGATGGAATTAAAGATCATTATGTTACATGAAATAACTCAGGCAACACATGATTGCACTCAGGGATAAAATGTGAAAAGTTAATTTCATATGATTTGAGAGACTGAGAAGTATGGGGGAGGGGGAGTGAGGGAGACAAGAAAATTTGATCAGTGGTTTGAGTTCAGTTAGATAAGCATAAGTTCCAGTGTGTTACCCCACAGTGGGGTAGCCCTAGATATCAGTAATGCACTATAAATTCCAAAAGCTAGACAGAAAGATTGTAAATGTTTTATCATAAAATGACTAATATATGAGGAGATAGATATATTAAACCTGATTTAAACATGACATGATGCATATGTTCTCTGACATTATCATGTTAATTTGTGTAATGCTTATGTGTTTATGTATCAGTTAAGATAAGGTTAATTTAAATGAAAGAATATACTGGAGGTGTAAAGAACTTTTACGTTAAAGTTACTTCTCAAGCAGTATAAATTGTATAATGCATAAATTCTGACTATTTTTATTAGGAAATCAATGAAAAGCAATAGACTTCAGTGTCATGGTACAGATATATGTGAGTTTTAAAATATAATATTCTTGGCAGGTTAGTAATAAAATAAGAACATATATTTTACAATGTTATTTTCAAAAGTAATCTATACAATGGTGTGAGAAACAGATCATAATAATAAAACACTAAGGAAAATGTTCAATTTTATGAATTTTTTTGGAAAACTATTATTTCATTCAAATTACTAGAGATAAAGCCTCAAATAGTTGCTACACCTAAAACTTTCTGCATTTTCAGAAGATTGCACACAAAATAGTTCATGGTAAACATATCAATAAGTGTACAGTCTCCTTAGAAGGCTGAATTCATGTTGCTCCTGGTTTAACAGTTTATCTAAAAGACACATCATGAGAAATCTCTTCCTTGTACAGGAATTTCTCTGTATTGTTTACATAGGTATCACAGAATGATGTGCTGATACAAATTGTTTCAGTTGGAAAGAGCTCTGCCAAAGAAAACAGACAGGCAGCTGTTTGTACAGTGCATAAAATTTTTTTTGTTAAATATGCCTGCACCTGTGTAAACACAAACTTTATTTCCAAGAAGTGCCCTTGCAGCTGCAAAGACTTTCAGACCTAGCCAGAGCAGTTATTTTTATTATACCATGTAATGTACGTAATAGCTTTTGGTCAGTTGTCAACCTCAAAAATAATATAAGAAGGCTCATTTATTTTAATATAGACATTTTATTGTGTTCTTTCAAAATTTTAGTATGAGTTTGATTTTATTTCCTATTTATGCTTCATAATGACTTATTAACCATGTTGGAATGAATTGGGTAATACTGCTTCAATCATGCAAAACAAGAGACATAAGACAACAGTTTTATTCATTCACTCATTCATTCATTATTTCTTTCATTTTCATCAAGTATAGTTAAGAAATGGAATGCTTCTATACATAACTTAATTCACATCATCATTTCAAACATCTTTACTTTTGTTGCTAAATCTCATGCTTGTTGTATAAAGCAATGATAATCACAAGATAGCCCAACAGAAAAGAGAGTGTTTTTTTCCCCAGAGCACTACAGGACTTCTCAAAAATTTGTAATCTTCATCTATATGCAGACAGTTCTTCATGAGTATTAAATTATGCTAAATATTGGAAATTGATTAATTTTCAAATTTACTATATTAAAATAATTATGCATGTTTATGTATCTTTTTCTTCATATGTAATTTCATCCTTCAACAACTTTTAACCAACATTGTAAAGGAATAATTTTAAAATATACATATGTAAAATATATTTACAAATTAGCACCATAATAACCTATCCATCACTCACATGGTTACTATTTATGTGTGTATGCAAACACATGGTTATTATTTGTGTGTGTGTGTGTGTGTGTGTGTTGTGTTGTGTTTGTGTCCTCCCACCTCAGCCTCTCAAGTGCTAGGATTGACAAGCTTGTGTCTGGTTACTGGTTAGTAATCATCCATGGCTGGTAATTGGCACCAACTTTCCTATACATGCTGGACATTTTTATATCTTCTTTGTAGAAATGTCTACTCAGGTCTTTTGCTTATATTGTAATTACAGTATTCACATATTTGCTATTGAGTTTTTGAGGACCTTTTATGAAATCCTTTATAGATATCTAGTTTATAAATGTTTCCTTCTCTAGACCATAGATCATGGTTTCATGTATTTGTTCTTTTGCTGTACAGAATCATCCTAATAGATGATTAATAGATAAATTCTAAAAATGTATCTATTTCATTAGGATAATTTATTGATGTATAATTGTTCATAATGTGTTTGTTATAAATTATAAATCATATTTATAGTAGTTCATAATGTCCTCTATAATCTTTTATACTTTTGTGGTATCAGTTGCAATGTGTCATATTCAATTTATTTTTAGATATGAAATTTTTACTAAACACTTTATTAAAATTTTACATAATTCTGTCCCACCACTCTCCTTTGTCCACCACCTCACTGGACTGCCACTTTTGGCCTACTATTTCCTCTTCTATATTGATCTCTCTCTTTTTTAAACTCTCCTCTGTCATCCATTGACAACCTGTTGGCCAGCTCAATTTCTTGCAGGTCTTATGCAGGGAATAACAGCTATTTTGAGATCATGCATATAATGACCACTTTATTTCTGGGAGATGGCACTCAAAAGCATTTCTCCCTATCTTTGGCTCTTACAATCTTTCTTTTACCACTTCAGCTATAGTACCCGAGCCATTGGCCGTTGTGGTAGTGATGTCACATTTAGTACGGAGCATTCAACTTTCACTTACATGCACTTCCATGAGTTTTGAGTCTCCCCAGAAGTCACCACTATCTGAAAAGAGAGACAACTTTTCTTATAAAACTTGAGAGCAGCACTAATACATCTTGCTGTAGTTTGGATCTATGTCCCCCATATATTCAAGAGTTTGATTAAAACTTATAACTTGGATTCCCAGCCACCTGGCCAGAGGAAGTGTCACTGGTGGTGGATCCTGGGATCCAGCCCAAAGGTATATTTATGAGCAGATCTGAATTCCAGCCAAAAGATATACAGAGATATTTGAGCTTCTGGAGTTAAGCTTACTGCTTGTTTTTAAATGTTTTCTGCTTTTGCTTTTTTTGCTGGCTATTTGTTTCTTTATGCTTAGATTTATAAATGGAAACTAGCTTCTTCGGCCATAAATGGAACTTCCCCTGGCTCTGTGAGCTTGAAATAAACCCCTTCCTCCTATAAACCATGTCTAGTTTGGATGCTAATTTCAGCATTGTGGAACTGACTACAACAGAAATTTGATACCACAGGAGAGGGGGTTGATACACAATCAATCTGACCATGTAGATTTTGATGTTTTGGAACATTTGTTCCAGAGGAATGGTCATAGACTTGGTACTTGCCACTAATGATGCCTTCCAGAGCAATAAGACAAGATTTATGGGCTTTTCTGGTGAGAGTTTGAAAATGCTAAGCTCAGAGAGAATGATATTTGTAGGTTATGCTTATGAACTTTCAAAGGGTAAGAAAAGATAGCAAAGAACTTTGTTAGAACTGGGCTACTGGCATAAGGGATGGCTGCATGCCCAGAGAGTTTATCAAAGTTGAATCTGAAAATAAAAGAATGATGTGCTTGGCAGACGATGTAGAACTGAAAGGTATAAGTTTTAAAGTTGGGAAAATTGATACAATTTAAAAGTTACAGGTACAGAGACTATTGTTAGGTTACTGAAGCTGCTATTGTCAAGAAGATTATCACTATTAACTACTTTACATTGTAACAATGGAAAGATGCCTGAGATGATTCTACCCAGGAAAGACTGAATGGTAGAAAGACAAACTCTTTCAAAAGGAGATGATTTGAAGGAGATAACCTGCTTTTCATGGTTAAGACGTATTTCCTCCATTGATTAAGATAATGGCTATGTCATTACACACCTGGTATTGATTTTGGAAGCATTAAAAATGCATGGAAGGGGTCAGGAGGTGCACATGGTTCCAGGAACCATTGCTGAGATGTGGCAAGTGGAAAAGGGTGATGTCCCTGGTAAAGAAACCAAATGAGGCCATTGTAAAATTGACTGTGGTTTGCAATAGAGATCAGAAAATATTTTGGATATACCAAGACTGTACAAGGGCTACCATGGAGTGCTGTTAGCTATAGATGGAAGTTTACCTGGCTACTCAGGCCAGCTAGATGATGTCAATTGGAAAATCCAGAGTCTGTCTTTATTGATTATGGATGTTGGACTTGAAGTGCAGATGTTTGCCTAATGGTTATTAATTTTGAATAGGTCAAATCTTTCCTTTTTTTGCCTTATAGAAATGGAAATATTTACTCTGTGCCATTATATGTTGGAAGTATGTGATGGGTTTTGATTTTACAGGGATCACAGTTAAGAGACTATCTTAAATCTTAGATGAGACTTGGGTCATTAGAACAAACCATTAGAAGTTTGGCTGAATACAATTTGCAATGTGAAAAAGGGACCAGAGGAAGAATTTGTGGTTTGAATATATGTCCCCCATAGACTCAGGTATTTTATTAAAGCTTGTAACTTGGCTCTCTAGCCACCTGGCTGGAGGAGGTGTTACTGGATGTGGATCCTGGGATCCAGCCCATAGGTATATTTTGGGGTGGTTCTGAATTCCAGTAAAAATGTATACAGAGAGGTTTAAGCTCTGAGGGTTATGTTTGCTTCCCACTTCTGTGTTTGCTACTTTTGTTTTTATTTGCTGGTTGTTTTGTTGTTTCTCTCTGCTTGGATTTATGAGTGGAGCTAGCTTCTTCCACCGTAGATGGAACTTGTCCTGGATCTATGAGCATGAAATAAACCCCTTACTACTGTATCTCACATCTGGTTGAATGTTCATCCCAGCAACATGGAACTAACTAAAACAAAAGACATAAGCATAAGTCTTCAGAGAGTAATTTGATGGATATAATATATATACATAGCCAATCAATAGAAATTTTCCTGCTAGGTTTTGTGACCATTTACAACTTTATTTACCCAATTCTTCTGTTCGTTTGGTTAATTTAGCAAGCAGTTTTTTTTAGCTTTATTTCTTTTTTAATAAACACACATTCTTAATTTTATTAAACTTTTCTATTATTTTTATATTCTCTTTTTTATTTATTTCTGTTCTTGTAGTTTTCCATTTATTATGCTAGTTTGGGGCTTAGTCTATTTTTCTTTATTTCATGGAATATAACCTTAGGTTGCCTATTTTAGTTTCTATTTTTTTTCTTAAGATAGGCATTTATCATGATAAAATTCTCTCCAATGGTGTTGTTGTATCACATATGTTTTATTATATTTCCATTCCCATTTATCTCAGGAATTTTTTAAAACCTTTTTTTATCTTCTTTGAGCCTTTGGTTGTTCAGGAAATTGTTGTTCAGTTGTGATGCATTTATTGTTTTCTTTTTAATGGTTATCAGCTGTCATACCAATATTATAGAAAAGCTAACTTGTTATGATTTCAGTTTTCTAAATTTTGTTATGTTTTAGGACATCATTACATAATATACCTTGGAAAATGTTTTATATATGCTCTTGAGAAGAATTACATTAGTTTAATTTTAAATGAAATGTTCTGTTTATGTCTGTTTGTTTCTCTTGTTCTTCACTATCAGCTTGTTTCCTTATTAAATGTCCATTTGTTATATATACATTACGGAAAGTGGTTTCTGGTAGTTTCCTATTATTGTATTCTTGTCAATTTGTTATTTGAGTTTTTTAATATTTATGCACATCCTCATATTATATTCTCTTGATAGATTATCATTATAATTATCTTATTTTTTTGGTCTTGTGGCAGTTTTGACTCAAGGTTTATTCTTTTTGAGAACAAATATAGATAGCCTTCTCTCTTTTGACAATGAAACATAATTTTTCTCTCTGTGTTAATTGGGAGTCTCTATAGGCACAGGATCAATAATGTGTTAAGCCACATTCAAAACTGTCCTGAAACACATGTGGCCAACATGCCTTGTTGTACATGCCTTCCTCCAGACCAGCAGAGTCAAGCCTGCTTTGTATCTGTGCTCATGCATAGTCTGAAGAAGTTCATGAGTACTTGCTGCACCGATACTCATACAGTATCAGCTATGAGGTAATAAAGAGTGTGTGGCTTTCTGCTGGCTCATGTGGGAAAGTAGGGGTAGTCTCATCAGGAATTATCTTCTACAAGGCTTATGAAGATGCCTTTTGGTATCACCAGTGTGGCGATAAGTAGAAACAAAGTTTATGCTTGATCTTTGTACCCCATTCCTTTCACCATTTACACTTGCCTCTTGGCTATTATGTCATCTCTTCAGAGTTCTGGGGGAGGCAAAAAGAAGGGTCCTTTGGGTAATGGGGAAAGTTGCACACTCATTGCACATTCACTTTACCCCCATGGGAGAAATCCCTGACAAGATTCTCTCCTGGCATGGAGCTTGGCTACCTTTGGGGATATGTCACATGGCACAGATAAAGACAAACTATTCTCTTGCCCACTTCATTGTCTCTGTTCTTGGAAGTTTTCTTCTGCCAAGGTGATGGGAACTCTCTGCTATGCATCCAGATTCCTTGCAAAGTACTTTTGCACATGGTTGATTGTTAAAACCAGTGTTTATTTGGGAGAAGAAAGTTAAGAGCTGGAAACTCCTATTCTTCTGTCTTTCTGAGACATCCTTTCATACACTTGGTTCCTTAATATACTTAAACTTCCCATAGTCAAATTCAAAGATAGTAAGACTTAACTTCTGGGATCTTCAAGAAAATTAGTAAAATGTTTGTTTAAAAAATGAACTTTTAGCCAGGTATGGTGGCACACGCCTTTAATCCCAGCACTCAGGAGGCAGAGGTAGGAGGATCGCTTTGAGTTCAAGGCCACCCTGAGACTACATAGTGAATTCCAGATCAGCCTGAGCTAAAGTGAGTCCCTACCTCAGAAAAACAAAACTAAAAGGGAAAAAAAAAATGAACTTTTAACAGGGCATGGTGGTGCACACATTTAATCCCAGCACTTGGGAGGCAAAGGTAAGAGGACCTTCCTGAGTTCAAGGCCACCCTGAAACTACATAATGAAATCCAGGTCAGCTTGGGCTAGAGTGAGACCCTACTCAAAAAAGTTGAACTTTTAATTTTAAATATTAATGTATTTATATAATGATAAGAAAGATTTTATATTTCTGCTAATGCAGGAGGTTTTAAATGATCTAAGTAATAGAAAGTACGTAAAGTACAAAATGTACCCAAAAAGTTATATGGTATTGTGGCACACACAAAATAGGTTTTGCTGGTATGGTTTCATTCCATACTAAAATTAACCTTTAAGAAAACCATTTTGCTGCTGGAGAAATGGCTTAGTAGTTAAGGCATTTGCCTGCGAAGCCTAAGGACCCCAGTTCTATTCTCCAGTCCCACGTAAGCCAGATGCACAAGGGGGTGCATGCATCTGGAGTTCGTTTGCAGCAGCTAGAGGCCCTGGTGAGCCCATTCTCTCTCTCTGTCTGTCTCTATCTTTCCCTCTCTCTGTCTCTAATAAATAAATAAAAATAAAATCTTTTTTAAAAAAGAAAAAAGAAAAAAAAAAGAAAACCATTTTGCACAGCAAAAGAAACAATCCCCAGAGTGAATAGACAGCCTACATAATGGGAAAATAAATCTTTACAAGATAGGGGCTTAATATCTATAAAAATAACTGTAAAATTTAAATACTAAATAGACCACCAAACATTCAATCAATAAATTGACCAATGAACTGACTATCCAGTTCTTAAAATGAATGACCACTAAGCATTTGAAAATGTGGTTAACATTCTTTGCCATCAGGGAAATATTAATGGCCATCAAGAAAACAAATGACAATAAATGCTGGCAAGGATGTAGGGAAAGACAAACTTTTACATACTTTCCATGTGAGTACAAACTTGGGCAGCCACTTTGGAAATCAGTTATGGGGGTTTCTCACAAAACTGAAAATAGGACTACCACATGATCCAGCCTTTCCATGCTTTCACTTTACATCAATGTGCCACAGAGGTTCTTGTGTACCCGTGTTCACTGCTGCTGTATTAATATATCCCTCTCCATAGGCTTTCCTTTATGAAATTTCTTGAGTATGGTCACATGTATCATATTGCTTTCACTAGGGCTTAGCTATACAGCCATAATAGGTAACTGTACCTATGATATAAATATTGATATTTGTAATGTTATCAAAAATATCATAGAGAATATCTAAAACAAATTCATCTCTGCTTATCTTAATGCTTCATTCAATTCGACATTCATAAATTTAAACCTCTGTTAAGCTCAGAGATCATGTGATGAATCAGTCACTCATTTGAGGAGAGATTTTTCTTTGTCCCTCAAAATAAACGGAAATCTTTGCCATAAAATCTTTAGCTGTACCCACCCAAATAAATGTGCTTTAGTATATCTAGAAGTTATCTTTAAAGTTGTAAAATGTTTTATATTGTTATTCATATGTTTCTTTGTTAGCACCATCAGCCTTGTTCTCAGGCACAAAATACAATAAGGGGAGTCCTGGAGGACAATCCATGGTCATTCATAAATGATTACTGGGGGAAAATGCACTCTTGGCTCTCATGGATGGGAAGATCAGTGCTGGGTCTGGAGTATGCATTTCTCTGTAATTTGTTGGCGTCACCAGCACACTCTCAAATCATATTTCCCAATAGGGAAGCTGTCTCAGCCTGTGTGGGGGTCAAGAAAAACCTTTCTATGATGAGAGCATGCTCCATATGTTGAAGTGTGATGCTCAACATCTTGCCTGGTGATGCTCACATTATTTCCTACGTTAGCCTTTTCCACACTGATTACAGTTTACCCGTTACTCAGACCCAGTAGTTTTTCATTATTCCCTCTGTGATTATACTTCCTCTTTATTTCCAGATGTTCTTTGATTTCTTCAGTGTTTTCTGTTAGTTTTCAAACTTTCATTTCCTTCTGGCAGAATATTTTAGGATCATCCAAAATGGAGTGATTGTGTTTGCAAAGAAAGGAAGTTACAATATTGTTCACTAAAGGAAAAAGAAAATCATTGTTTCTGCTTTAATCAATGTATTTTTTGACATCCTTAAATTTTTATTTTAATATATAATACAGAGGAAATAGTATAAAATTCAGAAGTGAATATATGCAATTAATTGAATATCAAGGTTTCTGGGTGTAGTGCAGACATTTTCTGCAGTGGTGTAGCCACCACTGGCAGGATCCATATGCTTTAGTAAATAATCTCCCACCCATTCTCATTCAGGCAACCCATATTGAACTCACTGGGTCACACACACAAGAAAAAAGACATCAAAGTACAAAAGGGACTGGTTTGGAAGGAGTTCAGTGGAAAAGGGATGGACGGTGGGGGTAAAGGGAAGGTGATGGGAGTGGATTATGATGAAAATAATCATATACATGCATGAAATTTTCAATAAAATTTCAACCATATCACTATATTGTGAATGTATACCAGCACTCATTTTATTATTTTTTTTTTTGAGAGAGAAAGAGAGAATGGGTATACCAGGGCCTTTCAGCCACTGTGAATGATCTCCAGACACATGCACCCCCTTGTGTCACTTTTTCATCTGGATAATACATGGGACCTGAAAATTCAAAGAGTTCTTAGGCTTCTCAGGCAAGTTCCTTAATTGCTAAGCCATCTCTCCAGGCCCCAGCACTCATTTTAAATTGCATATACAATAAAAAATTTTATATAACTGATTATATTTCATGTGTTTGTGTTAAATTTTCATCACATGGTTACTTGCAAGTCCTCACAAGTTTATTTTAATTCTTCCTACAAGACTGAAACTTTTGATTACCTAATCACTCTGAGAACTTAATATTTCTAGACATTTTATTCAATCCTATTCATAGTTTTAATGCATTTTCATGTTTATAATATGTGATGAGCATTTAATAGTGATGTTGATTAAAATTCTAAATAAATTTCAAAGTTGTTAAGATGGCAAATGTTCATAAATGCTCAAAATTCTCAAAAGTCACTACTTGTCTATGACCTGTTTCATCACTGGTAATTTTCTGAGTGATTTTTTGTGTGTAGCTGCCACTGACTACATATTCTTTGTACCGATTTCGTATAAATTTCTCAACTACTCTCCATCCTAAACATAAATAACAAATCACACATGTGGGGCTCTTATTTCCTTAGCTCTTATTATCTTTGTACCATGGGAAACACAAGTCTTGAAATTTGTTCTGTTCTGAAGGGAACAGAAGTTTACAATGTCTTTGAAAATATATGCAGGTTTTACTAAAGATAATATCAAGTAATTTACAGTAATGTAGTCATGATGAGTTATAAATAAAATAGAATTATAAGCAAAATGGTAGCATCAAAAACTGAAACTTCACAGGTGGTATAATTATAATGTCTCATTTTTAATATAGAAATTGTTACTTAAAAAATTAAGATTCCTGGCTGGAGAGATGGCTTAGTGGTTAAGGCACCTGCCTCGTAAGCCTAAGAACACCGGTTCCAATCACCAGTGGTTCCAATCTTCAGGTCCCATGTTTAGCCAGATGCAAAGTGATGCAAGGGCGCAATGCCACACTTGACCACAAGGGGGCACACGCATCTAGATTTCGTTCACAGCAGTTGAGAGGCTGCTGGCGTGCCCATCTCTGTCTGTCTCCCTCTCCCTCTCTCTGTGACTCTCTGTCTCTCTCCCCCCCAGAAAAATTAAGATTACTTAGTAATCTTTATATTACTAAATAGCAAAGCTGGATCTTAAAACCCAATCCATCAATTCCTAACCTAACACACTTTTATTAATCTACAGATGGAATCTAGAGCATGATGAGGATATTTTCATCTTACTTGTATATTTCATTGATAATTTATTGATTAACACTCTGAATGGTTGGATGAATGATTTTTAGCTGTCCTGCATTGTTGTAAGTTATATGGTATCATTTACCTAACATTATAGCATAGACAAAGCTTCAGGATCAAACTGTATTTCTATTTTGTAATAACATTGAAGAGATTAATGAAACATGACATAATCATTAAATTTTCAATTCTAGGCCTGGAGAAATGGCATAGCATCCCCTTCAAAAGAAAAAGGGCCTGAGCAGGCCATAAATCATCTGAGTTTGAATCTCAAGGACCCACATAAACAGTTGGGCATGGCCATGAATGACTGTACCCCAGTCCTGATCACCTAGGCTTGTGAAAAGCAGCAAGCTCAGGTATCAGGGAGAGACTCCAGCTTATGGGAGACACTCAGGCTGAAGAATAACAGAGTAGGACCTGATCATGTTGCTTCAGCTACTTCAGGTGAACATACCTTGCTGCAAGAAAGTGCATGGGGTGCTGGAAGGGTGCACACATGTGCATACAACATATACAGCACAGCACAAACACCACAATGCATATACAATACACATAAGCAAAGAGAAATTTTTCAGTGCCCAAACAGACCAGGATGTTTGATGCTATTTAACTTTGATTCAAGGGGATACTTCGGTTCATTGCAAATAAGTTTGGAAAAGTTTGAGATCTCTTCAATCATACCATTAATGTGTACATCCTAATATATCCTGGAAAAAGACAACATCCAAGTGAGACAGAGGTGTGTGCCTGCATGTGTGTGTGTATGTGTTCTCCACAAACATTACTTACAAACACCTTCTATCAATCTTCCATGATAAACACTTTACATTACTTAGATCTATAGTAGTGTTAAGTTACAAAAATGGTCTTATTGACTGTGTCATACAATTGCTTTAATGGATTCTCAGTCATCTTATTTTCTTATGGTTTCAAAAAACACAAAGGTGTGTCCTTCAGCTCATATTTAAGGAGTTTTGTTTTTGCATCAATTTTATTGCAATCTGAATATTATAATGATTTTAGTTGCAATACATAAGCTGTAGTCTGTTTATGCATAAAATCTTGAAGCTGACTCTCCAAACACATCACCCACCCATGCATGATAATTAAAATTTTTATTGAACAAAGCCCTAAAATATAAAGCATTAGTTGATTATGTGTAACCAAATGATGTTAGATGTCCAAGGGCAATTATGATAAAATATTAAAGCGATTTTATATCACGGAAAAGATAAAAATATACAGCCACATAATTTTTGATTCAGTTACTCCATTTTTTGCGCATTAAAAATGCATATCAGAACTTCAAATTCAATTGCTTCAAATATGAAATTATTTTTGAGAAACTTCAAGTTTGCTGAAGTGCATTTCAGACAAGAAGACCCACAAAAAGTTGCTACCATTAAGCTTTCTCTTAGCTAAGGAGAGCCCATGATCCTTTCTTTAATAATAAATTTAGAATCCTTATTAGAAATGTGCCACCATGTAGCTCTGAGAGATAAACTATGTTGCAGTAGTCTCTTCTTTTAAAAAAAAAAAAAAGAAGGATAGAAATAAGTTGCTTAATAAAGTCTAAATCATTCCTTAGGTTAGCTAATAGAAGCACCCGTGGTTATAAAATTAATCAGTCCCTGCTATTACAGCAAATTGGTGAAGATTGTATTGACACATCTTCATCTGCATGTCTCATCAGAGGTGTCCGTGCCATTTAGCTAGGAAACCCTGGAGGCTTCTTCTGTACAGAATCTTATAACACTTCAATTAAGGGACACCAAGCTGCCAACCAGACAGCGGCACATTTATTTCTTGATGACTCCTTAAGTTGTGCCACAGGCCTATCATTAAGAGAATATTTTTCACAGCAGGTTGCAAAGATCCTTGTGCCATTAAAAGGAATTGAAAAAGCATCAATTTGTTGTTTCCACCTAACACAGATATTTTTCATTGCTGGAACAGCCATTAAAGACAATCTGTTTTATTGCATTCGGAAAAGATCACATGAGGTACACATAATGATTTATTTTAAGGATGACATTAGGATTAAAACCACTGTGAAAATGTAGTATTTGAAATAAATATTTAGGAAAACAAAGCCTCAAATATGTTTTTCCCTTTTACACCAAATTATTGGTAGACATTTATTGATATGTTGAATAAGAGTTTGAGAATGCCCCCAAAGAATGGCTTCATGACAAGGAGAAAGAGCTTGGGAAAGGCATGTCTCAGAGGGATGGCAGGCCTTGAAATTTTAAGTGGAGATTCTTTGAGAATTAGTAAACCTGAACAGAATGCCTTGAAACCATAATAATAATATAAAAAAATCTTCTTGGATGCATGTATGTGGGGGATCTTTTGTAGGGAGGAGTTTAGTGCCATTACTACATTGTCAAGTTCTGACTTAATATGCTAAATTTCAGTCACTGGAGTGAGAGAGAGCACTTGATTCTGGTGATTTACTTGCATTAAGGCAGTCACTAACTATGGGTGCCTAGCTGACCATAAGTGATTTATTGTGAAATTTTCATGGCAGCAGAGTTGCTTACTATTTGCAGACTATCTGCAGCACTAAGTGAAAACAAGTACTGTTTTTTTTTTTTTTTTGTCAGAATTTTCTTAATGTTGCTGCAACAAAGGCTTATATGCGTTTTACTGTTTTTCAACAAAATCTTCAAAGATAAATCATAATTTGTATGTCTCAGTGAGGGTTAAACAGTATGTTCAGGATATTTCGTCAAGAAGAGCAGCAACAACTTTTCAAAGGAATAATTGTCCACCTTTGTGATCTAAATGCTGGCAGCAGTCTAGTTGTAGCAAATTGCAGGGCATCCATATGATGAACTTACTTGCTGGGACCTACGTGGTAAAGGGAAAGCATACATAGAGAAGATTTCAGGGACTCTGTGATGGGTCTTTGTTCCTCCTTCAGGCTCAAGCAGTCATTCCTACATATGATGCCTGTTCTGGTGGCTGACAGTGTTCAGCTGAGTCTGTTTCTGAAGACCGCCCTGAGGTTATTGTGCCTGTGCACAAGGCCACTCCTGTCTAGAGTCAGCCCATATTCAAGCACTAGTCTGTTAAAGAGGGGCTATGCACTTGCTGTAGGTGAATTCCCTGAAAGGCAATATCAGTACCAGTGCTCCATCTGTGGTCTGTGCTGAATCCTCTGTGGTGAGTGGCATGCAGTTCAAAAATTCCCTTTATGCTATCTGACCTCTCTCACTGGACCTAGTTTTAATCTGTTAAATTTAGAGGCCAAACCCATAAGCTTCCTACATGCATTTCTCTACCCCAAGTCTGGTCTCAAAGAATAGACTGAAGACAGTCATGCTGACTGTTTGATGTGGAAGGATTTGATTAGTTACGTCTGAATATGAGTACTAAAAATATAGAGAATTATGGCGATATGGCAGCATATGTTTAAGAATGAAAGATAAGACCAAGGAAAGTCACAAAAAGAACTCTGCCACAGATTGACCTGTACTGTGGTTGGGTAAGATTCTGGGCATTGGAAAAAACCTTGAAGCAGGGAAGGTGAGAAGAAAGGCAGTGTGCCCCAAACCACTCACCACAGTTCAGCTATATCACAAGTAGCTGTAGTACATGGGACCCATGGCACAGAAGCTGGCACCTGGGGATGACTGAGTTAAAGGCCTGGAATTATTGGCTTTGGGGGAATAGTAATGTATCTAAAGAAGAACTCTGATTTAAAGTGTAAAATGTTTATATTCAGGGCATGAATTTATTCTCTACATATGAGTTTTTCTTCTGACTTTCTCTATTGTTTGATGAACCTTTCTATGAATAATGGAGCATGGATTAACTTGGCAATTTAAACTACCTCATCTTCAATTTTCTCATGGGTAATGAGGTAAGAATTTATTTCACAGGGTCATTTTCCATCTATCTGATAATTCATCCATTCATTAAACAAATATTTTTGAACATCTTCTACATACCAGTATACTTAAAATTAATATTGACCCAAGATTCAAAATAACAAAAATTAATTACTAATACTTCACATAATAGCTCCAGGGAAGGACAGAAATCAAACAAATAATGATGCAAATAAATACAATAATAAATATTTGGTCAGTGATAAAGAAAAGAATTACAATGTTTGATTTTTTTCACAGGGCTAAACAAGAGAAGTATGTAATTTAGAATGGAGTTTTTGCCAAGGCCTCATAGAAATGCTGCCTAAAGAATGAAGTGCAGTTGGCCAAATAAGGATCTATTTGGAATTGGAAGAGCACTGTGCTAGAAAACTGTATGGTCAAGGCTGATGGTACAAGCCTGCAACCCCAGCTATATGTAAGGCTGAGGCAGGAGGATCACAAGTTCAAGGTCTGCTTTGGAAATTTAGTGAGACTGTGTCTCAAAAATTTAAAACATAAGGAGGGTTGGTGCTGAAACATAGGCCAGTGATACAGTCCTTACCTAGCCATGGATTCAATGCCCAGTACTACAGAGAGGAAGATGTAAGAGAAGGGGAAAGAGGAAACAATGAGGTAGATGAGAAAACAGTGTATTCTAAAGGAAAAGAGGTTCCTATAGCAAGTTGTCAGAGAGGAAGAAGATGGATGATAAGGCTAGAAAGACAAGCAGGAACCACTGAGGCACATAGGCCTTCGTGGTCATTATGAGTGGAAACAAAAGTCCTCCTACAGCTTTTCATCTGAACAGGCAGAGGATCTGACATATTTATATGAAATCACTCATATGTGGATTGGATGAACATTTGAATGTGGGAAAGGCAAACAGGGCCATGATAGTGTTAAAAAATACATGTTTCATAAAGCAATCCTTGTGCTGAGCTGATCTAGTTACCTGCACAGGACTGATAAAATTTGGTTGCTTATTGTCTTCTCTTTATCTTTCTTCCTTCTGTTTGCTTAATTTCCCTTCTATGTTAATAACACAGATTTAACATCTCTTAAGGAAACTTCATTATGAGAACAAAATCTTGTTATTCATAACCAATGGCCCATCACACACCCCTTGTCATGCTTCAGCGTAATTTGTGCTGTTGAGAAGGGCAAGTGGGGATACCAAGCTGTTCTGCTCAGAATTTATGGGGCAATGGGAAAGAATGGTGGTCTTCATGGTGCTTTTAGAGGTGAAGGAGGAGAGGTTAGGAATCATTCGGCAGATGAAATTATGTGTAAAGAGAGGTCAAGGGTGTTGGGTAAACAAGAAGAGGTGAATTAGAGGTGGGAGTGACATTGATTTATGAAAGCTATTTCTGAATATCTGAGGCTCAGGCTAAGAGCTCAACATATTTGACTTTAAAGAACAAAATAAAAGTCTTTCAAGATAGAAAAGGAAAGCACGAAGAAATGTTATAAATGCAGTGGTAATATTAGTACATTAAATATCTACATATATGCACATATAATTTAAATTGTAATTCTTACACAAATTATAATGAGATGCACAAAACATTAAATACATAAAGTATTTAAAATACTTTAAGCAAAAAATTGTTTATAAAAATTTTATTTTTGGAAAAATACAAAATAATACAGAATCATAGACATCCTTGGATACAATGCATGTAAGAATCACTATCCTAATTCTTCATGGAAACAGCCAAGATTATTATTTTTTAAATTTTGTTTATTTTTATTTATTTGAGAGCAACAGACAGAGAGAAAGAGGCAGAGAGAGAGAGGGGGAGAGAGAGAGAGAAAGAGAGAGAGAGAGAGAGGAAGGGAATGGGAGCACCAGGACCTCTAGCTACTGCAAACAAACTCCAGATGCATGCTCCACCTTGTGCATCTGGCTTATGTGGGTATTGGGGAATCGAGCCTCGAACCAGGGTCCTTAGGTGTCACAGGCAAGTGCTTAACTGCTAAGCCATCTCTCCAACCCCAGTCAAGATTATTTTTATTTTTTGATATTAGATATGAATTTATGTATTATTATATCAGGATTTATATTTTATTTCTTTCAACAATATTGAGACACATTAAATTGCCAATATGTTAAGTGTGCACTTTGATGGCTTACAGATATATTCCTGATGCCATCACCATAATCATGGGACAATATCATCCTATCATTCCACAAGTGTCCTTGGGTCCTTTTGTAATTGTGTCCTTCCTCTTCTCCTATCCTAAGGCAAACAAAGGTGTGCTTTATTTCACTATGCATTAGCTTAGATTTCCTGTATCTTCATATAAATGCAATGATACAAACTAATTCTGGTTTCTTCCACTCAGTAACATTATTTTGAGATTCAAAATTTTATTGCATGTGCCATTAGTTAATTTTATTGCTGAGTCATATTACATTATATGAGCATACTGCCAATTGTTCATCTCACCTACTGATAGACACTCAGATAGTTTCCTTCACTTACCTATCACCAATAAAGCTGGTGCAAGTAGGATGTACAAGCCTACTGTGGATATATACTTTTATTTCTCTTGGGTAAACACACCTGTAAGTATGATTTCCCTTGTTAGATGGAAGAAAACCAAAGTTCTGAGATTGCAAGTAAACTGTTATGCTCACAGAACAAATAAATGGAAGAGTTGGAATTCAAACCTGGTTCTGATAACACCAAGATGCCCAGGAAAAGCTTTTTGTGAGTGGAGGTATAACTCTTACTTTTAGTAGATGTGATTCACATCTATTGATTTACTGGCTTCTGCTTGACTTGGATAAATGGATAGAATCGGAAATTATTGCAGTCCAAAAGATGGCCCATAGGCAAATAAAGTGAGGGAAGGGTGTGCTTGACTGGAATTCAAACTGGTGACCTGCCATCAATTGCAGAAGAGATATATAAGAGCTTATGATAAGCTAACTATCACCTTAATTTAAGGGAGTAGCCCTTTCTCAGATGAAATGTTACTTAAATTTGTAACCATAGTCATGCTTTCATTGGTTTAATGGCCTTTTACTTTTACTGTTGATTTTGTTTCAAGGAATAGATAAAAGATGCAAGGACTGGAAAGGGAAAAAAAAAAAAAAAGAAGCTAGGGGAAGAAAAGAGGATAAGGCACCTGGAGGAGATTAATGGGTGAAAGTAATTTCTCTTTGTTTTCATTTTTAATAAGACAAACGCATCATGTAAAATTTAAAATGTGAGAGCTGTACATAGATGTAGGAAAAGCACCCTACAAGAAGCTCTTGTGGTTTTTGATGCTGCTGTTGGCACTGTTTCTCCTAATGTCTGACCAGCACTTTGATTTCTGTAATGATTACTCCCCATGTAAGCTTCCACCTTAACCTAAGAAAAAGGACAGACACAGCTGAAATAACTCTGTCTGCCTTGGGGCTGTAACATTTAGCACTAATATTAAAACAAAAGAAAAGCTAACTATTTTTTTCTTTCTTTAGAGAAGAGCTGGGACGAAGAGTGAATAGCATTAAGGTGCCAGTGATTAAGGTCCAAAAAGAAAACACAAGAATCAGTTTCTCTGTCCTCTCCATCTTTATTGCCATCAATTTCAGTAGCCTCATAATTAGATTTAACAACAATATATCACGGAGTTAAAGTTAATTTTCAAATAAAAACAAATATTTGTAATGTAACATTAGACCATGTAGTATTTGGGAAATTCTTGAGTAAATAACAATTTATCATTTGTTTAACAGTCAAGTTTAATTATATGTCCTTTTCATTTAGCAACCCTATTGCTAACACTCCCTCTTTCACTCTGACTTTCATTCTGACAGTGTTAATAAACTGAGATATCAAAATTTGTGTAAGTGGAAAAATATATTTTAAATAATCAAACACAGTTATGGCATCATCTATTCATGGAAATGTAGCATCAATATTTAGAGTGGTAATTGCAATAAATGTTAAGAAACCAAATTGTTAAATTCAGCTGTCTCTTAAATTTTTTAAAAATGTATTACTTATTTATATGCATGTATAGGGTCACGTGCATGTCATAGCATACATTTAGAGGTCACAGGACCAGCTCAGGATGTTTCTCCTCTGCTTCAACCTTCTTTTGAGATAGGGTCTTTCTTGCTGCTGCTGCTTTGAGCTTCTAAATTTTCAAGTTTCTCTTCCCACTGCTACACATACTTGCAGATTATAGATGCATATGTCACTTTGTGTCTGGCTTTACATAGAAGCTGAGAAAGATTGAACTAGGGAAAATATGCTAGCAATCAGGCACCTTTAATCACAGAACCATCCCTTAGCTGCCCCCCACAACTGTCTTTGTTTTTTGTTGTTAAAGACACTGAAGTAATATAAACAGATAATACTTGGCATACTAACCTAATAAGTAGTAATTAATATCACTACTTTATCATAGTCCACACAAATAAAACACAATACTTCATGAGGCAGGAATAATGATTATTAATTATTTACATTGTTTAATTAATTTAATTATTATTAATTAATTGATTACATTGTTTAAAAATAATGCAAGTAGAAGATATGTAGGACTTCTGTTTCAAAAAAGTTAAATAGTGGGGCTGGGAAGATGACTCAGTGATTAAAAGCACTTCCTTGCAAAACCTGCAGGCCTGAGTTCAATTCCCAAACCATTCATGTAAGCCAGATGTAAAAAAAAAAAAAAAAAATGGACATGTATCTAGTATTCATTTGCAGACACAGGTGCTTGGTGTTTTTTAAGCTTATTTCATTCATAATTGGCATGTAATTGTGCATATTTATTATATTATAGCATGCACAATAATGTAATACAGGTATTCCATGTGTAATGATTAAATCAGGATATTAGCTATTCCCTCACTTTAAACATTTATATTTCTTTGTCCTAAGAAACTTTGAAACACTTAATGTTTACAAGTTCACAGTTAAATACATGCCAGAATGAGTTTTCAATCTTCTGATCATATTTTCAAGAAGTTGGAAAAATTATTCTGAAATAAATCTGAAAAGATGAGCATAAGGATATTTGAAGAAAAGAGAATACACAGCGTGATGTTTGCTCTCTCTCTATATATATAGAGTATGAAGAATAATATGGGAAGGACAATTTCCCACAATTAGTCTTCCAAAGAAATACAATGCTAGGGCCTAGAGAGATGGCTTAGTGGTTAAGCGCTTGCCTGTGAAGCCTAAGGACCAGGTTCGAGACTAGATTCCCCAGGACCCACGTAAGCCAGATGCACAAGGTGGCACATGCATCTGGAGTTCGTTTGCAGTGGCTGGAGGGCCTGGTGCGCCCATTCTCTCTCTCTCTCTCTGCCTGTTTCTTTTTCTGTCTGTTGCTTTCAAATAAATGAATAAAAATTAAAAAAAAAATTAAAAAAAAAGAAATACAATGCTAGTAAATCCTAGCAAGTATGTATGTATATATGTATGTGTGTGTGTGTGTGTGTGTGTGTGTGTGTGTGTGTATGTGTGTGTGCATGTTTATATGTATATAACTTTATAGATTGTTCTAAAAATTATATGGCTAATATCATTGTATTTTTCTATGTTATTAAATTATATTTTGCATTTTAAGAAAATGAGGACTAACTCTGACATACTTTGACAATACAAGAGATTTTTTTTACATTAAGGCATAATTTTTGCATGGATATGCAAGTGTTCCATCATTTGACTCTGCATAGTTGACTTGGCTGACCCTCCATGTGTAACACTGAGTGCATTTGCTTTTATAATAATGCAGTAATGAGTATCTCTTTATTTAGTCTCTGATTTCTTAGGAAAAAATCTTCAAGTAGAAAATATGAAGCAAAGACATGCAAAACTTTTAAGGCTTTTGATATCCACCACCAAACTATTCTCTCTAGTAATATATAAGAAGTACAAGTAATCCCAAAACTATGTACAAATTGAGAACTATCAGTTTAGTGGATGAAATGTGTGACTCTTCAGTTCATGTTCTTTTTAATTACTAGTGGCCTAATCACCTTGATAAGTTCATTTTCCATTTGCTCCTTTTTAAATAACTATTTGTTCATGGCCTTTGCCAATTTCATTCAAAGACTCATTCACTTTATAACATAATTAGCATGATTATTATTATTGTTACATACACATTTAGTGCTCAGACTTCCAATGATTTCATAAATGCAATCATTGTTTTAGAGTTTTAGAATCCAAGTGGCATATATTGTAATTGGTGGAAAATCAATCTTTCCACCCAATCGTTTTTGTGTAGTTTACATGAAGAAACCAAATTGTCCAAAAGAATTTCCCACAGTGTACACTTTGCTAACTGCATTTTATCATTATAAACTCTAGAAATTACAGAGACTATAATCTATAAATACAAAATTATAGAGAAAAGATATCAATACAAAACTCAACAGAAAAGAAATAAATATTTTGACTAAAATAGAAATAACATATTTGAGGAAAATATGAATTTAATCCTCCATGTTCTTTATTTAGTAGTCAAATTAGTTAATATTCAAAAGAGAGGATTTCACTGAGATGGATACACTCATGAATAGTTGCTTAGGACATCAAGATAGCACTATTTTAAATCTAATGAACCTGCTCTAAGTCAGAACCACAGATCTAAGGGGCAATTTAGATTTGCCTCCACTTGTACTTTTGAGAGATTATGTTATAAATACTGTAATAAATAGAAATCTCTCCTAATTTTGTAAACTGGATGCCCTTCAAGATTGAAAGTGAGGCGGAACATGGTATTTATCAACTACGAAAGACTGAAATAAGCCCAACTAAGCTGGTGTCTATGTAAGAAATTAAGTCAAACAAACAGAACATCACTTTCTGGATTACTCAGGATCCTTGCTTCCCACCTCCTTCCTTGTACTTAATGTTAATTTAAATGTGGCACTTAATAAAGTCTCATAAGAATAAATTGTGCCAAGGCCCAAAAATTGTCCAGCAGATTGAGCATGATTGAAATAGGTTAGCACTATGTCACTTTATACTCTAAAATGAGTGGCAAAATGCCAGTACTAAAAACAATAAAATGTTTTAAAAATTCACACTCTGTCAAAGACTCAAAAAGAAGTGATGTAGCCTTTTGAAACTCTAGATTCTATTGCTACTTGAGTATCATCAGTTCTATAAACATTAGCCCACATGAATATTTGAGGTTTGGAAATCAATGCAATATTTATTTATTTTTCCAAAATATTTTATTTATTCACAGAGAGACTATATATATATGAAGAGAGAGAGAGAGAGAGAGAGAGAGAGAGAGAATGGGTCTCAGCCACTGCAAATGAACTCCAGATGCATGCACCACTTTGTGCATCTTGTTTTACATGGGTACTGGGGAACTGAACCTGGGTCATTAAGCTTTGTAATCAAGTGCCTTAACTGCTGCGCCATCACTCTGGTCCCATATATTTAATTTTTATTCTCAATTATTTTCTAGAGAAAAGTACAAAGGTCTGATATTTGACTTGTTGGATATATGATTTACCTGTCCTTACCTATGATAATCTTTGTATATTCAGTATAGGGAGTGTTTTTTTGGCCCTGCTTCCCCTGCAATCTCTTTCCTATGCCAGGATATGAAGGTCTAGAATGAGATTACCTGAAAGCATGTGAATATTCTTGCAAACTCTTTAAACAGATGGGATAAGTGTATTTGAATTTTCTTGGTGACATTTAAAGTATATGTGGCATTTTAAGGATTAATTGTCATTTTGTTTTAGTGGCCCAACCTATCCTTTACAACAACTCAGCATTCTAAGCGTCTTGTCACCAGTAGCCATCACTTCTAGCTCTGAAAGCAGACTCTGTCATCTACTCAGCGGCATGACCATGCAGTGTTCACTTGAATCACACTGCACTTATGAGTGCACATTGCGCATTCCAGAGCTGTCATCCTCATCTGACCAAAGCTTTCCAGCAGAACACGTGGGCAAATGAGAAAGGACTAATTTATGAAAATACGAAAAATATGATTAAAGACAAGGGGCAGAATGGATTTTAAGACATCTTGAACATAAATTTAAAACCATGAAGCACTGGGCTATTTAGCATTTACCATCTGGATATCTACTCAGTTTTAATTTATTAATTAAGTTTTATTCAATAAGCATTTCCTAAGCATTAGTTATGTATATTTGACATAATGTTAGAATCTGGACATAACTGATATTGAAAATGTAAGTATTGTCCTTGAAAAGCTTGTAGATTAGGCTAACAACGGAACTGTTACAGTATAATTTGGTGATCAGTCTGTTAATGATTTATAGAATCAACTTAGGAATATGAAAAGGCCTAAAACTCAGTTAGCCTTGGGAAGAGAGAGAGTCATGGAAAACATCCTAAAATACTTTTCTTTGATTTTAAGTAATAACCCTATCCAGTGGAGCTCCAGGCCCAGAATGTGTCCTCTCCATGGTCACTACACAGATGAAGACACTCCCATTATTTGCAGAATGTCGCAGTCAGGTTCACTTTGCTCTGATGAACTTCCAAACCAAGAACGGTTTATGGGAGTAACAGTATTTATTGAAGCTTACAGATCCAGGGGAAATTTCATAATGGTCGAAGAAGCTGGCCCCCTTTCACAGATCCATGCCAAAGAAATAACACCAGCAACACTGTAAGCAAGCACACCCTAGGAACCCAGGTAGAGCTCAGGAACTCAGCATACCTTAGGTTGGAATTCTAGATTTGCCTCCAAACACACCTTAGGGCTGGACCCTAGGATCCATGCACAGCGCTGCCTTCTCCAGCCAGGGCTGGAAATCCACCTTACAAGCTTTAATAAACTCCTAAATCTACTAGGGGACATCTGTTCAAACTACCACAAAGATGGATATATGTCTTTGTTTTAACTCTGTCACTAGTAAAATAAAAATATTTGGGATCACCATCTTTTCTGGCCATTCCCAGCAATACTCACCTCCTCCTCCCCCTCTTTTGGCCAGTGGTGATTCTAGGAAGAAACAGTGGCATAATTCCAACTACTCAACAATAATATGAAAGTGCTGGGTAATTCCAGTAAATACTGAATTCAGGGATTGAATGACTAGAACATGAACAGGCAAACATTTCATTTCATCTACTTAGAACCCTAAAAATTATCTATCAAAGATAGAGGCATTAGTCTCTAGAGGGAATTTGACTAGACTTCCACAACGAAGAAATATTCTACTAGTTTATATGGTATAGTTGATTTCTGTAACAATTTCCTGCTAAAGAGTAGATGAGCATCAATAAAGGCTCAGTCACGCTGAACTTTCAATAATCTACTCACAAGGAACTTTAATGTAATTTGTTTTTACATAATGCAGGGTCATAAAATGCATCATTTTTCTTACCCAATTCATACTTGGAGGATTTATCATTAACAGCTTTTATTTAAGGCCAGACCATTTAAAAGAATCTGAGCAGTTTTTTTTTTTTTTTTCTCATTCCAGCAAAATCCTCCTGTTAAAGAACTGAAGTGCTTCAAACACCCTAGTAATGGTACAGTAAATTACATTTTCTCATTTGGAGCATTGTAATAGATTTCTCTACAGAGTGATTTATCATACAACAATTAGGAACTCAAGGGAATTAGATGACCATTTTAAATTTTATCAGCTTGTTTCAATAAACTGTTAATGTGACCCTAATGTTTGGGAAGCACTTTAATATAATCAGATTTTGGTTGTTCAATCTACTGACATTAATGGCTACCTCATTAATCATAGCATTCTCACAGAGACCTTGGAGGCTGAACTAAGTTCAGTGGACCAATTCTTACAATAATAAAAACAGGCAATTTTCGACAGGGAAATATTCTCACTTTAACTACAAAATGTGTTTTGTTTTTCTTAGGAATTGACAAGGGAAACTGGAAACTCTAAAAGCATACAAAATGGCAATTAAAAACAGTTTAGCCTTAATTCCCAAATTTTTCAATTAAACTAAGACCTGCTGTACTCATTACCTATAATGATTTTCTACTGTTTAAAAGTATGAAGCTATACAACAATATCTAGAATAGGCTGGACAACAAATACATAACAGATATCTGTTTCCCAATCCTGGGTAGCTTCTGATAGTTTGTGCAAATAAACATGTTTTCCACTTTTAAAACCCTATAGCTAATCCCTCAGTGGTCTTTTAGGAAGGAAGCGGGAAAAGGGGTGATTTATAAGTTTATTTATTTATAAGTTTGAGAGCTTGTGTGTAAATGTGAAAGTTGATTTTAGTATTTCTGGAGTCTTTTTTTTTTTTCTTTTCATTTTGGTAACAGACATTCTCCCAGTCTCTTAAATGTCTTCAGAGCTGAAAGAAAAAAGTCATATTGTTTTTATACAAATATCACTACAGCTTCCTGCTTGGTTTACCACTATAAAATGCCTGTAAGTGATATGTCATGGCTGCTTAAAAAGATATAAGTCATCTGTTTCTAAAGTCATAGTTTTATTAATTTTTCTGGTTAAACTTAATAAAATATGATCATATATGAAACAGTTTGTAAAGACATGTCTTTAGCTAAAAAAAAATCAGATGTTTTCAAGTCAGACTGAACTGGTCTACAATATAAAAATCATTTTTAGTTTCAAGGAAATCTCATCATTAAGTATGTGGCTCGTTTCTGGGTTTTGTATTATCCTCAAAGATTAAGCTACAGAAAATGCAAACATGAAATTAGAATATAAAATTCATAAATTGGAACCAAATATGTGTTCCAAAAATAGAAAATTTGTGAAAATATAACATACCTTAATTATCAAATAAAAATATGTGTGTAAGTGCATATGTGTGTGTGTGTGTGTGTGTGTGTGTGTGTGTGTGTAAAAAGATTCTAGGGGAAAGAACCTTAAGAGGAACATTGAGCTCATTGAAAATGTGCTAGTTCAATCTACTTCTCAAGGTGACTTAAATTACTTTGCACATAATGGAGACTCTTAATCCCTTGTTTATTCATTAAATATTTGTTCATAGCAGTGTGTGATGGCACTCACCCTTAGTTCCAGCACCCTGGATGATTGCTGTAATTTCAAGGCCAGCATGTGGTTGCAGAATTCCAGGTCAGCTTGGTGTAGTGTGAGACCCAGTCTCAAAAAGAACAAATCAAAATAAAAAATGGATAACTATTTGTTGACTACATTCTATTTATGTATTGTTTATCCTAAATTTTGATTTATACCCCAGATTCTGAGTACAACTTGGTAAGTAAATACAAGAAAATGTTACAGGGGTGGAGAGATGGCTTAGTGTTTAAGGCAGTTGCCTGAAAATCCTAATGACCCAGGTTTGAATCCCCAGAAACCACGTATGCCAGATGGACATGGTGGCACATGAATCTGGCATTCATTTGCAATGGCTAGACATCCTGGTGCAACCATTAGTGATATTTCTCTCTATATGTCATAAATAAATTAATAATGTTATGAATTAAAATGTTATGAATTGGAAAGAAATTTTATATATTTTGCCTAGCACTCATTGAGTTACTTAACTATAACTTTATGCTTGTTAAGTGAATAAATGTGTCCATAGGTTAACTGATTTTACTGAGTATGTAAACGGCCAGAATTTCTTTAGTTGAAGACTCTTTTAGGACAGAGAGAGATTTTTCTGTGACAATAAAAATGAAGTCTACAGCTGATGATTTGCACAACTGGATTAATTGTCTGCCAGGTTAGAACTGCTAAAAAGTTTCTAAAAATGATCTTCCTTGGAAAATGTGGAGACTATGGAAATGTACATTTTGGTTCTCCTTTTGTTGGGAACCTCATCAACTGACAGACCCAGCGATTACAGTGCTTGCCCAGGGCCACCCTTCACACAAGCTGCTGTTGGGTGGGGTACTGTTTTAGTCAGCATCATGTTTCTCCAATGAACCTCCACACAAGACACAGTTTATGGGAGTAAGGGACTTACTGAAGCTTACAGATAGAGAGGAAGTTCCATAAAGACAGAAGCAGCTGGCCTCCTTTCCCAGGAACTCCAGACAAAGCTCCAGCACTTTGCATATCTCTAGACTAGAATTCCAAATCCACTCTCACACTTTAGGGCTAGACCCAGGATCTGCCCACTGACACCTCCTCCAGCCAGGCAGCTGGAGATCTAAATTACAAGCTTTAATAAACTTCTGAATATATTGGGGGATGTCCATTCAAACTACCACACGTATTGTCCAATTGTTGGATTTTATTGGGTTCACCAACACATTCTTAGTCCAATGCTGCAGTCTTACCATGTCCCCACCTCCCACATACCTCTTTCTTTTCTCTTCTTTCACGCCCTGGCATCTGAAGGCCACCCTTGCCTAGTCAAGCTTCCTCCCCTTGATCTTTTGAAAATTTCTCCCTAGTAAAATCCTACTCTGGCCTCTATTTCTTAGAGGACCCCAACAAAGAAAAAATTCTTCTACTATCCTTGCAAACTCTTTTATTTTTATTTTCTATTTAATTGATTTATTATTGATAACTTCCATAATTGTAGACTCTTGAAATATATGGTCAGAAATAGGGTCTAACCTTGTTAGAAAGAGTATGTATTGCAAATGAAAAGCTGTGATTGAGCTGGGAAGATGGCCCAGTGGGCAAAGTGTTTGCCATAAGGGCTGAGTTTGTATCCCCAGCACTCATGTAAATATATTGAGAATGGTGGCACACCTGTGATCCAGCACTGGGGTCATAGAGACAGGCTGATCTCCAGGACATATTGGTTGTCTAGTCTAGCTGATTCAATGAGCTTTAGGGTCAGTGAGAGATCCTGTCTCAACAAATATTATGAAATGAAAATGAGGACACGGATGTTGACCTCTGGCTTTCACACACACACCCCACACCAAAAACAAGGTTGCAATCATATTTGTTACCCTGAAAACACAATAAGTACCTTTCATCTCAAACCTTTTAAAATTATTTTATTATCATGAAATATTTTAACTGGAAGCAATTTATAAAGCTGTTATAGACTAATATTGGCAGATCAGTGTTAATATCTATGAGGGCTTTGATTCTGCTGCTTGGTTTCAAAATATGGATTAGTGAGATGCACAGATATGTTGCAAAATCATGCACATTGCCCAGTTGGTGGCTGCAGATCCTGCCTTAGATAAACTAACCATGGCCTGGGGCATGTATTAGAGGTTCAGAGTGCTTACTACAAGCACTAGGGCCTGAGTTGGAGTCTCCAGAACCGACATACACCAGACATATGTACATGTACACACACACAATATATATATACACATACTACATGCAAAATAAAATATTATATAATTTTGAGGATGATTGTAACTAGATCAAGGCTTTTCCCCATTAAACACTTACTTTTAGTTGACATTCTGCTAATGCTGTGTGTCATAGGGTTTCTACAGGAAAACACTATTTTGATTACTCCTCCAGTTTAACTAGTCCACCAAGTGCCAAATTTTGTTCTTTTCTTCAAGCATGCATTCCTCCTTCAACCTTTTTTACAGAGAGCCCTTGAATCCTCCTACCTTGAAGTTTGAAAACTACCATTTAGATTATTGCAATCTTTTGAACCACAAACTAAATATATACCCCACATGCTATAGGAAGGTATTTATGGACCTTGTTCCATATGGTGTCTTTTTTCAATTGTGACAGAACTTTTTATGAATCAGTAGAAACTACATATTTGAAGTTGGCATGAACATTTTTCTTGGGAGACAATTGTCTTTGTTTAGGAAAATATTCCAATAAATCTTTAAGAGAGTGGCATCTGAGGCTCTCAAGCATGGGCTTTGAATTCAAATTTGAAAGTGATAAGTAACCTGCTGTGCCAAAGAAATGTGGAAGAACTAAAGATTTGGAAAAGAATAAAGGAGGGGTGTCAGGGGGAATGAAGGGGTAGACAAATCTGTGGTAAGGAAATGATAGGGGCAGAAACATAAGGTATATTTGTAAAGGCCAAAGTGTCTGATATGCGTCATTATAATTTTGATCCCACGGTACAATTGCGTTTGACTCCCATTAAGGAAAATATGCATATTACAGATAATTTATTCAATTTATTTCTAAAGAACTTTGCAATCTCCTAATATATAAATATCCCCCACATTACTGACAAAGTAAGACTATATGGTACTCCATTTACACATATACATTTTGAAACACACATTTGGTGACATGTTACTATAATCATATGCTCTTAAATGCTGGGTGGCTGTACAGGTGGAAGGAGGTGAAGTTCCAGTCTCAGGAATTAAATTCCTTTCCTTTATGCTGGTGGTGAAGAAATCAATACTAAGTTTATGTTTTAAAAGAAAATATACTTTAATAACTCAAACTCTTTAAACAAGGCCACTCTTAAAAAGTTAGGAATCTTGGCTTCTCTACTTCTTCATGTCTTAGAATAGACCCAAAGTGGGTGGATAACCTACTAGAACTGTACACCTTACCATGTGTTATTGATTACTTCAGGCACCTTTCAGAGCTACACAAAGGACTTGGAACAGTGCTTGGAATTTAAAATGTCTTCTTCTGTGCTTGATGTGCCTAATTATGTCAGCACCAGCTGGAAGGAGATATTGACAAGACAGTACAACACGGCTATGTTCCTTGCATAATTCAAATTCCATGGCAGCTTTCCACCTCTGTCTCCCCCTTCTACCTCCATCAACATGAAGTGGAGCAACTTTAGTTCTCCATATTAAATGCACACAAAAAGAAAGGGCATAGCAAAGACAGATTTTCTAGTCTTTCAACCCTTCAGTGTCAAAGGTCTCTAATATCAAAATTATAAACAAATCATGTAATAACCACAGGAAGTACCTGTCATGGGAGGTTTCCAGTGATATTTTAACGTCTTATTAACTTGTACTTTTGATGACACATTTTGATCACTTTTTTGCTCCCTGTGATAAAACAGTGAAACATCCTGTTTCCATTATCTTTGTAGCATCATGAAATGGCATCAGGAATCTAACAGTGGGTTTGAAAGTATATATTCACTGGAAGAATTTTTTTTTTTTTTTTCTTTTTCTTGGGGTGGGAGAGACACACCCAGAGAGAGAGAGAGAGAGAGAGAGAGAGAGAGAGAGATGGGTACACCAGCAGCCTCTCAGCTGCTGTGAACGAAATCCAGGTGCTGGTGCCCCCTTGTGGTCAAGTCCGGCATTGCACTCTTGCGTCACTTTGCATCTGGCAAAACGTGGGACCTGGAGATTGGAACCAGCGTTCTTAGGCTTAGGAGGCAGTCACCTTAACCGCTAAGCCATCTCTCCAGCCCTCCCTAGAAGAAATTTGTTGCAACCTTTTGCATATTATTCATAGTTCCTAAAATGGTAGCATATTATATGCTTCATGTAATTTTTTCTGCAATTTAACAGGTATTTATTGAATGCTTACTATGATCCTGAGGCTAGGGATATAAGATACAGGGGATGGTTTGTTCCTCTAGAATGTTCAAGCTAGTGAAGGATACTGAAAACAGGCCAATAAGTTAATCAAGAAAAAAAAAAAAGAATTTAAAAAAAAGCAAAAAAGAAACTTCCTATAATGGTAAGGAGCAGTAGGAAAGAGCCTACTCTTACAGTAAGTTTTCAGTCTTACTATTTAAAAATTGTTATTTGAAAATCAAATGTTTACATATTCTCCATAATGCAAATCAAAAATACAGCTTCTTAACAAAAATATTTAATAAAAAATTTAAAGTAGAGGAGCAACATCACCAATAGAAAATGTCTGATGCAATTTATCAAGACTATACATTTTTAATAGCTGGGCAGGCTAATTGGATTTCTTACTGATAAATTAAATCATGCTTGTTTTAAGAAATTTATATGCTTGAGCTGAAGAGATGGATAAGAAGTTAAGGCAGTTGCTTGCAAAGCCTAACAAACCAGGTTTGATTCCCCAGTGCCAGATGCACAAAGTGGCACATGCATCTGAAATTTGTTTGCAGTGGCTGGAGGCCCTGATTTTCCCATTTTCCCTGGAAAAGAACTCATTGCTGGAACTGGGAAACAAGTCAGAACCATGTCCATAAATGATCCTGCTCTCCAATATCAAGATCCTACCAGTCGTGGGATATAAGAGAGCCCACACCTATTAAATTCTTTCTAAAATAATAATGGTTATCCCATTTATCTGGTGCTGACTTCACTCTCCATTGTAGAATTTTCTTCTCTCTTTCAGGTGGACTCTGAACCTGAGGAGAAAATCAGCCCATCGTACCTCACCAGGGCCCCAGCTAAAACCATAGAGTAATTGGGGAAATGAACAAAAGTGCTGCTTTGTTGGTGAACCTGGTAGCAGCACAAGGGTGAAGGAGATAGGCACAGAGAACACTCAACTCTTATCAAACCAGATATCCAAAAACACAGAGACTCCCAAGACCTCATCACTGAAGTAGAACTAAAATGAACCCAACATGGCTCAGGGAAATTTGCAAAAGAGGGATGGAAAGATTGTTAGAGCCACAAGTTTGGAAATTATGCACAGAGACATTGCCTCTTCCCCATAACTGATGGCTACTCCCACAATGCATGACCCAAATATCCCAACAAGGAGGGTCCCTTCTGAGGGGGGAGGACAGGGAGGAGGCTGACATGGTACCAACATGACTGTATACACACTATGTACATAACTAATAAAAAAAAAGTTCTAGGATTGTGGATTATTTAAGGATATGTACTCAAGTCCCCCCACAGGTGAGGCATAGGAAACAAATGACAACAAAGAGCCCTCAGTGTAGAATTTAACATTTCCCAGTTGTGAAGTACCATAATTCATTACTGCACATGAGCACACTATTATGCTATATGCAAGTAGTAGACAATGTAAGTCCCAAAGATAACCAACTTTTTGTTATTGTTGTTGCTGCTGTTGTTGGCAAAGGATCTTTCCATTCCAGTTACCTCATACAGGCAATACAGGGACAAAAACCAGTTTTCAGTAAGAATAGGAACCATTAAGCCACCAAGCACCCTGGTGACTAGAACACTGCCTTTATCAGACAACCCACTCTCAAAATACCTTGCTGTTTCTCTAGCTGTCAGAGGGCCATGCCTCATGTCAGCATCCATGTCCACCTGCCTGACATGTTTCCACTCCTGCTTCCACCATCAATGACTTGCCTTTCTCCATGACCCTATTCATGAAGATTTCATTAGTTCAAGACATCACTGTCACTGGGAGGAAAGTCTTTTTTTGTCATGCCATCTAAAAAGCCTCCGGCTACCCTTAATTTCCGTGAGCACTTAATTACATCACAGTGATCAAGATGATGGGCTCAGGTATAGATCTACACTCTCCATGAGTAAGATGTTGTCTAGAGCTCTTTTATAACCATTAATAGTTACTTCTAAAACTTGCTCCAATATATAACATGGCATGTTTGTCATACACTGAATTGATAATCTTTATTCAATTACCAGTAAATTGTCTTCAAAATGCCTATATTTCCTCAAAAAACAGCAGTATGTACACAAAACTAATAAAAAGTATTAAGTACATTATTTTCTGAAACCACTGCAAATCTTTAAAAAATATTGGTCAATATCCAGCATTATAGAAAGTATATAAAAACAAAACTTGAAGCTCTAGGGGTTTACCAGGTGAAGCTCTATCAACTGAAACAATTAATAATTACTTTACTCACTGAATTAGTTGAAAGAGGTCAAAAGTCATTCACTCAAATCAATGTGTTAGTTATGCATGCTTTCATTGTTATAAATATGTTTTTGTATTATATGCCTATCATTTGGGATAGGTGTACCATAAATATACAAAGTTGTATATTATTGTTAATATTTTAAAATGTCAGTAATTCATTGGCCAACATTTATTGTCTGATTGCATACTATTATTTTGATACATTGTTATTTATTTACTTAGTGTTGCTGGGGCTCAAACCTAAGGCCTTCTGCACGTTAGGCAAGCTCTCCAACACTGAGCTACAACACCCACTCACATTAACTTACAGTGACTATTAATTAGACTTATGTATATATAAAGTAACTGTATGACAAAAAGGTTAACTTCTTGGCTCAAATCAACACATACCTAGCAAGTATGGAGGGTATAATTTTATTACAGACTCCCTGAACTCAGAGCCCATCATTTCTAGCACTGAACTCACTCTGAGAAGGAAATGTTTAAAGGACTGGGTCATCATGACTTTGGGGAAAAGATTTGCTTATTAGTATGATCTTGCTGAGAAAATAAATTTTTCTTTAACACTGTTTATTTATATTTTATTTCATTAGTTATTTGACAGAAGGAGAGAGAGAGAGACTGAGACTGGGCGCCCCAGGGCCTCCAGTCACTGCAAATGAACTCCAGAAGCATGCACCCTCTTGTGCTTCTGGCTAATGTGGGTCCTGGGGAATCAAACCTGGGTCCTTTGGCTTTGAAAACAAACACCTTAACCACTAAGCAATCCCTCTAGCTCAAATTTTTCTTTTTAACTCTTCAAAACCTCTGTGATCAATTGTTCAGGAAGAAGAATGGAAGGTAATGAAATGTGTAAAGCACTGCAGGAAGTAGATCCTGGAGATCTACTTGGAAGAAGATTGGGTTCTCAATGTGACTAGTTCCCCAACTCTTGACATATAAACATATAAGGCTCACATCATCCTAAGTATTTTTCTTTCATCTTTGATACTGCCTAAGTATCCACTTAAGCATCATCTTTAATAAAGTTCCATCCCTGTATCTGCTATCTAGTCTTAGTGCTACAGAGTTCTATGCTCCACAAATTACATAAGAAAAGCTGACATTTACTGAAGCCTTGGCTAGGCTCCATTTGATGTCTGTGAGGATGAGGGAAAGCAGGAATAAGCAAGGTGTTTTCTCCCTCTCTCTCGTTGTCTCTGTACCTGTCTTCTCTCTCTCTCTCTTGTCTCACCAAGTATATTCGTGTGTGTTTCTACGAAGTGTTGGGACTCTGATAACAAATTATTTAAATGCAGTGCCAGTGAGATGTGATTCAAGACATTTTAAAATTACCTTGATGGCAAGGATAAGAAGAATGTGTCAAGCCCATGGATTATGTTCTCTTCACTTTACTATAAGAACCCACCTTCTCTGTATTTGAAATAAACAAACTCTTTTTAATGGTCAGGTTATTTCTTCTGTCCATGCTAGAATGTTGGCTCATAAAAAATAGTTGCCAGAAAAAGTAACTCTCATACAAACTAGACTCCTGGATACTTTGACAATATTTTTGTCCTAACACCTATTTGAGATCAGATGCTTTGAGGTACAACATCTCTATACTGATGTTTTCCATGACAAGAGATTTTCCCTAAGTACCTTCGATTTTTGTGTATGCAAATACTTTGAATTTAGAGAAAAATGCAGCAGGTATCACAATGCAATACGCCTTTCCTCAAGACTAATTATGGGTTAATATCCTGTGATTTTTTCCATATCTTTTATTTCATTTAGTAAATAATGATTTATATTTATAGATTGCAATATCATATTTTGGAAAATATTATATGTTGTATAATATGCAATAGAATTAATATATCCACCATCTCACATATTTATCTTTTTGTGGTAAAGATGTTAAAATCTACTCTCTAGGAATTTTAAAATTTACACAATGAACTGTAGTCCTCATATTGGACATGTATTCTTCCCTGATTCTACCATGTATGTGTTTCCTTAAGTTAATGTGAGGACCATCATTTCAAAAATAAGACTCACATTTGAAAGTGTGTCTTGAGCTCTATAAAATTTAAGGAATTTGTGAATACAATTTGTAAATTGCTTTCATTATATTAGCACAATTAAAATTATAAGTAGACTTTTCAGTTAGTAAGTCAGTTTTATTAACACTAGAAGATGAAGCCACGTGTTCATCTCATAGTGCCCTTTCAAAATATTGAAATGATTAATTTCTGATTGGAAGTGAAAATGTCCACTTATCTAAAAACACTTGGGGATAACAGTGTTGGGAGGATATGTGAGTAGTCAGTAAATATGTACCTTCTTTTGAATTAGGGAGCACATATTCTTCTTAAAATTTAAGGGCATTGTTTGGTAAAATGTACTTTGCTCACTTTTGATAACTTTATTCTAGTTTAAATTATTTATGATGAGGTTTTATAGTACATTTTACAATCTCAGGAGCATGAGTCCTTACCTAGGCTCTGTGCTAGTAAATCTTTGCTCAGAAATATTTCAAATCTTCTGTTCTTAGTGAGAATCTCCAACATTGGAAGAATTAGTATGTTGTAGCACATATCTTACATATGAATTTCAGTTCTGAAGAACAAGCTTTGCTTTATTTTATTCATTTTATTGAGAAAAAAGAATGTTTGGTTTCTGTTGCACAAGGTGTTTTGTGGGTTACACTCATTAGGGTTAATAGGATGAAAATAAAAAAAAAAAATCTCCCCTGCTTTGTGAAATATACAGAGCACATAATGTTTCCAGGAGGAATACTCTGAAACCTTCATAAAACATTTATATCACTAGGATAGGAAAAAGGGAAAGGAAAAACCTCCTTTAATAAAACATTTATCCCTATTATACTATGCTGCTTTAGAATTTTAGTTATTCAAGTATCATATGCAATAAATTTGAATTATATGTACATTTTACACAGAAGGAAAGCATGCCAGCACTCTCATGTTATAAAGAAAGATAGCTTCCTATTCAACAATGGTGCAGATACCCCTGAATCTCTTCTGTGTTCATTTATGTGTATGATTTTCCTAGTTTGGACTCAATCTATTGGTCTTATATTAATATTATGAAGAAGCAGATAAATCTTATAGTTATTTAACTTTCAAGGTGAAGGATTAGTAAGACTAAAATTGCATATTGGAGAAAAATAACAGTTTTTAAAAAGAAATCTGACAGAATGGGCCCATAGTAAATTTGTTTGGTACTATTATTATACTTTGATTATATTAACTCAAATCTCTGTTGGAATTTAGGATAAAAGAATCTACAATGATATAAATCTCTTTTTGTAAGTTTTAGATAAAATGTATTTTTTAAATATCAAGGAAGAATAAAACATCTTACTACATATACATATGCAGGAATAAATTCTAACAAAACATTTTTCTGATCAAATTTTCAAAAATATTGCTGCCAACATGGTAGTCTTAAAAAATAGTATGTCAGTATAAATATACTGTTTATAGCTTGAGTAGAACGTGCCACTCTTCTTGAGGAAATGTTAAGATGTTGAACATCTATGTTCTCCACAAGTAAATAACACATTATATGGCTACATTATGACCAGATTATATCTATTAGTTACTGCTGTGCACCATGTAAATCTCTAGATTCCCCTGGGAAATGAGGAAATCATTTCAGACTTCAATAACTAACAATCAGTTATTGCTCTGGGCAATAATAAAGCTGAATGCAATTACCTAAAGTGAAGTTAGCAGTGTAACAAATGAAATAGATTTTTTTCTCTCTTAAAATAAATGTAGCATCTCCTTCTCCCACATGACTTTATATTATAAGAGTCTTTCTGACAGTGCATTGTTGAAATAGTATACCTGAGATTTGCAGCACATGTGATTAAACTTATAAAGTTACTCTTTATGCTGTCATTTATTTGACTGGTGTTTATAAAAATCAACAATAACATATAGCAACAATGGTAAAAACATACAGTCAATGAGATCTCCAAAAGTGAAAAATATATGTACTACAAATAAAAAAGTACTAGATGAGGTGGTATTTTTTAAAAGTACTAATTTTCCTTAATGAAAATTTAATTTTTTTTCCTAATCTTTGTTCATGTAGCCAAAATGTCAGCAGGAAAGATGATAAAATCATTGTCTGAATTTGCTATGATGGGCTTACACATGTATCACAATTCTAGATTGTTAAAGTTTACTGAAATGAATAGTAAAGAGCAGGAAGTGGTTCTCAAGAAAGAATCATTTACAAATTTTACTCAGACCTTTTTCTTTAACATTATTTATTTATCCAAAATTGATTTCTAATTCATTATTTGCATATTTTTCCTATTTGTCACAACAAAATGCAATTACACTAAAGCAGATTTCCCAGTAGAAAGTTAATCCTGCTGTTTCACATTTTGTTGAACCATTTTTTTATGTATAATTGTAGTCTGTGTGTTGGCACAGACCTCTCCTGAAACAGTGGATTTTCTGGCAATTGGGCTGTTAGCATACATGCTATGGTGAATCTAGCCTTTCATTAGCTCTGTATTCACATAGCACTGCCAAAGTCTTTTTTTATGTTCTTTACTCATTTCTGTTTATCATAAATCCTTGGAAGCCTGACGCTGACATCTGCTTTCTAAAGTAATCTCTTCTCTTTCCTCTGTATGGGCACATTTGAACTTAATATTGTAGGGTTGTTTATTGGAGTTGGACTGCTAGCAATTATTACTTAAGAAAAAATGGACTGTTTGTAGTCAAAAACATGTAGGGAAACATCATGAATAATTTTTCTACAGGTTTCATATAAATTGACACCTACAAACACTGACAGCATCTGCTTAGCTACATATTTATATTCAATAGTTTTATGTGCTGAATAATTGGAGGGTTGCTTCTGTTTCATAGTCCATGGTGTTTGAAAATAACGTTCATGTAGTAGAGTAAAATCATTATTGAATTTGCTTGCTTAAAATCATATTTAAATCCTTTATTTAATTCGTGTAGATCATTTTTTCTGACTTCCCACCCCTTTACTTCTGTTCTTTCTTCCATTAATGACTACTGACTAAGTACTATTTGTTAGAGGTCTGTACATCATCATCTCAAACAGAATCTCACCAGGTAGCAAATTAAGAGACATATAAACAGTAGCAATAACTTTTTATTTGTTTCATTGTTGTTGTTTTATTTGTGATGCTCAGCATTGATCCTGGGCACCTTAGGCATGCTATCCAGCCTTCTAACATCGAGATACATCCCTATCCCCAACAATTATGTTTTCAACTTAATGAGTATCAAGCTATGTATTAAAAGTGTCACTTAAAGCCTTACTGAATAAACACATTTGTTCATTAATTAGCAGTTTTCTAAGGATGGAATATTGATGAGGTTGTGTATTAGCTTTCTCAATAACCACTTCTGAGTGAATGCAAACACACAATGTTAAAGTCATAGAAATCTATTCTGGAGAATTACAAAAAGAGTTGGCAAGGCTAGTTTCATTGACTGTTCTTGGGTGAGATGTCACATTTCTTTTTCACACATATACACACAAATATCCAGCTCATCAGTGGCTTTCAAATTTAGTATCAGAATCTCTGTGAGTGTCATTTTTTTTCTGATTAAAGAGATCTAGGGTAAAGTCTGAACATTTTCAGTCATAATAAGTTCTAAAGTGCTGCTGCTACTGCTGCTGCTGCTGCTGCTGGGCCAACAACTACACTTGGAGAAGTGCTGCATCAGGTCACCCAGTATCTTTTCCATCTTTGACTGGCAGGTTTTAATAAACAAACCAACTCTCCTGACAAATGTGGTTGAGTTTAAGATGTAAACAGGTGCATCACATAGCAGGTCTTTGCCACTTTGCTATCTTTATATGAAGGTGCAAGCCTCAGCAAGATTTGATATATATATATAATCTGAATTTTTAGATTAAAATTAATTAAAATCAAGCACAATCCAAAAGCCAGGTAATTTTTCTAAGTAATTGTTCTAGTTCAATTTTCCTTATTGATAGATGAGCATGACCAACTAGGACCCAATATTAATAACCACACCAGAGAATTTATTGTCCAGAAATCATGGCATATGGGTACTATCTCCACCACTACTACTACTTCTTTCTACAGTTAATAAATTCATGAGACTGGCACAAACACACACACTATGTTTTACTTGATCATTAGTACATACACTTCCCATGCATTTGGCTGGATGTAGAAATTTTTCTGGAAGGATTATTTAATGTTTAATATAAAAGTAAATCCTGAAAAAAAAGACCTTGCCCTTTTAAAATTGTTTCTGGCTCACGACTTATGATTAATTCATTCAGTTTGAGCCCCTTATTAGTCCATGTTACCTTCCTGTCAGTTTCTAATTTCTATCTCACTTCCTTTGATTTTCATTGTTTCCATTTCTTGACTTCACAGTTCAGTGATAGATATTGCTTCATGCCCTCTCTAGACTCTTTTCTCCAGTTTTTAAATATTTTCCCTCCCCCCCCCCAAACTCTTCATCATCTACTATCTTCATCCCTCAGAATTTCCATGGAGCTTGGCTAAAAACAGATCTGCAGCAGAAGTCTACTGGGCAAGAAAATGGGTTTTAGATTAGGGAGTGTTTGAATGCAATCCTTGGCAATTATTTGGGTCATTTACCAGGTTTTCTCTCCCTCCGTTCATGTTTCTATAAGTAGGGTTGATTCTCATTTCATAGTTTCATATAATGCTTGAATAATATCTTTACAAAGTAAAATATAGTGTTTGGTATAAAACAAATGCTAAATGAATGGTATATTTCTCCCTCTTTCTCCTCTACCTCATTTTTTGATAGAAAAGTATACATTGTAAGAACATCATTCTCTTTCCCCCATCACCTTATTCCCATGTGGAGGTACTTGAAAATGTGCCATCACCTTTTGCAAAAAGAAGCATCTTTTGCTAGTAGTGAGTATAGCACTAATCTATGGGCATAAACATAATATGAAATTGTTAGGGAGAAATTTGATGAGTACATCATATCCATTTAATCAAGCAACAGTAGTAGCTTCATTGCCATAGCCTTTTGACTAGGGTTTTAGTATCAGGCATGGATTCCCTCCTATGGAGTGGGACTCAGTTTTAATCAAAAGAATGGTTACTGGTATAATTAGTCATGCCACTATTGAACCAGTAGGTTCATCTTGCCTGGCTGGTTGGTTGTGTAACAAGAACAGTGGATCCACCATTGGGAAAAGCTGCTAATGACTCTTCTTCTCCAGCAGCCTACACAGCACTGTCATGCACTATAATAGCTAGCCAGGAGGGAGGAGACTTCCAACTAAGTTCTAGTTTGATTCAGTATTCAGTATCTTGGAGCTGATGCAAATACTGTCTTCAGCAACATGGTCTTAGCATCTAGTTCTGGTAGGCAACCAAAGGCTTTGGCAATATCCTGTATTATTTTGTGGAACTTGGGGGCTTCTCTGGCCAACAACTTACAGGGTATTACCCCATTCATAGTTGGTCTTAGAGTTTTCTTTCAACAACTAATGGCTTTAGAGAACAGCATTGATACCACAGGAACTTTTGGCTCATACTTTCTCTGTAATTACATTTTTCAAATAGCTTACAAAGTGGGTTACCCTATGGTATTTTATAATATCTTTAGTGTTGGTTAACCCTCCCCCTCCCTGTCCTCTCCTCCATTTCCTTTCCCTGACCCCACTTTAGCTTTTTCACCCCCAGTGTAACTTCACATACTATAATATTTTTCAGATCCATCCATTTCCTTTTGAATTTCATTGCTTTATAGCTGAATGAAACTCCACTATATATATGTATCACATCTTCATTATCCATTCATCGCTTGATGGGCATTCTAGGCAGATTTTGTTTCCCAGCTGTTGTCAATAGAGCAGCAATAAACATTAATGTGCAAATATCTCTAGAGTAAAGTTGAGAGTCCTTAGGGTATATGTCCATGGTTGGTATAGATGGGTCTTATAGTAGATCTATTTTTAGGGTTTTGAGAAGCCTCTGCACTGATTTTCATAATGGATGCTTCAGTCAATAGTACCACCAAAAGTGAATAAAGGTTCCTTTGATGTCAATTTGTTTTTTTGATAATATCCATTCTGACCAGTATACTGTAGAATATCAATGTATTTTGGATTGCATTCCTGTCAGATGTAGATGGCAAAGATTTTTTCCCCCCATTCCTTAGGTTGTCTTTTGACTCAGTTGATGGTTTCCTTATCTGCACAAGAACCTGATTTTGCATTTTGAATTAGACTTACCCACTTGGAGAGACAGTGAATTTGTGAGGACTTTCTGGCACACCTGTGTTAAATGCCACATTTACATCTACTTGAGCACACACATTTAACACTTAGAGGATAGGATCCACATATGAGATAAAATATACTGTTATTGTCTTTCCAAGTATTGGCCATTTTGCTTAAGATGATTTTCTTGTTTCACATAATTTTCTGCAAATGTCATAATATCATATTTATGTATTAAATTTTATTTATTTATTTGCAAGCAAAGATAGATAGAAGAGAGACAGACCAAGAGAGAATGGGCACGTTAGGGCTTCTAGCCACTGAAAATGAACTTCAGATGCATGTGCCCCTTGAGCTTGGCTTACGTGGATCCTAGGGAATCGAACTTGGGTCCTTTGGCTTCACAGCTAAATGCCTTAACTGCTGAGCCATTTCTCCAGCCCCTCACATTTATTTATACCTGCATAGAACCATATATATAAAATACATTTTCATTATCCATTCATATAATGATGGAAATCTTGAATGATTCCATTTCCTTATAATTATAAAAACAGTATCTCTGTAGTAGGATAAGTCCTTTGGATATATCCTTAGGAGTGGTATAGATGAGTCATGATTGTTCTATTTTTAATTAGCTGAGAAATTGCCACACTGATTTCCAAATGGCTGCACTTTTCTCCACATCCTCCCTATCTGTTGTGATTTGCTGTGTTGATGGCAGCCATTCAGATTGGCTTGAGAAACAATCTCAGAGTAGTTTAATTTGCATTTCTCCCATGGCTACAGATGTTAGACACTTTTAAAAATATTTATTTGACATTTTTATTTCTTTTTAATTTTTTAAAATTTATTTGTGAGGACAGGGTGGTGGGGATAAAGAGAAAGAGAATAGACACACCATCCCTTCTTGCTACTGCATATGTCAATTCATGTATCTGGCTTTACTTGGATGTTGGGGAATTGAGCCCTGGCTTGCAAGCTTTGCACCTTTAATCACTGAGCCATCTCTCCAGACCTGTTTCTTCCTTTGAAAAGTGTCTGTTCACATCCTTAGCATATTTGTTGATTGACAGTCATTACTTTTTATGTTTAATTTTCAGAATTCTTTAGTCTAGATATTCTCCCCTTGTCTGATAAACAGTCATTCTTACAGTGTTTATCCAACTTATACATTAGCATTAGCAGTCTTTCAATTTTCAAATGTCTTTTTAATTTCTTTCTTCAGTGTCCTAATGTTTTCATTGTAGAGGTCTTTCATCTACTTTTTAGATTTATTACTTGGAATTTTGATCATTTTCTTCATTGGCAATTGCATATCAATCCCATTACTTGGTCAGGAATCAAACTAGCTATTCTAGATTGATTTTGTTTTCTATTCAATTGATAGATTATTTTCCATCCTTTATTAGTCTGTTGGTGTCTTTATTAATGAGTTGTGTTTCTTGGAGACAATAGAATGTTGGCACTACAATTTTCATTTATTTGCTTATTTATTTATTTTGATGTAGGGTCTCACTAAACCTTGGGCTGATTTGTAGCTCCCTTTGTAGCCCAGGCTAGACTTATGTCATTAAAGGTATGAATTAATAGGATCTAGTTATTTTTAAAAATCTATTCAGTCAGTCTATATCTCTTTATTGGTGAGTTCATACCATTTGCATTTAAGATTGTTATTTTAAAATGTTTGTAAATTCCTGTAATTTTGTTGTTTTCCTGATTGACTGGATTATTGTTCATTGTTTACTGTCTCTTCTATTAGTACCAGGAGTTTGTTAGTTTACTGTGCTGGACATGCTAGATTCCCTTCCTGGCTCTCTATTTTTCCATCACTCCTCTCATGAAATTTAGTTTTCCTGTATTATGATTAAAACTACCTTTCTTTCTTTTCTGTGCATACTATTCCTTCAAGTATTTTCAGCAATGCTGGCTTTCTGGTCATGAACGTCTAAGTTCTGGTTTGTTTTGAAATGTCATTCTTTCCCTGTTGATTTTAAAAGACAGATTTACTAGATATAGTATTCTTATTTGGCAGTTACTTACTTTTAAGTCTTGAAACATTATTCTGTGCTTTTCTGACTTTGATGGTTACTAACTAGATATCTGATGCTATTCTGTTGTTATATTAGTAGTTGAATTGGTAGTTTTCTCTCACAGCTTTTAATATTATTTCATTCCTTTGTATTTTTGACATCTTGGAATTTAATATGGCATGGTTAGGTTCTTCTCCAATTATGTTTGCTTTGGTTTATAAATAATGTGATATTCAAAACAATGGTTTTAGTTCATTAAGGATGAAAAGCATTAAGTTAATGAAGTAAACCAATTGGGTGAGGAAAATAATACGTCTGGAGCTTTAGTGTTTTAACTAAGTGTTGATCCTAGAAATTGTCTACAAAATTCTGATTGCTAAACTACTAGTAGAAAAATATGATCTTGCTAAAAGGCCTAGTGATTCCAATATTCCATTGGATAAACATTTACTAAATTTCTCTAAAATTAAACAATAAATTAGTTTGTAAATACATATGTTTAGAGATTAAATGTTTGTTAGCTAATGTTTTAAGTTTCTAGTATGATTCATATTTAAGAGTCAAATTTTTATTCAATAAATCAAAATAGATTTTCATTAACAAATTTAAAACAAAACAACAGCAACAAAAATAACATCAATTGTACAACATATTATGTCACAAAATATAACAAAATTTGATAAATGGTAATTGGCTAATATGCAATGAAGACATTGAAATAACATTGTAGAAGAATTATACAATGGTCTTGAAAAATTTCATCTACTTACCTTAAATATGGTCATTTATAATGATACTTCATGACACTAAGTGTAAAATGCTTAGAAAAGACAATTAACTATTTTTTAAGTTTAGTAAGAATTATTACAAGCTGTTGGAAGAGCCTAATATATATGGTGAGTGAAAAATTATCACCATTTATAATGAAAAATTTAATGATATTATTAAATATAATGAGCTAAAATCTGAAAGAAAGAAAAATAAATCATAAATGAACACCTAAAAGCTAAATATTACTCAATCCAGCTATTATACCAGGAGAAAAGTTATATTTATCATGTAATTTTTATTATATGTCTTGTTGAGTTTCCAGAAGAAGAAAAACTGTTCAAAGTTATTGACTATTTCATAAGCTTCACAAATTTATCTTTTAACTCCCATGAAGAACAGAAGGAAATGCAGCTTTCAACTTTAGGCAAAGGTTCAACAGTCAACATGGTAATAAATCTGAAAGAATTGAAAAAGAAAATAAAACTGACCATATGCCACATATTTAACTTATATAAAGGACCATGACTTCTACTATGTTTATGATAGGGCTATTATTTGAAATAATTTCAAAACTCTCTATATACAGTTTTTCTGAAAGACCACATTCACACACAGGGAACCCTGTATTTTATTAAATGTTACAGAATACTTTGTAAATGTTATTTTGTGGCTCCCTAAAGTTAAGTTGTTTGGCTTGTTTTTCTATAAGTATCCAACATAATAGAACATTTGGAATATGGAATGCATATTTTTTCATACTTTAGCAAACTATTTTCTCATGATTAATAACTTTAAATCTGATAAACCTGTGAGTCCAAAACCCTCTACTAGAAAAATATTCTCTTTTCCATTCAAGAGCTCCTCCACTGATGTTTAGAATCATTTTGAAAATCTTTACCTCAAATCTAATGTCTGTTTTTCCCCCACAGTTCATAACATCCTTTGGCTTGGCCTATTAAAATATGTTCATGTTTCTAAAAAAAAGTTGCCTGAATTTTTCACTACAGTAAAAGTAACAAGAAGCTATGATTTCATTCTTTAGTGTCAATGCCTAAAATATTAATAAGACTAAGTCCTTAATAGCTACATTTTCAAATAAAATATAAACTAATTAAATTTAATAAATATTAATGAATAATTATTATATAAACATGTAAGTATAAATTATTTATATTTATAATAAATAATAAAAATTAATAATAAATAAAATATAGACTAATGAATTTTAAGTAAATATAGAAATTAAATATATCAAAATTAAGTAAGCTAGATATTTAATTATATACAATAGTGATTAATTATTCATTAATTTATCATTTATATGTTTACAGAGGGAATATTGAGGACCAGGTATCATTTAGGGTCTGTCTATAAGATTAAAATATGAATATATTAATGTGACTATTTATTAAAGTCATAGAAGAATACTTTAGAGTGGAGGCTATGAAAATTTATACTTTGTTATTTGTTTTCATAATTGTGGCTGCCTCTCACATTAATCATTTATAGTAAAACAACTTTTTATGTGCTTAGAAAACCATTACTACAATCAATTAGTCTAGGATAATCAGTGTTATAACATATCTAGCCTTCCCTCTGTTTTATTTCCATCTTGTTTTATTGTTTGAAATCTCACAATATTCCTTCCTAACTGATGAGAAATGTAAAGATGCTTAGAGATCAGTTTAAAAATTCTTTACATTTATGGACGGAACTTCTAAAGTTCATAAGTATGCCCAGTGTGAACTACACCCAGTTTATCTAACACATTAATTCATTCTTTTATTAACTGACTCGCTTATTCAGGCATTGGTTGATCCAATCATTCAACAAATATAGATCAGAATGCACGATCTGCATATTAAGAAACGTCCATTTTGTTCATTGTTCTCATATCTGCTCACTAGACCTTACAACATTGAGAAACAAATTCTCCATTGTTTCTAAGTCTAAAGGTAAGTCAGAAGTATGAAGTTTCACTACTGATGAATATAGATATAAGAACAGAACTTGAACTCCATTTATGATATATTAACTTGCCAAGTGTGACATTACACACCAGTAATACCAGCACATGGTAGGTAGAAACAGTAGGTTCAAGGATTCAAAATCAATCTCTTTGGTTACGCAGCCTGAATTCAAGAACAGACTGAGATAAATGAGATCTTGGCTCAAAACACAGTAATAACAACATCAATAATAATAATAATAGTAATAAAATCATATAAATTCCTTAGTTGTATTAGCTATACATCCCAGAGTGATGTACCCTAATGCCAAGCCTTGCAAGGTTGATGAGATTTTCTTTACTTTTAAAATGAAAATGGTATTTCAAACTCTATCATGTGTAGTATAGAAAATCCATCGTGATGCAAAATATTTTTGAGAATTCTTCAGAAGCCTATTTCTAGGTTTATATTTTCTGCAATTGAAGCACCTAATGCAAACTTGTTTTATTGTTTTGTGCCTATTGTCTGACATTCTGTGGTTCTCCCTAGCACCACCTGTCATCCAAATCACTGAGAGGATTATTAGTAATAGGCTTTTGTTTATTGAAAGAAGGAAGAAAGGTAAGGGAATTATAACTATGTCACTGACAGATGCAGGTTATAATTTAGTATTGGTAATCATAAAACTATCAGGTCCTCTTCAACACAAGGAGAATCTCAATAGATATAGTGTCCAGGGATCTTGTTTTGTGTTTCTGTATTGATTATGCTGTAGATATCTACTGGAGTGATTTTCCCATTTCCCTATTTCTTCTACCAATAAAATTTCCCGTAAGGCAACGATCTCTATTGATTTCTTTTGAAGAGTAAACTAGTGCTCAGTTCTCATACTAGTCTTAATTCTAGACCTGTAAATAAAAATCTCTTGATGAAAGCTAGAAGGAAGGCCTTCTATACAAAATTGAGAATATTCAAGGGGATAAATATACTTAACTTGATTTAAATGTCATGACATGCATACATGTGTCAAATCTTCATGGTATTCCATTAATTATGTTTGTTTTATTTTGTTCTGTTTTCCTTTTTGGCTTTCTAGATCTACTCTCAATGTTCAGCAGGCACCTTTCACTTTTCTATAGAGGAGTATCTCCTTGTGTTCTTGAAACAGACAGCAGACTTCAAGTTCTGTGTTTTCCTGGTCCCGCTGGAAGTGTGTGTAGGACCACAATGAAAGAACTGGTTTTAGTCTCTGAGGAAGCACAGAGATTACTGAGGATGAAGGGAAAAAGAAAACACAAGAAAGGAAGGGAATCTGAGTTATCCAAATTCCTTATACCCAGGTCCATGCCTAGCATTTCTAACCCTTTGTCTGGTGGTGGGCAAACTTTGATATATTGCTGTGTGGAGTTTTGAGTGTGAGAAAATGTTCTGTTCCTTGCTCAGCAGATGTGAATACAGATTTGTGTTAGCAGAGAAGCATGGATCTCTCTCCTCCTTCACTCAGGTCAATGGTCTGTATTCCTCATCAAACCAGGAGTAAACCACCTTTGCCTGGTGGTAAAAAGGATAGTGCTACTGGTACAAACCTTTTGCTGAGGGATAGTTTTTCTGCCCTTCTTTTCTGTGGCAGAAGGATTTTATTAAAATGTTGAAATTTTGGCTTTTTGTTTCTTTTAATCTAATTTTGTGACCACTTCATCTTGTTAGGGTCTGCCAAACATGAATTTCATATGCTTCTGTCTCCATGGAAAAAACAGGTCGGCTTTAAAATTCAGCTAACCTGGATACTTATGGCCTTAATTCTGTGATAGGAATAAGAAAAGTTGAGATATTGGGTTTCATGTGACCTATTATCATTGTTATATTTTACATATTGAGTAGAGAGAGGCATCCCACTGACCCCTTTATGAATGAAAAGAAAACTTCAAAATCTACTTCACAGACCCACAATATGGTTGGTTCAGGTAAGTCTTCCTTAGTGTCTGAAAAGAAATATTTAGAATGAAATTCTGAATGTTATTCACAAGAGTACTGTGCAGAAATCTTTTGATTTTTTTCTTGATCTAGTAGAAGACACAGGTAATATCAAGAACTTAACAAAAAATTTTCCACAAACCCAAAGATGTAAAACCATGAGGATTGACTAACTAATGATATCCTTCTCAGTCCCTGAGCTATTCTAAGGTATAGGAATGAGACAGCTCTCAGAATGCATCTTGTACAAAAGATATTCATCAGTGCTGATGAATACATGTCAGGAGAAAAGTGACTCAGTGAGACATGTCTGAAAGTGAGGTCTTGAGGTAGGGCATATGACTGGGTCCTATGATAAGAACTTCCTGCTATCCACTTAATGAGAAGACCTACATCTTAGTCCCCAAGGATGACTATGCTTCCTGAGGATGAGAAGTAAAAGAAATTGAAACAACTGAAGGAAGTCCCACGTAAGAAGGTTAAGATGGTAAAAATATCCAGCAGGCTACATGTTTGTTCTGCTGCTTTTAAATTTGAAGATATTGCTGGAAACCCAATAAGTACAGAGCACAAAGTCTTGGGAAGTTTGGGATTTCACAGTGAAACACAGTAAGGACTTGAAGTGCCTAAACTTTCAACATAATGATAAGGATGAAGCCAGAAATAATTACAGTATCAAGGACCAGGTCATGCTGCCATGTGACATGATTCTGTTCTCTTCCTGTTTCTCCTGGGAGTCTCACTGAAGACTCCAGTGTGATTAAGTGTACTTTATCAATAGTGAAGCTGGTGGAATTCAGAACTGGGGTTCCTGATGAAGCACCTTGTTAAGGGTGATGAAGATGGACCCAATATGTAACTAGTAGGAAAGGGTCACTCATTCTCTACCTCTGAGAAGTCTCCCATGTAGTCACAGAATCCTTTAGTAGGCTTGTGCTCCAGCTTTTTCAGCTGTTTGTGTCTCTGGTTTCATTTATTGTTTTCTGTGTCTACTGCAAGGCTCATGATCATTGAAACCATCCATCCTTGCTTGATATTTGTTGGATGTCTGAAATTGTGAAATTTCTTTTGCTTACAATTAATATATGAATCACAAGATAGATGCAATTTTAGACAAAATGGTAAAGACACACTTAATGTACATATAAATGCAATAAGGTCATAGAGAACTATATGTGATAGGTATATATATAAATACACTCTTTTGTTTATATGGAATAATTGATGTTAATTACATACAAAGAGAACTTAAACAATGTAAAAAAAAAAAGTAAAATGCAGGCTGGAGAGATGGCTCAGTGTTCAAGGCATTTGCCTGCAAAGCCCATGGACCCAAATTCAATTCCCCAGTACCCATGCAATGCCACATGTACAAAATGGCACATGTGTCTGGAGTTCATTTGCAGTAGAGAAAGTGTATTATTTTCTAACACAATATATGGTGCTAATGTCAGTCTAAGAGGTAGAAGACTTGGGAAGATGACTGCTCAGAATAGAAATGTGAAATCATATTTAACAGCACCACTGAGGTTTCCAAGGGGAAAGTGGGGGGAGGGAGGGAAGTAATATGGGATATTGTCTACAATTTAAAAAGTTGTCAATAATAAATAAATAAATAAATAAATGGAACCAAGGTCAAATAAACTGAGAGGTGGTATGTGACCTTTTATTCTTGGATTTCTCATCTTTGCAATGTGGATGATAGCGTCTAGTTCTCAGGATCACTGTAAGAACTTCATGTTTACAAACATAAGATGCTTAAAACAGTCTACACTATGCTAAGCATCTAAAAAATGTTAGCTACTTTTGTTACTGAAGAAGATATCATCCTTATGCTATTAGAAGAATTCTAGGCAAGGGGAAAAGATTTAAAGTTATAAATAGAAGTAATAAAATTCAACTACAGTAAGACATATAATATTGGACAAAATACACTGATATTTTTATTTATAACTTGAAATACAAAATTCTACATATATTATTAGCAGATTTATTTCAACCTATTAAAAATGATCACAAATTATAAAATGATTCATTCCAGGAATGTGGAAGTGGCCTTATATCCATAAATATAAATAGTATAATCAATTAATCAAAAGGACACAGCCTTAGGAAAATAAAATTAGATGCATTAAATAATTACATTACATTTATCTGCCAATCTTCATTTTAAATCTGACATGGAGGGGTTGGGATGTATCTCAGTTTGTGAGTGTTGGTCTAGCATGCTGAAAAATCTGAGTTCAATGCCCAGTCCCATATGAATAAAGGCATGAAGGTTCACAATTGTAATCCTAGCACTCAGGGGGAGAAAGTAGGAAGATCAATAACTCAAAACCATCCTCTGCTACATGGCAAGATTAAGGCTGGCCTGGCACACATAGACCCTGTGTAAACAGCAAATGAACCAACTCAAATTGAAACTAATAAAAATAAATTGGGTTAGTTTCATAGAAATGTAAACCATGCTAAAGATTGAATCTCTATTTTCTCAAGTTAGAAACAAGTCAAGGAATATTTTACTATCATTTTTAAGTCACTTACATCAATGTCCATGTCTCCCCATATTTTACTTTGTCTCTTAGCATTGAAAAGTACAAAACATCCTGTGTATTATTACTGCTGTTTTCTTGGTGTCATATTCTGAAGAATATAAGTTCCATGACAGAAGTTTTTGTCTGTTTTGTGCACTGTTATAACATACTAACTTGGAATAGTGTCTGGTACAAGAATCAATTAAGCACATCCTCAGTGAGCTCACCCAATCATAAAAAGATAATTCTCGCATGGTCTTGTTTATCTGTTGCTCCTAACCTGAATCCACCTGAGATGCTGCCAAACCTAATAAGCACTCTGAGGACCAGACAATAGGGAGGGTGGGATGGGAGGAAAGTAAGGGTAGGAGGGAGCAAGAGGGTGGGAGGGAGGACAAGGGTGAGGAGGATACAAATAGGGACCCAAAAGGAAATGATACAATAAAACCCTTTATTCCAAACAACAGGCTAAAACACTGATCCTTCAGCAGGCCCGCAGAGGGAACACCTGAACCACAGGAAACTGGAGAGAACATCATGAAGACCAACCTTAATCTTTTCCTGCTTCTCTCTTTCTTCTCTCTCCCTCTCTCTCTCTCTCTCTCTCTCTCTCTCTCTCCTTCTCCTCTCTATACTCACTTTCTCTTTCATATTATCTACCTTTTTCTTCCCTCACCATCCTTGGCGCTGACTTATAACTCCCAGCACCAGCACCAGCATGGGGTTAACTTCCACAATGAGCTGTTGATCCAAGACACCTACAAGGTTTCCCAAAAAAGACAGATTTCTGTCAGAGTTCTTGATGACCCACCAAAGGTTAATGGTATGACCCTACTGTGTAAGACAGCACACCCGTGTGAGACAAAACATGGAGAGACCTGGCCAGAATCTGGAAGAGTGTCAGTCCCCAGATAATTAGCTAGTCTAGTTCCAGAGGGTGCTACATGAGCTACTGGGGGAAAATGGCCAACATCTGTCCAAACAACTCACAGTCTAAGCTATCCAGCAGGAAACAACCTGGTACAATGCTCAAACAAGTGCAGTAGTGGCACACAGCCATGGTGGGTCACCAACTGCTCTTGATTTGGCTAAGAGATCCACTCAGTGGAATGGAACTCATTGCTGGAACTGAGAAATAAGTCAAAACCAGGTACAAAAATGAGCTCAGTCCCCAAGATCAAGACACTACCAAATGTGGGCGAGAAGAGGGCCTACACATATAAAATTCCCTCTAATATACCTAGCCATCCCATCTATCTAGTACTAACTTCTCTCTCTGTTGGAGAATTTGCTTATCTTTTTCAGATGGACAATGAACCTGAAGGGAGGATCAGCCAATAACACCTCATCAGGGCCCCAGCTGAAACCATAGAGTAATGCAGGGGAAGGGCAAGAGTACAGCGTTCTTGGTGATCACAACACCAGAAAAAGGCTGAAGGAGATAAACACAGAGAACATCCAACTCCTATTAAGCCAGATATCCAGAGACACAGAGGCTCCCAAAACCTCATCACTGAAGCAGAACTAAAATGATCCCAATGTGGCTCAGGAAAGAGGGGGCGGAAAGAATGTTAGAGCCACAAGTTGGGGCATTATGAATAGAGACTTGGCCTATCCCCCATAACACTTGACTATCCTCGCAATGCATGACCGACATCCCCCATTGATGAGGGTCCCTTTGGAAGAGGGAGGACATGGAGGAGGATAATGGAGTCACCATTACGAATGTAAAATTAGAATAATATAAATAAAAAAATAAATTATTAAATAAAAAAGAATCAATTAAGCAGAAGAATTTGCTAAGTTATGTAACTTAATCCATGTTACTATTATGGAAATAAATAATGAAATAAGATAAGAAAATTGAATTGGAAGAGAAAGAATTACTTCTTTGTTTATATGGATGCATATATCAAGAAAACCTAATAAGTTAACTGAAATTTTAAAAAAGTACACGAATTGTCAACCAATTTGTTAGGGAGTCAGATTCTTTCTCCCAGACTAATAATCTAGAGAGGAATGAAATCTCCACAGTCATATATGTATGTGAAATTTATTTGCTGTGTTAATATGTTCCACAACTTCACAAGTTCATTCATGTACCCTTGCTCCCAACATCCTTGGTGCTTCTTTATGTGTCTTGATTCTATAAATCCAGATGTGTGTGTGTGTGTGTGTGTGTGTGTGTGTGTGTGTGAGAGAGAGAGAGAGAGAGATAGTTATAGATATATCTCCATTTTTGGCTTATTTGAATAAAAGTCAATATTTGTCACTTTATATCCTACTTGGTATAATAAGTAAAATATAACTTTTATGTTTTAGCTTACACACCAATAATACAGATTCATCTTTGGCAAGCCTGACCATAAAAACAGAGAAAACACAAAAATAAAATAGTGGAAATGATAAAAGAGCATCAATGCAAAAACAGCATCCATATTAGTACATAATTGACTGGGATTCTAGAGCAACAGATGTTCTGGTTAATTTAATTTTCTTATAAACTGACAAATAAAACAGATGCTCCCAACACTTGAAAACTCTTTATGAAGTGTCTTTCTTCATGTCATTGCTGCAATAAGCAGTAGAAAGAGCATAATACTGTTTTTCTGGTGATTCCAGGTTTGTTTCCATCTTGTCAGTCTGACCATGACTGCATATTATTTTATATTTCTATTTTAAATCTATATATGAATTGCCTTTTGTAATTTTAGTTATCAAATTATTAGTGATGTGTATGTTCATGTGTATGGGGGTGCAGCGTGTATGTGGGTACATGAACATATGAGACTTTGTATGTGCGTGCCAAATGGAGGCCAGAGGGCAACGTCATTCTTAGGAACACTATCCCATAATCTGACCACCTTTTTTGAAACGGGACATCTCATTGGTCTGTAGCTCAAAAATTAGGCTAGACTTGACCATAAAGACTCAGAGATTCATCTGTCCCTCCCTCCCCAGTTATGGGATTATGCATGTGTGCCTGGCTCATTGTTTTGATGTGTGAGGAGACAGGAGGGGACATGCACATGTCACAGCACACAAGTGAAGCTCAAAGGACAACCTGTGGTGTCAATCTTCACCTTCTACCCTGTTTGAGGAAGGGTCTTTTTTTTTTTTTTTTTTTCACTTCTGCATTTGCCAGGCTAGCTGGTCCATGAATTTCTGAGGATTCTCCTGTCTCTCTGCCTTTCATCTCATCATAGATGCACTGACATCACAGACACTTGTGCGACTGTGTCAGGCATTTATGTGGGTTCTGGAGACCGAAACTTAGGCACTCAGTGCAGCAAGCACTTCATCCAGTGTGCCATCTCCCCACCTTTTTAATGTGTTCTGGATCTGATGACCTAAGTCGGATGACCCACATCTATAAGGAAAGCATGTTACCAACTGAGCTATCACCCTAAGCCAAAACTACTAGGTTGTGTTTTAAATTGCTTATATGGGGATGACCAGCTCTGAATCCCCTCCTCACAGTAGGAGCCTGTTTCTCTATCTCTTGCTTTCATTTTAAATAAATTTTCTCTGCTTTATCTTTAAAACATTCCATTCTGTGGGCTGGAGAGATGGCTTAGCAGTTAAGGCACTTTTCTGCTGCTAAGCCTAAGAATGCTTGTTCAAATCTCCAGGTCCCACCTATAGGTAGACAAAAGTGATCAAGTGTGCAATGTTGCACATATGCACAAAGGGGTGCAGGTGTCTGGAGTTCATTCAAAGCTGGTGAAAGGCCCCGTCCAGCCCATTCTCTCTCTGTGTCTGTCTCTCTCTCTGTCATTCTCTCAAAAATAAAAATAAAATAAAATAAATCAGGATTGTCAACTTGGCAGTATTTAAAATCACCCAAGAAACACACCTTTGAGGAGGTTTAAAAAGGTGTTTCCTGAGACGTTTCACTGAGAATGTGAGCAGGACCATCCCATGGACTGGGGTTCCAGATTGAATAATAGGGATAGCACATTATGTTTCTCTGCTTCTTGTTAATTTTTTTATTAGTTATGTATATAGTATATATACAGCCATGATGGTACCATTGTTAACCTTCTCCCTGTCCTCCCCCCATGGGTAATGTGGGACTTGCCTTATGGGGGTAGCCATCAGTTATGCAGGAGAGGCAATGACTCTGTGTATAATGACCCAACTCATGGCTCTATCAATCTTTCTGCCCCCTCTTCTGCAAATTTCCCTGAGCCATGTTTGGTTCATTTTAGGTCTATTTCAGTGATGAGGTTTTCTGAGTCTCTGTATATCTGATTTGGTAGAGGTTGAGTGTTCTTTGTGTCTATCTTCTTGTGCTGTTACCAGGTTCACTGATAAAGCAGCACTCTTGCTCATTTCCCCTATAACTCTATGGCTTCAGCTGGTGCTCTGTTGAGGTGCGATGGACTGATTCTCTCCTCAGATTCTGTGTCCATCTGAAAGACAGAAGCAGATTCTCCAATGGAGAGTGAGGTTAATGCAAGATACATGGATAACCATTGTTATTTTAAAGAGAATTTAATATGTGTAGGCCCTCTTGTATCCCACTATTAGTGGGAGCTTGATATTAGAGAGTGGGCTTGTTTTTGGATATGGTTCTGACTTGTTTCCCGTTTCCAGGTATGGGTTCCGTTACACTGAGTGGATCCGTTAGCCAAATCTAGAGCAGTTGGTAACCCACCATGGCTGTGTGCCACTACTGTACTTGTGTGAGCATCTCATCAGGTTGTTTGCTGCTGAGTAGCTTAGACCACAAGTTGCTTAGACAGATGTTGGTCGTTTTCCATCAGTCAGTTATGTATAGCCTACTGGCACTTGACAAGCTAACTGTCTGGGGACTGACTCTCTTCCAGATTCCAGCCAGGTCTCTCCATGTTCCGTCAGAACAGCATATGGTGTATTCAGCAGTAAGTCCTTACCAATAACCTTTGGTGGGTCATCAAGTACTCTTGCAGAAATCTGTCTTCTTTTGGGAAACCTTGTAGGTCTCACTGATCAACTGCTCTTTGTGGATGTTAACCACATGCTGGTATTGGGAGTTATAGGTCAGTACCAAGGGAAAAGAAGGAAGAAAAAGTATAGGAAATATGAAAGAGAAAGAGAGAAGAGAGAGAAGAGGGAGTGATAGAGAGAGAAACAGGAGCATATTGAGGTTAGTCTTCATCATACCCTCTCCAGGCCCCTGTGATTCAGGTGATCTTTCCAAGCACCTGAAGAGGGTTCAACCTTTTAGTATGTCTTTCAGGATATAGGATTTTATGGTACCATTTCCATTTGGGTCCAGTTTTTTGTCCCCCCCCTTTCCCTGCCACCCAACCCCACCATTCCTATTTTCTTAACTATAGACAAAATGTGACCAGCTACTTCATGTTCCTGGCCTATCTCACTACCACATCTTCCCTCTCATGATGGTATATGTCCCTTCAAACTGTAAGGCAAATCAAACAAACCTTTTCTTCAGTAGACTTGGTCAAGAATTTTGTCTAGCAACAGGACAACCAAATAAACAACTTATTACAAACTTACGTGTGGAAGTCAGTAATCCTGTACACCATCTTTGACTATTTGTTGTTTATTTCTAACTTCTGAATTAACACTACATTTTTACAAAATGCGTTTACAGTTTCATGCTTCAGTGTATCTGAGGCAATTTCTTAATTGCTTTATGTATCAATGTTTCTAATTATTCAAGTTTTCTTGTGTGTTTACTTGTAGTCATAATATCTTCCATGTTTTGACTTTAAATTTTTAAACAGCTGGAATCTATTGTGGTTTGGGAGTGAATTGTGCTTAAAAATGGATTAATTTAACATAGGAACATACTTATAGCCTAATCCTTTTTTCCTGCATATATGATATTATCCTTATAACATATTAAATTACATTCTGATGACTCAAATGTTTGTTTATTGTTGTCTCTTCTCCTCCACTGCCTATGCATATGTTCCTGCCTCAATGAACACTTGTTTTTAAAGCTCATTTTGTTCATTGTCTTTTCAAATACAAATTTACAATTAGTTTTAAATTCTTGATGCAAAATCAGAAGTAGCATAATTTTGGGAGATGAGGTGAATCACTAATCAAATCACAACATTTAAATATAAAAGTTACTATAGATTTAGGATGAAATTAAATACTAAATGTGTCAAATAAATATAATGTCTTTACACATTTAAATGCCAGAAAAGGTAGTGTGACTCTAAAGCAAGCAGACATATGACACCCTTATATTCTTTTCTTCTTTCTTTTTGACAATTAAAATATGAATTCAGCCTGGAGAGATGGCTCTCCCTCTCTCTTTTTCCCACTCTCTGTCTCTAATAAATAAATAAATAAAAATAAAAATAAAATCTTTAAAAATATGAATTCACCTTTTGGATATAACTTTAGAAAATATAAATATGTGTGAGCTAAAAATAAAACCACAGTAATTGTGTTACCTAAAAAATAACTCATACTGGTATAACATATTATCTGTGTGAATATACTACTTATTAGTTTAATTTTTCACTTGGGAAACTTATCTGTAAGTTTTAAAATATTTTTATTTTATTAAGAATATCATTTTTATGGGGACATGTTCCTTTCTCTTTGTAGGAAACAATACTCAAACAGAAACAGCTTAAAGAAGGGAAGGGTTTATTTTTGGCTTCCAATTTGAAGAGGAAATCCACCATGGAAGAGGGATGAAGCATGGCAGGAGTAGGAAGCTGGGTTTGCAACATCATATCAGCAAGCAGGAAAGAGAGAGAACAAGAACCAAACATGTAGTTCTGGCTACAACCCCTCAAAGTCTACCCCAAGTGACACATTTCCTCCAGCACAGCTGTACCTCTTAAGCTCAACTGCAACCACAACCTTTCCAGTGCACTGCTACCAGCCATGGATTAAGTATCCAAACATAAGAGTCTATCTGAGGTGTTTTCATTCATATCACCACAATTACCTACTTGAATTTGTGGTATTGCACATAAATGCATTGTAAAAGAAAATTTTAAAAACATAACATAAAACATAACTGTTAATTCTCTAGACTTGATTAGATTCAGGGAAATGGTTCTCGTTTCAAAATGACAATGACATCTAACACTTTATCTGACTACTCTACTCTTTTGTGCAGGCACATATGTGGTCCTATGGGTCTACTGGACACTTGTTATTACCTGATCATCATTTTGAGTATTGGTACATAAATTCACTTTCTTTATGTCCACTTAGATAATATCTTTTTTTGTTATTTTTGGGGAGAGACTCAGAGAGAGACAGACAGAGAGAGAGGGAGAGGAAGACAGAGAATGGGTGCGCCAGCAGTCTCTCAGCTGCTGTGAACGAAATCCAGATGTGTGCACCCCCTTGTGGTCAAGTGCGGCATTGCGCCCTTGCATCACTTTGCATCTGGCTAAACATGGGACCTGGAGATTGGAACTGGGTTCTTAGCCTTAGCAGACAGGCGCCTTAACCGCTAAGCCATCTCTCCAGCCCTTAGATAATATCTTAATTATCATACTTCACAGAGTTCTCTTCAGAGCTGTATAAATGTGTACATATGTATATATGTGTTGTGTATAAATGCTTATTAAAATAACTCCAATCCAAATAACGGCTAGAGAACAAAATGTTTGCCTTATCTAACATGAATACTGTACAAATATCAACAATCAACATAAGTTTCTAATGCATTTCATTCAGAAAGAATATTTACAAGTAATAGGAAAAACTAAACAGAGAATGGAAGAGTAAGAGACAGATCACAATTGCATTCTCTGTTCCTAAAAACAACATAATTATTTTTAAAATCATACCAGGTGAATTTGTTACATTTACTTTTGCTATGACAAAATAGCTGACAGAAGTAATTTAAGGAAGTAAAGATTTTGGCTTTCTGTTGGGGAGTACAGTCCACCAGGATAGAGTGGCTCCATGGCAAAGTAGCTTCATTGGTGACAGGTGCATGTGCTAAGCTCCTCACATGGTAGATAGACCAGTAAGCAGAAAGCACAAATGGGAACCATGGTCGGCCTCAAATGAACCTTTCTATCAGATAGGTCTTTTGATCCCAAAGTTCCATAAACTCCCCAGACAATACCACATAAGCCTCCCCATATAGTGCCATAAACCTGGTATGTATGGGGGTGTGTATTTCAGACTCAACCATAAGAGTAGTGCTGGCAGTTGAACCCACTGCCTGCTAAGCAGTTTTGTTACCATAGCACTGACTGTATTTCTGAGCTCCAAAAAGTCAGTTTTGTTCCTGAAGCTTCCTTCTGTTATGCATAAAATAGGAAAATAGAACTGTGTGGAAGCTGAGGCTTTAAGAAATGGCTTTAATCAAGAATAACTGCAAATAGTAGCATGCACATGTTGATACATCATATAACTACACAGGAAGGTGTGGGAATCATAAAGAACCACTAATAAATGTGCATTTAAAATAATTCTTTATAAATTATCATGGTAAATTAAGTTGGGTTTATTGACAGTTAAAATATTAAGATAGCTACTCTTTCTTTTTAAAGGGACATTTTAACATATTTTATTTATTTATTTGAGAGAAAGAGAGAGAGGTGGAAAGACAAAGGAAGAGGCAGGTGTTGCAGTCAGGATTGCATTGCTGGCAGAAATCACCCAACTAAGAGCAGGTTTTGGGGAGAAAAAAAGTTTATTTTGGCTTACAGACTCAAAAATGTGCTCCACAATGGCAGGAAAAATGATGACTTGAGCAGAGGGTGGACATCACCCCTTGGCCAACATAAGGTGGACAATAGCAACAGGAGAGTATGCCAAACACTGGCAAAGGGATACTGGCTGTAATACCCATAAGCCCGCCTCCAACAATACACTGCCTCTGGGAGGCATTAATTCCCAAATCTCCATCAGCTGGGAACCTACCATTCAGAACACCAAAGTTTATGGGGCACCTGAATCAAACCACCACAGCAGGTAGAGAGACTGAATGGTCATGTGAGGGCCTCTATCTACTGCAAATGAATACTAAATGCATGTGCCACCTTGTGCATCTGGCTTAGGTGGGTACTGCAGAATCACATCTGGGTCCTTAGGCTGTGCAGGCAAGCACTTTAACCACTAAGCCATTTCTCCAGCTGAGACCATTATTCTTGTTTACTCCTATTAATACAGTTGAACATGGCTGTTACTCTTTACTAGTTCTTTGATTTAACTATTTTTCTAAGTCACTGTAATTTGTTTGGAGAAAATATTTAAAATAAAATGTTTTTATGTCAGTTTCAGATAATGCATACAAAGTCACATGAAGCAGAATACAGATTTTGCAGTTGATACTTGAGAAAATAGTGTGTAGCCTTTCAAGAACTTGCATTAAAGACTAAAGGTTAGGTTCTTATATATAACATAAAATAGCATGTGTGAACCTGTATTTGATTTTGCAGAAATCTGAAAGGTTCTCATCCAAATACCACTGTGCCTTCAGATCACTCAACTATTAACCTTCTAATAAAGACTACAAATACTTTTGTAGCAAATGACATTCTATTTTCTTTCTTTTTCTCTTTCAATCTCCTCCTTTTCACCCCTTTTTAATCTCTCATATTTAATGCAAAAATATATACAAATGGTCTTAAACACCAGAAACAGTTAGGGAACAATAATAGTCATTAAAAAATCACTCATGGTAGGTGTGGTGGAACATGCCTTTAATCCCAGCACTTGAGAGGCAGAGGTAGGTGGATCACCATGAGTTCAAGGCCACCTTGAGACTACATAGTAAACTCCAGGTCAGCCTGGCCTAGAGTGAGACCCTATCTCAAAAAACAAACAAACAAACAAAAAAACAAAAACAACAACAACAAAAAAAATCAATCATGGTGTCAGTTGACTTTGAAAAAGAAAATCAAAATGAGGCATATGTATGGTAGTGTTCAACTTCACTCTAGAACAAAAATAAGACAATGAATTTATTAACCTTTACACATGTAACAGGATGAAAGAAATTTATCATGACAACTGTAAGAAGAATAATTTATTTGCAGAAAGAATTTAGGGATTTGAATACTACTTTTGTGGCTTTCATAATATATGCAATATAAAATATACAAAATGTATATAATCAAGAAAATTTTTTCATTAAAATGATATGTGTAATGGCTAAGTATCCTTAATAAATGATTAAACAGTTAGATAGACAAATGTCTGTAACAGAATAAATGTCTTAGGAAATACAATCCTAATTCTAATTATTTAAAACAAATTGGCATAAGGAAGCATCCATTCTTATGTTTAACTTTTTGTCTCATGTATGAATAATGTCTATGATCAGTTAAACTCTACTTTTCAAACAATCACTTCTAAAATTTCTTTTTGGCTTTACATCTTCATCGTCTGTCTTTTAACTTCTTGCTTCATATGGAGTGATAAGATTCTATCCATTATGATGACTTCATATCTTTATATAATAACCTATTTGAAAGAATAAATTAAGAACATATCCTGGCCAAATAACACATGTAAATTCAACTATACATTTAACATTAAAGAAGTATTTCCACAGCGATGTGGATGGAATTGATGAAGACAGGAAAAGAGTGATAATGGGATGCCAAATTATGTGTCTGGCCATATTCTGAATGCAAAACAAATGTTTGTTGTTTCTTTTTAAACATGTTTATTTATTTGCATGAAGATAGAGGCAGAAAGAAAGAGAGTACAGGTTTGTCAGGGCCTCTTGCCACTACAAATGAACATAAAACACATGTGCCACCATGTGAGTCTGGCTTTATTTGGGTACTGGGGAACTGATTCCAGGCCACCAAGCTTTGCATGCAATTCCCTTAAATACTGGGTCATTTCTCCAATATTGTTGTTTCTTAATCTATAACCACACTTTCATGTATTTTTCTCCATCTATATTACCATCTGTGATTTAGATATAATGTTTTCAGGTAACTAAGACTTTGAGAGATTGAATGAGTTGACCAAATTTACAAAAACTAAAAAAGAAACAAATGATTTATTATAAGGTCTTAGAAAAGGAAGTAAAAGCCAAACCCAAAAGTAGCATAAGGAAAGAAATAGTAAAGATCAGGATTGAAATGAATGAAACAGAATCAAAAAGAATAATATAAAGGATTAATGGAATGAAAAATAAGATCTTCAAAAAGATAAACCAGATTGAAGCCCCTAGTCATTTTAATGTAAAACAAGAAAAAACCTAAATTAATAAAATCAGTGATGCAAAGGGAGATGTTATAACAGATGCTATTGAGATCAAGAGAATCATTTAGTAATATTTTGATATTATTTCAATGCATTGAAAAGCTAAAAGAAATGGATAAATTTCTAGAGACATATGACATTTCAGATTTCTTGTTCACAACCTAAGAAGCTGAACAATTTAATCATGTTAATCCATATGGGCCTATGGAGACAGATTCAAGTCACAGGCTATCAAAATTGTTTGAATGCAGTGTAGGATATGGGACAAAAGGGGATGGCAAAAATATTGTTTGCAGCTTCTTTATAAGTTCTTATAATGAAAGACATTAGAAGGCTTACTAAAGATTGATTGTTATAAAAGCTGCAAGAAGAATAAAGACATCAGTGGTTAAACAGAGCTGAGAGGTCAAATTCCAGTCCAGGAAGAACAAAGAAACCACAAAAAATGTAATGCATAAAATATTGGAAAGGCTTAGCTTCAAGAACCTTACTCTCCAACTACATGACCAAAGATTAAAACCAAGCCTTGAGAAGAACAGAATGAGAAACTACTTTCAGTTTGAGTATAGCATTTGCAGAGAGTCTTGAAAAACATCTTAGTGTCCACACATTCACCTTAACAGTGCAAAACATCAAGTTTATAAAAATGCAAGGTCATTGGTCATAATTGGTCTTGTTGCTAAAGAAAAATATCCTTGGGTTTGCGTGTTATTTCTTTTTCTCCCTCTCTCTTGTGTGTGTACTGCTGTGCTGTGGTAGTTTGAATGTGAATGCATGTCCCCCATAGCCTGCAGTATTTTTGATTAAGCTTGCAGCTTGAGTTTATAGAAGCCTACTGAAGGAGGTATTACTGGGGATAGATCTTATAGATCAACCCTAAGTTGTGTTCAGAGAAGTATGGACTGTGGCTGTTTGTGTTATCTGGTGGTTTTATGGTGTTTCTTTGCCCTGATCTTGTAAGTGAGTCAGCTTTTTCCATCCTTGATGGTGTTTCTCCTATATTCTGTAAGCCTGAAATAAACTCTTTCCTCCTATAAGTTGTTTCTGGTCAGATGTTTGTCTTGCAACATTAAGGTAACTACAATAGTAAAATTGGTACTGAGAAGTGGGGTTATTGCTGTCATGAATCTGATCATGTGCATTTTGGTCTTTTGGAACTTGTGGCCAGGAGGAATGTGGAATTATTTGGTACTTTGGATTTGAGAAGCCCTGTAGTACTATAAGCAGAGCTTCATGGAGCTGTTGTGCTGAGAGTTTGAAAATTCTAAATTCAGAGATAATTCTGGACTATGAGGGCTTGTCTTAATGCACTTTCAAAGGGAAAAAGAGAGAACTTTTTTGGAAATGGGCAATTGTCATAAAGGCTTGTTGTGTACCACCTGTGCCCTGAGAGTTTGATCAAGGTTGAATTTAGAAGCAATGGACTGGTGAGCTTGGTGAAAGGTATAGAATAGATAGATATGAAAGATGTACAATTTTTTCAGGGAAGATTCAAGCAAGTTTAAGACTGGTTTTAGGTTACTAAAGCTACAGTTGTTACGCAGATTACCACCATTACAGGTGGGCTAACTGATTTATATTGTGCCAATGGAAATGATTCCCTGAGGGTGAGCCTTGGATAGGTCAAATGAGTAAGAATATAAATTTTTTTGAAAGGAGGTGGCTTGAAGGAAGGCTGGTGAAGAAGTAACCTTCTCTTCAAGGTCAAGATTTACTCCACACCTCCCCCGAAATTTACAAATTTGGCTATGCCACACACCTGGTAATGCTTTGGAAGCTTGAAAAATGCAGAGAAGCTGGTCATGAATTGCATACAGTTCCTGGAATGTGAAGCAGGAAAAGGTCCTTATGTACAGTAAGGCCATTATATGAAGATAAACCAGTTCAAGAAGCCACCTCTGAGATGCAGAGTGGGAAAAAGCATTGAAATCCAATCCTTGTACTAGAGGATAAATAAGGCCATTGCATGAAGCTGTGATAGTGAACCATCATTTGCACTGCAGACCCCAAGATGTTTTGGATGTACTAGGATTGTGGAATAGCTTCCATGAGGAGCTGCTCAGTCAGGCCAGGGCATAATTGGGATCCAGAGACTTTCATCACTGATTACGGATGTTGGACTTGAATGCAGATATTTGATGTTTACCTGCTGGCTAATATTTGCATTTATCAAGTCTCTCCTTGTTATGCTTTTTTACAATAGAAATGTCACCTCTGTGCCATCATGGAAGTATGTAACTTGTGTTTTGATCTTATAGGGTTAACATTAATGAAACAATCTTGAATGTCTAATGAGATTTTGGACTTTTGAACAATGTTAAAGTTGGTAAAGAGTTTGGAGACCTTTGAAGTTGGTCTGAATGCAATATGCATTGTTTGCTGTAATGAATCTGATCATGTGCATTTTGGTCTTTTGGAACTTGTGGCCAGAAGGAATGTGGAATTATTTGGTACTTTGGATTTGAGAAGCCCTGTAGTACTATAAGCAGAGCTTCATGGAGCTGTTGTGCTGAGAGTTTGAAAATTCTAAATTCAGAGATAATTCTGGACTATGAGGGCTTGTCTTAATGCACTTTCAAAGGGAAAAAGAGATAACTTTTTTGGAAATGGGCAATTGGCATAAAGGCTTGTTGTATACCACCTGTGCCCTGAGAGTTTGATCAAGGTTGAATTTAGAAGCAATGGACTGGTGAGTTTGGTGAAAGGTATAGAATAGATAGATATGAAAGATGTACAATTTTTTCAGGGAAAATTCAAGCAAGTTTAAGACTGGTTTTAGGTTACTAAAGCTACAGTTGTTAAGCAGATTACCACCATTACAGGTGGGCTAACTGACTTATATTGTGCCAATGGAAATGATTCCCTGAGGGTGAGCCTTGGATAGGTCAAATGAGTAAGAATATAAATTTTTTTGAAAGGAGGTGGCTTGAAGGAAGGCTGGTGAAGAAGTAACCTTCTCTTCAAGGTCAAGATTTACTCCACGCCTCCCCCGAAATTTACAAATTTGGCTATGCCACACACCTGGTAATGGTTTGGAAGCATGAAAAATGCAGAGAAGCTGGTCATGAATTGCATACAGTTCCTGGAATGTGAAGCAGGAAAAGGTCCTTATGTACAGTAAGGCCATTATATGAAGATAAACCAGTTCAAGAAGCCACCTCTGAGATGCAGAGTGGGAAAAAAACATTGAAATCCAATCCTTGTACTAGAGGATAAATAAGGCCATTGCATGAAGCTGTGATAGTGAACCATCATTTGCACTGCAGACCCCAAGATGTTTTGGATGTACTAGGATTGTGGAATAGCTTCCATGAGGAGCTGCTCAGTCAGGCCAGGGCTTAATTGGGATCCAGAGACTTTCATCACTGATTACGGATGTTGGACTTGAATGTAGATATTTGATGTTTACCTGCTGGCTAATATTTGCATTTATCAAGTCTCTCCTTGTTATGCTTTTTTACAATAGAAATGTCACCTCTGTGCCATCATGGAAGTATGTAACTTGTGTTTTGATCTTATAGGGTTAACATTAATGAAACAATCTTGAATGTCTAATGAGATTTTGGACTTTTGAACAATGTTAAAGTTGGTAAAGAGTTTGGAGACCTTTGAAGTTGGTCTGAATGCAATATGCATTGTGGGGTGATCATGAGTCTATTGGGGCCAGAGGTGGAGTATGGTAGTTTGAATGTGAATGTACATCCCTCATAGCCTAAGGTATATTTGATTAAGCTTACTACTTGAGTCTCCAGCAGCTTGTTGGAGGTATCACTGTAGGTGGATTTTGTTGTCCAACCCTAAGTAAGATGTGTTTACAGCAGCTTGGGCTATGGCTGTTCCTTCTTGCCAGTTGTTTGATGGTCTCTCTACTACAATCTATGAAAGTGAGCCAGTTTCTTCCTCCAATAATGGTATTTCCCTTGGATTCTCTAAGCCTGAAATAAACCTTTTGTTCCCATAAGCTGTTTCTTATTGGATGTTTATCCATCAATGAGATGCTAACTGTAACAATGGCACATGCATGTGTGTATGCATGCATGTGTATATATGGAACATGTGTGTGTTTGTGTGCGTACATGCAAAGATCAGAAGTTGATGTTGGGCATCTTTCTCTGTTTTTATCTTATTGATAGAAACAGGGTCACTGACCATACACCTCACAGATTCAGCTAGATAGGGTAATCAGCAAGCATTAGAAAACCTCCTATCTCAGCTTTCCCAGTACTGGGATTACGGGCATGCACTACACCATAGTTGACATTTTGTGTGGGTGCTGTGGATCTGATTTCATGTCTTCATGGTTCTGTGGCATTTTCCGACTGAACCATCTTTTCTGAGCTCTTCTTCCCTGCCCAGTCATTTTTAGAAAAATGCAATAAAATTGAGTTCCTTCAGAATAGCATGTACAATGTCCAGCTCTATAGTTTAGATGGAGATTGCTGTGTTATTCTTGATTCTCAGCTTGGTGACATGGGGATGGTAAAGGCCTAACAGAAGGTACTTAAAACAATCAGTGGCATGGCCTCAGAAGGGACTGTTGGACTCCAAATCCACATGGCTTCTGCCCTTGTGACTCTTACTCTCTAAGATTTACTACTCTGATACCGTCTCCATTTTAACTTTACTATAAGACAAAAACAATGCCATTGCTTAGTTGGATACCTCTAGTCTCTAACTCAAATCTAAATAAAAAACACTCCTAATAAGCTAGTCTACCATGGCTGGAAAGATGGCTTAGCAGTTAAGGTGCTTGTCTGCAAAGCCTAAGGACACAGGTTCTATTTCCCAGTATCCAAGTAAACCAGATGTACAAGATGGCACAAGCATCTGGAGTTTGTTTGAAGTCACTGGAGGCCTTCGTTCTCCCATTGTATCCCTATCTCTCTCTCTCTCTCACTCTCTCTCTCTCTCTATTTAGTATATAAAACTTAAAAAATAAACTAGTCTATCTCAGGTAATTTTTTATAGCAACAAAAAATGTAATAATACATGCAGTGGAGATCAGATGTGTAGAAGTGCAAAAAATGATCAATGGTCAAGAAAAGCAGCAATTAATATAATGCAACTTCTTGAAGATGAAGTTGAAAACATCAGGTGTCAAAATAATTATCAACAATATGCCCAAATACTTGAATGGAAATATGTCATTAATAAAAGAAGATTAAGAGAATATAACATACATTAAACAGAAATTCTAGAAATTCTATTGTAATTGAATTGAAACCTTCACTGAATAATCTTAAAAGTGAAGAAAGAACTGAAATTGGCCTCTGTTTTGGAGAGCCAAAATAAAAGCTTGAAAAATGAACATAGCCACAGTGACCTGGGTAACACAATTGTCAGTCCTATAACAGAACCACAGCATAACTGGATACTTAGGATGGGTCAACGAAGCAAAATCAAAGCCATAAAAATCAAAAAAGGGTCAACCCAAAGAGAAGCTTAATTTCCTTGAAAAATGCTGACCATGTAAATAAAGAGAACTTGAATCTTAATTTGAAATTTTATACTTCAAAAGAAACACTGAATTAAGGATAATCCAGGCTAGGGGGCAGTTAAAAGGAATTAGATTGTTATAAGGTTGTTACATGCATTATGTGTAATATATGAATGGGAATTATTAACTGTGATGTGTGAAATGTGAAACTCTGAACCAAATTTGGATGTTGGAGTTGAGGGGGAAAAGTGGGGAACAGCATGCAGAGAGAGCACAGGGTGATCATTCTTAATAATGTAACATTACATGGCTGTAATGTTGACTATTATATCTTAGTAAGGATTTAAGGATGTCCACTATTAATACTACCCTAACAATAAGCAATTATGGCTAAATAGACTTTGGAAGATATTTTCTTTAAAAAACTAAAAATAAATATGGCCAAGCATAATTTACTAAACAAAATTAAAGCAGAAAAGGAGAAACAGATGATTAAAAAGTGAATCGAAATATTAATATATAGAAATATGATCCAGTTAAGCATTTGTATCAGTAATTACATTAAATATAATTACATACAATATAAATTATATACAATATAAATATTGTAAGGCTGGATAAATAAAGTAAATTCAATAATATGTTGGCTACAAAGTTATACTGAAATATAAAGATACAGATGATTTAAAAATAAAGGTAGGGGGCTGGAGAGATGGCTTAGCGGTTAAGGTGCCTGCCTCCTAAGCCTAAGAACGCTGGTTCCAATCTCCAGCGGTTCCAATCTCCAGGTCCCACGTTTAGCCAGATGCAAAGTGACGCAAGGGCGCAATGCCGCACTTGACCACAAGGTGGCGCATGCATCTGGATATCGTTCGCAGCAGCTGGCTCATATCTATCTCTTTTCCTCTCCCTCTCTCTCTCTCTGTCTCTCTTTCAAAAAAAATAATAAATGTAGGGAACCTGATCCAATTAGAAAAAAATAAAGCTAAGAAGTTTAGTATATAAGACAAAGCTGATTTTCAGATAAAGAATATTATCAGATTTAGATGTTTAAGAAGCCCAAATTTCTTAATTAAAAAAAGGCTTGAGTCATGAGGAAGTAATTGTAATGTATGTATGTTTCTAATAACACAGCTTCAAAATACACTAAGCAAGAATTAAAATAAGTAAAAGGAAATAAAAAAAATAAGGACCATAGTTGAAGATTTAGCACTTTTCAGTAAGTGATCGATATATTAAAAACATCATTAAGGATATAGAGTAAAAAAGACATTTATAGAACTCTATAGCCACAATTATAGAATGCAGATTTATTTTTTCAAATATATTGGGAGAAGCCATAAAGAGAGGCCATATGCTGGGTTATAAAATCAATCTCAATAATTTCTAAAAGTTTAACATCTTATTGAGTATGTTTTCCAACCAGAGTGGAATTAAATTAAAAATCAATAGTAGATTCCAGAATATACACAAGTACTTGGAAACTAAACACAACTCTAAGTATAAAATTGAACAATCAAATAATTCAAAGAAGATAAATTAATGATAATTCAAATACTACATATAAAATTATGGAATACTGCAAAAGCACCTCTTATAGCCAATTGCTTAGCTTTAGATACTTACATTAGAAAAGAATAAAATCTTTAATCTATCTTAGTTTCTACCTTAGAGAATAAAGAAAAAAAAAAAAAAACTTGTTGAAGGGCAAAATAGTACAAACTTTTTGGATGTCAATTTTTTTATAAGTGCTTAGAACAAACTCATCTCACAGGAACAAATTCAATGGCAGGGACTCATTATTTGCTATTTTCTATAAGTCTCAGAATGTTTTCTTTTGGATGTGTGACCAGATATCAAGGTGTAGATTTCCAGGCACTTAAATATATGTCTCATACATCTGGAGCTATACAAATGTGGAATATACAGCTGGGCTTGTCTTAATGATTACACATTTGCATTCATACAATACATTTACTTAAATGTATAATATTTTATAGATGTGAGGAATTCTAACAAATGCATTTATTTATTTGAACATGCATTTGAAACATGATTAAAATAGATATTTGCCCCTTGTATTTAAATCCAACATGATGTATTTAAAATACCAATTAAAATACAATCATAACTCTTTTAGACTAAATATTTTTAAAAGATGAAAGAAACTTAATATGGATCATGAGTAATACAAATCAAGGAAGTTTTGTGTGGATTTTTTTTGTAGTTAGCAAGTTTTCAGAAGAAAATGAAAATTCAACATGTTAAGAAAATAGTCTTTTGCAATTTAAGTATGATCATTTTATTCCAACAATTTTATTACAATGCAGTGGGCATCTTTACTATCAAATCATGGTCTTGGTGTATTATTCATCTTTCTTAACACTACCACCACTGACAAGATAAACACATTTTGGTTGAATAAGTCTAATTAAATAGGTTTCACTGTTCTAGCACACACACACGCCAGATAAATATGACAATAATATGCTGTCATTCAACTTTATCTTTACTTCTGAGTGAGGAACTGCATACCAGAAAATGATAGGACAGAAAATAAAATTTCAATGTATATTTAGTTCCTCCTGTATCCCGGGAGATTTGAGAACTCCTGCTTCCTCTTTTTATACTTGTCTCGATTTTTTTGTGTGTTATTTTAAAGAAGATGTATTAGGGCTGAGGAGATCGATCAGTGGATAAGGCACTCACTACTTAAACTGGAGTACCTGAGTTTGACCCCTAGACCCCACTATAAAAAAATAAAGTATACAGTGGGCCAGCCAGAGAAAGGTAACATGCTTTAGCAACAGAAAAAGCTTCCCTGGAAGCTCTATATTTTAAATTAGTTTACCACAGTAGAAAATTATGATTACAAATCCTCAGACTTGTTCAGTGATTGGCAGGGTCAATCTGGTTGGCCAGGGAGCCCAGGGATCATCCTGCCTGCTCCTCCTCAGTGATGGGATTTACACTCTTAAGTTCTAGCACTCAGTTGTTATTATTGTTATTATTACTATTATTTTGGTTTTTCGAAGTAGGGGTTCACTCTAGCTGGCTGACCTGGAATCCACTATGTAGTCTCAGGGTGGCCTTGAACTTATGGTAATCCTCCTACCTCTGCCTCCAGAGTGCTGGGATTAAAGACGTGCACCACCATGCCCGGCCCAGTTGTTATTATTTTTCTAACAGATTTCTCAGGTTCGGTCTCAGGTCCTCAGGCTTGAGAGGCAAGCATTTCACCTTTTACCAACTGAACTGTCTTCCTACACCTTAATTATACATATGTGAAAACCAGGTATCCAAAAATAGATTCCAAACCTCAGTTTTTAGTTATGCTTCAGAAAGTTGTTTTCTCCCTAAATCGATTCCCCTGTTTATAAAGTTAAATTACCATAAACTTTTCCTTTTGATTTTTTTTTTTCTGCTTGAGTCTCCATTCAATATTGTTTACACAAAACTTCTACATAAGGATTTTTCGTCTGATTTTGGAGTGTGTGTCTTTGTGTAAGGCGGCTATGGAACACTTATTAGAATAACTTTTCCTTGTGGCTTTATGACTGTAAAACAAGTCAGAGAGATCCGACTATACCATAGCCAGAAGGTACCAAGGTTCCCTACTCCTCTCAAGAGGAAGGGCCGGCCCGGGATGCGCGCACAGCGGTCAGGGTCCAGCCAATCAGAGGGCAGATTGAGGAAGGCCCCGCCCCTGCCAGCCTGGCCCAGCTCTTTGCAGTAGGGGTGTGCCGCTCGCTGGTCCCGCCCCTGCCTCTGAGTGACAGGACTGTGGACAACAACGTTCCCTTCTGGACCCGAAGTTTTTCGGCCCTTGTCTTGGCTGAGCTGAGGTGTGTGTTTCCCGCGAGGGCGCGGGGGCTGGGGACACTGTCCTGAGAGCGGGTCCGGGGTGGACCCCCTTACCAGAGCCTCCCAGATGACGTGGGACGTTCAGCCCGACTCCTTCCTCTAGGAGCGGTGCTGAGGCTGAGGCTGAGGCGGGCTGGGCGCTTAGGAAGCCGCGTGGCTCCGGCTCGTCCAGCCTGGGCCGGCTTCCCCCGGAGCCAGGCGCTCGCACTGCGCGCCAGGGGATGGCGGGCCGCGGGGTGGGGCGCGTGTGGGCGTGGCCGCTTCGGTTGCTAGGGAACGCGCGGTTCCCGCCCCGCCAGCGTGTCGGGCCATGGGCTCTGGGTCCTGGAGACGTCAGTCCCTCCCACTCCCCTTTCGCTAGGCTGGGGATTCGCTGTGCCGTGCTGTCAATCAACTAGCCTGCCTGCACGCCCACTTCTACAGTGCCTACTGAGGCCTCCCTTTCCTGCCTTATGTTTTTTTCCTGTTTCCCTTTCTTGAAGAACAGGATCTGCAGACCAAACTATTTGCAGAGAAGGGTTGCTTTATTGGTCAGTGGTGGTGGTAGTAGGTTGGTGTTTATTGAGCTGTCCAGGAATAGAGGGTTCTTTGAAAGGTTCTCCTTACACTTGTAGATCTTTTCCTTGATGCTACCAGAGAAACTTGGTGAATTTCCCCAGGAAGTTAAGGAAATTCATTACTGGAAAGACTGTAATTGCTGACCTTTGTAGTCTGTATTTTGGAGAAGCATGGTAGACCATTAAGCATCTTCCTTCCTTTATTCTTCATTGGGTCCATATTTAATGGTCAACTGCAAGATGGTAACATTTCAGATCTCTTTCTTTGTTCATTGCCTTTGGCTTCCTGTGATTCCGCAAAACAAACATTCTGGGGGTGGAGGCACAGAAGGGCTAAATTCAGCTTTCACTTCCCTGTGCGAGGTGTACAGTGTGAATCTCCAGGAAGGAAGCTTGTAATGTTTGTTAACACTTACTACTGGCCTGCAAGAGAGGAAGCTGGCAGGGTTAATTGTCTTTAGGCAAAGTTTCCTCATAACTGTTTCTTCTCTGGAGAGTGGTAGTACTAGTATGTGTCTTAGGAGGATTAATTAATTTAAAAGTATAATTAAAATAATGATCTGCACGAATACAAGGTGTTATTGATTACATTTTCAATCTGTATAATTTGAATTTTAAAAACATACATAATTTAACAGTATTTTCGATTTTTTTCTTGTGACTTTTTTCGTGATCTTTGGGTTGATTAGAAATGAGGAAGAATCTCAGGCTTCAGTCTAGTATGCATTCAGTCTTATTACTTTGTATGTAGCACCTGAAAGATCCTGCAAAGACAGTCTGTCCTCCCTTACTTATCACTAGTTTTTTTTCAAATATAAATATTTCCTGAAAAGATTAGGAAACTTAGTTTTAAATTTATTAATGACTAATGTGATATCAAGCCAAGGAAAACCATTGACTGTCTCCTTTGAAAAAGGTGCAGGGTGAAATTTATGTGGATGCTACATGAAGATCACTTGCTTTCCTTCAATTTCTTTAGGGATAAGGAAATTATTTTCTTCATCATGTGTCATGACAAAGAGGCAGAGTAACAGATGGGAGCAGAGCTGATTTCTTTTGTCATCTTCCTTTCAAGATGTCTCTTTCTATGCCTTTCTATTCAGTTATTGGCACACCCACCCCTATTTTATTAGTAATATAACAAACTACCAATGCCCAGTTAATTTGTTGTTGTGTTATAAACTAACCTGTATTTCGTTTCAAATTTTAATTGATCATAAGGTCTTAAAAAGGCTTGAGAGATTTCTTAGTGGTTAAAGTGCTTGCCTGCAAAGCCTAAGGACCTAGGTTGGATTAACCGGTACCCATGTAAACCAGATGCAAAAGGTGATACATGTGTCTGGAGTTCACATGCATTGGCTGGAGGCCCTGGCCCACCCATTCTCTCTCTCTCTCTACCTGCCTCTGACCCCACTCTCTCTTAAATAAATAAATAATATATTTAAAGCATATTCTGATAATTAAAATAAGTGGAAAGAAAATTATTTTAATGTCTGAACAAGTGAAAAAAGAATTTAATATTTAGGATCATTTAAAAATTTTTTAACTATTTTTTTTATTGACAACTTCTATACTTACATACAAAAAAAACACATGATATTTCCCTCCCCTCCCCCATTCCACTTTAGAACTCCAATCTCCATCATATACCCTCCCTCTCTCCATTACTCTCTCTTTTAATTTGATGTCATCATCTTTTTCTTCTATTTTGAGGATCTTGCGAAGGTATTGCTAGGCACTGCAAGGTCATGGATATCGAGGCCAATTTCTGTCTGGGCAGTTGCATTGTAAGAAGTCATACCCTTCCTTTGGCTCTTCCATTCCATTTAAAATTTTATATTTGAAATAGTTAAATAAATACATATATTTTAAGTATCAAGTTGCATATTGAAAAAAGAAAAGCTAATTTTTGTGATTTTGTAATGTCACTGTGATGTAACTCTTTTCTCAACTTTAGTGAATAATTTTTAATATTTTAATTTCTAGAGGCTAAAAAAACAATGTTTGTCTTGCTTGTGTGTCTTTTCTCAATTTTTATATTCAAGTAGCAGGCAATAAATAGAGTTTGTTATTTCCTTTGCTCAAATTACCAGTAAAGGTATCTATTATTTTTGTCATAGATTTGATTATTTATAAGTACCTGGCATTTCCTTCACATTTTTATATAAAGTCTTTAGTACTTGATTCTTCCTTTTTTTAACTCTTCATTTTTGGTGAAGAAACTTGACTAAAGACACATTAGAGGTAATATTATAGCGGATTTAAAACTCTTACTGGATCAATAGATTTTATTTCATGTTTTGAGTTTGTGAAGAGTTTTTCAACGTTAGTTTGTTATAAACAACCTGATTGGTGCTAGTGCTTTTAATAGGAGACTACAATTGAATATTAGTTCCTCCTGCCCTGTGTAACCTTCTATCCCCTTTCCCAGAACCTAGAAATTAATCAACTTTGGGGAAAAAAAAAAGTTTCCAAACAGATGTATTTACCCAGAACTACTGCTTTACATGATCCATGGCAACTCATTGGGGAAATATAGGCTAGGGCTTTGCATCACTGACCAAATACTTCTCCTGTTGGGAAGTTGTGACTAAGTAGTGAAATCTTAGACCAGAACTATTCACCTTGTGCTCTGGCTTCCCAGAATGGATGATTCCATTGGGTCATTTGGAATATATAGGACTATCTCAAAAAAATTTAAATATCTTCAAAGTATCTACTCTTGGCTTTGGGGACCCTGAAATGGAAGGATGCCATATACTGGGCAATGGTGAGGTCCATCAGTTCTTAATGTCGAATTTTCTTCTTGTACCTCAATACCACAATGTTTCCATTGAGAAGTCCTGCTCCAGTGGATTTCCTCCATGCAGAAACATGAAGCCAGGCTGTGTTTTCCTCAGTCTTTTTTTAATACATGTTCATGTTTTGATATTAATGGAATTGGCTCTGACTATGCATGTCTCAAAAACTGTTTTTTTATTTTCTTGGAATAACTAAAATGTTTCTAATAGAAAAGGGAGATATGTATTTAATCATATTTTATAACCTTGAAAAAGTTCTTAAAAGAGATTAATCATTTAGTCTTGAACCAATTATTTTTCAAACCTAGTTTCATTTATTTAATGTTTCTTATATGGTGGATATGTTAAGTATTTTTGTAATAAGAAGATATATTTTTGTGAAAGAAATGTTTTCATACCTCATAATTTTGAAATGTTAAGAAAAATAAAATAAATAAGTATTCTATACTCAGAGGCTTATCAAACTACATGTTGAATCAGAAGGTGAAAGAAAGATACTTTTAAGCAATTGAAAATTGAAAACAGCTGCATCACATATCACATAATGACATTGTTGATAAAATATCAGCTATATTAGCAGAAAAACAAAATTATAACAGTGACAAAACAATGATGACTGTCAGGGTTTTTTCCCTCCACTACCAGCAGGTAGAGCGGAAGAGAGAGAGAACTGGGCCAGTCGCTTCTCTCGAGGCTGAGCGAGAAGGCGGGTGTCGGCGACTCAAACCCCTCCCCCCCTAAAACACCGGGGAGAAAAACCACATTGAGTCGCGGAAGTCCGTCTAAGGCGGGTGTAGCAGACAGCTTCAGGTTCGCTGAGATGAACTTCCAGACCAGGCACAGTTATGGAGGAAGGGATATTCTTTATTGAAGCTTACAGATCCAGGGGAAGTTCCATAATGGCAGTAGTAGCAGCCTGCTCTCACAAGGCCAGGCAGAGAGAACAAAAGCCAACCAGCCACCACAGCACACAGAGCAAAACTACAGCCAAAAGGTCACACAGCACACTTCAGGAACTCCTGCTAGGCACATTTGCATATCTTTACAATGGAATCTCAAACCATCACCACACCTTAAGACCGGGCCCCCAGTGACCTTGCCTCTAGCAAGGTGATTGCAGATGCAAAGTATAAAGTAATAAAACATTGAATATATTGGGGGACATATATTCAAACTACCACATTCCGCCCTGGCCCCCAATATATTTAGCTCCTGGCCCCAATAGATTTATAACTATCACACATTGTAAATTGTACTCAGTCCAATTTCAAAGGTTCTCACAGTCTTGATCAACTTAAGATAGTCCTGTAAAATCAAACAAGTTAAATACTTTCAACATGTAAAGGCACAGAGTAAACATTTTTAACTGGTATAAGGCATAGCAAGGAGAAACTAAAACAATGCAAACTCAACCACCATCAGCCGTCATCAAACTTCTGCAGTTCAAGTTCAATATAACCAGAGACTAACAGTCTCCAGGTTTCCCAATTCCGCCTCTCCAGCTGGGCAGAGTCTCCAGGGAAAACTTTCATCCTATGCCAACACTGCACTCCATGGTAGCCCTTTTGCACAGTCCTGGTATATCCAAAACATCTTCAGGTCTCCATGAAAACCACGGTCCATCTTCCAAAGGCTCTTGCAGCCTATTCCTGAGGGTCTTCATGCCCTGCCTCATGCCGCATCTCAGCAGCGGCTCCTGGAACCATGTGCAATTCATGACCACTCCATGCATTTTTCATATTTCCAAAACTAATACCAGGTGTGCAGGACACAGCCATATTCTTAAAATCCAGGGATGAAATAAACCACAGCCTTGAAAAGCAGGTTCCTTCTCCAGTCAGCTCTTTCCAAGAATTTGCATTTTTAACAATCTTTCCTCAGGCATCCTCTCCATTGTTTTAATGTAAATCAGTCGTCAGGCCACCTTCCTTCCACCTTCCTTAAGATTGCTAATGTGGTTGACAATAGCAGCTAAACCAGTCTCAATGCCTCTGCTTTTAACTTGCTTGAAGTTTTCCAACTTAAAATCTTAAAATCTCAGTCCGATATCTTCAGCCAAGCACATCAGTCCATTACAAATTTAACCTTGATCAAACTTTCTGGGCCTGGATAGCAGAACGTAGCCATCCCTTATGCCAGTAGCCCAGTTCCAACAAAGTCCTCTGCACTCTTTCCTTCCCCTTAGAAAGCTCATAAGCCAAGCCTCGAAGTTCAATACTGTCTGCACTTAGCATTCTCAAACTTACATCAGAATAGTCCATAAAACTTGGCTGACCACTCCAGAAGGCATCTTCAGTTGCAAGCACCAAGTCCATGCCCATTCCTCCAAAACAAAGGTTCCAAAAGACGAATATCCACTCGGTCAGGTTCATCTCACCCCACACTCCTCGGTACCACTTTACTGTAGCAGACAGCTTCAGGTTCGCTGAGATGAACTTCCAGACCAGGCACAGTTATGGAGGAAGGGATATTCTTTATTGAAGCTTACAGATCCAGGGGAAGTTCCATAATGGCAGTAGTAGCAGCCTGCTCTCACAAGGCCAGGCAGAGAGAACAAAAGCCAACCAGCCACCACAGCACACAGAGCAAAACTACAGCCAAAAGGTCACACAGCACACTTCAGGAACACCTGCTAGGCACATTTGCATATCTTTACAATGGAATCTCAAACCATCACCACACCTTAAGACCGGGCCCCCAGTGACCTTGCCTCTAGCAAGGTGATTGCAGATGCAAACTATAAAGTAATAAAACATTGAATATATTGGGGGACATATATTCAAACTACCACAGCGGGAATCTCTCCTTTATTGTCATGGGGAGGTATTTATATATTTTGAGGTAGGGGGTGGGAAGAGAGGATGAGAGAAAGGTATAAGGGCCAATAGTATCTCACCACGTCAGCAGCAGCTGGGTGGAGGCAGTTTCAGCTTAGGTGCTGAGTCACTTCAAGGACAGGTCACCAAACTCTACTCAGGCTCTGGAAGCTCGACTAGGCCTCACCGGGAGTAGGCCAAGACTAGCTGGGCTAACCACTCGGCTTCACACAGGGCAGGGCCCAACATCTCCCCCTTTTGTTTTTGTAAGAACGGTGGACGGCCGTGGCCTCTGTCCTAGGTTGTCCCCCCTCTGGGAATCTTACCCGTCACTGAGTACCATGCCTCTAGCCCGTTGACCACTCCATGCCCTGTCTTAGGTTGTCTCAGCCTGTCTGAGATCTTACCCATCGTTGGTTCGATGGAGGGGGGAGGGATGTTAGGTGGATAGCCAGTAAGCGGAAAAGCCGTTGCCTTTGAGTTGTGAACCTGTGGTGCCTTGACCTGATGAAGTTTAATTGTGACCTGATGAAGTTTAATTGCCTCAAGCTGTTGGTGAATGAATTGTGTAATCTTATTAATTACACAGGGCCCAAGAGTGAGGATAAGAAGAAGGAGGGGTTCAGGGGGAGGGAGAAGGTAGGGTAAAGAGCAAGAAGAAGGAGGGGTCCAAGGGGAGGGAGAAGGTGGGATAAAAAGCCATGTAAGCTCGTCTATAGCAGGTTGTCTTAGAAGTCCCGACTCCTCTTCTGTAAATCTTTCTGGAGCTTTTCTGGCTTCATTTGGGTCTAGTAGCATCCACACTTTCAGTTGTTCCTGGGGAAGAAACAGAGGCATAGTTCTCAGGGGTGGGACACTCCCTGGAGAATTGATTATTATCATCCCCTTGTTGGGGTAAATATTTTAAGTCTCTTGCCGGTACCCAAATAGGTCTTTTTTCCTCTTGAGGAAAGACACATCCAAATCCTCTCCCTGCTGTGAGGAGGGGGTCTGGTCCCTTCCAGGCCCCAGTTAATGGGTCCCTCCATTTGACCCAGATGGATCTGTAGGTGACAGCTGAGGTCCAATGTTTTTGAAAAGGGGACAAGTGTCTATCTTTAGAAAAATTTAAAATATTTAGAGTTAATAATGCCTTTTTTAGTTGGTCATGTGGTGGTAGGGATTCCCCTTTTTGTTTTTGTAATTGAGACTTGAGAGTTTGATGATATCTTTCCACGATGGCCTGGCCCCGCGGGTTATATGGGATGCCTGTGGAAAGTGAGATTCTCCAGGTTTGGAGGAAATCTATAAAAGTCCTGCTTATCTATAAAAGACCATTATCGGTTTTGATTTGATCTGGCAATCCAAGGGTGGCAAAGCATTGAAGTATATGGCTAATAGCATGTTTAGTTTTTTCCCCAGCATGTGCTGATGCCCAGCAAACATGGGAGAAAGTATCAACTGAGAGAAAAATATATTTAAGTTTTCCAAATGGAGAATAGTGTGTAACGTCAAAGATGATTAGGGCGTAGTCCTCGAGGATTGGCTCCTGTAGTTTGAGGAGGAGGTATTTGGAGGAAAGGCTGACAGGATTTGTAAGTTTGGACAATTTTTTTAAGGTCCTTGACTGGCACATGGGGATATTTATGTTTAAGACCCCTCCAATTTATATGAGTTAATAAGTGGAAGTGTGTAGCTTCTGAGACTGTATTACATTGAGGCTGAGTGGCCAGTTTGTCAATCAAATCGTTTCCTTTAGAGAGGAATCCTGGTAAATTTTGATGGCCTCTGAGATGTTGAAGGAAAATGGGGTTAATTTTTTGTTTAAGTAGGGAGCGGGCTTGAATCATCAATGGGGTTATAATATTGGAGTCCAGTCTAATATGGGCCTCAATTAGGTTGGGTAACAGGTTAACAACATAAAGGCTGTCAGAAAATAAGTTAAATGCCAAAATAACAGCAAATAGTTCTTTGAATTGTGCTGATCCTGTGACCTCATGGGAGATTGACTTTATGGGCATAGGCTTTTCTCCCCTCCTTAGGGTAAACAACTAGGGAAGCTCCCAAGCGCCCCGCATCAGTGAATATGGTAAGAAAATCAGGGTTGGGTTTAGATAAAAAAAGTCTGGGGGGTCTCCATTCCAACCTAGAGAAGGAGCTCATCCATTTATAAGGACCATAGTGACAATCAATTATACCCAGAAACCCCTCGAGGGCCATAGCAACCCTGTTGTTATTTCTCTGAAGCCAAGTGAAGTCTGTTACCTTAAAGGGGGTGACAATGACATGAGGCTCTGTGCCAAACAATCGGACAGAGGTGTCCCTGCCCTTGATAATGCAGTCTGCAATCTGGTTAGTTATAGAGAAAACTCTGGGGACTCCACCAAGAAAGAGGTGAATCCATTGGATGGGTTCTCCTTCCTGGGCTAACAGCGCAGTGCATAATGTTTCCCCAGAGAAAATACAGAGGGAGATAGGTAAGTTAGGATCAAACCTGTTTAGGACAGCAGCATCAATAGCCCATTGTACCGTATGTAGAATTTGTTCATGACGAGGGGGCAAGGTTATCTGAGAGGAGAGAGTAAGACCCTTTAAGAGGTCAAATAAAGTGGACAGTTCCTCAGTAGTTATGGGTATCCAGGGCCTCATCCAATTAATTTCCCCCAGCACCTTTTGGAGTTGAGGCAAAGTATAGAATTTTTGAATATGGAGTTGGGGTTTGACAGGAGAAACAGTATCAAGGAATAACCTGGAGCCCAAAATCTTGAAGGGAGGGGCAGTCTGTACCTTTTCTGGAGCCACTTTAAAATCATTGGCCTTTAAAATGGCAAGGCATTTAGCAGTAAGGTCTTGGAGATCAGATGGGTTGGAATGACCTAAAATAATATCATCCATATAAATGTAGAATAAAACGTTAGGATGATTAATCAAGGAAGAAAAGATATGAGACATGTAATATTGACAAATGGGGGGGCTGTTAGCCATACCTTGAGGTAAGACGGTCCATTCAAACCTTAGGTCTGGTCCACGAAAGTTTGTTGAGGGTATGGAGAATGCAAATTTTTTTACATCATCTGGAATAGAGAAAAAAAATCTTTAATATCGATAATGGTTAAGTAATGGGTGTTGGGAATGGCTGGAATCCAAGGGAGCCCTCTCTGGGGGGTCCCAAAAGGCATCATTATCTCATTTATTTTTCTCAAATCATGTAAAAGTCTCCAAGAGCCATTAGGCTTTTTTATAATAAAAACCAGAGAGTTCCAAGGACTTGTTGAAGGTCGCACATGTCCTGAAGCCAATTGTTGTTGATCGAGTATATGAAGTTGTTTTAGTTTAGGGGTAGGTATAGGCCACTGCTCGACCCATACGGGGTCCCCAGGCACCCATTGAATCTTAGGTATTGGGGGGTGAGCAGTGGCCCTTAGGATTGGGGGTGAACCTGAGAATGTTTTTGTTTAATTTTTTCAAAATGAGGATCATCTCTATAGTTAGGATGGCAGGTCCTTCCTTCCTCAAACTGTTTATTTTCTTTCTGATCAAGTCTATCTTCACAGAAAGCCCTATGATTAGTAGTAATATAAGCCTCAGCTTTCCCAAGTATATCCTGGCCTAGGAGGTTGGCTGTTAGGCCCGACACCACTAGAGGGCGCACCTCCCCACTATTATTGTCAGGGTCAATCCAGGTCTGCCAGTTAGCAGTTTCCCATGATGTAGATTGTCCATGCACACCCAGTAAGGGCGGACCCGGGACCAACTGCCAGGAGGGAGGGACCTCCTCTTTTCTTATCACAGTACGGTCAGCCCCAGTGTCGATGAGAAACTTGAAAGTTTTTCCACCGACTGTTAAGCTCATTTTTGGTCTAATTCCATGTGTCAAAGGCACAGTCCAGTGTGTTTTGATTACCTTCTTCCCCTTATTTATCGGGGCTGGGGATAGCCCCTGGGGAAGTTTAAAGGTTCACCCTGAAGGCTAAACATGGATTTGCAATCTCTGGCCCAGTGAAATCTCTTTTTGCATCGAGGACATGGCGTGCAGGGCAAGTTAGGGGTTGAGGGAGTTATTGGGGCGCTTTTCCTATTGGGGCATTTTTTTTTTAAATGACCTTCTTTGCCGCACCCAAAGCAAGATCGTCCCCTTCCCCCTGAGACCTGTTGGAGGGCACATTCTAGTGCAGCCATGTCCTCATGGCGAGAAGCCTGCAAGGCTGATGTCATAACTTTAATCTGATGAGAGGGGGACCCTACATCTTGGGTGGCTACAACCCATCTACTAATCTAGTAATTTAGTAATCTAAAGATTACTCTCGGGTAACCAGGGAGCAATCTTGAGTAAACAGCCCCATGTCTGGAGGACCTGGTTATCAGATAGATTAAGGCCTTTACTTTTGAGCAGAATCTGTAGTGACCCTAAGGCAGGATTTGGCTTAGATAAGGATTGTCCCATGTTATAAAGTTGAGGGAAGAGTATCCATAAAATCAGGGTAACAGTAATACATAAGAGTACAACACAAGCACAAGGTCCCAAAAAATAGCTAAACATGTAGAATTTTTCTAAGATGGTGCCCCCACTCAAATGAGGGGGCAGGACACTTTGAGAGTTCTCCAGGTTTGCCAATGTGGTGAGCCTCCTCTAGGTTTGCCCACGTGTTGAGTTTCCTTTTCAGGTCTACCCACGTGGTGAGTTTCTTTTTTAGGTTTGTCCACGTGGTGAGTCTCTACCCACGTGGTGAGTTTCATTTTTAGGTCTGCCCACGTGGTGTGTCCGCCATGAAATGGTGTTTAAAAATGGTGGCACCGCAGAAGCAGTCTGTCAGAAACCCGGAAATGAGAAGAAAGAGAAAGGAACAAAAGATGTTGAAGTTTGGGACGGAGTTTTTATTTAAACGAGGACGCAAAATGTTTAAAGTCTCCTCTAGGACTACCCACGTGGTGTGTCCGCCATGAACTGGAGTTTAGAAATGGCAGCACTGCAGAACCCGGAAATGAAAGCAAAGAGAAAGTGGTGAGTTTCCTCTAGGTCTGCCCACGTGGTGTGTCCGCCATGAACTGGTGTTTAGAAATGGCGGCACCGTAGAACCCGGAAATGAAAGCAAAGAGAAATTGGTGAGTCTCCTCTAGGTCTGCCCATGTGGTGCGTCCGCCATGAACTGGCGTTTAGAAATGGCGTCACCATAGAACCCGGAAATGAAAGCAAAGGTTAGAATATTAAATATGAAGATTACCTGAAAAGAAAGAGAAGGGAAGTTGAAGCAAGCACAGATTACAGAAGCAAAGGTTAGAATATTAAATATGAAGATTACCTCATAACTTATGAGGATACACCCATCAGCAGTACAATTAGCCCGTCAGCTTAATTTTGAGTTTTTTCTTTGTCACGTCGGCAGTCCCTAGTCCGTTTTGTATCCTCACGTGTCCTCACATGGGGCACCAGTTGTTGCGCCCCACGTTTGGGCGCCAGATGTCGGGTTTTTTCCCTCCACCACCGGCAGGTAGAGCGGAAGAGAGAGAGAACCGGGCCAGTTGCTTCTCTCGAGGCTGAGCGAGAAGGCGGGTGTCGGCGACTCAATCCCCTCCCCTGCCAAAACACCGGGGAGAAAAACCACATTGAGTTGTGGAAGTCCGTCTAAGGCAGGAATCTCTCCTTTATTGTCATGGGGAGGTATTTATATATTTTGAGCTAGGGGGCGGGAAGAGAGGATGGGAGAAAGGTATAAGGGCCAATAGTATTTCACCACGTTAGCAGCAGGTGGGTGGAGGCAGTTTCAGCTTAGGTGCTGAGTCACTTCAAGGACAGGTCACCAAACTCTACTCAGGCTCTGGAAGCTTGACTAGGCCTCACCGGGAGTAGGCCAAGACTGGCTGGGCTAACCACTCAGCTTCACACTGGGCAGGGCCCAACAAATGACTTAATCAAAGGCCATTTGGTTTTGTATCTGTAGCAGACAGCTTCAGGTTCGCTGAGATGAACTTCCAGACCAGGCACAGTTATAGAGGAAGGGATATTATTTATTGAAGCTTACAGATCCAGGGGAAGTTCCATAATGGCAGGTAAAGCGGCCTGCCTTCACAGGGCCAAGAACAGAGAGGAAAACCAACCAGGCACACAGCACACAGATCAAAACTACAGCCAAAAAGTCACAGCACACTTCAGGAACTCCTACTGGGCACACTTTGCATATCTTTAAAATGGAATCTCAAACCCACCACCACACCTTAAGACAGGCCCCAGTGACATTGCCTCTAGCAAGGTGATTGCAGATGCAAAGTATAAAGTAACAAAACATTGAATATATTGGGGGTCATATATTCAACATATCACAGTATCCAAATGTTTTTATAGGATTTCAATTAATAAATGACATTGATACCCTTAGCAAATTTCTAATCTTAGATTAGTAGCTGTAGCAAGTAAGAGATGCACTGGATGGAAATCTTTGACTCTAGTAGCAGATGTATCCTTTATTGGGTCTTATGCCATTATTAAGTTCATTCTATGCAGGAAGATATAAAAATTTGTTGTTTCCTACCATTCTTTCAACAACATACTTATGCATTGTAATTCATTCTTGTTGTTCACAAAGACTCAATATACTCCAAATCTCTCTGGGCAGGGGAATATTGGATTATTTTTATATTTTTAATGAAAAGATAATTACTTTCTGATTCAATTTCATTTGTGTTACTAGTTCTCCCATTCTTTATCTTCTTTCTTCCCTTTAACATCCATCCCCTAAACATATTTAGAATGTTAGATTAGGCAGAAATGTATTCATTTGGATATGTGTGTTTATAATCTTGTGTGTGTTTATGGGTCAACATATGGATGTTGGTTCTCTCCTTCTCCCTTGTTTTGATACAAGGTCTTTTTTATTGTTTCCTTCTGGGAAGATCACTCTACCTGGACCCTTAGCTCTGGGATTACAGATGCTTTTACATTAGACTTTACATGGTTGGTGGGAATTCAAACTTTTATACACAGTCTTGTTGAGCAAATGTCTTAACCAATAAGCCATTTCCCCAGCCCCTTAATTTTTTTTTCAATAACAAAATATTCTGGGTAAATTTGACATCTTACAGGGAATTGTGCAGAACAAAACATCCCACCAAATCAAGGGAATTAGCAAAAGACTTAGATGTCTATGAAGATTTTAATTTACAGACAAAAAAGCACATCTTAGGTAATTCTTTGATACAAATGCTTCAGAACACAAGGTCTTATGGATTGAACTCTATTGAGAAAGGATGAACAGTGCTAAAATAGTAGTAGGAAGACAGCACAGGTAACAAAAATATGACAGGGAAACTAAATATATGATAAAATGTGAGGAATATTCACTATTCATGCTGTAACCCAATGCAAGTTTAGTGGTTCAGAAATGGTTTTATTTTCTTACAATTCTGTAGTGTGTAAGTTTGATATAGATCACATTGAGCTGAAATCAGTGTAATGTCATGATTATATTAGTTTGTAGAAGCTATTTCTTGCCTTTTCCAGGTTTTACAGGATACTGGTATTCCTTGGCTTGTGCCTTCTTCCATCTTCTAAGCCAGCAACATTGTATCTCTGTGATTGTATAGTCTCATATCCTGACCACAGCTGGGAAGGCCATCCACTATTGAAAGCATGTGCAGATAATCCAGGATGGAACTTCTCTTTCAAAGCTTGTCTCCATTTAAACATTCAACACAGTCCACTCATCCACACAGGGTACCTTACAGGTTCTATGGATCAGAGCTTTACATCATTCTGTCTCCTTGAATCACATAGTAAGATTCATATTTGATTCCATTAAAATCAAAGTAGACATTATTGTAGAAAGTTTAGTCAATGTAGGAAACAGTTTTGAAAAGTTCCTTGCTAAAAAGTTAAAAATTACAAAAAGAAGATCACATATGAATGATAAAGAATGAAGTCCACTGTGTAAATATTTGGAGTTTCTGAAGATGAGATAAAAATTAGATGCTTCCTAGTGAAGAGAGTAGAATAGTTGAAATAAAAGTAATAAATAAAAAGTAGGGGGCTGGAGAGAAGGCTTAGCGGTTAAGGCGCCTGCCTTCTAAGCCTAAAGAACACAAGTTCCAATCTCCAGCGGTTCCAATCTCCAGGTCCCATGTTTAGCCAGATGCAAAGTGACGCAAGGGCGCAATGCCACACTTGACCACAAGGGGGCACACGCATCTGGATTTCGTTCACAGCAGCTGAGAGGCTGCTGGTGCGCCCATCTCTGTCTTCCTCTCCCTCTCTCTCTCTGTCTCTGTCTGTGTCTCTCTCTAAAAAAAAAAAGAGTAATAAATAAAAAGTAATCAAAAATAAATTCTTCCCAAGGTGAAAATAATCCATAATTACAGAAAGGATCTTTTTAATGTGAGACATGACAACTCAAAGAAATAAAACTTCACAGAAAATTCAAATCATAATTATAAAGATAAAATTATTTTACATAAAAAAGAAAAGAATATTATTAGGAAGGAAAAATTAAGATGGTTTCAGACTTGTTTGCTATATTGTCTGATTATTAAGACATTAGAACAAACATTTTTGGAATTAAAAATATTCTAGCCATCCCTCCAGCCCAATTCTAAATTATTTTATATTTCTTTCTAGTGTTTGGGAAACAAACAACTTTTACATGGATGAGGGAGTCTAAACATTATGTTTGTTTTGGGGACAAAACCCTTCTAAGATAAAAAATGTAGAATTATACAATGTGAACATAAAATCCGTGTGTGTGTGTGTGTGTGTATTTGTGTGTGTGTATGTGTGAGTGAGAGAGAGAGAGACTGATGGCTTGCTTTAGATTGCTAGATTATACAAATATCTCTCAATACATTTGCTAAGTCTAGTTAAAAATTAATGTCAAATGTAAAACTATTGCCTTTATAAGAAGAAAGAGGTAAAAGTTACTTCAGTGCTAAAAATCTAGATTTCAATAAAATTTTGGGAACTTCTAGCTTACTTATATAAGACATGAAACCTATCAACCTAAGTTTATGAGTGGATTTTAAAAATACACCCAAGAGCTTAATCAGCAAACTCCATCAGTGGTCTATATCTGAAACACTTCGTCTATCATATGCATTACATGTCAACCAGAAAAATCAAAGGTTTTTTTTGGCAGGTATATGTAAATTATATACACGAAGTATACCCCCCACTACCACACAGGGAATGACTAGGGCCTTTATGACCCCACAGTGAATACCATAACTACACTGAGGAGGGACCCTGGGAAATGGGAGCAGGGGTGAGGGAATAAAACTGTATAACCTTTTATAATATATATATCATAAAATAAAAAAAAAATTAAAATGCCAGTGATGTCAAGGTGGATAACTCCAGGGATAAGGTTACTTTCAGGTAAAGAGAACAAGTTTGATAAAGCCACTAAGCTTTTGCAGGATCACAGAATAGAGAACGGTTTGAGTGCTGGGATATACTATGCATGATTTTGGCTGAAGGTAAATGCGGTATGGACCTAGTTGTCCAAGATAATAAGTCTGATAGATGCCTTGCAAAGTAAATTGTATCCTGTGGACAATGAGGACCTTATTTAGATTTTAAATTGGTCAAACAATATTAGCAGACTGGTTCTTTTTTTTTTTTTGGTTGTGGTGACACACATCTTTATGAGAGAAAGGGGAAAGAATATGAAAGAAAGAATTGGTGTGCCAGGGCCTCAGCCACTACAGTTGAACTTAAGATGTGTGTGACATCTTGTGTGCAAGTGTGAACATGTGAGCTGGCGTCACCTTGTACATCTGGCTTACATGGGATATGGATAGTGGAACATGAGTCCTTAGGCTTTGCAGGCAAGCACTGTAACCACTAAGCAGTCTCTGAAGCCCGAGATTAGTTCTTTGCAACATAGTCTCTCCAACTTTTTGAAATATAGGAAACACACACATACTGTTTAGAATAATTTCCCTTAAAGGATGGTATATTACATAAAGTAATGTGGCATGTAAACTAATGTGTTAATTTAAAAAATGTCTGAACATCAACTCTAAGTTAAAAATGTAATGGGTTTTGACTTCCCAGGCATATAGAACATCAAGACAAAATAATGTGTATGTTTGCATGCTGCAACACTTTTAAATGTGATATGACTTATAAAAGTCTTTAAAATCCCCGTGGTTATAATTTAGTTGTTTTCATTTATATATTCATAAAACAATATATATAAATTATGCTTAGTATTGCTTTTGATAAAATTAACATGTATTTTCAATGTCTACAGGATAATCGGACTAAAGCTATATCCCACTTTCAACCTTCAGAGTTTAGATGATAATGAAAAAAAAATCAACCTATTTTCAAGTTTCAGGTGATAATGAACATCTGAATGTTTGGACAACATTATCTCTTATTTAATGTAGACCTTTATATTCAGCATATTATTTCATGAATGTGATCTTCTTTCACTCTTACTATAGTCTTTGTGGTTTCGTTATATAAAGAACTCTTTTCTTTCTCCCTTTTAAAGATATAAGTTCAGTCTATAGCTCAGAACATACTCTTCCCTGTAAAAGTGAACTCTGTGGATAGATTTTAAATTCAAATTACTTCCCTCCCAACTTAGCATGCTTGGATAAAGTACTTATTGAATAAGTATTATTTTTATACCTGTTCTAGAGGAAGGTTAGAAGAATTTCTGATAATGCTTGTGATGTGCATAATTGTTTGCCATATTAGTTGCCATTTTTACAAATAGTAACCTGTCAATTTATTGGTTATTGATATTATTGTCATGATGTATTGAGATCCAATGCCCATTATTTTCATTTTAAAATTCAAGTACTATAAAATAAAATGTTCTTACTTTTATATAAATTTCTGTTGAGGTAAAATGAAGCTAGACATGATATTGGACTACTTCTATAATTAATAGGCATAATTTTTTTTTCAAGGTAAGGTTTCACTGTAGTCCAGGCTGACCTGAAATTCACTGTGTAGTCTTAGGGTACTGCTGGGATTAAAGGCATGAGCCACCATGCCCAGCTGGCATAATATTTTTTTCCATGAAGTATGTGTGTGTTTCCTCACATCCCTTCAGGACTGTTGTATAATTATGATAGCTGGACATGTTGCCTTTCTGTAAATGAGAAGCTTCTGAGAACATATGTCCCCAAATTTTTAGATGAGGACTATAGACATATTATTATGATACTTTTGCCTTGTAAGCTATATTGACTTGTAGTTCACATAATATTGAACATTTATAATGTACAATTGAGTAGTTTTGGAATATTTACAGAATTGTGCAACCATTAACACTGTCTAATTTTGGAATAAGTTCATTATCTCAGAAAAAAATACTGTCCTCTCTAAAAGTTACTCTCTGTCTCTTTTGCCTGTAGTCTATTAAGTCACCACTAATTTATTTTCTCTCTCTTGATTTTTCCTGTTCTGGACATTTCATATAAAGAGAATAGTAGGGATAGTTCAGTTAAGAAACTCTTTAGACTGCCCATTTCACTTAGGATAATGTTTTCTAGGATCATCCGTGTTGTAACCTACATCAATGTTTGATCCTTTTTATGGCAAACAGTATTGTATTGTGGGGATATACCATGTCTTTTAAATCTGTTTATTATGGTTTGTTTCCATATTTTGGATGTTAGAGTAATGTATTTTTTTAATATTTTATTTATTTATTTATTTATTTATTTATTTATTTACAGAGAGAGGGACACAGAGAGAGAGAGAGAGAGAGAGAGAGAGAGAGAGAATGCCATTCCAGGGACTCCAGCCACTGCAAACGAACTCCAGGTGTATGCGCCACCACGTGCATCTGGTTTACATGGGACCTGGAGAATTGAACCAGGTTCCTTAGGTTTCACAGGCATATGCCTTAACTGCTAAGCCATCTCTCCAGCCCTAGAGAAATGTTTTATAAAAATTCCTGTATATGTTTGGTGTATAGAGTTCATTCATTTTTCTTTTGTAAATATCTACAAACCGAATTGTAGTCCATATGATAACCCTGTGTTTGGAGTTTTAAGAAGTGACTTAAGTGTTTTCTTTTCTTTTTCTTCTTTTTCTTTTATTTCTTTCTTATTTTCTTTCTTTCTTTATTTTTTCAAGGTAGGGTCTCACTGTAGCTCAGGCTGACCTGGAACTTGCTATGTAGTCTCAGGGTGGCCTCGAACTCATGGCGATCCTCCTACCTCTGCTTCCTGAGTGCTGTGATTAAAGGCGTGCACCACCATGGCCAGCTTTTCTTTTCCTTTTTATTGTTTAGAAACTTTGTTATATGGACACATCATGTGTGGGTCCCATTCCCCTCCTCTCCGCCACTATTCGACTTAGAGCCCTCCTGATTGTGGTTTCTGATATCCACTATGGGGCTATGGGTTATGAGAGAAGCAGTCAGTCAGTGTGGGTGGGGCAATGCCTCTGAATACTACTCCTGCCCATCTTGTGGCTGTTATAATCTTTCTGACTCCTCTTTTGCAATGTTCCCTATGCCTTGATAGGTGTGTTATAAGTCTACTTTACTGTAAGGCTCTCAGCAACTTCTGAATTCCTGTTTTGACACAGTTTGAGTTTCTTCATTATCTATCACCATTTCCCTGGTACAAGTATTCAGGCTGTCTGTGAGCCCAGCACTCTTGCTTAACTTGCCATTCCCTCTCTAGTTTCACCTGGACCCTTGGCTGATGTTCAAGAGGTGGATCAACTCGTGATCGAGAGTCAGCTATCATTTTTTTGTTGAGGCAAGCCTAGCATCAAAAGGCAAGCCCCTTTTTATGCAAGAGAGATGAAGGAGAGAGAGAGAATTGGTGCACCAGGTCCTCCAGCCACTGCAGTTGAATTCCAGACACATGCACCCTCTTGTGCTCATGTGTGACATTGCATGATTGCGTCAGTGCATCTGGATTACGTGGGACCTGGAGAGCTGAACATGGGTCCTTAGGCTTTGCAGGCAAGCACCTTAACTCTTAAGCCATTTCTCCAGCTCAGGGGTCAGCTATCTTATTGTCATGTTGATAGATTTTGTTTTCCCAGGTTTTTACTGCCTTTTGGAAAAAAAAGAAAACAAAGAAAAAAAGAAAGAAAAAGGAAAAGAAAAGAAAAGAAAATAGATTCTCCAACAGACCGAGAGAAGCATGGGTTAAAAGGGATAAGCATAGTTAATAGTTAATTGGCCAAAGACTAGGAGGAGCTTCTCAGTGGAGTCTGAGACCCTTGTCTCCATAGAATCCTGTCTTTGTTCCCAGTACCAGCTATGAGTTCCTTCCCACTGAGCTTGTCTTATTCAATCAGAGAGCCATTGGTTACTCACATAGGCTAAGTACTACTATTGCACAGGCGAGTACAACTTGTTGAGCTGGTTGATTTCATATCTAGCAGGATATGCTGCTTGTTCACAATGCTGATGGCCATTTTCTCCCAGCAGCTCATGTAGCACTTTCCAGCACTGTGAGGACTAGCCGTCAGGGAGCTGAATTACTTCTAAGTGCCATGACAGCATGTGGTATCCTCAGCATTACAGTCTTACCTTTTAGCTGTGGCAGATGTATATTTTCATATTCATATGTTTGAGTACATCATGTGTGCTACAGTGCATGTGTGGAAATCAGAGGATGACTTTTGACTCTTCAATCATTACCTGCATTTTAGAATTACCTAAAAATTGCAAACTATTTTTAGTGGTCTTATTAGAATTAGTAAAATTTGTCTTCTTAAATTACTAGTGTTAAATTTTGAGTTGTTGTTGTTATTACTATTACTATTATTATTATTATTATTATTATTATTATTATTATTATTATCATACAGCAAATTGGAACCATATGAGAGTAATTTCAATGTAAAACTAAAGAAAATTTCATTGTTTGGCAAATAAAATATATTAATCCTGATAAATTGAACAAAAATAAATAAATTAGGTAGTAATTGATTATTTTTCCTTCTTAATTTTATTTTTTAATTTTTTAAACTTTATTTTATTTGTTTGAGAGGGACAGAAAGAGAAAGAAGCAGATGAAGAGAGAGTGAGAATGGGTGCGTCAGAGCCTTCAGCTGCTGCAAATGAACTCCAGACGCATGTATCACCATGTGCCTCTGGCTTATGTGGGTCCTGGGGAATCAAACCTGGATCCCTTGGCTTTACAGGCAAGCGCCTTAAGCACTAAGCCATCTCTCCAGTTCCCCATTCATTCTTTATAGTAGAAACATTTCCCACTGATTTTTAGATAACATTTCAGGACATATTGGGTAAAGAAAATTTATGTAATGTAGGTTTCCTAGTATAGAATTTCACAAAATCCTTGGTAGCGATTTGCACTGTTTGAAAATGGGCTATAAGATGCATCATTTTCCAAGTAAATTCTGGCAGTAGAATCTGGTTTGGATTAAATAGATAAAAGCATTATCAAACCAAGAATCACTTAGAATGCTTTTATTGTATCTTATTTTATAGATAATTAGGGAACTGGAGATCATCCATTTAATATTTCCATATACTCTTACTCTAAATTCCAGTAAGTAAAAGCAACCAAGAGTATTATTTTAGGAGTGTGGAAGTGAATCTTCCAGGAATAAAAGCACAGCATGCTCACTTAGGACCTTGGTTTGGGAAACATCTTAGTCTTTGGCTGCTCTCCAGAGTTTAGTTTTAGCAGCATCAAGGACACAACGCAAGGTGTGTCTATTTGACAGAACATTTGGCAAAGGTGTTCTGATTTGTGCTTTGCTTCCTTTCACTTATGTTTTCTGGCAATAACCTTGTGTTTTGAACATAGTTTTTTTTTTTTTTTTTTTTTTTTTTTTTTTTTTTGTTATAGAAAGCACATTGTATTAAGGAAATGTTTTTACTTGCATTTATTTTTGTGGTAACTGTCTTCATGTTTTAATCTATTTTTTTTAAACCTGGGTACTGATGATTCAACTCAGGTCCTCATGCATGCAAGGGAAGTACTTTACTGGCTGAGCTATCTCCCCAGTGCTATGTTGTGGTATTTGGACAAATCCAAATAAATGAAGCAATAAACAAAAGCTATGAAGCTTATCTGATAGTATTGTGTTATTGTATATTTATTTGTTGCCATATTTAATATGTAGTTTCTTGATATATGGTATATTGTTATACTTTATTACATTATAATAGTTTGGTAATTATAAATTGCTTTTAATCTATGTTACCACATAGTAATTAGTGAACAAAAATCAATTATCTAACATTATTTTTACTAGCTCTTAATTAATTGACACATTATTCCACATGTATTGTAGAGAAAGTACTACATAAAATGAAAGATTATTGGTTCCGGTTTCTCCTCTTCTGTTCTTTCTCAACTCAGAACCCTTCAATTGATCATCCTTTTACTCAAGATGAAATCTAATAATCTTAAACAGGTCTGTATTTTTCTATACGACCTGTCCTTTTTTGTTTGTTTGTTTGTTTTTTGAGGTAGGGTCTCACTGTAGCTCAGGCTGACCTGGAATTCACTATGTAGTCTCAGGGTGGCCTCGAACTCATGGCAATCTTCCTACCTCTGCCTCCTGAGTGCTAGGAATGAAGGTGTGTGTCACAAAGCCCAGGGACCTGTCCTTTTATTATTTCAAATTTTATCTCTGTTCTTATCTTCCTTTATTTGTTCCAGGGTTAGAACCTAACTCATTATTTTCCTTTGAACATGCCAGGCACACTCCCATTTCAGAGTTCATGGACTTACTATTGTTTTCTTTGAATTGTTCTTCCCCAAAATACCTGCTTTTGTAATTTCCTTATTTTCTTTTACATCTCTATTAAAAGGCCATGTTCTCCACATATGATCATCCATTTAGGAGGTTGGTCATCAAAAACTTCATATTTATTTTTCTGTATTGTAGCACTCATTAATATTTAATAAGTTACATATTTTACACTTATTTTTTGTTGATATTATCCATGTACTCAAATCTAGGGTACATGTTGTATTTTGAATGTGAAATGATCTAGATAGGTTCATGTGTCTGAACACTTGATCCCTAGCTGGTGGTGCTATTGTAGGATATGGGTCCTTTAGGATGTGAAGCCTATGTGAAGGAAGTGGGTTACTGAAGGACAAGCAGAAGGTTGTATGTCATAGCCCCACTTCCTGCCTTCTCTTTGCTGCTTGGAGCTCAGAGATGTGAGCAAGCAGCCTCATGCTCATGCTGCATGTGACACCACTGAACTGTACCTTCCATCATGCCCTCTTTGCAGTGATGGACTGTTCCCTTAAACGTTGACTCAAAATAAATTCTTCTCTTAAGTTTATTCTTGTGAGGTATTTGGTCACATCCATAAAGAGAGCAAGCAGTGCATTCATTAGATGAGAGCGAAGAGTTTTATTTGTTATATTTTACTCTGTCTCTACAACCTGGAGTAGTCCCTGACTAATGATAAATAAATTTTTGGGTGAGCAGTAAATTCAATAAACATTTTTAAGTGCTTATTAAAAGCTATAAAAAGTACACATTTACTGTCTAAAAGAATATAATTTAATAAATAAATTATAATATATATATATATATATATATATATATATATATATATATTTTATTGCAGTGCTATGGAAACAGTGTGATAGAACTCTATAACAACTAGATTTAAATCAGACTATAGTATGCTCATGAAAGGCATCTTAAATAAAGAAGACAATTCTCTGCATCAGTTGAAATAGCATAGAATATACTGAGGGAACAAACCAGCTCAGAGCTCAACATCATGACTCCATTAATGTTTATTTCTCATGTAGGCTATTTGCTCAGAATTGGTTCTTAGGAGTCTCACAGCCCTAAGACATTAAGAGTTTCACCTTAAAATACTTCTGTGATCACTGCAACAGTGGAAAAGTAGATGGGGTTAGTATATATTGATGCGAGGAATTTCAATGGCCAAAGCTTAGTTCCAAATGAAAGATTAGAATAACAATATTGCTTCCTACCCAGAATGCAAGGGTGGTTAGATTATTAGAGTCAAATAATTGTCATACCTTTCCATTGTTTTAAAGGAAGAGCTGTAAACGTGCAAGTAAAGCAGTATTCAAAAGCATTTTCCAAAAAGAGTATAGAGTAACGACAGACACCGTAGATCAGGTATGATAATTTCTGATAACTGTGTGTAATTCAAAATAGTTGGAACACAGTATGTGCAGCGGGGAGGGTAAAGACAAGACAAAGAAGGGTGATGAAAGAAGGGCCAGACTGTACTAAATGATGTAGATGATTCTGGAAGTGTTGTGGAGATGTATTTGAAGGAAGGAAGACTGGTATCATAAAATACATTATAATACTAATGTAATAAATAGATGAGGCCCAAGGTAGAGGCGCTGACTGTTAAGATAGAAAAGGGGGAAAACAAAAGTAGAAATGCCAGGATGCTATATATGATAATTACCTTCACATATGAGGCAAGATCATTTAAGTGGAAATACTGGTTTTGGTAGAGTTTGTTTCTTATGATACATATACATATTTGTGTGTATTGTTATGCATGTGAAAAATAATGAGTCACAGCAAGCTTGCAAACTGAGTGATTATTACCTGGTATTCTGTTTATAGGAATTTTGAAATAATCCCATATATCCAGCCAGGAATGAAGATGGATGCAGGATTTGAGGACAGCTGCAGATGAGACTAGCTAGAAAAGGGAGATCCAGCAGCAGATTTGGAGTTCAGGGATTATTGAGCAGTGTTAGACGCTTATAAAACACCTGATTACACATTGTACTACAAAAATTGTTTTGGGAAGCTCACTTTTATTTTTTGTTAAATTGTTTACTATTCAGCAATAATTTGAAAACATATCCCTTAATAGAATTCTGTGTAAATAGAATTCTGTGTATGCTGTTTTTCCTAAGAAGGGCCCATGAGATAGAGTCTAACCCCTAGATAAGAATCTTGGATAATACTATAATAAAATCCTAATAGCTTCATAATTGAAGATTTTTTTTCTAAAACTTAATTTTCCTAAGATCATGTAAGGTGAGGAGACAATTGAGGGTGAAAGTCATTGGTGGTTATCTTGAATTTTGCTTATCACATATGACATAATAATACATGTCAACAATTTTTATTTGGACAAGTACTCTATGATAATTTAATTAATTTTGATTTTTTTCTTTTCTGCAGGGTGAAAGATGGAGATCTATATTAGGGTGGTTTAGGTTCACAGGAATATGGGGAAGAAAGTATAGAGATAGTCCCTATACCTTCTATCATAACACATGGATCATCTCATTATTGCCCACATCCCCCAGCAGAGTAGTGCATTTGCTAGAATTTGTGAATGTATCCTGTTATATCATTCCCCCTAATTCATATATTACTGTAGAGTCCACTGTGTTGTAAATGCTGTTTACTTGGACAGATGTATGATGACTTGTGTTTATGAGAATATATACACTGTTGGAATCTTACATGGACTGAATGTTCTTCTCTCCTTGTCTTCCAACAACCACTCTATAGTTAGAATGATAGACTACATTGCATTTCTAGTTTTGAATATCATCTATTCACGTCAATAGCCATTTTATTGGGGGTATTTTTTGCAGTTCTTCATCTATTCTAGATGTTAACCCTGTGTCTTAAGTGTCGTTCTTAAAGTCTTCCTCTCATTCCTTAGGTTGATGGTTCACTCTGCTGATAGACTCCTTGGCTATGTGGACAGTTTACAAAGTTTCATGTGATCCTATTTGTGTATCCATAGAGTTGTTTCCTGTGCTTTTGGAGTCCTTTTCAGAAACTCCTTTTGGTAAATACAAAAGAGTGTCATTGCTGGTTCATGTTCTATGTGTATGGTGAGTTTTGTAAGAAACTGCCTCATTGTTTTGTGTTCTCACCAGCAATGAGTATGCCCTTCTGCTTATTTGTAGAAGGTATGTTTCAGGATCCATAGGGGGTGCATGATACTGGATTGATGAAACCCTACATATATTTTTTCTATATATGCATACTTCTATTAAATTAGATATAGTAAGATATTAGAAGAATAACCAATAATAAGAGAAAATTAGAACAGCTGTGTTAATATGTTACAAGTTATTGCTCCAAACATTATATATTTTTATCTTCTACTTAAAGAATGCTTTATTGAGTATCTTTGTTATATCTGGACTGCCAACATAACTATTTTTTGTGTTGGGGCCATTACTAAATAAAGTAAGGATATATATGCAGAAGCACTGAGGTACTCCATGACAGATGACATAATAATCAAGATGTTTATTAAAGGAATATGGTCTGGTAAGATATACAGTGCGGATACATTGAACAAAAGGATGACTCATGTTACAGGCAGGATGAAATGTGAAAATATGGGATTTTATCTTATGGGATGTTTCAGGAATTCAATACATTTACAGGTGGTTAATGCTGAATAAGTAGAACTTTAAAAATTGAAACTATAGAGAAAGGAATGAGAGCAGAGAGACAGAAAGGTAAGGTGTAAAGGGAAAGGAGAGGCAGCATACTGTATTTCTGTGGTCATGACTCAGTTTTTATTTTTGTTTTCTTCCCATTAGGTGGGCCAGAATGGCAGTAGTTGGTCTGGAGTTGCTTATTTTCCTATTGTTGTCTGAAAAGTTGAGCTCACTTCATTTGGTTACTTTTCTTTCCCCATGTCAATTAGGCTCTGATTAACCAGTTTCTTCTGGGAGAAGAACTTCTTAAGGAGGACAGAATGCTCTGATGTATTTCAAATTTTCTCCTTTGTGCCCCTTCCCTGGTCAAAACATGGGAAGTTTTCCTTAGTATTTACTATCAGATCAACCTCCTGATCAATCTCCTTAAGATGAAATTTAAAGAAGGATGGGGTTCCTCTGTCTGTGTGAGCCTGGAGGTTTTCATTCTTTTTTTGTTTGCAGTGAGCATCTAGCAGTTGGTCAATTAGTTTATTTTCTTTTCTTACCTCTGGCTGCTGCAGAAGTTTCTACTTGTAAGTCTCTGTCCCAGTAAGCTGTGACTTCCTGTATAAACTTGCAGTGAAATGTCATTTTCAAAAAGAAAATATAAAAATGTTTCAAATATTTATATTTTTCTTAAATTTTTTAAAATATTATTTCAAAGGTATTATTATAAAGATTCATGCTAAAATGTGTTTCTTATCTTCAATTATGAGTTAAAAAACAGGATTATTTTAAATATTGGGATGATACAATTTGTGTATGAGCCTTTTTTTTTTTTTTTATCTAGAAGCATTCCGTTTTAGAAAATAAATATTTTGAATACCCATTAGGTACATTTAATGTCAGCATGTAAGTAATACTTTATAAGTCCAGAGCTTCCAGCCTTTTATTAGCAATAAGATAGCATACATAATTTGGCATCTTGAAACTTATCCAAACATACTTTTATTGAAGCCACTTAGCTAATGATAAAAGATGGCTAAAAGATCAAGTAATAGCTGTAGCTGTACAAGTACAAATTATTAAGCTGTTACAGGCTCTATATTCGAATAACATTAATTCCTAAGAACTTTACATATAAAGGGAACTCATCGATTTTTAATGAGTATGAGTTCAAATTCAGGAGTTTTATTTCAATTATTTTATAATCTAAGTAATTTGAGTTGTGTGATGCCTCAACAGGAACTTTTTAACCACCATGTTGTGGCAATACTGATAACACTTATTACTGTGTACCTTGAGAATCATATGATTTATCTAATTTCACCATTGCAACATAAACATAGATATTCTTACTGTATCCATTTTATAAATGGAAAATGAGCTTATCAACAGCTAAAATGTGTCAGAATCAGAAAGGAAAAATAATGGAGGAATTAACTTGCCTTATCAAGTTAATATTCCTATAAAAGATTGTTTTAGGAATATTTTAAAATTCAAAGCATCTTTTCAGATTTCACTTTTCTTTTGTCCTTTACTTTTTGACATTTTAAAGCATATATAATACATTTTATTTGTATGTACCCCACATTACCTTTTCCTCACCCTCTCAGTCTCATCATACTCCATCTCATCAGTTACTAATGGTTATGCCCTGTGAGAGAAAGACTCCCGCTCCTTGGCAATCCTTAACTGTCATTAACTTATTAGCAAGGGAGTAACCTCCCAAGCCCACCCTTATGTATATCAGGATGTTGACTGGCACCATCATGTGGAGATAACTTTATCTGATGTAAGTTCATGGGTGCAGTGGCCTCATTTTATATCGTTTGTCTAATTTGGCATCAAGTATAAGTATTTTAATTTAACATAATTATTTTTAGAGATATTTACTCAAAGATATGCATCCAGAACTACTATGTTTCTGATATTGTTCTTAATGTTTGCAATTCTTCAGGATATAATATTAAGATCCATGTTCTTTTGGTACTAAATTCTGGTCAAAGTCAGTAAAATACTAAACAATAGACTTAATTTTAATACAATCAACATTTTAAAACCTGTAGTGGACAGATTTGAAGCAAAATTACCTTTATGTTAGAATACCAGTAATCTAATTGCTCATATCAATTTGTGGTACCTATATGAAATTATTAAGATAATACAATAGCTGGCTGTGGTGGTGCACACCTTTAATCCCAGGACTCAGGAGGCAGAGGTAGCAGGATTGCTGAGAGTTCGAGGCCACCCTGAGACTACATAGTGAATTTTAGGTTAGCCTGGACTAGAGTGAGACCCCACCTCGAAAAACAAAAAGAAAAGAAAAAAAAGAATACAATATTGAGCGCTGTGAAATAGCTATTTACTTTCAATAATTAATTTGCAATTTACCAGTGCTGGCTTTAATGTAGAGAAACCTCTCTTCTCCTCCTTCCTTACACACCCAAGATATAGCACTCCAAGGAAGCAATTAAATGTGGTCCATGGCTAAAACAAAAACGAAAGTGAATTTTAAAGAGGTCCTAGAATATATTTCTCCAATAAGGGATATACATTTACATTTGAGTTCAGTTTTATCATGTTAAAATAATTGTAAAAGCTCCTAATTAAGGATTCAATTTTGTTCTCTGTGTTTGCAGTATATGGAGAGAATGCGTAAGAAGATGAGAATGAATTATGTTTGGACTCCATAGGAGCTATTGTTTCAGGAACTTTTCAGAGTACCAACACTGTAATTCAGGCAATTGACTAAGTGTTTCCCTATATTGTTAAAACAGAGGATGCCATTTTTCTGTCTGGTTTCTCTCTTACTTTCCAAGAAATCTTGGTACTCTTAATATTGGTTATTTCTTTATATAAGCACATCTATTATAACATACTGAACCTTATACTTTATAGACCATTAGTTATTAATTCTTAATTCTTGTTAGTGTTTTAAGGAGTCAACAATGTATGCAATTAAAGGATTTCATTATTGAAATAGTCATTATATGGTACAGTGAGAAGTTGAAATGTTTAATCATGAGATCAAAGAAGGAAAAGTTAAGGGCAAGAGAAGAAAGGTTTTAAGATCAAACTCAGATACAACTTGAGTATAAGACTAGTACTGTGTTGAGAGGCATAGGCAGAATTTCTGTAGAGGACAGAATCTGTATTAAGAGAAAAGTCCAGTTCTGCTGGTGACTGCATTTTTTGTACCATATTGAATAACATGTAAGTGTTTAGAACAGACTCTAAAAATTTTGGAAAAAAGTAGAGCTAAAAACAGTGATACATTAAAAAAATAAAATAAAATAAGACCACGGTTGGGGAGATAGCTCATTGGTTAAAGGTGCTTATAGGCAAAATATGACAGTCTGAGTCCAATTTCTCAGTAACCATGTAAAGCGAGATGCACTAAGTGGCACATGCATCTGCAATTCATTTGCAGTGTCAGGAGGCCCTGGTGCATCTATAATTTCTCATTCTTAAATAAACAAATAAAAATAAAAATATGACACACACACACACACACACACACACACACACACACACACACATATATATATATATGTATAATTTTCATACAATAATGCTCTCAATAAATATATAGTCCAATCTGACGTTATGCCCATGGCCAAATTACATGAACATTTTGGAATGTGAGCTTTGTTGTTAATAGCTTTAAGTAATTTCTTCAAGGAATGAGTGCTACTTCTTTTCCCTAAATTCCATTTTCTGAACTGAATGTACCAAGGCAAGAGTAAAATCTGGGGCTCAGAGTAACAGCAGACTTCCTAATGTATTGGTTTTTAAATGCTTTATCTGAAAGTAATGTCCTGGTTCATGATTTCTATGGCATTCCCTGTTTAGAAGGAGGCAGATGGTATGAAAACTGGACTCCCTTACTTAAAGGGAGTGTTGATATTTATAACCAAGCTTATCTCCAGCAAGATTTGTTTTTTGCAGCTGTTCCAGGTTGGAAAAAAAAATATTATATTAAAGTCCTGGCTTGCTGTTCTTTCCATATTTAGGGGGAAATCTTCAAAATGTGAAAAAGTGATGTTTGATTTTAAACATGAATGTAATGTAAACTGTGATATTTTCCATCTATATGTGAATTTTCTGTTTGTATGCTGTGATGTTCCTCTTTTTGTTTCTCTGATCTATTTCCTCGATGCATCACACTTGAGAAATAATTTACTCATCATTTTCTGTATTTCCTCAAAGTACTCTAGGAAATGTAGTAGATTTTTGTTCAGAGTTAGCTTAGACTATTAAACAAACCACATTCTAATTTCCCATTTTGATATTTTTGACACTTTTCTTTCTGTTCAGAGCATCTTTTTCAAGAGTAAATTCACTCTTTGATTTTCCTTACAGTTATTTACTTTAAGGTATACCTTTTTTGTCTTTTGTCTTCTGCTGTTTGCTTCTATTTATAATTATAAACACTTCTGTTTTTTTGCTGGATGTATTTTAGATGCCTTCATTTGTAATTTGATTCAGAATTAATTGCATTTTATATCCTAAACAATACACAGAGTTATCTAGTTTGGTACATAGTAACATTAATGAATGAATATCTATGCCTATAAATGCACATAATCTTTGACACGGGTATATTTATATATATCCTCACACATTTATAATATTCCATAAGAAAGAGTGGTTTGTGGTTAATATTTAGTGAATAAGTATGCTGATTATTGATTAAATTGAGGATAGCAAGCAGTATACTTGTTAAATTTAATCAAACTCCACTATTTAGCAGTTGTTTTCTTAAATATGAAACATTGTACAAATTGTGAATGTATATTAAATATGTTTTTCTTGTAAATTTAGAAACCCAAAATTTTACTTAAAAGTTTGGTTCCATCTGTCAACCCCCAGTTTCACCATTTCTTTTAATGTCCTAAAACCAGCCTTCACTGCAATCTCTGAAACCAATTATTATTAATGAGAAATAGTTCAATTACCACCAAGGAGATTTCTCACTTTTTTATAAATAAATATTTTAAACTTCAATCTTCAGTTTCCAAATAAAGAATCACTTAATTCTTTAGTCACAGTGTTTTTGAGATAATTCATTTAGATTATTCTACATCTTCTTGTATACTTTTTTGTTCTTCAAAATGATATTCAGAATTAGAAGCATAATGGTGAAGAATATGGGAACTTTCAGTTAGTGTATCACTAATTTTCAAGGCAGGCTTGCTTTTGCTCTATAAAATAATAATGCACTACACAGATGTCATTCTTTCTTTACGTGTTTGTTGTACATGAATTTAGAAAAAAAATTAAATTTAATTTTCACAATTGAGAAACAATTAGACCTGAAATAGTTAAAGCTTCTAGAATTCCATTAGTGCATACATTCACTGTTTGGTAACATAGAGGTTCTTTAGAAGGGTATGACTGCATACATTCACTGTGTGATAAGAGTAGTGAGTCCCTAGAATGCTATTACTGTGCACATTCACTATGCGATAACACTACCGATTACAGCTATGTAAAAGTGTTGCAAACCTCTTATTTCTGGTTTGCCCGTTACTGGTGTATGTTTGTTTGCAGTGAATACCTGGATGAATGAGTGCTCTGGTCAAATAATAGAATTTCTGGTTTTCTTGTGTGTTTTGGCTTGTATTTAAGCAATCCTTTCTCTAGGATACTATTTTAAAACATATTTAATAATATATTTAATATTGTACTTCTTCCTCTATTCTCTATAATAGAGTTATGTTAGTTAAAACACTGAACTTTTCCCTATTAACTTTTTTCTCATTATTTTCCATTTTGTAAACTTAATACTCTTTATTGTATTTCTCTAGTTGTATAATTTGGTGGTTTTATAAATGTGTAATTTACATTGTAGTTTGAAAATATAGACTTTAATACCACAATTGGTTTGAAAACTACCACTTTGAGAAATTCTTATATTAGTGTATTGGTAATGATGATATCACATGGGATTCCCATATAATGAATGCTTTTAATGCACTTTCTCTACAATTGAATATGTACTAGTTGTTTGTATACTTTTGGCATCAGCTTACTAATAAGGCTATTTTTAAATAAGTAATGCAAAATAACAAAATTACTAGAAACAAAATAACCATAAAGGACATTCTGATGATTTTCCTGAGCTATTTGTTTCCTCTTACACATTTCAGTTATGCTTTGTTCATGTTTTTCAGAGGTTTAAAGAGATGTATGTTGAAAGATTATGTAGTAGTATTATTAGCTCATCCTAGTATGCAGAGATATGTTTTCAGGCATGAAAACAATTATTCTAGCACATATGCTTATGCATGCTAATCTTTTAAGTTGGGAACAAATTTAGGGCTTTTTAAAAAAATTTTTTTTAATTTTTTTTTTTTTTTTTTTGGAGACAGTGAGAGAGACAGAGAGAGAGAGAGAGAGAGAGAGAGAGAGAGAGAGAGAGAGGGAGAGAGAGAGGGAATGGGCATTCCAGTGGCCTCTCAGTCACTGTGAAGGAACTTGAGATGTGTGCGCCCCATTGTGGGCAAGTGCAGCATTGCACCCTTGTGTCACTGTGTCTGGCTAAAAGTGGGACCTGGGGAATGGAAAGACTTAGCAGGCAGGTGCCTTAACTGCTAAGCCATCTATCCAGCCCCAAATTTAGGAAATTGTAAGAGGAAAAGTTGTATGATTATCCAGTCATCCAGTCTTTATTAAAAAGTTATGGCTAAACTAAGGCTTTATACCTTTTGGTCTGGTCTATTTTCTTATTACTCCATATTTGTCAAGGAACTGATATTAAATGTTTTGGAAACTTGTTCTTGTTCAGCTTGTTATTCTTGAAGTAGTTAGCTATCCAGAGAGATGGTAAAAAATAAGTATCATTTCTTAAAATTGAAAACTCAAAGTAGATGGTACATAAAAAGTAACTTACAGTGAGCAAAGCAGTACTCGTGTTAAAATAGATCAAGGAAGCTCAGTTTACAGTATGCCATTGCATTAGTTACTAATGCCAGACAAAATGCCTGACAGACATCAGTTTGAGGGAAGAAGGATGTATTTTTGGTTTACAGTTTCAAGTGGACTGTATTCTATCGCGGTGGGAAGAGCATGGCTACAGAAGCTGAGACATCTGGTCACATTGAATCCACAGTCAGGAAGCAGAGCAGAGTGATAAATGCTGGTGTTCAGCCAGCTGTTTCCTCTTTATGCAGTCCAGGATTTCATCCCATGGAATGATGCCACCCACAGTTCAGATAGGTCCTCACAACTCAATTAACATGATTAAGGGAATGCCTCACAGGCAGGTCCAGAAGCTAACCAAATTTACATAATCCCTCACAGGTGGTTTAAATTTCTGTTAAATTGACAATCAATGTAAAGTATCATGTATTACAATTATAGATTTTATAGTCAAAAGTGTGATAATTGTGGTTTTAAAATTTTAGATTGAGATGAGGTGGCCAAGTGGCTAAAGTGATGGATTGCTAAAATATTAGATTAGGGTGAATTAATATATACATATTTATCCTAGAATTTCACAGTAATCTTGAATTTTAACAATTTGCTATATGCAATCTGTTTTTCTAATTATATATACATTATATGTGACTGCATATTGAAATGATGTTTTTAGTTTTCTATCTAAAATCTTTATCCTTTATCTTCTAAGAACTCTGATTTTCATCCACTATGTAGCCCTTTCATGGACAGCCATGTTTAGGGAAACTAGATCCAATGGCCACATTAATGGTCATTGTGTGTTTAAGAGCAGTCATACTTTCTTTATCATAGAGTGGAGGCTACACTTCTGTAAAGTATAAAGTAATGTGATAAGCTTCTATGGGATAGCTAATCTTTGATACTTCCATTATTTCCAAGTTTATCCATCAACATGTTTGCTATATGGAAGTTTTAGTTCAAATAGATTTATTTATTGTCCCATGGAAAATTTGTAAATGTAAAAAATTAGCTATTAAATAGTATATAAAAATTAAGTGTGAAAAATTTTCATTGATAAAAATATGACAGGTTTGAGCCAGGTGTGGTGGTACATGCCTTTAGTCCCAGAGCTTGAGAGGCAGAGGTAGGAGAATTTCTTGCCCTTATTTGAGGCCACTTTGAAACTACCATAGTGAATTCTAGGTCATCCTGGGATAGAGCTAATGCCTACTTCAAAAAACCAAATATAAATAAATAAATAAATAAATAAATAAATAATATAATAGGTTTACTAGTATCAGAAAAGAAAGTTATTCATATAAATGTAGAAATGACAGGCCTAGAATCAACTTTGTGGTGCTTGATTGAAAGTACTGATTTCACAACACCATGTTTGTTTTTGTTATTTTTTAGTTTTTTGAGGTAGGGTCTCACTCTACCCCAGGCTGACCTGGAACCCCACTATGTAGTCTCAGGAAGGCTTTGAGTTCACAGCAATCCTTCTACCTCTGCCTCCCGAGTGCTGGGATTAAAGGCGTGTGCCACCATGCCCAGCATTACCATGTTTTTAAAATTACTTATTTATTTGAGAGAGAAAAAAATAGGCATATGTGTGTGTGTGTGTGTGTGTGTGTGTGTGTGTGTATAGAGAGAGGGAGAGAGAGAGAGAACAACTGGAAATGAAATCCAGATTCATGTGCCACCTTGTGCCTCTGGTTTACATGGGTACTGGGGAATTAAAACTGAGTCTTGGGCTTCACAGGTAAGTACCCTAACTGCTAAGCCACCTCTCCAGCCCCTCACCATGTTTTGACTTGAATGTAAAGTATCTTCCATAGGCTCAAGTGTATGAGCACTGGGTCTCCAGCTGGTGATACTATTTTGGGAGATGGTAGAACATTTAGGAAGAGGTCTACCTAAAGGAAGTGTGTCACTTGGGATAGATCTTATGAGTAGCCTCCTCAGGCTCCTGCTACCCCAGCTATAAATGCTCCCTTCAACATGCTTCTTCTACTGTATAGACTATTTCCTTTCAAACTGTAAGCCAATATAAATTCTTTTGCCCTGAATTTTCTTCTTCCAAGTATTTATCAAAATGATGAGCAAAGTACCGAGTACACATACATCAGTGCACATATTCCCTGGCTCTGTTCATTTATAAGGCCTGGTAGAAGGATTCCTGCATTTGAAGAAAACATATTTTGATTGTTATTTATTTTTCCTTATTGGAGAGAGAGAGAGAGAGAGAGAGAGAGAGAGAGAGAGAAACAGGTAGATAGAATGGGTGCATTAGGGCTTCAGCCACTGCAAATGAACTCTAGACACATGTGGCACTTTGTGTATCTGGTTTATATGGGTACTGGGAAATTGAACCTGGGTCCTTAGTCTGCACCAACAAGCACATTAACCATTAAGCCATCCCTCCAGCCCTGACCTGGAGTTTTAGAAACCATTTTTGAGTAAAAAGGAAACTAGGTCTCTTAGGGAAGTGGCAGGTTCCAAGACAGGATTAGGTAATGTATAAGATACAATACGAATATTTTTGAATGTCAGTCAAGAAGGAAATGCAGAAGTGATTAAAACCTCATGGTGGTACATCAGAAGGACAAACTACCATTGACAAATTTGGGACAAGTTGAACCTCAAAAACTACAAATTATGTGAATGAATTCTTACTCATTGAACAAAACATTTTGTATGAATATATATTGCTATACACATAAATATAAAAAGAATGTTATATAGTAGAATGCTGGCTAACAAATGTAGTAGAATAAAATTTGCACATCATAATTTTCATACTCTCTGAGTTTATTTACTGCAACATCAGTAGAAGCTGAAGTAGTCATTGCAAATTTGATGAGGAACAAGGTGTGTTTTATATAGTTTCTAAGCTTATCGTGAAACTTAATAATTGCTAAGAGGAAAGTTTTCAATTCACTGTTGTGAAGTGTAGGCAGATACTTTAATCAAGTGATCACATAGTACCACTAAAGACAGCACCCAAAAAGAAAAACACTAGTATTCGTGACCTTCCTATCAGTTCATTTTTAAAAATATGAAGAAGAATGAAAAACAAAAGTCAAAATTGAAATGAGAAATATAGTTGGCCATGCTTTTTAACCAAGATTTTGGATATATGACTAAAAAAAAAAAAAAAAAGGGATAGGGAGATAGTTCCATATTTTACATTTGAAAGAGTTATGTACTCAAGGGGGCAGGCATAATGTAAGTTTTACAGTTTTTCAGACAGACAGAGGAAGAGTGCTTATGAAGGAAGCTGAGAAACAATCCAGATGTAGGAGAGTGAAGAGAGCATTGCCTTGGAAAAAAATGGGCTAAAATATTAGGACAGAGCATTCCATGGTGACATGTCAATATGGATGGCTTATTTCACGATATAACCTTCTCATTTGTACTTTATATCTGCTACAAGGATTATCTAGAATATCAATCTGTTTCCTGACCCTAATTATTTCAAAAGAAAGCTTGCTGGTCTTGTCTTGTAAAAACTAGTGTGTTGTGAGTGGTCTAGTGTGCTTCAATGATGAAGCAAGGGTGGTTGTTCTGGGGTGGTCCTTGTTTTCACTTGTTTTGGTGTGATAGGTCTTACTTTCATTCTTTTTTTTTTTTTTTTTTTTTTTTTTTTTTTTGATTGACCTGGAATTAACTATGTAGTCTCAGGGTGGCCTTGAATTCATGGCAATCCTCCTACCTCTGCCTCCCAAGTGCTGGGATTAAAGGCGTGTGTCACCATGGCTGGCTCACTTTGATTCTTAAGGGTATATTGGTTTAGATGTGGTCACCCTATTTATTACTTATACCTGTTAATATAATGTCTTTGGGGAACTAATGGAAAAGCCCATGTTTTAGCCAGATATTGATATCTTTTATTCATTAACCAAATGCTGATTCCTCTTACTTATAGTCCTTCTAAATCAGCTTTGCAGTATCCATGATCTCTATTTCCTAAACATACATGGGTCATGCTTCATGAGGTAATAATGCATACAGTTTGAAAAGTTGGACAAGTAACCTGGAAATGTGCCCTCCTCAAATCCTCTCTTGCTGAAGATTAATAAACATTTTATTTTGGGGGAAATGGTTACATGTTAGAAAATGTCTCCCTGGGGCTGGAGAGATGACTTAGAGGTTAAGGCACTTGCCTGCAAAGGCTAATGGCCCCATTTTGATTCCCCACTATCCATGTAAAGCCAGATACACAAAGTGGCACATGCATCTGGAGTTCATTAGCAGTGGCTAGAGGCCCTGGCATGCCCATTCTCCCCTCCCCCCCTTATCTTTGTCTTTGCTTTCAAACAGATAAAGTAGAAAGAAATTGTCTTCCTTATATGGCTTGTCAGATTCAAAGTGCCCACTGCTGTTATACATGTGCCAAGTTCAGAATTGTGAAAAGTAATTCAGTGGGACCCAGATAAGGCAGCACCACCTCCCTCATTGCTGGATGTTGTTGATGGCACATACAAGGCAGTATTTTGTCTATTCTGGGCAGTATAAATTTAATGTGTTGTTTTCAAGTGTGTCATGTGTCCAGATGCCACAACAATCTGTGCATTAAAAAGGCTTTAAAATAAAAAGGAAGCAAAGTATTTGTGGATATTTTTTGGTGGGGGATGAGGTATTTTTAATACAATCATATTGGAATCAGCTGATTCTATTGGCTTTTAGGAAAAATTATACTGTTTTGCTATATCAATTATAAACATTTTATCATGTATATTTCTAATACTCCCCCACCTTCACCACCTACTCCATACATCTTTTTTTTTTAATTTTTTAAATTATTTTATTTATTTTTGGAGAGACACAGAGAGAGACAGACAGAGAGGGAGAGGGAGACAGAGAATGGGCATGCCAGCAGTCTTTAAGCTGCTGTGAACGAAATCCAGATGTGTGTCCCCCCTTGTGGGCAAGTGCGGCATTGCACCCTTGCATCACTTTGCATCTGGCTAAACATGGGACCTGGAGATTGGAACCCGTTTCTTAGGCTTAGTAGGCAGGTGCCTTAACCGCTAAGCCATTTCTCCAGCCCTCCATACATCTTTCTAAATCACTTATTTCTGTTAATGACATTACCATCGTCTCACCCAAGTATGGCCCACAATCACCATCACCTGAGTTTGAAAACTGTGGTGAGGATGTGGTGCTGTTTGAGTATGTGCCCATAGCACCTGCCTCATCTTACTGTTTCTAAGAAGAGGGCTTAGGACTTTGTGTTTTAATTAACTAAACTACTCTTAAGTTGAGAAGTATTCCTGTTATCAGTTTTTCTGACTCATTCTTCCATCTGGGCTGTTTCCTAATTCTACAATGTCAAATACCAAATATCATTCCTTTTGTAGTTGCTGCTCCCATAGTGGATTGGTTTTGTATTTCTTTTATTTATTTACTTTGTGTGTGTGTGTGTGTGTGTGTGTGAGTTTTCCTTGGTCTATTAATTATCTTACCATTTCCTACTCTTTGTATTCTTATTTTAAAATATCTCACTCAGTTACCTTACTATACAAAACTGTTTGATGTTGATGCAGGATTTAGGAGTTCAGAAGGGGTCTCTAAGACTTGTGAACCCCAATGGATTCAAGAAGGATAAATTATGATTTTATATATTTTTTAATTTACTTATAGAGATAGAGAAATGGAGAGAGAGAAAGAGAGAGAGATGAGAATGGGCATGCCAGGGGCTCTAGCCACTGCAAATGAACTCCAGATGCATGTGCCACCATTTGCATCTGGCTTACATGTGATCTGGAGACTTGAACCTGGGTCATTAGGCTTTACAGGCAAGCACCTTAACCACTAAGTCATCTCTCTAACCCAATTTATTATTTTATAGGCATCTATTTATTTATTTATTTATTTTAGAGAAAGCAAGAGAGAGAGAGAGGTAGAGAGAATTGGTGAGTCATGGCCTCAGCCACTGCAATCAAACATCAGACACTTACACTACCTAGTGGGCATGTGTGACTTTGTGTCTGCCTCACCTTACTTGACTTACTTGGGTTCTGGAGAGTCAAACATGGGTCCTTAGGCTTTTCATGAAAGTGCCTTGACCACTAAACCATCTCTCCAGCCCAGGATAAATTATGATTTATTGAGTTTATTTAGTGTGAAATCATATATCACAAGATTTATGTAGGAAAACTAAAATCCAAGGAAGAATCTGAAATACTGGAGCCAGAGGAGAATTATCCTTGTCCATTTGGAAAGGGTGAGGGAAGATGGAGAGACACCCACACATGTTAAAACAAAGTACAAGAACAAAAAGATCCCGTTCAAATAAAAAACCAGAGAGAATTAAGAAATAGTGAAGGACTAAGGAGTCAAAGAAAAAAATCATACATATAATCAAAGCATGACACAGATAAAGGGCTAGAAGGAAACTACCCAGGCTAAGAAAGGACTCCCCTCTTACCAGCTAGGCTGGGAAGGAAAGACAGACTTGTGGGTGTTTAGCTCATGTTATAGGCCAAAAGGGGCTGGGGGAGAGTAGCCCAACCCCCTTTATAAGGATCAGACTTCCGATCAGGGTGAGCCTCATCAGACTCAGGTGTGTAAGCAGAGACCTGATTGGTTTATGGACTAAAGCAGCTAACCTAGGAGGGCAAAGACGGTTGGGGCAGCTGAGGAAGATGCAAGAAGATCTTTCTGGGTGTGACAATGACAGCCATTTTAGCTGAGACAGCACAAGTTTGCCTTCTGGCCAGAACTGAATGGCATCTCCTTGTTCCCTTTTTGAGCTTCATCCCCTGACTACCTCAAAACAAACAAACAAACAAAAAGAAAACAAATGATCTCACAGTACCTGCTCAAGCCTCCCATCTTCATCCGACACCGTTTAAATGCTAGCATGCAGAAGAACTAACTGTGAACTTACTAAAAAGAAAACCTGTAGTTCTAAAATTAAAGGTGATAGCAATCACTTGGGAAGTCTAAAAACAAAACAGTGCTGGAGCTCTCTGTACTAGGTCATTGAGATTCTGATTCAGTGGGACTGGAATAGGGCCCAGGGATTTGCTCTTGATGGATAACAGATGATGGATGGATCAACTCACTTTGCCAAATGCTGACCTAGAGTCATTTCCTGGCAAAAAGATAAGCCTACCTCTTGAGATCTGAGGCTTTCCTCAGAGGTGCTGACTTTTAGACAGTTAACCCTCCCCGGAGTAGCTGGAATTTTCTCATTTCCCCTGAGCATAGCTGGCTCATAGAAGTCCTAGTAATCATTGCAGGTTTGAGAGGTAGCTCGTTCAAAACATGACACATTACTATGCTGTTGCTCTCCAGTATAAGTCTTTGGTCAGATGTCCTTCTGAGAATACATATGCTACATATGCTGTGATTTGCTGGTTCATTGACCATTCTCCTCACTTTTTCCCTTGCTGCCTATATTTTTATATCTGCCCTGAAATACATGTCTCCTGAAGCACTTCAGTGTTACCTTTTGCATTTAACCGGATTCTTCTAATACACACTGATTTGTAAGCTTTATTTTATTTATTTATTTTTATTGTGAGTTTTTGAGACTGCATTATGTAGTCAAGGCTAGCCTCAAGGCTGGCCTTGAGCTTCTGATCCTCCACTGCCCCCACCCCAAGTGCTGGGATTACAGAGGTGCATGACCACACCATCTGTGAATTAAGGCATGGTTTGTTATCGTCTTAGTTGCTACTTCTGCATCATTTTCTTTTCCATGTATCCAAAAACAAGAAAAGTCAAGCAAACTCTCTTTTATGATTTATTCTATCTGACTTGCTACCTCTCTTCTTACTGCTATTCATAGACATTCATGTCCCTCCTTAGTTGGCAAAATCAGTCCTTGTGCCCAAGCCCAAAACTTGCTGCATCCTGGTGCCTTTGCAAGTTACCTGTATAATGAAATCATTGTCTTATCTCTCAGTTCCTTAATAATGGTTTCTACCACTATTGTCACTAGACTAACATCTGCTCCATTTTAATAATTAATAACCTCACACTATCAATTGGAAATTCCTAGTTGTCTAATAAAAGAACATCTAGTTCCTTTACTCCCCAATGCTAGATTACTTTTTTACTCAGACTTTGCTTGCTCTACCTCACCGAAACTTTTATGTAAACTCACTGATCTGCATTTTCACTCTGAACTAACCACTGCAATGGCTATTCCCTTTTCTAGCATCCGACGTTATAGTACATCTCTTTAACAACCCATTATGCTGTTTCATGGATATTTTAGACTTTTTATTTTGCCTTACCTTCATTCTGCCTTGCCCATTAGGAAAAAAAAATCTAAACTCTGTTCAGTCAGACTACTTTTCCTATGTCAGCAGTGATTAGCTGAGCACTGGTAATTATTATCTTATTTGTGAATAATGTGGGCCACTGTTCCATAGATTCATGGTTACCATATCCACTTTATCTCTTAGTAGTTCCCATCAATTCTGAATTCTTCAGAAAAGTCTATATTCCTCCAAAGCATCAATTCCATCTCTGACTTTCAAAACTCTAAACTTTCCATCCTCCTTTTCACAGTTAGCAGATGACATCATCTCCTACATCATAGTGCAAAACCACCTACCAAACTCTCTCCACTTTCTCTCTCTTTTTGTGTGTGTGTAAAACCTTTTCTGATAAATGTTTTCACTCTACTCTTTGTACTGTGCTATGACTATTTCACCAAGTGTACACTGAATTCTATTCCTTTCTATCTAATTAACAATCACTATTTCTCTCTTCTGATTTTTTTTTGTTTGTGAGAGTGAGAGAGTATATGGATGTGCCAGGGTGTCTCCCCACTGCAGATAAGCTCTAAATGCATGTGCCACTGTGTGTACTTGGCTTTGGGTGGATACTGGGGACCTGAACCTTTGGCTGGCAGGATTTGCAAGCAAGTATCTTTATTTGCTGACCCATCTTCCCAACTTAACAATCACAATTTCTCAATGACTGCTAACTCTTTTCCTGTTATTATCATCCTCTCAGTTTTTATTTGCTACATTTAGTTATTATTTATATTGCATACTTCAAATTTCTGTCTTTATTCCAAAATGAGCATCAAGAGTAAAAATAAAGCATAATAACAACAATCAAATCTTGGTCAAGCCCAGTTATTCTTCATTATTATCTTGTCTCTCTCTTCATAGTTATTTTGTAATAGTGTTTCCTGCATTGTTCTCTGTGCTTGCTGACCTCTTTTTTTTTTTTTTTTTTTTTTTTTCAGTCAACTGTAAGTAAATGTTTTGAGGCATATGTGACAGGGGATGAGCAGATATTACCCTAGTCAAATAATGATACACAGACAATGAAACTGGTGAGTGCCCATTTGTTTGGGTCCCAAAGAAGCCATTGCTTCTTTTGCTCAGCATATTTTTGAGATCTATCTCTGTTGTATATTCTCAATATTTTTGGTTGAGTAATATTATACTATATAAATAAACTAAATTTACCCATGTTTTTGTTAATCAACATTGATCATCATTCGGGCTTTTTTCCAACTTTTTGACAATTATGAGTAAAGCTGATATGATAATTATTGCACAAAATATTTTGTAGGCATATATATTTAAATACATAGTTTAGAGGTAGATTTGCTGTTTATTTTATTTATTTATTTATTTATTTATTTATTTATTTATTTATATTTAATCTTGGTAAGACACTGCCTAACCATTTTCTGAAATAACTGGATGGTTCACCATTAACCAGAGCTTTCAGTTCTTAAATCCTCTTCAGGGTTTCATGTGTGAAATCTTTTGGTTTTGAAGCATTCTGGTAAGTGGATAGTGTATCTTAGTTCAAATTTTCATTTTCTCTTTTGACTACTAATAGCATAAGTACTTTTATTAATGTGCTTACTTGTCATTCATGTATTAGCTTAAGTTAACTTTCTATTCAAATCTTTTCTTCTCCTTAAAGATTAACTTCTGTACCTTATACTGCTGAATAGTTCTCCATGCATTCTAGATAAGCCATTTTTCTTTTTTTGAGACAGAGTCTGACTGTGCACATAGTTTGGTTATATGGAAAGGTATGCCATTTTGATCCCCACAAGGTCTGGTATCTGAGGGGAATCTTGGAACGCATACTGAGGCACAACTACTCTAGGTACTTATTATAATGTTAACAATTAATACTAATAAGTAAAATTGATTTAAAATAATTAACATTATTTGACATAATAATAGTTTTTATGTCATAGTAATATAGACACCTGTAATCCCAGCACTTGTAAGGTAAAAACAGGAGGATCAAGAGTTCTTGACTACATAGTGAATTCAAGACCAGCTTCAACTACTTATTGAGTTCAAGGCAAGCCAGGGATATGTGAGACACTGCTTCAAAAACAAATGGGTGAACTTAATAGTGCACTAGAAACAAATGACAAACTCATATCTTTAGTGGTTCTTTAAAGATTTTTCCCTCATGTAGAAAATGTGTCATCATTTGTATGATTTATGTATATTAATTTTACATGGGCAGTTTTTAATTTGGAATATTCTGAGCACAGAACATTTCCTAATATCAGAAATGAAGGTTCTTTGTGCTCTTCATGGCACCCTGCATGAGCTTGTGATTTTGTCACTGGTTCTTGATTTTTTTTACTAGCAATATCAAGTATTTTTTTTTCTGTCTGATTATATAATTTCATCCTAACTGAGTTTCCTTAGATAAGGGTCTTTCTTTTAGCCATTAACTGTGATAATTATATTTTCTGTGATCATGGGGTGACTATTAGTAAACTATGTTTTGATACATATGTAAATGTCACAGTCTGGATTTAATGGTTTTTTGTTTGTTTGTTTGTTTTTCTGGAAGCAGATACATATGTGAGGCTTTGGATTTCTTACTTTTGTTCTTATTCTTTCTGCATTTCATTAAAAGGTAGAACTGAGCAAAAGTAACTGGATTTGAATGTGATTGTATGTATGCATACCTTTGTTTTAAAATATCGTGGATTGTGCTTAAAAATATGTGTAGCAAAATTGCTGCTTATTTCAGGTTAAGAAAGCATATTAAACACAAAATAATACTATCTTTAATCTTAAAAGTTCTAGAGTATAATGTTTTAATTAAATAAAAATGTAACCACGATTTTAATATGCAATTTAAGTATAAAATAAAATTGACACTTTTTTCCTTTAAAATGTGTTATCAAGTTTCAAGGATGTTAAAAAGTTATCTGATGATTTAATGTGAAATTATTCACACAACAAAATTCATAAATAATAGATACTATCTTATTAATCCATATTTTAGTTTAGCTGGGTTTCAGAGCAAGTGAGCTCCTCAGGGAATGCAGAGTTCTTTATAAAAGAAGGTGATGAGACATAATCTCTAAGGAATTAAATTGTGAAAACAATCTTGGTATTGTACATGCTAATATAAATCTGCTATTCCCTTTCCACATCTATCACAACACATTTTAAATTGTGGCTGATCTTGTATGCAAATAGCTGTCTTATTAGAAATTGCGGCTGTGTACGCTCATGTCTCCCTGGATTTCTAGGGAGGTTGCTATCATACCATCAAAGCAATAGAAATGAATGATGATTATTGCGAGACTTTGAAGAACAAAGAAAAGTCAGAACATTTTAGAGGTTCTAGATGTCTGAAACACTGGCAGTTTGCCCTATGCAACTGAATGAGCACCTCTTTAGATCATTGTAAATAGCATCAGCATGTTTATTAGTAAAGTAAAATACCATTCACTATCTTGTGTTTGTTGCAGCTAACAAAGTGTAAGTCATTTTGATTGTGTGCATTCTCTATGGATCCTTTTGCTTCAACATTCGTCAAAAAGCTTTTTTGTTTAAAAAATAAAATACCATGACTTCCAAGAAAATAAGACAGTAAATTTTTGAAATTTTGACTAAATGTTATTAATTACAAAATAGTCAAGTACAAAAATTGAAATTCAGTTTTTCTCTCATATCTCTGCTCAGTATAGCTTCAATATTTTAATATTCAGAGTATTATTTGTTTATACACTATAAGCCTTTGTGAAAATTTAGATTATTTAGACTTTGTTATGTTATTATATGAAGCACTGTTAAAATAAGTAAAATTCAATATCCTTTAGTAAAAGCTATTTTTTCCATTCATTGTTACCAGTAATAAATCAATAGAATACTGTCCTCTAAACTGTTATCTCTGTTGAGATGTTGACTTAAATGACCAGGAAGGAAATGATAGCATAGCAAGTGATAATTTTGGCATATTACTTTAGTAATTTTCTTTTTTTTTTCTAACAAGCATATTGCATAAAGGTAAAAATTACCTAAATTGAAAAGGGAATATCTTGTATTTTATTTGAGTAAAAGAACTTCTCTCCTAAAGTGGAATATCTCTTTGAACTCCAAACAATAAAGATTTATAAAATACTCTACAATTAATAAATGCAAACACTATGCAAATGGAATTGCTATTTGAATAAATTACATCTATTTACATTATTTATGGTACTTGTCTTGACAGTATTATTTTTAATATTTTGAATTATAACAAGTAACACTAGAGGATTAGATTATGTCTTCTTGTCATTTAGAAAAATTATGCTTTATCTTAGATGTAATAATAACATTGTATATAGAGTTAAGACTTAACATATTTGACTTCCTGTCATCCCTAAGTATTTTATATCCTATATATTGTTCTAATATTATTATGATTAAAAAGCAGGCTTTTAGATGAATTCATAATTGTCTTACATATGATTAACAATTATTAACTTGGGATGTCTTCAAGGTATTGGGTGAAATCATTGTTGGCTAGCTAAACAATATAGATGATCTAAACAGATTTCAGATGTACTTGGTATTAGAGAACCTTAATGAAGTACATTAGGAAAATTGTATAAGTTTATATAGAGACAATGCAAAATTAGATAGTGGTTCAAATGCTGCCACCTTAGTGCTTATTTTTGGAGTAGAATGAAAGAGTGCCATAAACTGTGTGGATAGTTGTTTCCATGAATTCATTCTGGATTCAGTATGTCTAAGGTTGGCCATCTTCCTCACATCATTTTGTAAATCACACTGGGAAAAACTGAACATGGAAAGCTTCTAAATCACACTGGGAGTAAGTGAAACTGGAAAGCTTCTATGGGTCAGCTGTAGAAGAAACAAACATGGATTTATAGCAATGTGTCATCAGAGATGACTTGAAATTCATTCAAGCATGCCTAAGTAAAAGAAAAGAATGTATTTTGGCTCATAGCAAACAATTTTTGCTATGGTTCCCCTTTCTGGCTCTAAAATAGTCATGGACATGATTTTTCCTGCTTCTCAGTACCTGCTCACATATGAGGATATAAAGGCAATGCATGGACCTGTCTCAAATTCAGTTGTGGGCCCTGGATGTTAACAGACTTCAAAAGTGACCCCCACCCCATCTCACTCCAGCAACAGCAGTAAATGTTCCTTGATTAGAAACCAGTCATGTATTTTTAGAGGAGCTCCTTTTTCTATTTGCCATGATTTTCCCTTCTGGTGGTTTCTTCCTTCACAGTTACATCAAAAAGTAGATGTTAAAACTGTACTGTGTTTGCTTTCCTTAAAACTAATATCTCCTGGTTTCCGTGTAGAGGCCCAAGAATTAATTTTTATTATAGACTTTGTTTATGTTTCCTTGATTAATACACTTCCCTCAGTTATTGCTAACTTTATTTTTAACATTTTTGTAAGTTTTACATGACTGTAGTCTCACAGAAATTTCTTTCCTAGATATAAATTTTGAATATGCTTTTTGTACTTCAGGGCATTTTTACTTATTTCTTTTTATCCACAAATGCTTACTCTGAGATAATTTCAAATAATAGGCTCCAATGAGGCAGTGACACCTATAATCTCTCTATATCCCTCTCCTCTTCCTTCTCTCTCTCCCTTTGCTGAGAAATAGTAAAGGATGTTTGTTCTTCAAACTTATTTCAGTTTTATTTCTCATATTTGCTTTGTATAAGTTGGCTCTTCCAATCTTTTTGAACACAAATTATTGGAATACCTACACCTTCATATTTTTGCTCATGAATTGACTGCATCTTATGTGACCTTGTCTTTTTCTTAGAGCACTATACTAAAGGGATTAACTTCCAGGTCCTGATGCTTTAGTGAACATTACAAGTGTAATGAGTACCCCAAAATGTATAACAAGTCAATTACAATAGAATTTTATCGCTTTAAAGGATGGCAAACAAATTAATGTAGATACTCTCTTCTACAACTGGGCCAAGTTTCCTGGTTTCTATAAATTGTCTTTCAAGATTTGTCTGGGGATAGCCAACTAGAGGGTGAGGGGAAAGTACATGATTTTGACTTGGAATTTTTCACACTTGGGTTTGAAAGCGATGTATATCACTGCCATTCAAATACTTTTGACAAGAACTAAATTATATATTTGAATTAAAGCTAAGTTATATAACTGTGTAAGAAATTACAAATATAGATTGGTGAGCAGATTATAGTTTCTGCTGAAATATTTAAATTCTATCAAAAATAGGATTTGAGGGCTGAGGAGATGGCTCAGTGGATAAAGTGCTGGTAATATAAGCATGTTCCAGAGTTTTGATTCCCAGAACACACAAAATGTTGGGCACGGTAGCAGGTATATGCAGTCCAGGAACATCTGTGGCAAGATAGAAGGTGTAGACAGAAATTTCCACCTAAAACTCATGTATCAGCTATCCTTTTTGTCAAGTGGAGCAGTGAACTGCAGAACCTACCTCAAAAAAGGTAAGGCAAGAATAGCACTCAAAAGTTGTCCTTTGATAACCCACATTCACTCACGTGAACAACACACACACACCAAAAAATAGGATTTGAAAACTATGTTGAGAATTAAATAAAACTATATATAATGTAAATAAACATGAGAATTATTAAATGTAGTATTTTTACTATTGACATTAAGCTGAACTAGAGGCTTTAAATCCACCTATTATGGTTACAAAGTCATGCATTTTTTTTAATCAATATATATTTTTTATTTATATTATTCTGATTTTACATTCATAGTATTGGTTCCATTGTCCTCCTCTCCTTCCTCCCACTTTCAAAGGGGCCCTCATCAATGGGGAATGTATATCATGCATTGTGAGTTTGCTCAAGAGTTCTGGTGGATAGGCCCCAGTCTCTGTGCATAATGCCCCAACTTGTGACTCTAACAATCTTTCTGCCCCCTCTTCCGCGAGTTTCCCTGAGCCACATTGGGGTCATTTTAGTTCTGCTTCCTTGATGAGGTTTTGGGAGCCTCTGTGTCTCTGGATATCTGGCTTATGATTGGAGTTGGATGTTCTCTGTGTTTATCTCCTTCAGCCTTTTTCTGGTGTTGTGATCGCCTTGAGCGCTGTATTCTTGCCCTTCCCCTGTGTTGTTCTATGGTTTCAGCTGGTGAGGTGTGGTTAGCTGATCCTCCCTTCAGGTTCGTTGTCCACCTGAAAAGAGATAAGCAAATTCTCCAACGGAGAGAGAAGTTAGTACTAGATAGAAGGGATAACCATATATGTTTTGGAGGGAACTTTATATGCATTGGCTCTCTTCTAGCCCACATTTGGTGGCCACTAGATCTTGGAGACTGAGCTCATTTTTTGTACATGGCTTTGACTTATTTCCCAGTTCCAGCAATGAGTTCCATTCCACTGAATGGATTTATTAGCCAAATCAAGAGCAGTTGGTTACCCACCATGGCTGTTTGCCACTACTGCACTTGTATGAGCATTACGTCAGATTGTTTCCTGCTGGGTATCTTAGACTGCAAGTTGTTTGGACCAATGTCAGACATTTTCCCCCAGTTGCTCGTGTAGCACCCTCTGGTACTAGACTAGCTAACTGTCTGGGGACTGACCTTCTTCCAGATTCTGGCCAGGTCTCTCTGTGTTTGGTCTCACACACGTATGCTGTCTTCAACAGTAGGGTCTTACCATTAACCTTTGGTGGGTCACCAAGTACTCTGACAGAAGTCTGTCTTTTTGGGAAACCTTGTAGGTGTTTCAGACCAACAGCTCATTGTGGAAGTTAACCCCTTGCTGGCACTGGGAGTTATAAGTCTGCACCTAGGAAGGTGAGGGAGGAAAAAGATATATAATGTAAAAGAGAAAGTGAGTATAGAGAGGAGAGAGAGAGAGAGAGAGAGAGAGAGGGAGGGAGAGAGAGAGAAGAGAAAGAGAAGCAGGACAAGATTAAAGTTGGCCTTCATCATGTTCTCTCCAGGTTCCTGTGGTTCAAGTATTCCCTCTGTAGGCCTGCTGAAGGATCACTGTTTTAGCCTGTTGTTCAGAGTAAAGGGTTTTGTAGTATTTTTCCCTTTTGGGTCCCAATTTGTATCCCCCCCTTGTCCTCCCTCCCACCCTCTGATTCCCTCCCACCATTACCCTCCCTCCATCCCACCCTCCTTCTTGTCTCGTCCTCAGAGTGTTTATTAGGTTTGGCCACATGTCACGTGGAATCCAGTTAGGGGTGACAGATAAATGAGACCATGCAACGATTATCTTTTTGTGCTTGGGTGAGCTCACTGAGGATGATCTGTTCCATGTTTGACCATTTTTTTCAAATTTCCTTATTTCATCTTTCCTTACTGCTACGTAGAATTCCATAGTATAAATATACCACATCTTTGTTATCCATTCATCTAGTGATGGACACCTGGGTTGATTCCAGCTCTTTGCTATTATGAATTGAGCAGCTATAAACATGGTTGAGCAAATGTTTCTGATCTGAGGCTTGGGGCCTTTAGGTAAATGCCCAATAAGGGAATAACTGGATCCATTGGTAAGTCTATGGTCATCCTTTCAATAGTCTCCATATAGCTGTCCATAGTGGTTGAACCATTTTACATTCCCACCAACAGTGAAGACTTGTTCCTATTTCTCCACAGCCTCGCCAGCATTTGTTTTCATTGTTTTTTTAATGTTAGCCATCCTTACTGGGGTAAGGTGGAATCTCATAGTTGTTTTAATTTGCATTTCCCTGATGATTAGGGATGTTGAACATTTTCTTAAATGTGTGTTTGCTATTTGTATTTCTTCCTCTGAGAACTCCCTGTGCAGTTCTCTGCCCCACTTTGTGAGTGGGTTGTTTGGTGATTTATTGTTTAGGTTTTGGAGTTCTTTGTAGATTCTAGAAATTAGGCCTTTGTCAGTTGTATAGCTGGTGAAAATTTTCTCCCATTCTGTGGGTATTCTGCTGGCTTTGGTTATTATATTTTTGTCAGTGAAAAAGCTTTTCAGCTTTATGAGATCCCAATGGTTGAGTGATTGTTTAATTTCCTGAGCTGCTGAGGTTTTGTTCAGGAAATCTTTTCCCACTCCTATATCATGGAAGGTTCCTCCTATTTTTTCTTCCAGTAGTAGCAGAGTTTCTGGTTTTATATTAAGGTCTTTTATCCATTTGGACTTAATTTTTGTGCATGGAGAGATGTGTGGGTCGAGTTTCATTTTCCTACATATGGTTGTCCAGTTTGTCCAGCACCATTTGTTGAAGATGCTGTCCTTTTTCCATTCTACATTGCTAGGGCCTTTAATCAGAGCAGAAATTAATGAATTGGAAACTAAGAGGACAATTAAGAAAATTGACGAAACAAAGAGCTGGTTCTTCGAAAAAATTAACAAGATTGATACACCCCTGGCCAATTTGATCAAGCAGAAAAAAAGAAACACTTCAAATAAACAAAATTAGAAATGAAAAGGGAGAGATCACAACAGACATGAGCGAAATAGGAAGAGTTATTAGGACTTATTTTAAAAACCTCTACTCCATAAAACAGGAAAATATCGAGGAAATGGATGAATTCCTAGACACATACCACCTACCAAAGCTAAGCCCAGAGCAGATTAATTTCCTAAACAAACCCATCACACCCTTTGAGATAGAAGAGGTAATCAAACACCTCCCCAAAAAGAAGAGTCCAGGACCAGATGGTTTCTCAGCAGAATTCTACCAAACCTTCATGGAAGAACTGAAACCAATTCTTTTCAAACTCTGCCACACAATAGGAGAACAGGGAGAGATCCCTAACTCTTTTTATGAAGCTAATATCACCCTAATTCCAAAACCAGGAAGGGACGCCACAAGAAAGGAAAATTATAGGCCCATTTCTCTGATGAACATAGACGCAAAGATCCTGAACAAAATTCTTGCAAACCGAATTCAACAGTACATCAAAAGCATTATCCACCTTGATCAAGTAGGCTTCATCCCTGGAATGCAGGGGTGGTTCAACATACGGAAATCTGTCAATGTAATACACCACATAAACAAGCTGAAACACAAAAACCACATGGTCATTTCGATAGATGCAGAAAAGGCCTTTGACAAAATACAACGTCACTTCATGATCAAAACATTGTAGAGAATAGGTATGGACGGCCCTTATCTCAACATAATAAAGGCTATACATAAAGCACCTAAAGCCCAAGTAATTCTTAATGGGGAGAGACTGAAGGAATTCCCATTGAGGTCAGGAACAAGGCAGAGGTGTCCACTCTCACCTCTGCTCTTCAACATAGTGCTAGAAGTATTAGCTCAAGCAATAAGACAGGAGAAAGAAATCAAAGGGATACAAATTGGAAAGGAAGAAGTTAAGTTAGCCCTATTCACAGATGACATGATTCTATACATAAGTGACCTGAGAACTTCCATCCCAAAACTCTTAAAGGTGATCAGCACCTTCAGCAAAGTAGCAGGATACAAAATCAATGCACAGAAATCAGTAGCAAAGGACAAAGAGACAGAAAAAGAAATAACTAACATCATCCCATTTTCAATTGCAACAAAGAAAATAAAATACCTTGGAATAACATTAACTAAGGAAGTGAAAGACCTATACAATGAAAACATAAAAACTCTCAAAAAAGAAATTGAGGAGGTCCTACAAAAATGGAAAGACCTCCCATGCTCCTGGATTGGTAGAATTAACATCGTGAAAATGGCAATTTTACCAAAAGCACTTTATAGATTCAATGCAATGCCGATAAAAATCCCAACTTCCTTCTTCAGTGAGATAGAAAAAAGTATCTCAAAATTCATATGGAAAGGCAGAAGGCCTCAGATATCCAAGCTCATCCTCAGCAAAAGAAACACCTCTGGAGGCATCACCATACCTGATCTAAAGTTATACTACAAAGCCATTGTAATAAAAACAACCTGGTACTGGCACAAAAACAGGAATATAGACCAATGGAACAGAATTGAAGACCCAGACTTTGGGTCAAGAAACTACAGCTACTTGATATTTGACAAAGTCATGCATTTTGGTTTCTGACAGATGTAACTTATTTATGGCAAGCATGCAAAAAAGGCACAAAACTCTCAAGTCCTTGACTTTTTGGGAATTTTCATATGTGAAGATAATCCCAATACTTTCTTTTGTCTCCCACTTCACACATCCTCATTCAGTGAATTTCTTTCCAAGAAGACCATCTTCTATTTTGTTGACTTTTGTTTAACCCTCTTCCATCATCCTTGTTGAAATGTTGATGAGCTTATTTGGTGGAGATTTTGTAGTGGTAACAGTAGACATTATGAAGTCAGAATGTGATGGTCACTTAATGTCTAGAAGATACTGTTTCTTAGTTCTCCTCCCTTCTCTTCTATGGCTCTTAATATTTGCCCATTTCCCCAGATGATCCTTGAACCTTGTAAAGAATGTTATAGATGTCTCATTTATCCCTGGCTACTAAATTTTCACTTATTCTTAGAATTTGATGGGTTATGAGTCTCCTCAATAATCATAGTCATCTGCAAAATGAAGCTTCTCTGACCAAAAAAAAAAAAAAAAAATGCCATCAGCATGAGGATAGACATAATATAAATATATATAAGGCAGTTTGATGGGCAGATCCACTTTGTTAACAGTCATGACTGCTTATCTAAGATACACGATCTTCTGAATCATATGGCTTTGGGTAAGTTTTCATTACAAGTCATGTATTCTCTACTATGGAACTGGTATGGTATCCAATAAAAGCAGCTAGTTACCCCCATTATGGTAATGCCACTATTGTACTGGTGGGCACTTCTTGGGTGGCTAGTCAGTTGTATAGTATGCTGCATGATTCAACCATTGGGCAAACTTGCTGATGCATTTTCTCACTTTGCAGTCTATATAGCCCTTTTACACTATGCCAGCTAGCCAGGGGGAGGAGGCTTCCTGCTCGTTTTCAGATTGATTTTTTTTCATTGTTTAAGCAATAACACATACATTGTCTTCAGCACTAAGATTTTTCTTTCTACTTGTGGAAGGTATTCAAGGCCTTTAGCAATACACTGCTAGGAAGTATCCCAGTCTTGGAACTGGGGTTTTCCTGCAATAACCTATGGCTTCTGTGAGCAGTGTTATTTACCCTCATATGAAGTTGCTGCCATAACTGGTGTGCACTTTCTCTTTGCTTTTTCTTAATTATATTGTTAATTAGTTAAGAAAGAACTGTGTTCCTTCTGTCTTTTTCATAGCATCTCAAGTTTTGATTAGCCTTCCTCCCTCTTTAATTTCCCTCCCTTGATCCTTTTGTAACTTTTCCTTCCCTAGTATTCTATCACTCTGCTTACTTGAACTTCAAACTCTGGCTTCCTGTTTTGTGCATCCTAGCAGGTAATTGGGAAGAAACTTGTCACTAAAAGCATCCTATATTTCTGACTTGTTACTACATTGGTAGTTCTTGATGACATCAGTGTTACCAAGAACAGTTGATTGGGGATTTAATTACCAGTATTTGTATTCCTAATAATTTATTTGAAAGAATTTTGTTTTATTTTGTAGATATCTTATGGGCATAAGTTGGTGGAATTTTTTCCATTGCTTTAAAAGTGAATTGTAAGAAATAAACTATTGCCAGAGTTTTCAGATATTCTTTTTTCAAGACTGTCATTATGTTTTTAAAACTTAGTTTCTTATTATTTATTTGCTTGTAAGCAAAGAGAAATAGAGAAAAGAGAGAGAGAGAGAATTGTGCAGCAGGGCCTACAGCTGCTGCAAACGAACTCCAGATGGCATGCACCAATTTGTACATCTGGCTTTACTTGGGTACTAGAGAATCTAAGCTGAGTTGTTAGGCTTTGCAAGCAAGTGCCTTACCTCTGAGCCATCTCTCCAGCCCTCGAATTTCATTATGTTTTCTTATTTTTCAGACAATATTTTGGAGCTCAAAGATGGGTAGAAAAGATTCCTCAACTACAAAACTTCCTGTTGATCAGTATAGAAAACAGATTGGTGAGCAATGAATTCAGTTTAATACATCATTGTGAATTAAGATTAAGGAAAAACCAATTATGTGTATGAAGAAATAAACTTTCTCAATAATATGATTCACATGAATTTGTAATAAAGTACTTACAGTTTTTTTAGGAACAAAAAGTAAGTATGCCTGGATTATCATAAAAGAAATATACTTCATATTCTTGTGATTTTTAATGTTTTTGTAATTTTATTGATTTAATAAAACCATAAATTTCATAAATCTTATAACTATGTGCCATAGTACTTAAAAATATTATCATCTTTAGCTGGGCGTGGTGGCACACGCCTTTAATCCCAGCACTCGGGACGCAGAGGTAGGAGGATCGCCGTGAGTTCGAGGCTACCCTGAGACTACATAGTTAATTCCAGGTCAGCCTGGACAGAGTGAGACCCTACCTCAAAAAACCAATATATATATATATCATCTGTTAACAGTTGTTGGCTATTATAAACAATGCTGCCTTGAAAATAGAGTGGAAATGTCTCTACAATGTACTGATTTCTTTAGTTTAGGTTTCACTAGAAGACACTGGAGGATACAATAGCCATTCTATTATTTTTAAATCTTGTTTATTTATTTATTTATTTATTTATTTATTTATTTATTTATTTATTTATTTGGAATGGCAGTGGGCGGGGTAGGTAGAGAGAGAGGGAGAGAGAGAGACAGGGAGAGAGAGAGAAAGAATGGGCATGTCAGGGCCTCCAGCCACTGCAAACAAACTCCAGATGCAAGTGCCACCTAGTACATCTGGTTTTACATGAGTAATGGGGAATTGAACCTGGGTCCGTAGGCTTTTCAAGAAAGTTCCTTAACTGCAGAGCCATCTCTAGCCTGCACATACTATTTTTAACTTTTGAGTAGATCTCATAATGTTTTCATAGTGGCTCCACCAGTGATGCATGCATACCCTCACCTATATACTTAGCTTTTTAAAAAATAATTGTTATCCTGATGAAAGTGGTGCTATGTCTATTATGGTTAGATTGCCATTCACTTGTCATTTAAGGCATTGAGTACATTTTTGTGAACCTGCTGGTCAGTTTAATGTCTTCTTAGCAGAACATCAATTCTCATCACCTGTTTACATTTTAAATGGTTTTATGTCTGCTGAGGAGCATGGGTTCCTTGTTGATTTTGTACACACTCTTTTCTAGTACATGGCTTCCAAATTCTTTCTCCATTCCATATGTTGCTTTTTCATTTTGTTCATTGTTTTATGTGCTTTGCAGAAGCTCTTAAGTTTACAGTAGTCTCAATTGTCAATGTTAGCCTGTGCTACATGGATTTTTAGTGTCATAACTAAAAAACCATTCTCAAGAACAATATCAAGAAGCTTCTCTCCTATATTTCTCTGAATACTTAAAAAAAATCAGGGTTTTTCCTTTAACTAAGTCCTTAGTACCCTTTATTTTATACATAGTATTTAATATAAGGCACTAGTTTAATTTTGTTGCAAGTAGATATCAAGTTTTTCCAACAACACTTGTTAAAAAGACTGTCTTTTCTCTTTGTGCAGTGTTGGTACTCTTGTGAGTTTTATTCTGATCTTGCTGTTCAATTTCTTTGGTCAGACTGTCTGATTTTAGGCTAGTGTGCTGGTTTGGGTACTGTACTTTGTAATTTATTTGCAATAAGAAGTATGAATCCTTTAGCTTTGTTCTTTCTCAAAATTGCTTCAGCTATCCAAAGTCTTTCATTGTTCTCTATGAATTTTAGAGTTTTTCCACTACTATTTATTATAACTAGTAGCAGATTTTGATAGTGATTTCATTGAGTCTGTAGAAAGCTTTGGGAAAGAAATGTAAAATATTAGTTCTTACCATCCATGAACATAGTATGATAGTATGTCCTTCCTGTTGTTTGTATCAAATTAACTTCTTTCATTGGGATTTTATAGTCTTCAGTGTAGAGATACATCACCTGTTTGGATAAATTTATTCCTATGTATTATATTCTTTTTGATGATATTGAATATTGAATTTTCTTAATGTCTTTTTACAAGTTTGTTGCCAGTGTATGAAAGTGCAATGTAATTGATTTTTGTATATTATGCTTCCTATTTATTGTAGCATTCTTGTGGATTCATCAGAGGTAGAAACTCCTAAAATGTCATTTTATATCTTTTTAGCCATTTTATGTCTTTCTTTATAATTTGAATGTCTTTTATTTCTTACTGTCTAACTACTATGATATTGTGTTGAGGAAAGAGGTAAGAGGGAGCAGAATTCAGCCATGCTTTTTACCAGAACACAATATGAACTGCCTATAGCCCCCTCCAGCTCTTGATAAAGTCCTATTCCCCTTGGAAACGCCATGAACCTAGCTTTCACTATGCACATTTATTTGTCATTGTTGCCTTCCAAACTCCAAACAAAATGGCCCATGATAGCTCTGAGTCCTTCAGTTTAGGGCTTTTCTATCTTGTAGCTCCAAAGTATTCCACATTACTCCCAGAAACCAGTTCTACTGGTCTAAGACCCACATGGTCAGATTCATCACAGCAATGATTTTGCTTGCGCCTGGTACCAGTTTTCTTCATTTGTTACTTTTCTCATTGCTATGGCAAAATACCTGACAAACCCACTTAATGAAAGAAAAGTTTATGTTGGCTAGCAGTGGGAGAGAGAATCCAGTTTAATGTGTCGGGGGAAGGCATGTTGGCAGGAGTATAAGGCAGCTGCTTACATTGCATCTGCAGTCAGGAAGCAGAAATAAGTGAATGCTGGTGCTTAGCTGGCTTTCTCCTTTTAATTCATTCTAGGACCCTAGCCCATGGGGGGTTGGTGTCACCCATATTCAGGTTGGATGTTCACTCTCTTGTTAAACTTTTCTGGAAACATCCTCATAAACACTTTGAGATGTGTTTCCATGGTGCAACATTGCATGCTTGCATCATTGGGCATGTGGCTTACGTGGGACCTGAAAATTCGAACATGAGTTCTTAGGCTTTACAGGCAAGCACCTTAATTGCTAAGCCATCTCTCCAGACCCCTCTTTTTTTATTTGAGAGAGAAAGAAAAAGAGACATAGAGAGAGAGAATGGGTAGTTTTTGTTTTTTATATATATACTTGATTTATTATTGCTTCCATGAGCTAAAAGTGTTTGGAGAAATGCTTTCATACTTCTATAAATATATTTTTTTCTTCTCATTATACAGTTTGTTGTCATATAACTGCTCAAAATGGTTTGTAATGAAATTTTCTCCTGTATAAAAAGGTGTCTTCTCATTCACTTATGAGCTTAATGATTAGACTCTCTCCTTTCTGGTTTCTGCCTTGATATTTGTCAATTTTGCTTATCTTTTAAAAAACTTCTACTTTCTTTTATGAATGCTTCCTTGTTGTGTTTCTATTTTGCTTTCATGGTTAATCTTTATTATTTCCTTTCTTCTACTGACTTTACAATGGGTTTATTCCATTTTTAATTTCTTCAGGTATAGAGTTAGGCTGATTAGCTGGAATTTTTTTTTCTACTTTTTAAAAATTTATTTGCAAGCAGAGAGATAGAGGGAAGAGAGGGAGGGGGAGGGACAGAGGATATGATAATGGGCTTTCTAAGGTGTCCAGCCACTGCATACAAACTCCAGATGCATGTGCCTCTTTGTGTATCTGGCTTTACATAGGCACTGGTGAATCAAACCTGGGCCATTAGGCTTTGCAGGAAAGCTTCTTAACCATTAAGCCATCTCATCCTCCTGGGATCCTTCTTTTTAATGGGGGGGGGGAGAGGGAAATATCATGTGCTTTTTGTATGTAAGTATAGAAATTGTCAATTAAAAAATAAAAATAAAAAATAAAATATTTTATTTTTATTTACTAATTTATATATGAGAGAGAGGGATAGGGAAGGAGAGAGAGGTGTTCATTACTATAATCTTCACTCTTAGTACTGTAGCAGTTCATTTTCTGTTACTCTAAGAAAAATACCTGAGACTGTATAATAAATAAAGAAGTGAGGATCTGGAGGCTAGGGCATGCAGAGCATATGCATTGAAATCTCAGGAGCACCTCCTTGCTGCACCCTTTCCTGATATAGGGCATCCAATGGGAAGACAGAAAGCCAGTGTCATGTCTATCAGTGTTCCTCATTTAGTCACCACTTCTATCAATAGAGTGTTCTTGTATTTTTGGCATCTATTAGAGATGCTGGAATCAATCTCCTTTGACTATTAGGGAACAGCTGATATCTTTATACTGTTATACCTTTCTGTTTGGCTTTATGTTATGACCTTTTTTCTCCTGTGACAACTTTTTTTTTTTTTTTTTTTTTTTTTTTTTGAGATAGAGTCACTGTAGCTCAGGCTGACCTGGGGAATTCTCTATGTAATCTCAGCGTGGCCTCAAATTCAAGGTGATCCTCCTACCCCTGCCTCCCCAGTGCTGGGATTGAAATCTTGTGCCACCACACCAGGCTTTGTGACAACTTTTATAGTCTGTTTTTTATCAGATATCTGTTCACCAACCCATGCTTTTTTGAGTGCTTCAAATATCCTTTTCCATTTCTTTACCGTATATCATTAGATCTAAAGTAAAAATCTTGAAGTCCTACAATTGACTCAGCTATCTCTTTTTAATCAGTAAGTTTTATCACTTTACATTTAAAGTAACTATCAGTAGAAAAACAATTACTTTTGCTATTTTGTTTTCTATTTGCTTATAGTTATTTTATGTTTTTCTTCCTCTCTTGTTTATTTATTTATTTTTTTGTCAGTTTGATGATTCTTTGTAGTGATGTACTTTCTGGAACTATTGGAGCTTTCTCTGGGATTATCACAAAACTTTCTTAAAACACTATAGTCTAATTGAAGCTCGTAACAAAAAACTTAAATTGTATGCAAAAATATCTTAATGTTTTATTTCTCTGATGAATTTAAAATCTTGGGAGTGTTTTCAGAGAGTTTTTTTTTTTTTTTTTGATTTTGGGTTTTGATTGAAGCTTTCCTCTAAGGTTTAAAATACAATGAATGTTGATAATATACCCTCTGCCCTTGAATTGATAGGTGTTTACTAATATGTGTATGAAATATTACTTATAGCAAATTATGGATTCAGGTCTTTTTTGTCCCTTATGTGTGTTTAACTTTAATTTTTCAAGAAAGATGAATTAAAATAGCCAAACTATTATATTTTCACTTTAATTCTTTGATATTCATTTTGTTTGCTTACCATTTATAAATTTACATTTATTATATCACTTTTCTACATTAATGACTGACTTGTAAAGTACTTGTGAAAACCTTTTTGTCTTAAACTCATATTGGTAAACTTTCTTTTGCTTAACATTTAATAGTTTTAACATTTGTTTCCTGTTGTACATATAGTTCTCAAAATAAACAAATTTCATCTGTATTTTTTACTGTTAATAGTATCTTTATTATCCCAGATTCATTTAAAAAAGTAATAGTGAATTTTCCTGTTTCCACCCTACCTTGCTTTCTTTAAAAATTTGGACTATATTTTTTCATTCTTTAAATATTTAAGGTTTTCAATTCTTTTCTGAGATTATTCGTAATTATCTCAATTTCTTTCTGTCATTTTTGGCTTGCTGATAATGAGTTTGTAAGGTTTTGACTCATATTGATTATCTTTTCATGTGAAATTTTTATTTATATCTGGTAATTTTAAATATTCTTAAAGGAAAAAGTATTTTTAATATTTGTCTCTTTGTTAACCTATATGTGTGTATAATTAACAGTTATATTTTTATCCTCCTATAATAAAAAAAATGACATTCACCTGCAAACTTACTAAATTATGTTGCCCTATGGATGTTTTTAAGTTTGTGTTTTTTCTTCACCTTTGACTGTTTCTGTTCCTCCCTCAGTAGCAAACTTTGGGGCTTTGTTTGTGGCTATAATAAGTGTTATTGCCTTCAGCTGTTATAACTAGTAACTTTATGTCATTTTCTAGTATTGAAAAGTATTTGTTTAACCCTACTTTGTAACACCAATATAATTAAAGGTTTGCATAACATTTTCCTTTTTAGGAATTAATATACCAGTTGTCCTATATAATCCTGATATTGCTAAACAATTTTAAGAAAATATTTTTTGCATATTCCACTTTTATAGTTAGATTTCTATTTTCTTTTAGGAAACAAGTTATCATTTTGCATGATTGGTAACATATAGTTATACTATTTGGTGGCCCATTTTTTTATTATGCATTAATTTTATCAAACTGGTTAATGTTTTAAATTAATATTTTAAACATTTGTAATTTTGTTTATCTTGAAGGTATCAGAATGCAAACTATTTGCTTATTGACAGAACTACTAGAGTTTACAATAGGGCTCACTAAGGAGGACTATTATTGACTTTGGTTTAGCAGTGGGTCTTCAATGGTTACATATTCTTTGTAATGCAGTAACAAAATTGTGTTTGAGAGTTAAATTATTGAACAAATTGTGTTGATTTTTTTCTGTATCTCTATAATATGACAAAAATAAAATTCCAAATATGAATTGGTTTTGGAATTTGGATGAAGGGTTTGAAGGGGTTGATGAGAAATTATTCTAAAATGTTGAAGGCACGATAAGTCTTGCTGTTGATTAGCAAATATTATTTGTCAGTATTTTGGCATGCTGTAATTAACTCATTTTCCAATAATTCATTTGAGTAATTAAATTTAGACTGCAAATTTTTCTTTTCAAATATTTTGACTCTTATCTCTCTACTTTTCTATTGTATCTTAATTGGTATGATCTCTATAAATGGACAATAAATTATATATCTTTGTTACAGAGATCAGACAGTGAATAGAGCTCAGTATTCATCCCAGACAGAATTATGATTGAATGTATTTGCAAGATTAAAGCACTGAATTTACTTTTTTCTAATTAAAGGCAATTAAAGATTTCTAGACACAAATAAAAGACAATGAATTGAGGAATAAGTATAGGAGCAAGTCCATTTGCAGGTGAAAAGATGTGCCTTTGAAGCAGAACCAGCTGTATTTTCATTGAAAGAATAACAGTTTAGGAGCTTTCTGCATGTGCTTGCTGGATAGCATAATGTACTCCTAAGCAGCTTATACTGCATTCAGAAAATAACAGTGCATTAATTTTTTAAAGCAGCAAAAGTAGAGGACAAGCCCTATTGCCATGTGATGATAATGGATGCCCTGGGCCAGTGTAAACTTGAGTGTGGAGAAAAGAATAAACAGTCAGCCTCTGAAAAAAAATGACAATTTATAAAACAATACCCAGATAGTCATATGATAATGAACTTGGGCAGCAATATCAACAAAGGGTAAAGGTGGAGTCTTGTTTCTGCCTAAGGCTAAGAGTTGATTAGGAAAGAACCAAAATCAGTTAAATAATTTATTTATGTTTTTTACTAAACCAGGGAAATTCCTATGTAAAACCATGTCATAGTTAAATCCAACTATTGATTTAAATGTGAAGTATTCCTGATACATAGATTTTATATTGAATATAGCATGTTAATTAGTATATCCTTTTGTAAAATAATGTAATATGAGGGCAATAAATGATACTAGTAAGGAATAAATAATTTATATATTTTTATTTACACTATATTTTATACATGTAAACATTACTATATGTTTTATATTTAAATATTTTGTTTTGTAAGTAGCAGTGCTCATTCCTTATTTAAATATGGGTATTTATACAGAATATATAAGCAAATAACCTTTTTTAAAAAAAGATTTTTATTTATTTACTAGAGTCAGAGAGAGGGAGAGAGAGAGAAAGAGAGTGAGAATAGGCACAACAGGGCCTCTAGCCACTGCAAACGAACTCCAGATGCATGTACCACCATGTGCATCTGGCTTATGTGGGACCTGGAGAATCGAACCTGGGTCCTTAGGCTTCACAGGCATGCGCCTTAACCACTAAGCAATCTCTCCAGCCCAAGCAAACAAACTTTTAACCCAACTACTGAACGGTTTTTTACTGGTTAGAAAATGAACTTAAGATGACTTTGAAAGATTTTTGTTACAAATCAGATAGTAAATATTGTCTGCAAAGTAGATGGTAATGCAATGATTGCATATGTACTACCATCTCTGTTATCAAAAAAAATCCAGACATAATTTTTAAAATTTATGCATTAATATATTTACATTAGTTTAATATATTTACATTAGTTTTGCTTTTAGTTGATAAAATACTCTTGTATGAATTAAGAAGGGAAATCTAATCAATTATGTATCAAGAGTTTTCAAGTATACATTTATGACATATTTCTAATAGGAAAAAGCAAAGACAAATTTCATGGGTTTTCTTGAGTTAAGAGCTATTCACATATTCCTAAGTGAATCTTAGTGTTAAGTAATTAGATAAACTCAACATGTGATATTCAGTAGTGAATAATAAAAATTATCACAGAGAAGTGTGCATGTCTATTTTACTTTGGTCTTCATTAAATGTGAGCCAGACATGGAAGTAACTATGATGCCAAAGAAGGCCAAGAAGGAGAAACTGACTGATAGAAAGTACTTCAGAGGGCTAAAGAGATGGCTCTAAAAAGCCCAATGAACTGGGTTTGATTCTCCAGTACCCATGTAAAGCCAGATGCACAGTGGTACATGCAGCTTAAATTCATTTGTAGCAGCTGGAGGCCCTGGAGTATCCCTTCTCTCTCTTGCTTCTCCTCTCTCTCTCTCTCCATCCCTCCCTCTCTCTCTCTCTCTCTCTCTCTCTCTCTGCTTGCACACAAATAAAAAAATTAAAAAAATAAACCCTCCAGGTATAGTGGTACACTCCTTTAATACCAACACTGGAGAGTCAGAGGTAAGAGTATCACCCTGAGTTCAAAGACATACTGAGACTGCAGAGTGAGTTCCAGGTCAGCCTGTGCTAGAGACCCTATATCAAAAAAAGAAAGAAGAAAGAATAAGAGAAAGAAAGAAAAGGGAGAAGAAGAAGGAAAGAGAAAGAAAAACAAAAACAAACAGAAAAGGAAGTTTTGGCCTGGAGAGACAGCTCAGCAGTTAAAGTGCTATCCTGGTAAACCTAACAATCTGGTAAGATTCCCCAATACCCACATAAAGCCAGATGCACTAAGTGGCTTATGCGTCTGGAGTTTATTTGCAGTGGCTAGAGGCCCTAGAGTGCCCATTTTCTTCTCACCCCCATCTCTGTGTATAAATAATATGTGTGTGTGTGTGTGTGTGTGTGTGTGTGTGTGTGTGTATTTTAGATAAAGTCCTTAAGATTCCCGACTCCAGTTCTTGTTAGACCCAATCCCAAATTCTTACTCTTTTCTTATCTTATGATCTCTTTTTCTGTAACCTGCAATGGATTTCTATCACCTGCAATGAGACTATTCCTGACCAGGTTTTCGGGATATCTCCAGTTAACATGTCCCATATAAGCCTGAGCTTCTAGTCTCTAAGGTAGGACTTAAGTGACTTAGTATTTTGAAAGGGAAAGAAGGACTATTTTAAAATCATTAGAAAGAATTTGGGTGTGCATATATGTGTGTGTTCATATTTAAGTATATGAGTGAGGACAGAGCCCAGTTCCCATGTGAAAGTTGGAGAACAACTTTGAGGTATTTGCAAACATATTGTTTCATGGAGGGCCTCTCATTTAGCTATTTATTGCTCCTAGCTTCTAGGGCTTTCTTCTATTTCTACTTCCCTCCTTTCTAGCTGTGGGTACTCTGGTATCACAGCTGCTCCCCCTGCTGCATCTGTTTACGTGGATTCTTAGCATGTGATCTCAGGTACTCATGCTTGCACTGTAAACAATTTATCCACTGAGCCTATTCTCAGCTCTAAAATTGTGCTGATTACAATTGATTGTCTGGGAAAAGTAAGTAGTATAGTCTAGGGACAGCAAAGAAACATTGGTCAGGCTGCCATTCACATTTCTCTAGCTGATCATAGTTGTAATATGTGACCTTCCACTATGCATTCTAGATCTTCTTTAACAAGCATTTTAGTTTCCTGAGGGTCTTTGCCTTTAGAGAGCATGCAAATATTTATTTTGATATTCTGTAACCCTGGTGATTTTGTTAGTTAAAAATATATCTGGAAATGCCATTAAATTTTAGGACTGATCATAGTAACTACCTCAAGAGTTCCCTCATACATTCCCATATCACCTTTGACATTTAGTGTTTTGACAAACTATGTTATTCTTGATAAAAACCATATATCACCCCACTTCACACTGATTGTGGCAGTTCGATTCAGTTTTCCCCTATAAACTTACGTGTTCTGAATGCTAGGTCTCAAGCTGGTAGCAATTTGGGAATTGGAGTCTCCTGAAGGTGATGTATTATTGGGATTGGGTTTTTTAGTGTTATAGCCAGATTCTCCTTGCCAGGGTTTGGCACATTTTCCTGCTGCTGTTGTCAATCTAATGATGGCCAGCCTCTGTTCATATCATCGTTTTCCCCTGCCATCATAGAACTTCCCCTCAAGTCTGTAAGCCAAAATACACCTTTTCCTTCCACCAGCTGCTCTTGGTTGGGTGTTTTCTGAGAGTAATGTGAAACAGAAGGCAACAGTAAATTGGTATCAAGAAGTAGGGTCACTACTGCTAGAAACCTGATTGTAGCTTTGGTCATTTGAAACTCATTTGAGGGAGGAATGTGGATGGATTTGTAACCATGGCCTAAGAGGAGTTTGATGGATTCGGTTCAGAGTTGAAAGACCTAAAGGCAGTAAGAACTATGGACTGTGCGATTTGGCTTATGAGGGTGAGAAACAGCTTTGCCTGGATTTGGCTAAAGGTATCTTGTGTGAGAGGTTTGCTGTTATTCCTGTGTCCTGAGAAATTGTTTAGTGTATGAGAAGAAGGTTATGACACAGAAATAAATGAAACTCTGAGCCAAAACTGCTGCCTGTTCCACTGCAGTTGTTTGAGAGATTACAACTATTGAGATTGGGCCAGCTGAAAGATTGCAGATTTTTTTTTGAAGGAGTCTAAATGCTGAAGGAGTGTCTTGTTCTTCACAGTCAGCCTTATTCCCCTTGGATTAATAAGTTGGTAGGCCACCTGGTATGATGGGGTTTAACAGATGGAGGTAAAAGAGGGCCATTGAATTTGCAACATGGATTTGGACTTATTTTTGGGAATGGCAATGGGCAGTATGAAGCAAGCTTTTTGGATTACCTGTATGGAGGCCCTATGGAGCCATGAGGGTGAATTGTGGGTTGCAGTGGAGACCCAGTGGAGATGTCAGGACTATGGGATGGCTGCCAAGGAGAGCTGCCAGTACTGGATGAAGTTTTCTGGGACTGTGAGTAGCCTAGCTGGAAGTGCAGAATTGGAACTCCTGAAACTCATCACTAGTTAGAATTATCAGACTTGGAGATTTGTTACTGGTTAGAGTTGTCAGACTTAGAGCTATAGAGTTTGATGTGTGCCCTGTTTGTTTAAATATTGTATTAAATTAATATTTCTTTGATATGCCTAATGCTATCTTTTGTAGTGTGTATATTTATTTTGTGCCATTGTGAGTCTTTTTTTTTTTTATTACCTTGGACTGTAGGTATGTTTGAACCACACTGAGATTGATTACAAACAAAAACTATAGAGAATTTTAAAGTTGGGCTGAATGCATTACATTTTACATCATGGATGGTTATCCATTTATGGGGGTAGAATGTGATGGTTTGATTCAGGTGGCCCCCATAAACTTATGTGTTCTAAATGATAGGTCCCTAGAATTTTGGATTTGGAGCCTCCTGAAGGTGATTTATTGTTGGGGGCAGGCTTATGGGTGTTATAGCTAGCTCCCCCTTGCCAGGATTTGGCACACTTTCCTGTTGCTATTGTTCCCCTGATTTTTACCAGGAGGTGATGTCCATCCAATGCTCATGCCATCATTTCCCCCTACCATCATGGAGTTTCCCCTTGAGTCTGTAAACCAAAATAAACCCTTTCCTCCCACAAGCTGCTCTTCGTTGGGTATTTGCTGCCAGCAACACAAAGTTGACTGCAACACTCTTTTACCATTTTTCCTATAGAAAGAAAAAATCCAAACAGACTAGGTGGCTGGTGTGGCTTCTGATTCAACTACTCATACTATATCTTAAAAAACTGCTCTTTCTAGGTAAACTCTACAGTATAACATACCACTCAGTCTTGGACACTATAAAGATATTCCTTTTTCTTTATCTTCTAAGGCCATCTCTAAGGACTACTATACTAAAAATCTACTTCTAGCTAGTGCCAGAATATTATAAATAACCATTTACAAATATTTTAAATATGTGTATATCATGTCTAACCTCAGGCCTGATGGTCCCTGAATCTCAGGACCAGATGTTCCATCTTCATCAGAGTTTAGTAGCAACTCAGATATTGTTTTTTGGCCCATCCTGTCATCTCCCCAGCAAGGAAGTCATCTTATGAAATAACACTTCTTGGGCTGCACTGTCAGGAACAGTGATCTCTTCCCTTTATTGTGTATCCTTTATGTCTATACCATGCTAACTAAGTTATCTTTTTCATTCCTTTCATCATCTGATAAATGGGACAACTGTTGTTTCTACATTATTTTTATTTTACAAGGCACAGAGCAAAATGAACTAACTCTATTTTGTTCATACATCATTTACCAACCAAACTTATATTTACATCTGCCATTTATTCTAATTTCACAATGTCAAGAAAATTACATAGATAAAAATACACACGTAAAATTAATTTTCTTTTTAATAGTGCAGATATAACAATTTAAAATGACCAAAAATCTGACATGTGTAGAAGGAAGTTTATTCTAGAATTGAATCATAAGCATATATAAGGACAATCTATAGGTTTTATTGTGAATGTAAAACTTCAGTAGCTAAAGAATAAGAATCCTTATAAGTATGCCTTTAATGTTATAGTTTCTCTAACTTAAGCATTTTTATTGTATTTCTTTTAATTTTCCATATAAAAATAAAAATTGAACAAGATTTTCTGTGATGTTTCATTACATGTATACATTATGTGATGCTTAAAATCATGTTCAACATATTTATATTCTAAAATTTATTACATTGAAAACATTGAGAATCATTCTGAATGTTCTGAATCCAGATATTACTATTATCTGTATACTGTTGATATTTTAATGCAATGTAACACAATCAAGCAGTGATACCAATGTCTTACCTGGCATTTAATTAAGTAAAATCTGTTTCTGCTACAAAAGTATATTAAACTATGTCCTTTTTTGCATATAGGCATTTAAAAGGCTTGTATAAGCCCACACATAGTTAAACATCCCTAACTTATGATAAATGTCTGATAAATTATAATATAAGCAGAGAAGAGCCAAAAGATACAAACAAAAATTACTAAAACAATTAGTACATAGCAATACACTACTTGTTTCCATCACATTACAATATCAAATGTATTGGATATGTTAAAAATATGTCAATATTTTAAAAATAACTTAGAATATCTTAAAATTGGAAAATTACTAGAAAGTCTCTAGAACAAACAACAATATATTATTCTAAGCAATAAGGTCAAAATTATAATACATGAAACATAATAATAAAAATTTTCAAGTAATCCAAAAAGATAGGGCAAATGAAATGGAAACAAGAAGAGGGAAGTAAAAAGAAACAAATGAAGGGCTGGAGAGATGACTCAACATATAAGTGGCCTGCCTGCAAAGCCTAATGAACCTGAGTTTGATTCCCCAGTACCCACATAAAGCCAGATGCTCAATGTGGCACATACATCTAAAATTTGTTTGCAGTGGCTAGAGGCCCATTTGCTCCTTTCCCTCACTTTCTCTATATCTTTTTTTCCCTCTCCCCCATGTCTCTCTCAATGCAAATAAATAAATAAACAAAATATTTTAAAAAAGAAACAAATGATAAAATGGTATAGCTCAATAAAGCATGATTGAAACATAGGGCAGATTTTCACATTGAAACTTTTATAAAATGCCCAAATATGGGCAGTACATAAGAAATTCACTGCAAATATAATAACATTGAAAATAAAGGAATGGAGAAGTATTTCTTATAGAAGGTAAGGACCTCTAAAAATCTGTTTCCATACAAATGCAACAAGAATAATAGCAAATCAAAAATGTTTTATATCAATTCTTTCATAAGCCTGAAAATTAACTAGCCTTACAACAGTCCAAGGCATATTTATTCAAGAAAACAGCTGACGGAGCTAGACAGATGGCTTAGCCCTTAAGGTACTTGCCTACAAAGCCTAAGGACCCAGTTTCGATTCCCCAGTACCCCCATGCATGCATCTAGAGTTTATTTGCAGTAGCTGGAGGCCCTGGCATCCCATTCTCTCTCTCTCTTTCTTTCTCTGCTTGTTTTTTTTCTTTTTCAAATAAGTCAAAAATAAAATATTTAGAAAGAAAAGTGAAGAAAAACAGCTGAATCTCGGTAAGAGCAGCAAGCTTCGTGGTGTTTGGACTTGCCTTGATCCATGTTGGCCTTGCTACTGAGATGTGGTCCATACACAGAGACGTGCAATAAATTATTTTTGGGGAAGCTCATTCATTAAACAGGTGTGGTGATATACACCTTTAATACCAGTATTCAGGAGATAGGAGAATCACCATGAGTTCAAAGAGCCTGGGCTAGAGTGAGATCCTACCTTAAAAATATATAAACACTCAGAAAACCTATATGGATGAACAAAAATTTTAAAAGCAAATATTTAACTTACTAAAATAAGCTTTAAATCAATCATTTAAAATGTATTAAAAAACTAAGTATGTCTAAAGAATTAAATTAGGAAGATGATATGCTGTCAAAGAATATTACTAGAAAGTTATAAATTAATTTATATACAGTTGTCCATCAGTATTTAGGACCTCATGGATACTGAAACCTACACATACTCAAGTTCATTGTATATAAAATGGAATAGTGTTTCTTTTTATAACCTATGCACATCTTTCTGTACACTTTCAGTCATCTCTACATTATTTTTAATACATAGTATAAAAATGCTATAAAATATTTGTTATATGGAATGATAACCAAGAGACCTCTCTACATTTTCTGATGCAAATATATTAAATATGTTTGATCTGTGGTTGGTCAGTGGTACTATTTTATTATAAACATGATAGAAATTCTAGAATTGATAAATATTGTAATTTATACAAACATCTTAGAGGGCATCCACAGACAGTTTCAATTGGAAAAATAAAGAGTCAGGGAACATAAAGAGAAGTCAGTTGAGGTTATGCACCTTGAGTGATATGAAAAATGACAAAAATGAAGTTACAGAGCCCTGTGGTATAAAGAAAACCAACACGTACAAGATGTGGATTCCAAGAGAATATAGATAGCAAGGAGAAGGAAAAATGTTTGAAAATGAAGGTCCATAACTTTTCAGAAAACTGATGAAAGTCATTATGTGGAATGTACTTGAACTGGAAGTGCAATAAACTCCAGGAGATCCATACCTAGCCCTGGCATAGATAAACTGTCAAAGGTCAATCATAAAGTAAATGTTGAAAGCAGTAAGAGAAAATTACTCATTACTTATGATGGGCTGATAATAAAAGATTCTCAAAAGCAAATCTATATCTTAGCACACAAAAGAAGATATTATGACATTCACATATAAATAAAACCTGTTGAAGCCAGGCGTGGTGGTGCACGCCTTTAATCCTAGCACTCCTTGGGAGGAGAGGTAGGAGGATTGCCATGAGTTCAAGGCCACTCTGAGACTACATAGTCAGCCTGGACTAGAGTGAAACCCTATCTCGGGAAAAAAAATGATAATTTGTCAATGTCAGGGTTTCCCCAAGAAAGTACTAGAGTACTAAAAGAAACTACATCTGGTTGAAATGAAAATATAACAGGAAGTTACTTGAATACATATACACACACCCACACACAATAAATTCCAGAAACAAACTTTCTTGGTAAATAATATATGTCTTTTGTGTATAAATGGAGTAATAACTTCAAAAGGCAGAGAATGGTAAAGTAGATAGAAAGCATAATCTCAGGCCTGGAGAGATGCCTTAGCTGTTAAGGTGCTTGCCTTAAAAGCCAAAGGACTCAGGTTTAATTCCCCAGGACCTACATAAGCCAGATACACAAGGTGGTGCATGCATGTAGAATTCACTTGCAGTGGTTGGAAGCCCTGGTGTGCCCATTCAATCTCTTTCTTTCCCCAGCCTCTCTGCCTCTCTCTCTTTCTCTCAAGTAAATAAATAAAAAGAAAAATTAAAAAAAAGAAAACATGATATGGTAAATAAGAAAAACTTTTTGGATTAAAGACCCAGATATGTAAAAAATAGAATAAGAAAAAATATACTAAGAAAACAGTACTCAAATGAGCTAGGTTGAGTACATAAATGTTATACAAAATAAACATTAAGATAAAAATTGTAGTAGAGATGAATATTTTATAATGATAAAATGTTAGTTCTTCTGGAAGATATAACACTTGACTCAAAGAGAAACTCAAGATGCATAAACCAAGACATGCCATTTATTTTTAATTAAATTTTATTTTAATTTTAATTAATTTTAATTTTAGTTAATAAATAGATAATTAAACAATAATAATCAGACTTCAGTATTCCATTGTCAATAACAACAATTTGAGAAGCACAAGTGAAACTAGAGACTCAATCAACATTAGAAACTATGTAGATCACTTAATGCTAATGCTATATAGTTTTTACTCATCTGCACATGAACATTCTAGATAGACAATGGTCATATAGTAGATGATAAACCCAGTTCTTAACAAACTTGAAAGAATTGAAATAATTGGAGGTAATCCTCTAAAATGATAACATGCAATGAGAAATTGATAACATAATGTAATAGTGTATAGTAAAAATTAAAAAGCTTATTAACTAGACCTCTTCCAAGTAATAGTTAAAAGAAGTCAGAAGCTAAATGCTTTATGATGAGTAAAATGACAACATAGCATGAAAATTTTGAATTACAGCTATAGAATAATTATATGAAAATTTCTATCCATGAGTGATGATATTAATAATAAAATTAATATGTTTTTAATCTATAACTGCAACTTCTAAGTAAACCAACTACAAAATGAAGGACCAATTTAGACTCAAAACAAGTAAAAGAAAGGAAAAAAATTAGAGCAGATAAATAAAATAGAGAAAAGAAAAATAGTAGAAACAAAGACCAAAAGCTTATGACTAATCATCATGTAAAACTTTACTGACTAATTAGGAGAGAGAGAGAGAGATTTCTTATGGAAATAAAATAGATTAGCTACAATAAACAGTAGTATGTTAAAAATAACTTAGATGTAACAGTATTAACTTTTAGTAATACAAAAATGCTTATAAATTGCTAAAACAAATACAAAATGATACAACTACTCTGAAAATTGTTTGACAGATAGTTCATTATCTACTATAGTGGCTTAAGTGAAAAATGTTCCTCATAGATTAATACATAATCCATAGTTGGTGACACTGTTCAAGGAAGTTGTAGAACCTTAAAGAGGTAGAGTTTTAATGGAGGAAGTATTTCAGTGGGGAAGGGCCTTGAGGTGTTACAGCCCAGCCCTGTTTGCTTCTCTCCCTCTCCCCTGCTAATGGACAATGTTACCCTTATATCCTGTTATCTGGGCCTGCCATTTTTTTCCCACCATGATGAACTATTCCTCTGGGAACTGTAAGCACAAATAAACTCTTTTCGTCCATAAACTGTTTTTGGCTGGATATTTTGCTCTAGCAACTACAAAGTAACTGATACAGAGAATTGATATTGGAGGCTGGGCGTGGTGGCACATGCCTTTAATCCTAGCACTCCACTTGGGAGGCAGAGGTAGGAGGATCACTGGGAGTTCAAGGCCACCCTGAGACGCCATAGTGAATTCCAGGTCAGCCTGAGCTACAGTGAGACCCTACCTCGTTAAAAAAAAAAAATGATATTGGGAGTTGGGCCATTGTTCTGATAAACCTGACCATATGATTTTTGACTTGGTTTGTGGGAGAAGTTTGGAAGGATTTGGAACTTTGGAGTAGAGAAGACTTACAATGCTATAAGCAGAGTTTCATGGGCCATAGTGGTGGGTGTTTCAAGAACGAGAAATCCAATAGAAAGGTAGACCACAAGGGTTTACTTCATGTTGTCATAGAGGGGAGAAAGAGCCTTTTCAGGAATGGGAGTAGAGACAGTTCTTATGATATTTTGGTAAAGAAACTGGCTATAGTCTGTCCATGTCCTGAGAACTTGAACGGAATAAAATTTAAAAGTAAGGGACTAATATGTTTGGTGGAGGAAATTTCAAGGCAGAACAACATTGGGTATGTGACATGGTTTCTCTTTGTTGCTTGATTCATCTCTACCACTACAGAGAAGGAAAATAGAACAGAAAAATATGAAAAAACATAAAGCTTGACAGGGAAAGAAATGTAAACAGATTTAAAGCCCCAGGCCCAGCGACTGGAGCCAAGTTGTTGTCTGTGATTGTCAAAGATGTCACCATGAAAGAGAAATCTGATGCTCTGCAGTGGCAACCAAAAGGATGCCCTGAAGGCAAGACACTACATAAGAAAGCTCTAGATTTTAAGAACTTGCACTGTTTTGAAAATAAATAGCCTGAAGGAAGAATAAAAATATTCCCTCATCTGCAAAGTCAGCATAGAGGCTGCTACTATTGTAGCCCCAGGCTAGGCTGTATCTGGATTTGGTAGCAGAACTTGTCAGCATTTCCTACATGGTGCTAGTTTTGGAAGAATGAAAGATACAAGATCGAGGAGGTCATGGAGTGTAATACCATGGTTCTGTGGATCCACTGAGGCTAAACAATGTGAGGCAGAGTCAAAGTCTCTGCCAAGAGGCCCTGTGAGCCCACTACAAGAAACTGTGAAGGAGAACCCTAAATTGCACTGGAAACCTTAGGACATTAGAAATGCCAGGACCATGGAGCATCTGTCAAGAACAGTGGCAAGCTTGTGGTGGATACAACTCATAAGAGAAGTTACAGGCAGCAGCATAGTTGGAGCGGCAGAGGGCTATTCAAGCCTTTGGAAGGCCAGATAATTTAATCAACCTAAGTCCCAGTCATTGAACATGGAGTTGTAGGATTTGGTGTTTTTCCTCCTGGTATTAGTCAAACCTTGGTCCAACCTTTCCTGATTATCCCTTCCCTTTGGAATGAGAGTGTTTATTCTTTGTCATATGTTGGAAGTATGTAACTTGTATTTAAATTTTATAGGGTTCATAGTTAAGAGACTGCCTCAGTCTCATATGACATGTTGGAATTTGAACTGTGGAGCTGTATTGAGACTGATAAAAGCTATAGGGATTTTACAAGTTGGACTGAATGCATTTTGCATCAGGCACCATGAGAATGCCATGAGTCTATAAGAGCCAAGAGCAGAAAGTGGTGGTTTGGGTGTGAAATTTCCCCCTAAAACCCATGTGTTTGAATACTTGATTCCCAGTGGCACTGTTCTGGAAGTGAGATGGAGCCTTTCTGGAGAAAGCATGCCACTATGGGCAGGCCTTGAGTTTTTACAGTCCAGTTGTACTTGCTATTACTTTTCTCTCTATTTTCTCCCTGTGGTTATGACTATGTGAATCCAGCTTCCTGCTTCTGCTATGCTTGCCCTAGAGTAAAGGACTTTCCCACAGAACTGTAAACTAAAAATACAAATACATCAATAACATTCTTAAGCTTTTTTGCTTAAAAAAGTTTTTTGGGCATTTTGTCCCAACAATGAGAAAGTAACTGAGAGACCTATTGAATCACATATTTCTCAAATGACTCAGATGTGCCACTTCTAGATAAAGAACAACTTGTAGTCACACTTTATCTGTATACCTATAAACTAGCCAACTTGGAAAATCCTAGAAAATCCCAAATGTACTTCAGTGACTGAATCAATAATCCAACTCTGATACCTTCCCACAATGGAATAACCAATGATGAAGATGGCTGGGTGCCAAAACCATATAAGGTCACAACAAAAAATGAAAATTATGGAGCAATTTCCATGATGAATACATATGCAAAATTCTCAAGTCAGGAGTGACGGCACACACTTGGGCGGCAGAGGTAGGAAAATTGCTGTGAGTTTGAGGCCAACCTGGAACTATTGAGTGAGTTCCAGGTCAGCTTATGCTAAAGTGAGCCCCTATCTTGAAAAAAAAAGGGTGTTCTCAATAAAGTAACTTGAAAACTACATCAACAATACATTAATAATATATACTACAATTAATTTGTCTTCATCCCATGGATACAAGAATGGCATACAAATCAAATGTAATAAATCACTAAAATAGACATAAGGACAGAAATCACCTGATCTTCTCAATCAATGCAGAAAATGTTTTGACCGTGTTTAACATCCCTTCTTGATAAAATCTCTAAAGGAACTAGGATATAATGAACCTATCTCCACATGATAAGTACCAATATTATACAAGAAGTCAATATTTTAAAAAATGGTGGAAAAAGTAAAAGCATTTGACTAAACTGTGGAATAAGAAAAGGAACAAGATTTTATTTACTCTTTTTCAATATATTCCTTGAAGTTTTAGATAGAATAATAATGCAAAGAAAAAAAGAAATAACAAGTAGGAAAAGAAAAAGCAATTTATTCCTATTGACAGACAATATCCCTATACTTACAAGAGGTGAAGACTTCACCAGAAAACTCTCAGATCTATTAAACATTTTCACCAAAGTAGCAGTGTTCAAAATCAACATATAAAAATCAGTAAATTTTATTCATATCAATAGCAAACTTACCAAGAAAGAAATCAGAGAAACAAATCTCATTTGCAGTCACTTTAAAAAACACATAGCATAAATCTAACCAAGGGAACAAATGAATCTACAGTAAAATGTTTAAAACAATGAAGAAACAAAGAAACAAATTGAAGAAGAGACATGATGGAAAAACCGCCAGTGATCATGGGTTAGCAGAATTAATATTGTGAAAATAACTATTACCAAAAGCAATCTGTAGTATAATGCCACTGTCATCAAAATTCCAATGATATTATTCACAGATCAATGAAAACAATCCTAAAATCTTGTGCAAGCACAAAACACCCAAAATAGCCACAGCAATCGTCAACAGAACGAGTAATACTAGAGGCTTTATAGTACTTGATTTCAAATTTTACTACATAGTCTTAGTGCCAAAAACTTTGTAGTACTGACATAGAAACAGACTTGCAGACCAAGTGAATGGAAGAGAGGAACCAGAAATAAGCCAACCCAACTACAGCCACCTGATTGTTAACAAAGATGTCAAAAATAAACACTGGAAAAAGGCAGCTTCTTCACAGGGTGCTGGGAAAACTGGATTTCCACATGTAAGAATCCAGATCCCAATCTCTCACACTGAATGAAAATCAACTCAACATGGACTGAAAACTATAATGTAAAACCTGATATTTTTGAAACTACTAGAGAAGAATATGTGGAAACCATTTCCATATATAGGCATAGGTAAGGGCTTTCTGCAAAGAACCTCAATAGCTCAGGAAATAATAACTGTAAGTGACTAACAGAATTACATAAAATTAAAATGCTTTCATACAGCTAAACACTGAGAAAAAATATTTGCCTATTTATATACTGAAAAGGGACTCAAATCTATAATCCTTAAAGAACTCCAAATATTAAACATCAAAGAGTCTCATCTAATCTGTAAGTGAACAAATGAACAGACACAAGTAGAAATACAAATAGCCAATAAATACTTGAAAAGTTTTCTACATCCTTAGCTATCACTGAAATAGAAATTAAAACCATTTTGTGATTCTCTCTTGGCCTTGTTAGAATGACTTTTATCAAGCAAAAAAAAAAAAAAATTGAACAAAGTTCCTGGCAAGGATGTGGAAAAAGAGGAGCTCTCCTACCCTGCTGGTGAGAATATAAACCAGTACAGACACTATGTAAATCAGTCTTCACAAATGAAAAATAGAAATACCATATGATTGTACTCTTCCACTCCTTGAGTATGCACCCCTCCAAACACAACAGAGATAACTGCATACCCATGTTAATAAGAGTGTACTGAAGACAAGAACCATAATATAGAACTGGTCTAAATAAGTAGATAGAACTGAAGATTGTAATTTTAAGCAGAAAAAAACATATTCAGAAAAGTAAATATCATGCTTTATTCTCTATGCATATATGCTTTCATATATATACGTGCCCATACATACAGACCTGACAGAAGGATTATATGGGGATGAGAGGATCTAAATAGGGGTGGCAAGAGAGTGCCATTGGAGAAAGGAAAGTAAATATATGTTTTCTCTATGTGTGGAATCTAATTTAAATGTATATACACATGCATATGTATGTATATGTATGACATGGAAGCAGAAAGGCAGCTATTTGTGGGGAAGAAGGGAACTAGCAGGAATAAGAGTAAAAGAGGAAATGGAGTGGGAAAACATAAACATCATATAATCACAGATAAGCATGAAAGTGTTAAAACAAAGCCCACTATTTTATACAATAATTTTATTTTTCAAGAATGAACAGGCTGCTGCCACAGAAAGCATGGGGAAATCTCAAGGCTTTCTACTGACACACATGCTTTTGTCACTTCCTAGCCACATGGTTACAAAGGCAAAGCTACTGAAATGGATATTAGGTGTGGGATTGTAAGGAAATATTGTGTGGGGGGATGGCATGATGCATTTGACACATGTAGAACATGTGACTATGAAGTTTTGAGGAATGATATTACTATCCTGTGCCCTGCTCATTATGATACTTGCAAGGATTATATTCCATGTATCTGTATACTAGAAGGGTAAAGCAAGTTACTCTTTGTGAAAAATTTAAAATAAAACAGTATTAAGAATTAAATTGAAATGAACCATAAATCAATCAATCAGAAACATAAGGCTGAAACCAAAAAGCTTTGTCACCTACACTGTATCATTGGAAATAAATGCCAACATTATGTAGACAATGTGCCAAAAGTTCAGAATTAGTTATTTTCTCTAATATTTCCAAGGTTTCAGTCCATCGTCCTTTGATTCTGGACCCATGATAAGATGCCATGCAGCAAGAGCATGTGGCACAGGTGTAGTCACCTGACATCAGACAGGAATCAGGGAAAGGACAGGCCCAGGAAATGACATCTATCCTTGGAGACCATGGTCCCAGTGACCTACTTAATCCATGTAGAGACCACCTCCTGAAGTTTCTACCCCTCACAATAAAGTGCTCCACCAGCTGGGAACCAAGCTTTTAATACATGAGCCTTTTTATTCAGGACACTTCATATCCAAATCTTTATAGCTGACATGATAACACATGGAGAATCCAGATAACTGATAATCCAGACTGGCTTTTTAAACCAATATGACAAACACACATTTATCATATGACTGAGCAGTCCCATCCCTAGATACAAGAAAACTTGTGGGATTTCCTAGTAGGTTTAAATTATCATATGATTCCCTCTACTTAAAACTTAATACACAACTGTCACATAGATACCCTGGTTATTTACTTCCTTATACTTATCTACTTTTATAGGTGCTAGAGATGGAAGCCATGGCTTTATACATATGATAAGCACATTGTCTGCCACTGAGCTGTATCCAAAATCCCTATTGCATTATTTTTAAAATTTTTTACTTATTTATTTGAGACCAGGGGCCTTGAGAAAGGGTTGTCAGGGCCCCTAGCCATTGCAAATGAACTCCAGATACCTGTGCTACCTTATGCATCTGGCTTTACATTGGTACTGGGGAATCAAACCTGCACCATTTGGCTGTGCCAGCCAATGGTTTAACCGCTAAGCCATCTCTCCAGTACCCGCATTGAATTATTGATACAAAGATCAGATCCAGATGTATTTAATGCTCTAAATATACAATTTAGAGTATATGATGTTTTTACTATATACAAGTACTCTGAAAGAAGGGACTTCTGTATTTTACACTTTTTACAATCATTTTGACATAGACATCTGTCTTGAAGCCATATCAATTAAAATGTTGTGTGGGCATGTGGTAAACACCTGAAATTCCTGCAATTTGTGAGTTAGAGGCAGGTAAACTGCATCAAGTTTGAGACTAGTCTGGTTAGATAGTTAATTCCTGGTCAGCCAGGACTACAAAATGAAAACCTTATCCGGTTCTAATGAAATGATCCAGTTTTAGTTTAAAGAACATTCTACTGTGGGTGTAGGAGGGGCTCACAAGCACTTATTCTGTCAGTTCATGTTGCCAAAGGAGTTATGCAGTTCAGTGGTGTAGCCATTGACAAGTTGCCCATACTCCAGTAACTCCTGACCCATGTTCATGCAAGCAACACATATGGACACCTATGAGTGTGCAAGTGTGCGTGCGTACACACATACACACACTCACACATGACATTAATGCAGAAATTGATTAGTTGGGGAGAAGAAGGGGTTTAGCAGGAGTTGGAGGGAGATAGAGTAATGTGGAGGGTTGAATATGATCAAATTATATTCATGTAGAAAAGTGCCAATACTGTTTTCTAAATGAAAAAAAAAAAGAATTCAAAAGATGCCTCTGTAAATGTTTTCATTGTGAAGCACATTATGCACTATGTGCTTCTGGATATCATAGACAGGAAGGTTAATGCCTAATTAATACAGATGCACTATTTGGAAAAGTACCAGGTATACAATAATTTTAACAACATCTATTATAAATGTACATTAAAATGTTCATATCAACTTTAGAGTAAACCTAGAAGTATTGTTCTGATAGAGGATATGAGTTGAATTGAAAACAATAATTTAACCAATGGCTATATGGCACTTTCAGATGAATGACACATTTTTACATTGGCATTGATTCTGATGTATACAATTTGGTTCATATTTTCATGGAACATATATTGTTTAAGATAATTCTTTTCATTTATTTTTCTCCATTAACTCCAAAGATTATTATAGGGCATGTGTAGGGTAAATAAGAGGAAATTTTTGCTTATATCTGTAATCTTTAAATTCATTCTTAGACTTCCATTATAAATCTGAGTTATAACTCTGAGTTGGAGACATCTGATGTGTCACCATTTTCATTGTTCTCAACTGTTTATATCTCAGCAGGAATGATGTCAGGAATAATTTGACTATTGAAATGTGAAATCAGAGTGAGCACTTGTCAAAGTTTTTTCAGCAAAATTAAACATTACTAATTTAAAATGCTTCAGAGTCACATTTTTATACATATTATTTGTTCCATGGTTTAAATTTAGATCATTTGATATACATTTTTACAATTGGCTCATTTCTGCATCATTAAACCCCATCAGCAAATAATACTCATTAAGCCTCTGCTCACAGATTCAGAATGACGACTTCACAACAGCAGTAAGGGAGGAACACACATTCCTTCCTTTAAAAATAATAACACACAACTCCTCAACAAGAGAAATACTTTTGTGAGTCTAATGAATTCAATTGTAGCATTTCTACTTCACTCCCTTCCATTTACCTCACTTCCCTCCACTATTTCTACTTCTAAAAATCTATATGAAATTTTAAAGGTACTTTTGAATCATTAGCAAACACATTAAGAAGCAGATTTATTTCACATTAAATTTTTATGATCTACTTTATATTAGATCAACTACTTTCACATTTATTTTACTGTGAGGAAGACATGGAAATTAAAGTTAGAAGTTGTATCATTTAGATGAGGGAAATTTATGCTAAGCTTTGGAAAGAAATTAATCACTGGAATGAAAAAAGGATAAGATGGAAAAAATAATGAGATGGAAACAAGAAGGCAAAAAATATGAAATAGATTATATCATCATGTGAAGTGCTATTTAGAAAAACATGTTAAATTATTATATTTGAAGGTTTTCAACTAAGTTCTTAGTTAAGAATTTGGTTATCAAAAATACTTATTAACCTAATTAATGCTGGTGTTTCTGTTTCTCCTAAGACTGGAGGATGCTTTTTTTGCTCCCTTTCATGCAGTCACCAGATGATACAACACCAAAGCAAATTTTATTGCAACAACTCATTTTTGCTAATTTTTGACTATGAAATGTGGTAAAGATGATGGAGTGCCCTATCTGAATCTAGCTACCCTACACCTTACCTAGCCATTATTGATTTTTCCCATTAAAGATGGAACAAAATTTAAATATATATTTTGCAATGTACTCAGGGGATTAAAAGTTAATTATTGATAGATTCCTCCTTTAGTTTCAAAGAAAACTAGTGAATATGTCTCAAATTGATTATTTTAAGACTTAATATATCTACAGTAAAAAGCATTTATAATGAACAATTCCTCTTTAATTATTAAGACAAAATTAATTTCCCTATTAATAGAATGTTACATGTACTTGTTTATTTATGCCTTTGTTTCTAAATGTTTCCCAATTGTTGAATCACTTTAATCTTCTCATTTTCTTAAAAAAGGTTATAATCTTGTTTAGATTTTCATTATACATAAAATCAATAATGTCTGTTAGGGCCTGGAGAGATGGCTTAGTGGTTAAGGTGCTTGCCTGCAAAGCCAAAGGACCCCGGTTCGATTCCCCAGGACCCATGTAAGCCAGATGCACAAGGTGGGCATGCATCTGGAGTTCGTTTGTAGTGACTGTAATCCCTGGCATGCCCATTCTCTCTCTGTCTCTCTCTCTCTCTGTCTCTCACTCACTCACTCTGCCTTTTTCCCCCTCTCAAATAAATAAATATAAATGAAAATATTTTTTTAAATGTCTGTTAGAATCTTCATTCTGAAAAAAAAAAAAACAGAAAGCAGTTGGCTTTGGGGGGACAAGTTATGGTAGTCTCAACTGTGAACTTCTGTGTGACTGTGTCCCTGCTTTACTCTATTTCACATTCATTGACATTTCACAAATACTGTAAAATCTGAATTGTATATAAGCATAACTCATTGCCTGAAACACTCTTTTTTCTAGGTAAACAGGATTATAAAAAAAACAAACCTATTTTACGAGCAACCAAATTAAAAGCAGAAGCAAAGAGAACAGCAATAGGCATAAAGGTAGGCTTCTATTCAATAACTTTATAATTTGATATATGCATGCCACCTCATTTTGTATAACGAAGTTGCTGCATAAAGAGTGAATTCTAAATGTTTTATGATATTCAGAAATCTAAATATATTACCAGAATTGAAGGATTATGTTGAGAATTTACTTAATGGAAAACATCCTCCCTACTTTGAGATTCTAAAAGGATCTTAGAACAGTTACTTAAGAAAACCAAAATGTGACATTTGCTGTTTCTTAGCTCTTTTGAATATTGTTCAAATATTTCAGTGTGCCTATTCAGAAACATTCTTGACTTTCAATAAATTCACTATATAGTTGTTTACATTATAGTTGTAATCATATATAAATGGACCATTACAACATGTAATTTTACTGTCTTTATATTGTTGCTGGAAGGCTCTATGATGAAATTCTAATGACATTTTCTAACTTGTCCTTCTTGTAAACCAGTGTTTATCTGCTTAAGAGGGATAAATGCGACTGAGAATGATGTTAACATATTAATTCAATGTGCTAGCACAATAAAGTTCAACAAAATTACATTTACATTATTATTATTCATGTCATTTTTGCCAAGTATTTAGAATTGAAGTAAACTAAGTAAAAAAAAATAATAATAATTTGGCAGTTCAACTATCCAATGTATAAAACAAAAAAAAATGTCCAACATATATTTTATTTAAATATTAAATTGTTAAAAGAAGATTTTGGTTTTCATCTGTAAGATAAAAAAATCAATTTTTCTAAGTTATAGCTTATAGCAAATGCCAAGGTATTACTACCCAGCTGGAACAGCTGCTAGGCTGCCAGATGATCTATTTGGTTGTCTTCCAGAATTTGCTATGATGATCATGAAACGCTGCCTTCTTTTCACTGCCGATTGCTGATTTTGATCAAGCCTTGTCATGTACTGTGGTGTGTTTTCACAACACTGTCTTTTTGGTTAGTGGTGTATGTCTTTTATATATATATATATATATATATATATATATATATATATATATATCTTTTGTTTAAAAGGTAGATTAATCTCTTAGAAATTTTTTCTAATTTCACATGAAATTATACTCATCTATAAAAGATATTAAATGAACTGACTTTTGTTAAACAATACTTTGGATTTTTTAGATTTAATATTCAGTTACTTGGTGATTGTCTCTAATAAAAACATTGGCCTCTAAAGCAATGTTTTAATATTTACTTTTATCTTTCACAACATGGCTGAGTGTTTTTGCATATTTTTATGGAGTAAAATATCTACTACTTGCCCAGCTTAATATAGAGTTATATGTTAAGGTTTGAGGAATATTACAGCCATTCATTTATTTATATATCATCCTTTTAAATACATTCTTTGTTGAATTTGCACTTATGCTTTCATTTCTATTTTAGATTGAAGAAATACCTGTTTTCCAGTTATAAGATAAAGCCTAGCTATGGTGCAGTGAGCTAATGTCTTTTTAAAAAAAAATGTAGAATTTATTTTTGAGACTTTTCTTAGATTTTATTTCTAATATAAAATACATACAGAAGAATTTCTAACTTAATATCAGAATGTAGCTCATTTTAATAAGCTACCATATAAATTTGATTGGTAATCCTTGGAAAACAAAGACTTTAACTTTAAACATTGCTTACCTTGCTTGAAAATTTATGTACAGAGACCATTAGAATGATATAAAACTTTTTAGAATCAGAACGGTGAGGGTGTTCTACATTTCAGATTTGGCTTGTTAATTAGTTTGCCCTGTCAAACTTTGATTGTCTTGTCATTTTGACATAGGAGTTTAAATAACAAAGTTTCTTTGAGCAACTGCTTTTTAATGCTTTTTAATTTCCCTAGTGAGTGATTTTATCCATATTGATAATGTCAGAGAAGCAACTGAGGCCTAATGAACATCAGACTTGTTTGACTTTTGTCTGGTTGATCCAGAATGACCATAATCATGCATTATGTTATCATTTTACTATTTATTCTTTCAAATGAGTAAGAGTCATACTCAAACTAATTGACATCTACAGGAGATATGAAAAAAATGCCAATAACAATGCTGACTATGTAATTAAAAGACCTAGGATTGCACTTTTGACCCTCACAGTTGCCATGATGTGGCTAAGTCTAAGAAGCTGTACCAGTAAAATAAATCATGCCGTTTACCACAAAATATTGTCAAAGGATATAAATGATACAGTGAAAATACAAAGCATAGATTTTAGCACACAGATGTCATTTGTGAATTGTTTGCTGATAGAGAAAATACCTGTTAGAATTAGGCACTTCTACCTTGTATAAATAAGACCCAATTTAAATGTTTGTCTGTAATTTTTCAACTAGTTATGAATTATGTAGCTATGTTATACATTTAAAATGTTCTGAAATTTGCTATGGAGGTAAGTTATGGATATTAGTATTATAAATTATTAAAAACATTATATAATTTCAATATGTATATTTTTTATAATTTGTATATCAGCTTGATATGTTTTATTTACAAATTGTAACATTGTGATGTAAAGAAAAAAGAATACTACTAATTATCTTGGAAGAGCATATACAGGAAATCACTTCCATATTTAATTACCGTGTTAAGCTAGTAATGCTCTTTGAGAAATAGTAAGCTAGAGATATGAAGAATTATACAGTAGAGCCTTGGCTCCTAGGCAATGCTTTTTTATAAATGTCTGTTTAGTTAAAATTTTGGTGAAAAATTAATGATTTCAGCATAAAATAAGAGTAGATTATAGTAAATGGAGTTAATTTCTAATTGAGAAGCTATTATTTCTTGTGCTTTAGAAGTGTGAATATAAGTTATGGCACAGTAATGTAACAAGCAATACAAAAATATCTCCAAAGTTAACTGCTGTTTGGTTGCTGTCCTACTGGAAGATTATTTTTCAGCAATTACAACATCAACAAAATTCTTTTCTAATGTAAACACCTGTGTCTCCTAGCATTTAGAAGGAAATTAATCAATATTTGTTAAGAAATTTATTTTAAATACCATTATAAATGCATACTTATAATATGAGAATCAGTGTAGAAATTTGGTTTTATTACATAGGTAAAATATACAGGGTCAATTGGATCCTGCCAACATCCCCTTGGGATGAACAGCTTGGAATGTTATGTTTGTTCTTTTTGTTATTTCTGGTTTAGAGCTAAAAACTGCCAAAGAACAGATGACCAACAGGTGTCTAAAATATGGTCACTGTACCAGCATCCTGAACACTTAATTTCCAAGTTTGATCGTTGTTTAAGTCCTTCAAACATTCAGCTTACACTATGCTGGCGTCCTCCAAAAGATAGGTTGTTTTGAAGAGAAGTGATTGATATGTGTCCCCACTGATACTTCTTCAGCCATCTTCATGCCATGTGCTCACTTGTCATTCCTGCAACTCATGAGTTTTCGATGAATAGTCTCTGCATTCTACCCTATTTTTTTTCATGCCCCTGAATATTCTGCCAACGTAGAGGGAGGTAATAAAGAGTTGTCTTAGGGACAATAAGGACCTGAAAAACAGTAATAAAGTTGATAATCAGTAAGATGAGAAGCATGGCCTCTAGTTGAGAATAAAACTTTATTTTTTGCATTAAGTCCAGGTAAATGGTGACTGTTATTCATAGGTTCTGTTGTCCACTACAAAGAGCAGATGGAGTTTGCAGTTGTGTGCTACTTGTTTATTACATCCTCTTAAAATTAGTAGCTGTGTAAGCAGATGGGTCTGTGAGCACAGCTGTGGATATAAGGGAATAAATGAAACCTGTCGGATGCTGCCATGCCCTTTGCCAGAGTGTTCCAACTGTAACAAAGAAAAATTCACTTCCATTTGACATTTTATTGATATATTAGACCTTAAATATCAGGGCCTATAAAAATTTTTGAAACAGTTTTTCAGTCCCTTAGTTTCTATTGATATTTATTTTCATAGTTTGGATATCTAAATAAATTTAATCATGAAGCTAAAATGATATAATTTTTTAAATATTTTTCAGCACTCAGGTAAAATTCTATGTTGATTATAAATCAAATTCACTTCAATGTTTGTAATATTTATTAGGTAGCCTGTGCTGAATTATTTGTTTTATTTTCATATGAAATATGAGATATGTTCATATGAGAGGAAATGAAATGCCTGCCCATGGAATAATGCCAGGTGAGGGTGTGGTACACAATGGAAATCGCTAGAATATTAGAAACTTTCAGATGCTGAACTGGCATTCTAATTTTTCTTTTCTATTTGGCCACATGACTTGCTAATATTGAGAAAGTTTCTTTACAGTAGCTCACACTTTTTGAAGAAAAATCTGATTTCTATCCTACATAGTAAATTCTGGTCATTATTTTAATATACCTAGATAATATAGTCAGCATAAGATACCAAATGAGATATGTAATACCTCCTTTCATAGTTGTAGTCAATTGTACTGTATAATGTTTCATGAGGTAAGTATTCAGTTTTGTTTTTCTACTATCTAAGCTATAGAATTTACATTTTAAAATCACTTTTTATAGCTTGATATGGTGATATACACCTGTAATCCCACACTTGGAAGGCTACAGCAGAAAAATCAGGAGCTTAAGTCCAGCCTAGCTATATTATTTGCAAGTTTGAGGCCAGTCTGGCAACATGAGACCCTGTCTCAAAAACAATATCATTATAATTTGAACAAAGTTATATTTAAATGGGATGTATTTATACACATAATCTAGAAATATATTATCACAGCTATGTCTTCTCAAAAGAAATAAATTACATTTTTCATAATAATAAATAAATTCTATCACATCAAATATGTTATTGAAACAAATAAAAATATTCATACTCAATAAGAGACCAAATAAACTTCTAAGCACAAACTACTTGCTTACATCTGACATTTTCACATCCAGACTATGAAAATATGTTTAGACAGCAAATTTTAGATTTACTATTAGAAAAATTAAACTAAAAAGTAATAATAGGGGCTGGAGAAATGGCTTAGTGGTTAAGGCATTTGCCTGTGAAGCCAAAGGATCCCAGTTCGATTCTCCAGGACCCACGTAAGCCAGATGCACAAGGGGCACATGCAGTGTGCAGTGACTGGAGGCCCTGGCGTGCCCATTCTCTCTCTCTCTCTCTCTGCCTCTTTTCCTCTGCCTGTTGCTAATAAATAAATAAAAATAAATGAAGCAAAAAAAGTTTTTTTTTAAAGTAATAATAAAAATGACTCACTCATGTACTTGTCATTGCAATGGGCATTTTTCTGTGAAAATAAATTTCTTAGTATAATATGTGAAACAAAAGAATGTTACAATTTGGTTGAAATTATTCCTTCTACATTGTGGAGCAATACTATCATTGTATCTGATGAAGTTGAAAACGTTTACCAGTCTCTCTGTATCAATTTCAAGTGTACTGTTTTCTCTTCCGTAGGAAGTTGGCCTTGTACTTGCAGCTATTCTGGCCCTTCTCCTGGCTTTCTACGCTTTCTTTTATCTCAGACTGTCAACGGATATTGACTCTGATTTGGACCCAGATGAAGACTAGCTGAGCAGCAATCTGCATAGAAGGGAAATAATTTTTATAGAAGCACATTTTGAGACAAATACATTCTGAAGTACTTAGGACTAAGTTTTGAAAAATATTTTCTTCTGGTACTTTCAGTTTTCAGAAATGTCTTTTTGCACAGGATATCAACAAGAGGATATGTTCTAGCAATTTGGAGCAATGTACTTTTGATACTTTTATAAATATTCCTTCCTTGATAGGTATGCATTTAAATAAAATAGATTACAGATGCTAATTCTATTCTTTTTTTTTTTTTTTTTTTTTTTTGGTTTTTTGAGGCAGGGTCTCACTCTGGTCCAGGCTGACCTGGAATTAACTATGTAATCTCAGGATGGCCTCTAATTCACAGTGATCCTCCTTCCTCTGCACCACCAACACCTGGCTGTTGCTAAATTTTTTATATGTCTTACTCAATTTAAGTGTATAATTCCATCATTTACAGACTATTAGATATTGTTTTGTTCTATGTGTATCGTAAGTGAAATTATCTGTCATCATTTACAGAGACATAGTCAAATCATATTCGGAGCAGAAGAAGAAATGTAAAGGCATGGGAAATTTTACTTTACAAAGAAGCCCTGCTTTCCTTCCAGGCATATTTTATATCACAAGAGAGACTATCTGCACACACATCTACAGTCATCTTTTTCCTTCCTTGCCAACTGTTAGTGCACATGTGCTCCATCAGACATGGCACCTGGATGACAGAAGCTCAAAGAGTCACATATGTCTCTGAGACAGAGTTCCTTTCCTTTCAGGCTTCCTGGTGTAAATAGAAAGTTCAGTTGATTTTGATTTTAATTAACTTATTAATCTATTAATATAAAGTTGAAATTCTATTTTAATTATGTTGTTCTGGCTGCCTGAAGTATCAGTTTGCCCCTCGTGTTAGGGAGATATGTAACAATCTGTCACTTAATTGTGCAGGCATTTTAATACCACAGAATTAGCAGAAGCACTGCATACTCAGAATCATTTTCCTGGATAGCCTCCTAAATCTGAACATTACAAAGTAGTTAAAACTATATTTTGTTTTTTGAGGATTAGTTAAAACTCTGTAATGAAAAATAAATTCACATGATATTATTTTCCATGTACTGTCCTGTAAATTTTTGATATATAGCCTAATGGTTACTTGGTATTTTTATTGGCAGATAAATTTTTAATACATTTTCAAATACATGAGCACATGTAGCTTAGAAAACTGGAAAATATCTGTCCACAAGAGAGTTCTTACACTTATTACCTAATGTAAAGAGTATTAGAAATTTGATATTTTGAAACATGTACATGATGATTTAAAGTATATACATTGTATTTATGCAAAAGAGAAACAATATTGTTTCTGTGCCTGCCAAGTAACAAAAACTTTAATAAGTACTGCATGGGGAGACAAGGCTTTATAAACACCATTTCTTTTTTAAAAAAAAAAATATTTATTTATGAGATACAGAGTGAGGGAGGAAGAGAGAGAGAGGAAGGTAACGGGTGTTCCAGAGCCTCTAAAAACTGCAAACGAACTTCAGATGCATGTGCCACCTTGTGCATCTGGGACCTGGAGAATCAAACTTGGGACCTTAGGCTTCTCAGGCATGCACCTTACCCACTAAGCCATTTCTCCAGCCATATAAACACCATTTGTAAAAGAACAGGTATTCTTTGAATCTTTGCAAAATGTTGAATAAGATATTGTAGCACTATGTTCTGTGTTTTTTTTGTAATTAGCATAATTTATTTCATCAATGTGAAAACAGCCAAAGTTTCCAATAGCCTCCTAGATTATTTATGTCAAACATCTGAGGGCAAAATTTAGCCGGTGTTATTTGCTGGAATGTTCCTCATGAACTCACAAGCTTAAGATACAGAGAAGAGTTCTTATATGCTTGCCACAGTGGACCAATCCAAGTGGCATTTTTAGGAAAGGTTGCAGCATTTGACGCCATGTGGTATGTCTGTTCGCGAAGTGGGAGGCAAGGGAATATCCAAGCTGGCATTTTGGATAGGATGGGCCTTTTACTTTCCTGAGTGACATGCCACATGTCAAGAAATACTGCTTTCCTCCAGTCCTATCACATTTACGTGAGCAACTTTCATTTAGTTATTTCCCTCCCATATGGTGTTAAAAAGCAGTCACATTAAATAAAGATTATTTCTGGGTTTTAGTGGTGATTTAAATGAGGGGATGTGTAATAATTGTTTAGCAGATACCTATCCAAGTAAGATAGTGGCAGGGAGTACACTATTTAAAATAAATGATTATCTGCTTGGAAATCTTTGAAAATTGATCATCTTAAGAAAAAAAAAAAGATCATTCTGCTCCACTCCTGAGGTATTCTTTTTGGGGAAAATGTTCTTTCTGATAGTGATAAATATTAGTCTAAATATACTGACAGAAGAATTTCATTGCCTAGCTTGATCTGTAGCCAGAGTCCATTTGTATAGCTGATTGCAGTGGCTTCAAAGAACCATAAATTCCAAGGCTAAAATCTTTGATTTTAGTAAATAGCAGGTAAAGTGAGACAATATATGTTTACATAACACAGTTTTCATAAAATGTATCTCATGAAGTCATACTAACTGGGCAGCAGCCAACTCCATAAACAGAAATCCAGATTGAAAGTCTGGTCTGACTCTTTAAAGAGAGAAAGGTGTTATGTTCCTGCTGTTTCAGTGAACTATGCTTTTGAAAAGTGAGTGGTATTTGACAGAAATTTGGGATTGATACCAAGTATAGTTTAGACAGGACTATTTCCTATGTAATAATTTACTGCTCAGAGTATCTAACAAGACAAAATCAGAAAATGTTAGAATGACACTTTAGAATGCTCGGTTCAACTTGTTAATTCATTTGGCAGAATCAATTTTTAACTAATGGAAGATAGCTAAACTATAACTCGTGCAATAATGATGCAAATGAAATGCAGGGGGTTCTTACTGTGCATGAAAGTTTAGACGAAAGAATACTTAAACTTATTTGAGAAAGATTTTGAAAATATAACCTCATATAGCATTTCTTTAAGAAAAACAGGAAACCTATGATAGTGCAGACATAGAGTTGGTTTTTGTATTGTGGGTGCAGAGTATATCTAGATTTATTATTCAAGTTTTTTCATAAAGGCAGAGGATGTGCTCTCACCTCAACCAGTGATTTTAAGATCTGAGAGTATGTTCTTTCTCATTTATTCTCATTTCTCATTATTCCCAACATCTAGTAATCTGCACATAAATTTAAATGTATGTAAAAATATAAATTAATGAATTATAGTTCTCTCAGTTTGGTATAATTTTGGTGTACAATGGGGGGTTAAAATTGTTTGAATTTAATAAATCTAAGCATCACAATATTGTATTGATCAACTCTTAACCTTTACTTAATTCTTAGCCTTAGTTTATTGGGTATATTATAATATATACACACTAATTATATATACATTAATATATGTATTAAAGCTAGTATAAAATAGAACATTGATCTTATTTAGAAATTCAAGTATTCATATTTATATAATAAAATATTCTCATTTTTGGAATTCAACTTAGCATGCATTTTAATTTGAGAATATGACTAGATTTTTTATTATTTAGTTTGTATAAATACTGAAGAAGTCTATCTTCCAGATGCTAAAGGTATATCACCAATTCATTGGAGTGAATTGTACTGTACATAAGCTTCATAAACAAATCCTTAGAAATTAAACTTGGTACAGTTTTAGTGCACCTCATCTGTAAGAGATTGTTGAGCTAGAGATAATGATTGATTCTCTCTTTAGCAGCAATTAGACTTCTTTACACTTACCTGAGGCTTCTCTGAGGAGTTTCCTATTTCTCCCTCAGCAGCTCTGCCTTCTTTATTAAAATCACTCCACTGTAGCCTGGAGAGAATGATATTTGCTAGCTTTCTTTCCACTGACATATCTAGAATCAGTACCACTCACAGGAAAAAAAAAATGTAGCAGATGAACTCATACCTACAGAAACATTTTTACCATTTTCTTCAGGTTGTGACCACATAGGTAAATATAGAGGGACGTTGGAAAGCAAATTAAAGACATAAACTGGTGTGGAAATACTCATAGTGCACCAGTAATTCGTTGAAAACAATTGAACTGCAGCGTATTCTGCCTACTGACTCCTTGTTAGATTTTTTTTATCCCTAGCAACAGATATGAGATGCTTATTTCAAGAAAAATAAGATGCTTTACACACCAGAAGAATTTTTGATGACAGTACCCCCTCCTATTTTTCTTTTTTTTTTAAACAACAACCAAATTGGTGGGGAGGCAGCCAAAATTTGAGGTACCAGTGCTTCTCGAACAGATGTCGCACCATTATTTTTTAGCTCGTTTAGATGAATAAACATGTTAAACTGTGAAGTATTACATTTTAGATTTTTTCATTAAAAAAGGAGACAATCTGTTTACTGTCCTAATTGAGACAACAATCCTTGTGGTTGCCAGTTTTGGCAGTCATAACAATGAACTATAAATATTTGGACCAATCAAGAAAATGGTGACTATGAAGGCTATAGCATGTGCAAGGTTCTGTTTTCATGGCACCATCTTAGTAACTTCATCAAATACAATCACTTGTGTGAAGCTAAAGTTTCATGGTAAAGCTAAAGAAATTGATTTCATTGTCTAATTTCTTTCTAGTTTATCAACCTTTTTCATGTTCAACTCTCCATCTGCTTGTCACAAATTGCTTCTGTAGTTGCTCTGTTGAGTGTAATGAGACAGGTCCTCACTGGATTGCCTATGTTTTAGAATAATACAAAATCCAAAGGCATTTTGCCTTTACTTTGTGCAAATATATAAAAGGAGTTTAAAGATATTTTAAGTACCCTAAATTGCAGCAAATAGTTTACTTTCTAATAAGGCTTTCTGGATAAACATGAGAGAGTATGTTTGCTGTAATGACCAAGAGAAGAGGCTCATAATCTTTGCTCCTAGGATCATGCTTGCTGTGCATCACCAAAGTGGGCAGTGTGCAGACAGGTGAGAATTATTTATAGTGCTGGTTCTAAACTTTTGTGATCTAAATAAGAGGTTTTTATCTGGAAATCTTGTTTAATTCTTCCAGTTCCTGGCTCCGACTGTTCATCTTCTACCCTGTCTCTTTCACTTCCTAGTTAGGTGAGTCTCGAACATTCCCTTGGATGTTTTGTCTTGTTTTTCTTAAGTCTCACTTCCACTTTAATGAGTTAGCATGCTCTTGTTCTTACTGTGAGTATGTGTACTTTTTTAATACTATGTACACTGAAGAATCATTCACCTTTCCTTATTTCTCTCTCCTACTATTTAGCTGCTTTATATATATTATGCAGATGTAGCAAGAACAAGACGATGAACTTCAATGTACTCATCATATAGTCTCAACAACTGCTTTGTAACTCTTTTATTAATTTTTCCATTTTAAATACCCTGAAATATTTTGAAGTAAACCCTAGGTTTTTGACTTTTTTTAAGTAAATAATCAGTATGCCTACTATACCAGAATGTGGGCTTTTCATCTGGGCATGCAACTCAGTTGGCAGAGTACTTACCTAGCATGCATGAAACTGTTGAGTTTAATCCCCAGGACTACAAAAACTGAGTGTGAGGGTACACACCTATAATTCCAGCAGTAGAGGCAGGAGGAACTCTTATCTCCACAAAATGTTTTTTGTTGATACATTTTACCAGCAACCATTGCTTTAGCAGATAGAATTAAATACTATTTCTTAGTATATTCTAATACAAAGTGTGGCAGTTTGAATGTCATAGTTTGAATGTACCTTCCATAGACTCAGGTTTCTTTTCTTTTCTTTTCTTTTCTTTTCTTTTCTTTTCTTTTCTTTTCTTTTCTTTTCTTTTCTTTTCTTTTCTTTTCTTTTCTTTTCTTTTTTTTTTAATTGAGCTTGCAACTTGAGCCCCTAGGAGGTAAATAGCTGCTACAAGGGGGTGTGTGCCACAGGGTGAAGATCTTGAGTTCATCCCTAAGTTGTGTGTAGAGCAGTTTGGCACTCTGACTGTTCCTGTTTGGTACAAGTAATTTTGTGGTGCTGGCTGTTTGGTGGTATCTCTTTGGATCAATGAAAGTGAAAGAGCTTCTTTTGTCATTGATGGTGTTTCCCTGGAATTAAATAAATGAGTCCTTGGGGCTAGAGAGATGGTTCAGTGTTTAAAGGCATTTGCTTGCAAAGTGTGATGGTTCAGGCTTGATTCCCCAATACCCACATAAAGCTAGATGAACAAAGTGGTGCTGAGTATTACTGAGCTGCCGCCTCCTTTCCATACTGAGCTCCTTTGCCATCTCAGGCAGAAGCCATGGGAGGTGGTTAAGGTCTGGACTCCAATCTGGAACATCAGGCATCTGTCATTCCACTTCCTTCTTGTACCATGATCCCATGTCAACTTGACAGTAGGAGATTGGTTCACCACCATGCTCTGCAGAAGTGACTGTGATATCTGTGGTTCTTCCCTCTTCTATCCAGTGTTTGAAATGGTTTATTGAGGTCCCTGACAGAACCACTTAAACTGTTTTACAATTCCATCATATCAACATGAGAAGAATTACCCCTTTTAATATATCCAAGCCCCATTGAGCTTGGTTCTGTTTCATTAGCTTACCAATTCCATAAGTTTCTGCATAAAAATATTATAAATATTTTTGTTAGAGTTAGGCATTGCCTTCTTTTATTTTTTATTTTATGCTAATCTTCCTTTTTGTATTTTGAGGCAGGGTCTCACTCTAGACCAGGCAGAACTGGAACTCAAACTGTGGCCCAGGCTGGCTTCCAATTCACAGCATTCCTCCTACCTCAGCCTCCTGAGTACTGGAATTAAGGGCATGGGCCAACATGCCCAGCTATTTATTTATTTATTTATTTATTTATTTATTTAATTTTATTTATTTGAAAGAGAGGGGAAGAGAATGGACACTAGGACCTTCAGCCACTGCAAATGAACTCCAGAAGCATGTGCCACCTTGTGCATCTGGCTGATATGGGTCCTTGGGAATTGAACCTGGGTCCCTTGGATTTGCAGGCAAGTGCCTTAACTGCTAAGCAATCCCTCCAGCCCCCAACCATTTATTTTTAAGCTACATTATTGGATATGAAAAAGTGAAGAACTTTTGAATGTGTTCTTAATGAAGTAATATTAAATATATTAATTATAATAATTAATATGAATATAATTAGTATGAAGATGGGATTTTATATGAGGCCAGGACATTGTTTTAAATAGTATTAACTTTATTTGTTTATCTCCAACTCTAGTACTGTTTATTTCTAGTCTTATTTCCTTATCTGCCTAATTTGGGTTAGTACTTTCAGTACCTTGTAGTATAGAAATGAGCCTGCACTTCTCAGTCTTGATTATGCCATAGCCTTCTAGTCTTTACACAAGTGTCATCTTAATGTGTCCTTAAAGTGTGAAGATCACCCATTCTTGTCCTTTGTGCCCACTTTACCTTTTTTATTTTTGTAACACTTATCACCACCTGACATAGTCATATTGTTTGAGCTAGTTTATTCTTTGTCTACTTCCACCACAAGGCATGGATTGGATTGATACCTAAATTATTTTGAACAAGTAATTGGCAACAAGACATGCAGATACCTCTTAAGGATTCCAAAGTATTTGCAGTCTGGCAAGCCATTCCTTTTCTTCTATATAGGATGTGTCCTTTCAACACTGACCAAAAAATATATATATATACTTCCTGCTTTAAGTTGCTTTTGCCACACATCCTCATCACAGCAATGAGACCAGCAAATAATTCCACCCTTTGGTTACAGCAGACACCTATTCAGTTTCAGTGACAGAAGGTCAGACCAGGCACAAAACAGTAAACTGAAATTTTCAAAAATCAATCAATCAATCAATCAATCAATCAAAAAATCAATCAAAAAATGAATTCTGTTCCATGTTGCATGAAATCTGCTATCTCCATATCGACTATGTGGTAGTTTTGAATGTATGTCCCCCATAGACTCAGGTATATTTTTAAGCTTCTAACTTTGATCTCCAGCCAACTGGCTGGAGGAAGTATTACGGGGGGTAGATCCTGTGGTCCAGACCAAAGATGTGTTTGGGGGCAGATCTGAATTTCAGCCCAAAGGTATACAGAGAGGTGTGAGCTCTGGAGGTCCTGCTTGCTGCCTTTAGGTTTTTCTGGCTGGTATTGGTGTCTCTCTCTCTTTCTCCTTGGATTTATGAATGGGAGTTAGCTTCTTCTGCCGTGTGATGGATCTTCCCCTGGAACTGTAAGTTGAAATATATCCCGTTCTTCCCAAAACTGTGCCTGGTTTGGTTGTTGAGCCCAGCAATGTGGAACTGACTATTACACAGTGTGTCCTTGCTGGATAGGCTACACAGTCTTTTACCACTTAGCTACTATCTTGCTTATCAGACCAACTATGATGGTTTTCTAAGGCTCACAAAACCTTTATTTTATTTTTCTACATATTTTCTCTCTTCTGGAATAGAGTCTTTCTTTTCTCCAGTCTTTTTACATGGATCAGTCAGTTCTTACTACATTCTTCCCCTTTGCCATTTATGTTCTTTGTTTTATAATTCCTGATTTAAGTTTATGTCTATGTTCACCTGTGTAAGATCATCAATCTTTCTAATCTTCAAATTGTTTTTAGTTTGAGTCTCCTTGAATTAATATTCTGATTATGTTGAGTGCTCTTGTTTTGGAGGCTTTGTTGTTCTTTTGGTTTTTTATTTTGGTTATTGCCTCACCTGAAAGTATTTTCAGCTTTTCTCTTCTCAGCAATGAAGCTTGTTTTTTCATTCCTGAGCCCATGTTAGGTAGAGCTATAGTCTACACATACACAGTCAGCATGGGGAGGCTAAGGTCTGTACTGACTACTGATGGAGGAGAGGAAAGGCCTTGCCTGTTTATTTCTCTGAAAAATCCTTAATTTACTCCTCTTCACCTTTCTTATTTCTACCACAACATCAAGCACAAAATCCTTTCTCTTTGATTTTGATGTTCAAGAAACAGTGCTTTTCAAAGATGCTGAAGTTTCAAACACTTCTTTTCACTCTTCGACAGCCAGTGTCTTGAACTATCAAATATCATACCCAGACTTTCATGGTGAGTTTTATCTTTCTGTTTCTGTGGTCTGTGCCCTGGGAATATAATTCTGCTCCATCTGCTCTTTTTTGTGGTCTGAGTCTTGTGAGGATGCACACGCTCCGTCCCTTCTCTGTGCTCTGAGCCTGGCCGGGATGCACACGCTCCATCTCCTCTTGTGCTTCTTAAGCTTCCCTTGTCTGTCTTCTTCATCCACAGGTTTACAGTGGCGTGATTATTTCTATGTCATGTGACTTTTATATATCCAGTAAGTAACTTGATAGTCATAGTGTGTTCTACTTCCTAATAAGGCAAGTCTTGATTTATTTGTAACTTTACTTGGACACTTTTTGAGACAGTTTTGCTCTGTAGCCCAGACTGCCTTAGAACTTGTGACCTTGATGATTTTGTTTCCTGAGTGCTAGGGATTACAAGTGTACACCACCATATCCAGCTGATGGCTGTGTGTGTGGGGGGGGTGCACATGTTTGTGGTTGTGTACACATGTGGAGGCCAAAGCTTGTCTCCAGGAGTCTTCCTAACCTCATTTTCTGAGCCAGGATTTCTCACTTAAATCCAGAGCTCACTGATTTGGCTAGCTAGTCATGTTGCCCAGGGATCCTTGATCCCTGCAGTCTTGCAAGCACTGGGATTACAGGTAGGTTATCACACCTATCTAACATTTAGAAGAGTACTACCAAGCTAACCTTCAGGTCCTCACAGTTCTATGGCTCGTGCACTGCTAGCTGTGCCATTGCTCCAGCCACCATGTTATTCTTTTTTTTTTTTTTTGGTTTATCAATATGAGGAAACATTTGTGAAGAAATTCAAAGCCATGAGGACTCTGTTATCTCCAGTGCCAGGATTTCCTTGGAAACAGAGATATGAAGTTATCATTTTTCTAGGATAAATATATACAGCAAAAACACCTTGGAAATTTATCCATAGGTTTATAATGTTTTACATTTAAAAATGTATCTTTGAACCAGGCGTGGTGGCACATGCCTTTAATCCCAGCACTTGGAAGGCAGAGGTAGGAGGATCACCATGAGTTCAAGGCCAGCCTGAAACTACATAGTAAATTCCTATGTGTAGTGTAGCCTGGGCTACAACAAGACCCTACCTCAAAAAAATGTATCTTTGAGTTGTATATCTATAATTACTCTCTATATTTTAAGGAAGGAATCATATAGTTTTAATTTTCACCACATTACTTGACATAGTAACTTAAAAATAATTTCTCAGTAAACAATTAATTACTAAGAATAATGGCTATAAGAAAATAATTATAAGCACAACATATTCTCAGTTTTTTATATTACATGTGTTTCTCTAAGTACCTTGCAAAGATAAATGTGAAGAAACAATTAAACAATTCTAAAACAATTAAAATATGGTTCAGCTTCCTTGAAAGGCACTATATTTTAAGAAGTAACATGCTTCTAAGATCATATTCTTCTGAAAAAACTGGACATAATGGAGACAAATTTCTCTACTTCTTATTTTCCCAATATCTTTTCTGTAAAAATATAATTAAACACCCATAAATTCTCTTCTTTATTACAGTGTTTGTAAAAATTTAAGCAGCAAACAATAGGAAAATATAATATATTATTTAATCGCTGCTATTTATTAATTTATTTAATTTAAATGCAAATTATATGTTTTATTAATCATAAATTGCTTGGCATCAGGTTTTTCCTGGTAATGAGCAGTTCAGGAGATGGCACTTTTTTGAAATTCTAATAAAGAACCATCTTCCTTTGTGAGCATTGCTGTCCCTTGAAGCATCCTGAAATATGGAGCTAAAATGATTTCAAACCTCAGAAGGTTTTCAGGTTTGGAATAGGGACCACTCCTGGCTTCATGGCTAGATCTGAACACTGAGTTAAGAAGCAATTTCAAATCAGTCTGTAGAAATATTTCACTTGTGATCATGAGCAAACAGAGGCCCTCTCTCCAGTAGGTGTCAGAAGTCATGTGATGGACACTAATGATGTCTGCTGCCTTTTATCATCTGTCAGGGACAAGTCACATTTGTTCCACACTGACAGTTAAGAACATTTAATGAAACAAAACAGCATTATCGAGCTCCAGGTTCCCTATCTTCTTTGGTCCTAGAAATCAGGATCCAGGTTCATTAAATTGTTGCTTGTGGAGGTAGCCACAATTACAGTCTGTCTACTGAAGCAAAAATTATGATTAAGACCCCAAGCAAAGCTTTCATGTACACTGACCCTTTTGTCTCTACTTCAAAAGTTCAAATCAATTCAACAAATAGCACAGGCTTAGGATATATATATTCACATATATATCATATATATGTACACATATGTGTATGTGTATTTATATACATGAAGTTTTATCATTATTTTATATATAATTATATGTGCATTACTGAAAAACATAAAAACTAATCCTCTGATATTTGTTGATAGTTTTTCATTTTATTATTTAACTTTCTCTATTTAACTTTAGGAAACATTCATATTCATACAAAATGGACAACTATTTGTTCCCACTCTTCTGTTCATGACTAAGTAATATCCAATTTCTTTGTCTTAAACCAAAAGATGTATAACTATAGACAGAAACAGGCCAGTTATATTACCATATTCTTTCTTATTAATTCACCCAACAAATATTTATTGGGTTTCTAAAACATGCAAAGGCACTTTCTAATAAAAGGAAATGCAGCAATGAAGTTAAACTAAAAAAAAAAAAATCCCTCCCAACATAGACTTGTGTTAGGTTAATACATATATAAAATAAACTCATCAAAGAAAATGTATAAATGTAATCTTCCAGATAGTGATAAGTGCTGTGTAGGAAAAGAAAAAGAGGATAGAGAAGGATGAGCTAGATTCTCTATAAATCCTATTGAACTCTGTCAAAGCCACAATGCAGAATGATCTTGATTTCAGTATACATGGTTAAGCTGTGGGACCTTTGAATCGAATGGTCCTTCTACATTATGCATTTTCTCACTTATCTCACTGTTCAAATGATACCTTCTCAATGAGATGCACCCTAATCATTCTATTTAAAATGTAACCTTGGCTGGAAAGATGGCTTAGCAGTTAAGGCATCTGCCTGCAAAGTCAAAGGATCCCAGTTCAATACTCCAGGACCCACATAAGCCAAATGCACAAGGGCACGCATGCATCTGGAGTTTGTGCAGTGGCTGGAGGCCCTGGCATGCCCATTCTCTCTCTCTCTCTCTCTCTCCCTCTTTTTCTCTTTCAAATAAATAAATCAATAAAATATATTTTAAAAATGTTAACTTTCTGCCTCACCCTGCCCTGGAACTCCCAACCCACTTGCCATACTATTTTTATTGCCACTTAATATATGTGAGTTTTAAACTTTAAACATATTTTAGTTATTATAAAAGCTGTTTCAGTCTTCTCCTTGCAAAAGTCTATTGTTGTTTTCCTGCTTCTCATTATGGACTACAAAGTGTTTTCACCTAGTCACTAATGAACCTGAAGTGCTGAAGCTAGTGCTTACCATGTGTGTTCCGAAAAATTTGTTGGACATTTAGAATGGGGAGGTTGAATAGTTAAAACTCACATTTTGAGGGAACAAAAGGATACAAATAAAATTTTAGAAGCCATAAAAGCTGAAATTGTAATTCGTAAAATAAAAAGTAGTTCCATAGGGAATGAATGAAAATGGACAAAAGAAGAGGCGTTGGGACAAATCCTCTGGGTTTGTAAATATTAAATAGAAACCCAAGAGATGAAGAAATTCCAGGAAGAAGGCTGAGGAAAGTGAGCCATGAAATGTGGAGAAAACCCAAATTAGCATGTGTCTAATGACCCAAGCAAAGACATTGTTTCAATAACGAAAAGTTCTGTAGATGTGGAAAGTGGGGGATGGAGGGCTGTACTATACCAGGCAACCCATAGAATCTCTTAAGATTTACCATTCATTTAAATTCTAGAACAAAATAACCTTTGTATTTAGCTTAAACATGTATTATTATAACTCCAATCTCATTACAAGTATCATAAAGATTATAATATGTATAAATTATTCACATGCAACACTATGACATATATAACATATAACATATATGACATATATAACACATGATATAATGCATGATGACCAGTAAATGAATAGAAAACAGTTTGAATGTCTTAGGATGCACAGCTCTACTTCAGAATCCATTGATCAAGAAAACAAGATTCAAAGCAGTCCCAGTCTGTCTCATGTTTCCTACTGGCCAGTATATTTCAGCAAAACAGTTCTGATTAGCCTCATATATGTGCTTTCTTGCCTGGTCCTTTCTTCTTACTTTCTGTGAAATTATATATATATATATATATATATGGAGAGAGAGAGAGAGAGAGGAGAGAGAGAGAGAGAGAGGGGGAGAGAGAAAGAGAGAGAAGAAAAAAGGAGAGGAAGGAAGGGAGGAAGGAAGTCAGTTTGGCCTTAAACGTGCTACATATGTGAGGATGACCTTGCATTTCTGATCACTTCTCATTCGTCTGCCTCCAGTTCTCAAGTGCTGGGATTATAGGCATGTGCCACCACTTCCAGTTTATGCCATGCTATGGATAGAACTTGGATTTGTGCATGTTAGGCTTTCAGACGACCCACTGTGGCACATCAACCATTCTGTGAGTATTTTAATTCAGGACTCCCTACAGTAGTTTCTAGCTGCTCATCAAAAACAAATCATACAAGACATCTCAACTGAGATCCATCCATGTCAGCCAATGTTCTTCCGCACTCACTTTCCATACCTCACCTATTTCCCTTTGATTTCTGACCTCAACTTGTCACCACATCTGCTCTAGCTGAGATTAATGATGATTTCTTGAATGGTCAGTTTAACTAAAAATTGCAATCATGTTTTTATTTGCTGCCTTAATTCTTTCTTTGCCTCTCTGTGTCATTTCCCACTGTTAGAAGCTGTTAGAAGCCATCGTCTGCTTGAAACCCTTTCTTTGTATGGCTTCTGTCCTACCACATTTTCCTGTATGTGCATAACTTCCTGATTGTTTGCAACCTACTCTGTGTTCTCTCTCTTTTGTCTTTGGCTGTAAATTTCATTGGTCCTCTGAGCTAAGTCTGATGTCTGTTTATCATTTCTCAAAGTCTTGTTCATTTCATGAGTGCATTTGTTCCAGTCCAGTTGCACTCCTTCACTCCCAAAGCTTGCCTGTACATTCCCTCTCTTCTCTTAGACTCTTCTGTCCCTACTTCGCACCAACTCAGTAACAGACTTTTAGTAACATATGCTTCAAGTCTCAGTTTCATAATGTTTTCTTATCCTCTCCAGAGGGACCTCAACTGTACCTTTCAGAGGTCATTTTCTCAGCCCTTCAAGTATTGGAATTGTGTATTCAGCCTGCTATCTCACTGTGGGCTTCATAACTTATTCATCCTATGCTGTAGTGGCACTGAATATAGCCCATATATATGCTTATTTATAAAGAAATAATAAATAAGATTTTCTGATATTAGGATAGCACAGTCACAATCATTAAGAAAAGCTCATTTTGTTATCAGCATCCAAAACTGCCTACCACACTCCCAAATTAAGATCAGAGAAAACGAATCCCCATCATGGAGAATGTACCATATTTCACATATCAGGGAGTGATGGGAATGACCCAGATTTACTGAGAAGCAGATATTTTTTCATAATTTTGAATAACTTCATAGTGAAATATAAAATCAATGTACAAATATTCATATAATAGAGGTTGTCCACTTTCTTCCAATGAGCCATTATATATTATATAATTGCATCAAAACATGTTTTTATATTGAATTATACATTTATTATGTATGATTTCACAGTTCTCTGGCTACCTTGGCAGAGCTCACTCTGAAATAAAATTAACATTAATGATTATTAAAAACATTTTAATGGAGCACTATATGCACATGTGAGAAGACTAGGGCTTGTTATTAATATTTCTCACAAGATGTTCTCTTGAAGGTTTAAAATTTATTATGCCATCATATTGGCTCCTTTTTCTTGAGCATTGCTTAGAGTTACCACTACCAAAACCTCTGAGTTTAATTAGCTTGGACCAGTATTAGCAACTCAAGCTATTATCCATTGAGTGTGATGCCACACAAGGCTCCCTGGTTAACACTTGATCAGATGCTTTGGTCCTCACAGAAAATGAGGAATGGTAGCATTCAATAGCATTTTTCCCATTTTATACTATGAATCTGAGACTTAGATAGGTGAAGAAATTTTTTCATTGCCTTTATCTAGAAGTGACTTCTAGGTTTCCAAACTGAAAGTCTTTGGCTACAGAATCAGCTCACCCATGTCTACTTAGCTTCTATGTCTCTTTGATTTCTATAAAAGATAGATACTGTGTCTGCCCACTTTGCCTGCTTTTGTTTTGTTTTGTTTTGTTTTGTTTTGTTTTGTTTTTTTTTTTTCAAGGTAGGGTCTCACTGTATCCCAGGCTGACCTGGAATTCACTCTGTATTCTCAGGGTGGCCTTGAACTCATGGTGATCTTCTTACCTGTACCTTCCGAGTGCTGGGATTAAAGGCGTGCATCACCATGCCCAGCTGCCTGCTTTTATATTTAACTTTTAAATCCTAAATATTACCAAATAATGAACTTATTAAATGCACAGCAGTGTGTGGTATATGTATTTATTGCAGATATATAATGTTTGTTATGAGAAACATTAGCTTAAAAGAAAATCAGCTGAGGCTGGGAGATAGCGCAGTTACCAAAATGTTTCCTATAGAAGACTGAGGACATGAATTAAGATTCCCAGAACACATGTAAATAGTGGCCATGGTGCACATGCCTGTCATTACTGGGGATCCAGAGATAGGATGATACTTGGGACAAAGTGGCTACCTCATCTAGATTCTGTGATGTATGGGGTCAGTAATGTTGGGAAGACATCTGACATCAACTTCTGATTTTTATCTGCCCATACATACATATGAACATGCATCAACATGTATGTGGGCCCACACACATATGGAAACACAGGCATGAATGTCAAGCATACATACCATACACATATACACGTGCAATAAACAAAGAAAAAGTGGAAGTTAGCTTGAGATAGATTTTAATATACAATGTTGTCTTCATTTTATGAGTTTATAATTATATTTTAAATCAGTCTTTGTAGACTCATACTTGGAATCAGTCCTCCACCATATTTTTAAACATTAGACTAAATTTACCCAACTTCAGCCTATCAAAACTTTGAAGTAAAACCTTCAAACTTTTATCATTCCCTGAGGATATCTAAATACAGTTAAACTAATGTTGCTGCCTTAAGTTCTAAATAATTAAGATTTGAAATTTAGAAGACAAGTGCAATTGAGACTTATCAGCTATAGTCTTCATATGGACTTCTTTCTTCTGTCATGTCTTACCAGTATTCAACTTGCCTTTTCCCTCTAAAGATCATTTTCTTTGACAAGGAAAGTAGAAATCATGCACCTTGTGGATCTGGTGTCAGCTTGCTGTTTATCAGTACACTACCATTAAATCTGACAACCAGCAAACCTGGACCTTTCCTAGCCTTCCTCTTATTTCAATACAAAAAAGTCATTTTAATATTGATTTTTGAAATTTTCACTCATTTTAATACATTTAGAGGCTTAGATTCTCTGATGATAGTCTTCAGAAATCCCTGTAACATTTTTGGAGTAGGGCATATGTTGCTTGTACTTTGAAATATAGAGGAAAGCTCCCTTATATAAGCTCAGAAAAATTATAAAACAATGAATTTCATTCATCGACTCTTCTGGGCCAAATTCTGATTAAAACCTATTGTTAGAGATATTCCAATTTTCATAAGGATTATGAAAATTTTATTAAAGCAATTTAATTAATATAAATAATTTAATTTTAATAATTTTGTTTTATGGCCTCATACTATGAGTTCATATCTTGTCCTCACTGTGAATATTGAGGACTGCTTCAGAAGACTTTGTCACTATCTAAATTTTAAACTTTGAAAATTTTTGCTCATGGATATAGTGTATTTTGATCCTATTCATCCCACTACCATCTCCTGTCCCCTCCTGCTGCTAAATCTCTTTTTATGAAGTAATCCTACTTCTACTTTGAGAAGTGTGTGTGTGTGTGTGTGTGTGTGTGTGTGTGTGTGTGTAGCAGACAGCTTCAGGTTCGCTGAGATGAACTTCCAGATCAGGCACAGTTATGGAGGAAGGGATATTATTTATTGAAGCTTACAGATCTAGGGGAAGTTCCAATAATGGCAGAAGAAGCTGGCCTGCCTTCACAGGGCCAAGCAGAGAGAGAAAAAGCCAACCAGGCACACAGCACACTGAGCAAAACTATAGCCAAAAAGTCACACAGCACACTTCAGGAACTCCTGCTAGGAACATTTGCATATCTTTACAATGGAATCTCAAACCTACCACCAACACCTTAAGACCAGCCCCCAGTGACATTGCCTCTAGCAAGGTGATTGCAGATGCAAACTATAACTAATAAAATACTGAATATATTGGGGGACATATATTCAAACTACCACAGTGTGAAACACATTGAGTTTAAATAAAACTTACTTATATCAACAATAAGTGGGGTAATTAACCAGAGTCAGATAGCTACTGAGTTCCTTGCCTTTCCAGAAGGCAGACAGCTATTGTTGTGCTATCTAGTCCTTATCCAATATCTTATTTTGTATTATATTTATTCAATTGTTTCCATGTCTCTGAATGATTTTGCCAATTACAGATGATGATACCAGACATGGGGTAGCTCTAGAGAACTAGAACTCAAGGATATATTCCTCTAATGGAACTGGTGGTTTCTAAGGCTGGCTCTCTAATTCAACATGCCTAAAGTTGCTACGGATTTTTCTGATCATATGAAGAGCAGTGACAATCCATGATGTTTAAAGAAAGAGGCACAATAAATGAATTTGAACTCCTTTTACATCACATGTGAGAGACAGAAGGGCTTAGTGGCTCATAATTCCCTGGAACATTTCTGGGAAAGTAAGGAGCATACTGATGTTGGCTGGCCACTTCTGTAGTCTCTGCTTAAGTAACAAAGGACAAGTATAAGAGGAAAGATGCAAACTTCTCAGCTCTAGTGCGCATAAACAATTTTACAGGCATGTGCAAACTTTCACAGTGTGACATACCATTGTCTAAAAAGTTCACACTGGAGAAGCACACAATCAAGTTACAAAAAAATTCTTGTAATATTTTAAGTAAATTTACAATTTGGTATTCAGCTGCATTTATACTTATCTTGTGCCAGATGTGTTCTATGGGCCACAGATTATACACAACTGAAAGACTTTTAAATATGCCTGCCAACCATAGACTGAACTTGTCAGAAAAACAAACACAACCCTCATTAGCCCTCTATTAGCTGAGTTTTAGCACAAGTTTAAGTCTCACCCCCTAAGCATGTCTGCAGTAAAGTGAGATGTGTGGATGGATACAGAAGAGGGAAAGGACCTAGAACTTTTAGATGCTAATCAGTTTATTTTGCCTGAAGAAGTGGTCTCCCCACTTAGTGGAAACTGCATTACTAGTCAACTCACGGAAGCATCAGCCTCTCTGCCCTTGCCTGGGGAGATTATCCCTGTATTATCTATCTATAGAAATAGCAAAGACCTTTTCTATAGGAGATGCCAAGCAAGACACTTCTGGATTCCCTTAGGAACCACCTGCCTAACCCACCTGTGCTTCTAAACTTATAACAGGACTCAAGTCTCATCAGGATCCTAGAGGTAATGTAAACTAGGAAGCATGAACAAACGTGCTATACTCCAATGGAACTTCTTGAGTTTTCTAATCGCCATCAGCAGAAATCTGGGTCATATGTATGGAAATAGATTTTATAGGCATGAAATAATGGTGAAATAAATGTAAAACTAGATCTGGCTATATGTGGGTCTTTTGGTTTAACGTTGTGGCTTGCACATTTAGAAAAGATGCTACTATGGGCTGTAGAGATGGCTTAGTGGTTAAGGTGTTTGCCTGAAAAGCCTAAGGACCTAGGTTCCACTCTCCAGAACTCAGGTAAGCCAGATGCACAAGGTCCCACGTGCATCTGGAGTTCATTTGCAGTGGCTAGAGGCCCTAGCATGCCCATTCTTTCTCTCCCTCTCTCTCTCTCTTTCTCTCGAATAAATAAATAAAAATAAAATATTTTTAAAGAGATACTAAGTTTGTTTGGTTGGCCAAAATTGGAACAAAAGATGGCTTACTTTGAGATAGAGATGCTTGCTATTTCTAGCTTAATGTTGATGAAGGAATTCAAAGATTAAGGGAAACTGGAATGCTTGTGTAGGTTTTCTATACAAGGAAACCTACTCCTCTGCCATGGGAGGGTCTGGAAAATATGCCCCTCTCTAGTACTATGAGACATAGTTTTGTGGTGGTAGGGAGCTAGCTCATTGGGTAAAGTGCCTTAAGCATGAGGACCTGAGTTCAGTTCCCAGTATCCACATAAAGATGTTGAGTGTAGAAGTGTGTGCCTCTAATCCTAGCACTGGAGAGGATCTCTGGAGTTCTCTGGATGGTTATTCTAGCCTAATTGGTGAACTTCAGTCTAATGAGAGTCACTGTTTTTGTTTGTTATTGTTGTTGTTTGTTTTTGAGGCAGGGTCTCACTCTAGCCCAGACTGACCAGGAATTAACTATGTAATCCCAGGCTGGCTTCAAACTCACCTCAAAACAACCCTCCTATGTCTGCCTTCTGAGTTGCTGGAGTTAATTAAAGGCATGTGCCACAATGCCCACCAAGATACACTAGGTTTTGTTGTTGTTGTTTTGTTTTGCTTTTTTAAGAAGTAAAAGTCATTTCTGAGGACGACACCTGAGGTTGTCCTTTGATTTCTCCATGCACATATGCACATGCATGCACACAAACGGAGATTTGTGAAAAGAATATCAGGACTTCATATTTTCTGCTTTCTGGTCCTCTGAGATGTGAGGAATCCCAGCCTCATTCTTCTGCTTCCAGAAACTAATTCTCTCATGCTTTCCTTTCCATGATGAACTCTATGATCTATGACAAAGTCTATGATCAAAGACAAATTTTTCCTCCCTTAAGGTGCTTCTTATCAGGTGCTTGCCATGGACATGAGATAGGTTACCAAAATAAGGATAGAATTTAGCAAACTAGCTATGTAGGATGAATCCAGCTGATTCTGAGATTCTCTAGAAATTTCTCTTTTTTTGCCTTAATCCATGGACAGTCAACACTTATTTGCCTGACATCATTATACACTTCCTATGAAGATTGCCAAGGAATGGCCACAGGTGTCTGGCACATTCTGACTATGGCCAGGAGACCCATATCATTAGGATAATGACCATGAGTCATCCTGCTTGGCTATGTGTTTGAAATCAAAACAAGAGGCAAAACCAACATAAGTGCAGTTAATTTAAGGCACTTTCCCTCTGTTTATTAAAGCTAATTGAAAGTCTGGCTTACAATTAACAATTGCCTAAAGGATTAAAGTGCCCTTGGCACTCGGCATAACAGAGTGTCCATGGCACTGCCCCTAGTTTAATATTTCCAAGAATGGATTACATTGCCTCTGATGTTGTGGCTGGAAATAGTCCTACTCTATAGTAAGGATCAACACAATCTTGGCAATGCCAAAGCAATTTATGATTTTTATGACAGTCGATACTAGTGTTTAGCATTAAAGCAATACAGCTGGAGGCTAATTAATAGATGCAGGTAGGATGTTCCATCCTGTAAGAGGGAGGTTGCCTGTTCCCTCACCGGCTGCTGGCTGTAGCTCCCATACTGATAGCATGTTGTTGCCAGTGTTGCCACCTCATTAGAAAATTAGCTTTTAATTAACTTTGGAAGCTGTTGCATGGGCTTCGATAGGAGGCATACATTTGTACACATCTTGTTGCAGAATTAAACCGCCCCTTCATGTTTCTAATGGGCCTCTCCTGCCTTGCAGGAAAGAAGCCGTCTAGCTGCTTGCAGGCTGCTGCTCCATGGGTAGCAGTGGCCATGCAGCTCCAGCCTGCTCCCAATTACAAAGAGATGTCCTTTCGTGCCCTGGTGAGCATCTCCTTACTCCAAGGCCACTTGAGACATAAAGCAACAACAGAGAGGACCACAATCGCAGATGCTCCCCTTTCATTCTTCTGACCCCCAACCTGGCTTTAATGGCACATAGTCTGGGAAGAATATGAGCCATTACATCATTTTTATATTTAAACATCTCTGCCTGAGCACAGTGGTGCTAAATCTACAGACAAGATAAATGGCTGGATTATCACTCTTCTCCCCAGGGGAAAACTGTGCTGTCAATTAGGCTAATGGAGGTTCTGGGTTCAGCTTTGGCATGCCCTAACACCAGGGAAGACTTCTGTCCTGGATAGCTGAGAAGCCCAAAGATAGATTTGAAAAGTGGCTGCAACCCTGGGGTGGCCAGCCACCAAAGAGGGAAGTCAAGAAGCACGTTGATTAATCATCGGCCACAACAATGGGAGGGAAAGGAAGATGAGGCCCTGGAGAGAGGAGCTTTTGAGCCTTGTTATCATTATACATTGTCTCTTTCAATTCCATTTGGTGGCTTCAAAGGGGAAATGGGTGCACTCTATTTAAGAAGTGAGGCTCCATCATTTACCAAGAATAAGTATTCTTTTGTTATACTTTTTCAAAGCACTTACTCTGACATCTCATTTGATCTTATTACCAGTCTCTGAGGGGTGGAGTGCAGGTGGCATTTTTTCTCATTTTGCAGATGATAGAGCTGTACAATACAGCAGAGGTTAGTCATTTCCCCGTGATCACACAGCCAGCTAGTGATGGCACCTGAATAGAATCCAGATGATCAAACTATCCAGCTTCTAATTTGTGGTTCTTGACTGCATCATTCTTCACCTTTCAACCACATAAACTAAATTTTATTTTGATAAGATGCTATTTTTATAACTTCTTCCAGTATATTGTTATGCATTGGTGAAAATGGAAGACAGTAATTCATCTTGGCAAATACAGTGTGCTAAACAAAATAATTTATTTAGTACAAAATTGGAAAATGTAGTCTTAGAGCTGGTATTTTTCTGCAACTGGGGGATATAGAGATGAATTTGTTTAGATATATGAGAAGAAAGTGACAAACTTTGCAATATTGATTTTTTTAGTCCAGCTTATGTCACACCAATTTTAAAACAATCATTTATTTTCTAAGTCTGTTGTCCCTTTGAAGAACCAAGCCATCTACTACTTCTCTTTTGAATGTTTTCAAGATACCTTAATAGACTGCCTTTGGTGCTTTCCTGAAAGAATATGACAGTGGGGATAAAGATGATGGCAGTGCACTTGACACTCTTCATGGCGGGTACCCTTCTGCACACTTTATGGTGTGGATTCTTTATTCATCACTGGAGGTGGCTGCCATGGTTCTTATGCCTTGTGGACAAGGAAGCAAGGCCCATGGGGATTAAGCAGTCTACCCTATATCCTGCAGTTAGTGGCAAAGCTGGCATTTGAACCCAAGTCTTTTTGGCTTCAAAGTTCAAACTCTTAACAACTATGATTTTCCAGAGTAGGCAAAGTCTCAGGCAGATCCTAAGGCTGTGTCTTGTGTGCTTGGCTCCTATAAAAAGTGGCAGTCAACAGTATAGTCTCAGAACTCCCAGCCTGTGTCCACAAACTTCATCTAAATGCATTATTATCATGAAATGCATATTACCTGGCCCTTCTTCAAAACCAATTTACTAAAATCTAGTAATTTCCCTTCCAGATGATTCTGTTGTAGTGGCCTTTCAACTATACATTTGAAAAATACTGACCTTTCTTTTTTCCCTTTCTTTCCTTCCTCCTCCTTTCTTTTTGCCTTTGTCTTTTTCATCCCTTTCTTTTCCCCTCTTTCCATCCATTCTTTCCTTCATTATTACCTCCATCCTTTCCTTTTTCTTCCTTCTTTCCTTCCTTCCTTCCTTCCTTCTTTCTTTCCTTCCTTCTCTCCCCTGCTTTTGAAAAGCAGATAGAAGGTATTTGTTCAATGTGTCCACAGTGAGAAAAGGTACAGATAAAGGGCTACATTTATATCAAGTTCATCTTCACAGAATTGACATAAGATTTAGGTTTAAATAGAGGAAGAACTGTACAAGGAGCAAGAGGTGTGCATACTGAAGCAGAGAGGGCCCAAGCGTGACCTCAGTGACCCTTTTGGTCTTGTAGTATGACCTGAAAAAGTCCTATTGCTTGAGTAGACAAAGGTGTTATCAAGAGATGATGACTTCAGCTCCAGGGCCTCTGTCCACCGGCAGTGAAATGTTGGCTACAAGTTCATTTATGTTAGTGAGAATACCTGGTTGAAAGTTATAAAATTTTCAGATTGATTTTTTTTTTTTTTTGAGGTAGGGTCTCTCTCTAGTCTGGACTGACCAGGAATTCACTATGTAGTCTCAAGGTGGCCTCAATCTCACAGCAATCCTCCTACCTCTGCCTCCCAAGTGCTGGGATTAAAGGCATGCACCACCATGTCTGACTTCAGATTTATTTTAACAAAGAGTGTTCACAAAACTGGGACAAAGTCATGTTATAGCTAAACTTTCAGGGAACTTGAATTCCAAATGTACAATGTTTCTCCTCTTTTTTTTCTCCTCTTTTTACCCCTCCGCATTTTCCTCCTTTATCCTTTTTCTCCCCTCTCTCTCTCTTTCTCCTTTTTCTCTCTCTCGTGCCTTTATCCTAGTGTTTTATCAAGGAACTTTCATGTACATATAAAAATTAATTTTGTCCTTAACAAATTTTATCCTCCTATTTCAAAGGTGAAAAGAGAAACAGCTTATATCTCTTCCCCTATTTCATTCAAAAGATACTAAGGTTTCTGATACAGTTCTAACATCACAGTTTAATTGTAAATTAAACTGTCTGAGGAGCAGAGGGAAGAAAAATACCATTGGCAATTTCTTCAAAGGCATGTAGCTATAGTTGAAGGATAAGCTTCCCCAAAAAGGAGGCAGTTTTGGTTCTGCATGGAAGCAGGTTCTCAATCTATAGAAGTTCTCTGAATGCCAGCTACCCACTGAGGAGGGCCCTCAGTGGAATGGGAGCAGGGAGGAGGAAAATGAAGGTACCCACACATGATGTGTCCATTCAAAGTTTCTACTTAATATAAAATAAAGGAAGAAGAAAAAGAAGAAAAAGTAAACATAGCTAATGCTAAATTCATTTAATTGGAGCATGTTGTCATTTGAATGCAAAATATATCCCCATAGGCACATGTGTTTCAACACTTGTTCCACAGATGGTGATGCTATTATGGGGTTAGGAAATCTTTAGGATGTGGAGCCTATCTGGCAGACATAGTCTATTATGGGTGAACCTATGAGGGTTATAGCCCAGCTACGCTTCTAGTCTCACCTCTTCCTCCTGATATACTGATATGTAATATGCTGTTCTGCAAACTTGCACCACCATGGATTGGTTCCCAGTTCCCACTCCATCCTCATCATGGTGGGCTGTATATTCCAAAATCATAAGCCAAAATAAACCTCTCCTCCCTTAAGGTTCTTGGGGCAGGTATTTTACCCAGTGACAAAAGTATCATGCAGAAAATTAGTACTGAGAAGTAGAGTCATACCTGTGGTACTTAGGCCTTTGGAACTGCTCTTAAAGAGGAATGTTAAGTAGTTTGGAAGTGTAGGCCAGAGAAAGCCTAGAGCACTGTAAGGAGAATCCGCTGGGTCCTTCTGAGAGAGGTTTGGAAGACCAAAACGACAACAGAAGCACAAATAGTAATATCTGTGCTTCTGAAATTTTCGAGGGAAACAAAGAGTATTGGGAATTGGGCTAGATTCCATTCATATCACTTCATTCTGGCCAATAACCTGGTTTTACTCTGCTGCTGTCTTGGAAACATAATGAATGGCTTCATGGTATTTCAGGACAGTTAGGCGTCCATGGTATCACTTGTTGTTGCTGGCTATCTCCAGCCAGGTTTTCAGTGAGAATTCTGAGCAAAAAAAACCAGTTTGATCAGCAAAAGGACATGAATCTTGATAAAGTCGCATATGGTACAGACAAGACAAGAATGTACAAAGCAGTATGATTATTGCAGAAGTTAGTGTCACCAAGGGGAAGCCTAATGTACCAGGACAATAGGTAGCATGCCTTAAAGGCAAGAACCCTCCCATGTAAGGCTCTAGAGTATAGAAATGAAAAGACATTTGAAAAGAGAGTATGTGATAAGAGGGCATTTGAAGAAAAAAAAAGTGCCCCTACAGGCGGGTTTTATTTCAAAAACATCCTCTGAAAGAAATGTTTTCCAAGGTTCAGGCACCTAGTAGGCACTAGAGGCATGCATGCAGTCAGAGGCATGCTTCAAACATGGTCCAAAGGGCTCGGTGCATCTTGAGCTGGCAACAGAACTTGTCATCATCCATGTGGTGCTGGTTTCACAAGCACGCAGAATGAAAGAGTTTTGGCATCATACCGGCTTGCACTGATTCCAGAAAACTAATGAGACTAGGCAATGTACATCAGGGTTAGGTTCCCTCAAAGGAGACCCTCAAATACAAGTGCATGGAGCTGTGAGGGTGAAGCCTAAGTTGCCATGGAGATGATTTGGTGTTGGAAATGTAACACAGGATGTTCACTGAGAAAAGCTGTAGACAATGGAGTAGACTGAAGAGAGAGTCTGTGTGTGCTAGATATGACAGGACTGTAGGGAGTTCATGAAGTTACATGGTTTAGTGTTTACCTCTCTGGATTTCAGTCTTGCTTTGGTCTGAAATTTTCTTTTATGTCCTCTATTAGTCAGGGTTCTCTAGAGGAGCAGAACTAATAGAATGAATTATATCAAAAGGGATCATTTATTGGATTAGCTTAAGGCAGTCCAATAGCAGTTGCAGGCCCGAGAATCAAGGAACAGGGTAGCTGCTCAGTCCACATGATGTCTCAGCAGTCCCAATCCAGCACTGAAGGCCAGGAGGCTTCCTGAGAAGCTGCTGGTTTTCAATTGACATGGCTCTTCAGTTTACGCTGGTCTTCAGTCCACACTGGAAGTCAGCAAGTCACTTCAGAGGCCAAGTGGAAGGAAGAGGGGGATTCTTTTCACCCAGAGCTTCCTTACTTATATAAAGTCCCCCTCTGAGAGGAGCCACCCTGGGGGAAGGGCTCACCTCAGGGAAGGACTTCCTCCTTCAGTTAATTCTTCCTGGAAGCAACTTCAGAGACCCGCCCAAAAGGAATGTCTGTGGATTCCTAAACATATCAAGATGACAACAACTTAACCATCACATATTCCCATTACCACCTTTGGTAGTCATAATATTTATAGGAAACATACAACTTCTTGTAGTTACCTTCTTGTTGATGGGGGAAAAAAATAACCCAATCCAGAGCTGGGCGTGGTGGTGCACGCCTTTAATCCCAGCATTTGGGAGGCAGAGGTAGGAGGATTGCCATGAGTTCAAGGCCACCCTGAGACTACATAGTTAATTCCAGGTCAGCCTGGGCCAGAGTGAAACCCTACCTTGAAAAAAAAAAAAAAAAAAAACCCAACCCAAAATCAGCTGATGCTCCCAACAGTTTTATTTTGACTGACAGTATCAAGGGGAAGTTCATGATGGCAGGGGAAGGCATGGAGGGTAGAGGCTGGCCATCACCTCCTTTCCACAGCAGATGGGAAACAGTAGCAAGAGAGTGATCTGGGCTCTGGCAAAAGGGAGCTGGCTATAACACCCTAAAACCTATTCCCAGTAATATACTTCCTCCAAGGCTTCATGTCCCAAACACCAGCTGAGGGCAAAGTGTTCAAAACATGTGACTTTCTGGGGAAACATCTGATCCAAACCACCACTCTTGTTTTATTATTATTATTATTATTATTATTATTATTGGAATGCACAATTATGAGAGGTTCTCAAGTATCAGAAGTTGGAACTGTTGAAAAGTGTTGAGACCAAGACAGTGGGTTATTTGAAGTAGATTGAATGAATTTTCCATTATAATGTCCCATGAGCCTATGAGGACCACAGAGAAAATGTCCTGGATTGAATGTGATATATCTTTCACAGGCTCTGTGTTTGAACACTTGTTTTCTTATGGTGGCACTATTTCAGAAGGCTATGGAACCTTTAGAAGGTGAAGCCTAGTTGTCAGACAGAGGCTACTAAGTGGGCCTTTAAAAGTTATAGCCCATCACCATTTCTATTCCAATATCTGCTTCTTGATCCACTGAGGTTTAGCAAGCCATGCTGCCAACCTCTGTCACAATGGACTGAGCCCCAGCCTCATGCCTTCCCTGATGTAATACACGTGATCCTCTTAAAACACCAGCTAAATTAACTCTCTCCACCCTTAAGTTCTTCTGCTGCTGCTTTGTCACAGTTTTTTTATGTGAAAGTTTTTTATGTGAAAATTAACTAGTATAGGATAGATGGAATTCTTGAAGTCCCTAGAGCATGAGATCTTAAATATAGTCACATGAACGCTAGATCCTCATTTTCAAAAACCATTAAAATGATAAAATAGCATTGTGATATCTATATTAGAATGCATGCTTATGTCCAGGAGGACAAAACTAATGCCAAGCCCTTTAGGGAGCCACCAACACAATCTTTTAAAATATGTTTTATATTTGATTTATCTGACCTAGAAAGAGTGATATGGGAAAGCTCAAGCTTTGATAATCTTGATTTCTTCAGTAAATGTTTGTGACATTGTTTATATTTGCCAAGCAATGTTTGGAGCCCTGAGGATATGGTAGTAACTGTGACAGTTGTTTTTACTGTCCTTAGGATGCTTGGAAGACAGTTCTACCATGTTCCATGTCCCCACACTCTTGAAGTGCAGTGCCAAGTAGGAAAGTGTAATGGAGCCTACCTTTCCTCTCAGATGCTGTTAAACAGTAGAATGACTCCTAATACAGGGTCAAGCGCCTGAAATTACTGTCTGTATCACCTTCTGGAAAGTTGCTTCTTTAAGAAGATAAATGAGAATGGTTTTTGTTTATTCTATTGTGTCATCAAAGTAGCTTCCCCCTAACTCTATAAGCCAAAACAAACCGTCCCATCCCCAAGCTGTTCTTGGTCGGGTGATTTCTGCCAACAATGCAAACCTAACTGCAACACACATTTGCTCTGATGGTGCATTGTGTTAAAACTGGTCTAATGCCTGGTACTTCAGAAGGGACACAGTCTCACATCATCATGATAGTATTGTTTAGAAAGCATTTTATGTACCTTTCATGTACATATATTAATTTAAAATTTTCAAAATTCTTGAGTGGGGGGAAACATGGGCATTTACTTGTAAAGTGATAATTGAGACCCTGAAGATTTTTAGAGGATTTTAAGTAACATAATTATTTCTAAACCACAATTCTATTCAGGCAGTGTTTAATTTGCCACAATGGAGTTAGGACCCCTTTGTTTTACATCATCCCCTGGCCAGCATAAGGTGGACAATAGCCACAGGAGAGTGTGCCAATCACTGGAAAGGGGACACTAGTTGTAACGCCCATAAGCCCACCCCTAACAATGCACTTCATCCAGGAGGCGTTAATTCCCTAGTCTCCATCAGCTGGGAACCTGGCATTCAGAACATCTAAGTTTATGGGGACACCTGAATCAAACCACTACAGTGACTAAAAATTTGTATTGGATTTTCTCCAAATAAGGGATAATGGGGCAATCTCACAGAACTACGAAAAATTATGACTTCTATAACATCACATTAGCAAAAGAACATGCAAATTTCTAAAATAAGCAGCTACATCTTCAAAAAAAAAAAAAAAAAACAGTTTGCTTAAGCCAAATGAGGTGGTTCCTAACTGTAATCTCACTTATCAGAATATAAATTAATGAGGATTGTGAGATCAAGTCCTCCCTGGGCTACATAGTAAGATCCTAAGGTCCTGTCTAAATGAACAGATGAAAAAGTTTTCTTAAAATATTAGGTTGACAACTAAAATAATCAGTAGAGTATAAAGGAACATTTAAAGATATGTAATCAACATAGGAAAAGTCCAAGAAAAGGAAAGACAAGTGTAGGGGGGGGGAGAAAAAACTGAAACTATTAAAATATATTAAAAGTATAAGGAAATAAACTTAGTTTTTCTTTTGAAAGGCATAACCTTATGCTGACTAAAAAATCAACACTGTTTATGTACTAACTAGGAAAAAAGACATGCATAAATGCCTGAAAATTTTTAAGACAAATGAGAGAAAATATGCTCTAGAAATTTTCTAAGCAGGTTTGACAGATAAAATGAGAGATGTACAGTTAAGTCTTGGTTTTAGATAAACAAAGAATATTTGTGTCATAATACATATGTACCATATATTGCATGAGATAAATATACAATATAAATGAAAACAAAAGTGAATGTTTACTTAAAAGTCAAATTTAACTAGTTCTTTGTGATTTTATTTACTAAATCTAATAACCCTCAACCAAAAGAATATTGTTCTAATTACATTAGTATCAGATAAAAATGGACTTTTGTTCAGAAAGAACTTCTTTATTAACATAGAAATGGCACAAGCCTTTAAATGATAAATATATTATACTAGATTAAAAATTTGAAACCTCTAATCAAATGAGACATTTCAAACACTTGAAAATTCAATGAGAGGAGATATTTTCAATGTATGTAATTGGTAAAGTATTAAAATAGATGATTTATAAATAGTTTCTGTAAGTTAGGTAGGAATGCAAAGGCAGAAATTATCTAGGAAGGAAGGGGGAAACAAACTATAGCAGACAGCTTCAGGTTCTCTGAGATGAACTTCCAGACCAGGCACAGTTATGGAGGAAGGGATATTATTTATTGAAGCTTGCAGATCCAGGGGAAGTTCCATAATGGCAAAAGAGGCTGGTCTGCTCTTACAGGACCAGGCAGAGAAAGAGAAAGCCTTAAACCAAAAGCCACACAGCACAGCACACCTCAAGAACTCCAGCTAGGCACACTTTGCATATCTTTAGATTGAAATCTCAAACCCACCACCAAACCTGAAGATCCATCCGCCCAGTGACAGCGCCTCCAGCCAAGTGGCTGTAGATCCAAACTACAGTCTAATAAAACACTAAATATATTGTGGGCCATCTATTCAAACTACCACACAAACCAAGAGAAAAATTATCAGGAATGTGAATAGAAAATTCCAATTAGAAAGCCAAATGGCTCATATTAACATGGTAAACTTTAGTAGTCAGAAAAATTAAAATTAGACTAACCAAGAGATATTATTATTGGTTATCTAACAATTCAAAATGTAATCCTTTATGCATGCGTGCGTGCGTGCGTGTGTCTGCATGCGTGTAGGGCAGAGAACAGTCTTGGGTGACATACTCTGGAGAGCTATCCAGCTCCTTTGAGACAAGGTCCTTCACTGGCCTGGACAATAATAATTAGTCTGATGAGCTGGCCAGAGAGCTCCCATGATCAACTTGCCTCTGCCCATACTACCACACCCAGCATTTTATTATTATTTTTTTATTTTTGGAGAGAGACAAAGAGAGAGACAGACAGAGAAAGAGGGAGAAGGAGACAGATAGAGAATGGGCGTGCCAGCAGTCTCTCAGCTGCTGTGAACGAACTCCAGATGTGTGTGCCCCCTTGTGGGCAAGTGCAGCATTGCGCCCTTGCATCACTTTGCATCTGGCTAAATGTGGGACCTGGAGATTGGAACCGGGTTCTTAGGCTTAGCAGGCAGGCGCCTTAACCACTAAGCCATCTCTCCAGCCCACACACCCATCATTTTATGTAGATGCTTACAGTCCAACTCAGGTCCTCATGCTTTCCCAACTGAACTATCTCCCACTTTCTAAATATTTAAGTTTGAAAAGCATTGAAAAGGTAAACTAACAAAACCTCAGATACCATTAGGCATATAAATCAGTAAAACTAGTCAGGAAATCAATTTGACAATATCTACAGGTAATCACTTACATATGATATCTTTTGGACTAAATGTTCCACTGAGAGGCATGTTCCTAAAGCTGTAACAACCAATAACAATTGGCTAGGTTGAAATTAAAGTGTAAATCTCTCTCATTGTACTATCCACATTTCAAGTGCTAGTTACTAAACTTGTTGACAGTCAAGTTATAAAGCATTTGCATCAGCAAAGAAAATGCTATGGGTCCATGTACCTGACTTACTTCAACATAATTTCTATTAGGAAATATATATATATTTTATTTTTTTCCCAGAGCTTAGCATAACTGCTTCCATCTTAAGTGCAATCATTGTTTTAAAACAATCCATCTCAATGACGTTTGTCCTGTAATTAATTGTTTAAATTTAACAATGTTAGATAAATATCTTATTGTGGCTAAATATATAAACAGATGTATCTGAATATATAGTTTCAGGAGAGAAGCTGAAAATGGTGTACACAACTAAAATAAGTAGTGTAACTTCAGGGCCTGCAGATGTATTTTGTTTGATCAATATTTGTTTTTGTTGTTCTTTTTTGGAAAAAAAAATTTGTGTCAAAAAATTAAAAATAGATTTTTATATAAAATATTGTGTTACCTAACAAAATGACAGAAAAAGGCTGGAGAGATGGCTTGGTGGTTAAGGCTTGCAAATGCAAAGGACCCAGGTTCAACTCCCCAGGATCCATGTAAGCCAGATGCACAAGGTGGTGCATGGGTCTGGAGTCTGTTGGTAGTGGCTAAAGGCCCTGACATGCCCATTCTCTCTCTCTTTCTCTAACTACCTCCTTCTCTTGCTCAAATAAAAAGTAAAATAAATAGGTATTCATAAAAAATGACAGAAACATCTACAAAATTAAGTCAACCTCTCTTGATTGAAAATCTGTGTTACCATGAATAAATAAAATGAAAAATTTTAATAAAAGCAAACCAAAAAAAAAAAAAAAAAGAAAGAAAAGAAAATCTGTGTTAGTTCTCAGTAGGAATGGCTTTATTTTGGCATTGACCCCTGCTTCTCACAGACTGTTTTTCATCACTTCCATCATCAATAACATCTTCCTGGCCCTGTATGCTTCGAGCCTATGACCTCTGCCTCCAATCTAGAAAGCTGATCATATTGCTTTTTAGCATAATACAGCAATTAAGCATCCTAGCTCTGATGTACTTATGGGTGTGATGACCATGTTAACCAGCATGAAAATTCATCTTTTACTATATATCACACACTTGAAGAGGCAAACACACCAATTGACTGAGTAATTTCCATAAGAGCATATGATTTTTCACATATGTTTTTTCTGAGGTTGTATTTATGTAGACATGTGTATATTTATGTATCTTACAACTGTTAATTTTGAGGAAATAAAGTAGAGGTGAAAGTCCAGCCAAACTCAGCTGTTACAAGTTGATGCTGTGTTCACAGATGCAAGGAAAAGGTGAACTCTTCCTCACTTTGTTCACACCTGAGTGGGGTATGGAAACACAGTGTAAATAAACATAACATTAAAAAATTGTCTTTTATTTATTTATTTGAGAGCAACAGACAGAGAGAGAAAGAGGCAGATAGAGAAGGGGTGAGCCAGGGCCTCCAGCCACTGCAAACGAACTCCAGATGCATGCTCCACTTTGTGCATCTGGCTTTGTGCATCTGGGGAATTGAGCCTTGAAGTGGGGTCCTTAGGCTTCACAGGCAAGTGCTTAACCACTAAGCCATCTCACCAGGCCCAACATAATATTTTTAAATATTTTAACATAAATGTTAAAATCAAGTGTCTAGTTGCTTTTTAAGGAGGAGAGTAGCCTGACTGTTCCTCACATCTGCCCTTCATCTTTCTCTTAATTAATATGTAGTAAAAGCTAACAAAACTATTCAGATAGAGGTTAAATTGCACTGTTCAGGAATAATGTAAGAATTGCTAATTTGTTGAATTTGGACATTGTTTAGATGAATAGTTTGGTTTCTTATTATATTGGAATAAGAAAATCAGTAATATAATGGTTTGGGTGGTTGAGGCTGGGCAAAAAAGAAAGCCTTATTTTAGTGTGAAGATTCCAATTACTGGACACATTTAAGATTTCCTCTGGCTTAACAGAAACTTTGTGTCCATTAAAGAACAGTTCCCTGTTTTATTCTTTTTCTAATACCTGGGAACCACCATTATTTTACATACCTCATATAAGTAGACTCATGCAGTACTTTTCTTATGTGAATAGCTTATTTCACTTAGAATAGTCACCCAGGTTCATCTTTATTGACACAATGGTAGGTTTTTTTCCTTCTTTCAATTTGTATAATATTTTAAAGTATCTATACTCTACATTTTCTTTATCAATTCATTTGTTTATGAACATTTGAAATGTTTACAAATTGTAACTGGTGTGAATAATGCTGCAGTGAACACTGAAGCACAGAGATTTTCTGTATTTTTCTGGGGGTCTAGATGTGTGATTTTCTAACAGTGGTACCCTATTTTGGTCATTGCAGATATACAGGAAATTTGTTGCTTCCATCTTCATTCTTTCTCAAAATCATTTTGGCTATATATATATATATTAAGGTTCCATAAAAATGTTTGGTTGTTTTCTCTACTTTTGTTAAAAAAACAACAACAACAAAAAAACTTGGATATTGACTTGGATGTTGAATCTGCAGGTGGCTTTAGATCAACTGATATTTTAACAGTAATTCTTCCAAACCATGAATACAAGATATCCATTTATTGTATGAAGTTTATATTATGGGACATGAGTAAACACTAGAGCAATGTTTTATAATATAATTTCTATAGTTGATAATATGATATCGTGCATGCTACATATATAGAAACATCTCATGTATAGTAATCTTAACAAAACAACAAACAAACACAAGATCAGAACAAATAAAAAATTTGGAAGTGATAGGTAATAGCACTTTGTGGTGATGGGTATGTTCATGTACCCAAATTCATTGAGACAAGGGAAATAAATGTACATGATTTGTGCATATAAATTATGCCTTAATAATACCTTTTAAAACTTCTGAAAATGGAGAAATTGCTGTGTAAGGAGTTGGGAAGGGAGATGCTTCTCCACTGAGGTAGACTGTGTTACTTTCCAATGATGGCAGAGGAATACAGATTTAGCATATGATTCCTTCAGACCTGTATCGTGCTCTTTTTTTTTAAATGATCTATGTTTTGTTAGTTCCCTTTTGCTATCTATAAGTTTTAGCATATTGGTCATGACTATCCCATCCTATTCTTTTGGTCTTTCTATTTCTTACCAAACATGTGACAAATAGAAGCGACAATGTGAGTCACGTGTGGTGGTGCATGTCTTTAATCCTAGCACTTGGGAGGCAGAGGTAGGAGGATTATTGTGAGTTCAAGGCCACCCTGAGACTACATAGTGTATTCCATGTTAGCCTGGCCTAGTGTGAGACCCTAACTCAAACAAAAACAAAAACAAAAACAAAAAAAAAAAATAAAAGACAATATGAGAAAAAAGAATGCTATAGGCAACCCATTAGCTTCCGTCTCACTCGCAGCTGTTTCTTCTTGCTGTAACTTTAAAATTTCCGTTATCTCAATGACGTAACAGGGTATTTTTAAGATTAATGAAAAATCAAGTCACTTGGCACTCTGTTAAACACATAATAGGTATGCACATTTTTCGGAATTATGAGACCTAAAATATTAAGGGAGTAAAGGGGAAGTGAGGTAAGCTGACTCAAAACATGCATTCCAATAAGCCTGGAAGCTGGAAAGGATTTATTACAAAATATTAGATGAGTGACAAAACAATCAAGAGGACTGAAGAAAAAGTCTCAAAAATTACTTTCAAAAGCCATTGCAAGCCAGGCGTGGTGGTGCATGTCTTTAATCCCAGCACTTGGGAGGGAGAGGTAGGAGGATCACCATGAGTTCGAGGCCACCCTGAGACTACATAGTGAATTCCAGGTCAGCCTGGGCTGGAGTGAGACCCTATTTCGAAAAACCAAGAAACAACAACAAGAACAACAACAACAAAGCCACTGCAAAGAAGTTGGGTCATCAAAGCAGCTGCTATGACTAAACCAATGAAGTGCAGGAACCTGAGACTTTTCTGTTACCATAAGCCTTGGTCAAAGCATGCCATGGTCATGGTTACAAGACCTGCCAGAACTGAATCTCAGAGCTGACCCACTCCTTCTGTATCTGTGATCCCGCTACATGGAGCTTGACACAACACACCACTGCCAATTTCTGTGTTTTGGGTGACTGATTCAGCCTTTGCGAGTTCTTAAACTTTCATCTATGAAGTAGATACAATATACATTCACCTTTCAAAAAGAACTTTTATGATTAAGAAAGCAAGTATTGGAAAAACTTGGCACAAGAACATTGTTTCATGTCTCTATTAAAAAGCTTACATGCAAGCCATGCACGTCTTTAATCCCAGCACTTGAGTTCGAGGCCACCCTGCCACTACATAGTGAGTTCCAGGTCAGCCTGGACTAGAGCGAGACCCTACCTCAAAAAACAAAAAAACAAACAAAAAGCTTACATGCATGTGTAGCACCTTACTAAAAGTGTTTTATTCTGTAACAGTCAAATTGATGGATTGGAAAAAAAGAATTGCCTTTTTTAATCACAGAAGTATTTATAATCATAAATCCATGACTTAGAGTGAGCATGATTGAACTGAAATTAGTAGAGTTGTTCCCTGCAGACATATTGCTGGTGAATGGCATTGGACCAGAATCTAAATAGCTTAGATTATCTGCACAAATTAAACACAGTCAGTTTGATGAGTTATCTCACTTCTTAGTGGAAAGAGTATGTTTTGTGAATTGGCTTCAGTCCCTGATCCTTATAATTCATAGACCTATGGACCATATGATTGCGTTTGATCTCTTTGAGCTTCAGTTTCTTCATGTGAAAAAGCATTTGGAATGTTCTATAAAGCTCCTGATGTATAGTAGGTATTAAGCATATGACAGGCACATTATAGTTGTGCTTGATTCTATCTATCTATTATTATTTCTTATCAGAGAGAGAAAGAAAGAATTGGCATGACAGAGCCGCCAGCCACTGCAATCAAACTCAAGACACATGCACCATCATATGTGCACATGAAACCTTGTGCACATGAGTCACCTTGTGCATCTGACTTATGTGGGACTTGGAGAGTCAAACATGAGTCCTTAGGCTTTGCAGGCAAGCACCTTAACCACTAAACAATCTCTTCAGCCCCTATCTTTATTTTTATAATAGAAATACTTTAAACCTGGAATATCATATATGTAGAACAAATTCCAGCACAGATTGAAATAAAAAGAGTAGAGCTCTCTCCTGCATAATGCATTACATAAACTATAATATAGTATAATTTGTTTTCCTTTTAGGACGTCTTAATGCTTATAAAGTCACCAGCTTACTGCCTTGCTTAGACCCTGACTTTGGGTCAGTAGATCCTTGAACACTGCAGTCTCATCTATTCAATAGTCATTCTTTTAAACATATTTTATTTATGTATTTGCATGCAGAGAGATACAGAGAGAGAGAAAAAAAGAGAAAGAGAGAGTCTGGGCAAGTCAGGGCCTCTAGCTACTGCAAATGAATTCCAGATATATGTACCACTTTGTACATACTGGGAAACCGAACCCAGGTCATTAGGCTTTGCTGGCTATCACCTTAACTACTGAACCATCTCTCCAGCCCCCAACAATAGTCATTGTTTATTAAAAATATTTTATTTTGATTTATTTATTTGAGAGAGAGAGAGAGAGAGAGAGAGAGAGAGAGCGCATCAGGGCATCTAGCCATTGCAAACAAACTCCAGACACTTGTGCTACCTTGTACATCTGGCTTATGTAGGTCCTGGAGAATTAAACCTGGGTCCTTTGGCTCTATAAGCAAGTGCTTCGAACACTAAGTCATCTCACTAGCCCTCATTGTCAATTCTTCATATGTTCTTGTAATAATCATCACTGAGCCCTTTTAACTAAATAGTACTACATTGTTTCTCTGTGGCTGTTTCTAAGAGAGAAACTGATATATCTTATAGCCCTGAAAGTCAGACTATTTCTAAATAGACTTTCACTATTATTAGTTCAAGACTTGAACTATATAACACCTCATGTAAAGAAATACTTAAACAATCCATTGGCAAAATATTAATTGAAATGATGAAATAGCAGGATATCTAAGCAAGTGTAGGAGAATTGATGAATCTTCTCTTGATTGCTTTGAAAATAAATTTAATAACTAGTTAAGAATCAGAAAAAAAGTACAATGCTCTAAGTTGGCTATTGGCTTAAAATTAAGTATTCTACATACTAAATAATATAGTATATAAAAATTACAAAATTAGACTTAGCTTGCTTTTACAATGGTGAAAAATCCTTTTTCAGTTTAAGTATTGTGACAAAATCTGTGGGTGGAGTAAGCCCTTGGGTATCAGTGATTCTGAACTATCGAGCAAATAAAAGACACACAGCCTATATTTTTCCATGGAGTGAATAGTGCCAAACATAAATATTGCAGTATTGAACATAAAACACCCTATGCAAAAATATAGACCTTGTTTGTTTGATTCCCCTAATGCTTTAAAAAAGCTTACATCAAGGGTACTATAAGTACTATATTTAACAATCTATTTCAATTTAAGGGGTTCTACAGTGCTTATAAATTTTTCTATTGAATTACTGCCTATTTTCAATTCAAGGAAATATATTGTTCTATACCAACAAAGCTTGTTAGGTACTTAATAATAGCAATAATATATAAGAGTGACTAAAGTGCTTGTTAAAAAAAATAACCATTAATAGTAATTATTGGGCTGGAGAGATTGCTCAGCAGTTAGAGCATTTGCCTGCCAAACATAAGGACCCAGGTTTGTTTCCTCAGTACCCACATAAAGCCAGATACATAAAGTGGCACATGCATCTGGAGTTCGTTTGCAGAGGTTGGAGGCCCTGACTGGTCCATTCTTTCTGTCTCTCTCTCTCTCTGCCTGCAAATAAATGAAATAATTGAAAAAAATAGTAATTATTGTCAGTGTCTTCCAATCACAGCAGAAACAATTTGCTCAAGGATCATTTTGACATTTTAAACTCAATTTATTTAACACCTACTATGTGTTTGTTTATGTTCAGGAGCTTGCCATGTGCCTTGCATATCATTTTACCAATTCTAGGTAAAACTTAAAGGAGGAAATTTATGTCCTCTATCATTACATTTATATAAAACCTCTTTCCAAATTTTCTCCCAGATGTGAGAATTTAAGAGAACATTTCTGGATTTTTCCTCTTGTCTTAGGTGAGTAAGAAAAATGGGGTACTTCCTCAGTTCCCTCTGCACTGGCAGTTTTGGCTCCAGGGCAAATTCTGGAAGCCAGTGTATAACCTTGAACTTTCTGGTTCCTTCCTCCATGGTTAGCAGTTGTGAGGATCACTGCCAGTGACTGAGAGGCAGACAGATGCTCCAAATGGCAGACACAGAAGGAAACTCTTGCAGAGCCTGCCCTTCTGCGTGGCCAGTGATGTCTAGATTGAGGTAGAGAGTCAAACACATCTACTTTGATCTCAACTGTAAGTCACTTCTCCTTCCCATCTAATTCATGATGATCATTTAGGAGTGACAGACACTCCCAATAGATTACATTTAGCTCCATGTTATGATACTTATTATTAGGTATTGAAGAACAGAAGGAATATGTGCTTAGGATCCAAAATTATTACAGGAGTGAATCATCTTTATTTTTATTAGATTACTGAGAGGCAGTGATAACAGTATGTTGCCACAACTGATCAAATACATCAAATCTAAATATATAATTCAAAATAGTGGTTTTCTATGTGAATTATGCATGATGATCCACTGGTTTTTTTGGGGGAGGGATAACCAAGGAAACAATATAGAGATTATATTTATTATTACTTATATTAAAATAACATTCTAATGAATTTTACTAGTATTTAATAGAGGAATCAATCATATCCCTGTATTAGGTTGTGTATCAGTTGATATATTTCACAAATAGTACATAGAAGTCCTCCACTGTGCTAAGAGCTTTTTAGGCTCACCTTATTCTCTAGCTTGTTTACAGGGTACTAAATGTATTGATGCCTATACACTTTATCAAGTGAGTTTAAAACTTATGTTATCTAGTTCTAATTAAATGAAATCATCGCAAAGTAGATAAAGATTTCTAAGGAGATATCAAATTCAAAATCAATACTGATACCATAAACATAATAAAATAGAAAAATAATGATTTGTCCAAATGACTGAACTCCATAGTCAAGAAGAAATGATAATCTATTCCAAACCCAAAGACATTGACTCAAAGCTGTTATTGAAGCTTGGTTTGAAGATTACTATTCACTACATCTAATTAATGAATCTTACTTAGTCTTGAGAAGTTCATTAAAATATAGGTATCAGAAAATATTAAAAATCTGTGTATCAAAACCACAAAGTGCCTCTCTTTTTTCTTAATATTTACTTAATTGAAACACATCCCATATTATACAAAATTTCATTAGAGGTCAAAATACATATTTAGACTTTTGGGGGACATTCTTAACATAATGCTACTATAGCATATGTAACTTTTACATACATCAAATCATTTTTAATTTAATTTTTTAAATTAAGGTGCTGAGAATATCCCAATATTTGGAGACTCTTGGCCTTCAGGATTAGTGAAACCTGAAAAGGAGATTTCATGGAGCATGAAGTTCTGGGTGGCATATTTGAAAACATGTATCTTAAATCTGTAAAAATCTTCATTTAAGAAGACTTTAGGTTAAGCCATGTTATTAAACAATGCACTAAAAATATATTAATAAAATATGATTAATGATCAAGTTCAAGCTCTTCCCTTAAATAATGAAAGTTCGAGGCCTTTAGGATGGGCATGTAGTGTTTTGCATGTGGAAAGCAGCACTTTAAGAATTTGGCAAGGAAGACTGTGATGGGTCTACTATAGAAAACAATAAGTATCTGCCAAGAGGAACAGAAATACTTCTAAGTATAGGGTATGGATCAGGCCATTCAGATACCAGAGGAATTGTTTATTGTCAGCTTCCTTTTTTTTTTTTTAATGTTTTTATTAGAGAGAACAGAGAGAGGGACAGTATAGGCATGCCAGGGCATCCAGCCACTGCAATGAAACTCCAGATGCTTACGCCATCTTGTGCACCTGTGCAACCTTGCGCGCTTGCACCACATTGTGTGTCTGGCTTATGTGGGACCTGGAGAGTCAAAAATGAGTCCTTAGACTTCACAGGCAAGTGTCTTAACTGCTAAGCCATCTTTCCAGCCCAGATTCCTTTTTTAAAATAGTGTAGAAGTAAATAGAAGAGGCACCAAAGGGAGATAGATGAAGGGATTCCCTCAGGAACTTACACATCCTCGGAGATAACTTGAACCTGTTGACAGCTGACTGCATGGAGGTAGAAATAGAACCCTGCATACCACTAAGGTGAGGCCCTGTGCCTTCTTTGATTCATTAAACTTCACTTTCTCCTCACTCCACACTACAACAGTTCTTCTTACCACTTTGCCAAATTGCACTGGGCTGGTTAAAGTCTGGGTTGAGTCCGGAGTCCACATGACGCTCCCATCCCACAGGCTAGGCTGGCCCTTGAGAACGTACCCCCACATGAAGACTCAAATAGGGGCCATAGGATCAGGCTCTTCTAGTGGGCATTGCAAGTTAGCTATTGCAATCTGAAGATGAGGTGTGGGAGGAAATCATCCTGCAGAACGTAATACTTGTCCAATAGTAAAAGAAAAAGTATAAAGAAGGTCAACAGATAAACAGCCATGTCCTAATTCATTATAAAATGACACTTTTCATTTTCTTTCCCTCTCATTCAATCCTGGGCTTGTACTGTCTAAATTCAGTGTCACCTTCTGTTACCCTTGCCTCAGGCTTTGCTGTTCAAAAAAGACCTAGTAAAAGAAAACTCATTCCCAAAATGTTAAATAAATGGCTCAATGATAATAACAACACTAAAGTCATATTTTGTACTCAATTGTATTTGAAAAAAATTTGTATCAAATAACAACTAATAGATTTGTTTACTGTAAAACTCCTGAAATTACAAAGATAATACACAATGGTGTTTTATAAAGATTTATTGGAACTTTCCAGGGAGCATGTGTAATACTAAAGTAGTACAGGTGAATTTTTGGAATTTTGGTCTAATAGGATGTGGAGTTTGATTTAAGGAACTGTCTTATAGTCAGAATCAGTAAAAGAGCTCTGGGAGCTTGTTAATACCCCAATCTGAATCAAATATATTCTGAGATTCTGACATGACAGGGGCATAATAAAGAAGATACATGACCTCAATGGCCCATTGTAGTATTCACAGCCTGCCATCTATTATCTGACATTTTGCTTTAGATTGTATTGTTTTGCCATCCTTTGTGACAATCCACTTTTGGTATTATATTCTGATGTTCTTTGAAAGGGCTGACCATCTTCTCACCCTGGACTTGCCCACATCCTCCACATGCTACACAGCAGTTGCACAACAAAAAGTGCTACATCTGTGTATCGGAACTAATTGTTAACAGATGGTCATTTCTCTTTATTTATTTTGTAAAAGGTGGAAAGTTTTTCTTGGGTTTGGTAAGTCAGATTTTGGGAGGATAGGCTAAATGAACTTGTCTTCCACTCTTAGAAACCAGTGTCTTTGCCTTTGGGTTCAATACTATTATTTGTAATTCATGAATACGGCCTGCCATCTCATACTTCACCACTTTATAGAAATTCTGTACTGCATCTGAAATTCTCTTTTCCTACCACCATATGAGAAAAAGAAATGCCTTTTAGATGTCAAAAATGCACACTTTCTCTAACTTTCTAAGCCCTAACCATGTGTAATGCTCCTCATATTGTTTACATCAGGCAGAGACTTGGAAAAGTCACTTAAGTGATTCAGAGAAATGGACTACAATTATGTGCTACATAAAGGCTATGTTGTCAACCATGGACCAGGGTTACATGTGGTCCCATAATAATGCATCACCCCATGACATAATAGCTATCTTATTTTGTGTAAGCGCACTGTATGATGCTTGCACAATGACAAAGACAGTCAACACTACATTTCTTAGAACAAATTCCTGTCATTAGGTAATCTGGTACTATATTTACAAAAGAGTAAACCAAGGTTATGAATGTATCCAAAGACCACAAAGGATGCACATCCTTCACAAACCCTAGGGATAGAAAAGCAAAGCCAATGAGATGGAGAAGTGCTTCTGTTCTGGTCAAAATCATCCATGCACTGAGCAAACTAGCAATGGTAGGAAAGAACTGAGTGTCTGTGGCCCGCAAATCTGAGTGATGTAGTACGTAGAGTTCTACATACCTTCTGTGACAGAATGGACAGAATGCACACAAAGGAGAAAATAACAAATACCTTTCATTTTGGAATTTTTATCCTAAATGCTTACTTTGTTAATATATCTATCTTACCTCTCCTCAAACGAAGATTAGTGTGTTGCTTAATGTCTATTTCTTTTACATAGAGAGTATATAAATACATATACAGTGGCGGGAAGAAAGGAAAAGAACAAAGAAATGGAAGGAAGGAAGAAAACAATGCAAGTTTAATGTCATACATGTTTCATATAAAACAGCCGTCAGTTCTCACCCAGTAAGGTGTTCTAGGAGACAGTTGTAACTGAAGGCTCAGAGGAGGCCAGAGGCTCTCAGAAGTCTCAGGAGCCCAACAGTGCTTGGTGTGTTTCCAGATAGCAGCTCCTGTTGCTTTGTGCTCTTCTGGATTTTCTTTCTGTGTATTAGGTTTAAAGTTCAGCAACAATCCTTCCTAACTTGACCACCAAACTTAAATACTTATGTGTTTGTTTTTAGGCAATGTCTTGACAAACATAAACTCACAATCCAGGCTCAGTGTCCTAAGTGCTGGGATTACAAGTATGTTCCATCCTACCTGGAAGATCAGATAATATTTTTGAAGTATATTTATTTGAACGAAGGTCACTTAGACTATAGACTAGTCTTGCTATCTCAATATTCTAATTTGAACATTTTGAGCATTTGAAGACATTCACCCGGTTCATTATCAAAATACCTCACTCCTCTGGTGTTCAGAAATCTATCTAAATGCTATGATGTTGCTTAACAGAGACTAAGGATAATTTAAAGGTTTCTTGTAAAGTCTCTCTGATTGTGAAAACTATTGACTATGTCTGAAAGAATTTCACTATTCAGTGCACATACTGAACATTCTATATAAGTGGTTTAAAAAGAGCTTCATAGAACTTAGAAAATATCTCAGGTATTTGAGAGAAAGTAATTGTGTAAATGGGGTAGTATTGAAGAGTCCTTAGTCTGTACTTTGTTTCAAAATATCTTTAAGATATTAATATTTTGCAAACATTTTAAGTGTACATTTCTGAGTAAGGGAAACCACCCAATGCTGTTCTGTTAACTTGTATGGCCCTCCTAATTCAAGAACCTCTAGTGACTAGCTGTTTTTCTTGATATAGATTTTTTAATGACTCTCCTCATCTTTCTTTTGACCTCACCTCCTGATCCAACCTTGCATTCCATTACTACTTAGTAGTTTTTCTTGGCTAGTATATGGTTCCTTCTTTATCCATATCCCTGAATGCCATACATTGTTAATTCAGTTTAATTATTACCACTACCTGTTTGTAGTAAGGATAAATGGGAAAGCAAACCTGTAATGTGAAATCATATAGTCCAGTAAGTGCTGATGTGACACTTTTTACAAAATGCTGTGCTAGTTACAAAATCAACTAAAGGCAGGGTTCACATGAGTCTGCAAGAATAGGATATAACAACCTCATAAAATAGGAATCTTAAAGTAATAAATGTTTTCCAAAAAGTCTAACCATCACATTGAACAAAGGTATAAGCACTTTAGTACAATTAGTAATTGTAAAAAAAAAAAAAAAAGTTTCTACAGTATTTTCTTCTCTAAGTTGCCACATATGTTGAGTCTTTCTCTACAGTTATTTTTTTCAGGAAAATTTCCTATGAGATAAAAACATTTAAGGGTAAAGGAGTAAATCCCAATAGCAGGCACTCAGTGACATGGACAACTTTTGAAATCTCCATATCCTATGTGAAGACATTTGTAAGCACATTTTAGAAGTTCTTCCCTCTAGTAAATAACTAGGAGCTTTCTAGAGACAATCAGAATTATTTCCTATAGACATTGGTATTATTTCAATTTTAAGATTGCTAGACAAGAAGAAAATAAAAATATTAAGCAACAAAAATCAAGAAATTAACTCTTAAAATTAATGTGTTTAGATTTTAATTATTCAGCTAATTTAATTCCAGTACTGAAGAAGAAAGAAATTTAAGTATTATTGTTATTTAGTTAATATATTCTGATTAAGTTTTCTTGTGATCATGTTGGGGCAATAAATACCAGATGTAGCATATTCATCCCAAACTACCAAAACAAGTAAACAAAATAATCAGACAAAAAAAAAAAAAATAAGACACTGATTTTAAGAAATGGACTCACACAAGCAACAAGGCAGGAGCATTTCATGGAAGATGGGAAATGGTGATAAGATTCCAATAATTGTCCCTACTATCGCATTGAGAGAACTTTGAACTTTTAGGCCCCACCTGAGCCCCACAGACACTCTGAACTGAGGACATAGAACTTAGCCAAGACAGCTAGTTTTCAGTACCAAGTAACAGAGGAGAAAACTTCAAAACAGAAGCCCAGATCTTCAGCAAAAGAACCACTTGAACATGTTCGTGAAACAGTACAGAGAATTCACACATGGAAGTGAAGTATTCATTTTCAGTGGCCAGGTTTTCTTTTATTCTCAAAATCTCATATTTCAGAGGTTCTTTGTTAGAAGACCTTTTTAAATTTGCACACTCGTTAGCTTTGGTACCGTCTCGAAACTGTAAAGTTAATATTCAAAATAATCATACTATTTTCAAATAACATCACTTATCCAGAATAGAGCTTAAGAATATTTTAAAAAATATTTATTTATTTATTTATTTATTTATTTATTTATTTATTTATTTATTTATGTGTGAGAGAGAAATAAATAGATAGAAAGATAGAGAATAGATGCACCAGGGCCTCTAGCCACTACAAACAAACTCCAGATGTATGCAACACCTGGTACATACAGCATTATGTGGGTACTAGGTACTCAAACTCAGGTCCTTAGCATTTGCAGGCAAGTGCCTTAACCACCGAACAATCTCTCCAGCCCCCAAGAATATTTTTTTTTGTGGTTTTGAGGTAGGGTCTCACTCTAGCCCAGGCTGACCTGGAATTCACTAGGTAGTCTCAGGGTGGCCTTGAATTCATGGCTATTCTCCTACCTCTGCCTACCGAGTGCTGGTATTAAAGGTATATGCCACCATGCCCGGCCCCAAGAATATTTTTAACAAGAGTAAGCCTAATGTATGACTATAATCCTAGCATGTGTAGCAAGACAAAATTATCCAATATAGCATCCAATCAAAAATTACAAGGTATATAAAGCAGAAAAATGAAAGCTATAGTAAGGAGAAAAAAATCTATTTTTATTGATTCATACCTGACAGAGGTGTTGTAATTATTGAAAACATTGCAATTTATAGCAATATTTCATTTTCAAAAATCAAAAATGAATATTAAATATACCAAGTCAAGATGAATAAAGACATGGAGAGCAAAAACAAAAAAGAGAGAGACCAAAAGTTTTCTTCTATAAATTAAAGGTATAATGTGTAAAATTATACTGGATGATATCAACAGCAGATGAGATATACTGGTGAGGAGGAGACTAGTGAACTGAAAGACATAGTAATGAAAATTATTCAACATAAACATAGACAAGGGAAGCAATATGTATGGAAAGTAGCATCTGGGAGCTTTGAAGCAACTTCAAGTGGCATAATGATAAATTTGCCATTGTTTATTAGAAGGGGTGGGGTACCGAAAAAGGAGTTCAAGAAAATAAACACCCTCAACTTCAAGTTTGTTAAAAATTATAAACACAGAGATTTAAGAAGCTCAACAAACTCTAGACACAAGAAATGAATAAAATGATACCACAGTCCATTATAGTCTGAGTTTGAAAATCTCTAATGAAGATGGCTTTAAAGAAAAAATATCTTAGAAAGTGTCAGAGGGGGCTCATCAAGGCGAGTGAGACTGGGAGTTCCCCTAATGAATGCATCTGCAAGTGTCCTTGCATTTTTTTGCCCTCTAATGCACCAAGACAAGAGCAAATACACCTGTCACTCCAGAATCTCTCTACCCAGTGAAAAGATGAAGGTGGCATAAAGACTTTCTGATAGTCAAATGATAAAAGTCCTCATAACCTACAACCCTAAATTAGGATAAATGCAAAGGCTTTAATGAGAAGGAAATTGATCCTAGGAGTAAATATGAATGGACACAAAGGAATGCAAAACATGAGAAAAGTGTCTACATTGGCTTACTACATAAGTTGCTTTAGTATTGTATAAATTTCTCTAAAAGAAAATTGACATATGAAATCTTATCCTGTGATTAGTAAAGTGGAACAGGATTATTAGAAGATGGAGTAAAGAGGTAGAAGAACACTGTATGCCCAGTAGTTACCAGTGGAGGAATAAAACAAAGAGTTACATAGACCAACCAACAAAATAAAACGGAGTTATAAAACATAGGTTAAAATAATGTTTTATTTATTTGGTTCTGAGGATGAAACCCAGGGCTTTGTGCATGCTGGTCAAATACTCTACCACTGAGCTCCACAAATTAAAAAGATAATATTATCTTACCTTTTGTTAGAGCAAAACATATTTCACCAGGAAAGATTGATATAATTTTTATTGTTTCTCTCTGATGTCTCCATCTGATAGAGAACAAAGTGCATAGTCATATTAATAGTTCAGGAAACCTTAATCACTTTTTGCCACAGTGCACATGATGAATGCCTGCAAGCATCATAATCTACCCTCATCAAGGTGGAAATACTTACATGGTGTTATTGCTCTGCCTTTATGCTATATGAAGAGAATTTAAAATACATGTGAATGGAAATGACCATATTGACCTCCAGTTTCTTAAGCTAATACTAAAAGATATATATTCACATGTGTCAGTTATTTGGTAACAATATGCATATGGTACATCTCACAACTTACTTAGACTACAGACCCTCTACAATGACTGACGCTAACTTGTTTCTCAGTTACAAATCCATGTCCAGCAAGAACAGGTAATTGTTTCACTGCTCACATCCAGAGTAATGTGGTCACCTCCCTCTTTATCCCCTAAATTGTTGTTTCTGGTTCAAAAATTCTTGAAAAGTAAAGAAATCTGGCTTTAGATACTGTTTTCCAAACATGAATGATATTAACTCTGATTTTTTTTATGTATGTGTGTGCATGCATCATGTGTAGATGCACATGAGTGTGCACATGTGTGTAGAGACCAAAAGGTCCAAGCTAGTTATTTTTTTTTTTATTGTACTCCACTTTACTTTCTGCAGGAGAGTCTCACTGCTCACTGCTTCAGCTGGTCAAGCAAGCCTTCTTGTCCTGGGGATCCCCATGTATGCCTACCAAGGGCTTATATTTCAGGCAGGCCCCACACCTACCTGGCATTCACATGAATTCTGGACATCCAAACACAGGTCCATATGCTTGGGCAATGAGTGCTTTGCTGACTGGACTATCTCCTCAGCTCTTCTCTGTGATTTTCTTAGGAATTGAATGTGGAATTTTATGCCTGATAATGAATTCAATGTTGGAAAGTAAAGAAAATAGTGGTGAGATTTAGTCCCACTGGAGGAAGGCAATAGACAATAAATCTATGTTAGAAAACTATGCCATAGGTAACTGTAAAAATCAGAAAGAATGTTAGAGCCACAAGTTGGGGTATTATGCACAGAGACTTGGCCTACCCCCCAGATCTCTTGACTACCCCCACAATGTATGACCCACATTCCCCATTAATGAGGGTCCCTTTGGAAGAGGAGGACAGGGAGGAGAATAAGGGAGCCAACACTATGAATGTAAAATCAGAATAATATAAATAAAAATAAATTATGGAAAAAATGGTTGGGCTAAATAGAATAATTAAATGCACACCTTTTATTACTAATGTTTTAAATGTTTGAGGTCACAAATAACTGTTACTTTAAAATAGTTATTATTGTTTATCCTTTATTTGGTTTATTATTATGTTGCTTTAGTACTTTGTAGATTCTGTTTTATTTGGAGCTTTTCTTTAGAAATTAGAGATGCCTAGTTTTAGGTAGTTTGTATGTAAAAGATCATTTCTGTGGGTATAATTGTTTTTTATGCCAAATTTAAAAGGATGTGTTTTTGTGTTTGTAGATTTGTGAGTATGAATGTGTTTGTGTGTGTGTGTGTATAAGATTGTATCAGCCAAGGTCTGTACATTAGCTGCAGAAGAGATGTAACTGTTGCATTTCTCATATTTTATAGTTTCAGAAAATTAAGATAGTACTTATGTTCATGGCAGAATAATGGTCGGATAATAGAACAGGTTGTGCTTCTGTAACAGTATTTACTGGTTGCTTATTTTAAAGATGCTCTCTTGTAACTGAATGCTCAGTTCAGACCCCTGATTTTCTGTAGCTCTTTTTACTTCATATTTAAAGCTAGGTCTCTAAAACCAGAAAGACTGGCTGGGATCCCAGCTGACAGGTGGCACTCACCATGTAACCACAGCAGCCATACTCTGAACCTGGCCTGTCACCTGGCAGGTGGATCTGTTGATGGATTTGGGCTCTTTTCAGGAACAGACTTCACGTAATCAGCTGGGTGGTCAGGCTCACAACCTTCAGGTGTGATCCTAAAGTGCCGTGGAAGAAATCATTTCTAAAGATAAGCAGGGAGAACAGACCTGTTCTGTGAAGCACCACACACAGGCTAATAAACATGTAACCATTTCTTTATCTGTGCATCACCACTGTAGACTGCTTCTCCACTGAATAAGACGTCACCATTCCTGAAATGGAACAATGTCAAATGAGTTTCTGTGACAGCTGACAGGGGAGGTGCAAGCAAGCTTTCTGATCTTGGGCCAGTGGCTCTCACCTGTCAGCAATTGTGACAGCATGGCTTTCTGCCAAGAGAAGGAGCCCTGTGACTTTGACACAGCAGATGGGAGTCAGGTGTGATAGTTGACAGGTGAGATGGGCAACCCAGGGAATGTTCTCCGGCATTTCTAGGGGCAAAGTTCATATAAAAGACCTTGGGTCCTAACCAATTAGCCTAGTTGCTAGACCAACTTCCATAGACTGCTCCCCACCAAAAAAAAAATAAAATAAAATAAAATAAAAAACAGAAACTGATAATTTTGGATACTAATCAGGACCTGGGAACTATTATATTATAGAGATTTACAAATATCACTCTTTCTCAAGTTAACCCTTCAAGATAATGGTCACTATTTTACAGGTGAGAAACTAGGGCCAAGGGTCAATTGGACACACATCTCAGGGCAACATAGGTAGTAAATAGAGAATTTTGGATCAGACCTGGATTTGCTTGACTCTCATGGCTAGGCTCTTTCCTAAAGTATGTTTCCTTCTTCCCAGAATTCCTGTTTCTACTCAGTCAATTATTTCTACATGATAGAGAAATGTAGTAACTAATAAAACTAAAAGGAAAAGCAGAAAAATAATTAATTAGAATATTTTTATGTTCTTTTTTTGCTTTGTATAATAGCTGGTTACTTACAAATTTAAGTAGTATTTTTTTTCTAAACAATATTTTGATATCTCTGGAAACTGGTGAGAGATGCTTTAATTAGCAATTTTGAACATGAAGAGTATAAGTTTAAGAATCCTCTTAGAAGTATGATATGTAATTTACATGTAATGTGAACATAATTAGGCAAATGAAATAGAGGAGAGGTCACTTAAAGAAGGGCTGCAGGATTTTTCACATACTATGCATTGGTAGAATTTTTCTTAGGACAAAAATTGCTCTTTTATTTTGGAAGATAGTTCACTGTAACTTTTGAACATGATAAGATAGGACCAAGAACATGTGTGAAATGCAGAAATTTAGGCAAAAAATGAGTTAAATTACAGGAGTTTTTTTTTTTTTTGTTTTTTTAAGAAAGTAGCTTTTTGGATATGGGGAAGGGCCAAGGTGGGGATGTGAGCGGAGAAGAGGAGGAGCAGAGTTTAAGGGATACTGAGGGATGGGCTTGGGGTGGAGAGTATCTGGCAGAGAAGAGTATCTACTCCTTAAACTCAGGATGCTCACATGGTTAGCTGAGTTGGAGGAAACAAATTAGATACTGAAGGTACTTTTCCCTTCTCTAACACATGATTTTCTTATGGTAGACACCTGTGTCTACAAATTCTCTTAACACAACTCTTCTGTGTTATCCTTGCCTTAGATTGAAAAAAAAGCATGGGGTGGATTCATATTCAGAAAAGGCCAGTGAAGAGAGTGCAGCACAACCCACAAAGAAACAAGCATGGCGGTAGCAGGGTCCAGACAGGAACCAGCCTCTTGTGAGCTCCAGAAGAGATCTGTGCCCTCAAGAACACAGAACTCCACAGAGTGGAACAGAGTGCCCAGTGTGAGCAGCCCCATTGCTATTGCAGGACAAGAAATCTTACTATATCTCTTCTGTATGCAAATTACTGCCCTTGCACCTCATTCTGTATGTCATGGCTTTAGATAGTACCTACATGCTGATATATAAAGCTATTTTCTAAGCGGGGCAGGATGGGGAATGCCTGTATTTCCATCATTCTGGAGGCAGAGGCAGAAGAATTGTGAGTTCCAGACTGGCCTGAAATACACAGGGATTTCCAGGATAGCACTGATGTTGCATATGACAAATTCTTCCACACTGAAAGCAGTAAACAACTATTTGCAGTTTTATTAAAAGCAGCTTGGACAACTCACAAGACACTCTTGAGACTGGGCCTGTTGACATTCCCCCATAGATGAAAGGGCATGGGTAAGGTTGTCAGATACCCACTTTAGATCTTAGGCATCCCCTGTGCCAGATATATATAATGATGCATGATATCTCATTGCTACAGGGGGAGATATAGTACATAGAGGGTAAAATAATCTAATGAGCTCCATCTAAGCAGCTATGGTGAGGCCGACATCTGTGCTGATATGAGACTTCTCACTGACAGGGTTGCTTTGCCATCTTTATGCTCTGGAAACAAGCCCTCATCCTGAGGCTGAGTGAAGAGCATCCATTGGGGGTAAGCTCCAAGTAGTCTTGGGAAAGTTAGGATGGGAACTCTAAGTGATATGGCTGCTTTGGAGTCCCCATGTTCCTGTAAGTTACCACTCACCCTGCTCTGAAAGTGAGACCATCAACTTCATCAGTTTGCTGAAACTGGTTTTGGTGTAACCATATTTTAGTCTGAAATCTGTGTTTTACATGGGGTAAATAGATGTATTTTGGTAGGTTTGTTTCTCCCCAAGGGAAAACACAACATTGTTCTACTTAGCAAGCCTCTCTTTCTCATCCATATTCCTTACTCAACATCTTCACTTGACTAATAAGAATCTTGAGTTTAAAAATATGATTAGTATATTGCCAATTGATCATATTCCCATCTGGTTATCCTCTTTTGTTTCCTATTCCCCACACCCATTCCATGAGGGCCCTCTGCAGTGGTGGTACCTGTAATCACTTGGGGTCTTGAATGCACCAGTTGGTTGCTGTGGAGAGGACAATGCCTCAAAGCATGCCTTTCCATCCTGTGGCTCTGAAATAATTTCTGCCACCAATCCCACAATGTTCCCTGAGCCTTGGAGGGTGTATTAAGTCTCCTTTAGTGTTGAGCTGTTGAAAGCCTCTTTTCTGCTTTGATGATTTCAAGTCCCCTCAGTGTCTCATAGAATCTCTCTGGAGAGGGTTGTAGCTAGCCATGAGAGCATATTGAATCTGCCACTTCTTTAATGTTTCCTGAGACCTGGTGGGGGCCATGTAGATGACTCATCAAGTGTGAGGCACTTGGCATTCTCTTCTTGTCATTTTGATGAATCTTGGGTCTGCCTGGTATTCAAAACCATCTGTAAACGGTTCCCTAACTAAGGTTGAGAGTAACAGAATCAAGGGGATAAACATAGATATTTAGAAGACTTTTTGAAGTTATAACCTCTCCAATTACCAAAGAACAGTGGAAGCTTTCCTCTAGGGTCTATGACTTTCCAAGCCATAAGCACCTGACTTGGTTCTCAGTTCCCAATAAAAATTATAAGAAGAAGAAGAGGAAGACAAGGAAGAGATAGCCCTTGGTAAGGACAATGTCTGTGACAAAAAGAAAAAATACCACTATCTTAGTATTAAATGTGAAGAACTCTATTCCAAACCAACTAACATTTAACCTTTTTGGAAACTGAGTCTTTGTATTAGTACTTTGTATGGATAAATAATATCCCATTGTACTGTACTATATTTGGTTTATCCATTTATCAATTGACAGGCATTTTGTTATTTTCAATGTTGACTATTATGAATAAAGTTGAATAGTCATATAAATATATGATCAATATTAACTTAAAAAGTTGTTCCCCAACATGTCCCTTTCTTAAAGTCCCACCTCAGTTAATGGCATTACCAGTTATCACCAGACAGATCAAAAATCTGTTGCTAGCTCCAATCCCAATTTTGATCTCACTTCTAAAATAAATTTCAAATCTGCTTCGCCAAATATGAACTAATGACTTTTCTAATATAAGTCACCTTCTTACCTCTTGATTGGTCACAAACAGGCCTCTCTGTCCTCACTCTTGCTCCACTCTGGCCCACCTTCCCTGTGCCTGCTAAAGCATTCTCCTCACAACAGAGAGTGCACAATCTGCCTCTGCTCCTTGCCCTTCAGTAACCTCCTTGGGAAAATGGCTTTTCTCATCTCAAGTACAGGTTACACCATGATTGGCACATAGCGCATGTTTAATAGTATGCTTATTAACTGACTAGTTAAGTATAATATTTTTCTATTTGTAAAGGAAGACGGCAGGAATTGGGGAGGTATGTATTACTAAAGGAGGTGCTATGTACTTTTCACCAGTTTTCTTTTCAAGGCTAATTTCACAGCAAACATAGGATTATGTTTTAACAGTTTTTGAGAAATGATAGCAAATGGCAGAAAATCTGTACATTAGCAACATAGACAACTTCATGGCTCAGGAAATGAGAAAATGCAAAATCGTGATAGCATAAATAGGGGGTTTATGTATATATAGCTTCCTCATACGCCCATCTCGTGTTTATTGAATATTCATTGGGGTATGTTAGAACAGTGAACAATATTTTATGAGTTTGGCAAGGGGGATGAAGAGCTGAGTGGTTTATGTTTTCACTACCAAGAAAGCTCCAGAAAAATGGGCCCAAAGTGGTTTTTCAGCATATCTCAGTCAAAGATGCTTAAAAAGTAAATTTATTTCAATGATTCTACGAGTTCATGCTCCTCTGCTGGGTAAACTTGCTCCTGTTTCATGCTCCTTTGTGGTTAGTGCAAAGTGTTGTACAGAAGTATTCCCCTTTATAGATATTCTCCAATCTTTTCCTTTATATATGCTCCCAACTTTCTCCTAAGAACTAACTTTCCTTCCTTAACAATCTTATTTTTACAACAATTTTCTCCAGTTTGATATGTAATGACAGCCACAGTTCTTTCAGAATATTTTGGGAAATGACCATATCACATTATAACCATGCACAGGACTAGAAAATACATCACTGACTTTCTGATACTTCTTAGTTTGCCTTTTTGATGCCAAAATAGAATGCTATAGACAGGGCACTTTATACACAATAGACATTTATTTGTCTGAAAGTTAGAAAAGCTGTAAATCCAAGAGCAAGGCACAAGCCTTCGTGTTGTCTCATAACATGCCAGAAGGACAAATGAACACCGAGGACAGAAGTGAGGGAAACTTGAAAACTTGAAAACTTGAAACTGAACTGCGCCCTGTGGAATAACTACCTCATTCTAGGAATAACAGCATTAATCCCTTAAGAGAGTAGAGGCTGCATGATCTAATCATTTCTTAAAGGGCCCACCTTCTGACAGTTACTGTCTTAACTGTTTTACAGGAGACATTAAGAACATAATAACTCTCTTCCAAATTAAGACTTTAGAAATGTTTCTTGCCATTGTTAATCCAGTGAAATTGATCTGATAGTCAAAAAAAAGTCATAGCAATATGATTAATTTTTTTCTTCAACTACCTGTTCAGTCATTTTAAAAGGTACTTTGATTATGTTAAAAACACCCAAAGAAATAATGAGGTAACATATCTGGCACATACTATGTATATAACAAACTCTAAATAAATAAATAAGAGAGTGTGGAAGTGAATGAATGATTGATTTGGTATATTATTTAGGAGAATTTAGACTTGACATGCTAGTTTATAGACAGATATAAAATTTGAATGTGTTTTAAATACGATATTTTAAGCAACCAATAATTTTATTATTATAATACATTCCAAAATGTTTTATGATTAGGGCTATAATCCTGTCACAGAATATATGACTAACACTTAATACAGTATTTGAAACCTTGCCAGCAAAAACTTATCAATTAGAAGTAATTTTATCATAGTTAAAAGATAATTTTGTCTCATAACCACCTTATCTTAATTGTTTTAAAGTGCTGGTAACAGATGTAATCATTTATCTAAAAATTTAATCCTATATTTTAAGTGAATAAAATTCAGGAGCATAATGTCTTGAATTTACCAAAAAAATTATAATAGCTTCATGGTCAACTAAATGGCTGAATACCATGTCTAGTTAAGTCAACTTGGTTTGCATAGAATGTTCTCTTTTTCTTCTTTTCCTCTGTCAGTTTTCCATGACTTTCTTCTACTTTCCTCCCATCTTATACTTTCATTTCCTTACCTTTTTTATCTTTTGTTTCTCTACTTTCCTGTATTAGTCTCTCTCCATTTATTAGCCAGCAAGTCATTGTCATTACTATTAATATTTATTTATTATTTTATTACGCATGTATATATGTGTCTAGTGTGCATGCATCTGTGTATATATGTTTACGTATATGTACACATGCATGCACATGTATTCACATGTGTTTGGGGGCCACAGGTCAATATGAGGTATCTTCTTCAATCACTATACACCTTATCTTCCAAGACAAAAGTCTCTCCCAGAACTCAAAACTCACTAATTTGCCTGTACAAAGCTAACTAGCCAGCCCTGTAGACCCTCCTACATCTGTCACCTAGTGCTGGAATTACAGGTGTGAGCTATTGTGCTTGTGTAATTATACATCTTACACACATATAGTCAGTGTGTATTCAATCTTCACCACATGACTTCAATACACCTTCATCTGGATATAAGTGTGTGTCCCTATCCTACTGATGTCAGGCATAACTACATGACTCTGGATTGTGAATATAATTGATGTGTATGTTCAGTCTATATCATAAAAGACATAGGAACTTCTGCTTGCACCTCTTTTTTAAAGGTCATGACTTTATTTCTTCATTGAGCCTTTGGAAACTGAAGCTATAACACAGAGTTAATCCCAGTTGAGTCCTGTCTGTGTCAGCTAGTTCCAGATAAGTTTCAGACAAACAAGTGAAACAAATAGTTAATATTTTGAGCTATCAAATTTTGCAATGGCTTGTTATACAGTGTAGTAGTCAACTCCATGATGCTGGAAGGGATTTATTTCAGGCTTGCAAATCAGGGGGAATTTCCATAATGGCAAAAAGGCTGCCACCCTTTCACAGATCCAAGCGTATAAAGAAGAAACTACCACCAGCATTACTAAAAGCAAGCAAAAACCAATAGCAAAATAGCAGGGAACCCCAGTCAGAACTCACTCTACAAACCTTAGGCTAGAACCAGATCCACCCCAGTGTCATGTTCTCCCTGCCCATGTAGCAGAAGTCTGCCTGCTAGGAGCAGAAATAACAAACTCTTTTTTATTATTATTATTTTTGGTTTTTCAAGGTAGGGTCTCTATCCCAGGCTGACCTGAATTTACTATGTAGTCTCAGGGTAGCCTTGAACTCATGGCAATCCTCCTACCTCTGCCTCCTGAGTGCTTGGTTTAAAGGAGTGTGCTACCACGCCCAGCTCAGCAAACTCAATTTTAATATCTGACTCTATTAGAGGACATAGATTCAAATTACCACATTCTGCCACTGACCCCTAATAGATTCATGACCATTTCACATTTCAAATTGAATATAGTTCAAAGATTTCATATTCTTTGTTAGCCTTAAAACTGTCTTTTAAATGTGAGTCCTATAAAATTAGACAGATTTCATACTTCCAACATATAATGGCACAGAGTAAAATTTTCCATTGGTATAAATCATAACAAAGAGCAACTAGACTAATGCAAACTCAACCACCAATAGGCAAACATCTACAGTTCAAGTCCGATGTCCATAGCAGGTGACCAGTGACAAGTCTCTTGATTTTCCAGTTCCACCCCTCCAGATGGGCTGAGTAGCTAGGGAAAACTTCCATCCCAAGCCAACAGTGCTCCATTGTAGCCCTTGAATAGTATATAATCCTAGTATATCCAAAACATCTTCAGGTTGCCATGGAAACCATGGTCCATCTTCTAATAGCTTCACTGGTCTCTTTATTGGGGTCATTATGCCCTACCTCATGCAGTGGCTCCCAGCAGTGGCTCCAGGAACTTTATGTACTTGATGACACACTCCACTCATTTTTCATGCTTCCAAAACCAATACTAGGTGTGCAGGACACTGCCATGCTATTAATTCAGAGACAAAATAAATTGAGACCTTGAAAAGCAGATTCCTACTTTTTTAAATTTTTTATATTTATTTATGAGGGAGAGAGAAAAAGAGAGATAATAGCATGCCAGGGCTTCTATACACTGAAAATGATCTCCAGAAGCCTTGGCCACCATGTGCGTCTGGCTTACTATGGGTTCTGGAGAGTCATACCTGGGGCCTTGGGTTTCACATGCAAATGCCTTAACTGCCAAGCCAGATCTCCAGCCCAGGTTCCTTCCTTTATAAAGTTTGCATTTCTACCACTTAATCTTTCTGGGGTGGAATCACCTCCAACATTCTCTCCATTGTTTCAATGTAAAGCAGTTAGGCATCCTTAATCATGGTAATATCTCCTTAACAATATCAGTTTTAGAAACCAGTCTCTGTGTCAGTAATCTTAAACTTATAATATTTTTTGTAACTTTGAGTCTTAAATTTCTCAGTTCTCTCTATTTCCACCAAGTACATCATTACTCTCATATTCAACCTTGATCAAACTCTCTGGCCATGGGCAGCAGGATGCATCCATCCCTTATGCCAGTAGCCTAGTTTCAACAAAACTCTCTGCAGTCTTTACTTCCCCTTTGGAAGTACATAAGCAAAGCCTTCAAATACATTTTTCCCTGAACTTTGAATCTTCAAACTCTCACCAGAATAGTCCATAAAACTTGGATTAACACTCTGAAAGACATCTGAAGTTGTAAATACCAAGCTTCTCATTTCTCCAACACACAAATTCCAGAAGATCAAAATTCCACACAGTCAGACTCATCTCAGCAACACCCCACTTCCAGTATCAATTTCTGTAGTAGTCAGCGCCATGCTGCTGGGATGAACTTTAGGCTAGAAACAGATCCACTCCCAATAACATCTTCCCTCCTTCCATAGCAGAAGTCTGCCTGTTAGGGGCAGAAGCTGCAAAGTCAATTTTAATAACAATTGAATCTATTAGGGGACATAGATCCACACTCCTACCTATAGCAAAGTCAAGTAAGACACCAAATGAAAGCAGAGTTCATATGAGAACATAGTGGGCAAAATTGTCCACCTTTGTTGATCTTTTCTAACATATCTTTAATAGCTCAGGCGCCCCGTTAACCATCACCCACACTATAAACTTTATACACATTGGCTGCCTCTCCAGCTCCAACCTTGATTCTGACAAAGTTTTGCTCCTTCTTATATTAGTGATATCATGTAAGAATAGAACAAGAAATCACTGAAGGTATTTTTTTGTGACTGTGCAATCTCACTGGACTCTGTATCCACTTTGGATGATTTTTGGATTATATTCCTTCAAGAAGTCAAAATTAAATTTCACAATCATTATCCAGTTCACATCATTCTAATTTATATGCTATCTTTCATGACGTTTGATAACTGGTTTACTATGATTTAGATAAGTAACGCCAAAAGGTCCTGTAATCAGAGGGAGCTGTCAGGAAATGGTGAAATCTTTAGGATGTGGGTTCCTGAGGGAAGTTTTGATATCATTGGAAGCATGGCCTTGAAGGGGATTGTGGGACCCTGGCCTCTTCCTTTGCTCTTTTGTGTCCTCAACATGAAACTTGGTTTGTTCTTCCACATGCTCCTGCCATTGCTACACAACATGTCTACCACATGCTCAATATATAATGATGTTTCCTAAACATCAGACACACTAATCTTCCATGCCTAATACCATCTCAGAACCTTTGATCATTCTGATGAAAACACAATTCCTACCCCTTCTTCAAGATGTCTTTGAATGCCAAGTATTTCCACTGGCTTACTCCCATTACTGTTCTCTAGCATTCAGGGAATTGACACGTTTGGAGGGTCTTTGAATGTCAAGGGAACAGTGAATAGTATAGTATGTAAGTTAATATAAAAAAACAGCACAGCAGTAGTGAAAGAAACCAGTGATAAGATTTGGTGCTTCTGCATGCTTTGTCTTTGAACCAGGGAAGCAGAGTGAGTGCTTTCGTGTGTACTTTCAGATAGGAAAACCTGAAGGTGACTGTCCATTGATTTTCACTGTTGCAGTTACCTTCACATTGCTGGGACAAAACACCAAAACAAAGTCTGCTCATGGGAGGAAAGTTATTTACTTTGGCTTACAGACTCATGGGAAAGCTCTATGATGGCAGGGTAAAGATAGTAGAGTAGAGGTTGGACACCACCTCCTGGCGAACATCAAGTGGACAACAACAGCAGGAGAGTGTGACTAACACTGGCCAGGGGAAGCTGGCTATAACACCCAAAAGTCTTCCCCCAACAACACATGTCCTCCAGCAAGATTCCACCTCCCAAACTGCCACAAGCTGAGGACCTTGCATTCATAATGCATGAATTTACAGCAACACCTAATTCAAACCACCACACCCACTCTCATTCATGATGTAGGGTATGTGATGGTTGGTAGATCTTTCATTGTCCTGCTTCCTCACATTTATGTATGATGAATTTTTTTTAATATTTTATTTTGATTTATCAGAGATACAGACAGAGGATGAGAATGGGTGTGGCAGTGCCTCTAGCCACTGCAAATGAACTACAAACACATTTCAACACATGCATCTGGCTTATATAGGTTGCAGGGAATTGGACCTGTGTCCATAGGCTTTACAGGCAAGCACCTTAACTGCTAAGCCATCTCTCCAGCCCCCAAATGTTTCTTAATGAGGTAACACTGATATTTAAAAATATATCTATCTTTATATCATCTATTATCTACCTGTCATCATCTATCTAGAGATATCTATTTGTCTTTCTGTATCGTTATCAGTTTTTCATTTATTTATCTTATCATCTATTTGCTTCTTACAACTTGAATTTGAATTAAAAAAATACCATTGTGAAGCCATAATGAACTTATTCATCACTTTCCAAAGTTTTCTGCTGTCATATAATTATTATTATTTAAGTATTTGATAAGAACCTTTAAGATAAGATCTATACCAGATTAGTAAATTCTAAGTATTTAATATTATTTATTTTAGGTACTATCCTATACAGTAGATCTATATAATTTCTTCTATACGTCTGTGTCAGGTTAGTCTTACCATGAAGTCATTAAGGCTCCTTCATTTTGTGGTACATAACAGGATATTCTCCTTTTAGAGGGGTAATACTTATAATACATATATCACTTTCAGTTATGATAAATATGACTCTCTAGATAACTTATTTTTCAAAATTTTTGTATATTTGATAGGTTACATTTTTTTGTCCATGGTGTGACTCAGTCATATCTTCTAATACTTAAGGTTTTTACCCATAAAACTTAACTTAGCACAATAGTCAAGAAAAGAGAGTGATTAAAAAAATGTTCCTCATCCTAGGTAAACTCATAAATGCTTTTATGTGAGAACTACATAACAATCATGAAGGCTATTCAAAACATATGGAAAAGCACCTGGATTTGTCTTTGAAGTAGAGAAATCAAGTCCATTTTATTTTCACAAGCAACCTAAGTGAAAAATCCATGGAGAATCCTATTTCATGTATAATAAATATAAAATATATAAATAAATCTATATCATAAATATATAAAGAGATGCTTTACATTAATAGTTTATATTTGTCTTATGTGGTTGCTATACCCAATCTCTTTTTAGATCATCTGGCTTAATTCTCATAAACCAGCAGGTATTATATTTTACCTCTTTTTATAGATGAGGAAATGAAGGGGAGTTGAGCTCTGTGGTCAAAGAATGCTCAACACAAATTATACACTCAAGTCAAAGTTTACTGAATGAGAAAATAAGCCAGACTTAAAGCTAACATCTTTGTTTTAAACACTCTACAGTTTTAAAAATCTCATTAAAAAGAGACAATGCAAATAAATTGAAACAATCTTGGTTGTGTTCAAAGAAAACTTGAATTAAACCATCATGGATTATTATTCTATACCAAGATCAGTTTTCTCTTTCCCAAGGTTTGGATACCATCAAATCAATCATAAATTAAAAAAGGCTATAGGAGGGTTTTAAACCATAATTAGACTTGAAAATTTAAATTTAAATAAAAAGTTTATATTTTTAGAAAATTTATTATGGGAGATTATTTAGTATTTAGTCTGAAGTAATTAATACACAACAAATAAACAGTAAAAGCTGGACATGGCAGATCACTCCTTTAATCTCAACACTTGGGAGGCAGAGGTAGGAGGATTGCCATGAGTTCAAAGCCACCCTGAGACTACCAAGTGAATTTCAAGTCTGCCTGGGCTAGAGTGAGACCCTACCTTGAAAAACCAAAAAAAAAAAAAAAAAAAAAAAAAAAAAAGAAGCCATTTATGTATCTCTAAGAGCTAGACAATGCAATAAGTGACTGCTTTTAGTTGTTTTCAGTACCTGTTCCCCTCCACCAAATAATAATAATAATCTCATAAGGATAGTTTGCCTAAAATAATTCTTTAAGTTACAAAATATTAACTTTATACATTTGTCTCTGTGTATATTTTTCTGGTAATAAATATAATGGACACTTATTTTAAGAAGCTCAATTATTAAAGGAAATACACAATGCACATCAGTGTCATCCATTATCCCATCATCCCTAGATAATACTTGCTGACATTTTTATGATGCCCAGATTCATAAAACACCTAGTACACAGGGTAGTAGGCTGACATTTGGTCATTAGTAATGAGACAAATAATTTGATTATTTCATTGCTATTTCCCACAAAGCAAATGTATAATGTGTTTATATTACTTGTTTTTACTTAATTATTTTCTTTTTTTAAAATTTATTTATTTTTATGTATATTATTCTAGTTTTACATTCATAGTGGTGACTCCATTATCCTCCTCCCTGTCCTCCCTCTTCCATAGGGACCCTCATCAATGTTTTTCTTAATATTCTTTGTAGCTTGAAATATAGCAAAATAATTTGTAAGGCATTGGAGTAAACAAAACATTAAAATCAAAAGAAGAAATAAAATAATTAAAACATACAGGATTATGTAATGTATATATATATATATATATATATATATATATATATATATATATATATATGTAGTATTTTAAGCCACTGAATAATAGAAAATAGAAAAGAATAGGCTACAATTTGAGCCAATGCAGAGATTCCCACACTTCTAACTTCAGACAACTCATGTGATTCCTCCAGGGAATTTCAGTGCAGACAACAAAGATCTCATTGTCTCAAAAGTTGGTTACACAGTTTACCTAGCTTAATAATTTTCAACAACAAGTGAGGAACTTGGAGGATGGGAGTTGAGCTGGAGGTAGGTGAATGGAAATGGCTTGAGGCATGAGAAAGATGCATAGTTAGGAATGTTTTCCAGTTAGGGCAGGATAGATCACTAAGTGGGTAATTAATGGTGGTAGAGATAGGAGCACTTCTCATTCTCTTTGGGCTTATTCTCACACTAAGGACATAGCTTATAGCCTTGAGGAAGGTTTTTGCTTTAAAGACCATTCTTTTCTGAAACTTTTGGTCTTTCTGTGGTTTATTGAACTAATCTGTAAAGTTCAAGGGGGGTCAAAAAAGAATGTATCTTCTCTAAGGCATTAAACAGACATTAAAGGAACAAAGCCAGCCTGAAGAGTTTCCAAGGGTCTTCTTCAAGATGCAATCTACAAAGGTGGTTTTGTTTTTCTACATATGACATTTACTTAATGATTTTAAGAGTCTTAATTTATATCTTTTTTCCTTTCAGCAAAAGCATTTAAACACAATTAAATTTAAAGCCATATAATCAAAAGTTTGAAAGTAGGCAATGGTTTATAATAGTTTTGTCCTGATTCTTTCTACAACTTTTTTAAATAAAAGAACATTTGATCGTAATTTTCAGCCATTTCCTCTTTTGAATTTAATGTAACTATGTAAGCTTCATTCTTAGATTACTTAAAATAACAATAGGTCATTTTACTAACTCTTTTGGGCACATGAACAGTAAAAAAAATCAACATATATATGATTTATCAAAGCATTTTCTCTATCGATGTGATTATAGTTAAGTATATGCAGATAAAATGTAGATATATTTAAATAATAGTAAAATCTACATTTACTAGTATACATCAATTTAGTTGATAAGATACTATTGTAGTACAATAGTACAATTGCTATTATGTTGGTATGTTTGTATATTATTATTATATAAATAAAAACAATCCTCACAGCATTTGGGCAATAATGCCTCATATTTGAATCATGAAATAAGCAATTACAGAAGAATAACTTTTCAAATTTCCTATTTTGACTGCATATGTGTATGTGTTCACAAACATGCACATAGATCATGTGTCTTCATTTAAAAGCTGTGGCTTCTATAAAATTTAATTATATCTCCCTGCAGCTTTAAATTGTGAGTGGCTTTAAATCAAGTGTGCGTCTTTGAAATGTAGGCAGCTTCTATTAAGTTTAATTATGTTTCCCTGAATATTGCACAGTGGAGATGTAGGTGCTAAATGAGGGCATCTTCTATTAACAAGGCCCAGGAAGGATGCAGGAGAAGGCGGAAGTCCTTATGCCATAGTCAAAACACTCTGAACCCCATTACTTGTGTAAAACAAAGCCAAGAAGATGGAATTTTTATGTTGTTTTCTCATATGATGTGTACATTTTTGGAAACAGTCCACTTATGTTAATTCTTCAGTACATTAAATATTAATTCAAATGATTGAAATGGAGAAAGTCTTTTGCATTCTATTTGAATAACAGAACCATATGCATTACTAATTTCCAGCCTTATAAAAAGGATTAAATAGGCCACGCAACCTGGAATTATGCTGTCAGTTGTTAAAACAAACAAACAAACAAACAAACAAATGATCTTGGAAGTTTTTTGTAATCTCTCGAAATGAAAATTTTTCTTTTTAAAGTAGAAAAGTACAGCAGGGCGTGGTGGCGCACACCTTTAATCCCAGCACTTGGGAGGCAGAGGTAAGAGGATTGCCATGAGTTCAAGGTCAGCCTGGGACTACATAGTGAATTCCAGATCAGCTTGGGCTAGAGTGAGACCCTACCTCAAAAAACCAAAATAATAATAATAATAATTTTTAAAATAAATAAATGAAACTTTTGATATCTTCTAGTACTTAGTCAGCCAACCATGGTAGGTTCATAAGTGAATACATTTGGTCAGTTATGTGTTAAATACTAAAATTTGACCTTAAAAAAATGAAAACTAATAAGCTGATCACCTATAGAGACATTACACAGAGTGCTTGCAGTGTTATATATTTACTGAAGATTGATGCAGTAAGTCCTAGTAATTCACATGGTATAAGTAAAAACTCTTAAGGTAAAGGCTAAGTCAAACGGATGGTATTTCATATATGGGCTTCACAATATTGAATGACATGATAAAATTTATTATTACTACTATGTTTATTGGTTCTGAGAGGGTGGAGGGAGGTTGATTATTACAACATATATGTGCCTCAAGAACACAGAATTTTAAAACATAACTATTAAGGAGGTGAAATATTAGACAAATAGGACTAATTATAATAGACATTCCAGAAATTCTGTTTTTCAAACAGAAAGGAAGACCTTTCTTTTATGTTTTTTTCTTTTTTAAATAGAATGGAAGCAAAAATAGCCTTTTATGCCTAAGAAAAGTAACTTCTAGCCAAACATTTTCCCAACTTGTGTAGGCATTTATTTTGACAGACTGACCTCTGTAGTGGGATGTGCTGGCCTTGAGAATTACCATGCTTTGCTAGGACATGTTTACATTCAAAATAAACAAATCTGTGATAAGACAGGAGGGTGCTCTTTCAACTTGTCTGTTTCTTAAAACATAAAAATATTTTGAAGATAAGTGTCCTGTCTTGAAGTAAAACACTTTGGCTTTTTACCTAAATTGTGTACATGTAATTTTTCAAAATTTGCTTTAAAATAATTTCAGAAATCTTGTCAAGCATTATTTGTGAGTCTACATAGAAATGAAAATTTGAAATTAGTACAAGCAAGACAAGTAGATCGTCAAGGATCAATATTTTATTATAGCCCATTACCAACACCTGAAAATAAGACTGGACTTTTCAACTCCAGAGTCTTCCTTGCCGACATCAGTCTCAAGCAGAAAATTCTCAATTTGCATGTCATCAGTAGATTTTTGTATTATTCAGGATGCATGCTTATTGGGGTCTTCGTATGTCATTATATTTCTTTAAAATTTATCAATACTTCATAACTTAATGGCCATAGCTTATAAAAATGATTTGTAGATTATTTGTTTAAATTATGGTCACTAGGTTGATTGGCTGACTGTCCTAAAGTAAATGTGCTCAAATAAATTATAAGCCAAGATGTTCATTAGTAAATTGGGGACACGGGACAGAAGAAGTAAGAGCAGCTGAGTGTACAGATCTCAGCTGAGGATTGAGATAGTCAGTTACCAACATCAGTTACCTGCTCCCAAGTCTTTAATGAGAATCTTTGCTTTCCTCTCACTAAATACTAACAGAATTTTCTCATTTAATTAAATAGCACCAGGGCATTTTTGTTGCATGTTAAAGTATGATATGTGTGTGTGTGTGTGTATATACACGTGTGTGTGTGTACAACTCCATATCTATCTCTATCATCTATCTATATATAGTATTTATATAGTGTATATGCATTAAATTACAAAACTTTGTACTTTCCATTTCCTCGATTTCTAAAGACAGCATGAAATAAAATGATTAAAATGTCAGTGGAACCATATGCATTCCCTTTTGCAATAAGCATTTCTATCTACAAAATAGAAATGCTGTTTAATTTTGGTGTAATTGTGAATTTTGTAAAATGAAGATGTGATGGAATTTTACCTAAACTTAGAGCATCTTCCTCTCATATTGTGTTTCAGAATAGTCCATTCATAATTAAAGTGTCAAAAATACATTTGTAATAAGAAAGATGAAATTCATCCTCAATAATCTGTTTGCAAATAACAACCTGTATTTCCTACTCTCAAGCAGAATCATTTCATACCTCTCAATCATTTGGTTCTTCCCTCTTATTTTTCTTTTTCGTTGCCACCCTTACAAAATAACTTCCACTATAGTTTAAAACTATTCTATACACTTAATGGGAGTTTGTTTTTTGTTTTTCTTTGGAATGTAATATAGTTAGGAAATGTTTCTATAAACATGTAAAATGCTCTTCCCATATTTCCCCAAACAATATGCAAAGCAGCTTCAAATTAACTCCTCATTTCCCAAAATAATATCCATGCATTTATGTATTTATTGACAAAGACAGAAATCATACTGTGAAATGTTCCTTACCAAGCTGAGATGAGATCAGGTTGAAATTTAGATACTTTTACATAGTATTCTAAAATATTGAAGGAGCAAGTCAAATTATTCCTGTGGGATGTTCCTAAGACATGATTTTTTATCATGAGACTCAGTACTCAGGTATGCTCAATAGTTTCATGTCATGCATGCTTTAAACTTAGTTTTTAGACAATTATTAAATAAGGCACCCAAAGTCAGAATGATCAACATATTTCCACAGCACGTGCACAGTACTTCACCATCTCTCTTTCACAGTGAACTTAGTACAGTATTCAAATGACAAAAATACAACAGCTATAGGTTGTTTTAGAATGTCAAGATTTTATACTGACACAGGATGAGCATCAATACAGGAGGGAAGAAGAGAATCGTTTTCAGTAATTTTCTCTTTGTAAAATGTCTATGCCATGGACTGCAGCTGCAAACCCCGAACACTTTCACTCAGAATCACATGTGGGCTCCGTTCACACAAGGGCCTTTCCTGGCCCTGGAGAGGTTGTCAGGCTGGAAGTTTTTCTCATAGCTCCTGCTGCTGCTTTTTAAAAACGGAGGGCTAAGACACAGAACAGACCTGGTCACGAGCTGGTACGGGTTTAAGTACATTCCTGCTAGGTTACTCACCGTCTGGCTCTAATTCAGAGGAACATCTCCCTTGTGCTCACTTTATTAACTTACTTACTTATGACTAGCTCTTTTGTTTAACCTAGAAATAAAGAAAACTGAGTTTGCTGAAGAATAATGCTGTAGGTTGAGACTTTTATTTAAAACATGTTTGCTACTTCCACATGTTTGCTCTTTAAAGACATTTCCCCACATTTGAGCCACTTGCATAATTTAAAAGATATGTAATGCAGGGAATTCACAATAGACCTTGTTTTCTATTCAGTTTTGTAGAGGGGTACACAAACCTTAATTCATTGCATCTTTGCATATGTACCATTGATGTTTTCCTAGAAGTACAAAGAAAAGAAAGTGTACTATGGCTAATATAAATTTATCCAAATTGTGGAGAAACTATTTCAACAATTTATTATAAAGTTGAACAGAGTATCAGCAAAGTGCTAAGGCAACATGACATTAAATAAAGAATAGAGCTATTTTTATAAAACGTTCAGAAATCCTGAAGTATAACAGGATAAACTCAGCCAACAACCAGAAGAAAAGTTTAACAATTAATTTGGAATATGCTCCAGGTTATTACCATCTCAGACCTTTTATTAATCTGTACAGATTACATATTTTTATTAAAATCTCATTATGTTTCAAATCTTGGGGCAAAAGGAAAAAGTGAATTCTGAAAGTAAAAATATCCTAAAGGAAACACATGAACAAGTAATTAAACTACACCTTGACCTGCACTGAGATGGAGGTCGATGAGCAATGGAGGCAGCGATTAATTTGGCCAGAGGAGGTCATCTTTGAGCTGGTCCTAGAAGGATGAGTAGAAGTTCACTAGACCTTAGATGTTCACAGATTTTGATAAAATGTATTCTTTACCTGAAATTACCAAGGGATATTCTTTTAGGATGAAAAATATATCTGACCATTGCATTAACTTAGTTTCCATTTTTACTATTATTGATTCCCAAACTAACAATATTCTAGTAAATCTTTTTCTCTTTGTCTATAATTACCATCTATTTTGAGCACATATAACAGGGAAAAAAATGAGAGTAAAATCAGTCCAAATAACATGTAATAACTTCACTAATTTCCTAGGATTTGAAGTTTTGGGTTAAAAAGAACACAATGGGGCTGGAGAGATGATTCAGCAGTTACGGCACTTGCCTACAAAGCCTAAAGACACGGGTTTGATTACCTTGTACCAAATAAAGCCAGATGCTCAAAGTGGCACATGCTTATAGAGTTTGTTTGCAGCGGCTAGAGGCCCTAGCATGCCCATTCTCGCTCTCTCATTCTATCTCTGTCAGTCTCTTCTTGCAAACAAATTAAACAAAAAAAAAGAAAGAAAAAGAAAAAGACGAGGGCTGGATGGCTTAGCCATGAAGACACTTGCCTGAGAAGTCAAAGGACCCAGGTTTGATTCTGCAGGACCCACATGAGCCACATGCACAAAGTGGAGCATGTGTCTTGAGTTCATTTACAGTGGCTGAAGGCTCTGACACACCCATGCTCTCTCTCTCAATAATTGTTTTTTTTAAATAGAAAAAAAATTTTTAAAGGATGACAGTAAAGCCTATCTTTGGAGTGGTAACATATGTTTTGTATATATGCCTGGTGGTCACTAATGCTCACATACTTATAAATGAACCTGAATTATTTGGAAATTAACAGAAAACTCGATTTCTGGAAGAACATGATGAGAAACAATGTTTTAGTTTAGCTCCTATTTAATGCCTTTATGGACAACATGATAAATACATTTCCATGTTTTACATCTCTCAGTCAAAATAATGTTTAAGTTTTAAAAGGTAAAAGTCCCATCTCCCTTTGCTTTCATTGTTACCCTCTTAGTTCCTAAGAAAATAGTCCCCAAAGCCTTGGTGTTCAGAAGTGCTTGCTACTTCAATGCTTCTCAAAATGCAAATTTAGGATTTCCCTGAGAGCCTTACATACATGTGTCCAGCAGGAAAGATAGCAACCACAATTTTAAGGGGAACCAATTCTCCTGGGTCTATATGGGGAACACATTACCATTTGTACAATGTTAACCCAAATTTTCAAATGTAAGGTGGATAAAAATCCTATAGGCATACTGAGCAAGCTTAAGAAATAATATGAAAAATAACTCCTTGTTACTTAAAATATACACATTTAAGGGAATATAGGTTGGAAACAAGGCCTTTTATTTCCCATTCACTGTTATTCAGTTGTACTTTATGAGACTGAAGGTAAAAGGACCTGTTTTACTTAACAAAGCGAGCTCCCTGTTTTTATGTAAATTCTCTTTCAGTTTATAACTCATGTGAATGTCAATGTCAAAGTAACAACTGCACCACTGGGATGAAATGAATAAAAGACTCCTGGTCAGAGGAGGCTCTCTTTCCATTAAGATTTACCCTTCATGCTCTCCATTAACTATTGTCAACTCAGCTGCTTTCTTCATTTAGAGTGGCCAGCTGAGAGACGCATATGCGCCATACAGTACAGGGCAGGAAAGTATTTCCATTTCTATGTGCTTTTAAAATCTCTTAATGGAAAATGAATTTTAACAGTTTTTCTAGGCAATACTGGTTTATACATGAATTGTGAAAATTTTCATTTATTATTAACTGTAATTTTGATGCTGTATGAATATATATATATATATATATATATATATATATATATATATATATGTCTCCACAATAACAGCTTAACCTTTCTAGTCTTTTGATTTATTTGAAATGACTGTTATACATTACAAACTTTACTTTGTAGAAGTTGTTTGATTTATAAAAATGAATAAATTTCATAGGCTCAAACTTAAAATGCACTTTATAGGTGGGATTGAGAACGAAAGAAATCAGTCCATAATTTAGCACAATTTTTCACATGCATGTTTCAAATTTATTTCCAACTGTGAATATTTATTACTTTTGAATGAGATACTTTGAAAAAAATGACTAAAAGTCAGTTTCTTGAAAGTTAATTGCTCTTGGAGTAATGACAATGGACCTACAATTCTTATCATCTTCAGGACTAGTAATCAAGCTCCAAATATAGCTGCTGGCAATACAGTTTCAGTATACTTGAAAGTGAGGGGAATAATAATGCTCATTGGAAACTCTATTAGCTATTTTCCTATATGAGTATTGGAATGTAATAAAAAATAAAAAGACTGATTAAAAAAATTAAATAAATAAATATATATATAAATATATATATGCTAATATATATACATATATATATGCTACTATATATACATATATATATATATATATATATATATATATATATATATATATGCTACAATAAAGTTTTTCTTGTGAAAAATATACCTTTTAATGTCTGTCTTTACACTCAGTTCTCTACCTAGTACTTTCCCAGTTAAATAAAGTCATTTCTACCTCCATCTTTTTCCATGTGTCGCTTACCTCATAGTGCTGTTTCCTCAGTTGCTGTTTTTATCTTTAGTGCTTGATTCAAACATTCAGGTATCATATTTCTGGAGAACCTTTGCCGGGCTGACCTTGACCCTCCTCTGTGCTTCTCTCTCCTTAGAAAAGATGACATTGTACTGGATATGGACAAGGATTCTCTGCATTTTCAAGATAAGGAACACTTTTAAACAAGGATAAGTGAATTTACTTGTAATCGAAGGTCAGGATCAAACCCAATACTAAGCAACTGTGAGTCTTCAAAATATGTATTTAATGTGGTCATTAATGAAAGTGTGATTTAGTTGTTGATTATGTGACAGTTTAGGTCAGGTATAAGGAATTTTTCCCCCTTCCGGGTAGTACAGGCAGTGTGGACCACAAAATGTATTCGGTGCCATGAAAAGAAGGTATATTTTAAAGACCCATATTATGTCTATGATATAATTTTTGTCTGAAAGTTTGAATACCATCCAAGAAACCAATGTTGCCAAGAAGTGTTATAAACAGTATCTGACTCAAATCTTAGTGCTGAGGGAAGGCCAATTAGTCATTGGTGCTTGTAACTTTCCTTCTTGGGAAAGTATACTAATAATTCTAGATTTTTGTTTGCTTAAGATAGTACAATTAAATTATGACATATGAATTTTTGAAAGAAAAGTTATGTCTCTTTATATGTTTTCATATATATGACATACAATTAATCATCTAAGTGCTAAGTAATTTTTTAATCTTTAATTTACTTTTATTTATTTATTTATTTGAGAGATAAAGAGGCAGATGGAGACCCAGAGTGAGAATTGGCATACGAAGTCCTCTAGCCACTGCAAATGATCTCCAGATGCATGTGCCACATTGTGCATCTGTCTTTATGTGGGTACTAATGGATCAAACCTGGGTCTTTAGGCTTTGCAGGGAAGTACTTTAATCACTTAGCCATTTCTCCAGGCCCAACTTTTTTTTTCCTGCAAATTTGAATCTCCAGATCACACATAAGTCAGATGCACATGGTGGTGCATGTGTCTGAAGTTCATTTGTAGTCAGTCCCAATAATTTTTAATTTCCCGTCAACACCTATTATTTCAATCAATCTTTTTTATACCTTTAAAAATATTTATTTGAGAAGAGAGACAGAGAGAGGGAGACAGAGAGAGGGAGACTGGGTGTGCTAGTGCCTACAAATGAATACCAGATGCATGCACTGTCTTGAGCATCTGGCTTACATGGGTCCTGGGGAATCAAAATGAGGTCCTTTGGCTTTGCAGGCAAGTGCCTTAACCACTAAGCAATTTTTCCAGCTCTATTTCAGTCAATCTTAACTGCCTCCCAGTGTTTCCTACTCAGTAAAGAAAGAGCACCACCAGGCACAACAGCACCCTCCAGAAACCATGATTTTTATCTTCTTTCTTCATTAGTTACTGTTATTTACTCAATGAATTTTGTTCATCCTCAATTCTATACCATGGCCACTACCAACTCTCTAGCTGACCACCATAAGTTCTAAGCAGGATTTTTATAACATACATCTTATTTTTTTTTTAATTTTGATACAAACAATTCATTGATGATTTTCTTCTGTTTTGAAACTGGGTCTCATGTAGTTCAGGCAGGCATAGACTCACTGTGTAGCTAAGTATGACCATGAAGTCCTGATCTGCCTTCCTCTACCTCTCAAATGCTGGGATTAGAAGCATGGACTGCCATGCCTGGCTCTGACACTGTTTTATCAGATATGTTTTCCCATCATGCTCTTTTCTAAAGTATTCTTAAATGAGTTTTCAGTGTTAACACCTTACCATTCACACTCTTACTTAAAACCATTCAATAAATCAATTGCTTCTAATTTTTAACTGAATAAATCTCCAACTATTAAGACATAAGTCCCACTTGCAATTATCGTGTGTGTATATATATGTGTGTGTGTGTGTGTGTGTGTGTGTGTGTGTACATATATATCAATTTGTTCTTTTTATTTTTGATTTTTTCTGGAAAATGGACTTGGGAAGATATTTGGACTCATTCTTCCCCACTATACTCTCCATTGGACCAAGTACTATTCATCTCTTCCCTAGGAGACCTTCCTGGTTTGTGTACCTTTCTCCACCAAATATTAGTTAATATAATCTGTCTTATTTTTCACACTTAGTAGTGGTTGATCCGTGGTGACAACACTCTTTGCTTGGTCCCTAGCAAGATGCTGGAAGCATCATGTGCTCAACAAACACTTGTAGAAAGTGGTAAATTATTCTACTGAACCACAACATCCTTTCTTATCATTGATAAGTCCATCTAATTAGATTTATTTTTTACTGGTATTTAAGGAAAATGAAACTTTTGGTTTCTTTTTGGGAATTAAAAAAAGTAAAAAGTAATCAACAGTTACAGAGTTCCTATTGTTTAAGACTATAACTAAAAAGGAAAATAAAAGCAAAATCACAAATATCGTTCATTTATTTCAAAATGATTTAGCCTTCATATAATATAGAAATTCACTGTAGATAAAGTGAGTAACCCTCTGACATTAAAAGTACCCTATAATCTTTAATGAATTATTTTAGACTAAATGCAATAGCCTTGTTTTCTGTTTTCTAATTGAGTTTCATTTACAATGAATTATGATGTGGTACTCAAATGCTTTCCAGTAGTTTCCTTAAAATACATTCAATCATGTTGCAATCCCTTTGACAAGAGTAACCACAAATTACAGTTTGGAAATGATCAACCTCTCTTATTTGCTAATATTGTTAGAATGCAACTATAATGGCACCTATAAGGTAACTAAATTAGAGCAGTTGACATAAGGCAGGCTCACGTACAAATATACTTATGTAACAAATATATCCCTCCACAGGAAAATGACAGCCATTCAGATAAAATGCTTTTATTATTTACTTTCAACAAGTTTCTCTGGCAGTGTCATGACTATTGTTGAATCATTTCAATAATCTTGTTATAGAGCTGGTAATAAAAGAAAAGGCACTTCAGCAGAGAGAAATGACCTGCTTCCTGACACTTTCAGAGGCTTGGATGACAGTGATATGTAGATTACTTTTCTATTCAAACAAACAAGAGTATTGCCAGACCTTTTTAAACCTAGTTTATATTCTCAGAGCACTGATGAAGCCTTGACAAAGAAGAAGAGCGGCTACCCCTGCAATTTCACCATTGCCAGTAGGTGTAGCAGTTGGTGTGTGTAGTTTGACAAGTAGACTATCAAGGGATCCATGGGAGCTTTATAGCTACCCCAAGATGCAATGGCTTCTGAAAAGTCCGGATCTCTTCCATATCAACAAGTATAGATGAATAATGATGCTTGCAAACATAAAAGGATTTTGACCTTATTAAATTAATCAGGATGTAATACTTACAATTTATGTTTATATTTTGCTTTGAAAGCCCAGTGTATAAGTATTTTGTCCGATGGTGAGTCCTGAAAGGCATTTATTTCTTTGACATTATTATTCATTCCTCCACAAGGAGTTTCGGGGAAATTAGCCATTTTAAAAATTTTATAAAGTAGGCTGTTTTCCTGTACTCTCCATTGGCTCTACTACTTCTGAGATACTCTTGTTATCTGTAAAAGGAGAGAAGCATCTAATGCCCTTTCTACTTCATCTTTATTTTTACAATAATATCAATGAAATATTGCTGCATTGAAAAATATGACATTAATGACAAGTAAGGATGGAATTCCTATATTAGGTTAAAAATAAAGAAAAGAAATATCATAATTAAAACAGAAAAAATAATGAGTGCTGGGGATGTACTTTAGTGGTAGAGCTCTTGTCTGGTATGCACAAGGCCCTGCGTTCTTTCTTTAGCACTCGACAAAAAAAAAAAAAAAAAAAAAAAAAAAAAAACAGTGATTTTGAAGTTATATATAACAGCATGTTTATCCTTTACTTTTTAAAACAAAATGTTCACCAACTGAAAATATGTGGTGGATCTTAAATACCTACGTGAAATGGTCCCTTAGTGCTATGCTCTGCATAGAATCATGTCTCTCTCCCTTCTATAAGAAAGAGGCATATTGATATTTGACACATTGTTTAGAGTCTTCAGTGACCCATTTTCCCTGAATTCATGTCTGGTTTGATGGTGAATTAACTGAATGATAATGTCTTTTTCTAGTGTAGAGTTCACCTAGCAACGTATGTGTTTGGAAGCAGTCAACTCAGCTGAGGACTCAGCAGGCAGTTCTAAAGTTTCAGGTCTTCCATGTAGTTCTTTTTATATGATAACAAATATAATAGTTTATACTGAATACTCCATCTTTGTTTCATAAGACAGCCATTTTGCTAGGAATTTTATCCAAAAAAGGCCCATGTAGGAACTAGATGTCACTATCACTGTATGCTGAATAAGAAGACTTAGTCCAAATCCATATTATGAAATTGACTAGTAGCAATCTTAAACAGGTACCTGGAAGATTTTTGAGGTTCAATTGTTTTTGATGGTAAAATGATAACATAGACCTTATAAGAATTAAATATTATCAAATAAATTGTGTAGGATTAACAAAAAGTACTTATTCTTCCAAACATTACTATAAGAATATTAATGATGTTTACATGCACATTGCTGGCTCCAAATGAATTCCCCTTGTTGGAACTTGTGACTCAGGAAACAAGAAAGGAATTAAAATTTACTAGACACATCCTCCTGATGCAAAATCATTGTAGTTGCTTTAGTTCTTTTGTGTTTCTCACAATGCTATCCTGGTAGATTTTGTGTATGTGCACATTTATTTTTTCTTTGTAAGGGAGGAAACCTAGGCCTGGAATCTTTGTTTGCTTTTCTATATAGAGAGACACTAATGAGCAAAGCCAGGTTTAAGCATCCAAATTGAAGCTATGTCCATTTTACCCTTCTGTAACAATCATTCATGTATAACTCAAATGGGACAAATTAGGACAAGCACATAGGAGGTCTGTGTTGATATACATACCAAAAGATGGACCAGAATCTCGATCCACAAATATTAGACAATCGCCTGGCTTAAATTATAAGATGATCTTATAGAGCAGGCATTTTATATCATTAAATAGACTTTTGTCCCAATCATATAGACATATTTATTTTCACATTTAAATAAAGCATGAAATGTTTTCAATTATTTGTTATTGCTGCTGAATGGTGTTAACATAGTTTACTAGAATTGGATTAAAGTAAAATCAGGACAAGTAATATTTAATGATTTTTTAGTTATCTTCTATACCGTAAAGTGAGCTCATGATGAAGTTGAACAATGTATATAAATATCAATTTGTATCATTTTATTTGGAGTAATTGTGTGAGTGATTTACTAAGGACCCAAGGCTTTGAGGATATGGTGAGGCTCATGGTAATTTTCTTAGAAGGTGCTGTTATGGATTTTGAATTGAACAGCATGGAAATTTATCATATTCATATCCTGACATCATCTGTCTCTCCTGGGAGATGACATCTTATAAGAACCTTAGCAAGGAGAGTGCTCTCATCTCCACGGAATAAACATAATTATAGCATTAGGCCTAACAATTATCCAGGCTGCTCATATGTCCTGGGGATCAGAAGGCAAAACAGATTCCCCAAGTGGCCGTCCTTTTATGCGTTAGGGTGTATTGTGGTGGCTCAACAGCCCCTACACATAAGGTAGGAGATTTATTAGTGACATTACAAATCAGAGGCTATCTATTCTACCTCATGCAGGTAGCTAACTAACTAGACTTGGCAACACTAAGCTATCTTACTTGAATTTTCCAACCTTGGCTTTGAAGAACTGCTTCTGAATGAAATAATGGCTCTAAGAGTTGGCCCTGTACTCACTACCTTCTTGCCTTTGAAATTTTTTCTGGACTGCCCTTCCTTCAATCAGAGATGCCAGCTGTGTAGAACAGGTGGGCAAGAAGTAGCCTCAGTTACTATTTAGCAAGTGAAAAATGAGATATCTAAAGTAGAAGCAGAACAGTGAAATGAAAAATACTATATATGTCTCTTTACATGAATCCAGTTTTAAATAGAGTAAAAATTTTAATTAAAATTAACTGCAATCATTGGGCATGTGCTTAACAGGTTCCAATCATCATCTCTTATCCTTTACATACATTAAATATTTTAATCCTTAAAATCACAATCTATGCTATAGATGCTGTTACTAGAAGGAAAGGAAATTGCTGACAATTGTCTACTTTTGACCCAGAAGACTGGCAATTCTTATATGTATAATACAAATATTATTCCTATTTCACAGATAAGAAACCCAAGGCATAAAGAAAATTACGTTCCTGTAAGTCACAGTAGCGGTAGACTTCAAAATTAAATGTATAATGGCTATAACCCTTTCTTTCCCTCTGGCCCTATGGTTTCAGACAATGTAAGCTTCTGAAACTTATAAATTACTCCCTCTAATTAGAAATTATTTTTGATCAACTCCTTGGAGCCAACCATCAACTGTCAAACACATAATTCCTTCAGCATAAGCAGTTTTTACTCTGATTGTAATAATTTATGTGAAAAAGAATCATATGGAAATGTAGAGTGGGACAACTTAATTGAACTATAAACAATCTATACTTCCATACACATTGGTTAAAATTATTTGAAATATTCAGCATGTGGGTCATAAACAACAGTTCCAAAAATTTAAACAGTGTAGATTAGCCAGCTTAGACCATTCTTAAGGAACAAAATGGAACACCTTTCATTTCTCTTCACATGTTTACAACACAGTACAAAATGATTTCTCCTTTATTGAAATCTCTGAGCACATATTTTCTTGTCAGGTTTCCTGAATATACAGGTTTCAAGTAGAGTCCGACTGAGAATACTGTAGGCAGTGCAATTAGTATGGGGGCACTGTGGAATCTTTACAGAACTGCCAATTAGCACTTAAAAATATTTTTTTTTTCTGGAACAAAAAATGTGATAGACAGTACATTTGAAAAAGCAAAAACTACATTTGAGAATCTCATGTTTTTTTTTCTTTTTTTCTTTTTCTTTTTCTTTTTTTTTTTAAAGAACAAATGGCATATATTCAGCCCTTCAGTGCTAGTTCTACTAATTCATCTGTACTCAATAAAGTCAGTGGTAGATCTTTGGAAAGGCTCATTTGTTACAAGATATGTATTTGGTTTTGTATTACTTAAAAAAACTTGACATAGAATAATCTTGATTTCTACCATTTCAGTGTCACAAGATATATTTTATAATCAAAACAATCACAGACGTAGCTTTTGGCATACAAATTTGCTATTTTTGTCTTTTTAAATGCTTCCCTCTTGCCATGTAATAGTTTATATTTTCTCAGGAAAGTACAACAAATTTGAGTCATCCATGCCCCTAAAAATGTAGTAGCTGTTACATATCTGAAAAAACAAATGTGATTACCATGCACCTTCACCAACCTGAATTGTTGATCCAGTTAACTGACATGTGTAACTAGAAGATGGTAAAGACCAAGTCATTATTTTCTCATTTTGTTGTTTAGAAAGGATATTTTGAGGATTGGAGACAGTTCTTGGCAGTTAAATGCACTTCCTGTTCAAGCATGAGAGCCTATGGAGACCCAAGACTGCCCAATTTTGAATCTCCACATAGAGAGGTAGATGTGACTATGCATGTCTATAACCCTAGATGTGGGAAGTAGAGATGGGAGTTTCACTGGGCTTGCAAATGACAAGTTCTCCAGTCAGTCAGAGACTCCTTTCCAGGAAAAATAGGCAAATGAGTATCGAGTGGGACACCTGATGTTCTTCTCCAGTCACCGCAGGCAAGTGCACAGGGTGCTGCATCAGCATACACATGCACATACACCACACACTGTGTATACATATATAAAGGATTTCTGAGCTCATTGGATAAGTCATCCATGTAAACCCCTCCCAGAGAAAGGAGGTCACTATAGCTTTATTAATGGATTGGAAAGCAGTGCTCATGATGTTAACATTAGGGCCTTGACCTGGGTATCATATGTGTGTGTAGAGCTATGTTTTGTTCTACCTTCATCCTGCTGCAGGCCTCATAAACTCAAATCAGTCATTTGTAAATGTATGCTGGGCTAAGGGGAGCATGAGAAAGAATTCACCCCAATCTGAAACATTATCAACACTAAAACACAACCATTCAAGATCACGTCTTACTGGAGGGAAGTGATAGTATCATTTTCACTTCTGAAATAGGCACATAATAACCTTCCAATGAGTGTCTGTTTTCTTTTAACAGTACATAATAATTTAAGACTGACAAGAATGTATGACTGTACAATAGAGTTAAGAACAATGATAGATTTTATGAAGTCTATTTTTGAGAAGTACATTATATCATTCTACTTGAAGGATATTAATTTTTCCCCCAGTATTCATCAGTGTTCAAACATTGTTTCTGTATACTTCCTTTTGTATAAAACTTACTAAACTTTTATAATAAATCGAATCTTTAGAATGTTTTAGGTGAAATAAATTGAAAGGACACACAATGCTTTCTATTTAAAGTATTTAAAAAATTCACCAATAATGACATGGAAATGAAAACATTATGTGACTGATGACCCCCATGGAGGTGACTACAAATGCTGTACCCCCAAAGTCTGACCAGACAATCAGAAATATGCCTTTTATAAAAAATATTTTTAATTGACAACTATACTTATAGACAATAGACCATGCTATTTCCCTCCCCTCCCCCATTCCCCTTCAGAACTCCACCCTCCATCATATCCCCTCCCTCTCTCCATTAGTCTCTCTTTAATTTGATGTCATCATCTTTTTCTCCTATTATGAGGGTCTTGTGAAGGCACTGAGAAGTCATGGATCTCGGTGCCAATTTCTGTCTGAACCGTTGCATTGTAAGGAGTCGTACCCTTCCTTTGGTTCTTACATTCTTTCTACCGCCTCTTCCGCAATGGGCCCTGAGCCTTGGAGGGTGTGATAGAGATGTTTCAGTGCTGGACACTCCTCCATCCCTTCTTCTTAGCACTTTGTTGCCTTTTGGGTCATCCCACTGGTCATCTCCATCTGAAAAGAGAAACTTCTCTAACCAGAAGTGAGAGTAAAATTAATATGTGAATATGAACATTAAGTGTAGTGCTTTCAGGGCAGTTTGGTGGGAATAATATATACATTTAGACAGACAAGAGCAGGCTTTATACCCCTAAGGCTCATGACCTCCCCTGTCATAGACTTTCAATTGATTTTTCAGTACGAAGCATCTATTCCCTGCCATAGAGCAGGCCTTCAGTCCAATTATGGAGCAGTTGGTTTCCCCAAGAGCAGACATGCCACTAATGCACCCGTTTGGTCATTGGGCCTGTCTGCTGAAAGTTGAGGTTTCCAGAGTCCACTGTTTTCACCACTGATGACTTCTGTCTCCCATACGGCTGCATGCAGTGCAGCTTTTTCCATCTTTCAGTTGGCTGGTCCACAGGGAGAAGGTTTTCTGCTCAGCACCAGCTTGCTTTCTCAGTGACCTTGCCACTTAGGCAAGAGAGGTCTTCAGCAATAGGGTCTTACCATCTGTTTCTCAAGGCAAACCAAGGGCCTTGGCAATAGCCTTTAATGTTTTGGATGCTACAGGGACCTCCTTGGCCAACAACTCACTGGAAGTTATCTCATCACAGGCACTAAAAATTTTCTATTAACAATCTGTAGCTTCTGGATGTGCCAGTATTCAAAAAAGAAGGTTTACATAAGTCTTATTCAGAATATCTTGAATTAGATTCACCCTCCCCCTGCCCTTCTTTTACACATTCTCTTCCCCTGGCCTCATGTAGGCCTTTCCCCTCCCTGTAATCTGTTCTACTTACATATATACAATGCCATCCCCTTAAGACCTTCCTTCTCCTCCCTCCCTTATACCCTTTTTCCAGCTTGCTGGCCTCTGCTACCAATTTTTGGTTCCAGCTCACACACAACTCTATACATTTGTAGCTAGGATCCACATGTGAGAGAGAATATGCAATGTTTGGCTTTCTGGGTCTGGGTTACCTCACTTAGTATAATCCTTTCCAGATACATCCATTTCCCTGCAAATTTCATAATTTCATTTTTCTTTACTGCTGAATAGAACTCCATTGTGTAAATGTAGCGCATCTTTATTATCCATTCATTTGTGGAGGGACATCTGGCCATATGTTGAACGGTATCCTCTACCTTTCCCTCTAGCACTTTCGGAGTTTCAGGTCTGATATTAAGGTCCCCGATCCACTTGAACTTTGATTTTGTTTGGATTGCGAATTAGGTCTTCTGTTCCATTGATCTACATGCCCTTCCTTGTGCCAGTACCATGCTGTTTTTGTTACTATGGCTTTGTAATATAACTTAAAATCAGGTACGGTGATACCACCATCCTGATTTTTGTTGCCCAAAATTGTTTTGGCTATTTGAGGTTTTTTTGTGCTTCCAGATGGATTTTAGGATTGTTTTTTCTATTTGTGTGAAGAATGCTATTGGAATCTTAGTTGGGATTGCATTAAATGTATAGATTGTTTCTGGTAAGATTGACATTTTCACAATATTGATTCTTCCAATCCAAGAGCATGGGATGTCTCTCCATTTCCTTGTGTCTTCTACAATTTCTTGCTTGAGTGTTTTAAAGTTCTCATTGTAGAGATCCTTCGCTTCCTTTGTTAAGTTTATTCCAAGGTACTTTATTTTGTTTTTTTGAGGCAATTATGAAGGGGAAAGATTTCCTGATTTCATCCTCTGCATGTTTCTTGTTAGTATATAGAAAAGCTACTGATTTCTGTGTGCTTATTTTGTATCCTGCTACATTGCTAAATGTGTTTATCAGCTCTAATAGTTTGCTGGTAGAGTCTTTAAGGTCTGTTATGTACAGAATCATATCATCTGCAAATAATGATAATTTGATCTCTTCCCTTCCAATTTGTATCCCTTCTATGAGTGTCTCTTGCCTTATTGCTATAGCTAAGACTTGCAGTACTATATTAAATAAAAATGGGGAAAGTAGACACCCTTGTCTTCTTCCTGAATTTAGTGGAAAAGCTTCAAGTTTTTCCCCATTTAGTATTATGTCACTGTAGGTTTGTCATAAATAGCTTTTATTATGTTGAGATATGTTCCTTCTATTCCCAGTTTCTGTAATACTTTTACCATGAAGGAATACTGGTTTTTGTCAAATGCCTTTTCTGCATCTATTGAGATGATTACATGATTTTTGTCCTTCAGGCCATTTATATGGTGTATTACATTTATTGATTTGCATATGTTCAACCATACCTGCATCTCAGGGATAAAGCCTACTTGGTTGGAGAGAATAATATTACTGATATATTCTTCTATTCTGTTTGCCAATATTTTGTTGAGAATTTTTGCATTCATGAAGGAGATTGGTCTGTGATTTTCTTTTTTTGTTCTGTCTTTGTCTGGTTTTGGTATCAGGGTGATTCTGGCTTCATAGAAGGAGTTTGGTAGAATTACTTCCTTTTCTATTTTATGGAAAAGTTTGAGAAGCAGTGGTGTTAGTTCTTACATGAAGGTCTGGTAAAATTCACCAGTGAATCCATCTAGGCTTGGAATTTTTTTAGTTGGGAGACTTTTTATAACTGCTTGGATCTCTGTACTTGTTATAGGTTTAATTAAATGGTATATTTCACCTTGATTTAATTTTGGTTGGTCATATGACTCAAGGAAATCATCCATTTCACTCAGGTTTTCAAACGTAGAGGCATATATATTCTTAAAATATGTCTGTATGATTTTCTGAATTTCTTTGGTATCTGTTGTAATGGTGCCTTTTTCATCTCTAATTTTATTAATTTTTGTCTCTTCTCTCTTTCTTTTGGTCAGATTTGCTAAGGGTTTATCAATCTTGTTTATCCTTTCAAAGAACCAACTCTTTTTTCATTGATTCTTTGGGTTGCTTTTTGGTTTCTATTTCATTAATTTCTGTCCTAATCTTTATTATTTCTTCCTGTCTACTGATTTTAGGTTTGCCTTGTCCTTCTCTTTCCAGGGCCTTAAGGTGAAGCATTAAATTGCTTACTTGTGAACTCTCTAATTTCTTAATATAGGCACTTAGAGCTATAAATATCCCTCTTAGGACTCCCTTCATTGTGCCCAAGGTTTTTGGTATGTTGTATTCTCATCATCATTTGATTCTATGAACTTCTTGATTTCCTTTTTAATTTCTTCAATGACCCATTCATCATTTAATAGTGTCCTGTTTAGTCTCTATGAATTTCTGGAAGCTCTGTAGTTTTTCTTGTTGCTGATTAGCAGTTTAATCAGATAGTTTACAAGGGATTGTTTCAATTTTCCTGTATTTGTTAAGATTTGATTTGTGCCCTAATTTATGGTCTATTTTAGAGAATGTTCCATGTGCTGCTGAGAAAAATGTATATTCTGAAGCATTTGGATGGAATGTTCTGTATATATCTGTTAGGTCCATTTGTTCCATGACATTATTTAATGCAGATGTCTCTCTGTTTATTTTTTGTTGGGTTCACCTGTCAAGTCATGGCAGTGGGGTATTGAAGTCACCCACTACTATTGTGTTTGGAGTTATCTCTGACCTTAAATCTAATAGTGTTTGTTTGATGAAATTGGGAGCCCCCATTTTAGGAGCATATATGTTTAGGATTGTAATGTCCTCCTGTATAAAATGACCTTCTTTATCTTTCCTCACTAATGTTGGTTTGAAGTCTATCCTGTCAGAAATTAGGATATCAACCCCTGCTTGTTTCCTAGGGCCATTTGCTTGAAATACCATTTTCCATCTTTTCACCCTGAGAAGGTGTCTATCTTTTATTGAAAGGTAAGTTTCCTGGAGGCAACTGATGGCAGGATCCTGCCTTTTAATCCATTCTGCAAGCCTGTGTCTTTTGGTTGGGGCATTGAGGCCACTGATATTAAGAGTTGTTATTGAAAGAAATGTATTTATTCTTGCCATTCTTCTTGTTTTAGTGCTTCCTGTTTTCCCTTTACTCACTTGTTTTAACTGTTATTTGAGTATGGTATTTTTTTTCCCTATTTCCTGCTGTGTGTGTTCTGCTCTTTCTTCAGCATGAAGGATTCCTTCAAGTATTTTCTGTAGAGCTGGTTTAGTTACCATAAATTCTTTTAGCCTGTATTTGTTGTGGAATATCCTTATTTCTTTGTCAATTTGGATACATAGCTTTGCAGTATAAAATAATTTTGGTTGACAGTTTTTATCTTTTAGAACTTAGATGTGGTAGTTTGAATATATGTCCCCCAATATATTCAGTGTTTTATTAGTCATAGTTTGCATCTGCAATCACCTTGCTAGAGGCAAGGTCACTGGGGGCCCGGTCTTAAGGTGTGGTGATGGTTTGAGATTCCATTGTAAAGATATGCAAATGTGCCTAGCAGGAGTTCCTGAAGTGTGCTGTGTGACCTTTTGGCTGTAGTTTTGCTCTGTGTGCTGTGGTGGCTGGTTGGCTTTTTTCTCTCTCTGCTTGGCCCTGTGGAGAGCAGGCTGCTTCTCCTGCCGTTATGGAACTTCCCCTGGATCTGTAAGCTTCAATAACTAATATCCCTTCCTCCATAACTGTGCCTGGTCTGGAAGTTCATCTCAGCGAACCTGAAACTGTCTGCTACAGTTACCATAAATTCTTTTAGCCTGTATTTGTTGTGGAATATCCTTATTTCTTTGTCAATTTGGATACATAGCTTTGCAGTATAAAATAATTTTGGTTGACAGTTTTTATCTTTTAGAACTTAGAATACATCATTCCAAGCCCTTCTGGCTTTTAAAGTTTGTGATGAGTAATCTGCTGTGATCCTGATGGGTTTTCCTTTGAAGGTCACTTGTTTTTTCTCTCTAACTGCTTTCAATATATTTTCTTTGGTTTGCATGTTTAGTAGTTTAATTATAACATAGTGAGGAGAGGATAGTTTTGTCTGTTTGGTGTTCTAAAAGCTTCTTGTATCTGCATTGGCATTTCTTTCCCAATTTGGGGAAAATGTTCTATGATTTTGTTGAAAACACCTACTAAGCCTCTGGATTGAAATTTTTCTCCTTCTACTATACCCTGAATTTTTATGTTTGATCTTTTCATAGTGTTCTTGATATCTTGGAATTCCCATTCATACCTTTCTATTAGCTTGACTTTCTCTTTGTTGGACTGTATTAGGTCTGCCACCTCGTCTTCTAGTTTAGATATTCTGTTCTCTCCTTCATCCATTCTACTGGTGAGACTTTCCACAATTTTTTTTTTTATTTCACTGACTGTGTTCTTCAGAGCTAGGATTTCAGCCTGTTTTTTCTTCAGTGTCTCTTTTTCCTTACTTGTTTCCTGTAATGACCTTTTGATTTCATTAAACTGGTTTTCTGTGCTCTCTTTCAGGAGTTTGTTTTCTTCTTTGAATCCTTTCATTTCTTGTTTCATTTCTATGAGTATAGATATAATCATTCTTTTGAAGTCTTTGTCAGGTATTTCATCTAAAACAGTCTCATTGGTGATCATTTCTGATGGATTTGTAATTGGTGGGATTGCATTGTGTCTTGATTCTTTGCATTTCTTGTATTACAATGTAGCAACTTTTGCATCCTGAACTTATTTGATGCTTGGGTTTTCTACTTATCTGCAGTGTTCTTAGATGTAGTGATTCACCTTTATATACTTTCAGGATATGATTTTAAGGTGCCTAGTGCAGCACTTGTACCCCAATACAACTGCAGAAGTAATCCTAGGTGTTGAGTTTGCTTGCTAAGCAAGTATTTTAGTGGACTGGGTGGAACAATATACTGGCAAATTGTAAACTTCAACTGAGCAATGTACACATTCAGTAAAAACCAGCAGAGAGTATACAAGTGTGGGAATTGAATCAAACAAATAGTCTCATAAAGTCAAAATCCCTAAGGGTGTGTGTTACTCTACACCCTTCATCCTGTTAGCTAGGAGGTAGAGAATTCTGTTCTGAATTGGGTTCCAGGTCAGCCTGGATCTGGATCAGACCCTGTCCCCAATAATGACAAAAGCAAAAGAAAAAGGCCCTATAAATCTGTAAGCATTAAAGGCAGCAATATTCAATACCCTATGTACATCTTATTTGAAAATGGTAAAGCCAACCAAAAATATGTAACCCATAACCTGTCCTGACATGGACAGAGAGATTAGCACTTCCAATGCAGGCCTATGTACCTTTTCTTTTTCTTTTTCTCTTTCTTTCTTTCTTTCTTTCTTTTTCTTTCTTTCTTTCTTTCTTTCTTTCTGTCACTTGGCCTGGTTACCTTTGGGTGTGGTTTCCAATCCCTTTGTGTTGTGCTGTAGAGCTTGAGCTTGGTTCAGCTGTGCTGGATGCTCTGTCACTGGGAGCTGAATGCAGGAGCTTCGCAGTTCTGATGGTTGGGGGATGGGAGAGTTCAGGAAACCTCTAGCTGCTCATGCTGTTCAATAGCTCTGCTGACTTTTCTTTAAATTTCTGGGCTCTGCAGGGGGCTGATGAGGTTGGAAAGTCCCCTTGTTTGGTGTCTGCTGCTGGTGGTAGGCATGCCTGGAGGGTGGTGCCGGCTGCACAGATCACTTGGCGGAGCTACTGTTGTCAGGGGCTGCCATGGATCCAGGCCCCAAACTCCTCAGTGGGACACTGGCCATTTTCTTCCTTTCTGGTATATCTTGGTCTCTCCTGCTTCTTGGCTGTGTGTAAGAAGAACCTATACTCTGGCACTTTTTGGAAGAAGAGTGTATTTTGTTGTAGTTTTGCTTAAATCCCTCTCTGGGCTGGTTTGGTGTGGCTCCTATGCTGCCATCTTACCTCAAACCAGAAGTATGTCTAATGACATATGTTTAGGTCAAAATATGTCAGCACTTCAGGAAACTTATCTATTTTTACAAATAAATGGCATGACTTTTTGGGTAAAATCCAATTGCTTGTCAAATCTATTGTAGTTTATTATATAGATAGGAAACCTGAGTTATTAGAGAATTACATTTTTTTAAGATTTTATTTTTTAAATTTATTTATTAGAGAGAGAGAGATTGGGTGTGCCAGGGCCTCTACTCTGCAAATGAACTCCAGACACATGAGCGACCATGTGAATCTGGCTCACATGGGACCTGGAGAATTGAACCGGGTCTTTAAGCTTTGCAGGCATGCACCTTAATCGCTAAGCCATCTCTCTGGCCTGAGAATTACATTTTTAATCCAGTGATAATTTCAAACTAAATTATTCCTCATTTTTTATAGTTTAAACAAACTCAATGTTTACTTCAAAAATGGAGGTGGAACTGATACAGTAGTTTACACCTGCAGATCTAGTACTTGGGAAGCCGAGGCAGGAGGATTTCAAAGCCAACCTAGGCTACATGGGAAATACTGTAAAAAAAAAAAAATGATGAAACAACAACAACAAAAAGAAAACCACTACAATCAACAACAAAATTAAGCCTGGGACTGTGTAATTTATACTATAATTTACACTAGTAAGTAACAATACTTGTTTTTTTTAATGTAATTTCCTTCAAACACTAACATGTGGCAAATGATGTTTTCTTGTTAGATAGATAGTAAATGTAGCAATTACAAAAAACTTTTGTTGCTAGTTTTCATGTATGTACATAATGTAATTTGATAATGTCTTCCTGTTGCCTTTCCCCTCCCCCATCTCTTTCCCTGAGCCCCTTATTCATTTAACTAGACACTCTTCTACATTAATGTTTTTTTTTTTCCTTCTGCTTTCATTACTCTACCATTCATGACAGCATGTCAATGGGGCCAAGATTGTGCAGAGAATGATAGTAGCTGAGAGGTCATGAATGCAACATCTGCTGCATGTGTCTAACATGATGTTCTAAAGCATCCCTCCCTACTCTATGGCTCTTACATTCCTTCTATCCCCACTTCCTCATTGTTTCTTTTTTTTAAAAAAAAATATTTATTTATTTATTTATTTATTTATTTATTTATTTATTTATTTACTTGAGAAAGTGAGAGAGAAAGAGGCACAGAGAGAGAGAGAGGGAGAGAGAGAGAGCAAATGGGTGCACCAGGACCTCCAGCCACTATAAAGGAACTCCAGATGCATGTGCATCTGGCTTGCATGAGTTCTGGAGAGTCGAACCGAGATCCTTTGGCTTGACCACTAAGCCATGTCTCCAGCCCCTCCTCATTGTTTCTTGAGCCTTAGAAGGTGTGATATGGATGTCTCATTAATGCTGAACACACAACAGTAACTGAGAATACTCAGCACTGTGATGAGTTTTGAGTCACCCTAGTACTTATTACCAACTGCATAAAATGTAGTTTCTCTGACCAAACATGAGAGCAGCATGAATCTATGGGCACACATATAAATATTTAGAGGGTAATTTTGTGGTAACAACATATCTATTTAGCAAAACAACAGTAATAGCTTCCTTTCTAGGAAGTATGACCTTCCCAGCAATAGACTTTTGACTAAGCTTACCGTAGCAGGCATGAATTCCCTTCTATGAGAAACCAACATTTTTTTCACACACAATAGACTGATTTTATATGATAGATATTATTTCTCACTTGATAAGAGGGTAGAGTGGCCAAACTGGAATTTGAATGTAACTTACCATAAATGCCACATTCATTGCTCTTCTCTTACATTCTTACATTTCCTCTTTCCTTCTTTCCTTGATGGCTCCCAGGCTTCAACCAGAAATGGATGGAGCTCTGACACTGTCCAGTTCCTGTCAACATCCTGCCCATGTCTGGATCCTGAGGTCAGTTTTAAAGTCCTGGCCAAGGATACTTAAACAAATCAGAGTATATAGTATAGTCATAAAAAGCCTGGAGTAGGAGTCAGATAAATTAAAATTGTAATCTCATGTTTTTCTTTATTAAATAGTCTTTGACAGTTTAATCTTGTTAAATTTTAGTTCTTCATATATAAAATGAAATAAATAAAACCTTTGATAGGATAACAGTAATTTACACTTTGTCAAATTATGAATTCTTTATGTTTTCTCTCATTAGTATCTATAATTAACTAATAACAATGAATACTGACACATCACTTTGGATTGTTTTCTGTCACCAAAATTCCCGTTATTGTCACCATATTACTGCTTAAGGTCACCTCAAATACCACTCCTTGCATGGATCAAATTTTGCTGTATTTTCTATGTGGACACAGCTGTATACCAGGATGCTTTCTGTTGTTCACTGCCTTATTGGTGCAGTCTGTAGGCCTTCCCATTGGTCTGAGCTTCCAGGTCTCACATGTCCAGGCTCCTGCCTTGCAGATACATGAGGTCAGCAAACACATTAGTGTCCTGTGGATTACCATAATCTGGGTGGCTTAAAGCAGGAGACATGCATTCATTCATTCCTGGTTCTGTAGGCCAGTAGCCTGAGATCAAGTTGCTGGCAAGCTTACATTCTCCCCATAGGCTCTCAGGACAATTACTTCCTTCCTTTTCCTGGTTCTCACTGGCTGCTGGCAATCCTGACATTGCTTGGTTTATGGCTGTGTCAGGCCCATCTGTGCTTCTGTGGCCACTTTGCCTTCCTCTCTGCATGTCTGTCTAAAAACTCTGCCTCTCAAAGAAATGCATGTGGTTGCATTTAGCGCCTCAAAACAAGCCAAGCAAGTTCTTCAACTTGAGTCTTATTTTCATGCAAGGTAATACTGTTTTGCCATCTAAGATAATTGTCACAGGTTCTGAAGATTAAGACTTTAACATATCTTTTAGAGGAGCATCATTCAGTCCATGATATCCAGTTGTAAAAAAAAAAAAAATGTGCAAAAGAAGCCCTAAACTCCAAGATTCAATCCAATGAATACTTATAGAATAAATAAGTAGTTAGTACCATTTTACACAGTTGAACTATACTTTCCCTTCATGCCCAAATGCAGGAATTTCAAGTGCATACAACATACTTCTCTCTCTTGCTCTCTCTCTTAAACACACTCTTACACACACACACACACACACACACACACACACACACACACACACTAGTATTCATCCGTCACAACCACATGTTGAAGTGAAAGAAGGGAGTCTTAGATTGAGACAGGAAAGCAAAACATACTCTGTGCACCCTAGAGTCTCTCTAACTTACCATAAACACCAGCCATGCATTACCTTGGTTATCAAAAGCATGAACATTTGAGAAGAGTTTTAGCTTTAAAAATGAACACTGTATTCATCCACGTGGATAGCATGTGTGCATATGAGCAGTCCTAGGATCTGTAAGTAGACCCCCCCCTCCTTAATGTGTTAAGTACTGGTGTCTCAGTCATCCATGAAACATATTCCTAACAATCAATTGTAAAACAAAGCCAGGACTCCCACCTCCTCCTAAAAACAGGTTGATTCATTTGGTTTACAAGAAATATGTACAGAAAAACAAAGCTTTCTCTTCTCTTTCTTTTCTTCCTTTCCCAGAAGGGAGGAATAGCTAAGAAAAAGCAATGTAATGGAGACAATTCCTAGGCCACCCAGCTGCTCATTACTGGCAGCATCTCCAGAATTTTACAACAGGCCTCTTGTGACACCACCCTTTGAAAAAGCAATAACAGTGCATTGTAACAAAAACAAACAAAAAATGCATGTGCTTTTATAAAAAAAAACAAAAAAGCAATGCTAAACCTTCAAAGTAGAATAATTTAGCAAAGGATTTCAAGTCATAAAAGACAAAGAAAAAGAATAAATAATTACTTTGCAATTTCTGGCTCTACTGCCAAGTGTACTGAGAGTCCATCCCTTGTGTTTAATTGAAACACCACTCTTTAAAATTTAAACTTATTACATTTTAATCCAGAAAGATGAAGAGTATGAATATCCAATTCCACTCAAAATTTTATTTAGAATGACAACAGTAATGATAGTCACATTGTTTCATGCAAAACAAAAATTAACAAAAGTGAGAAAAGTCATAGTCTCACACAGCCTAGTACTTAACATGCTTAAGCTATGTGGAGTTGTTTAGCAACTCCCTGAAGTGTTCTTAGCAATTTATTAGCAATTCCTCAACAATACTATTAAAATTGTGGAGGAGGTAACTATAGCTGCATCCTGTAGAAGGTTCTCCAAGAAAACAAAGCAACAGTGCATGCAGCTCAGGGACAGCGAGTATGTATTGGCATGGTTCTTCCAAGCTGCAGAGCTCTCTGTGTATTGGACAAAACCCTCTCCAATAATGCTAATACACATCTGCAATTAATGAGACAGATGTCCCTTATTAAAAAAGAATCTTTTGAAAAGAATGTATTTTGTTTTAGAAATTGTTCAATTTCTTATCTCTTTTGGGGAGGGAGTGACATCCTTAGAATCACTGATTAGCAGCAACTATTGTGAGGTTCGGGACTGACCATGACCATGCAAACCACTCTGAGGCAAAGATGAAAGCTTTATTCAGAAAAAGCACTAGCTGCCAGGGCTGGCTCACAAGAGAGGATCACAGGCCACCTGAGTTCCTCAGGTAGAAGGTGAGGAAAGGAAGAGCTGAGGAGAGATCTGAGATAGCCAAGGTGTGACACCAAAACAGTGAACAAGTGATTTACAAAATAATTGGGGGCAGGAAACCATGATCTGGGGGCATTGCAGGCAAGGAGGGGATAATTGCTTGGTTGTTTTCTTGAGGAATGTGGATAATCCACTTCCTTATGTCTCTGTTGCCATACTGCTGTCCTTGGTGACTACACATTGGGGCCTGTCAGACCTTTTACATTCAAGCTTTTGTTAATGATAAGAGAGGAAGGTTAATTTCTTTATCCTGACCATAGGGGCAATGAGTTCTTATGGGAGAGGATGGATAATGTGGTCAGTTGATGGGTCTCCTTTCAGGGCAGGTGATGAGGAGGCAGTTCCGTGATGGCTAGAGGTGGCCAAGTGGTGAGATCAATAATGAGCACCCTCCTTCAGTTCCAGTGTAGCATGCTGTTATGACTTGGTCCCGAACAACTTCTCTCATACCATCCCTGTATTGAGCTGGTTTTGGGGCAGTCACTGGCAACATCTGTTATAGAAAAGGTGAGATAGATGGGATCTGCATACCCCATGGCAGGACAGAAGGAAGAATTAAGGAGCTTGTTATGAAATCAAATCACAAGGTGTAAGGGGAGGATGAGCACTCAGAGGCAAGGGATAGAGGGCTTAGAGCAAGAGCGAGCAGGCCAAGGGGCATCAGTGTATTTGTGAGGAGCATTTGGGGACCAGGGTAGGTGAAGTTAATTAGGGACAGGCAGAGGAAGAAGGCATAAGTTAATGTTAGAGTTTAGTATTCTAAGTCAGCATCAGATAAGGGTGTCTATTAGTCTATTGTAGTTATATTTTACAGTTATATTTTTCTTACTGGGTGAATAAGACCATGTAGGCAGCCAGAATTAACTGTCTATTTTGGAGGTCAATAATAGCCCTGGGGGAGAGACTTTTAGGGACCTGTGAGGAGTTCTGTGACTTCATCATTGTCATCTGCTAGGATAAACCAAGTCCTTGCTGATCAAGTGGTCTTCCCTCTTTTTGGATGCCAGGAGGACTGATTTTTCTCAGATGTGACTCTCCTGTTGCAGATACACAGACTTAGAGTTTATCTCTGGCATTTCACATCCTCTCTGATTGAGAAGATAGGCAGCCTATGAGAAGCTAGAAGTTAGCATTGTCCCATCATCTTCTGTTGCCTTCTGACCTGGGAGCAGGAACCTTTTAACTCCAATGTTTTTAATTGATTTTGGCTTCTATATATGGTTATTAATCACTCAGAGAGACTGTATATATCTGAGTAGTAAAACAGATTAGTTAAAAAGTGTAAAAAGTATCATGTTAGCAAAGCATATCTGGTTAGAGAACAATACACGAGTTTAAAATCATTTTGATTAATATTTAAGTTTAGCTGTCAGGTGACAGGTAAGCTATATCTGGGACATAGAAAGAATACACATTCTATCTTTTAAGTATCTGTCATTTATAAGTATAGGCGGAACATTTTAGTAGCCATGAAAACAATATTTTATCAATAACTTTAAGGCATCTGATTTAATCTAGAAATTGTATGCCGGGGAAAAGACAAGACAGTATAAAAATTTGGCATCTGTGTTTGTAAACAACTTTGGGTAGTCTGTATATCAATGTCCCAAACTGGAAGCAGAACAGCAATTTAAGATTATTTTTCTAGGGTAGGAAACATGTCTTAAGTATCAATATTTTCATAAACAATGAACTTAAGATACCAGAAGTGACACAATTAATTAAGTGAAACCTTGTCTAAGACTGATTATACATAGATTAAGAATAAACTGGGTGTGGTGGCATATCCCTTTAATCCCAGCACTTGGGATGCAGAGGTAGGAGGATCACTGTGAGTTTGAGGCCACCCTGAGAATATATAGCCAATTCCAGGTCAGTCTGGGCCAGAGTGAGACCCTACCTCAAAAAACAAACAAACAAACAAACAAACAAATAAATAAATAAATAAATAAATAAATAAAATAAAACTTGGTTATTGTTGAGTTAAGCAAGTCTGATTTTAACATACATTAGAGACAATGACAAACATACTTTTAAAAATAAGTACCTGTTACCAATGAACAATTTTTAGGGCTTACCTAAGAAATAGTTATAAATGTTATATGAAGCTTAGACAAACTATATTAACATTGTTTGTATGCAGTGGATTTATCTAAGACATGGGTATCTTTCCTCAGTTTTCCTAAGAACAAGATTACAATAAGTTACTTTTTATAAAACTAAGATTATAACCTCAGTAATAATCATCCAGCAAAACTAGCATGAATAAGACAAGAACCATCATAAAATTACAGAGGTTTAGCCAGGCATGGTTATGTATGCTTATTCATAGCCAAAACATCATGTACTTTGTATAAACCAAATTACAATATTCTGATATCTGAAAAAGTTTGATATTAACAAAAAGTAGAGTTCACATATTTAAGGCACATGAGGCTACAAAGAGTAAACTATGAACAAAAGATCTGCTGACAGAATTTAAAATAAACAAGAAATCTATAGTATGTAGTAATAATTTTGGTTTAAATATGAAGATATGAAAACTTTTACAAATTATACATATATATATATATATATATATATATATATATATATATATATAAATGAGAATATTTAGCACTTTTAAAAGTTAAATAAAATGTCCATCCAATCTATAAGTCAGTTTCTGAAATTAATTCAGCTATATCTAACATATCCAAAGAATAGAGGAAATGGATTAGACTGCCATGATCTAATGAAAAAAGGAGACAAGTCTCATGGGAAGTGAGGGAATGGGCATGCCAGGGCCATTTGCCACTGTAATCTCCAAATGCATGCTCCATTATGTGCATCTGGATTTGCAAATAAGCACCTTTTTAACTGTTGATCCAAAAGGAAATATTTTTAATTTTCTCTAAATCATACATAAAATATACACAAAACATACATAAAATTTCATGACACAATCTATAACTTCTCAAACCTTAATCAACTATAATTTTGTCTGTGGCACTTTGGTAAACTTGCTCAGTAATGATCTAAGTTAAATCTAAAGTGTTAAGATTGATTTGTTGAGGAATTGAGGAATTACATCTTAAATCACAATAAAACTTTGCTTAGAAATTTTTGAGACAGGCTTTTATATATAACAACCTTAGGAGAGAATTAAATATTAATGAGTCAATTTTAACCATAAGATTTAGTTTAGAGGTTGACAAATAGAGAAACCTAGCTAACATGATTGGGTACTCTAAATTCAGTCTTTCATGACCATTATGACCAGATTAACATCAATGAGTTAAAGTTAAGTTTATAACCTGAACACCAACCTGCTGTCAGCCAGGACCATACTTTGTTAGTCAGATGTAAGCCCTAGGCTAATAGTCATTTTATATCTCAAGAAGAAGGGCGAAGCCGAATTGTGGTGGGCATGAAAAGCTGGTATGAGGCAGAGGTGGTCCAAAGCTTTAGAGGGTAAGTGGTAGCTCAGTGGTCTGGTCAGGGGAAAGGAAGTCTGGCCACCAAAGATGGCAACCGGATGCATCCTATCCAAGTCATGGCACCAGATGTAAGGTTCAGGAATGACGACAACCACACAAACTACTCTGAGGCAAAGATGAAAGCTTTATTTGGGAAAAGCACAAGCTGCCAGGGCTTGCTCACAAGAAAGGAGCACAGGCCATCTGAGTTCCTCAGGTAGTGGGCTTTATAGGGGTTTCAGTTGGGGGAAGGTTAGGTAAGGAAGAGCTGAGGGGAGATCTGAGATAGCCAAGGTGTGACACCAGAACACTGACCAGGTGATTTACAAAATAAAGGGGGCAGGAAACCATGACCTGAGGTCATTGCAGGCAAGGAGCGGATAATGGCTGGGTGGTTTCTTGAGGAATGTGGATAATCCACTTCCTTTTGTCTCTGTCACCATCTTGCTGTCCTTGGTGACTCCACATTGGGGCTTGTCAGACCTAATAACTATAACGTGCATTTATTCAGCCATTTGTGGAACATTCCCACACCTTACCTGGGTGGTCCTGGGAAAATTCTAAAGATGTGAAGGCAAATTTGACATGCTCCTTCTGCATGAGGAGCCACAATCTATAGAGAAAGATAGCTATGAAGCTGTGGCAGATATCTGGTGTTGTCCCTGCCTAACAGAAGGAAGAAGATGTTTAGGAAATGCCAATTCTCTCCCCTTCCCACTTTCCCCTTCATAAATCCCCTCTCCATCATATCCCCTCCCTCTCACCATTAGTCTCTGTTTTATTTTGATGTAATCATCTTTTCCTTCTATTATAAGGATCTTGTGAAGGCAGTCCTAGTCGTGGACTGTGAAGTCATGTACATCAAGGCCAATTTCTGTCTGGTCAATTGCATGTAAGCAGTCCTACCCTTCCTTCAGCTCTTATATTCTTTCTGCCACCTCTTCTGAAATGGATCCTGAGCCTTGGAAGGTGTGATAGAGATGTTTCAGTGCTGAACATTCCTCCGTCATGTCTTTTCAGCACTATGGTGTCTTTTGGGTCATCCCAGTTATCACTGCCATCTGAGAAGTTTCTCTAGACAAATATGAGAGTAGAATTAATATATGGGTATGAACATTAATTAAAGCACTTACAGGGCAGTTTGGTGAGTATAATATATGCATTTAGCCAGACAAGAGCAGACATTACACTTCTAATATACATACCTTCCCCCACCATAGGCTTTTGATTAGGTTTTCAGTACCAGGCATGTGTTCCCTCCCATAGAGTGGGTCTCCAGTTAGAGAACATTGGTTTACCCCATAACAGACCTGCCACTATTGAACCTGTTGGCTTATTTGACCTGTCTGGCCAAACTTGAGGCTTGCAGTGTTCACTGTTTTCACCACTGAGGTCTTCTGTCTCCCATAAGGCTGCATGCAGTGCAGCTTTTTCCACTTTCTGTCAGCTCGTCTACTGAGAGAAGGTTTTCAGCCTTGACAATAGCCTGTAATGTATTGGGGTCATCAGGGGCCTCCCTGGCCAACAACTCACTGGAAGTATACCATCCCTGGCACTAAAATTTCCCTAGTAACAATATATAGCTACTGGGTGTGCCATTATCCATAAAGTGGGTTATTATGTGGCTTATTCACAATATTTTGAATTTTGATTAACCCTCCCCCTACACTCTTTTACTCAATCTCTTCCCCTAACCTTGCTTAGGTCATTCCATCTGCAGTAATCTGTCCATCTACTTACAAATATATGGTACCATCCCCTTAAGTCCACCCGTCTACTCCTGCCCTTATAGCCCCTTTCTATCTTACTGACCTCTGCTACGAATTTTTATTACAACTCACACACAAGTCTGAATATTTGTAACTGGGATCCACATATGAGAGAAAACATGTGATGTTTAGCTTTCTGGGCCTGGGTTACCTCACTTAGTATTATCTTTTCCAGATTCATCCATTTCCCTTCAAATTTCATAATTTCATTTTTCTTTACCACTGAATAGAATTCCATTGTATAAATGTACCACATCTTCATTATCCATTCATCAGTTGAGGGACATCTAGGCTGGTTCCATTTCCTAGCTACTGTGAATAGAAAGGCAATAAACATGGTTGTGCAAGTATCTCTAAGGTAGTGAGAAGGGTACTTTGGATATATGCTTATGAGTACTATAGGTGGGTCATATGTTAAATCTATTTTTAGTTGTCTTAGGAACCTCCACACTGATTTCCACAATAGTTGTAGCAGATTACATTCCCACCAACAGTGTAGAAGGGCTCCTCTTTTTCTGCATCCTTGCTAACATTTATTGTCATTTGTTTTCTTGATGATAGCTATTCTGATGGGAGTGAGATAGAATCTCAAAATAGTTTTAATTTGCATTCCCCTATGGCTAAGGATATAGAACATTATTTTAGATGGTTATATGCCATCTGTATTTCTTCTTTTGAGAACTCTCAATTTGTTCCTTAGCCCATTTTTAATTGAGTTATTTGATTTCTTATTATTTAGTTTTCTGACTTGTTTATACATCCTAAATATTAATCCTTTGTCAGCTGTATAGCTGGCAAAATTTTTCTCCAATTATGTAGGTTGCCTCTTTGCTCTATTCACAATGTCCTTTGCTGTACAAAAGCTTTGCAATTTCATGAAATCCCATTGGTTGATTAGTGGTTTTATAACCTGAGCAACTGGAGTTATACTCAAAAAGTCATTGCCTATACCAATATGTTGAAGGATTTCCTCTACCTTTTCCTCTAGCCATTTCAGAGTTTCACGACTGATATTTAGGTCTTTCATCCATTTGGAATTGATTCCTGTGCATGGAGAGAGATAAGGATCTATTTTCATCCTTCTGCATATAGACATCTAGTTTTCCCAGCACCATTTGTTAAAGAGGTTTTCTCCAGTACATGTTTTCTTGCACTTTTGTCAACCTGGATATATATCTGGATCCTCTATTGTGTTGCATTGATCTGCGTACCTGTCTTTGTGCCAGTAAGTACCAAGCTATTTTTGTTACTATGGCTTTGTACTATAGCTTAAAATTGGGTCAGGTGATACTGCCAGCCTTATTTTTGTTGCTCAAAATTTTTTGGATATTTGAGGTTTTTTGTGATTCTAAATGAATTTTAGCATTGGTTTTTCTATTTCCATGAAGAATGCCATTGGAATTTTAATGGGAATTGCAGTAAATATGTAGATTGCTTTTGGTAGGATTGACATTTTCACAATATTGGTTCTTCCAATCCAAGAAAATGGAATATCTTTCCATTTCCTAATGTCTTCTGCAATATCTTGCTTGAGTGTTTTAAAGTTTTCATTGTAGAGATCCTTCACTTCCTTGGTTTGATTTATTCTAAGGTACTTTATTATTTTTTCAGGCAGTTATAAGTGGGATTGACACCCAGATTTCATTCTTTGCATGTTTGTTGTTAATATAAAGAAAAGCTACTGATTTCTGTGTATTTATTTTGTATCCTGCTACATTGCTAAAGTTGTTTATCAGCTCTAACAGTTTGCTGGTAGAGGCTTTAGGGTCCTTTATGTATAGAATTATATGATCTGCAAATAATGATAATTTGACCTCTTCCTTTCCCATTTTTATTGTTTTTATGAGTGTCTCTTGTCCTATTTCTATAGCTAAGACTTCCAATACTGTATCAAATAAAAGTAGAGACAGTGGATACCCTTGTCTTGTTCCTGATTTTAGTGAAAAAGCTTCAAGTTTTTCCCCATTTAGTATTATGTTCACTGTAGATTTGTCATAAATATCCTGTATTATGTTGAGATATGTTCCTTCTATTCCCAGTTTCTGTAGGACTTTTACCATGAATGGATGCTAGATTTTGTCAAATACTTTTTCTGGGTCTAGTGAGATGATAATGTGATTTTTGTCCTTCAGCCCATTTATGTAGTGTAATACATTTATTGATTTGCATGTGTTCAACCATCCTTGCATCTTTGGGATGACGCCTACTTGGTCAAGATGAATGATCTTTCTAATATATTCTTGTATTCTGCTTGCCAGGATTTTGTTCAGAATTTTTGCATCTATGTCCATGAGGGAGATTGGTCTTTAATTTTCTTTTTGTGTTCTGTCTTGGTCTGGGTTTGGTATCAGGGTGATGCTGCTTTATAGAAGGAGTTTGGTAGAACTCCTTCCTTTTCTATTTTATGGAAAAGTTTGAGAATCAGTGGTGTTAGTTCTTCCATGAAAGTCTGGTAAAATTCACCAGTGAATCCATCTGGGCCTGGGCTTCTTTAACTTGGGAGACTTTTTATAACTGCTTGGATGTCTGTACTTGTTATAGACATATTTGTATTGTTTATTTCATCTTGATTTACTTTTGATAGTTCATGGAAATCAAGGAAATCATCCATTTCTTTCAGATTTTCTAACTTAGAGGTGTATATATTCTTACAGTATGTCCTTATGATTTTCTGATATTTTTTTGGATATCTGTTGTAATGGTGCCTTTTTCATCTCTAATTTTATTAATTTTTGCCTCTTCTCTCTTTCTTCTGGTCAGATTTGCTAAGGGTTTATCAATCTTATTTATCCTTGCAAAGAACCAACTCTTCGTTTCATTGATTCTTCGGATTGTATTTTTGGTTTCTATTTCATTAATTTCTGCCCTAATATTTGTTATTTCTTCCCATCTACTGATTTTAAGTTTGCCTTATTCTTCTTTTTCTAATGCCTTAAGGTGAGAACCATTAAATTGTTTACCTGTAAACTCTCTAATTTCTTAATATAGGCACTTAAAGCTATAAATTTCCCTCTTAGGACTGTCTTCATTATGTCCCAAAGTTTGCATTCTCATTATAATTTGAGTCCATGAATTTATTAAATTCCTTTTGATTTCTTCAGTGACTCCTTCATTGTTCAATAGTGTACTGTTTAGCCTCCATGAATTTCTGTATGCTCTGCAGTTTTTCTTGTTGCTGATTTGTAATTTAATCCCACTGTGGTCACATAAAATACAAGGGATTATTTCAATTTTCCTGTATTTGTTAAGATTTGGTTTGTGTCATAATATATGGTCTATTTTAGAGAATTGTCCATGTGCTTCTGAGAAAATGTGTATTCTGCAGAATTTTCACAGAATGTTCTGTAGATATCTATTAGGTCCATGTGTTCCATGACATCATTTAATCCAGATGTCTCTCTGTTTATTTTTTGCCAGGATGATCTGTCAATTGATGGGAGTGGGGCATTGAAGTCACCTACTATAATTGTGCTTGGTGTTTTCTGTGACCTTAAGTCTAATAGTGTTTGTTTGATGAAATTGGGAACCCCCATGTTAGATGCATATAAGTTTAGGATTGTAATATCCTCCTGTTGGGGTGTTACTTTAATCAGTATAAAGTGACCTTCTTTATCTTTCCTAACTAATGTTGGTTTGAAGTTTATCCCTGTTTGTTTCCTAGGCCCATTTTCTTGAAATACCAGTTTCTATCTTTAACCCTATGGTGGTTTGATTCAGGTGATCCCCATAAACTTAGGTATTCTGAATGCTAGTCTCCCCAGCTGATGGCAATTGGAAATTAATGCCTCCTGGAGGCAGTGTATTATTTGGGCAGGCCTATAGGTTTTATAGCAAGTTTCCCCTTGCAAGTGTTTGGCACACTCTCTTGTTTGTCTTGTGTATCTAATGTTGGCCAGGAGATGATGTCCACCCTCTGCTCATGCCATCATTTTCCCTGCCATCATGGAGCATCCCTCTCAAGCTCATGAGCCAAAATAAACCTGTTTTTTTTTTTAATCAGAAGCTGTTCTTGGTTGGGTGATTTCTACCAGCAATGCATACCTAACTGCAACAGTAATGTACTGAGAGTGGAGTTGCTTCTAGACACCTGACTGTGTGGCTTTGGCCTTTTGAAGCTGATTTTCAAGAGGACTGTGGAAGAATTTGAAGCCTTAGCCTAAGATATGCCTTGCAGTGCTGTAAGTACAGCTTAATGGACTATTCTGGTCAGAGTTGAAAGACCTAAATGCAGTAGGAACTATGGACTGTGAGGTTTGGCTTTATGAGGGTGAGAAAGAGCTTTGGTTGAACTGGGTTAAAAGCCATTTGTGTGGGAGACTTGCTGTTAGGCCCATGTGCTGAGAAGTTGTGTAATGTTGCATTGTATAGAAATGGACTGGTGGGAGCAGAGGGATATGGCATGGTAAAAATGAAATATTTGGGCCCAAATTGCTGCCCCTTCAGCTGCAATTGTATGACAGATTACAGACTTTGAAATTGGGCCATCTGACCAGCACTGGGTAACAGAAAGCATGTAGACTCTTTTGAAGAGGTCTGAGTGTTCAAGGAGTGTCCTGTTCTTCAAAGTCTGCTTTCTGCCCCCCCCCCCGGATTAACAAATTGGCACCTGGTATTATGGACTATAAGAAATGCAGGAAAGAGAGGGTCATTGAATTTGTAATATGGTCTTGTGTTTTGGAAATGGCTCTGGGCAGTGTGAAGCAGATTTGCTGGATGCTTGCATGGAGACCTGATGAAGCCATGAACATGAACTGTGGCTTGCAGTGGAGACCCAGTGGAGATGCCAGTACCATAAGATGGCTGCTAAGGAAAACTGCCAGCCCTAGATGAAGTAGCCTAGCTGGAGGGGCGGAACTGGAACTCCAGAGAATTGGAACTCCAGAGAATTGTTGCTGGTTAGAATTATCAGATTTGGAGATTTGTAACTGGCTAGCATTGTTAGACTTGAAGCTACTGTGTTTGATGTTTGCCCTGGATGTTTTAAATCTTGTATTGGCTAGATATTTCTTTGCTATATCCAATGGTATTTTTTGGTGTGGATGTTTATTCTGTGCCATTATGGGTTTTTTGAGGTGATTTTTTTGGTATCATGGTTCAGTTAAAAGACCTTGGATTATGGGGATGTTTGAATATCATTAGGGTTGATAAAAAGCTATGGGGACTCTTAAAGTTGTACTGAATGCATTGTATTTTATATCATGTATGAATATCAGTTTATCAGGGCCAGGGCCAGAATGTGGTGGTTTAATTCAGGTGTCCACCATAAACTTAAGTATTCTGAATTCTAGTCTCCCCAGCTAATGGCTATTGGAAATTGAAGCATCCTGGAGGTAGTGTATTGTCCACCCTCTGTTCATTCCATCATTTTCCCTGATATCATGGAGTTTCCCCTGTGAGCCCATAAGCCAAAATAAACCTCTTTTTTCCCACAAGTTGCTCTTGGTTGGGTGATTTCTACCAGCAATGTGAAGTTGACTGCAACATACTCTAAGATGGTGTCTATCTTTTATTGTGAGATGAGTTTCCTGTAAACAACAAGCAGCAGGATCCTGCCTTTTAATCCAGTCTGCAAGCCTGTGTCTTGTTTACCACACTGAGGTAATTGATATTAAAAATTATTATGGTAAGGTTTGTATTTATTCTTGCCATTCTTCTTATTTTGTAGTGCTTCCTGCATTTCACTCTCTTGTTTTAACTATTATTTGAATATGGTTTATTTTTTCCTGTTTCCTTCTGTGTGTGCTTTGCTTTCTCTTCAGCTTGAAGGATTCTTTCAAGTATTTTCTGTAGATCTGGCTTAGTTATCATAAATTAATTTAGCCTGTTTTTATTGTGGAATGTCCTTATTTCTCCTTCAATTTGGATACATAGCTTTGCAGGTTAAAGTGATCTTGGTTGACAGTTGTTATCTTTTAGAACATGGAATTAAAGATTGTGTTGAGTAGTCTGCTGTGATCCTGATGGGCTTGCCTTTATAGGTGACTTGTTTTTTTCTCTCTAATTGTTTTCAATATGTTTTCTTTGGTTTGTGTGTTTAGTAGTTTAATTATAACATGTTGAGTAGAGGTTTTTTCCAAGTTTTTTCTGTTTGGTGTTCTAAAAGCTTCCTGTATCTGTATTGGTATTTCTTTCTCTGTTAGAGGATAATTTTCTTTTATGATTTTGTTTAAAATGCCTACTATGCCTTTGGAGTTAAATTCTTCTCCTTTTACTATACCTGAATTCTTATGTTTGATCTTTTCCATGCTGTCCCACATATCTTGAAATTCCCATTCATATCTTCCTATTAGCTTGTCTTTCTCTTTGTTGGACTGTGTTAGATCTGCTACCTGTTCTTATAGTTTATATATTCTGTTCTTTCCTTCATCCATTCCACTGGTTTGACTCTCCACAGAGTTTTTCAATTTGACTTACTGTGTTTTTCAGTGCTAGTATTTCTGCCTGGCTTTTCCTCAGTATTTCTATTTCCTTACTCATGTCTTGTAATGATCTCTTTATTTCATTAAGGTAGTTTCCTGTGTTCTGTTTCAGGAGTTTGTTCTTTTTTAAAATCCCTTTGTTTTTTTCTTTGATACCTTCTTTGATTCTTTTGAGGATAGATAAAATCATTTTTTTGAAATCTTTTTTCAGGCATTAAATCTAAAACAGTCTCATTGGGGGTCATTTCTAATGGACTTATTATTTTTGGTGGGATTGTATTGTCTTGATTATTTTTGTTTCTTGTATTGTAAAGTAGTGATTTTTGCATCCTGAATTGATTTTTGATGCTTGGGTTTTCTAATTATTTGCAGTGTTCTTAAATGTGAAAATCCAACTTTATGTACCTTCAGAGTAGGAGTTTAAAGTATAGTTCTTGTTCTCCAATCCAACCACAGTAATAATCCTAGGTGTTGAGTTTGCCTGCTATTGAAGTATTGTAGTGGGCTAGGTGGAACAATTTACTGGCAAATTCTGAAATTCAACTGAGCAACATACACCTTCAATAAAAACCAGTATAGAGTATGCAAGTGTGGGGATTAAAACAAACTGATAACCTTACAAAGCCAAAATCCCTAGGGATGTGTGTTGCTCTACACCCTTTATCCTGTCAGCTAGTAGGTTGAGATTTCTGGTCTGAAATGAGTTCCAGGTCAGCCTGGGTTTGAATAAGACCCTGCCCACAATAATGACAGAAGAAAGACAAATCTGAAAGCATCAAAGGCAACAATAATCAACTTCAAAATATAGCTTACTTGAGAATGGTAAAGCCAACCAAGAATATGTAACCCATAACCTGCCCTGATATGGAAAGGGAGATTATCACTTCTAGTGCAGACCTATGTACTTGCATTTTGTCAGTCAGCCTCATTACCTTTTGGGGTAGCTTCCAATTTCTCCAAGACTGAGTGCTCACCTCAATCCCTGTGTTGTGCGGTGGATCTGGTATTCTCATCAGCTGTGCTGAATGCCCTGCTGCTGGGGACTGAATCAGTTCTCCAGAGGTTGGTGGTTCTGACAGTTGGGGGATGGGAGCCTGCAGGAAGCCTGGAGTTGTACTGGAACTGCTCAGCTAGTCCCACCTGTATATCCCCTTCAGCAGCTCTTCAGCTGCTCTCTGCTGGCTCCCCTTCAAGTTTCTTGATTTTTCTAGGAGGCTTATGTGGTTGGAAAATCCCCTTTTTTGGTCTCTATTTTTGCTGCTCAGTACCTGGCTGGTTGGGTATGTGGATCTGGGCCTCAAGTGCCTTGGTGGGATTTAGGCAGGTTTCCTCCTTTCTGATAGATCTTGGTCTCTCCTGCTTCTCTGCTGTGGCCAATAATTACCTATACACCTTCACTTTTTGGAAGATGAATGCATTTTTCTGTGGTTTTGCTTAAATCCTTCCCTAGGATGGTTTGGCATGACTCCTATGCTGCCATCTTACCTGGAAGACCCTTAATAGGGTTTTTAATGAATAAAATTTGGCAGATACTTCATAAGCTTTTAATTACTTTTAATCTTTAACATTTTAAATGTTGTGAAAGAGTTTTTCCTTTGTATTTGTGTGTGTATGTGTGGTGAGGTACATATATATATATATATATATATATATATATATGGTGTGTGTGTGTGTGTGTGTGTGTGTGTGTGTGTAGTGAGTTGTATACATACGTGAATACAGATGCATATGCCAGTGTGTATGCATGTGGAGGCCAGAGGAAAAGATTAAGTATCTTCCTCTGTCACTTATCCATTTATTTCCCTGAGGCAGTTTTCTTTCTCTAATCCTAGAGCTGCAGTTTTTCATCAAACTAGCTGATGAACAAGCCCTAGGAATTCTCCGGTCCCTACAGGACTGGGGTTTCAGACATGTATGGTCACATCCAGCTTTTTACATGGGTGCTAGAGACTTGAAGTCAAGGCAGTTCAGACTTTCTTAGGCACTCAGTCTTGTCCCTCAAGCAATCATGCCTACTGAGCTGTTTTTCCAAACCCCTGGTCAATTTTTTCTATTTTATTATTATTTATTGGTGATATTATAGGTGACAGGAGATGCTAGTAGTATTCTTCCACTGAAATACTATGGTATATTTACTCTAGTTGATTTCTCTAAACTAAAAATATGTTCTTTTATGAAGTACTAGCTTTAAGCAAATCTAATTTACCATCCTGACACAATAAATTGAATTCTGAGGTGAAAAAGCTAACAAAGAATTACCTAGTATATATTTATAAAATCACTGCATACATATCTCTTTAGATATTAAAATTTAGTGACCACATTTAACCTTTGGAGCTCAGTAACTTATTAATATCTCCATTCATTAGTAAAATGAAAGCATACTAATTTATCTTCCAGAATTCTGTTTTGTTTTGTTTTTTTGATGTAGGGTGTTACTATAGCCCAGGCTGACCTGTAACTCACTATGTAGTGTCAGAGTGTTCTTGACCTCATGGTGATCCTCCTACCTCTGCCTCCCAAGTGCTGAAATTAAAGGCATGCACCACCACTCCTGGCTTATTTTTAATTTATTACATTATTTGCTGTCCTTGCATGTAGTTTATTTTGGCTTTGGTAATGGAAAACTTCACTGAACCATCTGTCTCACAGACAGCTTCATCATGCATTCTCCTTCCTCTGTTTCTATAATAACATGTGTTTGAATCCTTCCTTTATGCTACAGTATAAAATAATATACACTAACTAGTAGATTCTCCATGGACCATTTACCTGTGTGGTAAGTTTTCATGCCTTAGATCAGAGGTCTGCATACTATGGATGGCCATGCCTTTAGACTATTTTATTTCTTCTCTTTATATTTTATTTATTTATTTGTGTGTGTGAAAGAGAGAGGGAGAAAGAGAGAGAGAGAGAGAGAGAATGAAAATGCTAGGGCCTCTAGCCACTGTAATCGAACTCCAGGCATATGCACCACCTTATATATATGGATTGTGTGGGTACGGGGGAACTGAACCTGGGTTCAGGTAAGCACCTTATCCAGTAAGCCATCTTTCCAGTCCTAGACTATTTTTGAAATTAAAGTTTAACTGAAACATAGAAATAGCCCCTTCTTTGTATGTTGTCTGTGGTTGATTTTATACTTCATTGTGGAGTGAGATAGTTGAGGTGGAGATCTTATTGCCCATGAAGACTAAATTACTAACTACATGGTCTTTTTATTTAAAAAGCTTTATCATCCCTGTCATAAATTCTAGGAAAAATTCCCTCTCTATCCCTAAAATCAATCTCTTTCTCTCTCCCTCTTTTCTCTCTCTTTACACACACACACACACACACACACACACACACACACACACACCCCTCCAGGTATGTTTTTCTACCTAATGACAACTGTATGTCTGATGCTAATTAGGAGCTGTCATCAGCCAAATGAATGTTGACAGTCATTTTATTATCATATGTATGGCATGGTCTCCAATATATTGTTCCTGTTTCAATTCTAACATAAAGTTGAAACTTATTTTTAATATTTTAAATATTTTATTCTAATTCTAAGTCTCTTGGTATATGGGCTTTATTAGAATACTCATGTTAACATTAATCAAAAGAAAGCTATGGAGCTTATATTAATTTCATACAAAGTAGGTTTCAGAATAAGGGATATTATCACAGGTAAAGAAATTCATTTTATAAGGAAACCTTGGTATAAACTGAATATGTTTGAAATGTCCCCCACAGCTTGTGTTTTGAAGGTTTATTCCCCATTGCAACAGTGCTTAGTGGTGAGATCTTTTAGGAGGTAATTGGACCATGAGGGTTCTAAATATAATTAATGAATTAATCTATTGATGAATCCATAGCAAAATGGGGTATGGATAGATGGTGGAAATTTTAAGAGGTGAGGCTTTGGTGCAAAATGAAGAACTCGAGGGGCCATGATGTTAAAGGTGTGTATTGGAGCTCTTTGTCTCTCTGCCTCTTTCTGTATACTGTCTGTCTCTCTCTCACTTTGTCTCTCTTTCTCCTCTTATTTTATGCCCTGCTTCCATTCTGTAATGCCTCATCAGAGGCCCAGAAGTAGGAGAAGCCAATAACTGTGGACTGAAACTTCTGAAGCTCTGACCAAAAATAAACCTTTCTTCCTATCAAGATGTATATCTATGGTGTTTTTCATAGTCCTGAAAGCTGACTAGTAAGAGGGAACAAATTCAATTCACCCAGAAAACAGAATAATATGAAATATTTATATATCTAGTAAGAGAGCTCCACAATACAAAATAAATAAAATAAAAAGGGAAATTTGAGAGTATTTTAACTGAATAAAAATGGAAATATAACATATCACCATTTTTAGGATTCCATTAAGGCCTGATGGGCAGAATAAATTACATCACCACATACAAAAATTAAATCAATTATAGTTTAAATAAAAGACTTGCAACTATAATATTTTGGGAGAAAAATTGCATAAAGATGTTTGCTTTGGAATTAGGCAAATATTTTAGATATAACACCAAAAGCATGATCCATAAATAAAGATTAGTAATTTGAATTCCATGAAAATTAAGGAATTTGCTTTTCAATAAAAACCTATCAAAATAATGAAGGGACAAGAAACAGAATAGCCTAAATTTTTATATATCTCATAACTAATGATTTATAGCTGTACTTTGTGAAGACTTTTCAATCATTAATAAAATAAAAGTGACTCAGTTTTTTTTTTTTTTCCCAAAAGAGGCAGAGTATTTAAACAGGTAATTCATCAAAGGACATATGTACTAAATGTACTTACTCACATACATACATACATGTGGAAAATAAATATTATTGGTCATTCAAAGAATACAAATTAGATATTTTACTTTTATTTATTTGAGAGAGAGAAAAAGACATAGATAGATAGATAGATAGATAGATAATGAGAGATAGAGAGAGAGGGAGAGATAATGGGTTGCCAGCACCTCCAGCCACTGCAAATAAACCCCGGACACATGTGCTACCTTGTGCAGCTGGCTTACATGGGTCCTGGGGAATAGAACCTGGGTCCTTTGGCTTTGCAGGCAAGTACCTTAACCAGTAGGCCATCTCTCCAGCCTGGGAATACAAATTAAAATAAAGATGTTATATCAGCACACATATATTGGAATGGCCAAAATGACAGAGGTAGAATAAACTAAGCACTGGCAAGGATGAATGTTAGAATTCTCATACATATCTATGGCCATACCACCCTCACTGTGCTTGATCTCAACTGATTTTGGAAGATAAGCAGGGTCTGGTGTGGTTAGTACTTGGATGGGAGAATTCTCAAACACTACTAGTGGAAATGTGAAATAAAGTAAAATTTATAGAAAAATGAAAGATTGTTTTAAAATATATTAAAATATAACTTCCATATGATTCAGACATTTCATTTCTAGGCAATTACCCAAGAGGAATTGCAAGTGCAGATGTGCAAATGCAAGTGTGCTAGGAAGAAATGCACATGCATGTTTATAACCATTTAATCTATAGTAGTCCCACAGTAGAAATAGCATAAACATCCAACAACAAATGCGTAGATTTAAAAAAATCATGATTTTCTTTTATGCATAAAATGGGCTACTACTCAGGAATAAACAACTGACAAAATTAAAGCATGAGCACATCTTAAAATTAATACATTGAGCAAAAGAAAAGAGACAAATTTAATTACATATTGTATGATTTATCAAAGTTTTGTGGGAATACAGACCAACTAAAGTTAACAGAAAGAACAGGTTTTCTGAGGATGGTTAATGAGAAGATTAGAGAAAGAAAAAAGGAAGGGTTATGAAAACATGAAATATTTGTGGAATGAATATCTTCACAACTTTGACATGGCTATAATTTTTTACATTTTGCACTTTAAAGATATGTTTCATCACCTCAATTAAGCTATTAAGTAAATGTTAAAAAATAAAAATTGCTTACCTAAAATCAATTTGAAGTTCAATTTCAATAAACCAAAATTAATTAGTAGAATATACACAAGCACATTTTTTTTGTCAAAATAGAATCTTGCTGGTATCAGTAGATAGAGGGATTTAGGGTAGAAATTTACCTTGAAAGGCTGGTGTGTTTTCTTAAGAAATTTATCTGCATCTTAAAAATAGTTTTAGGATCAGATGACACAGTAGTTGCTATGGGAACTGGGCATTTGTGATAGAATCACAGTGTGTATAAGTCACAAGTTTAATACACCTCATACTATGAAGCCTGGCAGTTCCTATCCTCCTGCCTTGGGAAGTAAAAATCATTTCTTAATGAATTTAAGAATCTTTTAAAAATACTTTTAAAAACATGTTCATCTGATAACTGTATTCTTTGTTAAAAATAAACACCTTGGGCCTGTAAGTGAAAGGTGACATTTCAAGTGATAGGGAACCATGATTTTGCAATTATAAATTATTTATAAGGAACTAGTATGGGGGAATGCTAGCAATGTCTTTTAGACATGACCAAGAAGTAAAAGGTGATGTGTGTGATAAGTGATATGACAGTGAATAAGAAGAAAATAAGAAAGTATTTGAGGGCTTCCAAGAGCTTTCCTGTTATCTCAAGTCCTGGATTTGATTTTTTCTCAACATACATTTATGATCAGATTTCCTCTGGATATTTCACAGGATAAATGTACGAGGTACACAGATTAGATCTATTTAAGGAGTCAGTGAAAAACTGACCTTCTTATTCCTTACAAAACAGGGCAGTGACTTTCTGACCCAGAAGAAGCAATTGTTATATTTCTCCTCTATCCACACTCAATCCCACATATTTATTTCAGACTCCACAGCCATGGAATCTGTAGTTTTTCTGGCCAGACATCAAACATCGCCTCTATCAGTTATATTTTTACCACTGGGTTCACTTGTTTTAATTATACCAGGTGTCTGGGATATTTTATTTTATTGAATCTACTAGATTTTCTCAAATCCACATAAAAAAGTCTATAAAATTAAACTTAAACATGAGCTCATTTCTAATTTTAATGGTTTGAAATTGTTTCTGTTTTGCTACTTAGGTTTGTTTCATTATTAGGGGGCAATGAAATGGGAATTGTGTTTAGAGCACTATACCTTCAAGTTATTGCATGTGATTAAGGCAACATGAATTAATATCTTTTCATTCCTCTAAGGAAAATTTGGCCTAATTTGTCCAGTGTTGAATTCATACTTTGGAAGAAAAGTTCACACTGGGAAAAATATGCTTTCTTTTACAGGCCACATTCCCTGTCCAAAGAATCATTCTGAAACTTAGAAAGTGCTATGAAAAACTCTGTGCTTTTTCTATCATGACAGAACAAAGGGCCATCCAGTACAGTCCTTTATGGATTCTGGCCTTACATACTTCAGAATTAGTGATGGCCAGCCCCTCATTGCTGTCTGCTGAAAAACCTGGAATTACTTTTGTTTGCCCAAATTCACTCTGCTTGCTAACCTTTCTGAACATTTGCATATGCCTTTTCTGAGAACACTGGTACTCTTTCCTGACTGAAGAATTCTTAACTTTCTTCCTTTGAATTACCTTTTCTCTCTTTGTGGTGAGCTTTTCACTCCCTCTTACTTCTCCAACTGGCCATCATTGTCTGCTTAAACACTCTCTGTAATATACTACAAAAATGTATCATTCTCAAGAGACAGATTGTCAACTCTTACTATTGCACTTTGTGTTGCAGACCAGACCCAGCCAAGGTCACCTACCATCCCTAGTCTGGACTCTTAAGTGTACAATAGTTGTGTTAGGAATATAATAGTCAGTTTTATACTTTGTGTGATGTTGCGGAAAAGGCCATGGGCATTCTAGAACTTTGCTTATTAGTTTTCCAAGTCCTGTTTATTATGCAGAAATAGAAATATAACATGGATCAAAGAACTTTGACTGCCATGCCTCAGATGATTTGTAAATAATTCACATATGAGGCTATGGAGAGTGCATGGTCATCCTTAAGAATTCATGTCTGAGGCTATGGAGAGTGCATGGTCATCCTTAAGATTTCATGTCTGAGGCTATGGAGAGGGCATGGCCATCCTTAAGAATTCACATCTGAGGCTATGGAGAGTGCATGGCCATCCTTAAGAATTCACGTCTGAGGGTATGGAGAGGGCATGGTCATCCTTAACAATTCATGTCTGAGGCTATGGAGAGGGCATGTCCATCCTTAAGAATTCATGTCTGAGGCTATGGAGAGTGCATGGCCATCCTTAAGAATTCATGTCTGAGGCTATGGAGAGGGCATGGTCATCCTTAACAATTCATGTCTGAGGCTATGGAGAGGGCATGTCCATCCTTAAGAATTCACGTCTGAGGCTATGGAGAGGGCATGTCCATCCTTAAGAATTCATGTCTGAGGCTATGGAGAGTGCATGGCCATCCTTAAGAATTCACGTATGAGGCTATGGAGAGGGCATGTCCATCCTTAAGAATTCATGTCTGAGGCTATGGAGAGGGCATGTCCATCCTTAAGAATTCACGTCTGAGGCTATGGAGAGTGCATGTCCATCCTTAAGAATTCATGTCTGAGGCTATGGAGAGTGCATGGCCATCCTTAAGAATTATGGGCTAGGAGAGTGCATGGCCATCCTTATCCTGAGGCTATGGAATTCCATCCTGAGGCTATGGAGAGTGCATGGCCATCATCCTGAGGCTATGGAGAGGGCATGTCCATCCTTAAGAATTCATGTCTGAGGCTATGGAGAGTGCATGGCCATCCTTAAGAATTCGTGTCTGAGGCTATGGAGAGGGCATGTCCATCCTTAAGAATTCATGTCTGAGGCTATGGAGAGTGCATGGCCATCCTTAAGAATGAGGCTATGGAGAGTGCATGGCCATCCTTAAGAATTCATGTCTGAGGCTATGGAGAGTGCATGGCCATCCTTAAGAATTCACGTCTGAGGCTATGGAGAGGGCATGTCCATCCTTAAGAATTCATGTCTGAGGCTATGGAGAGTGCATGGCCATCCTTAAGAATTCACGTCTGAGGCTATGGAGAGGGCATGTCCATCCTCATTCACGTCTGAGGCTATGGAGAGTGCATGTCCATCCTTAAGAATTCACGTCTGAGGCTATGGAGAGGGCATGGTCATCACATCTGAGGCTATGGAGAGGGCATGTCCATCCTTAAGAATTCATGTCTGAGGCTATGGAGAGGGCATGGACATCCTTAAGAATTCACGTCTCAGGTTATGGAGAGGGCATGGTCATCCTAAGAATTCACGTCTGAGGCTATGGAGAGTGCATGTCCATCCTTAAGAATTCACGTCTGAGGCTATGGAGAGTGCATGGTCATCCTTAAGAATTCACGCCTGAGGCTATGGAGAGTGCATGGCCATCCTTAAGATTCATGGTCAGGCTATGGAGAGTCATGGTCATCCTTAAGCTGAGGCTGGAGAGGGCATGGACATCCTTAAGAATTCACGTCTGAGGCTATCCTTAAGGAGGTTATGGAGAGGGCATGGTCATGCATGGTCATCCTTGAGGCTATGGAAGTGCATGGCCATCCTGTCTGAGGCTATGGAGAGGGCATGGATCATCACGTCTCAGGTTAAGAGGGCATGGTCATCCTTAGGAATTCACGTCTGAGGCTATGGAGAGTGCATGGCCATCCTTAAGAATTCACGCCTCAGGCTATGGAGAGTGCATGGTCATCCTTAAGAATTCATGTCTGAGGCTATGGAGAGTGCATGGTCATCCTTAAGAATTCATGTCTGAGGCTATGGAGAGGGCATGGACATCCTTAAGAATTCACGTCTGAGGCTATGGAGAGTGCATGGTCATCCTTAGGAATTCATGTCTGAGGCTATGGAGAGTGCATGGACATCCTTATGGAGAATGGTCATCCTTAAGAATTCATGTCTGAGGCTATGGAGAGTGCATGGTCATCCTTAGGAATTCACGTCTGAGGCTATGGAGATGGCCATGCATGGCCATCATCCTTAAGAATTCATGTCTGAGGCTATGGAGAGTGCATGGCTCAGGTTATGTCTGAGGCTAGGAGGTGCATGGTCATCCTTAGGAATTCACGTCTGAGGCTATGGAGAGTGCATGGCCATCCTTAAGAATTCATTTCTGAGGCTATGGAGAGGGTGTGGTCATCCTTATGGTCTAGGTGACATCACCTTCATCCTTTCTGGCTATTCACCTGGAAGAAGAATGAGCAAGAAAGAACAAATATTGACCATTCAGCACATATCTCCTCATTTGATAAATAATGGCCCTTCCAGAACAAATAGGGTCCAGTCAGTTGTGGACTCAGTGTCATCAGGAATTTTCTTACCGAGAATAGGACAATCTCTTTTTCTGATCATTTTCAGTTTGAGAAGATTGTGTGATATTCAACTAAAGATCTATGTCTATAACTCAGGGAAAGACTTGGGCTAAAAATGTTTATTTGGGAGCTATTTACATAGAAAGGAAATGAGAACAGGGGACTGGATGAGAATGTGTGACAAAATAAGAAGACAGACGTCCACCCATGAAGCACCAAAAATTAAGGAATATTAATGGCTAAGAAACTCAGAGGCCGAGGAAACAGAGGAGTTATTGAAAGATGAAGCGCACAATGCCAGTGAGGACCAGGGAAAAAGAATGGTGACCAGTATTTAAAACACTGCAAAGGCAAAAAGAGAAAATATCTATTATATTTATCAACAGGTGGTTGAACTGAGTAACAAAAGAGGAGTGATGGAGGTAGAAACCACTTTACAATGTATTGGCCAAGGTGCAGATGGAATACAAGTTAAGTCTAAATAGAGGCTTGTCTGTCCATAAGGCTGGAGTAGAAGGGAACGAAGCTGCATGGTGCCATAGCCCATCTCCTCTTTGAAAGCAAAGGTGACACCTTCTGCTTCTTTTTCCTGCATCTATCAGATAGTAACGTGTATATGTTAAATGCTTCTTGTGCTAAAAACAAAAACAAACAAACCAATAAAACCGGACCAATAATGGTGATAGGGCTGGAGGGATGGCTTAGCCATTAAGGCATTAGCCTACAAAGCTAAAGGAGCCAGGTTTAATTCCCCAGGACCCATGTAAGGCAGATGCACAAGGTGGCATATGCTTCTGGAGTTTGTTTGCAATGGCTGGAGGCCCTGGCATGCCCATTTTCTCTATGTCTGTATCTGCCTCTTTTTTTCTCTCTTTCTCTCTTTCTGCAATATAAATAATTTAAAATATAGTTAAAATGGTGATAGTATATGTTATCAAAAATAGTGTTTAATATATATGATAGAGGTTTTATACAACAAAATGATAGTTTTTATATTTAAATATTCTATATATCCTATAGATATATAACCATATTATAGAAATTAGTATTGATGATAGTCTTAAGACAAGAAATGGAAACCTTATAAGCAACTCTATACAATATATATGTTTGTGTATGTGTGTGGTAAATATATATATATATGTGCTGTTGGATTAAGAATTACACTGTACTCTTATTTCAATTAATAATGTCTACAGAAGGTTTATTTCAGTTAACTGGTGTATTCAGTGGAGCAGAGTATCTATTGCTTAGTCTTTTCTAGGAAAGCAATTTGAACCCTTATGAAAGATTTTATATTTTGAAGACTTGGCAAGGGTGAATTTTAGTCAATGTAACACAGTGTATGTGTGACTTGAGAAATTGCAGTGGTAAGATTCCAACTTATAGCATATGTCTAAGCTCTATCTTCAAATTCAAAGATTTGACTATTTTATTTATAAGCACTTGTTTTTTTTTATTGGAAAAGTTCTATCCATCATGAATGTGATGGAATCATTTTTAAATAAAATAACAGGAAGGTAGTTGAAATAGATTATATATGACTTCAAATTAAGTTTTTGGTCAATTTGCCTATATTTTATTATTTTTTCTATAATGTTTCATTCCATGTTTTTAATATTAAAAAGAACTAAAGTGAAGATATAGGCTTGTAGTTATGAGGATTGGTTATCTCTTACTCAATTAGGAAGTTGAATTTCTGGCAATGCTTACTGGAAATTATCCAGTCAGAAACAATAGCCCTGGCTTAAAAGTCCACATGTTGTGTGTTCTAACATAATATGTTTGCAATCACTGTGCGTCAAATGTTTATCTTCTTTTGAATCACAGAGCAACTTGTGAAAAGTTACCAGTTAATTAGTTGTATTTTTTAACACACTGTTTTGATCATACATAGGAAGTGCTCTTTTTTTTTTTTTTTTCAAGAACACAAGTAGCTTAAGCAAAAAGCAGCATATCAGGAAGTTATGTGAGAAGAAATTATAGAACTTTCTGAGTACTCTTGCAAAATATATATTAGCCAGTTCTTTCCACATTCTATTGCAATAATAAATAGCATCAAATTTCAGTGACTTACAAAATTAATGATTTTCTCTTTTTCATATTGCATGTTGGCTGTATGTTAGCTTAGACAATGCTTCATGTACATTTAAGATATCCGACTGAAGTAGTAGCCTCTGTTTTAGTTTCCAGGTAGAGGTAAAACAGAATTAGCTTAGCCATGAAATATTTCCTACAACTTTTGCTTGATCAGAACCCATGGAAAAAACATGTGCTCTGACCATACTTTGCAGTCAATAGGATGGGGAAAAAGAATGAGTATTTCCCATCTGTGGCACTTTGTATCAACTTTCAAGAAATAAGGATGCATTGTTGTTTACAAGATTAGAAGGTATTTGAATATAATCATGTAATTGTTTTCGGTCTCCTTCTTTACAATGTTATTTGCCTTACTTCCTCCTGATGATACTTCCCCACCTCTACATCAGTTGTTAATCCTCTTGATCAGAAACTGAAGAAGCAAAACCAGAAATTGTTCTCCACATCCAAACCCAATAGATAGTGGTGAGATATGGACCACAGTAAGCCTTCCCATTCATAAAAGGATTTGGGCCAGCAGTTCTTTTGTTAGTATAACTCTTTTAATAATGGTCTGATTTTTACCTATTGATTCTAGTCATCTGCATGTGTTAATAGCTACAACAATAGTCTTTTAAATATCTCTCATATTTATCAAGCTTCAGTACATAAACAACATTGGACACTTTGTCCTGAGTTTATTTTATATAAAAAGATTGATTGGATGTCACCTTATTTGATACTCAAGGCCAGGCAAAATTTTAATTAACCCACTACTCTTTTTTCTTTCTTTCTTTCTTCTTTTTTTTTTTTTTTTTTTGGTTTTGGTTTTGCAAGGTAGTGTCTCACTCTGGTCCAGGCTGACCTGGAATTAACTATGCAGTCTCAGGGTGGCCTCGAACTCTTGGCAATCCTCCTACCTCTGCCTCCCGAGTGCTGGGATTAAAGGCGTGCGCCACCACACCCGGCTACAACTTTGTTTCTTTCTAACCTTATCTTAATTAAATTTTGTCATGTGCAATAATTCTAAATTTTATGTTTTATCTATTTATATGACATATTTTCATGTCAACCAATCTTTGTATTTGGAGTTTATGTATTTCTTGTCTAATTTTTTCAAAAGATCCCAATAACATCTAGTTAATACCATCAATGTTGTGATAGCCATTATTTTAATAAATATTTAATCATGAATGATAGTCCATAATTTCACTATTATTTCTTGCCCCTCACTACTGAGTTTTGAAGGCACTGCCACATTGTTTAATGTTGTTGTTATTGTTTATAATTTATCCCTACTTCTGATTACCAATTTCAGTATAGTTTTCTTTTCTTAGTCTTTCTGAAGTACCAAATAATTCATTAACTCTAGTGACTGAGTACAAAAGGTTTTTTTCCTTGCTCATGACTCAAGTCAACTGAGGGTCAGCATTGATTCCATTCTCTGACTGTAACTTACATAATTGGAAGACCACAATCACAATAACTGTATGAGGCAGGAATTAAGTTTTTCATTTTATACAGAAGAACAAAGCAGCATTAGGTTAAGTTATGTGGCAAGATTGTATTCCTATTTGGGCCAGAATTTTACATCTTGCTTGAGAAATAATCGTAAGACCAGAAGAGAAATAATTCAGCAGGAACTTCACCTTTTCTGTGATAAAGTGAACTCACACTAGCACTCAACTGTAACCTGATTAGCATCCTTGTCCCACTTACAAATTTCCAGCAAAATATAAAATGTTGGTGACTTATAGAATTAGTGCAATGTCTTACAGTGAAAAATTCAGTTCATGTAGCCTAATCTAGGAAAGGTATGTGAAAAGTGTGTCTGAGACTGAGAGACTAAGAGGAAATAAACTAAGAGGTGCGAATTAGTCCTTTTTAAGTATTTAACTTGTAGTGAAATAAGTCATCAGAATTATTAATATTATTAATTATTAATATAGTATTATGCCAGTGGGTCCTGGAGAAAAGCCCAAAGGCCCTTAGCATATATATATATGGATGTATTGTACATATTATAATATAAAATTTATATAACATGTATATATCAACTTATTGTAAATAAATAATAAGTTTTGGGAAATCATTTCCTTTGCTCCTTCTTATTCAATTTCCATCAAAACTGGCTTATTGTTTTAATTCATGGATGTCAATAAATATTTTCCCCACTTTACATTTTTAAACAAAATTACCAATGAATTTGATTCTATAAATTATCATTTTCTTTTGTAAAACTTAAGATAAGTTCTTGCCATGGTCTAACTGACCTGGCTCTTGCTACCTTTTTCAACCTTTTCAAACCTGAGTGGCTACGTACTAGTAAATCTGGCTTCTAAGATTTGGAAAGAGACACTCCTATTGCTAAAAGTCACTTTCTTGGGCTTTTACCTCTACTTCCATTTCTTAGAATAGGTGACTGACTCTCTTTTATCTTCTTGGAGGTAATCAGAGATACTTCATTTGATCATCCTATCTATTGCGTCCCACTTTTACTTACTTAGATAAACACATGCTTGCTGTCTATAGAACTCAATTCAGCCTGTAGTTATATATGTGCTTACATTCTCTTTTAACTGATACACTTAACAAGAAGAAAACACTATTTGCCACTGTCGCTTATTAATTAATCTAGTTTTTACTTTGCTGCCAGACTAACAAAATAATCGACTGCATCTATAACTGCAGCTCCTGATAGCAACAGGAATGAGGCTGATAATTATGTTGGGGAAGGAAGATGAATGAAAGTTGACAATACAGTCTAACTCTGTTGATACTAGGAAAAATAACAGCTTTTATTCATTTTGGGCCTCTGCTAGATTTGCATTTGTTACTAAAACATTCCTGTGTTGAAAATTTAATGACAAAAAACTTATACATTGATGACATTTGGAGATAGAGGCCTTGGGAGATAATTTTGAGTAAGGGAAATTATGATTATTGTGTCTTCTTCATGCGGTATTAGTGGCTTTACAACAAGAAGAAAGAAGGACTGAGGAAATAGCTCAGTGGACAAAAGTGCTTACTGTGCAAAGTGGATCATCTGAATTTGGATCTTCGGAGCTCACATATAGCCAGACACAAAAAACATACATGCATCTCTAATGCCAACATCCCTACAGGAATGAAAGATAGGTTTGGGAGAATCCCCAAACTTACAGGCCATCTAGTCGGGTCCCTTCAAAATTAGAGATAACCTGTCTCAAATAAAGTGGGAGTTGAACACTGAGGACTCAATACTGTCCTCTCACCTCCACATGCATGCTGTGACACATGTGCCAAAACACCAAACACATACATACCCATATACATACATACATACATACATACACGAGATAATGATACATATACACACATACACAAGAGAATGACTTAAACTAGCAGGTTTACATTTCCTTGTGATGCCCTCTACCATACCTTACAGCAGCAGGAGAGCCTTCACAAGAGGCCAAGAAGATGCCAGAGTAATGCTCTAGTACTTCCCATACTCCAGAACTGTAAGATATTTCTTCCTTATAAATTGCCTTGTCTTGGGTATTCTCTTTAACCATTAAAAAAAAAAAAAAAGGTACCTAGTATGTGACTTTTTCTTGGGTTATTGTTTATTTATCATGTCATTTTTTTCCATGTTGGGATAGGGTAAGACCAGGTAAACAGGAATATATAAATATTGGGTTGGATTTTGCATTAAAAATGTTTTACATTTTTTGCTAAAGGGAAGACACACATACCCACTATTATTTTTTGTCTGAGGAATTCATAACAATTTCATTCAAAGGAATCTTCCCACCAAAATATTTTCCTAATCTTTACAATTATGGTTTCCACCATGGATAAAGGCTTTCAAAGGTGAAGAAGCTTGGTAAATCATTTTACTTTTTATAAAAATATTCTTTATTCAAAATAATTTATGAGATTAGTAAAATTTAAGTCTTAATTATTAAGTGTTGGCAGAACCACGTTTCAGTTGCAACTCTTACATACTGCTAATGGAAACATAAATTGGCATGATCATATGGAAGAATGATTTAACAATCTGTAGTCAAATTGAAAGTGTACACTTATTACTATCAAAACTCCTTTCTCTCCCTCTTTCTCAGTCAGGGTCTCATATATTACAGGCTAATAGTGAATGTGCTCTGTATCCTGAGATGTCTCCCTGCCTCCACCTCCCAAGTGCTAGGATTACAGGTATATAGAACCAAACTCAACTAAATATTTTCATCTTTCCATTCATAGTGATTTTTCTTAGAGAAATATTTACATATGGAATGAGAGAAACATGGATAAAGGAGCTCTTTCTAGCATCCTTGTAATAAAAAAGAAAAAAAGAAGAAAAAATACTATCCATTAACCTAATGGCAAAGTTAAATAAAGTACAACCTCATGCAATCCTGAGGCTGGCAAATAGTAAATGTTCAAGAACTCTTAGTTCTGTGATGTCCACTCCATGTCAGCATATGGCTCAAACCATTTATTTTTATTTTATTATTTATTTATTTATTTTAATTTTACATTCATGTTGGTGCCTTCTATAGCCTCCTTCCTGCCCTCCCCTCTCTGAAGAGACCCTCCTCATTGGGGAATGTGGGTCATGCATTGTCGGGGTAGCCAACAGTTATGGAGAAGAGGCAATGTCTCTGTGCATAATTACCCAGTTGTTAGTGGCTCTAACACTCTTTTCGCCCCCTCTTCCACGAATTTCCCTGAGCCATGTTGGGTTCATTTTAGTTTTACTTCAGTGATGAGCTCTTGGGAGCCTCTGTGTCTCTGGATATCTGGTTTAGTAGGAGATGAGTTCTCTGTGTCTATCTCCTTCACCCTTGTGCTGGTGTCAGGTTCACTGAGAAAGCTGCATTTTTCCCTATTTCCCCTGTTACTCTATGGTTTCAGCTGGGGCCCTGGTGAGGTGCAATGGGCTGATCCTCCTCTCAGGTTCGGTGTCCATCTGAGAAAGAGAAGCAATTTCTCCAATGGAGAGAGAACTCAGCACCAGATAGATGGGAGGACTATTATTATTTTAGAGAGAATTTTATATGCATAGGCCCTCATATAGGCCACAATTTGTGTGATCTTGATATTGGAGAATGGGCTCATTTTTTGTACATGGTTTTGACTTGTTTCCAAGTTCCAGCTATGAGTTCCATTCCACTGAACGGATCTGTTAGCCAAAACAAGAGCAGTTGGTTACCCACCATGGCTGTGTGCCACTATTGTACTTTCAAACCATTTATTAATCCATCTGTGCTCTCATGTATTCTGTGGAATGCAGTATTTGGTATACATTGGTATTATGGTTAACATAATACTTGTCATCTGTTTCCCCATTAAACCATAAACTATATGAGGGCAGTAGTCTCTACTGTGTTGATAATTTTTCTATCCTCTGCCCTCAGCATATTGCCTAAAAATTTTTAGATGCTTCATAAAATTTTGTGGGTGGAATAGATGAGTAATTGACTCTACTACTCTATTTCTAATACAGTTGTAAAAATATATAAAAATAACAAGCTTTGATGTAGTCCATTATTTTTAGTAACAATATATAGTTTTGCTTTGTAATATTGATGAATACTTATGAAATGCAGAGTTGGTTATGAAAGATGTTGGGGAAAAGTGAGATGAATGCGATTCAGCAAATTCAGCCAGAGATGTTTCATTAGGCAGTGAAGGCTTTCTTATATTCTCAAAGTCATACCATGAACCTTTTAGGAAACTGCGGGCAAGTGGCTAGTGGCAGGTGTTCATATATTCTGTAATAGCCTCTGCACCTCTCCATCCTGAAATGATAAACCTTATTCTCTATGGATTTACCTGGATGAAAACCAATCAGGCAGCACTACAAATACTACAAACACCTGCACATCAGAAAAAATTAACAGTGCCAACACCAAATAGTTCTTGTAGTTTATCTCAAAGAATGTTCCCAGTTAATCCTCTCTTGGGGACATAGATAAACACTCTGAAGCTAATACAGTCTTAGCATAAATTAAAAATAATGCAGAAAGGACATTTTAGAGCACACACTATTTTGTTACCTTTGGATTTCTATTTCTATTTTGTAAGTCTCATTGTTGAAAATGAAACATTTTCATATTATTGTTCTAAAGAGGAAAGTAACTTTAGCACTGCACACTGTGGCAGATTTTTTTCCCTCCTTTTCTCCCTTGGAAACAACTTGGAAAACCCAGATGCTAGCTATGGAAGAGAGTCCCACGAAGCACCTGGCTTCTTGACAGATATCTCAGGTGGCTGGGCTGGTAACTGCTTTTCCATTTGAAAGGTGGTTTCAGATCCAAGACTTACTCCTAAATTTAAAATATCTTGATTTTTGACATATTGTCATTTAAAAATGGAACTGTAGAAAAATGGTATCCAGTAAAAGTTATATGTTATACATAATATAAGATATATTTGTGGTATATTATTTTATAATGTATTATGAATAAAGTTATTTGCCTTAGAGATAGTCTTATTTTGGGAAATGACTTGCATCATAAGTATAAAAATTCTAGATTTATAAAATGTATCAATATTTTCTTCATAGAATAAACTACCAATCTTTTTAAACATTTCTACTTGTTTTTCTAATACTGACTTTTTCCATTAATTATCTTTGTAAGAGGCTACTCATTTCAGAATATATCAATAATCAATAAGGCATTACATATATCTTACCTAATTTAGAAATGAGCAGCATGAGATAACTTGCAAATTCTTCTTATCTACTGTTCCTTTCTTATTTTTCTCTGTTTATTTCTCAAATCCTATACCATACACTGCATTTGAAAGAATTTCTCTCTGAAGTATGTTGACATTTATCTCTAGTCTCTTTTTAAACTGCAACAATGCCAATGTTTCCTTTGTGTCTCATCTATATCTAAATCTTTAAAAATTGAAAAAAAATCCTGTGTTATTTCACATGAAACATATTTTTCTAATTCTCAGTTTCCCTCAGAGTTTAGTGGAAGCAAAACTACACAAAAATTTCAAGCTAAACTTTTGTTTGAGTCTGTTTCACATAACAAAGCCATGCAAATGTTAATTTTCTGGATACTTCTTTGGAGCCTAGTAGTGTATTTCTAGCATATTTCTGAGTATTGTATTTCAGAGTGTTGGATTCACAAGGACTAGAATGCATAAACATGTTTGGTTAGATGCAATAAAAATATGTGGTTTCACTACATCAAATTACAATATAAGACTCTGTAAAGGAAACCTTAATTTGAATGGCTGTATAATTTAACTACTGCATTTGCCTATTCATGCTGTTTGTTGTATACCATCATCTAAATATTTGTTGCTGACTTTTAACTTTAAACATCATAGCCACCATTATTTGAAGTATGATCATATTTTCACTGGAAAAGGTCTATATTATGATAAGACTTTTCAGAAAGAATATTCCTCAAATTATGAAGTCATGTGTGCAAACAGTGGGTCTCATGATCAGTAGAATTAGGAGAAAATATAAGTAATACTGGGGGTTCTGATGGATTGTACTCACCCGAGAATGAATTTCTTGGGTCATGCAAACATTACTAACACCAGCCTCTGCAGCTCATGGGTTATACACTCAGCATGTTTCAAACAAGGACAAGCCCTTACTGTTTTAGTGTGTTGCTGTTACCAAAAGCTTATGTAGTGAATGTTAGGTATTTCCTCTTTATCTTGCTGCATTTTCTTTCCTAAAATACATGCTAAGCTCAGAACACTGAAGGATAGCCACAGTGGCGAAATTTCATTTTCAATATTAATCTGTCAACTGGTTTCTTTGGTTCTGATGGAACTCAGTGGCCTTCATGTCTGCTTTTCCCACATGTAGTTTAGTGTGGAGTGTTTTTTTTTTTTTTTTTTTTTTTGGTTCATATACTAACATTGTGCAGCTTTTAAGCTAAGAAGTCAATCCAAGGTTAAGCTCTTGGTTGACAGAGGAAAAAAAACAAGTAATTCGATATGAATGCTGTGTGTGACATGGGCATGTGATTTCAACAAAAGTGACTAGGGTATATGATATAGATCAATTCTTACTCCAGAATCTTTGAATGTTTTGAGGCCAACTAGGAGTGAACTATCTGTAATGCTGCCTTTTGGCTTTCAGGATCAATGTGTTTACTGTAGTGTGGCTTGCTCTAATAAGATATCTGAGCACCTGCATTGAGTCTTAAAGCAACTCAGCTATTTTAGACAATCACAGACACTGACAGGGAACTTTGAAGGAAAAGTTTAAAAATGAAGTAGAGATTCATCAATTGACTCTTTGAGAATATCCACGCATTAGTGAACTTTCTCAAGTCTTCCTGGGATCTTTGTGTTCTATGATTCTAAATACGTGTAATATCATTAATTTCCAATTATTCAGAGGGTAAAATAGTGATGTGGAAATTAACTATATTTTCTTGGTATATATTCATTACTGTCAGAAAAAATATTAAAAAGGAAAAGAGCTGGGCATGGTGGCGCATGCCTTTAATCCCAGCACTCGGGAGGCAGAGGTAGGAGGATTGCCGTGAGTTCAAGGCCACCCTGAGACTACATAGTTAATTCCAGGTCAGCCTGGGCCAGAGTGAGACTCTACCTCAAAAAACCAAAAAAGAAAAAAAAAAGAAAAAGAAAAAAAAAAAAGAAAAGCAAGAAAAGCAGTACTGTGATACTTCAACTAGGCTGAAAATGTTATTTTCCCTGTCTTTCATTGACCAATATCACCCATGGAAACATGTCCAGAAGTAGAATTAATAATTTTCTTGTTAGACTCCTTTCCACTATTGTCTGATACTTTCTCTTCTGTGTAGAGCCTCTTGTTTCCTTTTCTGGAGTTTATTAGCATCTCCTGGTATAATTTCTATAAACCGTTTTAAAACAGTTATAATAATAAATGTTAATCTGTGCATCTTTTAAAAAAATTAAGTAGAAACTTTGTATGGACACATTATGTGTTGGTACCATTTCTCTTTTTCCTGCCTCCATTTCACTTGCAGGGATCCTCCTATCTTTGCTTCCTAAGTGTTGGAATTAAAGGCACCTGACACCATACCCTATCGAATTGTTTCTGTCTTCCTCCCATTCTCCCTTTCTTTCTTTCTTTCTTTCTTTCTTTCTTTCTTTCTTTCTTTCTTTCTTTCTCTTTCTTTCTTTTTTTTTTATGTATTTATTACTGTTTCTCTTTCTTTTTCTCTCTCTTTCCCTTTATTTATTTATTTCTTCTTATTTTCCTCTTTATTTTATATAGGGTCTTATGTATCTCAGGCTGGCCTTGCATGTTCTATAAAGCCAAGAATGAGCTTGAATTTATGATCTTCCAGCCTTCTCCTAAACTCTGTGATCATAGGTGTGTGTGTGCCACATTCGCCAGTTTATTTGTGGCTGGGGATTGAAACCAAGACTCAGTGCATGCTAGATAAGCGTGCTACTAACTGAGCTAAATCCCCAGCCCTTCATTGTTAAACTTCAAAATTTATGTTTCTACAAGCTTATCAATATATTTTTCATATAACATAAATTTCACATGTAGAAAGTGAAAAGTTCAATAGTTTTTTTTTTTTTTTTTAAGTATGTTCACAGAACTGTGCAATCAATACCTCTGGATAAATTAGAACAAACTCTTTCAATGAATCATAATACTAGTAGCAGTCACTTCCCATTGTTAGTCCTTACTCCAATTTCAGGAAACTCTTAATCATTCTATCTCTATAGATTGGACAACTATGTACATTTTAAATGAATAAATCATAGAAACTTGCATTTTGTAACTAGGTTCCTTCATTTCATGTAATGTTTTCAAAGTACATGTAATGGTGTGTATTAGCACTTCATACCATTATGTAGTAAAATAATAGTTTTATATATATATATCTATATATATATTTTTTCTTTTTTTGGAGAGAGTCAGAAAGAGACAGATAGAGAATGGGTGCGCCAGGGGCCTCTCAGCTGCTGTGAATGAACTCGAGAAGTGTGTGCCCCCTTGTGGGCAAATTCAGCATTGAGCCCTTGCATCACTTATTGCGTCTGGCTGAACATGAGACCTGGAGAATTGAACACGCATTCTTAGGCTTAGCAGGCAGGCACCTTAACCACTAAACCATCTCTCTAGCCCAATACTCTTATATTTTAAAATATACAAATAATTTTATTTTATCCACCTTGTTATGTATGAGTTTATCTGTCATTCAAAATGATTTACTTTCAATGATGAAATAGTATATTTCACATGTATCCCCAAATTTTGAAATATTATCTTTCACTCTCAAAAGGCAATTTTAAAAGGAGAATAGATGTGGTTCTCCCTGCAACTAACTGTTTTGCAGTTTTTGCCTGATTCTTCAGCAGATATTTTCTTAAACTTATTATTTTAATACAACATACAAGATATGGAATAGTTTTGTGAGCAGAATAGCTGATCTCACTTTAATTATTTTTTTCTCTCTAACAGCATTTAGTCTGGTGGTGGGGAGAAAGAAAAACATACTCTATTTCTGTCAGGGCAAATTAGAAGGCAGAGCAATTTCTACTATTAATTTTTTGTAACACCTAACTCAAATATCAATTGATTAAATCCACATTCAGTTACTCACTGAGCATTTATCCATCAGAATTCTCTCATGGAATTAGTTTTTTGTAAAATTAACTTTGTGTTGGATGATAAAATACAAGATTAAAAATAAACTGTAACAATGACTCATTATAAAATACCAGATGCTCTTTTCATATTTTTTGGTTCTGAAATGAATATATGTCAGCCAAGGCCTAGAGAAATCTCTAACTTTGTCCAGCTGCACCCCTATAGATGCTTCTTCCATAGTATCTCTACAATTTTGATACCATTTTGTTTGGTTTGTCCCTATCAGATGGAGTCATAATGAGGAATATGAGTTGCTTTATCCTCAGGTTTAATGGGTTCATAAATATACTGAGAACACCAGCTCAGGAAACAAATCATCTAGAAGCAAGTATTTTCTATAGTACGAGGAACAATTTGACTACTAGTCAAATCCTTCCTACCTCCTTGAAGCCACACCCATCACTCTGTAAGTGTAAAGTCCCACTATGCTTTGGGGCTTCTTTGTATGGCTTTGGACAATGGGGTGAATATATTACATACAGGCTCTTAAAATAATAACTGAGCACTTCTGCTGGTACTCTTTTTCTCCATTATACTGGTAAAATGGCTTCATTATCAGAAGTCTGCTAAAGTATAAGGGTTATAGGAGGAAAATGTCAAGTAGTCACAACCTTCCCAGTTCACATGAGATATGATATGCACATATTACTAGCAATGTGAGCAAGTTCATTAAATGTAAGGCATTTCTAGACAGTCTTCCCTAAGTTTATAATCCTACAAACTCACCTGAGCTTCATGAATATTTATCATTGTTTGTCATTAAGTTGTTGAAGTCGTTTACAATATAACCCATGAATAACTGATAGTATTAGCCATTAATTCTTACTATAAATTGTATCATCAAAATGTGTGCTAATTTATAAATTATTGCAGGCAGAAATTAAGAGAATTCATGATTTGTCTTTTAAACTTGGTGAATAACATGCTTGAAGACAACAATAATGAGAGAAATGCAGACCATGGAGACCTGGCTGATGAAGTTTCAGAAAGGAACAAGGATGTTATAATAAAATGAACTATAGGCTATTCTTGTGATTTTCTGGCAAAGAATCTCGCTGCATTTTGTCTATAACTTGAGAACTCGATGGGGCTAAATTCAGGAGTAATGGACTTATTTCTTTGGTAGAGGCAATTTCAAGACAACATAGCATCTGGGCAGTGGTATGAGTACTACTTACTGTTCTCATTCAGCTCTATAGTGAGAAAGAGCAAATAGATATGAACACAAACAAAGTAGTGACTCCACAAAAGTGGAGCTTGATGAACCAATGGGGTTATTTACAGAAGCATCGGTGAGGGGTTACCTAAGCACAGAAAACTTGGTGGCTCCTCACAAGAAAATGCTTCTCAGCCGGGCGTGGTGGTGCATGACTTTAATCCCAGCACTCGGGAGGCAGAGGTAGGAGGATCGCCATGAGTTCAAGGCCACCCTGAGACTACATAGTTAATTCCAGGTCAGCCTGGGCCAGAGTGAGACCCTACCTAGAAAAAAAAAAAAAAAAAAAAAAAAAAAAAAAAAAAAATGCTTCTCTTCTGCAAGCAATTGTTATCTATGTATCTTTAGGAAGGACAAAGGGCCTTGTGAGCTCCTCTCCATAGCAATAGTGAAGTGCCTAAGAATTTTAGGGAGGGGTCATGGCCTCATGAGTTCCTTTCCTCTACTGATCATTAACTGTCTTGAAGTACTTGGGAAGTAGTATGGTCTCATGTGCCCCTCCCCTCCATGATGTACGCCCATAAAAATGTCAGTGTTTATCTCCTTTGGTCCATGTTGCTTTCACTCTTGGCTAGAAAATCTGCTTTATACAGATGGCACCAGATTCCAAGTAGAGTCAAAACCCATAAAAGTATAACAATAAAAGAAAGCAGATTGCCTAGTATGAGACAAATCATCTTAATTACATCTGACAGGGCCCAGGGGACATCACAAAGGAAGTGTTGGATTACATATGAGTGCTGCTTTCACTGCTAGCCTGAGAACTTTCCTGGAGGAGATAACAGTAGACACTGAGGAGACTCAAAACTTATCAGAACAGAAAATTAGGGGCTGTAGAGGTGATTCAACTATTATGACACTTTCTTGCAAAGCCTAACTTACCAGGATCTAGAATGTAAGTCTCTGAGTGTGTTTTTGACAGGTATTCTGTACAGATAACTGTGCCCTAAGTAGCACCATTCCATGGGCTAGAGTCCTGGACTGAATAAAAAGGACTGACTACAGATGCAATGCAACCAGTTGCCTTCAGACCCTGCCTCCATGCATTCCCTGCCATGAAAACTGTATGCTCTCAAACTGTAATCAACATATAGCCTTTATCCCTTGAGAGATTTTTTTTTTTTGAGGTACTTTGTCATATCAATGATAAAACTATCAAAATTATACTATCAATATTATTATTCATGATAGCATTAGGGGTTACTGTTGAGTCTTTGTTGTGTTTTCTGCTTACAGAATAAATGTGCATGGTTATTGAGTGTTCAGTAAAGCTTTAGAGTACTCACCCATGAATAAAATGTGTTAATTTGACTGCATTAATTTTAGTATACTAAGGTGCTTATTTACTTATGTCCTACCATAAGTGGCTCTACTTGTACCCATAGGTGATTTTACATTGAGTGGCCTTCTTGATGTTTCCCTTGCTCCTTTGTATTTCAAAATATGTGACATCTATAAAGCATACCTCATTAGGATTCATAATTTGATCTACTGAATATTTGAGATAGGAAATTTATTAATTGTCCTAAAGTTAGTACCTCTGAAGGCCAAAGAAATTATCGAAAATAATAAGAGCAGATTATCCACTGGCTGGGTGGGAAGTGGATAGCCCCTAATGGCCATCAACTGATAAGCAAGAAAGATCCTTGTGATGCTGGCTCTGATGATTTTTTTTTAAGAAAGGCTAGAGACACAATTTTAAGCTATCATTTTATTCTTTATAACCCAACTAGTAATTCAAAGTATATAAGCCACATATACTTAACTGTTTGTTACATGTGACCTGAAAGGAGCCAATATATAATATCTGATGCTTAGCCTTGCCAACTTGTCATATATTTTTAAATATTTTATTTATTTACTTGAGAGATAGAAAGATGTAAAGAGAGAGAGAGAGGGAGAGGTAGAGGGAGAGAGAGATAGATAGATATATAGATATATAGATAGATATAGATAGATAGAGATAGATAGATAGATAGATGGTAGATAGATAGATAGATAGATAGATAGACAGACAGATATAGATAGAGAGTTCCAGGGCCTCTAGCCATGGCAAGCGAACTCCAGATGCAGATGCATGTGCTACCTTGTGCATCTGGTTTTACCTGGGTACTGGGGAATCGAACTTGGATCTTTTGGCTTTGTAGACAAGTGCCTTAATCACTAAGCCATCTCTATTGCCCCAACTTCTCATTATTGAGGCACCTATAAGCAAAGAATCCTAATGTAGAGACCAATAATTTTGCAGTGAATAATTAATTAATTTAATATGTAATCTAGTAATAATGTGACTTCAAATGTTCAAGAAGAATGAGATGACAAACAAGAGAGCCAATAGTTTTAAATTTTATACCTATGGTCTCTGAGTGTATACTTTTAATGTTCTTACATGTATTCTCTGCATTGGAACCATATAAAAATTGTAAGCTTCAGTATGCATAATTCTCTACAAGCATAGTAAATATTTTTTTCTAAATGAACTTAGAAAAGAAAATATAGTTGTCAGAGCAAAGGATGATTTGTTTTAGGATTACTTGGTATGAGACTATCTTTAGTATGAGTCTATGTTCAAAGATTATGTTATTTGTCACCAGAAATGTCCCATTTCAACAGCAAGTACAAAAACTACTTAGGCAGCAAACACTATATAAACATTGGTTCCAATTATTAATAGATATTTTGTCATCATTAATTATGTTTGTGACCAAATATCATAAACATCATCAGAAATGTTAAGTGAGGAAAATATTAGTTTGGTTCATGGTTTTAGAAGGATTTCAGTCCAGGTTGCTGGGGAAGGCAGAATGACCTCCATAGTCCAGTGGGATTCTGTGGTAGAGATGAGATGCCTCACATCATGGCAGACCAGGACACAGAAAGAACACACTGGGATGGGAATAACCTTCCAAAGCCTATCTATATGTAACCTTCTTGCACAAGCCACTATGTACACAACTACACTACACACACACAAATACATGCACATCCAAAGAATGAGAAACAGTCATCCAAGTAAGTTCTTTCAAAATTCATGGCCAGGAGACGATAGTAAAGATTGGGCTATTGTAGTTAGCATAAGCCACTAAATTTGGGGGATGATTTTTCACGTAGTACTGATATTACAGAATTTGTCCAGTCTCTTTCTCTGTCAGCCCTTTCTTTTTCAGAGAGAACATTTAAAGAAGAGGACGTTCTAATTAAAATAGAGACAGTGATCTTAGGGCCATCTACTGGGCTGTGGCCCCTCTCCTGCATTCACAACACCTCCCCAATCCCTGAGGAATGCATGGAGTGCAGTTCATGAGGCAGTGACCTCAACAGTCCCTGAGGAACGTATGTAGTGCAGTTCATAATGCAGTGACATTTTGAAGAGAAAGAAAGGAACATCTTGAATCTCTGCTTCCCACAAACAGGTCACAAATAGAGAAGCAAGGGCTAGGAAAATATGTGCTCAATAGTGACCTCATTCAGAAGGTTAAAAAGCAATTGATTTTCCTCTTTGAATAATATAAGAAGTCACTGCATTTTCCAGAAACACTGGCATGGAAAGTGAGACATATACAAACTAATCTATCACAGTTCAGACAAAGAATTAGGGGCAAGCTTTCACCAGCAGACTGGCCAAGATGTTCCCAGTCTTTGAAAATCTTCTCAAGCATGCATGGAAAATAAACCAGTCTATGGAGTGTGCAAGCAAAAAAATTTATCTGAGATTGTAAAGTTGCTACTATGCAGCTTTATATGTTATAAATTAACTTATATCATCTTAGCCAGTGTTTAAGGTTTGTAAATATAATTATATTTTCTTTACAAGCCAAAAGAAAATTCGAGGCTCAAGGGTCTGTATTACTTACTTTACTTGTAATTAAATACCAACCAGAAGAAACTTAAGGGAGGACGGGCTTATTTCAGGTAACCATTTTATCATGGAGGGGAAGGCATAGTCGCAGGAGTAGGAAGCTGGTTGGTCACAATTTATTCCCAGTCAGAAAGCAGAGGGGAATAGGAAGTGAAGCCAGTCTATACAACCTCAAGGCCCACCCCACAGTGACACAGTGACACAGTGACATACTTCCTCCAGAAAGGTTCCAACTCCTAAAGGTTTCACAACCTTGTCAAGTAGCACCAGCAACCAGACCAAGTGTTGAAGCAACATTTTACACTCAAGCCACAATAATTCCATGAAGTATTATGCTGGTGACATAATAGTACAGAGCAGAGATTTGAGTCTGGTTTCAAGTATTGCCTCCTGTCAGAACCTATGAGTTTGCTCCACCTCATTATTTTCAAAAGATGTCAGTGGACCAAATTTATCCCATCTCTTTGTCCATAAAATATCTCTTTGGATCTAAGTAATCTTGCAGAGAACCAACAGTGATTCTTCTAGATCTTCTGTTTTTAGTATATTAAATCATATGTGATTGGTGAGTAAGAGTCATTGCCAGCTCATGCCACAAGGTACAATTTCTTTCTTTGTTGTTGGGAACTTTATGGTATGCACATATTGCATGTTGGTGATATTCTCATTGAGTTATACTGTTGTTTTCTCTCTCCCACATTCCCATTCTACTGAGGGCCCTCCTTTGTGAGATTTTGGTAATATCTATGGAGTCATGAATGTACCAGTCAGTCTTTGTGGTGGTGGAAGGGGTGTGTGGATGCCTCAGAGTACACCTTCCTATTCAGTGTCTCTTATAATCTTTTTGAGCCATCTTCACAATGTTCCCTGAGCCTTGAAGGGCATGTTATAAATCTCCTTTAGTGTTGAGCTCTCAGAAGCCTCTAATTTTCTGAATTCTTTTTTTGTTATTGTTGTTGCTATTAAATATTTTATTTATTTACTTATTTATTTATTTGAGAGAGTAAGAGAGAAAGAGGGAAAGAGAGAGTGAGAGAGAGAGTGAGAGAAAGGAGACAGGGAGAGAACTGTCAGTCCAGGGCCTCTAGCTACTGCAAAAAAACAAAACAAAACAAAAAAAAAAAAACTACAGATGCATGTACCACCTTGTGCATCTGGCATAAGTCGGTATAGGGGAAGTGAACCAAAGTCCTTAGGCTTTGCAGGCAAGTGCCTTGACTGCTGAGCCATCTCTCCAGCCCCTAATTTTGGGTTCTGATGAGTTTTGAGTCTCCTTACTGTCTATTGCCATCTCCCTCAGTAAGGTTCTCAGGCTTGTAGTGAGAGCAGCATTCATACTTAATCCAACACTTCCTTTGTGATGTCTTCTGGGCCCTGGAAGATGTGATCAAGATGACATCTGGTTTCTTTTCTTGTCATACTTATTGGTCTTGACTCTCCTTGGTATTCACTATCACATGTATAAAGCAGATTCTCTAGCTAAGGAGGATAAACATAGACATTTTTATGGGTATATACTTCCTTCTTAGCCAAGGAACAGTGGCAGCTTTCCTCCAGAGTCTATGACCTTCCTATACACAGGATTATGGCTTGGTTCTCACTGAGCAGGCCTCATATCTAATCAGAGAGCAGTTGATTATTCCATAGCCTATATGCCACTATTGCACACATGTGTACATCTTACTGGTCTAGTTGATTTTGTACCCTGAAGGATCTGCTGCTTGATCCCTCTGCCAGTGACCTTTATCTCCCAGTAGCTGGCATCGTGTTGTTTAGCACTGTGAACATTAGCCAGCAGGGATTTGATTTTCATCTCATTTCCAGCATAATATCTCACTATCCTGCAAGTGCAGCCTGTGGTATCTTCCAAAATAGGTCTTACCATTTAGTTCTGGTGGGTAAGCGGGTGCTTTAACAATGGCTTGCATTGTTTTGGTGGCTTCATGGGCCTCCCTAAACAATAGCACACAGTGTGGGGTTACCCAATTCTGGCACTGGGATTTACCAACAACAGCCCATAGTTTTAGGGTAAAACTTTCTCAGCCCTTACAGAGTGCTTCTGCCCAACATCCATCTATCTATCTATCTATCTATCTATCTATCTATCTATCTATCTATCTATCATCTATCTATCTATCATCAATAATCTATCTATTATCTATTTTATTTACCTAAGAGGCAGAATTTTGTGATACTGATTCATGCCATCATTAGTTTTGTATATTTTGCCCCTCCCTTATTCTCCTTATGCCCCATTCCTCTTCCCCTGAGAACTTCCCACCCCTGTTTACTGTCCCTCCCTTTACCTATCAATTTTCCCCTCTTCTGACCCTTCCTTGTTCCTCTTTTCTCTAGGCCTCATTCTACTTTCCTACTAGTACTACTGATGCTTACTACAACTTATAAAAAAAAAAAATCAAACAATTCCATGTTAGGTGATGCAAATGAGAGAAAACATGTGGCATTTGTCTTGCTGAGCCTGTGTAACTTAGTATGATTCCCCCCTCCCAGGTCTGTCCCTTTTTTTTTCTGAAATTTTCACAATTTATCTTCCCTTACCACTGAGTAGAATTCCATTGTATATATGTACCACATCTTCATCATACATTAGTTTGTTGATGGACATCAGCTCTTGGCTATTATGAATAGAGATGTATGAGCAAGTATCTCTATAGGAAAGCTTAGAGTATTTAGAGTATATGACCAGGAGTTGTACAGCTAGTTAAAATGGTAGATCTAGTGCTATATTTTTCATATTGGCTATACAGTTTACATTCCAAGCAACAGTGGATGAGGATTCCTCTTTCCCCATACCTTACCAGCATTTGTTGTCATTTGATTTTTTTTATGATAGCCATTCTTCCTGAGTGAGATGGAATCTCAGCATAGTTTTAATTTGTGTTTCCTGATGGCTAAATAAGTTGATTAGTTTTTAAGTGTTTATTGACCATTTATGTTTCTTCCTTTGAGAGCTCTTTGTTCAGTTCCCTGCCCCAGATTCTGTGGATTGATTGTTTATTACTTAGGTGTTTTGAGTGTTTTGTATGTACTCAATATTAAACTTCTGTTAGAATTATAGAGGGTGAAGATTTCCTCTCATTTTGTAGGTTGTTTAGTGACTCTTTTAATGGCTTTCCTAGCTGTACAAAATCGTTTTAGTTTCATGAGATCCTAATGGTCTAGTGTTGGTCTTATTCCCTGGGGTATTGGGGTCTTAGTCTATGTCTATATCTTGAATTGTTCTCCCCACTTTTTCTTATATTGAGGTCCTTGACCCAACTAGAGTTGATTTTTGTGTGTGTGTGTGTGCAGAGTTAGGGAAGAAGGTCTAAATTTGTTCTTTTTTGTGTGGTTATTCAGTTTTCCTGCAGCATTTGTGGAAAATGACATCTTTTCTCTAGTGTGTTTTTTGGCCTCTGTGTCAAAGATCTAGTGGTTTTAGATATTAGAACCTATACCTGTATTTTCTCTTCTATTGCATTAATTTCTGTGTCTGTTTTTGGAAGGCACAATTTCTATAGCACCTCAGTCTCTATCTTTTCTGAATCTCAAGGCCTTAAAATTGAGTGCAGTGCATAAAAGGTAACAACATTCTTCCAATGTGAGTACGATGAGCATCTGGCTAGTAAGCCCATGTGTATTTTGTTGTTCTACCTCTCATATCCATCATGTTTTCATGTTAATGGAGAGCAGATTTGGCCTGGATCCTTCTGCTTTTCTTCCCAGGTGTTTCAAAATGGAAAGTTGAAGCACCATCTTTGTTAAGAGAAATAATGACAAAATCACTATGTCAGCACTGAAAATGCCAAATCCTATCCACTAAACCACAAGTGAGATTCTTTGTGTGCAGTGAATAGCCAGTTTCTTTTCCTTCATGGTCATGGTATTTTAGCTATATTTTAGGAGCCTCTCTGTTTAATATGGCTATTTAGTTATTGAACTCTGAGAAGCAGAAAAAAATGACAAATTTTATATTCAAGACACAAAGGTTTGGGTCTATGTTGTCTAAAATTGAAAAGAATAATAATTTGAATGAAGAACTTTCAGATAATAATTTAAATCTAATAACTGTAAAGGAAAGAGGGAAGAAACATTTGTGTGGAGAGATCCTTGTCTTACATGCAGTAGTTCTGAAACAAGTCTTGGCTGATAAGTCTTTAAGCAAATATGGTCTATTATACGAGTCCTGTGCTAGATATGATATCTTGGCTCTAGTACCCCAGCTGTGATCAGTCGGCAGCTGGGAATAGTCCAGGGACTGAGTGGCCTTGGAGTGACTGCTGCAGTTTGTTCCCCAATGGATGGCAGCTGGAGGATGTCAGCTAGTGTTGGACCTCATAGCAGATTGTCTCTTGGAGAGAGATCTGAGCAGTACATGCTCTGGCTGCTGCACACAGTCCCCATGTGACAGGTTGTTGCAGTGATGAAATTGTTTTAGTCTATGGAATGCATTTTAATCAATGTGTGCCACACAGACATACTCAAAATGGTATTCCAGTCGTCACCTATTTAAAAAACACACAAACTTATGCACACACACACACACACACACACACACACACACACACACACCATCCATATACATATATACATACACTTGGGTTAAGCATGCAGTAACTTTACCCAGCTAAGTCAAATCCTTATGAACTGATACCTTGAATCTGGGGTGAGATCTGAACCCATGCAAAAATTCTGCAAAATGTCTTTTAATAAGTATTGGACAGTGGGCATTGCTGGACTTCTATAGACATTCATGATCTTCTTTCGACCTCACCCCAGACTGCAGCTGCTCTAAAGTGGCACATCTGTGTCTACTGTTTTGTTGGTGTTCTTTCCTCCTTTTTCTCCTTTTTCCTTCTCCTTGTCTTCATTTCTTCTATCTCAACAGAATCTGGTAATCATGCAAATCTTACCTAGAGGAATTTAGAGTTTTGGAAGTTATACTCTCAGCAAGCGAATCACATGTCTTATGTGTATTATCCTTTTCTGCTTTCTCTGCCACTTCATCTCTACTTACCCAGTACCAGTCAGTCCCATAACAACTTGGTTTTTGGGGAGCATTAGAATGGAATTGTCCTTCCTCATTCATATATATATATAAATTTTTGCTACCAGCAAGTGAGGAGGTTTCTAAAAGTCTATGGTGGTACTATGTGACACAATTTGTCTTGCCAGGGATGGTGTTGCACACCTGTTACCCCAGGCCAACATAACTTGACCTTTTGAAACTCTGTTTAAAAGAAAACAACAACAAAAAAAGTAATCTGAAAGCAGAAATGAAGAAAAATAATGAGTCAACTCAGTGCAGTGTCTTCATCCTATAAGAAATGCATCAGACCTGAGCTGATGAACTGTTTGCAAATACAGTGCCTTACACAACTGGCATCAATGACTAATTTTTGAAAGATTGAGAAATAATATTTATTTTGATGCCATTGCACATGGTTGTGTACTGAAACCAGTCTTATTTCTAGCTGAATAACCGTTTAAAATTACTAGTGCCTGGGCCAATCCATACCACTTAAATAAAAATCATTGTACTTGAAGCCTATATATGAATATTTTCAAAAATGTAATTCTGGTGCTACTCATCTGTGGGCGATTTCAGAACCATTGCCAATAGAGCAGTTTGTTACTATGAGTCAGGGCACTTTCTGGCATTCATGGTTTGCGCTCCTCTTGTTGAGCCACCTTGAACAGGAGAGAGTAGGGTGGATGCATCTCCCATGTCCTGGTTGCCATGGCATGCAATTGCTTGTATTCTTTCATTTTTTTTAAAGTGCATTTTAAAATGTTCTCACAATACATGTTCCTTGCTTTAATAAATATTTTGTGTCACAAAAACATTTTTGAGTAGAAAAGGCTTACATGGTTCACTATGATCTGTCTGCTTCTCTGTCTTCCAAAACTTTGAGAACTCCTCCCTCATATGCACAGCATTAGCAGTGTGCTCAACTGCTTAAGTTGGATACTTGAGCAACCCAGGCTCGCCTTTCACCTCTCTCTCCTATCTGTTGTGTTAGGCAGATCGCTGTACTTTCCCCAAACTTCTTTTTCCAATAGAACTTTTGCAAAGACTAAACATAACAAGGTGCTTAGGTCATGCCTCTGGTAAACATGTCTTCAGGCGTGTTCATGTTGTGATGCTGTCATACATGAGCACGCGTTTTCCTTCTGCATTGCCTCTGCAACTGAAAAGGCTGGTACCATTTCTTGCCTTATTTGCTGAAGAATCTAGAAAGGTAGGTAGTGAGAGCACACACTGGAAAATCAGGGTGGAGCAAGATGGTGTGGCTAAGGCTGGAAGACAGAACAGAATAGAATCTCTTTGTGCATCAGATCTTCTCCACACACGCCATTCACAGTTTCCAAGTTAGTGGCTCAGGGGCTTTATTGTAGGAGGTAAGGGTGGATAAGAAGCCAGAACAATACTTCTAAGCCTGATGGCAAGATGTTTCTGCAAATTTGGAATTGTTCCTGGGGTGACACTTAGTCTTATCCTATGAATCTCAGTCCAGGGTGTTTTCCATTGAGATTTAAACTCTGAAGACATTCCAAGTTGAAGACACATCTGAATGCAAATGAGGGTGGTGGTCACCCTGATTCAAAATGTGCTGATTTCAGCTTATGAAGGCAGAGTCAGTTGACCTGGCAGCACTGATGTGAGGTGAGGTGGAACTTAAATGTGCAAAGTGGTCATTTTCTCGACATCTGCCGTTTGGACTCAGATTTTTCTGATGATGAGAATCTTGCCATCCCTTTCCTATGGACAAAAATGTTTTGAACATAGCTGGCAAAAGAAATGATAATAATGATTATGAAAAGTCACTTTACATTTATGTCACATGCCACATCAAACAATGCAGTGTCATATCCATTATCATGTTTGGACCTTGAAGCAATGCAGTGAACTAGAAAATATAGTGCACCTGAGATTAGGCATAGCCATAAAGGGCACATGCCTACAAGCTTTCACTTGGACTGTGCACCCCTACACCTGTGGGGATAGTAAGTTCCTTTCTGCTACCAGTGAATATATTCTGCCATTTAAACTTATTTTTTTATAATCCATTTGTCTTTTTAAAAATCTTGCTATCCCCTGACCTTTCCATCTTGTTCTGAAGCCCTGATGCACTAGCAAAACCAATTATTTAGAAGAAATGTACATTTGAGACTATGCATATGGCTGAATTTCTGTTGGATATGTTCCCTATAGCAGGTGTTAACATATGAAGTTCATTTCCTTTTCTTAATCTGTCTTTCCCTTCCCTGTTTCTTCCCCACCTCTTTCTTTTTCTTCCTTCTTTGCATTATTATGAAAAAAGAAAAAAACTGTAGGCACAAATTGACTGGAGGAGGGCAGTGAGATGAAGGATAAAGAAGTTGACATTGAGCTCATCAAAGAAAAGACCATCATAAAAATATTCAGATGTTAATTATGAGACACATTTCCTTTGTTTAAGCAAATGGGCTCTAATTCTGTGACTTCCATCATCTCACTACATACAGTGGGAGCTGAAGTCAGTGACAACTAATATTTTTAAAGGAATATTTTGTTTAGAAAATATATTCTCTCCCTTGTTTTCATATTGAGTGTTTATCAGGTGAGTGAACAGTCTCAAATAAGTGTGATGAATATTGCACAACAATTATCATGATCCCTTATCTAAATGATTCTGTCTTGTATTTCAAAATTTGAATTTTGCCAAATGCCTTCAAGATCATTAACACAGCAGCCAGGAGTTCCCATATATGCAGAAATATAACCATCAGAAATGGGTGTTAAGAGTGAGAATTATACTTTTTGTACTTGAGTAATGTTCGGTACTTAATGAGACACACATGTTTTATAGATATTGGGACATGATTATTTTTTAAATAAGTAAAAGTAAAGTTAAATACATAACTGCCCCCTTCTCCTTACCTTACAATAATAAAAATCATACTTTAATAAGCATTAAAATTTTAAAACAAAACTTAGCATATGGTAGAAACAACACCTATTTGACACTTTTTAAACTTGATTTAAACAAATGTCCCAAATATTTTTGTAGAGTGGAGACCACTTACTTAAGAGCTGAGCCTCTAGAGTTAGGCAGAACTAGATTTGACTTGGTGGCTAAACCCCCAGACCTGGCATTCATCTGTACAAAGCAGGGCATATTAATAATGAGGAGGATTGCTAAAATTATAATGTAAGATGAAGAAAGTGAAGCGATCAGCTAAATACACAATGTACAGTTGGGATATGGTAAATTGCACTGTTTTCACATTATTACCCATTAATAAACATATCAATTTAATTGTATTAACCAAACAGGGGTTATAACTCAAATTTTTTGTAATATATTTTTACTTTCAGCATTTTTCCACACTTATAAATTACTTTAGTATGCACTTCTTGAGTAACCACTATGTCTTACATTTTTACTAGAACATGAATTTACAACAATGAGCTAAATAAAGTTTGTCCTTTCATATAAATTATACTCAATATGGAAAACAGATAATGAACAAACAAAAAAATCTATATTTATTTGTCTGCTTAGGCATATAACACTGATTCAAGTTTCCTATAGCCATGGGAAGGTAGAATGTTTATGTTGTAACATGAAAGAGAGTAAGAAAATGTTTTGGAGAAAATAAATATTCATTGATTTTAAACAGAGCTTTGGAAGGATTTTTAATGTAGCAATAGATAAGAAATAGAATACTATTCCTTAAAGATATTCTATATTATACTTTTCATAGTATTGCAGTGAGGTTCGCATTTCTGGCAGAAATCATCCAACCAAGAGCAGCCTTTTGGGTAAAATGGGTTTATTTTGGCTTACAGACTCCAGGGGAAGCTCCATGATGGCACAGAAAATGACAACATGAGCAGCAGGTGGACGTCACCCCTTAGCCAACATCAGGTGGACAACAAGAACAAGAAAGTGTGCCAAATACTGGCAAGGGGACACTGGCTATAATACCCATAAGCCTGCCCCCAACAACACACTGCCTTCAGAAGTGCTAATTCCCAAATCTCCATCAGCTGGGAACCTAGTAGTCAGAACACGTAAGTTTATGGGGGGACACCTGAATCAAACCAGCACATATAGCAATATACGAAATTGTCCCAACATTCTTTACACATTGTGATGATTTTTAAAATTGTTTTATCTCTTTTTATTATTAATTATTGTTATCCTTATTATTAACAACACATTTCAAATGGATACTTCAGGTGTTGGTACTTTCTTTTCCCTCATCCCTGGCCCCATTCCACTGAAGACCCTCCTCAGTGGGGTTTCAAGTATCCCCTATGGGGTTGTGTGTTATGTGTCGTGGGAGCAGAAGATAGTCATCTTTTTTTTGTGGGTGGGGAATGCCTCTGGACATGATGTCTCAACCTGTGGCTCTTACAGCCATATCTTTCCATCCCCTTTTCCACAAAATTCCCTGAGCCACGGTGGGTTAGTTTTAAGTCTACTTCAGTGATGAGCTCTTAGGAGCCTCTGGATCACTGCTTTGGTAGGTGTTGAGTATCCTCAGGGTCTGTCTCCTTCACCCTGCTGCTGATTGTCAGGTTCAGCATGGAAGCAGCACTTTTGCTGTCTCTCCAATTCCTCTGTGATTTCAGCTGTGGCTTGGCTGAAGTGCGAAGGGTAGTTTATCTCCTTGGGTCTCGCTGTCTTCTGCAAAAGAAGAACAGATTCTCCAATGGAGAGTGAAGTCAGCATAGTTTAAATGGGATAAGAATTATTAATTTAGGGATAATTTGATGTATATAACCAATCTTAGTAGGCATGAGTCTAGAAACTTTCCTTTTCACTCAGGAGCCATGGGCCCTGAGCTAACTAGAGGTAGACATACCATTTAGGCCTCTCTACTTATTCTACAAGACAGATGTGTGTGTGTGTCCAATTTATGTAACCAGTGCTCAGCGTTAGCAAATCATAGAATAAGTAGATGAGAAATGATTGTTTATAAAGACCACCATTCAAAAACAGGCAGAACTCAAAAACGTAGATTGTGGACAGTGATGAACAAATCTGTTTTCCTATCTTCCTTCATTTTACAGAAAGACAAAAAAAAAAGTCTAATAAGAAAGGGTTACTTAAAGCTAGCCTTCTAGAGTGCAGGTGCAGGAATGGAGGAGGGTTTGGTGTCTGTGGTCTCCACGTTTTCAGTGGATCTGTGAATGATTCTTCTCCATCTGAGGTGCATAGGGCCTCCCTGGAGGTGTTGGCCTCTGAAATAAATTCTGGTTTCTTCCAAGGCTTTGGAGGTTTGCCTCAAAAGACCACGACAAGCACCTAAAAGGAAGGAAAAAGTTTTCCTCCTGGCTCTCTATAGTGAATTACAAACTGGCACTCTCTCCTCCCATTCTTAAAACTCGAAGGGTGGTACAGGCAGCGATGCTGACAGTGTGCATTCGCAGATGCCACCATATGGGTCTCGAAAAACTAGTTGCACTGATGATTCCCTGCACATGTAGGAGACAGTTTGCATTGCTGGCATCGTCCCTGCGCAGAAACAAGCACAGCTTAGCACGGAGGAGCAGATGGCACCAGATCTGGTGCCAGGGAAGCAGTGAATTAAAGGTTATACCCACCAGGTTTGATGCGGTGCCAGTTTGAATTGGTACAGAAGCTTCGGCCCACCTGCTTATTGGCCTCGTGACATCTGGCATCTTTTTATTTATTTATTTTTTTAAATTTGGATTGAATTGAAGGCAGCAAGCAAGGAAAAATGTCATTTTAAAAGCCAGTTACAAGTCAATAGATTTAAACTCTTAACAACAACAAAAAAAAAAAAAAAAAAAAAAAAAAGACCTACAAGCCTTTCACATGAATGTTTTATATTAATGATTTTTATAAAACCTTGGGGAAAATTATACACTGATGTGCTGAATTGTGCTGCAATTTATAGCATCATACAATAGAGAGGCCAGAGTAATAAACTGACTCAAAGTTGCTAAATAGTGACAACAGAAAAAGGCAAATTGTAGCCTGTATGTTGTAATTAGGAATCAGGGAAGGAAATACATTTGCTTTTATTTATTCTAATGATTTTCACATTGTTATAATTAGAAAACATTGTTGTAGGTCATATAAAAGCAAACTCTTAAAGGTGTTTGGCACCTTTAGTTTGCTGGAGTAAAGGTTTTTATTATATTTTTCCTGTAGCAATGTATTTATGCTATATTTCAGCTGCAATCCCCACTTGCTTTGCACACACTCATCTAATATACACAAACACACAACAGTCTCAGTCCCAGGGTAGCAGTGTGTGCATATTGAAACCTGTTTGTATGTCTCTTCCATTTGTGATTTTCGTGGCTGCTCCCTGAGTGTGCAACAAAAGCATGCAGTAGAGTTGCATTTCTGAGGTGTTTAGCTTTGCAAGGAGGTCCTCAGACTTAAACTGTATGAAGTCTGGTTAGGACAGTGACCAATTACTTACAATTACTTAATTTCTTAAGTTGGCTTTTAATGATTTTGCTTATTAGGCAAATATATTAACTAACTAAAGTAACATCAACTTGTTATCACATAATGCTGACATGAATCACAATATTTACCTCATCCACATGTGCTGAACTGGGCTTATTTGTTGTCTATTGTATACAATTACAGCAGTTGAAAAGTTTCATAGAAATATGGTAATATAGTTTCTTTTTTTTTTTTTTGGACAGCATCTCACTCTAGCCCAGGCTGACCTACAACTTACCCTATAGCCTGAGTCTACCTCAAACTCATAGCGAGCCTCTTATGTTAGTCTCCCCTTGCTTGCTAGGATTAAAGCCATGAGTGACCAAGTTAAGCTTATTGTACAGCTTGTTGTTCTTCATAGAAATCTAGAGAAGTGGTGGATAAGGAAAAGAAGAAAGAGGAAAATGCTTCTAAGTTGTGCCTAAAGCATTTGGAAGAAGAAAGAAGGGAATTTTTTTAAAAGCAAATTCCAACTATAAACAGCAGCAAAAAAAAAAAAAAAAAAGAAAAAAAGAAAGAAAAAAAAAGTAATTCATTCTTGTTTCTACAGAAAGAGATGACCAAAATCCTGTAATAACTAGACAGTCCTCAAAATGGATGAGGAATTAGAAATGAAAGATGTCTGATGTGGAAACCTATGCTCAATCCATTGGCTGCTGGTGTGAACTGGAAACCTACTCTGTTTTGAAGCCTTTAGCTATATGTTACACTAATTTTTAAAATCAAACATCTTATTAATTAATAATGATAAGATTGATTACACTGAAATAATTTTAAATACTTAAATGTTATTAATTTCATGTTAAAATATTAATTAGCTTCTAATTCTGAATTGCACTAGGCACAAGTACATACTTTCAATGTAAAAGAACTCCTTCTCACATAGAATAAATTACTTTGAAAATAATAATTTTTTTAAAGAAAAATCTAAGCAAGAAGATCATAAGTGATAGGCCTATCACAGTGTCATTACCTACATCCTTAAATTCACTTTAAATATAAGGAGGGAAAGACCTGGAGTTCCCCGAGCATATCTAATTGAAGTGGTGTGTTAGGCAGTATTGTAACACTAAACTACTGTAACAAGTGAGAATAAAACCATCTATGCTGTAAAGCTTCCCTGTTATGGGAGCCACTTACAGCTTCCTCCTGCTCATGTAGCTAACTCATTTACATTTGATATTTTTTCACAGCTTTATTAGAATGGAGTTTCTTTCACAAGCTTCTGAGGTGTTCTTCTTGAATAATGCTTCTTCATTATTGCTATCCAAAGATATCTTACAGTTGTCGCAGTCAAAACTTATACATTATTCAGTGTTGTTATAAATAATTCTTGTTATATACCAGGTACTAAATTGCTACTTTGTGTTCATTGTCATGAAAAAGCTCTTTCGAAGTTCTCCAAATAAAGAGGTGGACCAAAATATTCCAAAGAAATAAAAGCAATATGTTCTTTCATTTCTTCAAATGAGCAGTTTTAATGAGGTCATGGTTAAAGAAATTCCCCAGAAGAGAGGTAACACAATTGTAACAATAATATGAGTTTAGTATACTGTTTTCAGACTTGCTAATTGGGAGGATATCCAAGAATAATTTTACTTGAAATATATAACTGATAATATTGAGTTTCTGATTATCAATAATGTTATTAAGAATCCTCATCCCAATATATTTATAATCTAATACTACTTATTAACAAAAAGAGTCTGTAAAAAAATAGGTCTCCAAAGTAAACAAAGAGTTCTATGGATTTACTAAGAACTTTTCACTTGGAAAACTACATAGTAAGTTTTATATATCTTTTTACACACAAAGTTGTCATCTAGCTAGAAAATAACCAACTTGGAGTCTGAGTCAATGGTGAAGTGTTGGACTTTCAGAGTGAGACTTTCTTTTCCTACACTTGATAATAGGAATTTCAGGAACCTCCTAATCATATCTCATACCTCAACATAATTCTGTTTAGCTGCTACAACTCCTCTTTAACACTCACAATATTTTGAGCTTTTTTTGGCATGTGTGTGGTGCAGTATGTATGTGTTGTATACATGAGTATTGCTAATGTGTCTGATGTGTGCAGAATGTATGTTGTATGCATGTGCATGTGCTGATATGTGCAGTATGTGCTCATATATGTGGTGTGTGGTATATACACATGTATATACTGATGCAGCACCCTATGCAATTGCCTGCAACATCCTACTGGCTTACCTGCAGTGGCTGGAGAAGGATTTCAAGTGTCCCCTCCATTAGTCACTGGCCTGATTTGTTCTTGTGATGGAATCTTATACCCATTCTGGAGCTCACCCTTTGTGAGCCCCAGCCATTCTCCTGTCTCTGCTCACTCCCCATAGGACTGGGGTTACAGGCATGTGTAGCCATGCCCAGCTTGTTTTGAGTTTATTAATAAGTAAATGTACACATTTACACTTGTATATCTTGAAAGAAGTCTATTTTTGACTACATCTTCATGGAAAAGGCACATCTTACATTTCTAATATGTGACATCTCCCTTATCTATTTAGGATACCTTTTATAGAGAAAAGGTAATCTATTGTGTTATTATTAGTTTCTTTATTTTGAATATTTATAGACAAAGTTTCATTATGGATGTTTTAAACAATAAGACTAGAAAATCAATAACTTATCTACCCAGGGTATTATTCACTTGATTCAGATGCTTATTATATTGCATGAGAAATAATGCAAAGTGTTGCTTCTTGCTCCCTAGCTTGCTTGTTGTCCTTTATTCTATCTCCTATATTCCACACTGTGGCTAGAATGAGCTTTGAGGTATCCCCCTGACCATGTTACTTTGTTGCTCAAAAATCCTTAAAAACATATCACATCACCTCAAAAGACATCATTAGCCTCGTTTTCCAAGAGTGTCTCCTGGTAGAAATCATATCAATGAAAAGGTTTCAGTGGGCTTTCAATGGGCTCAGGGTTTGACTTGACCCCTGGGGGCCCTTGATAAAGACAGTTTGTGAACCAAGGGCCAATATTTAAGGACTCACCAGAATATAAATGTAGCTACACTCTCCAAATTTGTCCATCCTGTTTACCTCCCCTCTAGTTGGAGTTAACTATGTAATTCACATCCCTGCATTTTACATATACTTCACTTCTGCTTCACCCATTGTCTTCTGCTGTGATCACAAGATATGACTCTGGGCCATCTGTAGCTCTTGTAGAAAACTTAGGACATCTTGTTGAGATATATTTCACAGTGTCTTACTTTTGTAATGATAAAAACTTAAAATGCATGTAAGTACTAGAATAGTGACATTCAATGGTACACAGTTCAACCATATAAAGGCATACTTCTTGACAGTGAGTGACATATCAATCAATTATTCTGTTTGTAGATTCTTAACATACATATTCATGAAGACAAAGATAGGACCTTTCTTACTGGAACTTGGTGGGTAAAGTCAGAGGGCTGTAGTCATGTGGATGCTTGACTGGGACCAAGAACTAGCTTCCAAGGGGGCTGTTGGCAGAGAGCCTACATACAGGGTTCCTTGGACAACTTCACAACATGACAGATGGCTTCCTCTAGTGCTTATTATTTCAAGAAACCAAAGCAGGAACTGTGATACCTGTTATGATCTAACGACAGGAGTCATACATGATCACTTTTGACTTGTTGTTGATCAAGTAGGACCATGCTTAATTCATTTGGAGATGGGACTACACAAGGTAATGGTTACCAGAGGCATAGATTAATCAGGGATCAACTTGGAAGCTGTTTACCCCTGAATGTCCGCTCTTTACTGTAAGATGAAATTATTTCCAATACTATAAGAAATACAGAGAATGAGACAATAAAAATTATAACATACTGTCATTGAATAAGACTGAGAGTATAGTCTATTTGGCATATTTCTAAACCCTAGATTTAGAAATAGTTTTAGAGATTAGCTAATTCATTTGATTCATGGACAAAAAAGAAAGGATCATAAAGAACTGTGTGGCAGAGATGTGACAAGTGATCAGTACTGCTGTGTCACAAGCCAATAAATAATTAAAGGAAGCAATCAAGAAAGAGGAAGGCTGCTTTGATGTGTGAGTCATCTGAATATAAGTCAATGTTATAAATGACATTCTCCCTCCCACACAATACAATCAGGTTTTGCTTATTGGTATATGTACTGCACACTAATTTGTGTAGGTTTCATGTGCTCATAATATACTCTATTCACGTTTCCATCTACACTACAACAATGGAGTTATTTACTGTAAAATTTAAATAAAACAAAATGTTACCCATTTATATCCTAAGAATTATAAAAATATTAAAAATATCTTTAATCTTAAAAATATAAGATTTTTTGAATTAATTAAATATATTAATCCTTGACATCAAGTGGGCTATGAAATGGTCTCTTCTAAATACAATATGGCCATTCAGTCATGAATTAACAGCAACTCTGATTTCCTACACAAGACTGAGCCTGCCAGTATTTCATCATGAATGAAGAGTTGATAAGATCCTACACCTCTGAGAGTGGCTATTGGCAGCTAATGTTTGCTACAAGTGGAGGTGTCAGGCTCATCAGTGGTATAGTCACTGGTTAGTTGCTCATCCACAGTAAATAACTCTCTACCATGCTCATATAAGAAATCGTCATTTAACTAAGTGGTTCAAAAAAAAAGGTATGAAAATAAGATATGGATGCAGAAAAATAAGGGTATTGTGGAGAGGAGGAGGGAAGTTGGAGAAAGTAATTGGGGGGAATATGATCAAATATATACTTATAGAAGTATAGAAGTTAAGGGGCTTGCCTATGAAGCCTAAGGACCTAGGTTCAATTTCCCAATACCCACATAAGCCAGATGTACAAGGTGGTGCATGGGTCTGGAGTTTGTTTGCAGTGGCTAGAAGCTTTGGCACACCCATTCTTTTTCTCTGTCTGTATCTTTTTTTCCTCAAACAAATAAAAATATTTTTAAAAACTGAAAGAAAATTATAGAAATCTTAGGAAGCACTTGAATAGTTCTGAGTTCCATTTTTCATTGCCTAAAGACTAAGTCCAGATTAAGTTACTTATTAAGGTAGTCTCTCAGTAATTAAGCTATTTTGCCTACTATAATGAAGGTTACAGGCAAACCACTTTTTAATCTATAGCCATTCCTTCATTATTTTGACAACTTGAATTTTACATGTTATGGGTATAACTGTTTTATAGACTTTATTTGCAATTGGAATACAGGATAAATAAAAATCATCATAAAAAGGGTCATTTGATTTTAAGAGTTTTACTACTGCAGTTATAGATCCTCATGCATAGGGATAAAATACTGAACTTTACATTAGTTTTGCCATATATTTTGCTCTAGCTCTTGAAGAGAGTATGTAATGGGGAGAAACATAAATTTTCTATCTCCTTGCTTTAGGAGAAAAATGCATCTTATTTCTATGACTTGCAAGAACATTGTGCTTGAGCAGGATTGTGTATTGATGCTGTGGACTCATTCTGCTTAATTTGGACTGGGATAGTAATAGAATTCATTCACTTTCTAACCATGTCTCCACCTGGTTTTCTCTTTCCTTTTTTTTTAATTGTAAAAAAGTTATTGCTACATAACTAACCTATTTTTCCCTTCATTCAATATATATGGGTTATTTTCAATATTTCTTCCTGTAATTGTTACCCTAATAATTACTGATTATAATTACATATTTAGCTACATGTTAAATGTAGTCAAAATTATGTGGCCCAAGTGAGAATAATAATTAAATTCTACATTTTTATCTTTGTATTTTCAAATAATGTTATATGAAATTATATTTTCATATCCCTTACTTAATGGCCTTCCCTGACTGTTGTGTCTACTCTTGTGTTAGTAAACAAGCAAACTTCCCACTGAGTTCCAGTTGTAATTGAAGGCCCATAGCACACTTTCTGAAACTAGAATAGCTGTGGAAAAAGATGGGGAAATCTGTAACTTAAACTCTTACTTGAGACTTATGAATAAGCCAATTTTAGATTTGGTTCTTTGTAAAGTTCATAATGGACTGAGGTCAAGTATATAAGTAGATATGTGTGTCTGTGTATGTAGAATTTACGCAAATAATGATTAATCTTCATGTGAAATATTCATCCAACAGAAAAGGTAAGGTTACTTGACTTACATATCTTTCACAACCTTATAATTTAGTGTAAATATTATTACTTGTTTCTGCTTTTAAGGTGTTTAATTTTGCCTTCTTCATTACTGTGAGCTGCTTAGCACTAGCTTTGTATCATTTTCAGAACTTATAAATGTAATATTTTGGTTATGATAAAGTATGTAGTTCTGGTCTTCCTTTTGTAGAGTCCCCAATGCACTCTTCATCCCTCATATTTGTGCTGTATTGCTTTCTCTCCTTCCATGTTTGTTTTGGCTTGAAAAATTGCTCTGGCCATACTAGTCAGTTGAAATGGGAACATTAATTTTTATGCATAGAATCATGTCAGCTACACAGGGAGATGAGGGGGTGGTAATGAGGGAGGAGTTGAAACTTTGGTTTGCATTTTGCACCAAGCTGAGCTGTCACAAGAAAAGGCTCCGGCAGATGTAACACAATGCAAGCATTTTACCAGATATACTATGGATGAAAGGTTGCAGCGATTTTCATAAAAATCCTATTTCTTGGCTTGAAAACCTTTTTCTCCACATAAAATCATTTGGATGTTCTCACCTAATCCACACTCTACTTAACCCTTGTCGAATCTCCATGTTTGACATATGCTCAAGAAGCATTTAAAAATAAATAAGCACAAAATAATTTAGAAGATAGACAGAATTAAAGGGCAACAGTACTCGGTACACTTCTATGGCGTTCACACACAAAGCCTGAGAACTAAATAGCAGAACAGAAGCTCCCCTGTGTTTAGTTCATCTTAGACCACACATGGAGCTCATTGCCAAGCATTTAGTAGATGATCAATAATGTCCCCTAATGAATAATTAACTATATATGATGGGTGATGGTGTTTAAGATGAATTAGACTTGCATTTTGTCATCTCAAGAAGTAATGCTAAGCTGAGAATGGTGATACAAACCTATAATGCCAGAACTTTGGAAATGGAAATGAAGATCACAAGTTCAAGTTCATTCTCGGCTACATATTGACTTTGAGGTCAGCCTGTTATAAGGGAGTTTTGGAAAAACAATAAAAATGACCTAAAGCTAGTTTAAGAATTGCATGCTGCAGAAAAATGGACATACGGCCAATACAAAGGCATATGTTAACTTTCAAAGAAATCCCCAAAAGGATGAGTACACATTTTAAATAATACATTTACTATAATTGAATTGAGTAGGAGTGAGGTAGCTTTGTAGCTTTGTTAGGTAGGTTAGGGTGACTGGGCCCCTGAAAGTAAAAGGCAGAAATGTCTTTGGGCCTATCTTTGCAGTCTTCTTATCTCTTCCCTAGATTTTTTTTTTTTCACAATCTGAGCCCCTCCTGGGAGGGAGGTCCCTTTCCTAGAGTTTAATTCCAATCCTAACATTGTAGTTGGTCAAGTTCAGCCCCCAGTTCAGCACTATGGCCCAGACCAATCAACTCTCACTCTGGCTCACCTGAGCCAGAAGGTAGGGTCCATTAGCATAAGTTTATACATATATTTATCAGGGGAGGACAAGCATCTCTGGGCTGGCTCCTGAATTGTGAGGCTGGGCTGAGATGAGGAGAGGACCCCCCCCCCCCATTATTCCCACATGGGCTCTTTACACCCTCCTGCCCTCCAAATGGCAGGAGCTCTCTATACTTTCTCTTCTTTTTTTCTCTAAATATCTTTTCACACTTCTTTTAGGCCCACATGGGCTTTCAGAACATGTAAGCACATTCATTTCCATTCCCATGGTTTCGCACTTTCCTAAATAAATATAATAATTTAATAATTAACCTTCTCGGTCTTATTTTATACAATTCTTTGTTTAAAAGTAGACAGGAACTAAGGGTCTGGGGTTCAAGGACTCTATTCCTGGATCTTTAATATCCCATATCAGAATTTTTCTAAGTAGAGGTTGCTGCATTATAGGTGATTGGGAATAAACGGTTCCCCAATTCAGCATCTACAAGTAGCAGCATTTCTACTCTATATGCATTATGAGTTGGTGGTAACTGGTCACTGAGTCAAACCAGACTCACCATGTTGGATGCTTCTGGTCATTATGGCTAAGAAAAAAGAAAACAAAAACGTTGTAGAAATTTGGGATGGGACATTAAGTCAGATAGGCTATTTTCACTTACTGGTTGGAACTAGACATTTAACCTTAAACATAATGAAATGAGGAAATACCATTGTTTACATTACCAGAAGATAATAACATTAGTGACCACCATATCCAACCACTTAATGGATGTTGGGAAGATGAGGAAGTAAGAGCACTATAAGGAAGGGTAACTTACCACAATTTGATGATTCTTCAAAGCACACATCTTAATCAAACTTTTTGTTTTGTTTTATTTTTTTATCAAGGCAGGGTCTCATTGTAGCCCAGGCTGATAAGGAACTCACTTTGATTTTATTTTTATTTATTGATTTATTAAAGAGAGAGAGAGTGACAGAGAGTGAGAATGGGTGCACCAGGGCTTCTAGCCACTGCAAACGAACTCCAGATGCATGTGCCACCATGTGTATCTAGCTTACATGGGACTTGGAGAATTGAACCGGGGTCCTTAGGCTTCACAGGCATGCGCTTTAACCACTAAGCCATCTCTCCAGCCCAGAACTCACTTTGTAGTTTTAGGTTGGCCTTGAACTCACAGTGATCTTCCTACCTCTGCCTCTGAGAGTGCTGGGATTAAAGGTATGCACTGCCATACCCAGCCCAACTTTTTTCTACAGCCTTTATTGTTATGTAGAAGATCTTATATGAATAGGAATTGTGTTGTGTTACACTTTACTGTAGGCCAGAACATGATTGATTATATTTGTTTCACTGCTCTTTGTAATCATTCAGCCTGTTTTAATTCTCTTGTGTTTGTGTCTGTTACTAATTTCTGGGTTGTTTGCAGTTTATGGGCTTTATCAAATACTAATTATTACAGTATAATATGATTCCACAGCTTTTAAAAGTTATCCATGTCCAGATGACCACTAGTATTTCCAAACATTTATTCTCTCTCTCTTTCTCTCTCTCTCTCTTTTGAGGTAGGGTTTCACTCTAGCCCAGGCTGACATTAAAAAACTCCATAGTTATACAGTTGGAACTCATGCTGTAGTCCCAGGCTGGCCTAGAACTCAAACTATTCCTCCTACCTCTACCTTCTGAGTGTTAAAATTAAAGGCATGTGCCACCATGCCCAGCTACTTTCTCTTTTTAATAAACCTGCTTAAAGCAATTTCTCATTTTAATGTTATTCCCCACTGGCCATAAAAAGAAATACTTCTTGTACTTACTAGGTTGTACCTTTAAGAATGCCTTAAATTGCATGAACACTGATTATGATAGAAAATGGAAATTCCAGGCCAAATGATCGGAACATACAGGCTTCCTCAATGGCAGCCTGGGGAGCCGTTGTCATAACAGATTGCTATTTGTGCTGCCATAATCTGACTTTCTAAAATATCCTTTATCAGCATGGGTCTTACTGAACACGATGAGCAGAAATGGATCTTTGTGGCTTGGTTAGCTGTTCCATGATGGCTACAAGGTGAAAGTGAAACTGTATACTTCTCCATATAGAATGAAAATCTCATAGTTCACAAAATCTGGTGTGCTGTTGATTAGGTAATTCTTTCTTCTGTAATGTTCTATTTAATGAATATATACTGTGTGTTTGTGTGTTGGGGATAATTGATAACAGAAAACATTCAAAAATATGTTTACCCTATATATGGTTAGATGATATGGTATTTTTTATTGATAACTTCTATACTTAAACAATAACCCATGATATTTCCCTCCCCTTCCCCTGTTCCCCTTCAGAACTCTACTCGCCAATAGTCTCTCTTTTATTTTGATGTCATCATCTTTTCCTACTATTATGAGAGTCTTGTGAAGGTGTTGCTAGGCACTGCAAGGCCATGGATAGTGAGACCAATTTCTGTGTGGACAGTTACATTGCAAGGAGTTGTACCCTTCCTTTGGCCCTTACATTCTTTCTGCCACCTCTTCTGCAACGGATCCTGAGCTTTGAAAGGTGTGATAGATGATATGGCATTTTAAGGAAAAGCAATGGGCATAGTGATAAGCAGCAATAAAATGCTTTCAATGACAATCTTCATGAAAAACAAATTTGACCATACTGGCCATTAAATTAGCTCTCCTAAGCCTCACTTGATATATGGTGGCTCCCGTGGTGTTATTTGTCTATAATGCTGTGGTTATCTTTGTTGGGACCATGGAGTAATTATAGGGTTATACCTGTTTGTTTTGCTCACTGTCCTTTAGTGAGAAAATTTAGCCATTTGTCTATGCTACTGAAAGAGAAATATTTCTTTTCTTTTTTTTTTTTCTTTTCTTTTTTTTTTTTTTTTTTTTTTTTTTTTTGCTTTGTCTGGTTGAATGTTAATGAAGGGAAAATTGTATTCCTATTAGAAGTATATGTGGACCTGTCCATGTTAAAGTTTATGTCTTTTACAATCATACAATGACTGTGGAGAATATAAGACAGGAAGATAGCTATGGCGTTTCTAAAAAATATACAAATGGCAGGAATACACTGCTGAACTTGTTTGGAGAGTTCTTAACTGATGGTCATGTGAGGAGGAAATGTACAGGGGTAACACACCCTCCTTAGTGCAATTGTCCTTGCTGATTGAGAAAGGCATCACTGTCCAAGTGCTCTGGAATGACAAAGCAGTTCTGGTTAATTTACAAAGTAGTGAAGAATGACTCAGCTTAAAGCTCGCCCTTCTGAGCATGCTCATTCCCATCAACCAGAGAAAGTTGAATATTTATTTGAAGTTTATCTCTGATGTGAATTAGACTCAGAAGAAACAATTGTGAATTGTTATTAGTACAATTCATTTATCTATGAATGTTTAGTCTTGGTGTATGACTACATTTTTCCAAATCATGTGATAGATGATTCTAATGTAGACCATATATATGTTTTGGTTTTTCAAGGTAGAGTTTCACTCTAGCCCAGGCTGACATGGAATTCACTATGTAATCTCAGAGTGACCTTGAACTCATGGTGGTCCTCCTACCTCTGCCTCCTGAGTGCTAGAATTAAAGGTATGCATCACCAGACTCGGCTAATAATTTTACACTCTCCTCTGAGTGAGCAGACAGCAGAATAGAGTAATAGGACACATTCTGCAGAGAGTAAAGTGACACAACTGAGCAGCTTAGTATGCTGGAGAGCCAAATACAAACTTGCAGGCTGAGCTTTTCCCCATTTTACTCAAAAAATGTACAACAAATCCATAAGCACTTCTACTAGAAAGTTATACATTTTAAGTATATCCATAAACACTGAACTCATGGGATAAAATGCAGTGATTTCCAAGAACCAAAATATGTCATGGTTACTTTTTCATATCATGTGCTGGTTGGTTTTGCTATATACATTAATTGTTAATTTTGCACCAAATCCAAACCTCTAAAATGTTTAGGGTAATCTTGGGTTGATGTACTTGATAAATACTGTCATATTATGCATTTGGCAGAGATTTTCATGGGAGAATCACATGCTCTTTTACTACCTTTTAGAAATTGGACTTTGAGCATGGTAGTGGGTGCTACTGGATGAGGAGTTCCTTTTGGAACACAGATCCGCTTATGTAAGGTTACTGACGTATAAGATGTATTATGGTTCATTGGTTGTTATAGCAAGTCCATTGCCACACAGGCTGAACCTTTGCTCTTTGTAGGGTTCCATGGAGAACAGTGATGTGAGCTTACACCAGAGCTAAACACAACCATTAGGCCATCATTTTTTGTTTTAAAGATTTATTTATTTATTTGTTTATTTATTTATTTATTTATTTATTTATTTATTTGTAAGCACAGAGAGATAGAGAGGAGAGAATGGGTATGCCAGGGCTTCTAGCCACTGCAAACAAACTCCAGATGCATGTGCCCCTTGTGTGTCTGGTCCTGGGAATCAAACCTGGGTCCTTTGGCTTTGCAGGCAATTGCCTTACTGCTAAACCATCTCTCCAGCCCCTGGGCTATCATTCTTGTCTTAATTTCCTAGCACCTTTAAGAGTATTATTTTGTCATCATTCACAGTTCCCAAACACCGGTCACCGTTCGGGACATAAACATCACTCATAAGAGACTATGTCTTTATTCTACAGGCAGGAAACAGAGATGCCAGCCCTTAGCCTATGTGACACTGTGTTTCTGAACACCAGTGGTGTCAGCTAATAAAATAACTTATCTACACAAAGAAGCCCAAATTTTCAGAGACAGCAATACTTGAAACCAGACACTAGGAGCATGTGAAAGAAACTAATTCTAGCTGGTGATGTCCAGTTAGGAAATAAGGTTTCTTCATGGATCAGTATCATAATCACATGCAAATAAAGCACAAGTATTTGTTCCTTCTAACTGGTGAACTAACCCAATTCTGAAGTCTAAATGTGGACAAAATACGTGAGCAGAAATACCAGTTCTATGGGTAACTCCTAAAATGTGTGGTGCCTACATACAAAGGGCAGAGAAAAAAAAAAAAAAAAAAAACAACAACAAAAAAAACAGGATCTGCCTGAAGGTTGCTGTGCTGTGTTATATTTACAACAAAAGAAAGCATATGTACGAGTCTTTCCCAAGTCCCATCCATGAGAATAAGAGCACCTTGAATTGTGAAGACTATGAGGTGTCATACTCAAGTGCTGTTACCATGGAACACAATCTTAAGCACAATAATTCAAAGAGACTGATACACTAGAAAGTAGATTTAAACAAAAATGGACAAGTTCAGTAGAGCCTTTTGAGATGCATGCTTTGAAAGAATAAAAAGTTAACCTTCCTGAACTTGGAATGTAAATCCTCTGAATGAATTTTGTATGAACTTGAGAGACAAAGAAAAGTACCATTTGAGAGGATTGTTAATTGAATTGCTTTTCATTGTGCATGCCAACATGATGAAAATACATTTATCAATATACTTTTAGTCACACTAAATGGACACAATTTAATCTAAGGAAAGGAGGATCAAGGATGCACAAAGGCACTGTTGAGTGTGTTCTGATGATGATTTGGTGAGTGAAATGTAAAGCCAGGATTTACAAATATTACACAAGTGAGCACTGTTACTGCACTCAGGCTGAAAAATCCTGTTCAAATCCAATAAGTGGTTTAAGATGTGCAAATAGAGGCTTCTGCAGGGAGTCAGGCATTAGAAGCCACCTGGAGCATGTGGTAGAGATTGTATCCATCAATACAGCAGCTGGGCTGAAATTAGAAAGAAAGCTGCTTTTCATCACGCTTGTTTTAATGCATACATTTCTCCTGTCACTGGCACCCTAGGAAAACTACTACGCATAGAAATGAATGGTGCCCATTACCTGATATTCATACTTGTGACAACAGAGCAAAGAATCACAACACAACAGTAAGCAAAAAAATTGATATCCAAATTATTTTTAAGTTGCTGCAGTAGGAGAAAAATCTTGAAAACCAATAGGCAATATTTTAATATGAGATTGGGGAAAGAGGCAGAGTGGTTGCATCTCTGATCATAAATTTCTTTTTCCCTATAGGATATGGGCAGTCTCCACTATTATTTTCAAAGCAGAGTCACTACTTTTTTTTCTCAGGGTCACATTTTAAAATACATTTTATACTGAAAGAGAGGGAGAGTTATCATCTCTAACGTGAAACTTGATAATGTAAAATTCGGGTTAGGAAAAAGACCAGGAGACAATGTTTGTTGCTGCTAGGGACAGAGATCACATTCCCTGCAGGTGGTCCTATAACTGTTGGGTTGATGGACTGAGGTTCAGACCTTTCCAGCATTTTATGGGGCTCATCACTGAATAGAAATGTCAGCTATTGCATGATTGTGCTTTTGTGTTGATAGTACAATCCATATAACATAACCTTAAATGGATGCCTTCAGCATAACACAGAAGCAGCCTCGAAAATAGCTAATTATTTAAAAGGGAAAACAAATCTATGGTAACACAAAAGGGATCAGCAGTTGCCTTAGGTCTGGGGTGGGAAGGGGTTGAATGGAAAAAGACATAAGGAAAACTTGGGGGCAATGCATATATTCTCCATGTTCATGGTGGCACAGTGATATGGACATATAAATGCATCAAAGCTCACTGAATTGTGGCACTAAAATGGGTGCATTTTAATGTATATACATTGTATCTCAATACAGTCAATTTCTAAAGAAGCCTTGGTCCAGAAATATGATTTCAGCATATTGTAATATGACAATAAGCATTACGTTTTATATAGCACCTCTGTGTTCTCTCAGTTTGGAGAAAATTATAAATTTGAATTTCACTATTTGACATAATGAAATAGTTAGACAAGATTGAATTTACCTCTTGGAAAGAAATGTTCTGAGTACTAGTCTTTTGTAAGTTAAGCAGGAAAACAGATCTTTACATAACTCGTAAAATTCTAGGTTGATTGGCCAAAGTAAAGTGTGCAGTTCAGAACAAATATGTGAGACTAGTGCAATAGTTTAAGGAGAAGCATATCTTTATGAATGATGCCAAGAATTATTTACTTAGAATATCAAGAACTCTAAATATTCTATACCACTTTCATTAAGATCAATGTAAAAACTTGGGTCACTAGGACTCCACAAGCCTCAATTTCTTTATGTTTAAATAGATCAAGCCAAAACTATACATTTCAAGCATACTCATTTACAGTGGAACAATTTTAATTTCAAGCAATATACTTTATAGAACACAGAGCCACAGTCAATAAAACAGATAAGGATAAAGTTATTCTGATTGAATTACACATTGTTTGTCACACACAAACAAGCAGCTGTTAGAGCCCTAGATTTCTTCAGAAAAGAATGAAAACCACTGTTCTGTAACGTTCATTCAAATTTTAATACTTAAAACTCTATTCAGAGGCATATCTTGAATACTGGCAGTTTATCTGTTATATAAATTTTTAAAACTCATGCTTCATAGCAAAAGAATATAAGTTTACTCTAGGAAAAAACAAATAAATATTCTTCAGAAGACTGAATGAATAAAAAGGCTCCTCAACTGGAAATATGGCTCAGCAATTAAAGGTAATTGTTTACAAAGCCTGCTGGCCTAGGGTTAAATTCCCCAGTGCCCACTTAAAGTCAGATGCCCTGGCATATCCTCAATCTCTCTCTCTCTCTCTCTCTCTCTCTCTCTCTCTCTCTGTCTCTCTTCTTACAAACAAATTTTAAAAAAATATAGTCAGGCCTTTAATCTCAGCATACTCAGGAGGCTGAGGTAGGATTTCCATGTGATGAGTTCAAGACCAGTCTGGACTAGAGTGAGACCCTACTTCAGAAAAAAAAAGGAAAGGAAAAAAGAGACTTCTCACATTATTTTGTTTTATTCAGAATTTTTATATGCATAGCTTTAGAGAGTTTGGGTGATAATATATGTATAATTTTTCTTTCCTCATGTCATTTCATTAGCACTTTCTTACAATCTACAAAAATTTTCCAATAAATGGATGTCATAGTTCCAGCATTGAATAATTGTTGGCATATATTTTGCTTTTAAGAGTAAAATAGTACCCATTAAAAATTATGTACACATTTTTTATTAGGTTGAAACTTTGTATGTTTACATCAAGTCAGATTCAAGGAGGCATTGGTAATGGTAAGTACAATATTCAGTTAGATAAGTTCACATATGGAAAGTGAGAAGTCACCAATGTTCATAATATATGTGTTAGTCATTATTTTTGACAGTGTGACAAAATACCTGAGGCAAGGGGGTGGAATTAAGGGGTTACATTTTATTTAGTGTCATAGCTTCAGAGAGTTAAGTCCCTGGTTGGCTTGTTTCATTGTTTCTAGGCTGTGAGGAGGAAGAACTTCAGGTTATAAAGTGTATGGTGAAGCAAATCTGCTCACATCATGGTGTGTAGGAGGCAGAGGTGAATGGGAAAGTGTTGGCACAGGATGTGCCTTTAAGGTCACACTCTCAGTGACCTACTTTCTCCAAGTAGCGGCCACTTCTGAGTTTCTGCCACCTCTCAGTAATGTGATCAGAGATAAATCCATCAGAGGGCTAATTCATTTATGAAGCCAGAGTTCTGAATGATCCAATCACTTCCAGAAAGCCTATCAGTTAGCAAGTAAGTTTTCAGCCATTAATACGGAGCCTCTGGAGGACATTTCAGATTCAACTCTTGACAGTGTGTTTGAAGGTGAGGACCAGCTTGCTCACATGTGTGGCTGTCATCCTGTCCTCATAATGAGGCACGAATGAGCCACACTTCACATTGTCTGATAGGTGTTCTGAAGGTTACTGAAAGTACTACCTTACCTTTGCTTCATGATACATTTTCCATGATTTCTCTTTTAAAAATTTGAAAGAAAATACTACTTCCCTTCTCTCATCTTTCATATCAAAAAGATGAAAAAGAACTTACCAATGTCTTTTTTTTGCTCTTTGCAATTTGTACTTTAAAAGGTCTTTGAAATACTTTTATGAGATAGATAATAGTTTATGCTTTATTTAATCCAGCCTAGAGATCATTTTAGCAATCTCTTCAATAACATTTTCTGAAGATTCAAAGTGTTAATACTAGTTAAATATTTAAAAAGTGTTAAATATTCAGTTGGAGATAATATATTAGAAAAACTTTACCATGATTTTTGATTTTTATGAAAGTGATTGATATTTGACTTTGAATAATATGGTTGGATATTTAACTTCTATGAATCAGTGTTTGTAGACTTGCCTTATTCATATGAAGACAGAGTTAGATCCTGAAGCAGAGAGATTAATGTTGGAATTTGAGACTTGTATTAGGATCATATGAATTTTTTAAATCTGTTTTCCTAAAACTTAATCATTCCATAGTGAAAATCTAGCACGATATAATGAATCTTTGTGATGCACTTTAGCTTTCTAATACCATTGATAAAAACAATTTTATTCACCCACAATGCAAGGCTCAATGAATCTAAAATTATAGATTTTTCCAACTGCATAAATACTTCTTCAACATTGTTCTGAGTCCTTTCTGCAGGGGACTAAGTATGGCACATGCATTTCATCTACAGTGTTTCTGAAAATAAGCTACAGAGACAGGGGTTACATATAAGGCTTTAGTTACCTTTATTCTTGATTGAACAACTGAAAAAGCAGAGCATAGGTTTTATTGTTCCTGAGTCATTTCTCAATATTAGGTGAAGAAGACGAATGTCCACTATTTCTTAGGAGGAAGAAACTAAAAGAAAAAAAAAAAAACTTAACACTTGCTCACTAAAAATAAAATCATCAGACTTAAAGGATGAACAATATTGTACTTACCTTGTATGGAGACTATTCACTTCAAAATTCTTTCATTCAGAAGGGGAAATTGAAGAGAATTATAATTTTCATGTTTCTGCCTTGCTTTGCTTTGTCCTGTGTGACTTTTCTATTCTGTATCATCTGGCAGTTAATAATGTAGATTCTCCAGCTCAGAAAATTCAATATAAAAGGAAAGCCTTAAAAAATAAACAAACAAACAAAAAAAAAACTCACCCCAGTTATCTAACCACCTACTTGGAAAAAAAAATAAGTGAGAGCTTTCTGGATCCTTTGGTTAATAATTTAACTTATTTTTGAACACACACATTGAATTTCTTCAGTGGAAACTTGCCATTAAGTTTCTTAAATCAGCTGCAGTTTAAGCCATTGATTCATGAATCATTCAAAGCAGTAACCCAGAGTTAGCAGTGTATGACAGCTCAGGCTGGAATCTCACAGGAAATAGAACCAAAGCTTGTTTATCTTGGAGAGAATTCTTGTCATAATTTTTACTGTGCACATATATTTTATGGGCATTTCTTTGTCTGCTTTTCCTATTTTCAGGTAGAATAAATGAAAAAAGAAAAGGGGGGGATATGACTTCCTAGTCCTGGTGAAGTTATTAAGGGATTTCAATCCCTTTCATCTGATGGTGCAGTACAACTTACCCAGGGAACGCTGGAAGTGTGCGTCCAGGAAGAGATGACAATGTGTACCTGAATGCTACCAATGATTGAGGAGAAGCGGCTGGCTCTTTTTCCAGTATGAAAGTGGCTAGCCTCACCTGTTAGAAATAAGATACTCAACAGAACCCTCAATTTTCAAATGGCCATGGCCCTGGGTATATGAACAAACAGAGGTCTAACTCCAAGATTAAACAAAACTTTTGAGGGGTGTAGTCGATATTTACAGAGCAAATGAAGATTCCACCTACCATACCAATGAAAGAAATTACAGAAAAAACAACTCACAGGCTCTGAAATGTAATCAATAGCTATCCCTAGGTGATATAAAATAAATCTGAGAACTGCTTGTCATGAGGGTTAAAACCAGAGCATCATTGATGGAATAGTTTGGGGCAGGCTACAAAGTTATTTGAATTGCTTTGCTTTACTGAAGCTTTGCATTTCTTCCCACAATTGGGAATATCCAGATGAAGTTACATGGGGTTGATTTCTTATTAGACAAATAAAAAGATAAAGCATCCTAGTATGGATAAGGGATTGAAGTAATGCATAAAACTTCTGGGAAAAATAGCTTACTTGTCTGAGGACCTAGGTTCAAATCCCACTGGGATTTGAGACTGCTTATTGAATTGTATTATCTGTCAAAGGGAGAAATGCAAAGTTGTCATAAAAACTTTAGAGGTTGGGCTGGAGAGATGGCTTAGCCATTAAGGCACCTGCCTGCAAGGCCAAAGGACCCATGTAAGCCAGATGCACAAGATGGTGATGCATCTGAAATTCGTCTGCAGTGGCTGGAAGCCCTGGTGTGCCCATTCTCTCTCTCTCCTCTGTCTCTCTCTCTCCCTCTTTCTCTCTCTCAAATAAATAAATAAATAAGTAAAAATAAAATATTTAAAAAAAACTTTAGAGGTTAATGAAATAAGGTAGGTGAATGTGCTTTAGAATTCATTATTTGAAATGTTGATGTAAAACAAATTATTTAGTAACAACACATATGTTCACATTGCCCCTTTTTCATTTGGCCTCAAATCTATCATTTAGTATTTAGGTAAATTAGTCAAATTACTTACAAATTTATTGAACTATCTTTCATCCTCCTCATACTTATTTAGTTTATGCCAAACCAGTCCATGTCAATTCCTTTAGACTTTGGGGAAGATGACAGAAATCTTCATACTCACTGAACATATACCCATAATATAAATGACTCTCTGCTAGGTGCTTGAATTTTTCATAAATATCTTAAAGTTGTCCTTCTCTCACAATATTAATATTTTGTGCCTTGGGGAGGCAATGTAATTTTGAAATGCATTTTAAAGTTTCTACAAGTCTATTTCACTTATTTTTTGGAGGAAAAATAAACTATAGCAACATAATCTAAATATGACAAATATTCAGTTACAGTCTTAGTATTGACCAGAATTTTTCTTTAAATTTTTATTTATTTTTCCATGCTTGATATTTTAATGCATGCATATAATGTATTTTTTATTTGATAATTATATGAATATATTGCATATTGGTTATATTCCCATTGGGTTATGCCCTTATTGTCCCTCTCCCTTACCTTCCTTTCACCGAAGGCCCTTCTCAGTTATGGAGGTGTCAGTATATAATGCATTTTGCTATTATTTTCCCCAACTACCCCCTCTCCCATTAACCCCCTTTTTCTTCATCATCAATCCCCATCTTATTTTTCATGACTATTTTTTCCTTATTCAGTTAAAATAGGCTTGCATGGGTTGAAAGTTATTTACCATGGAATTGTCATTTTACCAGGAGACACACTACTGATGAACCAGACTCCCCTTGTTCCAATAAACCTAGTAACTATTAGCTGCTATTATCTACTCTGGGAGGTCTGGGGTCTCATGTATTCTTCTTCTATTGATGGGAAAATATTGACAGGCTCAGTCTTGCACAGGACAGCACAACTGCTTGAGTTCATGAGTGTACTGGCTTTGCTATATCCAGGAGAGAGCATTCTGTAGCCCTTCTCCCCATCCTTCTGCTCTTACATTCCCTCTGCCCCTTCTTCCATGAGGTTCCCTGAGCCTTGGAAGGGGTAGTTTAGATGTCCTGTTTGAGGCTGAACACACAGTAGGTCCTTACTATCAGCAAATTGTCTAGCTATGCATCTATGTATTAATCCGTGGTGGAAGCTTTAAACAACACTAATTTGTGGCACAAATATAGATAGGTAGAAGACAGTTTGACATGCTATCCATTTACCATAACCACAGTAGTAGGATTCCTCTCAGAGCTTATGTCCCCTAGCCATAGGCTATTGACCAGGTTCGTAGTACCAGGCATAAAATCCTTCCAAGACAGCAAGCCTCAAATCTAGTCAGAGAGGAATTGGATACTCCTACAGCATTTATGTCACTATTACTCTAGTAGGCATGTCTTACCTGGCAAATTGGTTGTAGAATACACAGGTCCACACATCATTTCTCTCACCCAGCAGCTTGCATAGTACTTTCTGTTATGAAGAAAGCTCATAGGGAAGATGCTTCCAGCTCAGTTCCATCTTAGTTTCTGTATGTACTGGAACTAAAACATGAGACATTTTCATCAATAGAGACTGACCATATAGTTTTGGTGGAAAACCAGGAGTAATTGCAATAGCTATAAATGAATTATTTTCATTGTTTCTATGCTTGTTTATATAGATCAGATCAAAGCAGAATTTACTTACTGCAATCTATGTTAGTTTACAAAAATTCTTAACACCTATATGGAATTTTCTTCATCCCTGCACACATTTTCATTTTCAAAAGTTATCCCAAACAACACAATATGCCTCGTAATCTTTTCATGGGGCAATGTTACATTTAAAATTTAAAGGATTCACTTCATTTTTTCTTTGAATCCATGTTTTCATACAGCTGAGAATTTCCTCCTTCAGTTGACATAGGAGTACTTATCATAATAATTTAAGACCATGTGAAATCATCTTTTCTGTCACCAGCAGGCTTCCTAGTTTGGGGAAGAATGGGCAAACCCTTCATGTGCATGTGCAAGTATATTCCATAGAATGTGAAAAACCAAACAGGTTTCCACAAGTTGCCAACTGTTTCTTGAATGACATTATCTCATCACTTCTGCAGAACACATGGACTGGGACATGAGCACATCCTGATCATCAGTTCTTTGGTTTAGATTTCATTACATGAATGTGCCATATTGCACTGACTCAAATTAATAAGCTATTTTCCTTTCTGAGTTGCTCACTTCTATGAGGTCTTCTTTTCATATTAGCATTCACATATTCTTCTTCACACACACACACACACACACACACACACACACACACACACGTACTGGGACATGAGCACATCCTGATTCTCAGTTTATATATACATGTATATGTATATGTATATGTATACACACACATATATATGTCCATATATATGTATATATATATTCCTATTACCTACATTGTGATAGTTTAGGTGCTTGGGGAGCTTGCTGGTATTGACTCATCTCTCTGTGCTTGTGATTTCATGACCCCAACCATCACCTGGGATGAAGTTTCCATCCAAGTTGCTCAAATGACCCACCTCAAGTCTAAAGTGCTTTGATCTCTAACCTTTCCAGAAGGCCTCCAATAACTCCTGACTTCCTTCAGGATGAAGTCTGGACATCTAAGTTTAGCTCATAAACATCTCTGTTCTTCGTTAATACTATCAATACCCAAACACATTTACTATAATAACCTTACATACTTTACATGTGCATCAGCAGTGCTCCTTCACTTCATAACCACTTGAATGAATTTGTACTACCTCTTCAGCAGTCTCCTTCATTTTCCTTTATGCTAGAAAATCTCCTTCATCCTAGGGTAGCATCATTGACCTTTTAATTCCACTGATCATGAAAGTTCATTACAGGATTTGGCACAGCCTACAGGACATGATCATGTATTTCTTTTTCTAATGTGAGTTTTGTTAATGTACAGGCCATACTTACTGATTTTATATACATGGATTATCAGATAGGGATGGATGCAAATTTAGTGTATAAAATAAAAAAATGGTCTGAATTAAAAAGAGAAATCAGTCTCATCATGTTTCTATGGTCATTTCTTTTCTTCTATCATTTACTATGACATCCTTTGTTTGGTTTATCTGTTTATGGTCACTTATAATATATATCCATACTCTACTACCCATGGACATAAGTCTCATGAGGGCAAGGAACAGTCTGTGGTTGAGGGCTATAAAAATCAGCTATGATGGTGTTATGAAGACAGTCAGATTTCAAAATATTTGATGAATGAACTCTTATGAAAGTTGAGCCCAAAGATGAAGCTAGGTAATGCAATCAATGATGAATGGTCACAGATGTAAGAAGAGAAGGGATAGACTATATACAAGTATAAATAATTATTTTTATTTTATTAATTTTATTTTTAATGTATCATGTTGCACTTAAAAAATAAATACACAGATTGAGACAGCATACACTAATGATAAATCCAAACATGGATAGATGAAATAAAAAGGGCTTTTTTCCCCTGCTACCTACAGGCAACATACTTGGCAGCTACTATTACAAATGAAAAGGAAAATTTTCATGCACAAGGTTCATGTTCTCATGATTGATGGGTATTTCCTTTTGGAAATATACCTATTTATAATCACAAATAAAATTCTTGTTGTCTCATGAACAACAGGCCATGAGTCTTATGGATTTGCCTCCCAAGAGTTAAATGAGCTCCTAATTCCACTTGACAGTGAGGATAAAGCTTCTGTTCCCCTGTGATAGATAACCCTCTGTGTGGTGTGGCAGGACTGGAGGAGCAACAAGGCAGCGAGGGAGAGGGTACATCCATCTTGCTAAACGATTTATGAATCGAACCCTAAATCCTTAATGTATAAGATGGGGAGTCAGTGTGCTAATACATACTTCATTGAATTGGGTTCAAAATGCTAAGTTAAAATGTGCAGGTGTTTTGAGCAGGTGCACAGTGTTCTGCTAATAAACAGAAGACATTCAACCTGAGGCAAGGCTTATTTTACTGTATTGTAGCAATCTTACAGACCTAAAGAACATTCATGAAATATTACATTAGGGAAGATTATTCATTCAGTATCTCTTCAAACTCCATAAATCAAGAAAATGATGTGATAGTGCAAATTTGGGCCAACTTTCTTAAAATTTTAAAATGAAATGTAATGAAAATTTCCCCTCTATAAGCATAACATTGTATTTATGTAAGTGGTGATAAAATGCTGTGCATTTTTGAAAACATAAATGTATATAGATATCAGATCGCGCTGTATTTTTCCCTGAAACACTTACGAACACAGTTGGGGGTACCAGTGTCATGATGAAAAATGGCTGTTAATTTTCAGCTTATAGATGAGAAGAGCTGGAAGTTTTGACTGCACTGGGAATTAGCTTAGCAAGTTACAGACATCCATTATTTAAGGTGCAGGAAGTCACTGAGGAAATTGGGCAAAAAACATAGTTTAAGATTAGTCAGAATCTCTAAACACTGCTTGTCAATATTGGTCATTTGTGCTGTTCAGGACAAAGGTACAGGCGGAGGTAACCTAGTCACATTGCTTTAAGCAGATAAATTACATAGCTGTAAGATTAACTTTAGGGCAATTTACAAGTAAGGAATTTGGCACCAAAACCATTGTTTTCTTAGTTCCCTTGGCTATACTCAAGGGAAGAGGGAGCACTCACTCTGTGTCAAGATCTGGTCGTGAATTTAATTGTTGGGTTATGAGATGGTGATGAAGATCATAATTTTGCATGTGTTTGTATTTCTTTTAGTTTCTTTATCCCCTTCATTCATGCAGAACAAGTAAGGACTTTAAGATGGAATTGACCTGGAGTGACTTGGCAGTATGTGTTACTGTCCTGTCAAAGGTCCATTCATCCAATTCCATTTTTTTTTAATTTTATCAATACAAAGGCATCAAGGAAGAGAGGCAACTTTTTGGTTACTTTATGCTGTGCTTTCAAGTACCAAGGTTGATATAAATAGCATAACTCAAAAGGATTCATTTGTTAATATTTTAATCATTTTGCTGATGGTCTTACATAGTTCATCCAAATTCAGAATCATTAAGGATGATTAAATGGAATATTTGATCTGTGAACATTTGAGAAATATGGCAGCATATTTTTTTGGCCAGTATATGATGGATTTCAACATCTATACATAAACTGTGCTGCTTTTATTGTGGAATCATGTTATTCACAGTCTTCATAATTTACATCTGATAAACAAACTTCACACTGAAACATGATCATTGTTTGAGATAGTTTGATATCAACTTACTTAGCTTAGTGTTATTTTAATGCAGAGGTTCTGAACCCTAACACACATCAACATCACCAAGATAACTTATTAATCCCAGACGGTAAAGCTGTCTCCCACCTCAGAGTTTCTGCTGCAGTAGGCCTGACGTGTTGAGTCTATATTCCTAACAAATACTGATCATACTGGTTCCAGCCCTGTAATTTAAGAATGACTGATCCTCCTCATCCCAGCCAGAGGTACTAACATGATTTGAAATGGTTAAGAAATAATAAAAAGTGTTTTGGAAAGATCTCCCCTCAACAATGCAGAGAGAAGATCCATTCTCCTGCCCCACTGTTTTGTTAGGTAGCACGCACAACTTTGCTTTTTTATTTTTCTTTTCATTTGTCTATTTCTTTTATTTGGCTTACACAGAACTTTATTTAGTTCACATGGTATTCTCAAGAAATATTAAATTTCAACAGAGCACAAGGTATAATGGGTCCATAGGAATATAAAACCATGGCATATTTCTCTCTTACAGTTCACTTGGGACACACTTTGCCATTTGCTCTCGTCATTTTAATGTGGAAATGATGGTAGAAAGCATGATTCAGAGCCACAGAAGTGAAAGGGAAATTGTAAATCCAATCTCATGGCACTTAATACCATGAGCCAAAGAAAATTTTCTTTATCCAATTGCAATATGAAGAAAGTTAACTACCATTTTCAAATGAGTTGACAACTTTTCCTAAGTGAAATAAAGAATGGGGTGAAGTAGTACTTTTTTGGGAGTACCAATCCAGAGATTGCTCCCTTTCCAGCCCTGTTTATTCTGACAAATCTTGTATACAAGGACGCAGACATCTGCAGCTACCTCTTAGACTGATCACATACTCTCGGATAAACCAGCCCAGCTAACTGATATGGTAATTTCAATTTACTAAGAAAAGAAATCAAATTATTTGGAATAATATAACTCATTTCCTATATGAATATTTTTTTTAATCTGGGAAAATGTGGAGTTAACTTCATAAATTATGAGTGATATTAAAGCACTAATTTTATTAGTTGTGATATTAACTCATCTATACACTTTTAATATTTTAAGAAAGTATAATATTTATGAGCAAGTACATGTTAAAACTATCCAACAGATTTTTATTTGAAAACATTAATGATGGATTTTAGTTGATATTTGAAAGTTTACAGTGATGTATCAAAGAGTATTAAAATATATAAGATAATGTAAGACTCACCATATCTATAAACAATATACTAGCTCTGCAACTTTAATTCAACCACTTAGGAATTCTATTTAATAATCATAATGTGAAAGTAGAATCTTAAGTCTATAAGGGCAAATCAAAATATTTAAGGTGAATTACTCAAGTTAATAGTATTAAAATACAATATTATACATTATATGAATTCCATCAGTTTGTATCTTTAAAAATTAAATGTTAAGGGACTGAGGAAATGGTTGCAGAGACATGGAGACCTGAGTTTTAGGCCCCTAGAACCCATGTAAAAGCCAGGTATGGCAGTGTGCATCTGTAATTACATCTAGCATTGGGGAAGTAGAGATGGGGACCTTAGGGCTTGGTGTCAAACTAGTGTAGCTGAATTGGTGAGCTTCAGATTGAAGGATTCAGTAAGAGACCCTATCTCCCAAATAAGATAAGCTTATTAGGAAGACACTGAATGTCAACCTCAGGCTTCCACATTCTTTAACATACACATGCATGTACTCCTGTACACACACATGAACCGCATGTGTACAAACATGCTTACACACATACACACACACCATGCACACATTAAAATAACTTAAGTTTCTAAAAGGAAAGACATTTTTGTTTGTACAAATATTGAGGTATAGGCTGGGCCTGTTATAAGAACTGGCTGAGTCCCCTGAAGAAAAGCACAGAATGACACCTGAGTTTTGGCCATTGGAATACAGATTAGATGGAAAGGCAGTCTATTTAAAATGATCCAATATCGCTTCAAAATAAATTATATCAAACGTATGTTAGTATTTATTAGCCATACTTCAGATGGAATTACATTTCTGAAAACAAATAGAAATAACAACAATCTGGGTAATTTTTCTACCCTGTGCCATTTCTTTAACCTTCTCATTTAAAGACTCAAAAAGCAAAATTACATACACATTGAAGGGGAGGTATTAGGGTGAGAATAGTCACTAAATAACACACCCTTGCAAAAGTAGCTATTGCCATACTGTCACTCTCAAAGAGTCCTCATCTTATACCTCATCCAATATAGACACTGAGCCTCATTTTCATCCAGACAAGGATATGTCATCTGAATTGCCCATCCTCCCTGAAGCATTGAACTGACACTTGGTTGACCTTACTTTTCCAAAGACATACTAATTCTGTTGTCATTGTTTTTGCTGTGGTTCCTCTAATGTGGAATCCCTTTCCCTGGATTTGTCTACTGTGATTTCACTGAGCTCTTATGTCCTGTATGAAAACATTCCTCATTCCTAATCTCTTATGTAATTCTTCCTTCTCCATGATATTGTATAACATTTTTTATGTATTAGCCATTTGGCTTAGCAATACTGTGCACTGCACAAATACTGTACTACCAGCATATAGGATGTGGTGGTATAATCTTTACCAAGGATAATTATTAATTAATGCTTTTAATTCTTTTGTTCACAACTATACCAACATACACATGCATGCCATACATGTGCACACTGAAACTTGCTCTTCAGCACATTAGTGAATAGCAAAATGAAAGGAAAACAGCTGAAGTTGATTTTTGTCTTTAAAGGACACACAGTTCAAATTTTTGCATAAGCCATGGGCTTGTCAGCAAAATTCTTCTATAACAACTTTCCCCATTGCATAGAGAAAAGGTACAAACAACAGCATAAACCAGTTTTTTTTTTTTTTTTTATTTCTGGGATTAGAGAGGAGAATCAAAGAAGTGCAGAAGAGAAGAATCCCACTTCAATTTTTGTTATATGTTTATACATATGGCTCCTTTAGCATGAAACTTGACTCTGAATATATAATTTAAATGTCTATATTTTTTAAAGGGATTATATAACTGGGGTATGATACAATCTCTTTGTGAATAAACTATATACATTTAGATAATTAATTTTATGACTGAAAACACCCAACAGGTGAATCACATGCAGGTTTAGTCACTGCTTATTATTATTGTCACTGCTTATGTTTTACCCACTTTCAATTATTATCTTACTATACACATGTATTTAACCATTGCACCCACATGTGAAATATTGGCACTTTTATAACCTAGGAATTAAAACACCATCCTACCAAACCAAACATGTGGTTATTGCCCTTACTTTTTTTTTTTTTTTTTTTTTTGAGGTAGGGTCTCTCTCTTTCCCAGGCTGACCTGGAATTCACTATGTAGTCTCAGGCTGGCTTCAGACTCATGTCAATCCTCCTACCTCTGCCTCCTGAGTGCTGGGATTAAAGGCATGTGCCACCACAACCGGCTACTTTTTTTTTTTTTTTTTTTTTTTTTTTTTTTGAGGTAGGATCTCAATCTATCCCAGGTTGACCTGGAATTCACTATGTAGTTTCAGGCTGACCTTGAACTCATGACAATCCTCCTACCTCTGCCTCCCAAGTGCTGGGATTAAAGGCATGTGCCACCATACCTGGCTACCATTATCTTTTAACACATACAGCAAACTAAACTTTCATGGATCTAAAATGTCATAATGGTTAGAAGATAGCTTTAAAGTTATTCTTAGCCAGACAGAGTGACAAATGTCTATACACATCATATTAGGGAGGTGGATATATAAGGCTCATGAGTTAGAGACCAGCCTGAGTGACATAGTGAGATCCTGTTTCAGTGTTTCCCTAAGGGTCTTTCTTTGTCATTGCATAATTGTTGCTGCATAATTGCCACAACAAATAAGATACCAAAAATTTTGAACATTGAGTTATTAAGAATTTATGTAAATCATTACTGGTAAAAATATATTATTTAAATTTTATAAAATAATACTTTATGTTCATAATTATGAAATTTATTCTAATTCAAAAAAATTCATACATATAAAGGTATGCATAGAGACATATGCCTATAGTCCCTATACCTGGAAACTTGGTTGTAAGCTTAAGACCAGCCTGAATTATATAATGAAACCCTTTCTCAAAAAAATACTACCACAACAAAATCATATATATGATATTAATATCACATCTAGGCTTATGTGTATACATTTTTCATCAAGGTATCTTATGATCATATCCTTAGAATATATCTACTTGTAGATATTCTTTTTAATTTGTTAAGAAGATTAAAAAATGTAACTTATTTTAAGTCTTGTCATGACCCTGTTAATTCTTTAGAAACATTTAATGCTCTTGTATTCTCAGGCTCAAGAACACTGGCCTCCAATGAATGAAGCACTAATAAATATTTGCCAAGCTGAATCAGCAGAAGTCACAGCCAGAATAGGGAGTCTAACTCAATCCTGCTATCATCACACCATTTTTCTACTGTATCAGATGTCATCATTTTCTCTTAACTTTGAGGCACATATCCAAGTAATGTTCTTTAAGATTAATAATCACTATAGCTCATTTATTGCCCTTCAGCATGGAGCTGAAGTGGCACCTTTTGTTAAACTTATTTCAGCTTAACTCAACTCTATTGTCTGCAATTCAAAGCCCATACAGTAAGGGCACAAAATATGACAATGACTGATACATCTTTGTCCTCAAGAAAATCATAGCCAATAAAGGGGAAAGATATTGTAAAGGCAACATAAGTCATTAAGTACTATGATCAAAATGTGCACAGTGTGTGCTATGAACAAGTAAAAAGTATCCAGAGTGATGCTAAGAGTATCAACTGAGTAATAATAGCAAGGCAATCAAACCAGGATGGAGTATAAGGCAACAACAAAATCACTCCATGGCTCAAAGCAACAGACTTTTACTTGCCCAAGCTACATGACTTACACGAGGCAGTTTTGCATTCCTTTCATTGCTTTAACTCCAAGATCTAAGATCATGGGCCAGCTGCTACCTTGAATAATGCTGGTTACCAAGGTAGAAAGAATTAGAAAGTTTCATATCAACCATTCAATTTCCCTTCTATTCATGAGTCATTGACTAGAAATAGTCACATGGGCAGACTTTAGCACAAGAGAGCCAAAAAGTGAAATCCTGTCAAGTTTATTGAAAGCCAAGTACTGTTTGACCAACTTGCTGACAAATAGCATGGAATAAAATAAGAATCAGCACATTCTCAGTGGAGTTTAATATACTGAACACTGGTTCTAATGATGTATCTGATGTTTATAATAGAGATATTGCTAAAATAAAACTCTTATTTTAGCCTTAAAAGTATATCCTCTTATTGTAATATAACAAAAATAGAAAAAAAATACATAATCTTTTAATGAAGAACTCTATGTAGCAGGATTTTGGGGAGTCAGGGATGCCTACTCAGTTTCCTTGCCGGAACCACTTTATCTACAGTGCCAGCTTCTCTAGGCTGAAAGTCCTTTTTACTCACTGCTCTGAAGAACTCCATTTGGGTTTGTATTCCATAGCAGCTATAAAGTTGTAGTGTAGCCCAGTTATTATTTGGAGCTGCCAATTCTTACAGCATGGAAGTTATAGCCCATAATTAGATGATCTCCAAGGAAAAGAGTCACCGAAGTTTGCAGAGCAGCACAACAGCTCCTACAACGGTAATGGAAACTGTGCAAGAGAAAGGGTTGTAATGATGGCAGTGTGGAGAGCACATGTCTTCCTTTGATGGATGCTGCTGGAGGAAAACACTTGATGAATTTTTGTTGATAATGATCTGAGGCAGGGAGCCTGTGGAGTTTTTATATGACTCAGGCTCTTGCAACTGTGGAATCTGTATCCTGAAGAATAATAAATGTGAGACAGTTTTATAGAATGGCAATGCTGTCTGACACACTGTAGATCTAACTGTGTTTGAGTTTTCTTTATTTTATTTTTCAAAAGCTAATAAATTGCTTGATTTCACAAAATTTTTCTGGACCACCAAGGAATAAAACTCATATACAAAACATAACAGAAAGTTATATAGAATAGATATGTTTATGGTAATGATGGTTCAATGCATGGAAATCAGCAAAGATCCTGTTGAATATATTTTCTTGCTATTATTTCATTTAATAATCTATTCTTCTAGGCTCTCAGGGGAATAAATCAGTCTATTTATTGCCCCAATAATTTTTCATGACTTTTTAAATCTTACCATTTGTTTCCAACAAGAAAAGAGTCCGCTGGACTCTTAAGGATATATGGCCTGTGATTGCTGATTTTAACTCACTGCAATACATACATACACAAGACTCTGACAGCTCCAAACCTCTGCAGTCTCCAGCATGTTGATTTTGTTACTCTATATATTTAATTTTCTTTTAAAAACGTATCGTATTTCTGTGAACATTCATTTGCTTTTCAAATTATGGCTGCCTAGCTAAGGCTTGTGTACCAGGTGCCATGTAAAAGCATGTTAAAAGTAGATAAAAGCAATTTATCCTGCCCTCTAATTAGAGATGTCTCATCTTTACCACCGACAATAGCAGTATGCAGCTGTGGCAGTGGAGAGATAATAGGAGTTGGAACAGGGAGCAGGGAGACATTAAAGATTTGCTGGTTGGTGCAGAGTGTCACCTCTCCATTGCTCAGCCTGGGTGGGCTTTAGACTGAACAAAGATTTCAGTATTTCCTCTTTCTTGCCTGTTCATTTATTTAATATAAATAACATAGCTTTTTTATTTTATGTTTGCAAAAGGGAATATGTTGTGTGGGAGAACAAGTTATAGATGGGGATTTCTTAATGACTCACCATATGGAATATCTTGCTACCGAATTCTTTAGCTCACCTACCATTTAACACCTGTTGGCTGCATATCACTGTACCTAATTTAATATGGTTTCAAAGACAAGGAGAAAAGGTACTACTTCAAATTTGTCATTTAAATAGGTGATTATCATAATGATGTCTGATATGTTGCACTCATTTGTAATGTGCAGAGGAAAGCTAAACTACAAAGTGGTCATCTTGGAGTATAAATTTCCTGAATAAGCTCTTTAAAATGAGTAAATGCTATGAAAATGTTGAGTCAAATGATCAATTTGAGTCAGGGACAGAGAAGAAAAGAGCATTCCAGGAAAAATACCACAAGTAGAAGTAATAAGAAGTTGAAATACACAAGAACTGTTGAGAGAGACATGTTTTCTTGGAGTTGGAAGGGCCATGGGCAATGGACCATAAAATGTTATAGCAGACCCAAGCATTATGGGAAACTTAATTTTAGGTCACCTGAAGCAATGTGATTTAAATTGCATTTGAGAGAAAATATACTGGTAAATATCTTAAAAGTGAAAATATATTGAAATTAAATATATAGAAAGCAAACTTGTGTCAATTTTTCAGAGCTGATTGGTAATTTGTATGAGAAACTATTTTATAAAAGAACAAGATACCAAAAATGTAGTGATTAGGTCTGAGCTGATGCTCCTTGTATAAATGGAGAGGGAAAACATTTTTAAAAGGCTCAACTTAAGATATGTGTTAGTGAATTAACAGATCAGGCAATAAGACTTGATCAAGTTGGAAGAATAAATGTGTAAGCATAATTTTGTCAGACAAAAAACAGTGAGAATAAGGGCTGGAGAGATAGCTCACTGGGGAAAGTGCTTGTTGTGCAAGCATGAGAATCAGAGTTTCGGTCCCCAGCACCCATGTCAATGCCAAGTGGGCATGATGAGCCAAGTATAATCCCAGAGCTCCAGAGATGGAGGTGTGGGATCCTGGGGCAAGCTGGCTAACTCTACTGGCCAAATCAGTGAGCCATGATTTCAAGTGAGAGAACCCATCTGTAAGTAAAATGGAGAGTGATGGAGAAAGACGTTCAATGTCAACTTATGGCCTTCCCACACACTGTGAACACATGTATATTCACACCCACATAAACCTGTGTGCCTCCATCTGCACTAACCCATATATACAAAAGCATACCACACATATTGACAGATGAATAATAGTGGCAATAATGAAATAAATACAATATATGTTTATGTGAGAAACATGTCGAGTGGAAATGCAGTATTGAAAAGGCATGTGGCAATCAAGACTGAGTATGTAGATTTGAGAACTATTTGCTTATTTCTGAAGAGCACAGCAAGTGGACAAGTCCTTCATGAATAAGACAGGAAGTACTCCATTAAAGAATAGATTGCAGGAAGTATGAGGAAATGCAGGATGGTGAAAATTAAGGACTTGAAGTTAAATATGGAATGACCCCAGGGCTGATTTTGGAAGATTCACATTAGAAGAGAACTTCAAGAAGAAAACTTTTATAAAGACACACAAGGAGAAATAATTTTTCTAGAAGTAGAGTGTTTGGTGCATGCCTTCAGCCTAGTGGTAGCAGAGGAAGGAAAGTAAAGAAGATTAAGGAAAAGTGGGGTGGTGGGAACTGGCAGCAGAATGCTCATTCGCTGAGTACAAGGAGAAAGTAGGCTGATAGCAGCAGCGAGTGTTAGCGTTACCAAGTTAGCAATTTAAATAAACCTTAGGAAATATGAACATTTACATTTTTCACAGGAATTAACTGTGTGGATGAAATGCTAGAGGGTGGAATAAAATGAGATGACAGTGAAATATAGACGTGTATATATTTCATGTATATGCTTCTATAACCTTGGGAAATGCACATCTACTTGGAGGTGGGGAAATTTGATAGTCCAAAGATGGCATCAAAATTAGCTTGGAAAGATAATTTTATTTTGTTTCTCAAAATAACATATGGGTCTATATTGGTTCTGCTTCCCAGAGAACATTGCTAAGATGCAATGTGAGCTCTACAAAAAGAGCTATGCAGCTTTGCATAAGAATTTGAATTTGTGGAGGCAGTCAAGAGAAAGAGAGGGGAAAGACCATAAATGGAGAGAGGCTAGACTCTAGGAGTCAGGAAGCCCCACAGTGACAGTTGTGCATGAGGCAAAAAGTTCTGGGGCATTTCCACTGACCACAGTGGCAACACAAACATGCAACATTCACCAGAAAAATACTTGAAATGTATGTAACACTTAAATAAAACCTCCTAATTTTCTGAAAGTAGAACTTCACAACTTTCTCCTTTTCTTTATGGGATGTTAAAGCAATGAAGGAAAAGGCCTTTTACAACTGGGTCACATGGGGAAAGACACACAACAGCTAAAAACTGCGAGAGACAAAGATAAAGGAAAGATTTAGAAGAAATACAGATTAGTCTCCAGGCAAATGTCAGTCTGACCAATTCCCTGTTTCCAAAATCCCTAGAGATATTGGAAGAAAGACAGTGAGATGAATTTTCACCTATACCCTGAAGGGCAAAGCAACTCCAAACACTGAATGCCTGATAGCAACCAGAGGCTAGTATTTGGACAATATATTGGTCACTGACAAATGTAACAACATACTATTTGTTGGATATTAATGGGTTTGTTAATATCACAACACTAAGAAGTTTTCATATAGATTTAACATTGATCTTAAATATACATCATGGCTAAATTGCAAATTTCCTAGAAAAATGCATATCTGAAACAAATGTTGATTTTATATACTATCATCAAAGTGTTGATTTGTATCCTATGGTCATAAAGATAGTCAAAAATAATTTACTGAGTATCCACTGCCAACTCATCAGAGAGATATTTTAATTAGATAAAGTTTTGTTAATAGTCAATAAGAATTTACAACTGTTTCGTGTAATGAGACATATATATGTATCACTCTTTGACGGGAAAAAGTCAAAATTCAAATGATTCAATGGTATACATATAAAATATATGTTGCTGTAGGCAAATATATTCCATATTAGATATATTTGCATTAGATATCACCCATGATCAAGGAATTTTTACACAATAGAATTAGTAAGAGCAATTGTGTTGGGTATTGTTCCATTGAAAGTTATTTTGGGCTCCTTTTTAAGGATAAGAATACCTCTATTTTGGCTCTTATTCAGAATTCTGCTCACTTTTAGAAAAGTAAGCCTCTTTGAAAATGGCCACATATAACTCACTAAATTTCCTAGGGCTTGATTGCTCTCACTTTCACTAACAAGTAAGATATAATCACATATTTTATCATAGCTTCTCAATGTAAGAAAACATATTTAGTTTTCTCTCTTTTATCTTCTGAGTTTCATTTGCACTACTCAGTGTGACAAAAGCAGCTATTTTTCTCCCCCTTTAACCTAAACCATATAAATGCTTTTAGGTCCAAATCATTTCCTTCCAGAAAAAAACCTTTCATTGAATGATTTACTGCATCATAGCTACAGTACCAGAGCAACCCCACAAGACAAATGTTTCTTCCAGGAACTTCATAATGAGAGGCAATTTTAATCTACATCTTTTTTGCAGCCATTATATAAAACAGAAATGAAGGTAGTGACCTATTGAATTCAACCTGGCCAATTAACAACCCTACATATTCATAAACTTTGAAATATTTTATTTTTTATATTGTATATGAACCAACATTATTATTGCATGAGCATTAAAAGTACATTTTAATCTTGACCCTCAATGGGAGTATACAGTTATGATGTAAGCCACTCAAATGGATTTGTTTTCAGCAGAAATCCCTTTGTCTAATCTAGTGATTATTACTTTTAGCTTGGCAGTACCTTTGATGGTCATAGAACCAAATGAATGGAAACAAAAATAAATAAGGACAATTAACTAAAGTTAAAAAAATCAAATCCACTTGCAGTTGTGGATAAAAGGATGGCATTAGAGACATCAGACCATGGAGTCCTGAAATCTAGCCTTGTGTAAACTGTTGGGGTTGAGTACTGAGACAATGAGCCAAAGAAAAAACATTCAGTACTAACAGACATGTCGAGATGAGAAAAATATGTCTCAAAACACTAGAAGTTATCAACATTGTAAGGTAGATATTGAAAATTAAGGAACCTTTGCCACCTTCAGAGCATAACACAGAAATGTAGGAACCAGTCACATGACCAACATATGAAAGCAAGGCAAAAATAGAACAAAGGAAACCCCAATATGAGGAAATACGAGGAGATAAGCAAATGGTCATTGTATTTAAGCTTCCCCCTCTTCCATAGTCTCCTTTTAATTTCCATGATCCCTGCATGCACGTGCACACACACAAATTTAAATATAGATTATGTGTATGAGAGAAAATATGTAGTATTCATATTTGTCTCTTTATGATTGATTTATTTTGTTTAACATAACGGTTTCCATTTTCTTGCAAATGTCATGATTTAATTTTTTTTTTTTTCGAGGTAGGGTCTCACTCTAGCTCAAGCTGACCTGGAATTCACTCTGTGGCCTCAGGGTGGCCTTGACCTCACAGAGATCCTCCTACCTCTGCCTCCCGAGTGCTGGGATTAAAGGTGTGCATCACCATGCCTAGCTTTCATTTTTATTTATGGATGAATAAACCTCCATTGTATATATGTACCACAATTTCTTTACCCATTTATACATTGATGGACATCTAGACCAATCATATTTAGTAACTATTATAAATAATGAAGCAAAAACATGAATGTACAAGCATCTCTGTCATATATTAGGTATATATGTAGGACTGGTACCACTGGATCATATAGTAGGTGTTTTTTTTCTTGAATTCTGAAAAATTCACATACTGATTTTAATGGTAGCATTATTGGGCTGGAGAGATGGCTTAGCAGTTAAGGCACATGCCTATGAAGCCTAAAGACCCCGGTTTGATTCTCCAGGTCCTACGTAAGCCAGATGCACAAGGGGGCACACATCTGGAGATCATTTGCAGTGGCTAGAGGCCCTGGCACACCCATTCTCACTATCCCTCTCTTTCTCTTTCCCCTCTGTCTGTCTCTAAATGAATAAAATAAAATCTTTAAAAAAAAAAAGGTGACATTATTTCACATTCCTACCAGCAATGCATAAGGGTTCTTCTTCCCCCACAGTTTTACTAGCATTTGCTTGTTTCCTGGACAATAGCCATTCTGACTGGGTTAAAATGCTATATCAAAGTAGTTTTAATTCAAATGTCCCCAATGGCTAAGAATATTGAATGCTTTTTGAATACTTATTGGTCATCTGTAGATCCTCCTTCAAGAATAGTGTATTCCATTCCTAAGTCCATTTATTGACTGGAAATAGATCTTAAGGAAGTAGGCAGAGAGGATATATGGAGAGAATAATGGAATATATGTTTCAGAAAGAAGAAAGAACGACAAATTTATAGGGAGGAAGATGAGCAGGAGAGGGTCCAGAAAGGAAGATGAATAAGGACAACTTATATGTATGAAAATCAGACCTATTTCTGCATGTGCCAGCTTAAAAAATCAAAGAAACTCCTGGTGTGTGTATACCCCCACACACATATGAGTGACTTTAGAGAACAGTAACCTGTAACTTCAAGAAACATAGCCTGATACGAGTTTCATGACATTTGAAGAAAATCTGTTTCCATTACTGAAAATTATTGTAAATGAAGCAAACAAGTTATAGCACTAGGTTATACCACACTTGGTCAAACTGGAGCTGTATTCCCTGAAGAGAGTTCTACAGGGAATGGTTTACATCTCAACCCATAGTGTGTGACACCTAGAATTCCCACCAGCCCCTTTGCCTTAGGCACTGTACAGCAGAAGGCCTTTGGGGAGTAATACATGAATATATAACACCAATTTTCATGTCTACTGGGAATGTTGAAATGCAAGTTTACTAACTGTCACACTGCATTAGGGAAAAGAATCCAGATTTTGGACCAGGACAGAACTTTCTTTCTCTGCTAGTTGACGTGTCACCTTGTTCCAAATATTCTGCCAATGTGAGATACAATGGTAATGTGGAAAACATCTGGAACATACTTTGCAAGCGTCTGATTCCTGCAGTCATCCAAGGCAGGACATTTCCATTTGCTTTCTTAAAAATTCAAAAGAAAATTTTGGGATAAGTTTTAATAGTGTGGATCAGACAGGCATCTCACAGCAACACCAAACATTTCCTTTTCTTCAAGAAAATATCCACATATTGAACAGGAAACATCTATGTCTCATTTTGATAAATAAATTGAGCTTTTCCTGTCCCCTGCTATCTTATTGTCTTTTGCCTGCTTTTAAACAAAGCACTCACATATCAGAGATGGTGCCTCAAATTCAGTATGTCCAAAGTAATACAATCTTTAACAACAAAAGCACTCTTCCTTATGAATTCTTTACAACCATGAATGGCACCGATAGTCTTCCAGTTCAGTGTGACATCAAATCAGTGGTTATTCTGTGTATGGCAGTGGATAGGAAAGGTCCCATGATCATCTGGAACTGTTGTGTTGTCATCAATCATGAAAAGTATGAATCAAACTTAGGGGCTAAGGATCAAATCATCCACAATGCTGGGAACAGTCTTTCACAAGGTAAAACTGGAACCCTAGAATGTTATTGGTGGTCTTATTGTGAAATTTGCATAGAGACCCTGCCTTCAAATGCTTTATGCCCATCTTCTGTTTTGATTGCTTGTTTCCACTGTATTGGTCCAGGCTCTGTTACCTGGAATGCTATTGTTGAAAAGAAATCAGAAATGAACTGGATTAGAAAAATAAGGTCAGAACAGTAATTAGCCAGTTCAAATTACATAGCTACTTAGTTATAAAACTTGACCTCAGATCTGACTGACCTCTAGCACTTGCTTGTGTTATAATCTCATTCAGTTGTTCTCAACAAGACAATGATGTCCAAAACTTCTTAAAGAACCACTCCTAGAAGATCATCTTCCAGCCAGTAACAGTCCTAAGTGCTTCCATGCTGCAGATTAAGTACTCACTCCTCAGTCTGGCATCCTGGATCGCTGTGTTCTGTGCCAACCAAGCCTTTTATTGGTATTTCACCCTATTCTCCTTCTGCCTTTTTTGAATGACAAACTGTCCCCCTGGCTTACTCCCAAGCACATATTGGGCATTTATATCTTCCTTCAAGCTGCTCCATTTGCCTAAAATATTCTCCACATTCCCTCACTGTCAAGTTCCTAATGATATTCAAATGTCTCCTTCCCCAAAAGACTTTAAAATAAGTTTCATCAACCTATCTTGTTTCTCTCTTTAACACCTTTAATACTTTATAGCTATTGCTGGAATCACTATGATCTGCTATGCGTTATAGCTATTTGAACATTTTGCTATATTTGAGGGCAGAGACCAGCTCATATACATGACCTCAGCCATACCATACTGCACAAAGGTAAGGAACACAGTGAAAGTCTGTAGATTCCGTACATAAAAGCCTCAGAACTAAGTTGTGAGAAAATACCAGAGAAAAGACAAAGGATTCCAGCCCTAACAGTTCACCTGAGCAAAGCTTTAAAGCCTTTATTCTTTTCACTTCAAGGCTCCTGATAGCATTACAAATGAAATTCTTTGGAAATGTGTTCAGTCGTTAAGAACACAGAAAGGAATGACATCATGCCTGATCTTTCTGTTGACCTCATAGAAAGTTTCATTTATCTTTGTCATCTAGCCTATGCTGTCAGCAGTAAAGATGGAAGCTTCATTAATACAAATCAGAGCAGGTTTTCTTCCTTGCACATGAAAACTCCTAGAGTCTCCTCCTGACAATTGCCTTGCACCTAACTGCCACAAAAAACAATCATCCTGGGCTGGAGAGATGGATTAGCGGTTAAGGTGCCTGCCTGCTAAGCCTAAGAACGTTGGTTCCAATCTCCAGCAGTTCCAATCTCCAGGTCCCATGTTTAGCCAAATGCAAAGTGATGCAAGGGGGCACACACATCTGGATTTCGTTCACAGCAGCTGAGAGACTGCTGGCTCACCCATCTCTATCTGTCTTCCTCTCCCTCTCTATCTGTTTCTCTCTGTGTCTCTCTCCAAAAATAATAAATAAAATAAAATTAAATTAAAATTAAAAAAAAAACACAATCATCCTAAATGGATATTGCCATTTGAATTTGGTTCACAACCCTAATTATGGAGGCACACATCTTTATAAAATTATTCTGACTGTTCACTGTTGTATGGTCTAAAATTCAGATAAAAAACTAAGAAGGTGGAATTGAGAAGTAGAATCTAGCTAACCTCTTGGTATATGTAAGTATGTAATTCTTGTGGGGGGGGTTATGTAAAGAATATATATGTTAGGATGCAGAGATTGCTCAGTGGTTAAGCCCTTGCCTGTGAAGCCTAAGGACCCCGGTTAGAGGCTCCATTCCCCAGGACCCATGTAAGCCAGATGCACAAGTTGGCACATACATCTGGAGTTTGTTTTCAGTGGCTAGAGGCCCTGGTGTGCCCATTCTCTCTCTGCCTGTCTGTTGCTAACAAATAAATAAAAATAAACAAAATTAATTTTAAAAAGAATCAATATGTTATTATCTTACACATTACCTATGAGCTTTCTTAATGTTTCTATATTATGAAAGTATTATATGATTAAAATATATGACAGGAAGTTTTGAGTATGAGAAGAACAAAGAAACAAAAACGTATGCAAAAGGCCTATAGTACAATTTAGAAGAATGGAATATCAGCCTGTAAATCATGGCGCTCCTTCAGAAAGCAGTCTTTTTATGTTAATCTTTAAATTATGAAAATGCCCTGGGAGTCAAATACCTGTGTTATGCTTGTAAGTTTATCAAGTTATAGAATTTTGTACAGTGGTGAAACTTCTGGTACTACTGGAATTGAAATTATCTCATTTTTTACAGTTGATTGGATTTCATTTTTAGGCTAGATATGATTTTTATGGGGCTGTTTTGTCTGAAATTTAGAATAAGAGAACTGTTTTTTTCAGAGCTGAATAGATATGATAATAAGTAATCATTATACTATATGTAATTTAATATTTTACTCCAAAAATTATACATTTACTTTAAAATGTTCTTGCACAAAATCCTAGAGCTGAATACTTTTGATTTGTAATTCATAACACCTTCTCCTACATAGTTTTCTATCTAAAATTTGGAAATACAAGCAATTATATAAGCAAAAATATGCCATTTTATATATGATGTTATAAGTTATCATATTTCACTACACTACATACCTTACATTTAAATAGAGTTCAATAGTAAATAAGTGATGAAAAAATATTCTACAATGCATGAAAATTCCTCTTTGTGCAAAAAGGGCATGCTACTTTTCTGCTGGATGCTCCATTGAGTCCTGTTTACTGTAACCAGGAGAGGAAATTTCCAAACAAACCCTGGTGTTTACAGCACTTGGAGAGGCATGTGGCCTGCCATTCCAGTCTCTAACAAGCATGTGCCCCACCTGCTTTTTGGCTTTGGCTTAATAAGTCAGTTGGGCCACAGCACAAGTGTGAGAACATGAGAATGTAAGATGCCATAGGCCAGGTGATATGCCTGTGCTGAAAAGCTGGTACATGGCAGGGTATCACTGTGTACATAGAAAGGCCACATGCCACACCAAAATGTAGCAGCCACTTCTCCCAAATTAGATGAATAATTTTCTTTCCATTATGTTCTCAAAAACATGTTGTAAAACAATGAGCATTGAGGCTAGACTACAAAAGTTCAGGGTTTCAAATGAATGACAAGTGAATATTCATATTTGTTTCTGCATTGATTGACAAGTAAAATACTTTTTTATAAAGCATGCTTATGCATAATTTGAGAAATACATTGTCTTAGGAGACAGAACTCACTTTCGTAGGCATAAGTCTTCTGAAGTGGTCAAATGCTGAAGAGTAGCAACAATCTCCCCCCACCCCCATAGAGGTTGCTAGAAGAGATGTCCCAGGATCTCATAGAAATTCTTGTTTTTTTCTGAGTTTCATACTACAGTGTCCTATCACCAGCTCATGCAGCTAACACTAGTGAAGCTGAATTCATTTCCAATGTTGTCAAGAAAGGATAAGGAAAAATATGATTACACTTCAAAACTTCTGTTGGGTCGGGCATGGGTTAGAGAATTCATAAATGTGCAATGACAGGTAAACCAAAGTATTTCCTAAGTTCTTGCTCTAGTGTTGAGTAAGTGGGTAAACATAAAAGCTGAATAAAATTTTCCTGACTTGTTTGCTTTTCTTGACAATGAAAGGCTCAAACTAAGACCAAAGGGCTTCTGAAATTAGAAAGGAGGATTTCTGTGTTGATGAAGAAACTCTGCAAGAATGTTAAGGGCTTTATCTATGCTATCTAAATTATAAACATGAAATTAAGTGTGGAATTTCTGACTAAAAGCAATTTTAAGCATATTACATATTCAAAGTTTAGTTTTTTATTATTTTGACATTTTATTCATGTATTTCAGGTAGAGAGAGAGAAAGAGAGAGAAAGTGAGGTAGAGAGAGAGAGACAGAGAAAATGGGCATGCCAGGGCCTCTAGCCACTGCAAACGAACTCCAAATGCATGCACCACCGTGTGCATCTGGCTTATATGAGACTGGAGAATCAAACCTGGGTCCTTAGGCTTCTCAGGCATGAGCCTTAACAGCTAAGCCATCTCTTCAGCCCCAAAGAACCCAAGTTTGATTCCCTAGTATCTATTAAAGCCAGATGCACAAGGTGGTACATGCATCTGGAGTTCATTTGCAGTGGCTAGAAGCTCTGGCACGCCCATTCTCTCTCTATCTTTCTCTGTCTCTAATACATAAATAAAAATAAATCTTTAAAAAATAAAAATATAAATAATAAAAAAACTTGGGTCCTTTGGCTTTGCAGGCAAGTGTGTTGACCTCTAAGCAAATCTCTCCAGCACCTAGTTTTATTTTATTTCCTTTTTTTTGTCAGTTTACATGATCTGACCTTTTAAGCAACAAAATCAATGTATTTATATATTTTTTGTATCCTCTTAGATAAGTTAAACAAAATGGTAGACAAGAATGGAAGGAAATATGTAGCAAGCCAGCAGTACCTAATTCTGCTTGTAATTTAGATTTATATACAACAGACTTTGGCTTTGACAAATGCTCCAAACATTTCTTAAAATACTTCTCCAGAGTTCAGTGTGAGGTTGAGGGTCTCAGTAAGTCCCTGCTCTGGTTTGAGGATGTATTCATGATGCCAAGAATAATTCACTTTCACGAGGAATGTAGCACCTTTTGGGGGTGGTGGGGTTGAGGTAGGGTCTCACTGTAGCCAAGGCTGACCTGGAATTCACTATGTAGCACTTTCTTAATCTCTATGAGTAAGATACCAGTCTTAAGTGACTATAATCATGATGTTCTGTTTCCTAATAAAGGTATTAGAAGAAATTTATTTATTCCTTTCTGTTTGCTAAGTAAATTATTGCTTGTAAAAGGTTATGTTTCTCCAGAGAGCATTAGTAATAAAGCTCCAGTTCTTTACACCCAAAGTGTGGGTGATTTCCAGCATTATGTAAGCTTGGAGTTTTAACATTAATGCCATCTCTTTGAAATAGTCTGTGCAATAAAGATCTGGAGCTCACACAACCACCTCTTGATGAATGCATGGGCTGAGAAGATGGTGAGGAGAGTGCTGGCACCCCCTGGGGCAGCCTTCTCTTAAAACTCAGCTGGCAGCAATTAGTAGGGTATGGGTTGATGAGTAGAGACAAAAATATTTTTAAAATTGAATCTTCCAGCAAAATATTCAGAAAGAACTTAGATACACCCTGCTTTAAAACAACTACTCACTGTACTATGTATATCTCAGTAGAGAATCTACAGGAGAAAAGGACTCTATCCTTGCTTCAAAACATTGAGTATTCATACTAACAGCAAGTTCTCTAATTTCTATAATTCAGCTCTAAAAGTAACAAACCAAATGAAAAATTCACAATAATAGAGAATGTTTTTTCTCTTACATTTACTTTTTCATTTCATTTTAAGATTCATGTTTCATTTTTCTATTCATATTTCTCCATGGCCTTGTATGTAATAATAGCCCTCTCTCCTGAATAAACATATACATCTTCACAGTTCTGATAATTATCAAGATGTTTATTCATTGTTTACTGACTTTCATATTTTTTGTCTTGTGCTTCTTTTATTGCTTAAAAAATTGTTCTTCTAGTTTATTATCTGAGACCCTGATATATATAGTGATGATAACATTAGGGAAGTATTATTAATTCAAAGGTGAAACATTTACTCCTTATTTCACACTTGCTTAAGGTAAAAATAACGTTTGTTTGTTTAGTGTTTGAGACATGGTCTCCTGTAACCCAGGTTGGCTTTGAATTTCTGACCTTCCTTCCTCTGCCTCCTATGTGCTCAGATTTCATGCACATACTACCAAGCCTGGCTGTTGAGAGTAATGCCATCAGCCGAGTCCAAGGTGTAGAGCTAAATGGCCATTTCAACTATGGTGTTCACACAGATTAAGTGGGGCAAGTATGGTAGCTTACTGCCATTAATAAACATTTTCAAGTTGTCCCTGTGGAATGATAACTTAGAAATATTGTATATAAGAGTAAACAGAGAACCAATTCACCCTAAGGCCAAGAACCATAACAATGACTTTATAAAAATATAGAAAAAAAAAGAATGGACTGTATTTAAATGACTAAAACTCAACTTGCTTTTTGCATGTAGTGTACTGTGTGTTTATATTTGCATATGTATGAGTTCATTCGTGTGTGTGTGTGTGTGTGTGTGTGTGTGTGTGTGTGTGTGTTCCATGCCAGGAGTTGAGGTCCAGTGCCTATAAAGTTGTTCTGCTACATTAAGCTATTTTATTTATTTGTTGGAGAAAGGGTCTCTTACTTAATCTGGGACTTACCTATTCAGCTAGACAGCTGGCCAGCAAGTCCTGGAGCCCCTCCTGTCTCTGCAGCTACCCCTTCCCCAGCTGGGATTATAGGCATATATCTTCATGCCTAGCATGATCTGACTCAGGTCTTCCCGCTTGAGTAGCAAGCACTTTACCCATTTCCCTAGCCCCTGAAACTCTACTGTTTTTTACAAAGGATATAATTACTCTAGTATAAGGAAGGATGATTGAAGCCATTTGAAAAACTGAAAAAAGATATATTCATGTTACAACTTAGGTAGTAATGTTAGGTAGAACTTTATTTCATTTTTCAAATATTTGAACATGGAAAAGAAATTGTAGGTGATAACATATCTGTCATATTAATGTTGATTTTATTATAATGTCTTCAGACAGAGGATTCATAATGGATTTAAAACAAAAAGTGGGACCTACCTGAAAATTAAATGTGTTTAACACTTAATTATGCATGCCATATCATAGGTAAGTACAATCATCCAGTGTCTTTTGTTCTGTCCTATGGGGAAAAAACCTTTTTTTTTCTTTTTCTTATGGATACACTTTAAATACATTTATTCTGACAAAAGTGCCAATGAAGATGACCCAAAGGATGAAATGTCAAAGACATAAGGTATGACAATATTTTGTTAAGGAAAAACCAAGAATTATCTGTGAAAAAAGGAAAAATGGGCCTTTTCTGTTTTGAGCTGCATGAAGTCAGCTCATGGGTTTCTGAAGAACTGAAAGTTGACAATTTCTTCACAACCCAGAGACTGTCCCCCATAAATATATTGAATTACACTATAAATGCTATGGATATCATTTGGATTACCATGAGAAAAAGAGAAAGAAAGAAATTTGTGAGGCTCATGACATTCAAAGAAGACAAACAAGAAAAAAAAAAAAAAATAAAAAAAAGATTGGTCTGAAGCCCAAGCTCTACCATAAACAGGGCCATGCTGAGAAAATACTTATGACAACTATCAAAATGCATGAAAAGAGAAACACCAAGCAAAAGAATGATGAAAAGACTCCACAGGGAGCAGTCCCTGCCTATCTCTGGACAGAGAAGGACAGTCCAGAGCAAAAAGTACTTTCCAACATGATTAAGCAAAAATGAAAAGAAAACATTTGAAAATGGGAAGTCCCTCTACTCAAAGTTTGTGTGCAGGGAGAAGCAGAAGTATTAAAAGTTATTTGAACAGGAAAAAAAAAAAGAAGGCATGGAAGAGGATGGTTACTAAAGTCTGCTTTGTTGGCATTGACTTATGAGAAAGCCTTCTAAATATGAAAGGTTCACTAGGCCAATGGGCTTATGCTCCAAGAAGATCCTGAGCTGAAAGCCACCTTTTGCCTGCCAATATTTGGTGTGTAAAAGAATCCCTCATCACCAATTATAGAACTTTAGGTGTAATTACCAAACATACAGTTATTGAAGTGTGTATAAGTGAGTTGGGCCTGGTGACACAAGCAGCAAGGTGCATAAATGACAGGTGCATAAATGCAGTCTTGCTGGTTTGACAGCATTTCACACACCTAACTCCTGACCATTATCGAAGACTACAAGCCAATCTGGAAAACTTCCATGACTATGATGTTCCTGAATTCTACTGAGCAGTCTTGGTATCTACAGTCATTAAGAGAAATGTTGCTGGGCGTGGTGGTGCACGCCTTTAATCCCAGCCCTGGGGAGGCAGAGATAAGAGGATCACCATGAGTTCAAGAGTGAGACCCTACTTCGAAAAACCAAAAAAAAAAAAAAAAAGAAGAGAGAGAGAGAAATGTTGATGGAATTATAAAAAACAAAAACAAAAAAAAAGGTAAAACTGGTGAAGTATGAAAATCAAAAATCTCTGGAATGTCATTAGTCCCTCAAAAATACTATTGGGCTGGAGAGATGGCTTAGCAGTTGAGGCATTTGCCTGCAAAGCCAAAGGATCCTGGTTTGATTTTCCAGGACCCACATAAGCCAGATGCACAAGGGGGCACATCCATATGGAGTTCATTTGCAGTGGCTGGAGGACCTGGCATGCCCATTCTCTCTTTCTCTCTCTCTCTCTCTCTCTCTCTCTCTCATAAATAAAATATATTTTAAAAACTCTTTAGGGCTGTACAGATGACTTAGTGATTAAGACGTTTGCCTGAGAAGCCTAGGGTAATCCTTAAATAATGAAGAAAGCCAAGAAAATGTATGTTATGTCTAAATAAAGTATGTTTTAAAAAATACTTTTATCCTGAATTTTACTGTTATGTTGTTTTTATTTTTGTTTTTTAAATTAAAAAAAAAAAAGTTTGTTACTGGCTGGAGAGAGGGCTTAGCAGTTAAGGCACATGCCTGCGAAGCCTAAGGACCCCAGTTTGATTCTCCAGGTCCCATGTAAGCCAGATGCACAAGGGGGCGCACGCATCTGGAGTTCATTTGCAGTGGCTAGAGGCCCTGGTACGCCCATTCTCACTCTCCTTCTCTCTTTCCCTCTTTCTGTCTCTAATAAATAAATAAATAAATAAATAAATAAATAAATAAAAAATAAAAATAAAATCTCATATATATATATTTTAAAAAAGTTTGTTACCTTATTTTCAAGGCAAAAAAGTAACACTAATCAAATATATTGCCAAATCTCTGTATTTCATTACAATACAACTCTTCCTCCTTCACAGGTCACCAGATGGATAAAGAAAAGTTTTCTCACATGAATATTCTCTTACTTTAACTGCTTGATTTACCAAGACACACATGAAAATTGGAAGAGAGTCTCCTTTTTGACCTGCAGTGAGGACCACACATATACTTTAGTGAACTGAAAACAGCTGTGTAGTCTTTGGCACAGGGAACATTTTTGAAAAATTACATCTGCCTAGTTAGCTTGAGTTTTGATATAATCACCTTAACATATTTACACATAAATAGAAAAATACCTCAAACTGGATAAATCATTTTGAAGAACTGAGACATTCTCTCTTGGAGTTCAATGCACTCTTTTTTCGTATTTATTTATTTATTTTATTACATTTTGCTAGTTATACAATTTAAATAAAACTTCAAATGACAATATTATAGCCATTACATTTGAAGGATTATACCACTTAACAAGAATTCTGAATATTAAGACATCTTGAGCTGGAGAGGTGGCTCAGCAGTTAAGGTGCTTGCTACAAAGCCTAAGGACCCAAGTTCTATTCCCCAGTACCCATGTAAAGTCAGATGCACAGAGTAGTGCATGTGTTTGGAGTTCATTTACAGCTGATAGAGGCCCTGGTGTGCTCATTCTCTCTGTTTCTTTGCCAAATGAAGTGGCCTATGCCTTTAATACCTGCACTCCAGAGCTAGAACTAGGAAGATCATTGTGAGTTCAAGGCCACCCTGAGACTACATAGTGAATTCCAGGTTGCCTGGGCTAGAGTGAGACTCTACCTCAAAATAAAAACAAAAACAAAACAAAACAAAAAACTAAAAATAAGAAAAGCTAATGCAGGTAATGCTAAGTTTCCTTCGATATGGAAGTTAGCAATCCTTCTTATTAAAGTGGTATATTTTTTTGAGAAAATAGAAGAACTATAGGGAGTCTTTCAAAAGTTTCTACATTTATAGTTTTTTCTTTAATTCTCTGCAATTGTCAGAATATGGTGACTTCTCATTTAAAAATATTGTATTCTTTTACTTGGTTGCATAAATGGCATGAGTAGGCACTAAATTTAAATTTAAATGCAATAGAATGAATTTATTACATCATAATTTTTATTTATTATTATTATTTTTGTAGTGCACTTGAGTGACAACTAGAGACATCTAGTGACTATGAACAAAATGGAATAGCTATAAAAATGTACACATGACATCACATATAAAACATTCTTTGTGACTGTAACCCTAAAGTGTAAGTACTAAATGGGTAGTCTTTGCAAATAGAGAAACACTGGAGTGACTTTTTTAAAGCTTTCATGCTTAACCTTTCTGTATCCACTAAGAGGAATAAAAAAGATTGAAGATATAAATTCCATACATGTATTTTTTCTTACATATCAGTTTTCTTGGAAATAAATCTAGAAGTATTTAAAAATCAGCCAGGCATGGATATTTGCTGTACAGACTTTCACCATGATGGAAAGTGAATGGAAAGGTTAAGTAGAAGACGTGCATCATTGCTGTAATTTGTAAACTGATGTGATAACCTCATGTTTAATATTTTATGGAGTGGAAGGTGAATGCTACAGGGAGAAATGTCACTTAGAGATAAGGGAAATCGTATGCTAAGAATGTGTATAAACGTGACTGAGAATGAACTTGAGTGTTTCTTATTAATTGATAGATCAGGGTAACATGATGATGAAATAATGGAGGTATCCTAGCAACCATATTTTCATAACAACTGTGGCCTGCAATACTGTGATGACTGCCAGGCACATTTTATTAATTTAGGCAGCCGAGCAAAGATAATTTCAATTAATAAAACCTCTCTACAAATAAAATATAATGTAGATGTCATCTTCCCTAGTCAGGATATTTATAAAAACTTTATACAAACAGTCTACCTAGATGAATAAAACATTTTAAGTTGAGAATATTTCAGTCTGAATAGTACTAAGACATTGTACTATTCACTTTGATATACAATCAGGAGAAAGAAAACCTACCAAACCCTGTCATTTATTATAAGCTGTGCTTTTGAAGCAAAATACCAACTGATCAAAATAGGTGTTTACTCATCACTGTTCCACTGTTTACTGTTTTAAAAAGCTTTGTTTAGTCTCATAACACCAAAACAAAACTCTGCCTTCACTCTGTTATTTTGCAAATGGGTTTATTTCTCTGATTTTTCAAATTTCATTTTATTATTTATTATTTATTTATTCCAGAGAAAGATAGACAGGGAGAGACACAGACAGAGTCTGAGTGACTATGGGTGCGCCAGGGGCTCCTGTGGCTGCAAATGAACTCCATATGCATGTACCACCTTGCGCATCAGGCTTTAGATGAATACTGGGGAATCAAACCTTGGCAGTCAGCCTTTGTAAACAAGCACTATTAACCACTGAGACATCTCGCCAACCCCTCATGTTTCACTTTAAAATAGTTAATTGACAAATAAAAATAATATAGCAATGAGTACAACATAATGATTTCATTTGGTATGCTTTGTGTTTATGGCTGATGATAGTCAAATCTAATGTCTATCAGCACTCACTGCTGCCATTTCCAGGTGGCCAGAGGCCACTGAGATCTCTGAAAATATTTTTCCCTTTAATATGTTTCTGCTGGCACAATGCAAGTATTGTGTTTCTTTTAGATAATTTTTACCATTCTAGTATGAAACCAGTTTTGAATACATCAATTGATGACTGGATAAGTGAGAGAACTAATGGACTAAAGTTTAGTTGGTTTTCTTGGGACATGCTCTAACATAACTCATGCAGAAGCACTGTGTCTCAATATTGCAGTCTAGTTAGTTTTGACCAATGTGTACACCTATGCCCTCCTCTATCTGCAGCAGCACATTCCATCACCTTGGAAGTTCCCTCTGGTCCTCTTTGACCAACCTTCTGCTGCTAGCAGATGAGATCTGATGAGCTCCACTATCACTTATTTTTCTTTTTTTTTGTTTCTTTCTTTCTTTCTTTCTTTCTTTTCCTTCTTTTCCTTCTTTCTTTTCTTTTCCTTCCTTCCTTTTTCTTTCTTTCTTTTTCTTTTTTTTTTTTTGAGAGAGTCAGAGATAGAGAGAGAGAGCGACAGATACAGAATGGGGCACCAGCAGCTATGAACGAACTCCAGATGTGTTCACCCCTTTGTGGGCAAGTGCAGCATTGCGCCCTTGCATCACTTTGTGTCTGGCTAAACATGGGACCTGGAGAATCAAACTGGTATTCTTAGGCTTAGCAGGCAGGCTCCTTAACTACTAAGCAATCTCTCCAGCCCTATCACTTATTTTTCTATCTCAATATTCATGTACATGAAATTACGTATTTTAGACCATCAACAGACAAGAACTCATACAGTTTGCACTTAACATGATATCTCTGATACCCATGCTTGCAATTTTATCAGTATTTGATGCATTTTATTTCTGAGGGGCATAACACTGGAGAAAGTCTGCCAAATGCTTCTCAGAAAAATCTGAAAGCTGCGGTTGATGGCTTCATCTTTCAGATTTAGCCATTTAACGTGGACATGCGATAGTCTTTTATTGTGATTTTTAGTTTGCAGTGCACTAAGGATTAAAACACAAATTTTCCTGAGCTTATTGTTATTTGGTGAAGTATCTTCTAGGTCTGTTAGTGATTTTGTTTTTCTCTGATGGATTTATATGTTATTTCTTTACAGTTTTATATTAATCCTACATAAAGTTATTGAAAATAGCCACAAGAGGTCCAGAGAGATGGATCTGCATTTAAAGGCAAATGTAAAGCAGAATGGACCAGGTTCAATTCCCCAGTTCCCATGTAAAGCCAGATGCACAAAATGGCTCATGATCTGGATTTCATTTAAAGTGGCAGGATGCCCTGGTGCACCCACACTCACTCTTTTTGTTTGCTTCTTTTTGTCTAGCTGTCTCTCAAATAAATAAATAAAAATATTTATAAAAAAAAGAAATTTAGCTAAGCACTGCATTCCTGTCTCTCCTTTTCTCTCTCACCCTCTCTTGCTTTTTCTCCCTCAGAAGCATGTTGTATTTTCTTTGTGATCTTTAATATTAAATAGAAAATTTATGTATTTTTATGATCATCTTGCTGTTTCTTGACTCTTTGACACACTATGATTCTTCCTTCAGAGATGTTGTGCCCATTTTTTAACTGTGTAAAACAAAATATGTGTATTTTTACATGTATAACCCTAGGAAAATAACCAAAAGTGAGAATGATACCTATTAAAAAAGCATGTCATTCTTTTTCCCATTCACCCATGTTTCTAATATGAATAAATTAAAAATTTATTTAAAAATACCACATAGCAAAATTATTTCACTAAAAATTATGTCATTAATAATTTGGGCAATATTAATTAAAACTGTGACTGTTCGTGAATTTGCTTTCCAGAATTCTCAGACTTCTGGAACAATTTTCTGTCCAAAAGAACCAAAACAAAATCTTGCTAATAAAGAACTAACCAGATGCGATTGAACAAATTCAGTCAAAAAAGACAAAGCTGTGATTTTTCAGTTCAAGTGGTGGTGTGATGTTACTTCCCAAGCGTGTTTATAATATGGTTCACATAGAGAATGATGCATAGATAAACACTGAGGAACTTGGCACCTTACCAAGCATCAGACATTGTTGTATTGTGGCAATCACTCTATCTCCTGGATAAAGTAGTCATGGTACTGATTTGCAAGGGATAAGAAAAGTCATGGCACTTTTCTAAGGTCACCAAAGCAACTGGTGTTAGAGCTAAGCTTTAAACCCTGACTCTACTTTTTTTTTTTTTTTTTTTTTTGCTTTTAACCACCAGATTCATTGTTGTAAAAACAATAATAATTCATTTTTTTTTTTGCCATGTCATGGAAGAGGGAGTACCTTGGCTTAATTAACATAGAAATCTATCTGTGTCTCAGTGGTAGTGTCTCATGAACAGAGAAACAAGATCACCATGATGTAGAATGAATGAGGAAGAAGGAGGAGGGCATGATTAGAGAATAAACCAAGTGTAGTGGTACAGGCCAATAATTCAGGAGACAGGAGGCTAAGACAGTACAATCATTAGGTTGAGGCTAGCCTAGGCTGCATAGCAAGTCTCTGGCCTGTGAACAAAATAAAAATAAAACAAACAAACAAACAAAATACCACCAATGTTTGTCCATTCTGTCCATGAACCTGGAGTGACATATGGGATTAGAAACCACATGTTCTTGTATAGATAAAATTAAATCCAGGACACTTCCCCATTATAAGGAACTTATTATTTTGCTTTTGAAAATGCCCAATAAATGTGGTCTAACAATTTGTGTTTTTTTTTCCCTTTGCCTTTCCAGGGATCTTACAAGTAGGATAAGGAGGGTCCAGAAACCTATGTAATATGAAGTACAAAGGTATCATTCCAGAGGACAATTGATTAGTGAACAAATCCTTTTACACCTATGATATGTTAGTCACTCTAATAAGCCTGGGACATAATTCTCTTAAAATAACAAGGGAAAGAAACCTGGAAAATTGTGATAATCATAAAGGGAGAAATAGACATTCAAGTACAGAAGAATTCTGAAATTATGTCAATAGATAAATGTAACAATGACTGATTTGACCCATATCATATCAGTTATTGAGTATCATGCAATTCTTATACATATGTACAATCACATAAAGTCATGTACATAACACAGTCAGCCCAACTAAATTGGAATGCTTAATTCTTTTCTGTTTTAAATAGATTTTATTCAAGTGAACTAAGGATGGCCCTGATTTAATACAATGTTCAGCAAAAATATAAGAAAGTGCTGGAGAGACGGTTCGGTAGTTTTGGTGCTTGGTTGCAAAACCTAAAGTGGTCAATTCCCCTGCATCAACATAAAGCCAGATGCACAGAGAGAGTGGTGCATGCATCTAGAGTTCATTTGCAGTGGCAGGAGGCCCTGGCATACCCCATCTCTCTCTCTCTCTCTCTCTCTCTCTCTCTTTGCTTAAAAATAATTAAATTTATTTTTTTAATTAAAAATACAAGGACTCTTCAGGGATGGTACTTACAGGTAAAGAAGTAGTAGTAACAAATGTCTATTTCTTGAGGTATGTGCTGTATACACACATAGAACTGCATTCAATGCTTTCTATACCGCGTATAGTTGTAAAAATTTGACTAACCTCTAGGTATAATTGATGCCCTACAAGTTTTCAGATGAAGCAAACAGTCTGCTTTGGAGATATTGGCTACAAAGTAGTTGGAATTTCATGGGTTAACTGACCCTCAGCCACCTGGAATACTCAGCTGTTCAGAATAACTCATTTCCAGGGAGTTTTGTATAGTCAAGGAGTTACTATCATATGTGCTTTCACATAATGCAAAATAGAAATGTGAGTATTTGTAAGACTTAAACTAACAATTTCCATAAATAAAAGAAGAAAGTTCAGTGTGTGATTTGTCCTGACTCAGGTTTCTCTCACTCCTGGGAACAGTATGCACATCTTGGGGTTGCTGGTGAATAGGCTGTGCAGGCCGTGGGGTGGGTGACAGACACCAGGCAACACCACAGAGGAGGAATTATGTTCTTTCCCAGTTGCTTGGCTTTTCAAGATCTTTGGGGAAGAAGAGAAACAAAATCTCTCTTGACTCTTTCATCAGTCATCAAACTTATAGCTCTCAGAACACATTGGATTTGAGAATCTTTTCATGAAGCACCTTGAAACAGCTTGCTATGGAAATGAAGAAAAAGGAAGGCAGATGCCTGAAAAAGAAAAAAAAAAATCTTTTAGTTAACATATCACAGGATGGGCACTGTGCCCAAACTTGAGAATTCAGAACTCATTGACATGAAAAGGAGGTTTTTTTTTTTTTTTTCCCATAAAGCTGTTACATTAGATGTGAGATTTGAATAAAATTTTCTCTTGCTCTTGCTCTCTCTTTCTCGCTTTTTTAACCTTTGGTTCTCAAGTACTTTCCATGGACAATCTGGATGTCTCTTATCATGTTAAATGGTTATAACTCTCTGGCTGGTTCCAGAAAGGTTGTAGCTAATGGGCTCCTGAGAAAACATACACAAAAGTAACTTTCTTATCAGACATAAAGTGGTGGGAGACAAAATTAGGGCTGTCTTTCATCAAGGTAACATTTATAGCTAAGCAAACCAGCATCTCAGCTCTGAAAATTCTAAATTTGTTGCCTGAGAGTATCTGGAGATTGTTTTGTATATTTTGACTAAATACAGATTCCTTCAACTTTTCTAACAAAAGTAGGTTTCTGTATTACTTCTTATTCCTTTTTTCTTCCTCTAGCTTGATCTTTATGATAAATGTGATGTCTAATAAATGCTTACTGTCACAGAGGGTAGAGGGTCTCATCAAAGTCATAGTTACCAAAATTAGCTTTTATATAACTCATAACTGAAAATATTATGGTATTTGTAAAAATAAGAATTTGAGTTATCAAAAATGCAACTTTTCTGATGGAAACATCAAAAGGAAAATTAAGAAAAGTATTTTACAGTTAATAAATTAATTCTAAAATCAGACACCTCTGTATTCACATTAGAATGAACCTTTTTTTGTTTATTTAAACTAAAGTTGAAAATGTTCCTGGTTCCAGACACTGTTGTAGATTCTGGGAATACAAATAGAATGCCTAATTTGGAGACTACAGTGAAATCAAAGAAAATGAAAGTGAAGTAATGCAGACTGTAAAGTTAACTGCATATTAAGTTACAGACTATCTTTAAAGTGCACCAAGAAGTCTCCAAGTAAGGGTGCAGAGGAGCTTTCTAAAGGAGGTTTTTAAATACCTGGAAGGATATTGGTAAAAACTACTATTGCAAAATGAGACTTTGCTACAAATCCCCAGATCTGAATACCAACCTCAGGTCTATACACTTTAGATCTCCACTTGGATCTGTGTACCAGGTTATGAAGCTAATAATTCTTAATATCACCCACCAGATTAAATAAGTTTTTCCTGAACAGATTTCACTTTTTAAAATACCATCATAGCAGCAGTGTTGTAATGAAAGAAGGGATATTAGATGATTAATTTCTGAGAAGAAAAATAGTAGACTAGCCTGTGTGAGAGCTGGCATGCCTAGAAATAGAAAGGAGACTATGGCAGCAAAAAGAAGGATTAAGAGCCTGGGGAACTGGCCCAGTGGTTTAAAGAACTTGCTGTGCAAGCCGAATGAATTCAAATGCCAGAAACCATGGAAGCCAGACAATGGAAGGTAAAATCAGGAGAATCCTGAAGCTCATAGGCCAGCTAGTCTGAAGTAGCTACAAAAAGAGGGATCATCTTCTCTCAAACAACGTGGAAGGCAAGGAGTAATACCCTGAGTTGTTCCTCTGATCTACTCACACACATACCATGGTGGGCATTCACCCATACATACACATCTATCTCACACACGCACACACACACACACACACACACACACACACACACACACACACAGAGAGAGGGGAGGGGAGGGAGGGAGAAATAAAAGCTGTGGATATGAAATTAAGGGACCCTAATTAATTGAAATGAATGTTTTAAGCTTGCTGGCTTGGGCATAGAATGGCAATTCCAGTCACAGAAAAAATGAAAAAGAAAAAAAAAAAAAAAACAAACTGTGGATGTAGAGAATGAGATCAGTTAGCATTTGTTGTGGTTCAGATATAGATGGGTTTATAAATTTTGGGTTGGACTCCAGACTATAAACTGGGATTGAAAATACAGACTTTCTGTTTCTGCCTTTTGCGATTTACATGGAGATATATTTGCTTAAATGGAAGTGCTATTAGTTATACCATATTTAGATCCCTGGCCAAGTAGTTGAGCTTTTAAGAAGCAATGATCATGGGGAGATGAGTCATTGAGAACTACCTCTATGTGGATTTTTTCATTATTTTTCTTGAAATGAATTTAAGTACATATGCAGATTTGAAAGCATATTATTAGAGGGAAATTACTTTTCATGTGATCAGATGGTTAGAACAACAACAAAAAAAATACTGATGTCCCGTCTGAGATTACTATAAACTATGGCATATGCTTTTCTAAGAATTGAACACTGGGCTGCCTGGTACCTCCATACAGAATATGTTAAATAAAGTGTGGTGGGTAGCTGTCACCTTGGATCTCAGATTTGACTCCTTGTTTCTACATGATCTTTTTCCATGTACTTGTATTTCTTCAATTATGTCATCCCTAAGATGGTGATAATGATCTCTAACTCATCATGATGTATGAGATCAATTATGAAATAGGCTACAGACAGAATCTAAGCACCCATATGTCTTTTATTAATATGAAACTTCACTAATAAAGAATAATAGAAACATGTCAAAGTAAAGATTAAAATAGTAATATGTAAAATCAATTGAAGCATGTAAAGTAATGAAAAGCAAACCTCTTAAAATCAATAATTATGACTTATTATGTTATTATGTTGATTTCTTATTATATGAGAAAATATGAGACTCTATAAAGAATTAAAACATCAGTTAAGGGCCTGGGGAGGTGGCTCTGGGCTTAGCAACTTGGGTGCAATTTACCAGTGCCCACCTAAGCCAGATGCACAAAGTGGCACATGTGTCCAGAGTTTGTTTGCGATGGGAAGAGGCCCTAGCATGCCCATTCTCTCTCTCTTTCATTCTCTCTCTGCTTGCACATAAATAGATAAATAAAATTAACAAAATCCCCAAGCAAAAAAAAGCACTTAACAAAAGTAAATCAGTTAAAATATAAGAAGTATATAATTTAAGGTAAAAAAATTTTAAGTGTTAATTATTCTAAGTTTTAAAATTAATTCTGCTTAAAAAATTCATCTGAGATTGGAAACCAAAATATAACAATTATAAGACAATAAAAATTTGTTAAGAAATACCAGAGTGATAAAAGTAGATTGGAATTTTTATGTAAGGTTTTAAATTTGATGCTAAAGGTAGCAGATAAGAAAATGTAAAGATTGTGTTAAAGTACACAAAATAATGTTCTAAGAAATGTATACATTTAAAAATACATACCACACATCAATATTGGCTCTGAAAATTTACCACAATGTATTTTTTAGCATCCAAAAGAATATTCTTCTAGTAGAGAGCTAGAAAAGAGAGTTCAATACAGGATGTCATAAGATTCTCCCCATAATGGTAGCACTCAAGGAATCTCTTATGATGTTCTAAAGCTCTGGACTTGCCATTCTTGCAAGAACAGGGAACCCATTTGTGGTAACCATCTTGGCACCATGGGTCCAAATGGATCTGAGATTAAATACAAGGATATGAGCTATGTAAAGTCACTTTAACCAATTTGGCATTATTTTCCTCATACAGAATAAAAGGATACTGATCTAGACTATGTGGACACAATTCCTAGAAAGACAGATATTAACAAAAATGACTCAAGTAGAAATAATTAACAGATTTATAATAACAAAATGGATTAAGTTAATAATCAAAAATGTCCCACAAATAAAATCTCAGGACTACATATCTACATTGGTGAGATTCTACCGACCATGGAAAGAACTAACATTAGTTCTTCATGAACTTGTTTTTAAAAGAGAAAGTAATAGAACTCTGCCCTGCTCGCCTTATGAGGCTACTGTAACCTGACATCAGAATTAAAGTCTTCACAGAAAAGTAAGCTATAGGCTATCATTTCTTATATTTGTAGAAAAAAATTAAGAAGATACTAGTATTGTCTTCAATAAGGTTTATAGAACCTTATATACCATGCCAAATGTAATTTTTCCCAGAAATTAAGCAAGAGAAAGGTAAAGAAGCCAGCCAGATTGTAAAGAAAGAAAAAAATTATTTGCAGATGATATAATTCTATATAGTGAAAACTGCAAAGCATTTCTACATTTACACATATATACACATAAATCCTAAAATTTTTAGAGTAAATGAGTTCCATAAGGTTGAAAGATACAAAACTAGATTCAAAATTAGTTCAATTCTATATTCTAGTAAAGAAAAAGTTAAAATTGAAATTTGGAATAAAATACCTAAGAATCGATGAGTATAGCAAAGTAGGCAAAGACTTGTATGCTTCCAAGAAGGTGAAAAATTACACAGGTGTGAGATATTTGCCAAACATATATCTTGTAAGAAACTGCTATCCAGAATACATGAATAATTCTTACAAATCAGTAATACACATACTGGGGTGGTTTTAATCAGATGTTCCCCATAAACTCATGTGTTCTGAATGCATGGTCCCTAGCTGGTGACATTTTGGGAGGTGGAGTCTTGCAGGAAGAGGACTGTTTCTGTGGGTGGGCTTAGAGGTGGTGTTGCCAGCTTTCCTTTTCCAGAGCCCACTCACTCTCCTGCTGCTGTTTTCCACCAGCTGTGGTGAGGAGGTGACATCCAGCCTCAGCTCATGTCATTCTTTACCCTGCCTTCATCAGCCTTGCCCTTGATAGTGTCAACCAAACTAAACATTTTCCTCCTCTCATCTGCTTTTGTCATAGCAATGAGAGTGCACAATTGTACCAGGGAGAGCTAAAGAGTCCTAACACGTAAATAGATATTTCCGTAAAGAATATACAAATGGTTTGCAAGTACAAAAGATATTCATCATAATTTATTTTTAGGAAAATATAAGGTAAGCCATAACAATAAAAAAGTCATTCCTTACTGCTAGTGTTGCAGTGTTGTACTTAGTGTCCTCAGTGTTGCATGAATTTTCCTGGGGATAGGTGAACACATATCTCTTAATTCCATATAGGTATCCATAATAAACAAAAAAAAAAAAATAACATAAATCCACACAAGTCTAGCATAGTTATACAATGAATCACTGAGTTTATTGAGTTATTTGCAGGAATACAGATGGGGGCGGGACTTGGAAAAAATGGTTCAGTTTTAAAGGTACTTGCTTGCAAAACCTGTCAGCCCAGATTCAATTCCCAAGTCACACAACATAAAATAGCTAAAAAAAGTGGCACAAGTGTCTCCTGTTTGTTTGTAGTGGCAAGAGGCCCTGATGTGCCCATACACACATGTACATAAAATAAAGAGAAGTTTTGTATTCTCACTCCAAAATAGACTTAAGAGAAGGTGAGTGTTAGATACAAGGTTCCAAAAAGAACACAGAAGAAGGGATATTTACAAGAACATGGATGTCTCACAAGCTAAAAATCCACTCCAGCATGGATGACTGACTACTCATGAAAACTGCTTCTCTGGAGCTCCCTGGCCAATTTGCAGGCAGCGCCACTAAGAGAACCTCTTCTTCCCCAGTAATTTTTTTCCCTGCTTAAGATACAAAACCTTAGGGAGGGGCTTCATGGTTATTGTAATTTCAATCATTGTGCTTCCTGAATCTTAGGAGCTCACCCTATTCTTCTGGGAGGGATAAAAAAGGGAAGGTTTCAATTAAGAAAGAATGGCTATACAAGGGACATAAAATAAGGAGTGTGGATAAGAAGAGATCACAACCTTCTTATCCTACTGATAGGAATGTAGAAAGGCATAGCTGCACCAAAAACCAGGTTTTTCAGAGCTGGAGAAATGGCTTAGCAGTTAAGGCACTTGCCTGCAAAGCCAAAGGATCCAGGTTCAATTGTCCAGGACTCACATAAGCCAGATGCACAAGGGGCTCATGCATCTGGAGTTTGTTTGCAGTGGTTGGAAGCCCTGGTGAGCCCCCCACTCTCTCTCTCTCAAATAAATAAATAAATAATAAATAAAATATTAAAAGCAAAACACTTGAAAAAAAAGAACCTGGATTTTCCATCAAAAAGTAAACAGAATAACAAACCATATGATTCAGTAATTCTTCTCCTATATATATATATACTCTAAAGAACTGGATGTCTCTATATAAGCAAAAAGCAACACAAATCATCTGTGAATAGATGAGTAGTTACACAAAATATAGTATGAACATGCAACAAAATATTTAATCAACTTCAAAAGAGAATGAAGACAGGTACATGCAAACTCATGGAAAAAATCTTGAAAACTTTCCAAGTGAAAGAAAACAGACAGTACAATGCCATCTATTATGCAATTCAATCCATATGAACATGACCAGAATAAGAAAATTCATAGAAATTTCAACAGTGGAATGGGAGTATATTGTGCAAGAGGGAATTGTGAGTGGGGATAGGAGTTTGTTTACATACAAAAATATAGTATAAATAAAATAATGTTCAGAATTAGATAGTGGTGATTGTTACATCTGATAAATATATATAAATCTACTGATTTGTAGTCTTTAAAATAATAAATTTCATGATATGTGGTGGGTTTATTCAGGTCTTCCCCATAAACTTAGGTGTTCTGAATATTAGATTCACAGCTAATAGATTTGGCAATTTATGCCTCCTGGAGTATTGTTGGGGGCGGGCTTATGGGTGTCATAGCCAGTTTCACATTGTCAGTGTTTGGCATATTTCCCTGTTTCTGTTGGTGAGGAGGTGATGTCTACCCTTTGCTTTTGCTATCATTTTCCCCTGCCATCTTCCCCTGCCATCATGGAGTTTCCCCTTGAGTCTGTGAGCCAAAATAAACCTATTTTTCCACAAACTGCTCTTGGTCAGGTGTTTTCTACCAGCAATGCAAACCTGTCTGCAACAGTTAAAGTTGGTGCCAAGAGTGGGGCTGTTTCTTTGGGAAAACGGACTCTGTGGCTTTGGCCTTTTAGAACTGCTGTGCAGGAGGATGTGGACTAATTTGAAATTGTGGCCTAAGATATGCCTTGCAGTTCTGTAAGTACAGCTTGATTGACTATTCTGGTCAGAGTTGAAAGACCTGAATGTGGTAAGAACTCGGGATTGTGAGGTTTGGGTTGTGAGGGTGAGAAAGAGCTTTGCCTGGACAGGGATAGAAGCAGTTTGTGTGAAAGGCTTGCTGTGAGGCCCATGTCCTGAGAACTTGTGCAGGGTTGCATTGCATAGAAATAAATAGACTGGTATGAGCAGAGGGATATGGCACAGAATCTAGCTGGAGGGGCAGAATTGGAACTCCAGAGACTTGTTGTTGGTTATAATTCTTGGACTTGGAGATTTGTCACTGACTAGAGTTGTTGGACTTGGAGCTTCAGAGTTTGGTGTTTGCACTGTTTAAATCTTGTATTGGTTAAATATTTCTTTGCTATGCCCAATGCCACCTTTTGTAGTGTGAATTTACAAGACCTTGGATTATAAGGATGCTTGGACATCATTGGGATTGATAAAAATTATAGGGACTTCTAAGGTTGGGTGAATGCATTGTATTTTATATCATATGTAGCTATGAGTTTTGGGGGTCAGGGGTGGATTGTTGTGGTTTGATTCAGGTGTTCCCCCAAAACTTAGGTATTCTGAATGCTAGGTTCCCAGATGATGGAGATTTGGGAATTAATGCCTCTTGGAAGCAGTGTATTATGGGTATTATACACAGTTTCACCTTGCCAGTGTTTGGCACATTTTCCTGTTGCTATTGGGTACCTGATGTTGGTGAGAAGGTGATGTCCACCCTCTGCTCATGCCATCATTTCCTCCTGCCATCATGGAGCTTCTCCTTGAATCTGTAAGCCAAACTAAACCTTGTTTTCCCAGAAGCTGTTCTTTGTTAGGTGTTTTCTGCCAGCAATGTGAACCTGACTGCAATAACATAAGTTTCATTTCAGTAAACAAAAAGTAGTACATAAAATATTTTAAGAAGTATATATTTGATGGCTGGAGAAATGGCTTAGTGGTTAAGGTGCTTGCCTGCAAAACCAAAGGACCTAGGTTCAATTCCCTAGGACCCCTGTAAGCCAGATGCACAAGGTGGCACCTGCATCTGGAGTTCATTTGCAGGGTCTGGAGGCTCTGGTGTGCCTATTTCTCTCTCTCTTTCTCCCCTTCAAATAAATAAATAAATAAATAAATAAATAAATAAATAAATAAAATAAAATAAAATAAAATAAATAAAAATTAAAAAGTATGTATTTGGCCCCATAAATGAGCTAGTAAATAGACATGCCACATTTTCATGTTTTGTAAAATTTGCAAAAATCGTTTTTTAGCTGTGCTCTGTTAAAACTATTGTTCTTTATCACTCAACCACCTACCCTTTTAAACTTCTTCTAATGTTGGGTGCCACTGGTGCAGCTGCATAAGTTTTGGAGGTGGGATTAAGAAGTTAAATTGGGGCTGGAGATATTGCTCAGTGGTTAAAGGCATCTGCTTGCAAAGCCTACCAAACTAGATCTGATCCCCCAATACGTACATTAAAAGCCAGACACATAGTTGTACATGATTCTGGAGCTTCTTTGCAGTGGCAAGAGGCCCTGGTTTATACATTCTCTCTCTCTCTCTCTCTCTCTCTCTCTCTCTCTCTTTCTTTCCTTAGCTATTGGTCACAATCTTTGGAAGGCCAGAGATGAATCAACATTACACTAGCTTCTAGGTATGATCCTTGTATGTGCCTTGTATGTGAAGTTTCCAAGCAGTCTTGCTATGAACTGTGTAGCCCATCCTGAGTTGTAACCTAATGATGCAGAGCCAGAGACTTACTGCAAAGTGGACCTGCCCTGTGAGCTTTGCCATCAAGAAAGGAGTGAGTAATGGAGGATAAACAAGATGAACAGAGCTACAAGATCATCTGTGGCAATTCTTCCAAATCTTGAAAGTCATCTTTAAGAAGGAAGTGATAAAATTTTTCTCATCAAAAATTGTCACTGTGGCTTAGAACCTAATGGGAAAAATTAAACTACCAATAATTAAAAAAAAATAAACAATAACACTAAATTTCAGCCAACCATACTGGAAGAAAAAATATATATAATGAAAAGAATTACCATCTTTCTCTTCATCCTGTAGAAGACTCATTTCTCACTGAAGGGGCATTCAAATGATGTAACAAAATTGTACAGAATTATTCCAGAGGTAGATAGTTATTATAGAAATGTGTTCCTATTTTTCTAAAGTTTGTAGTGTTTTGACAGATTGCTAAAATGTATGTTTGTGTACTTTGCTTATCATGCAAAATGACAATTGACATTAGTCTTTAATCTTGAAATCTTGTTCTTAAGAGATTACCCCAATTACATAGCTTTAAACTCCACAACACCTGAATCTGTCTTATTGACACTTAGACCATATTAAGCACTATATCAGGAATGGAGAAACCCAAGCTTCTGGACATGACCATTTAAGATTTAGGCTTTTCTACCATTGCCTTTTCATGTGAAAATGCTGTTGACCAGTACAGTGAACATCATAAGAGATGCTCATCTTGGACTAGACAGGCCATTGGGGCTGGATAATGTCTAACATGCAAACTGATATAACTAACACATGAATGCAAGACAAATGAATAGTACATAAATCATTGTCCCTTTTCTCTGAGAATTAAAAACCTGATTTTTCTGCCACCTTCATTCACAATGAAAATACCAAGTATTCCTACTTGAGATTACTCTTATTTTTTGTATATTATGAACATTTCAAGTGGAATTCTAATTTAATTTTAGCACCATTCCCCTAAAGAATACATTTGAGATCCAAAATTCTCTTATCAAGAATATAATCAGAACTATCTAAATTAATTATCTTAAGACATCTCTGCCTTTATAGCTGTCAAAAGCTGGAATTATGAAAGCACTGATAAATTAAGGAGCCAAAGACTACCCAATTGTATTTTGGATGTGGATACCAACCAGATATATCAAAGGAAAAGTGGTCAACATACAATTCCATATTAACATTTCCATATTATTCCAGATATTCTCCCCAAAAACTTGTGGTAGGGAAGTCATATTTTTTATGACAGACCATTGAAATGATGTTCATAAAGGTATAAAAAAACCCAGCTTTCCTTTCTCTATTATGCATTGCCTTGGGCCTTCATGTCAGTTAGAAATCTTTTATAACAGATGGCTTTCCGAGCATGAACTCAGTGCTGATAAGCACATACGAGAAGCAAGTCCAATGCTGAAAACATAAAGCAACGAAGCTTTCAAAGGGACAGCTAGTGGTGTTTCATCCAGGAGGTGAGGACTGCATGACAGATCTTCTGAGGCTAACAGCAGTTAGGGATTCCTACTATCAGCTCAAGCTGAGAAGCTACACATTCAAAAAGAATTCTCTGAACTTGTCTTCCTGCGTATTCATGCCTTTGCTTAAAAGCTCAACTTTCCTAACTAAAAGATTAGGGAGGGGTGGAGTGAAGAAGACAGAAAATGAAGCCCAGGTTATAATAGTATTCCTAAAGAGAAGATTCTGTCTGACCTGCATGCTTACACTTGTACAAGAGATGTTCAAAAGGAAGAATCCAGCAGGTTAGAAGCACAGAGGCCCGAGTGGCACGTTACACTGTTTGATATCTTATGGCACAACACTAAACATCCATGCATTCACTTCTATGCTTATGACTTGGTCTGCTAGTTTCCTTTACCTCACCTGAATAAATATGTTTAGAACCATAGTTAAAAAAAAAAAAAGGAGGAAATGTGTACATAAAGATAAATGCTCAGCTGGAGAGATGGCTTAGCGGTTAAGGTGCCTGCCTCCTAAGCCTAAGAACCCGGTTCCAATCTACAGGTCCCATGTTTAGCCAGATGCAAAGTGACGCAAGGGCGCAATGCTGCACTTGACCACAAGGGGGCGCACGCATCTGGATTTCATTTGCAGCAGCTGAGAGACTGCTGGCGTGCCCATTCTCTGTCTCCCTGTCCCTCTCTCTCTGTCTGTCTCTCTCTGTGTCTCTCTCTAAAAATAAATAAATAAATAAAAAGTTTTAAAAAAGATAAATGCTGAGATGCTCCTATTACTAAGAATTGGTGGAGACACATGATTTGATTTTTTTGTAATGTGAGAAAGGATGATGGAAAATGTTTTTGAATATTTATATTTTAAGTTTTATCACTGCATTCTTCCTTTGCATGGTATCATTCAACACTTAATCTAAAGCTTTGTAGCAAAAGTTAAGGATTTGAAATAATTGTGCAGACAAGAAAGGTGGATGAGTTTATATACCATGAGACAAAAACCTCTAAAAGAGATTCTTTGGCTTCACATTACATATACAATAAACCCACCACCTTCCTGCTGCAGATCTATGAAAAGCTCCTCCCTTTTATTGAACTAGATGTGACAATATCATAAACAGTTTCATATGCCATGAGTCTTTTGCAAAGACAAAGGTTGCAGTGGAGGAAATAGGTTCTATGAAGCCCTTTCATCTTATAGTTGCTCTGTTCTGAGTAATCATTGTAACTAACTTCCCCAATTTAGAGAAGGGTTCGGTTGTAGTTCAGCTTCTTACTATTTTTAATTCTACATATCACGTCATTCAAAACATGTATTTTAATCAAATCAACCAAATCTGTCTGGGGTGATTAGCCTGGGATTTTCATTCTTTGAATTCTCTTGTACTTGGTCACCCAACTCCACCTCTTACATTCCCCAGATGCTCATGAGCTCTCCAGTTATAAGCTCTACCTCATTCAAGTTTATTTTAGCTTGTTTGTGAGAAAGCTGACACCATACTGTGACAAGAATCATATTCCTAACACTAAAATGTTTAACACATTGCAGGGATTTTTAACTCAGAGACCTAATGATACAACTATAAAAGTTCTCCATCACTTCTGCATGACTTGTTGTATTTTATTAGAATAAAAGTCAGCCAAAATTCTGTATTAAAAGAAGCTGTTTTATGAGGTAGTTGGCAGAGACTGATAAAACAGAACAAAAGTTAAAATTTGATAATAGAACAAATGGAAACATGTACGTGTATCTCATATTTATTGTCAGCTGTTAAATTGTTATCTTTCCCTCATTCTAGGTCAGAAGGAAGGATTTGTCTTGAAATTATTACATCACAGTTTATAGGCAGTCATGGAAGAATCTGTTGTAAGAATGTTAACAGTAAAAATACAGTGTAAGAAAGGAAAAATAGCAGTGGATTTTGGTCATTTTGTTAAATAAAACTGATTTTTCTTGCATCAAAAGTGATTGATTTAGATATAGAATCAGCATTTAAACTTGTTACAAAAATGACATGTATTGGAATATCTTACTATCCTTATAAATATGTATAACTACTATGTGTCAATTAAAAGTAAAAATAAGAACATAAGGAAAACAGATATAAACATCAGCAAAGTAAATGTACAGTGGCTCATAAGAGCAAATATGTAATGTTTGTATAAAAATAAATCCCTTTATAGAATGGTACCATGTCCACACAGGTAGCCAGTGTTTGAGCCCAGGATTGTACTGGTGGAGCTACTGCTATTAACACATCCTTTTTTTTTTTTTTTTAATTTCTAACTAAAATCTAAGGAAGGCAATAATCTCTCCCCCATGCATATTTTGTTTAAGTGTCCTCTATCCCATGTAAACATTTCACTAGCACCTCATGATGTGATGGAAGCCTCCTGATAGTCTTCACACACACAGTAATTCACATAGAAACAAACACTACAGCCTACTACAGCTTGGTTTCTTTATAACGAACAGTGCATTTTGCTCACTGGGGGGAGAAGGCAAGAGGCAGCCTATTGTATTTTGCAGTTATCTCAGACTGAATAGGAGGAATTGCTTCCAAATGCAATAAACGAATTACTGTAGATTAGTGTCGTGTGTGATCGTGAGTGCTGAGGTAAAATTGTTTCCTCTATTGCGTGACCATGATCTTGAAAGTTTCCATTTTATTCCAATAATGGAGATGCTTGATCACACACTGAGTCAGAGAAATCACAAAGCCGGCTCTTCGGCAGTCCTGAGCAGTCCATAACTAATGCCACAACTGAGGACTGCATTAACCACACATCTGATGAATAAAATCTGAGGCACAAGTGCATTTGGTTTGGCTGTAGTGGGAACAGGGACTTTGATTCAGAAATATAACAATGGAATAACAACAAATGCTCTAATAAATTTGTAAAAGAGAATTCCAGGTACCATTCATTGCAGTCTATGGTGTTTCATTCCTAAAGTCATACTTTTTTATCATAGACCCTGGGTGTCAATGAAAGAAATAGAAAACCCTAGCTAAGGGAAATATGCATATTGCAGATACTTGAGGATGAAAGAGACAAGGGTTAGCAGCGTCATGATACCAATTACAATGACAAACATGTGGCTGTTTAGAAAATTTTAACTTGAAACATGAAAAGAGATTGTGATTTGGCACAGCTCAACATATTAATAGCCTATAGCTTTAGCTTTGAAGAAAATGATATGTTTTTCTCTCATGTATTCCCACTAAAATTACAGAACACCTTGCTTGAAATGTTGACAACTTTGAGATCCGCTAAAGCATGGCATATAAAGTTGAATAGAGATTATAACCTCACCCTTCAAAGATGCAGATTGGGGAATTTTCTCCCTGTGTAAGATTTGTCTTAAACCATAACTAGATATCTCTATCTTGGTGAGTCTATAATGAAAGTAAGAGTCACATGTACAAAAAATGAGCACAGTCTCCAATCAAGACACCACCAAATGTGGGCTAGAAGAGGGCCTACCCATATAAAATTCCCTCCAAGATCTCTCTGGCCATCCCATATATCTATTACTAACTTCTCTCTCCGTTGGAGAATTTGCTTATCTGAAGGGAGGATCAACCAATCACACCTCACCAGGGCTCCATCTGAAACCATAGAGTAAGGTGGGGGAAGGGCAAGAGTTCAGCGTTCTTGGGGATCACGACACCAGAAAAAGGCTGAAGGAGATAAACACAGAGAACATCTAACTCCTACTAAGCCAGATATCCAGAGACACAGAGGCTCCCAAAACCTCATCACTGAAGTAGACCTAAAATGACCCCAATGTGGCTCAGGGATATTTGCGGAAGAGAATGTTAGAGCCACAAGTTGGGGCATTATGCACAGAGACTTGGCCTATCCCCCATCGCTCTTGACGACCCCCACAATGCGTGAACCACATTCCCCATTGATGAGGGTCCCTATGGAAGAGGGAGGACAGGGAGGAGGATAATGGAGTCACCGCTATGAATGTAAAATTAGAATAATATCCATAAAAATAAATTTAAAAAAAGAGCCAACAGATGATGGATTTGGAACACTGATCAGAAATAACCTCCATAATCCCGATTTTAAATATAAGCATAAACATCCTTTGAAATTGCCAAAATACCAGGAAACAAATAAGAAAAAATTGTTAATAAATAGTCTTATTATGATGATCATCCCTATCCCAATTGGCCTCCCAGCCAGTGACTCCACTTTAAAACAGCCTAGCAGTTGAACAGATTCTCAGAGAATAGAGAGAATTTTTAGCACTGTGATATGCAGCTCAGTGGTACAATGCTTGCCTACCATGTTTCAATCACTAGGTTTGATACATAGCCCTACAGAGAGGGAGAAGGACTACTTAACAGAGAATAAAGGGTTTTGACACGTGCTATTCCCAAGACACAAAAAAATCACCCCTCTCTAATGTTGGGAATCAGGGTTCACTTAATTAGATGATGTACTAGATTTGGGAGCCCTAGAACACTCAACCTCTATTTCTGGCTCCAACTTCTTTTTCCATCCAATCTCCCAAGAAATTGTGCCTCCAAAGGGTAACAATAAATGCTAAATTTAACAAATAGGGCCTAAATTTATGTGGATTGGCCTGCAGTGTTTTGTTGTAGAGCTCCCTGGACAGCTGGGCTGAGCACTGGGACCAGGCTCATGGCTGAAGAAGATTCTGACCAGTCACTTGTCCTTCTCACCTGCAGCTGCCATCAGAGCAAATTGGTCCTCAGAGTGAAAAACAGGTAGGGCAGTACTTAGGGACTTCACTTAAGTAGAGAATTTGTGGTTTGAACCGTTTGGCCAGATTGGATCCAGTTTGTCTGTACATGCTGAGGGTGGCAGTTGAGAAAGCAACTTAAAAACTGGGGCTGGCGGGGGTGGGGGGACTAAAGTGAGGAATAATATTTAGATATTTAGACTCCTGTCTAGAGGCTGAGAGCTTGAGAGAAAACATGCTGAGTCCAGTTCCCTGGGCAGCTGTGCTCTGAGAGAACTGGAAGGAGGTAGGATAGGGAAGAAGATAGAATTTTTGTCCAGAAAGGACTCTCGTCTAGCCAGGAAAGCTGGCTGTAGCCATAATCCATTGTAATTTATTCTTTATGTGCATAAAACAGAAATTTCATTTAAAGGATACCCAGGAATGAATACATTCTGCTGTGAATTCAAGAGTAGTCACAAATGTTTAAGATAGTCATTTAAAAAACAAAGTCATCTTAGCAGGTTATTGAAATGACAAAATATGATATCCTATAATAGGAAAGGGAAATGTAAAAAAGGCAATAAGAGGTTTTGCAGGGGGATCTGAAACTACCTCATATATATATGCTGAGTGCTGGGCTAGAGATATGGGGTGCAGGGTTGGGGTAGGGATGAAGGATCCAGAAACCTTCCAAAAGGTGTGTTATCACTTTAAGTGCCCTGATAAGAGTTTTATGAAAAGAATGTTATGATTATTTGAATTTATGTTGGCCAGACATTCATTCAACACTTAAAGATGTTGAGAAAGTTTAAGGTAGAAATAGGTGGACAAAGGAAGAGGCTGATCTAGCTATTGAAGTGGCTGTAAAGGCAGCGAACTAGGAGAGAGGGAGGAGCTTTGACTCCAGCCATGTGGATAACTCAAAAGATTGTATGGTCACTGCACAGTAAAGACAAGGATTAGTTCAACGTATTAGAGTTTAAAGATGGCACTATATAGGTGTTCTCATGGGAAAAAGAGTTTGGTTTTGTGCATTTTCTAGTTGTGGTTCACTTTACAGAGTAAGACTACAAGAGAGCCTGACCACCAAATACATTATGAACTGAAAGCTCCTTGTACCAGACACATAGAAGTCATTCAATAAATATGTGTTGAGTTAACAGTTGTGAGCTGATGATGATGCCTTTCTCACACTCCACTCTCTGCAGCTGAGTTTACCCTGTGACACAACCATGGGCTTTCCACACTTCTAAACTTCAGTTTTCTCTTATAAATACACTTGTAATAGGGATAGTTTTAAAAATAAGTGGGAAAACAAGTGCATTTTCATCTCTACAATACATATTGCAATGTGCATGTTTCTAAGAAAAATTTTCATAGAACATAGAGACTCATTAGAACAGTCAAATAGATCTCTTGCTGCTTTTATGTTTAGAATGCATTCAAAGAACATCAGGATTTTTTTTTTCAATTACAGTGAAGCAAATTAAGTTTTATCCATGTATTTAAGTGTAGGATATATTACTATTCAAATAATAGTAATAACCCTTAAAAGTAAGTATTTTGACAAGTTCTATGATGAATGGTATATATATATATATATATATATATATGGCCTAACTATATAGCTAAATATATAGCTATGACATAGATATGTTTACTATGCTCAGTTTTCATATGTGAAACACTGAAAACACAGAAAGGTTAATAGCATGCCCAAGATCAGATAGCTTGTAAAAGATGGCTCTGAGATTTGAACTAGCCAAAAGAACTCTGAAATTTCCTCTCTAGTGAAGTATTAGACACTAGAATGTGATGCTGAAATGTATCAGAGTAGCTAGATTTTGGGATTTAAATCATAGCTCCATTACTTCTACTTCATAATTTATTGTACAAGGGATTAATTTATTTAACCTCATTGGGCTTCAGCTTTATTCTCTGAAAATGTGGGCAAGGGTAGTTAGTACCTGTCCCACAGGATTCTGGTGTCTACTGAGTGCCTTCTTTATGCTTGGTGCCACTTAATGCATTTTAATTATTAATACAGGTTAGAACTATGTCTGACACATAATAACAGTTCAATAATTATTAGTTACGATTTTTAAAAAGAGGATCACTTGATAGTTAAGTAAGCAGGTTATTGTGAGGTTGACCATTTGGCTCTTGCTCCATGACCTTAAGCGAGTGATATACTTCTCTATGCTCCAAGTTTACACATTTTTAAAAGTGAGATAGTAATATAATACAACCTCAAGTTGAAATGATGACTAAATGCATTTGTATATGTGAAACCTCATTATAAGAAAATTTCATTTCTTGTTATTTTAATACACAGGCACAAGTTCATACCTATTCATGTACATACACATACACACATTCTCAGATTCCCATCATAGGGACTTAGTAGAGTCTAGAATCTCATGTCATCCTGGTCTGTGTACTCTACAAATCAATCCCTCCTGTGGGTAGCTTTATTCTTCTGTCAGGCTAATAATCTTGCATTGTCCTCTGGGGCTGTGTGCTGACAGTAATTAGTATATTTTCTCCCTGTCTGGAACTGGACATGTTGAACACCCAGCTTAGACCTATCCATCAAAGACTGAAAGATCCTGCCATGATAACAGATTTCTATCTTGTGATAAGATTTCTAGAACCTGAGAGGAGCTCCCCTGCTTGAGTCTCATGAAGCTGTCTGAGTAACTGGTAGCCTTATCTTATTACATACATTCAGTATCTGCCACACGTTGGATGCCTAATATTATCTCTGTTATAGCTGCCAACCTTAATCATATCTTTGAATCTCATGGTGCCTCAGTTTATCACTGATGAATGGTGAAAACCTTGGCACCTTGGCTGGTTTGTGTGGGGATAAATGAGTTGTTCTATCTAACATGCTACCGTTTAGCATTAAGATGATAGCAATTGTTAGCATGTCTCCTAGCTATAGAGCCATTAATTTGCTAATATGGTGATTTGAATGAAAGGTCTCCTGTAGGCTCATTATTTTGACACTTGTTCCTCATTTGAGCCTTTGGGAGGTGAGGCCTTGCTGAAAGAGGTATGTATGGGGGGTGGAGCCTGAGGTTTATTAGTCTAGCCCTCTGAGTGTTTGGGTTAGCTCATTCTTGTTGTTTCCTCACTGCTGCTGATATATGATGACGAGAGCCAACTTTCTGCTATTGCTTTGCTTTTCCAACCAGCATTCAACTTCCCCTCAAAACTGTATGCCAAAATAAACCCTTTTCTTCGATAAGCTATATCTGGTCAGATGTTTTGTATCAGCAATATGTGGGTCACTGCCCACTTATGTAATAAATGTACCCATCATATCATTGGCAATGGTAATTGCCAAAACTACAGCATTAGCGAGACACAGCCTTGATGGGCCCAGTTAGAACAATATACACTGGAGTAGAATGAATATAGCATTGGAATACAAAGACTACTTTGGGAACTCATAGCAAGAAGTGGTTACCTCACTAATAATTTCAGGAGAGAGTATTAGGATCTGAATTTAATGTCCCCATAAATTTCATATGATGAAATCTATTTCCTCAAAGTGATATTGTTGGTAGGGCTTTGCAGAAGTGACTGGGGACAAAAGGACTCTTTCATTATGATTGGAATTAGTACCCTTATATACCCTTATACATGAGTCCCTACAGTGTCTGAATCTGGAAATAGAACCCCACCTGACTCTGAATCTGCTCTTGCTTTGATGTAGAGCTTTTCAGCTACACAACAAGTGTCAGTTCTCTATAAGATGCCCAATCTATGATATTGTATCATAGCACCTGAACTGGATTGGATTTAGACCAAAATGAAGACAATAAGATACTTCACATAGATACTGATATGTAATAGTTGATATTCATTATCAACTTGGCAGGGCCCGGAATTATCAGTGAGGGATTGTCTACATTAATTAAGGTGGGAAGATCCACCATAACTGCGTGTTATAGCACCATTCAGTGAACTGGGGTCCTGGACTGTATAAGAGAACTGGCTGGGTATACTCGTTGCTGTGTGCTTCTTCGTTGTGGACTGACTGTGACCAGCTCTGCTTCCAGTTTCTACCTCCATGCCTTCCTTTGTCATGATGAACTATAACCTGTAACTGAAAGACGAAACAAACCCTTTCTCCTCTAAACTAATTTTTTTGTTTGTTTATTTATTTATTTATTTTTAGGTAGGCTCTCACTCTTGCCCAGGCTGGCCTAGAATTCACGTTGTAGCCTCAGGGTAGCCTCTAACTCATGACAATCCTTCTACTTCTGCCTCCTGAATGCTAGGATTAAAAGTGTGTGCCACCACACCTGACTCCCCTACCCTAATTTTTGTCAAGTATTTTGTCCCAGCAATGAGAAGATAACTAAGGAAATTTGAAGTAGAGTTTGAAGGAAATGCTTTGAGAAGAGAATTAACTATACATGGACTTAAGAATAAAGAATGGAAGATGGCTATAGAATCAAGAAGGAATGGAAGCTTAAGAAGAGAATGAGAGCATTTGGCTTATTCCAGCAAAGTCTTAGAGACCAATACAGTTTAAGAACAGGCAAAATCACAGAGCTGCACTAGCTGGTAAGCATTGAAAAATACACACTAATTGAAATATAATTTATCCTCTTCTTATCCAATAGGCCATATAAACTCTGGATCTTGGACTACCAGAGAATCTTCCAAACACTCAAACTTTTCTGTGATCTGGTAACTGAAGTGTTGGACCACCATGACCAACAGCCAAATCTCAAAGGATTCTGATTAGTCTGTATTGTATAGATTGTTAAATGCAGTGAATATGATTCCTTTCTATAGAGAGGGGTACTGTGTGACTTTACTTTCATACTTCTAATTAGTTGATATTTAAGATGACATTGTGATATGAAACTTGTTTTATCTCTCCCATGCCTGTTTTTTAATGTCTTCCTTTAAATCTGTAGATAAATTCTTTCTTTTTTTTTTTTTGGTTTTTCATTTTTCAGTTTTTCAAGGTAGGGTCTCACTCTAGCCCAGGCTGACCTGGAATTCACTATGTAATCTCAGGGTGCCCTCGAACTCATGGCGATCCTCATAACTTTGCCTCCCGAATGCTGGGATTAAAGGCGTGCACCACCACGCCCAGCAACATTGATTCTTTTAAGTACTCTTAGGTAATAATTTCTAGATGTGAAAATGTAAAGAGAAACCACAGCAGAATTTGAGAAATCCAGAAGAAATTTATATGTTGTTTTTCAGTCAATGAAATTAGTCATTGTAAAAAACACATTTTTAAATGCTTCAAACAATTCCCAAATTAACTATTAACATGTACGCAGGCACACTTTCAGGTGATTTTAATATCACTAGTGGTAGACTGCATGAGTGTGTGTTTATGTAGCCACATAATCTGCACTACTATTCACAATATTACTTTCTACTAAATATTCTCCTTCATAGCTCTATAAACTTTGTACTTAATATGTATCTTGCACATTTTGCTACCATAGTATATATAGATTTATTTTTTAAAAATGTATTGTTGGGGATGGAGAGATGGCTTAACCGTTAAGGCACTTAACTTCAAAGCCAATGGATCCCAGTTCAGTTTTCCAGGACCCACATAAGCCGTATGCACAAGGGGGCACATGCATCTGGAGTTTGTTTCCAGTGGCTAGAGGTTCTGGTGTGTCCATTCTCTCTGTGTCTGTCTGTCTGTCTTTCTCTCTCTCTTTCTCTCTCTCTCTCTCTGCCTCTTTCTCAAATAAATAAATAAAATATATTTTAAAAAATATTGTTGGGGGAATTGAGCCAGGGTTCTTAGGTTCACAGGCAAAGAAATGCTTTAACCACTAAGCCATCTCTCCAGCCCATTTTATTTTATTTTATTTTATTTTATTTTATTTTATTTTATTTTATTTTATTTTATTTTATTTTATTTTATTATTTTTTTTTTTGTTTTTCGAGGTAGGGTTTCACTCTGGTCCAGGCTGACCTGGAATTCACTATGTAGTCTCAGGGTGGCCTCGAACTCACGGCGATCCCCCTACCTCTGCCTCCTGAGTGCTGAGATTAAAGGCATGCTCCACCACGCCTGGCCCCATTTTATTTTATTTTTTTAAAGGAGTGCACCACTATGCTTGGTTGATTCACTTTTTTTTTTTTTTTTTTTTTTTTTATTTCGTTTTTTGAGGTAGGGACTCATTCTGTACCCAGGCTGACCTGGAATTCACTATGTAGTCTCAAATTGTCCTTAAACATACAGTGATCCTTCTACCTCTGCCTCCCATGTGCTGGGATCTAAAAAGGAAATAGTGGTACATGCCTGTAATTTCAGTTTAAGGAGGCAAAGGCAGGAGAATGGCCTAGTCGAGCCTGAGTACCTGCCCTTGACTCAGCACCTAAGCTGAAACTGCCTCCACCCAGCTGCTGCTGACGTGATGAAATACTGTTGGCCCTTATACCTTTCTCTCATCCCCTTTTCCCGCCCCCTTCCTCAAAGTATATTGGCCCTTATACCTTTCTCTCATCCCCTCTTCCCACCCCCTTCCTCAAAGTACATAAATATCTCCCCTGACAATAAACAGCGAGTTTCGCTTTAGACGTTTCTCCAGCGACTCAATGTGGTTTTCTTTTCCCGGTGATTTGGGGAGGTTTGAGTCGCCGACGCCTGTCTTCTCGCTCAGCCTCAAGAGAGAAACGGCTGGCCCGGCTCTCTCTCTTTTTGCTCTACCTGCCGGTGGTGAGGGAAAAAGCCCGGCATTTTGGCGCCCAGGCGTGGGGCACAGCAACTACTGCCCCATGTGAGGACGTATGAGGATTCAAAACGGACTACGGACTGCTGACGTGACAAAGGAAAAATTCAACATTAAGCTGACGAGCTAATCGGACTGCTGACGGGTGTATCCTCAAAAGTAATGAGGTAATCTTCATATTTAATATTCTAACCTTTACTTCTATAATCTGTGCTTACTCAACTTCCTTTCTCTTTCCTTCCATTTCCGGTTTGCCGCCATTTCTAAACGGGTACGTTCATGGCGGACACACCACGTGGACCGACCTAAAGGAGACTTTAAACGCTTTGCCTCCTCATTTAAATAAAAACTCCGTCCCAGACTTCAACATCTCTTGTTCTTTTCTCTTTCCTCTCATTTTTGGGTTTCCGACAGACTGCTTCTGCGGTGCCGCCATTTTTGTCCTGCCCCGATTTGAATGGGGGCGCCATCTTAGAAGCACCACGTGGGCAGACCTAAAAACAAAACTCACCACGTGGGTAGAAACTCACTACGTGGACAAACCTAAAAAAGAAACTCACCACGTGGGTAGACCTAAAAAGAAAACTCACCACGTGGACAAACCTAGAGGAGGCTCACCACGTGGGCAAACCTGGAGAACTCTCAAAGTGTCCTACCCCCTCATTGGAGTGGAGGTGCCATCTTAAAAAAAAAAAAAAAAAAAAATCTACAACATGTTTACCTATTGTTTAAGACTTTATGCTTATGTTGTACTCATATATATTACTATTGCCCTACTCCTCCTACAGTGTGGCTCTTGGGACAAAACTTTTGTTTTAGCCCCATGGATTAATTCAGTCCTCCTTGCCTTAATTGCCAACCTTAAAGGCTTTTCCAGGGAAAAATTCATTTTTGCCCTTAAAAACTGTAAAAAAAGGCTAAAACTAACTTTTAAAATCTCCTTTCTCCCAAGACCGCCACCCAAACCGCCACCGGGCAGCTATCTTTTCAGCTCTTTTCAGCCCCTAACTACTGCCTAAGGCAAATGTGCTCAAACCCCTGATGGAGAACAGCTCCGCCATGTAGCTTTCTGTAAATGTAAACTGTGATCAAATACAAACCGAGGTTAACTTTCCTCACGGGCGTGGAGCACAAGTCACTGGTCCGCCAGGCTCCACCGACATTCCTGCGGGGAGGCGGGCAATGGGACAACTCCGGCCCGGGCCCGAGCACTGCCCCGAGCCTCACTGGCTGCGCCTCGCCCGCACCTCCAGGCGTCACTTTTGGTCACTTTTATCAAAAATAAATAAATAAAAGGCCAACCAAACAACAAGGAGGCAAATAGGCGGGCTCCTAACTTGCTTTAAAAATATCTTAGGAATGGGCGGACAATCCGCCATGAGGCCATGAGACAAGCCGCTGCTGTCCCCGCCCCTTTTGCCTCTAGACGCTCCCTCTATGCTCTTAACTAAGTGTCCGCGGGGCCCAAAGTATTTACTTTAAAAAAAAAAAAAAAAAAAAAACAGCTAAAGACATTCGTATTGCCCTGCTAGAGGTAAAAAACCCTGTTTTTCAAGTCTATATGGCTATATCCTACACACCATTGTCCCACCCTTCGCTGCCTTCCCATTAACATAAAGATAAAGAGATGACTTAATTATTAAACACTTGCCTGTAGAGCCTAAGGACCCTGATTCGAGGCTCAATTCTCCAGTACCCATGTAAACAGTGGCTGGAGGCCTGACATGCCCATTCTCTCTCTACCCGCCTACCTCAATTCATACTAAGCCCAACTAACTCAATCGGTAATACAATGTTGGCCTAAGATTAAAGTTTTCTCTGGCAGCTCTGCCCAACTGGAGGGACAAAATTAAAAAAAAAAAAAAAAAAAAAAAAAAAAAAAAAAAAAAAAAAACCTAAAAACTGTCAATCTCTAGTTACTATAAAAGTTTAATGACGGCTAATGATGGTTAAATTTAAATTGTTTTCTCTCTCCTTACTATGCCTTATACCAAGTATTATTGTTACTGTTATTATAAATTTATTAAAAGCCAGGGACAAAATATAATAATTTAAATATATGTCCCCCAATATATTCAATATTTTATTAATTTATAGTTTACATCTACAATTGCCTTACTAAAGACAATGTCACTGGAGGCCAATTTTAAGGTGTAATAATGATTTAAAATTTCATTATAAAGATATACAAAGTGTGCCTAACAAAAATTCCTAAAGCTTACTGTGACTTGACTACAATAATTTTGCTGTAGGTACTATGTAACTAATTAATTTCTTTTTCTCTCTTTCATGGCTCTATAAAGACAGGCCAACTTCTTCTGCCAATATGGAACTTCCCCTAGATCTATGAGCTTCAATATCATAAAAAACTGCTAACTGTCAGCCCTGGATTAACCCTAACAATACATGTCTCATATCTTTTCTTCCTTGATTAATCAGCCTAATGTTTTATTATTATTATTTTAGGTCATTCCAACCCATCTGATCTCTAAGACCTCACTGCTAAATGCCTTGCCATTACATGTCTCATATCTTTTCTTCCTTGATTAATCATCCTAACATTTTATTATTATTTTAGGTCATTCCAACCCATCTGATCTCCAAGACCTCACTGCTAAATGCGTTGCCATTTTACAGGTGTCTCCAAAAAAGATTCAAACTGCTCCTCCCTTCAAGATTTTGGGCTCCAGGTTATCTCTTGATACTGTTTCTCCTGTCAAACCCCAGCTCCATATTCAAAAATCCTATACTTTGCCTCAACTCCAAAAGGTGCTGGGAGAAATTAATTGGATGAGGCCCTGGATACCCATAACTACTGAGGAACTGTCCCCTTTATTTGACCTCTTAAAGGGTCTTACTCTCTCCTCTCAGATAACCTTGCCCCCTCATCATGAACAAATTCTACATAAGGTACAACGGGCCATTGATGCTGCTGTCCTAAAGAGGTTTGATCCTAACTTACCTATCTCCCTCTGTATTTTCTCTGGGGAAACATTATGCACTGCGCTGTTGGCCCAGGAAGGAAAACCCATCAATGGATTCACCTCTCCCTTGGTGGAGTCCCCAGAGTTTACTCTATAACTAACCAGATTGCAGACTGCATTATAAAGGGCAGGGACACCTCTGTCCGATTGTTTGGCATGGAGCCTCATGTCATTGTCACCCCCTTTAAGGTAACAGACTTCACTTGGCTTCAGAGAAATAACAACAGGGTTGCTATTGCCCTTGAGGGTTTCTGGGTATAATTGATTGTCACTATGGTCCTTATAAATGGATGAGCTCCTTCTCTAGGTTGAAATGGAGACCCCCAGACTTTTTTATCTAAACCCAACCCTGATTTCCTTACCGTATTCACTGATGGGGGCACTTGGGAGCTTCCCTAGTTGTTTACCCTCCCTAAGGAGGGGAGAAAAGTCTATACCCATAAAGTCTATCTCCCATGAGGTCACAGGATCAGCACATGCTGGGGAAAAAACTAAACATGCTATTAGCCATATGCTTCAATGCTTTGCCACACTTGGATTGCCAGATCAAATCAAAACCGATAATGGTCCCTGCTTCAAAGCAAAACTTTTATAGATTTCCTCCAAACCTGGAAAATCTCACTTTCCACAGGCATCCCATATAACCCAGCGGGGCCAAGCCATCGTGGAAAGATATCATCAAACTCTCAAATCTCAATTACAAAAACAAAAGGGGGAATCTCTACCCCCACATGACCAACTAAAAAGGCATTATTAACCCTAAATATTTTAAATTTTTCTAAAGAAGATAGACACTTGTCCCCTTTTCAAAAACATTGGACCTCAGCTGTCACCTACAGCTCCATCTGGGTCAAATGGAGGGACCCATTAACTGGGGCCTGGAGGGGACCAGACCCCCCTCACAGCAGGGAGAGGATTTGGATGTGTCTTTCCTCAAGAGGAAAAAAAGACCTATTTGGGTACCGGCAAGAGACTTAAAATATTTACCCCAACAAGGGGATGATAATAATCAATCTTCCAGGGAGTGTCACACCCTGAGAACTATGCCTCTATTTCTTCCCCAGGAACAACTGAAGGTATGGATGCTACTAGACCTGAATGAAGCCAGAAAAGCTCCAGAGAGATTTACAGAAGAGGAGTCAGGACTCCTAAGACAACCTGCTGTAGACGAGCTTACATGGCTTTTTATTCCACCTTCTCCCTCCCCTTGGACCCCTCCTTCTTCTTGCTCTTTACCCTACCATCTCCCTCCCCTGAACCCCTCCTTCTTCTTATCCTCACTCTCAGGCCCTGTGTAATTAATAAGATTACACAATTCATTCACCAACAGCTTGAGGCAATTAAACTTCATCAGGCCAAGGCACCACAGGTTTGCGACTCAAAGACAATGGCTTTTCCACTTACTGGCTATCCACCTAACATCCCTCCCCGCCCTCCATCGAACCAACGACGGGTAAGCTCTCAGACAGGCTGAGGCAACCTAAGACAGGGCGTGGAGTGGTCAACAGGCTAGAGGCATAGTGCCCAGAGACGGGGTAAGGTTCCCAGAGGGGAACAACCTAGGACAGGGACTATGCCATCCACCGTTCTTACAAAAACAAAAGGGGAGATGTTGGGCTCTGCCCGGTGTGAAGCCGAGTGGTTAGCCCAGCCAATCTTGGCCTATTCCCGGTAAGGCCTAGTCGAGCCTGAGTACCTGCCCTTGACTCAGCACCTAAGCTGAAACTGCCTCCACCCAGCTGCTGCTGACGTGATGAAATACTGTTGGCCCTTATACCTTTCTCTCATCCCCTTTTCCCGCCCCTTCCTCAAAGTATATTGGCCCTTATACCTTTCTCTCATCCCCTCTTCCCCCCCCCCCTCCTCAAAGTACATAAATATCTCCCCCCTGACAATAAAGTACATAAATTTCCCCCGACAATAATCAAGAGCGGGACGTGGTTTACGCTTTTAACGTTTCTCCGCGACTCAATGTGGTTTTCTTTTCCCGGTGATTTGGGGAGGTTTTGAGTCGCCGACGCCTGTCTTCTCGCGCTCAGCCTCAAGAGAGAAACGGCTCTCTCTCTTTTGCTCTACCTGAGTATTAATTGTGATAAGGCACAAGACTCTGGGACAGCAGCTGGGAGAGAATAAAAGTGGCCCCGAGGACATCAAAGTCACGTCATTCCATCATTACTGTAAATAGCACCCAGACCATCACATTGATTCTGTCAGTGAAGAAAACAAAGGCAGCTACCCTACTGTTCTCATAAGGAACCAATGCTACATATGCATGGAGAAGGTTTGTATCACTAGTTACCTATTAACTCTTTCAATTAAAAGCCATTTATTTATTCACTACCTCTTAGATATGATATTCAGTGCTAAGCAGTGAGCCTGTAGCATTTAATGAAACAGCTTCATTCCTGACCTCACAGTGCTTTCCCTATACCTGACATAGAACTTTCACAGTATTTAGGGGCTTCTCCCCAATATGTCCATTATGATGCTCATTCCACTTTAGATCCTGAATTATTAAATTCATAATTATTCACACTTTTCTCAACCAATCATTTATCCAATGTTGTTAAAATGTTTTCCTAAAACATCAGTGCGGAAGTAAAGGAATTACTCAGCCCAAACAGGTATGGGTAGTGGCCTAGGAGAGCTTAGAAGAGGTTTCACACAAGGGAAGTCTTCTAGCATTAGGAGAAGTTGGTCAGACAAAGGGCATAGGGAATTCTCATTAGAGTAGTCAGCCTTAACAAACACAAGCAAAATAAACAGCAAAGAATCAGAGGAGTTTCAGAAAGAATTCAGTGTCGCAGAAGAGCATGAGGTACGTTACCATGCCTGATAATGGCCAAGAAACTAACCAAGGAATGTGGAACTAGTAGCAATTTGTATTCTGGGGGAGGGGGGCAGGAAAATGTCCACTTTGCAAGGATGAGCTTGGTTGTTATGGTGGTTTGAATCAGATATCTTCCATAAACTCATGTGTTCTGAATGCTTGCTCCCAGCTGGTAGCAATTTGGGAGGTGGAGCCTTGCTGGAGGAGGTGTGTTGCGGGGCTCAGGCTTAAGGTTAATATAGCCAGCTTCTCTTTGTCACAACTCAGCTCCCTCTCTTTCTGCTGTATTCCACATGCTGTAGCAAAGGTGATGTCCAGCCTTTACTCATGCCATGCTTTTCCCTGTCCATGATAAAGCTTCCCCTAGAGACTATAAGCCAAAATAAAAATTTTCCTCCCATCAGCTATTCTTTTTTTTTTTTCACTTTCCTAACTTTATGTTTTATTATTTATTTATTTTAAATTTTAATTATTTGCAAGGAGAGAGAGAGAGAGAAAGAGAGAGAGAGAAAATGAATGAATGGATGCACCAGGGCCTCTTGCCCCTGACAATGAACTTCACTTTGTATATCTGGCTTTATGTAGTTACTAGGGAATTAATTGTGCCCAGGCCTTCAGGCTTTGCAAGCAAGCTCCTTAACTGCCAAGGCATTTCTCCAGCCAGAGTATGCGTTTTCTTTTCTTCTCTCTCTCTTTCTTATTAGTTGCCATCAGCTGTTCTTGTTCAGGTGCTTTGTTTCAACAAGGAGAAGGTGAATTACAATAGCTATACACTCCTGGAGTTCTGGAAAGTCTTTCCATAGTTCAGGGCTTGCATTAAAGTCATTTATATATTTATGGGAATTAAGAAATTGACCAAATTATTTAGCATACAATTCTGGGTGAGTACTTTTTAGTTTGCTTTGTTTTGTTTTGAGGCAAGGTTTCACTCTAGCCCAAATAGGCTGACCTGGAATTCACTATGTAGTTTCAGACTGACCTCAAACTCATGGTGATCCTTCTACCTCTGCCTTGCAAGTGCTGGGATAAAAGACGTGTACCACCAAGGCCAGCTGTGTTTACTTATTTTTAGTGTACATTTCTTGGTCATTATTTGGTTATGTAAGCCTAGTTAAAAAGAATTCAAGAATAACCTTCAAACTCATTTCTATTTTGGGTGAATGGCCCAGTGGTATATTTCTTAATGAGTCATCAATTATGAAAGGAAGGAGAAGGTTTGAAAGAAGAAAGGCAGGAGAGTAATGAATGCTATACAGTATATTTCTCTTTTAGTGGTTTTTTTTTTTTTTTTTTTTTTTTTTTTTTTGCATGTGTGTATGTTCTCACTTGTTCAGAGTGGTTTAAGGGAGTACATGGCACTAGGTCCCTGTATAACAACCACCTAGAATTGACTAATAAATTACAGCTCTAATGGAGTGGAGAGCATTGTGGATATAAAGCCACCAAGAAAATTAGTTTATGCAACCATCTCTGGTGGCATCAAAATTCTAAAAGTGGATGAGCATTGAACATTTAAGAGATAGAACACTTTTTTGAGTAATGTAAAAACTAATGAAGTATGTATGGCAACTGTAGCAGACAGCTTTAGGTTCGCTGAGATGAACTTCCAGACCAGGCATAGTTATGGAGGAAGGATATTATTTATTGAAGCTTACAGATCCAGGGGAAGTTCCATAATGGCAGGAGAAGCAGCCTGTTCTTCACAGGACCAGGCAAGAGAGCAAAGCCCCCAGCCACACAGCACACAGAGCAAAGCTACAGTCAAGCCACAGCACCCTTCAGGAACTCCTACTGGACACACTTTGCATATCTTTACAACGGAATCTCAAATCCACCACCACAGTTTAAGACCGGCCCCCAGTGACATTGCCTCTAGCAAGGTGATTGCAGATGCAAACTAAACTAATAAAACACTGAATATATTGGGGGCCATATATTTAAACTACCAGAGCAACAAATGAAGTAATGTATGTAAAATGCCAGAAGGAAGACCCAGAGATCTGTGTGGCAAATACAGAGTAGAGAAGTAGTGCCATGCAAACCCAGAGGTCCAAGTTTCAAGATGAGGTTTGTAATGAAGGTTGTCAGATACAACAGAAGCACCTACTCAATTGTGTTAACTCAATGCTATAATATATTTTTCCAAGAGCCATTTCAGGTGGAGAGATGACAGTAAAAGCTAGATTTCAGCCTGTGGAAGAATGAATAGAATATATTTCAACATATATCTAAAATACAGAAATGACAGAGAGGCTGGCATAAGAAGTAGATGGAAGCCAGGCATGGTGGCACGTGCCTTTAATCTCAGCATTTGGGAGACGTCTGTAGGGGATCGCCATGAATCCAAGGCTACCCTGAGACTACATAGAGAATTCCAGGTCAGCCTGAACTAGAGTGAAACCTTACCTCAAAAAACAAAAAAACAAAACAAAACAAAAAAAAAAAAAAAAGGATGGAATCCAAAGAACATTTTTATTGGGGTTGTGGGATGTTTATGTTTACAAACTACAATTTTTCTCTAATAGATAATTGAGATAATAGTCCAGAATTGAGAAGGTAATTAATGGAAGGGAACATAAGGGTGTTAAAAGGAAATTAAATTAAAGCTCAAACAATTTCTAAAACTTAAAGGAATACATGAATTGTGCATATCGATAAGTTTATGGATGAAGAGAGCAAAGTTGAAAAAGATCTTATCTAATGAGCTCATCTCTGTCTTCAAAGTAGGATAATTTCCCTAAAAGTAGTTCCAAAACAGTTATCTTTGATCCCCATTTATACACCCAATTTCTGAATTAGTTCTTAGAAATAGTCTTTAATTTTAACATCACCCCACTGCTACTCATGACACACACAATTTTTGACCAAATTATTCACCGCCTTGAATAATTTATTTATTTATTTTATTTATTTATTTTTAAATAAATATATACTTTTTATTTATATTATTCTGATTTTACATTCATAGTATTGGTTCCATTGTCCTCCTCCCCATTACCTTGAATAATTTATATTGATGCAAATTGCTACATTCATGCACACACACACACACACACACACAAAACCACACACACACACACACACACACACACTCAAAGTCTCCTATATGGCTAAAGATTAAAGACATATCCAGGAATAAATGTAAAGACTCCAGAATGTCATAAAGCAATGTTTAGAAAATTAAAAATTAAAAGAAAAATTAAAGATAAAATGAGAGTAAGAAAAAAATTCCCTAAGAATCTGCTTATTTCATGCTCAGCAGAAAGAGAAACAAATAATTCTAGAAGCTTTTGATTATTTACAATTTTCTCCTAATAACAAAAAGAAAAAAATAAGTGAGGGTGGGAAGAGGGAATACAGAAAGAAAAAAAATACAAATTTAGAAAAACAAGCTCTATTTTTCTTTTCTCTGAAGACCTCACAAACACCCAGCCTGGTGCCCGGCACAAGCACATGGGAGGGATCAGTCAGTGTCAGTGAATTGGTATAAACACTGACAAGGAAGCCGTGGATGTGATACACATTGAAACAGTACTTCTCAGCAGCACTGTCACCACTTGTGATGAGCCTCTGAGAATTAGAAATAATCAAGATAAGGATATTTTTTAATGATATTTTGTACTTTCATGAAAAGCCATAAAATGGCTTTTTTTTCCCTGACTCAAGACACCAGTCAGGTGGAAGGCATTATGAGGGCATTGCCAGTGCTTTGCTGGGGACGGTAAGTTTATACCTGCTCACAGATCCAGGTGTTCATGGGAAGTCAGTTCAGTCCTGTTTGGCTTCTGCTCAATTTCCACTTCTATAGATAGCTATGGGGCTTAAACATAATTTAAGGAAGTGAGATTTTTCATAAACAGGAAAACAGGATTAGCTGTCCTGGTTTCACCCCTGTGGTGAGAGTAAATATAATGAACCCTTTACATAAAAAATAATAATAAAAAAAATAATAAAAATCTCCCATGAACTCCACTTCCATCTTTAGGGATCAGCCCCGGGTCTGTCAGAAAATGTCACGACTGCTTTCTCCTCTTTGCCATTGTATGACAAGGACTGTTATTTGAAGTTATTATACCACAAAAGATCTACCTTCCTAAATGCTTAATGTTGTCTCCCAAGAGTATATAAGGTCTCATGGGACTGAATCACATACATTAATAATGGGTCATTTAAAGTAAGTTTATCTTTCTTGCCATTTATTTTGCCATGTGACCTCTCACTATCTCCCTCTTTTGTGTCTCTCTCCCCCCACCAACTTCTGGGACCAGGACATACATTTCTTTATTCCACTTAGGAAAGCATTTCTTCTACTCCATGACTCTTCCTACACTATGAACTTCTAGCAGTGTGGGTCCACCTTGAAGATGGACACAATGTTTAAATAGAAAAGGCACAATAGTGTGTGTTCACCTTGCCTCTGGATACTGTCATTTGTTAGCATCTAAATCAACTCTTCTTTCTAAAATGAACTACAGTTCCACTTCTTTAGGAGTCAATGCAGATACATTATAGGAATAGCTCTGTCTACACTGGCAGCTTAAAATGTGTTAAATTTAATCAAGCTACCTTTGAGATGTTAAAAAAAAAAAAGAAGTCCATTCTTACCCATTTATGACTTAGAAAATCCAAGCCTTTTTATATCAAATATTTCATTTAAAAATAATTGAGATCTAAAAATTTTGAGGTATTGAAAATGACAGGCTGCTTTTGGGTATTAAGAACAATTCCTCATGATTTCCTTCTGTGTCATTCTCCTGGTCAAGTTGTCATTCTTGTGAAATGCCAGGGCTACTCACAGATGAACTGACGTGGCTGAATCATTAGTTGAAGTTATAATTTAGAACAGTTTAATGCACACCAAGAGAATGATCCTAAGAGACTGGAATTTGGAGCTGTGGAGCTTGCATTTCTTATATATTAATTTACATTTTTTCTAAATATAAAAATTTTCCCAAGGTCATGTTCCTTTTACAAAAGATATAGAAATGGAAGCTTAATATTGAAATATTTTCATTCATAAAAATATATCCTATAAGGCTGGAGAGATGGATTAGTGGTTAAGGCACTTGCCTGCAAAGCCAAAAGACCTTGGTTCAATTCCCCAGTCTCTACATAAGCCAGATGCACAAGGTGGCACATACATCTGAAGTGCATTTGCAGTGGCTGGAAAGCCTGGCACACCCATTCTCTCTCTCTCTCTCTCTTTCTCACATACACTCTGCCTCTTTACCTCTCACAAATAAACAAATAAAAATAAAATATTTTAAAACACTTAAAAATATATCCTATAAGACACATCAAGTCAAAAAGCAGTCTTTGCTATACATAGGAACTGGTCAATAAATATTTTTTGACTGAATAATAGAATTTAATTACATAATTCTACCCAACTATATTATGAGATAACCATGATACTTTTACATTCAACTTAATATAGTTGAGTTGTTAATATTAATTAATAATGAAAAATTATGAAACAAAATGGTGTTAATGGTACTTTAACACAGAAATATATATCCAAAAATGTATGAAACCTTATACAAAAATCACAATCTATACCAATAATGTAATACCTTTTCTTTTGCATGAATACTTCTTACTCCTGAAATGGGATAAATGATGCAAAAATAAAACTTTAGAATGAACTAAGAGTCAGACTGAAGAAGTGTGGCAATGGTAGCTTTTAAAAGTTTCTATGAATCAATGTTTGAAAAGAGGATAGAGGGGCTGGAGAGATGGCTTAGGGGTTAAGGCGCCTGCCTGCTAAGCCTAAGAACCTGGTTCCAATCTCCAGGTCCCACGTTTAGCCAGATGCAAAGTGACGCAAGGGCGCAATGCTGCACTTGCCCACAAGGGGGCGCACACACCTAGAGTTCGTTCACAGCAGCTGAGAGACTGCTGGTGCGCCCATCTCTATCTGTCTCCCTCTCCCTCTCTGTGTGTCTCTCTCCAAAAAATAAAATAATAAAAAAAAATTTTATAGAGGATGGAAATAGATTAATCAATATTAATCAATATTGATTACATCATTTAAAACTCATTCCGTTTATAATAAATGATTATAACATTGGTTTTATCTATCTGAGGTAGGAAGGCAGACACTCTCAGGATTAACTATTTTGGGTCTATGTGCCCTGCACATAGAAATTAAATGCTGCTCTACATTAACAGAAGTTTTCATCTTTTTCTTCTTCCTCTGTTTTTCCCATTGACTTATTCAGTTTTTCTGTCTCCTGTGCATAAAATTGTACATCATCGCTGCTATAAACATCCTTTCTCTGGGTCTTCACTCTGCTGCTAACATGAGGAACTGACTTTCTTCTCAGACTTGCTGGAGCCCATGCACAGTACATGAGCACACTTAAGTTCTATCAGAACCTGTTCATGCCTGCAAGTGCAGATCACAAAATCTTGTACTCTAAACACTGATGTTGGGAGAAAAACATCTCTTTCTCTCCCTCCCTCTCTCTTTCTCTTTTTCACCTACATAACTGACATAATTTAACACTTGATATATTGTGACAAATTGGAGCTTTCCTTTTAAGTTTAAGGAAATTTTTAAAGTCCCCCAAATTTCATTAAAACACACACACACACACACACACACACACACACACACACAAAAAAAAAAAAAAAAAAAAAAAAAATGATAAGTTAATGGTAAATGAATCAGAAACATATGGATCAAATTCCCTTAAAGTGCACAAGGGTTTAAAATTAAGCAGAAAATTACTGAATAAAACATTTTTTGCCAAATCCCAAATGTTTGAAAAATAGTTCAAGATGTTTGCTGAACATGAAATGGACCTGAGTTACACATTCACATCTATATTCAGGCTGAAAGAATTCTTACCAGCTAAAGGCTGTAGTCAATAAACATGGTAAAGAAAAAAATAACTTAACATAGAAGAAACTCTTTTAAATATATAATCATTCTAATCATTCAAATTGAAAACCAATTTCCAGTATGAAAGGTTTGAAGGGAAAATGTGATGACTCCATTAATTTCTAATGTCCCCACTATCCAGACCACACCCCAAATTACATTTTGATAAGCTGCAAGCTCCTTTTTACAGCCTGTGTCTTCTTGTGCCTTTCAGCTTAGCTCTTTTAGTAATATGAATGATAAATACTGTAGGGATGACCACACCGAGAACTTACCACTAACAGAAAACTCTTGCCAGCATGCCACTGGCCTGTAGTGATACCAAGGATTCCCAGTTCATTCCTTCATTCCCTACTCTTACAAGTACTGGCAGCATTAATCTTGATGAAGAATTGATCCCATCCTATCTGATAGATCCAAACTAAATAGCCAAAAATAAATAAGTATATTTTCTGGAAACCTACTTGATAATGAAACTGGTTGGGGTGAACAATATACAAATAATATTGTCCCCTTCAAGTTAGGTACTTTATTTAGAGAGGTTTGATGAAGTCAGGTGCATAAAGAAAATAAAATGGTAGTTGTCTGTGATGGAGATAGGGGAGAGGGCTCTTAGTCCTCTTCTGACAGAGGTGTGGTATGGAGGCCAGTTCTGTTGCACGTACATGCAGTTAACAGACGATCTATAATTTAAAAATGGAAAGGGGGCTCTAATACAGTCAGGCCTACAACAACTTCCTCAGTTTCCACTTTCTAGTAATTTTGCTCTGTAGCTTTAGCTTAGCAAGTTATACTGTAATGAGCATTATATGTTATTTTCTATTACTGACACACCAAGTTGTTCAAAATTTAGTGGCTTAAAAGCACAAATATATTATCCTAGTTACACAGACCTGAAGCCAAGATAGATATTGCCACACATACATCAAGATACCAGTAGGGAGCTGGAGAGATGGCTCAGTGGGTAAAAATGCTTTCTGTGTAAACATGAGAACTGAGTTCAGATCTCCAGCAACCAGGTACAAGCCAAATGTAGTGGAGTGTACTTACAATCTCTGTGCTGACAAGACAGAGGCAAGAAGATCCTTAGACTTGCTGAATAGCTAGTCTAGTTGAATTGGTGAGTTCTTAGGTCAGTGAGAGACTCTGTACCAAAAATGCATAAATAAATAAATAAATAAATAAATAAATAAATAAATAAGAAGAAGATAAATTGAGAAAGACACCCAATGCCTGTGAACTTCTGTCTTCCAAAAGCATGCACACCACACATACATATGCACACCAAAAAAAAGGAAGGAAGGAAGAAAGGAAGAGAGAGAGAGAGGCCGAGAGAGAGAGAAAGGAAGGAAGGAAGGAAGGAAGGAAGAAAGAAAGAAAGAAAGAAAGAAAGAAAGAAAGAAAGAAAGAAAGAAGCAAAACTTCATTGCTTACTCTCTTCTTTCTGGTTAGATGCTGCTTCATACGGCCTGGTTCATGGCTCTTTTCCTCCAGCTTCAAAGCCTGAGTGTGATATTACATTGACCTTACATCTGATCTCTGTCTCTGCCTCTGCCTCTGTCTTTCTGTCTGTCTGCCTGTCTGTCTATCATCTATCATCCATCTGTCATCTATCTATCTATCTATCTATCTATCTATCTATCTATCTATCTATCTATCTACCTACCTATCTATCATCTATATCTATCAATCGTCCATCATCTATCATTCTATCATCTATCTCTTTCTCTTCTTCCTCTCTCTCTGTCTCTGCATCTTTCACCTTCCACTTACAAGGAGTCTTCTGATAACTGGACCCATTTAGATAATACAGGATAATCTCTCTATTAAAAGGTCAGTTGATTAGCAACCTAAATGCCCTCTGCAATTTTAATACCTTAATCCCCTTTATCATGTAACTTGTTGTAGTCATAACTCTTGTGGATTATGTTGTGTTCGTCTTGGTGTTGAGAGGTGGGGACATTACTTTGCATCATGCATATCATATAATTTCATTTGCAGATAGAGATGGAGAATTATCTAGGAGGAGGAATTGGACCAGTGCTTCTAGGGCAAACGTTTTCCTTCATGTTTCTGTGGGAGTAGAATGATGGCTCAACATAGTCATAACATACCATCACTAACACTTTGGCTACATACTTTCTTCAGCTAGCTGTATGTTTTATCAGAATCTAAACACTGATTGCCTTTTAGATTTGGTCTGGTCAGTTCACCCACTGAAATGATCAATAAACTTTAAATTCCCAGAAGTGGACTCTTGCCTAGAATCCCTCATGTGTGGACTGTTTGGGCCATTTGAAACCGAACCCATGCCTTATAGGCGAAGAAAGAACTCTACTATAAGAGAATAGGAGACACGATGTCATAGAGACATGCAGTATTTTTCTGAACATAATTTTAAACGATTGCTGATGATCATGACATATTGACACATAGCATCATATAAAGTTGCCCATAAAAGACAATCTTTATAATAATATCCTGAACACTAAGCTTTCATCTCCACTGTCTTATTTGTTCTTCAAGAAACTACCAGTGCAGTCAGGCCTTCTTCTCCTCTCATGCAGTAAACTGTTCCTGTGTGATGTTATTAACAATCTAAGTACCAATAATGTAATACCCTCCTAATGCAGCAGTAATGTTGATGACTTCAAGATTACTCTCTTCAGCCCAGAAACCTCACTGGACTTTCAAATTTATTTACACAGGGTTTTTTTTTTTTTAATATATCTATATGACTATGCTAGGTATCTTCCACACAAGTGTCTGAGAAGCCATCCAAATTCCCCTCACAACTTGGCTTCTTAAATTCTTAAATTCTTGCTGCCTCTATTGGACATATTTGTGGAAGTTGCTTCTCAAATATATTTATAGCTTTTCTACAACCCCTGTATCCTACCTTCATTGCCAAGAGATTTATAAAATATTTATCCTACATCGAGTCACCCAAATGTATTTTTTCAAGTCTAAATCAGACCCTATCATGTTCCAGATGGCTATTTGTTGAAATTGGGATTAAGTCCAAACTCTAGTGAGAAATCCTTCTCTCCTTCAGAATTGTTCCCTGTACAAGTTAACCAGAGTTGATTGATGTTGAATTGTTTCATGGGCTGCCACTTTTTGCACGCCGCTAAAACAAGATGTCTGATCCCCTTCAAAGACCTACTATAATATCCTCTCACCAATGAACCATTTCAGCCCCATAAAAAATAGATTAAAGTTTAATTCACATGCTAATTCTGTACCTCTTCTTTGAAATGTGGTTTCCACCCCATTCTTCCACAAACTTAGATGTTTCCATTTCAAGTGAACACCGAGTACACTGATGTGTCAATTATGTGTCTGTCCCCTCTTCCCTGTGCAGCCCAAGAACTTTAAGACAAGCATATGTAGACATACGTAGCATCTCTCCCTTTCAGAGTCTGGGCTTTGTTGGGCTCTGGGTTAGTTTTTGCAAGCGGAGTGCCTGAGAGAGACTAGAACATAAGCATTCCAGTCTTTTTCTCCCAGTTACACCATGTGGTCCCTCATGCTGATCCTATCTACCTCAAAACCTAAATGAGTACTGCAATTCTGGTGAGGACAGAAATCACTGGTTTGAAATGTTACATTTTCATAGTTTGATACCATACACAATAAGCAGAACTTTAAATGAAAATTGATTGATCTGTTAAAATGTTCATATTCTGCCCGCTATTTTCACAATTCTGGATCCAAAATCATTATAATAAAATTTCTCCTCCAGTATTCATCAAAACTATAAAAGAAATGTTGCCATTCACGGACGTATTAGTGCACTAAGGCCCAATGCTGCTTTCAAAGACTGTTTTCTTATACAGAGACATTTTACAGTCGGGCAATCATCTTGTTAAACATTTCCTATAAAATTTTAAAAATCATTACCTAGGAGTCTGTCACTGTGGCACTAATCACACCTCTCCAATTAAGCTTATTTTAGCCCTTTCACTGTAATCCTTTTCTTTAATCAAGGGTTTATTATTGGGCTGTTAATGTGAAAGTTGAAATAAAAAAAATCTTAGCCTAGGAATGAATTCTAATAGTAGCAGGTATAGAAAACTGAGAAATTCTAATATTTTTCTATGAGATTTATGTAAGGATGTGGGTTTGATTTATTCCCTTTTTTGCTCTGTGGAATAATTTTCCTTATATAAGGAAGATTAAACTTTTCTTTGTCTTTAAGAATATCCTTTATTGATGGCATTTTCCTTGGTGTGAACACAAAAGCACAAATAATTTTTTTTTCAACTGAGTTGATCAGATTATGTTTTGTAGTCTTTTGTTGTATCACTGATTAGGTGTAAAGTTTTGACTTCTGTAAGGAAAAGGGACAAGGAAGAAATTTTATCATGCCAGGTGAATTAACCAAACTTTCTGTCTCAAGTGTTCCCTAATTTCAAGGGCAATGTATATTTTAATAATTTAGTCAAATTTTAAACTTATACTAATTTGGTATAAAATCTTATAATTGTAAATGAATTCACACATATGATTACATTTGTTATATGTAACTATTGTAGAAATAATTTAATTATAGCCATTGTAACCTCTCAGCCCTCTTTCAAATTCATCTACCTTCAGGTCTTAGCCACTTCTTACCTGGTTAATATCTTCCAAAACATTCACCTAGACCATTTCTTGCCCCTCCAGTCAATGTCTGTAATGACAGCTGAAGGTATTTTTAAATCATTACCTTACTTCTCAAGTTAGAGTATGTACTAGGTGCATCCATTCATTTTTGTTGCCTAAATGAAAAAAAGTGGGCATTATCAATCTCCCTCTTGGCTTTCTCATTCCCTTTTCTTCCAGAGTGATGGCAAGAGTTTAACACTCACCTTCCTGCCAGTTACTACATGTACAGCTAAAGGGTCAATCAATAGCTTTATATCTTTCTGAAGTATAAACTACAATTGGAAACTTGCTCAAGACTGAGAAGGCCTTTATTGTATCATGTGAGATAAGTAGATAGGGCTAGTGTTCCAAACTTTTCTTCACATTTGTTTTTGCTCTCAGTATGGCTCTGACATCAGAGGCTTCAACAGCCATTTTAGGACTATTAAATGCTGAGATGGAAGCATGAGTTTGAAAACAATATATAATTTTGGGAAGAGGAAAAATAAATAAGTCTTGTCTTAGGTGGTATTAATGGTTAGCTAAACCAGTATGCAAATTTTTAAAAGAAAATTTCTATTATATAAGAAAAACCAAACTCTCACTTTATACTGTTTTCCTCTTATAACTCAGAATCAGAATTATTCCTTGCAGAAACACATGGCTTGCAATACTTTCTGCAATTCTCCAAAATTTCAGGATCACTGATATTCCCTGAGCTGCTGGATTAGTCTTCCCTACCTTGGTGAATTTCTATCGTGCTCCAATCTCTTCAATTTAACATTTATTCATTTGTCAAATCTCATTAAAATGTGTCTTTTCCCATGATGCCTAACTAATCTCTAGACTAGATTATCTTCCCCACTTACATACTCTTCAGCATCTGATAATTAACCTGTTTAGCATATATTATATTTCGAGTGTATATTTGTTCATGTAAGTAGTTAATATCATTGTATTTTCCAAGATACCATGTGATCTGTTAGGACAGAGACTCTTGCTTATCATTGGCTTTCTGATGTTTAGCAATTAGCATAGCATTAAGCTAGTATCCAATCATTTAAAGAAAGGAAAGGAGGAGAAAGAGGAAAGGAAAGTAATAGAGGGAGAAAAGAAGGAAGGAGAGAGAGAAAGAGAGAGAGAGAGAGAGAGACTTCATGAAGACAAATTTCTGTATTTGAAGTAAACTTGGGCCTTCCTTTGATGTTATAGTTTCTATTTCACACATAGGAAATAAAATAGTCTAGAATAATTGATGCATGCTTCAGAAACTCATATAGTGTACCTGCTACCAAAAAAGTACTCAAAGAAATATTTCCTCTTTATTATGTTTTTTCTTTTAGTTCATTTAGTTTTGCCTTACAAGAAAAAAGATGAATGAATGTTTTCTGCTGATAATGGTGCAGAGTATTAGTGCACTGTTGTCAATGAGCTCAGAATGGGGAGAGAGGTCACTAGAACTGACACTGGAACTCTTGATGTTGGACTTCATAACCTGATAAAGTTCTAATGCATTCAGAAAATGAATGTATGAGGCTACAAGTGGTAATTATATTATTTATATTCTAGCAAGAGTTTCAAAAATTTTATTCTCATTTCCAACAGGGATTTAGTTCCATATTTAACTACAGGCCACTCACTGGGTTAGGTTGCATCTTAAAAAGTTTAATGTGTTAATGTTTATTGCATACATGCTTTTATGAGATGTACTTGCAGTCTATATAAACCTATATCATAGCCAGTGTTATTTTATGTGTATTCTAAAATAATTTGATAATTATCAGTTTGTTAACTTATCTCTTGCAATGGATAATTATGACGGTGCTGCATATATGCTAGGGACTGTGATGAGCTAATTAAATATATTATTTTATTGAACTATTCTAGCAAATTTAGGGGGACCATTATTGTTTTCCTCTTCCACATGAGGAGACACAGCGCCTATGGTATTTTTCAAAGTGTGAAGCTGAATAAGGAACATAAATTTTCAATCCTTCAAGGAAGGTAAGACTCATGTAAATGATGTCTAGGAGAAATATGTGATTATAGCTATAGATGTAGTCAATTATAACAAGAAGAATTTTAGAATTTAAAAAAATTTCCTTGAGGATGCCATCTAGGCTATGACCACTGCTTAAAAGCTGAGTAGAAGAAAAAAGGTTTTAATCCACAGGACTTTCATGAGAATGTTGGAGAGGAACAATGTGAGTTCAAGGAACTGAAAAGTCCAGCTTAACCAAGGCCTGGACTCCCATTAGAAGTCGTGGGAGATAAGGCTGGGAGACCATCTGGGTGCAATCCCATGTCTTGCATGCTGTATTAAAACATTTGACCTTTGCCCTTAGATAATGAGAAACACTTGAGTTTTTGAGCTGGAAGATGACATCATGAAAACTGTTTTCAGTAAGATTAATTTGGCGCCAATGCATGGGATAGACTGAGAACAGACAAGATGGGAGTTAAGTGTGACCTACCTGGAGAGTATAGATTGCCCAGAAGAAAGGTAATGTAGACAGAAGAAGTAATGTCAAGAAAGGAAGGATTCAAAATCTAGCCATTCTCATGGAATAACTGATTATATACAGAATGTCTTTGCTGATTTAAAAATAAACTCTTCCTACATAAGGGAAACCACCAGAGGCCTCGCCAGTGTGCTCTTGACTCTGAAGCAAGTATCAGCTTCTCATCACCAAGCTTATACATTCTGTCTCTACTTCCTCCTTATAGTATATGTATCAATTTTTTCTTTGTATGTCCATTTTGGATTGCTTCATGTATTCAATAAATTTATTTTATAACTTATTGAAAGTTTAGGGCAGATCTAATGTTGGAAATGCAACTGTTAGCAAGTGAGACACAGGCCCTGTCCTTAGGAAGCTTTTATTCCACTGTAGGTAAACAGTGGCCAAGAAAATTGATGTGTTTACGAGAAAAAGAGCAGAGAATTAAAATAAAGTGATGCCACAAGAAGTGCCTAGGGGAAATATACAGTTTTAGTGTGGTCCTTCTGAGGAGGTGATTTTCAGAAACATGAGTGAAGAGAAGAAGGTATGTGTAACACACAGATTGTACAAGGCTCCCAGAACAGCAAGGATCCTGGCTTCACTGAGTAATCAGAAGGGGCCAGTTGAACTGAAATATGATTGAAAGACCTTGGTGGTGGCTGGACTTGTTAGTGAAGGTAGCAAGAGTATTGCAGAGCATTCTTAAGATATTTAAATTTGGGAGTTTTGAAGTTGCAATTGACAGAAAATTGTTTAGTGAAACCATAAAAAATATTGGGTTTGGATTTTACATATCTGAGAACAAGGCAGACTTCCATGAGCTTGTTGGTGTGCAGAGTTCTTCATTCTTGGATTCACAGTGAGCAGACTGTGGAGAGTTTGTCACATTGATAGAGTCATTGTGCAAGAAATTCACATGCAAATCTGAATGTGCAAAACCAGATGCCTTTCAGATGTTTATTTATGCCAGTTTAATTCAGCAATATTCCTTGATGTTTGCTCCCAATGAGAAACTTTATTTAAAGAAGGATTCACCAGAAAGCATTAAATAGGAAGCAGCTAAATGATGATCCCACTTACAAAACCACATGCTTTTGAGGATTGTAACCTATTACATTAAATAAGGTATGACTATATGTATGGAGTTGTATTTTTTTCTGAGGAGTTTAAAACAAACATTTCCTGATTTGCTTATAAACTTAATAAGGAATGTTATGGGTGTTCTTTTTCATTCTCATTTATTAACCTATTCTCATTATTTTTTAGAAAAAATATTTTTGAGCTTCTTTTTTTTTAATTTCAAGATAACTTTCTGTAAAGAGAGGCATGAGAAGAGTTAAGAAAATTTATCATGGTTGGAAATTTACTTCATTTTCTTCCCGTGTTATTTTGAACCTGCTCTGAGAAATGCATATGTCCTTTTAAAATATATGGTGGAAGGGGTTCATTGAGTGTTATGAAAAGAAAGTTTAGTCTCATTTCCTAAGCAGACTTTTCAACCTGACTGTGCTAGATGGAAAGAACTCTTTGGGATTATGGTATGTGTGTTGATAGCCTGAAACAGCTGGTTATTTTCAGTCATTTTCTCACTATGGAAAGATATCACAGCTATATGAAGCATGGGAGATAGAACCTTCCTATTTCTCAAAATCAGGGCTAAAAAGTAGCATAGAATTCAGAAAAGAATTCCATTTTATAGATTAAACACTCATATTTTACTATTCTTTCATAAAATGAGTATTGATGTGAAAAAAACATTTACTCTTAATATCAGATTCTATTATTAATATCAGATTCTGAAGAATTAAGGGACGACAATTTTAAAATCTTGAAAGAGGTTAAATGTGTGGCATTTTACTTATTTTCATGACAGAGAATCTGGAATATTTCATAGGTCTTAAACCTACCTTTTCCAAACTTTCAGTGTGCAGGACTACTTGACTATTTTGATTCAATGCTCAAATCACTTGTGGGAAGGGTTCTGTGGATGCCTTGTGTGGTCTCCTCCGAAGGCAGGAGACACATCCAGCAGGTACCGCTCTGACCATACCTATAGGTAGATGGTTTATAGACTGTTAGCCCACACTGCTGCTTTAGATTTTAGGAATTCCTCTATAAGAACAAGGCGAGTTCTATTTTTGACATTTCAGCAATGAGACCACTTGTGCATTACGGCCTGATTTGATTTACTGTAAGAAAATAAGAGTGCTGTAATTTGTAAAAGACATTTATTACATGAGTCCAAAAATTAAAAAAAAAAAGTGTTCAGTGTCTCTGTCCATCCCATCTGGTTTTATTTTAATCTCACTCTAGTCACATATGAAATTTTGCTTAGCTGTCTTCATTTTCTTAGTCAATCTTGATTAATGGCCTTCAAAGTAAAAATAATTGGCCTGCATCAGGGTTGTTTTATAACTCTTGTTCACAAAGAATGTGAGAGCCTGGAAAATGAGCCTAAACAGAAGGAATGCATTACGTTGGTCTTTGAGAAAGAGCAGTCCTTCGGTTGTGTTTCTCTGTGTATTTTTATAACAGGCGCCTCCTTGACCGTCCACGATATTGCAGATATGCAGAGCCAGGGCTTATGTATACTCCATCAAACTGACCGTGGCAGCTCGACATCTCCACACAGCCACACATGAGAGGATAGAACCAGCACAAGCCAGCCTAGGCAGGCTGGCAATTCAGAAAGTAAATTATCTAGCCAGCCCAGGCTATGAAACCCAGAAGTTAAAGCTGGGCAGGGGGCTAATTGTCTCTGAAGTTTAAATGGCTTGTTTATACAAGACTTTTCTAGTCTGTATACTTTTTCCCCTTTCCTGAAAAGTGTGTTCAACTTTAAAGAAGTTAAGGGAAACACAGGCGCCCTGTGACCATTGTGGGTTTGGAGTTGAGTCTGTTTCCTTTCAAGTTCTTCGCTTCTGGGAGAGCTTGACAGTTACAGAAATAAATTTGAGTTCAAACACAGACAACACACACACACACACACACACACACACAGAGGAAGCTATTTTTTTTGCATGAAGTTTTGTAAATGGATATATTATTATTCTTAAAGCAAGGCATCTTATGATTGCACTGTTAGAAAGTTAACATAAAAAATTTTCTAGCTTTCTAATAATCCTAATGGTAGGTTCAATTACCTAGTTAATTTTCAAAATTTCACATGTCCTGATGTCCAATATATTTAGAACAGTTAAAAGTCTCTTTAGGATCAAATTGGTGTTAAATATATATTGATTCATACTAACTTGGTCACATCAACAGGCAGGCGCCTGTCCCATGCCATACAGAGGAGTGTTCAGCCAGAACTTTGTAGAAGGCATTATTACTTCTTCCACCATACCCCACTGCTGGTTGTTCTTTCAGGAGGTGGCTAAACAGTGGAAAGGGTGGGGAGCAGTTTTCTGATGTTAGGAAAAGCTTTTTGACAGGTCCAGAAGGGTAGCTACAGTAGAAGCCATGATTAAGTACCTATTAGGCTCCATGTGTTTTTGTAAAAGTAAAGCAAGTTATTTTCCAGTTGGGAAGGCTCTTTATGGCATCATGTTATATCAGGGAAAAAGCTGGTATGAGAATTCCAGCCCACACATGCATTTCCTCCTGCCCAACTTACCAGATGTCTCACCCTTGCTCAGGCTTCTAACTCACTGCTTCATCCTAAATACTTCCCCTAGCTTCTCAGCGTCTGCTTCTTCATGAGTCTTTGATTCCTCATCATTTTTTTTTTTTTCTCTTGTCCTTAGCTATCTGCAGAGATGAGCCTGGAACTGGACACTATCATGTTAAGCAAAACAAGTCATATTCTGAAAGACAAAAATTGCATGTTTTTTCTCATATTCAGAGTCAAAAATTTTTTAACGCAAAAATAGAAACGAGTTTATTTGAGAAGAGAGGAGGGACCAGCAAGACATGGAGAAAGGGATAGAAAAAGGCAACTGGGGGGAACAAATATGAGCAACGTATTATATATATATGTATTATAATGTCACAGTGAAATCTATTGTTTTGTACAATTAACACATGCTAATTATTTTAAAGAACTGAAACGAGTTTATTTTTTCGGGTGGAGATTGTATTGACTTCTGCATGCTTCACAGGATGGTTTCACTGTCTGGAACAAGGGTCAAACACAGATAATTTCATAGTCTCATAAGCATCACTTGCCTGTCCAAGACAGATAGACATACTTATACACAGCACATTCACGAATCTATAATCTAGTCAGAATATTGTAATTCATGACAGTTTGCTTATTTCCTTAGAAATGTATCACAATAATTGTATTTGTTTAGTCAGTCGTGGGCATGCATGCCTTCAAGCCTTTCCTAGCACTTGAAGGGCTGATGTATGAGGATCTCTTTGAGGTCAGGCCAGCCAGGTCTACAGAGTGACTTCCAAGTCAATCTGGGCTACTGTGAGATCCTACCTCAAACATGAAAATAAAACAAAATGAAACAAACAAAATAAATAAACAAATGTACTACAATAGTTATGCTTGTTTAATGGTTTCTATGTACCACTGCATAAAGCACCTTCGAGTTTGCCTAGCCCCTGTTAGGTTAATTATGAGTAAACATTTTTAATATATTATCTATCATATTCTTTTATTTAAAGTTTTTAAATTTTTATTTATTTATTAGACTCATACAGAGAGAAGGAGAAAGAGAAAGAGAGAGAGAGAAACAGAGATAATGGGTGCACTAGGGCCTCTAACAACTGCAAATGAACTACAGACTCATGTACCACCTTGTGCAACTGGCTTACGTGGGACCTGGAGAATTGAACCTAGGTTCTTAGACTTTGCAGGCAAGTGTCTTAACTGCTAAGTCATTTCTCCAACCCTGTGATATTCTTTATAACAGAACCAGGAAATGTAAGTTTTATATTCTGGAAATTGACTAGGTAACTGCTTCAATTTGAAGCCCTTTTCCTCAACCACTACACTTGGCCTAATTTTGAATTTTTTATTAGCTATGTATATAGTATATATACAGCCATGATGGTACCATCGTTAGCCTTCTCCCTGTCCTCCCCCATGGGTAATGTGGGTCTTGCCTTATGTGGGTAGCCATCAGTTATGCAGGAGATGTAATGACTCTGGGTATAATGACCCAACTTATGGCTCTAACAATCTTTCCACCCCCTCTTCTGTGAATTTCTCTGAGCCATGTTGGGTTCATTTTAGGTCTATTTCAGTGACGGGGTTTTGTGAGTCTCTGTGTCTCTGGATATCTGATTTGGTAGGGGTTGAGTGTTCTTTGTGTCTATCTCCTTCACCCTGGTGCTGGTACCAGGTTCACCGATAAGGCAGCACTCTTGCTCATTTCCCCTATAACTCTATGGCTTCATCTGGTACCCTGTTGTGGTGCAATGGGCTGATTCTTTCTTCAAGTTCTGCATCCATCTGAGAGAAAGAAGCAGATTGTCCAACAGAGAGTGAGGTCAGTGCAAGATACGTGGATAACCATTATTATTTTATTTATTTTTCCATTATTATTTTAGAGAGAATTTAATAGGTATAGTCCCTCTTGTATCCCACTATTGATGAAAGCTTAATATTGGAGATCAGGCTCATTTTGGATTTGGTTCTAACTTGTTTACCATTTCCAGGTATGGGTTCTCTTCCACTGAGTAGATCCTTTAGCAAAATATAGAGCAGTTGGTAACCAACCATGGGTGTGAGCCACTACTACACTTGTGTGAGCATCACATCAGGTTGTTTGCTGCTGAGTAGCTTAGACCACAAGTTGCTTAGACAGATGTTGGTCATTTTCTTCCAGTCACTTATGTAGCACATTCTGGAACTAGACAAGCTAACTGTCTGGGGACTGACTATGTTCCAGATTCCAGCCAGGTCTCTCCATGTTCTGTCCAAACAGCATATGGTGTCTTCTGCAGTAGGGTCTTACCAATAACCTTTGGTGTGTCCCAAGTGCTCTGATAGAAGTCTGTCTTCTTTTGGGAAACCTTGAAGGTCTCACTGATCAACATCTCATTGTGGATGTTAACCACATGCTGGTACTGGGAGTTAAGGTCAGTGTCAAGGGGAAAGAAGGCAGAAAAAATATAGGTGATATGAAAGAGAAAGAGAGAAGAGGGAGTGATAGAGAAACAGGAGAAGACTGAGATTAGTTTTTATCATACCCTCTCCAGGCTCCTGTGATTCAGGTGTTCTCTCTAAGCACCTGATGCAGGTTTGACATTTTAGTATGTCTCATTTTCCTGCACATGGTTATCCAGTTTGTCCAGCACCATTTGTTAAAGATGCTGTCTTTTTTTTCCCCAGTCTACATTGTTGGGGCCTTTGTCAAATATCAAGTATCTGTAGTTACTTGACCCAAATCCGGTTCCTCAATTCTGTTCCATTGGTCTGTCATCCTGTTTTTATGCCAGTACCATGTTGTTCATTGTGTCAGGCTTTACAACATCCCCAACATCATCTTGATACATATTGGTGTTTCTCCCTGATCATGCTCAGTAATGCCAATTTCAAAATTTCTTTCAACATTTCTAAATATCCCAGATCAGAGAGCCACTTTTCTACTCTTTCTACTATATAGAGATGATCTCTCTCAGCTAGTTATATAACTTAACTGAGCTCATAAAGCTCTCTTGAATCACCAAGCCATGCTCAACAGTAATTCAATCACACTCACTGTTAATACCAGAACATCCTTAGAGGACCCTGCAGAGAAATGTGAGGCACTATCATTCTTCCCAAGGCCTGGGTAGAAGCCAGGTAGGACTTCAAATACTGACACTACCTACATAAATCCATCATAATAGGAGGAAAAGATCATGACATCAAACTGAAAAGAGAGACTGATTGAGAAAGGGAGGGCATATGATGGACAGTGAAGTTTCAAAGGGGAATGTGGGGGGAGGGAGAGAAATAACATGGGATATTGTCCACAATAAAAGAAGTTGTCAATAATAATAATAATAATAATAATAATAATAATAATTTTAAAAAATAAACAAACCAATGACAAAGAATACATCATGTCAGGTTCAAGTTTATGAATCCACAAGAGTATGATGAGCTCCTATTTATTTTTCTATGGAAGGGATATATAACATGTGACTCAGAAGAAGAGGATACAGGTCTGAATTTGATGCCACAGACCTTGAATAATATACCAAAATAATTGGAAGCCTCCAGGGGTATTTCTACATCTCTTCTCCTTCAACCCAATCAAAAATATAACCAGACTCCATACTAGAATTTTGTCATTATTTTTAATGCCACTTTCTGTGGAGTCCTTAATCATAAATCTCCCAGTACTCATATGGGGCTCTATGCAGTGTTTGGTCTCTGGACTGTTCCCCGGAATCACACACGTCTAAGTCCTATAGCACTTTCTCCAATGCAATGTTCCAACTCATAAGTGTACTCCATAACATAGGAGAGGAAGAAACTCAGGTCTGCTGCTAATGCATGCAAAATGGTATTTGATCTCTGGCTTAACCTGATACCATTGTCTAATCTGGGATAAGAAATAGATCCCTTCTAGGAAGAAAGCAGATCTTAGCTGTGACCTGATTAATTACTAATGTTATAAACAAAATGGTATCCCATTAAAATTCATATGATAAAGGCCTCACCACTAATGTGCTGGAATTAAGAGGTCATTAAGGTTAAATGAGATCCTAAATTATAGCTGTAGGCTGATCCAACCAGTATCTTGATACGAATACCAGAAACCAATCTCTCTTTTTCTCTCTCTGTCCCTTTTTCTCTCTTCCTGCTTTTCTTTTCCTTCTACTTTTCTCTCTTGTCTCTCCTTGATTTTTTTTTTCTGTCTTTCTCCACTTATCTATAGATGACCATAATATCATAGTAAGAAAGGTGTCTTCTACATGACAGAAGCCTCATCAGAAGCCTACATTTTTTGGCACCCTGATCTTGAACTTCCAGACTAGAATTGTGAGAACATAAAAATCTTTGTTGTGTAAGCCACCCAGTCTAGGTAGTATTTTGTTTTGACAGCTAATACAACTAGAAATGAGCCAGATAAAGAGGAAAAGGACAGGTTGGGGTTGGGAGGCAGGTAGAAACAACAAAATAGGAAGAAGATCTGAAGTGAAGAAGACTGGCCCCCTACAGGAAGACCTATCAAAATCCTGGTGATGAACAGTCAGAGTGCCCAGCAGCTGTACCTCTCAAACCATGCCTTCCAGCAACCTGATGAGAGTAGAAATGACCTTTCTTGGGTCAAAGCAGAAATCTTCTGATGCATATGTTAAATATTTCAGTTCTCTCAAATCTATAGTCAGTTTGTTTGTAGCCCTAGTTTCACATTATGCATGACAACTACAATTGGAAAGCATATTTAAAAAGACAAAAAGGCTTCACACAAAACAGATACTTAATAAAGGGTGAGCTGAATAAATGAAAAACAGCACCCAATTTATTTATTTTGAAACCCTATAAATCACATTCTAATGGTAATGCATTTTAAATGTACAGAAATTGAATCGCTAAGTTATTCATGCTCTCTTATCAGTTTACAATGTGTCCAACAGCATTCTCCTTTAGACTTTGAGAAAAACATTGACAGCATTATTTAAACACTTAGAATAAATGTTATAATCATTTTGTTGCTTCAGAGTTAATAGCTTACTTGCTCCACCAAAGACAATGTAAATGATGCGCTGGAACATCAGAATTGCTTCTTGTAGGTATTGCTCTCACTTTATAGGTAAAATAAAATAAATCATGATATGGCTGATAATGTGAATGTGAAGATAAATGCACAAAAATCTACTTCTTCAACTGAGTTTGCCTTGTTTTAAGGGCCCTAGTAAATTCAATCATGTGCTGGACCCTTCATCTTCTTTCTGTCCATTCTGTCTGTGCTAGTTTCCAAGTTCCACTAAAGAAATTCACATTGATCTTTTTATACGAGATGCAGCTATATGCTCCTTCTTGCATAAACATTTGCAATTCACCAAGGAGAATGTAAGATGCATCTTGCATGCTTATCAAACACCACAAGCAAGAACTTTACAGATTATTGCCTGCCTCAGGATTCCAGTTCCCTGGTGCTTATGCATAAGCAATAGATTTATGCAAACACTGTAACATTTGCAAACATCCTGTGACATGAGTGGTTCCTAGTTCATATATGGTCCAGATATGCAGCCAATTTTATGCTGGTCCTTGATTATTCATCTCATCAAGTTTAAAATGCATCACTTCAACTTACAATGTTGTCACTATAAAATGTCATAATGTGGTACTCAATTTGAACAGCAAGATAGATATTAATCTCAAAGATTTCTGTGCACTGCTGTGGTGGAATTGAACAATGGGAAGCTGTATTTGTCTGGTTGTCTGAGCTTCAAGTGCCATGTGCATAGGTGGTAAATATCTTGTTATATACAGTCTACTAATTCTCTGTGATCTAGAGTGCTTATACAGCCCCAGTGGTATAATATGCATTATAACTTAAATTGGATAATATGTCTAGAAAGGGGAAGAAAGGCCTTTACAAAGAACAACATCATCGAATTATAATGATAGCATGCCTATTTACATAATGATAATGCACATATTAACTGCCAAGTGTGTTTGTTTTACATTAATGTTTGTAGCAAGGCACAGGGAATTAAAGAATTACAAAAGGGTGTTTTTCTAATCTCCATTACTGTAGTAGGGTGGTTATTGGCAGTAAAGAAAGAAAATGGAAAAACTCGTATTTCAATGTGTGAGAAAAATGAACGCTACTAGCTGTTACATTCACATTGTTTGTGAGTACAGACAGGCATGTCCCCAAGCTCTCCACATTATATTTTCCATAATTCTGAGACACAGTGTCTCCTAAAGCAAGTAAAACCTCTTGTACGGATTTTTTATTTTTTTCTTGGCAGCCAGTGTCAAAAATAAAACATATAAAAAACATCCCTGTTGGCTGTATGCATTCTTAGCAAACCTGTGTAAGAAAAGTCACCATTGGAATGTAGTCTGGGATGTGAAAATCTGCATTTTAGCATTTGCATCCCAAACTGTGAATTTTATTTGTCTGTCGACAAAAGCCAAAAGTTGGGAGACGTTATTTTGTGAGCTGTCATATGTTTTCTGAACTTTTTATAATAGAAAGGAGTCTCCACAGAGCCCTTTTCCTCACTCCTTTAACAAAGGCATGTCCCAGTTTATTAAAAAATCATACACAACAATACTGCTTGCCAGGTTTTATCGTCCTAATGAAAATTTGGTTCAGAGCACAAAAATTATCTGGAAAAATGCCTGAAATTTCCCTGTCGCAGATGTTTCAACAGAAGGTGCTTGCTTGGCATTCGTTAATACAGCGCCATACGGGACTCAGTGTGGCCACTGCAATATAACCAGTAAGTAACACACGCAGCGCGCGAAGAGCTGCGCCAAAGTCGCCGTCTGTTGTGTGGGACTTGTATCCCGTGGATTGAGACGTACCTTGATGAAACTGCATTGTCATGAAATGATAATATTTGTGGATCACCATGCACAGAAAACATCCTATCGAGAATGTGGGCGGTCTGTTGGTCTGTTGTATTCTTTGGTATTGAAGCTAGTTAGCGCAGATTCAACTAAGGGTTTAGGGTCTTCTTTAGCTCATGTCATTTGCTAAATTATCGGAATAGCTCCATGCAAAGAATATTCTTTTGGAGGTAAAAAAACTGTGCCATAAGTATATGGATGGAAGTATACAGTCTGCCTAAGTTTATTATGACTTTAAAATACATAAAAGTACGGGCTGGAAAGTCGGCTCAGAGGTTAGCATACACAAAAGGGAAGTGATTCCATGTTCATTGTTTTTGAAATAAAAGGAACTGGGCCATCCTTGTAGAAGCTCATAGCAATAAAGGCTCACCAAGAATGCTAACTCACATGCACTGAATTTTCTTGCAAACCCAGATAATTCTTGTTGGATAAGACTACCTGCAGCAGCATTGTTTTGTTTTTCTTTCATTTTTGAGGAGCAGACTTACTGCTAGCAATACCTATTCCACAAACAAATCTGTCTGCTGTGCTATAAAAATAATGTGCTTAATGCTGGCCTACTGCAGGGAGGGGACATGGTTGGCAGAGGGTGGCAGAATGATTTATCCAGAATGGCACAGCAATCCAGGGATACCAAAGGGATGTGTATACATAGCCAGTGTAGCACTTAGGGAATTGTTAAAGATTCAGAACATACCACAATGCTTGTAGCTTCATATTAGCACTTTGAAATTCTCATAATGTGTCCAGAAGCCTTGAAAAATAAAAATAAGAGTCAGCCGGACGTGGTGGCGCACACCTTTTATCCCAGCACTTGGGAGGCAGAGGTAGGCAGAAGTAGGAGGATTGCCATGAGTTCGAGGCCATCCTGACACTACATAGTGAATTCCAGGTCAGCCTGGACCAGAGTGAGACCCTACCTCCAAAACAAAACAAAACAAAACAAAACAAAACAAAACAAAACAAAACAAATAAGTAAGAGTCACCTACTTTGTTTTGAAAGTCTGAAAGGCCCCGTGGTACTGTGTTTTTCAAGACAATAATGTGTTGGATCAAGCTGCTACTTCTTTCATTTTATACTTCTCTAAAGGGAAACATGTTTACATATTTACTTTGAAATTCTTTGCCTTGACATTGTGTTAGTGTATATCTAAAATATGGAACAGTGGCTGTCCCCTTGGCATATTACTATAGTCTTATATGATCCCCTCTTGTTTTAAGAAATTTAAAATCTCTATAAATTAAAACTATTTTTTTTTGGTTGTGTATATGTGTGTGTGTAATGTGGTATGCGTGGCATATGCATACTTTATGTACCCTTGCAGGGCCTCATATGTTTGGGGGATAAGCACTTGCCGGCAGTGCCTGGAACAGAACATCTGGTGTCCTGTTCCATTACTCTATAGCCAGTTCACATTTTGAGCTGGAGTCTGTTACGGATAATGGAGTTTGCTGTTTATTTTGCAAGCCAGGCCATTCCCTGGTATCTCTTCCCCTTTGTGGGACTGGGGTTATAGGTTGCATGGCCATTCCCAGCTGTTAACACAAGATCTGGAGTGGTTTCAGGTCCCCTCAACACCCCCCCCCATGCTTGCTCATTAAGCAACATGCTATTCTTTAAAATTACTTCTGTATTATAAATTATAAATTCTTTTAAATTTTGAGTATATATATATATTCATATTTAGTAAGCTTTTTTGAGACAGGGTCTATGTAGCCCAAGCTGACTCATTATATATCTGAGAATGATCTTGAAATCGTGACCATCCTGCTTCTGCCTCCCGAGTGCTAGGATTATAGACATGCAGCTTGATGTGGTGCTTGAGATCAAACCCAGAGCCTTATGCATCCTACTCAAGCACTCTACCACCTGAGCTATATTCCCAGTCTTTTCTCAACCTCTTCAAAACTAGTTATCTTTTGACTTTATGAATATGCCTAAACCCTAGAATAGGTTGCTTTCTGCTTGGCTAAAGAAAAGAAAATGAAAAAAAAAATTAGGAATTAATTTGAGCTGTGAAAATCTGCCTCCTGGGCTTGCACCTGTTTATTTCATAGGGACTCATGTTACTTGTTTTTTTTAAAGGTAAGAAAAATGATTTTAAAACCTCATAAACATATGATCATTTGAAAATTTTCCTCACTGGGCATGATGGGTCATGCCTAATCCTGGCACTTGGGATGCTGAGGCAGTTGCACTGCCATGAGCTCCAGGTTAGCCTGAGCAACAGAGTGAGAGACTATATGAAAAACACAAAGAAAGAAAGAAAGAAAGAAAGAAAGAAAGAAAGAAAGAAAGAAAGAAAGAAAAAAAGAAAAGAAAAGAAAAGAAAAGAAAAGAAGAGAAAAGAAAATGAAAAAGAAAAGGCAGAAGGAAGGAAGGAAGGAAGGATGGAAGGAAGGGAAGAAAGAAAACAAAAGCAGTAAAAAAAAAATGGGAAATGAAAATCAAAAATCTTCCCCATCCTTTCTCTAGATCATTCTGAAAATTCACACACAGATACAGTTCAGTTTTCTAATGAGAAAGTACTAACTCTGTGGTGGGAGATGGAGGACAGTCCTCTGCTGTACGACTGGAAATCGCTGAGCAGGGAGAGCCGACTGTATGATGATGACCCTTACTTGGTAAGACTGACTGGACAATTCTGTCTACAGCACTGCTTCACAGAGGGGAAGAAGGACATTTCTCTGCCTGCCAGTGAAACTCTGCCTAGTGAAAATATACTGATAGGTAATATGCCCTTTCTGATACCCATGAAGCTTTAATATTTTTTTTCTCAATTCAAAATGACATATTCTTTGAAGTTGTGCTGCTATCACTGGGTATTATTTTAATATATGTTTACTAATCTCAAAATTCAGCTTGTTCTCTGTCGATTTTCTTTACCTTTGGGTAGATTAAAATATTCTAAAATATGGCTTCCTTGAGAGATTCCTGAAGTAGACTAAGCCTTCCCAGAAGCAATGGGTCAATGTTAAACAATACTGAGAACTCTCAAGTAATTCCATACAGTAATGCCCACCGGCTGAGCCTTGAAATAAGCAAAGCAACCAACTGTGTTGCTGATAGGTGAGAGCAGCTTCATGTTTTATTCCTAAGTGGTTTCCTTTGATATTTTACACTTTTGTGATGTTATATTTTATTTTGTTTTCACTCTTCATCAGTTTGCTACTCCATCCTTCACCAATCACTCCCATCCTCTCCTTTGCTCACAGAGTGCACCTCTCTGTGTTATGGGCTGCTGAAGAATGGAAGAACCACAGCTTTGCCTGCTTAATTCACTACAGGACATCGGCCAGCTTTCAACATGGTTCTTCAATAGTTGTTGTCTTGCTACTTTGAAGCTGAGCTGCAAATTTTCATTCAGTGACCACAAGAAAAGAAAAATTGTGGGCTGGAGAGATGGCTTAGCAGTTAAGGTGCTTGCCTGCAAAGCTAAAGGACCCAGGTTCGGTTCCCCAGGACCCACATAAGCCAGATGCACAAGAGGGCACACACATCTGGAGTTTGTTTGCAGTGGCTGGAGGTCCAAATGCGCCCATTCTCTCTCTTTCCCTCTCTCTCTACCTGCCTATTTCTCTCCCTCTCTCTCCCAAATAAATAAAATAAATTTAAAAAAAAGAAAAGAAAATTTGACCAAAAACAAAAAGGTTACTTATATGTGCCTCAGATGACTTACCTATGCTAGAATTGGAAATGATTAACAAGCTTCCTCATATATATGACACCTTAGTAACATGAAATGTCATGGAATCAAGTCAGTAAGATGGTCCTAATCCCAGATACCACTTCATACAGTGTTCTGGAATGAAACATGTCTGTTCTGCCAAATAAGGACACCAATCTCTCATACTGTGTTCTCTGTGCTTTGAGCTCTGTGTTCAAAGCACCTTCAAACAATAGGCTTCATGTTAGGCAGTCTCCTTCCTCACAATGAATAGCTTTTAAAAAGACCATCTGAATTTTCTGAGACCTGCTTGGCAAATATATACCAAACAGTAAAAGCAATTGGACATGTTTGCACAAGGTTGTGTAGCATTTGGGGAAGATTGGACTGGGAGCACTAAAAACAAGAAACTGGAACAATAAGAAACAAAATACAACAATTATTCAAAAAAGTCACCAGACTATGAAATGTTGACTAGTGTGGTAAAACGATGTCTGAGAGGAAGAAAGGGGGGAAATCTGGAAGGATAATTTATTTAACAGAAAGTGGAATGGCTGCTCATGGGAGACAAGGATATGTTTATCAATTCTGTCCCTCCCATGCACACGTAGGATTCATTAATCAGTGCTTTCCCCTCCCCCACATAGAGTTCATTTATCAATGTTATCCTCCCCCACATAGGGTTCATTTATCAATGCTATCCCCTCCCCCACATAGGGTTCATTTATCAATGCTTTCCCCTCCCCATCCAGTGCTTTCCCCTCCCCCACATAGGGTTCATTTATCAGTGCTTTCCCCTCCCCCACATAGGGTTCATTTATCAATGCTATCCTCCCTCACATAGAGTTCATTTATCAATGCATTCCCCTCCCCCACATAGGGTTCATTTACCAGTGCTTTCCCCTCCCCCACATAGGGTTCATTTATCAGTGCTTCCCCTCCCCCACTTAGGGTTCAATTATCAGTGTTTTCCCCTCTCCCACATAGAGTTCATTTATCAGTGCTTCCCCTCTCCCACATAGGGTTCATTTATCAATGCTTTCCTCTCCCCCACATAGGGTTCATTTATCAGTGCTTTCCCCTCCCCCATATAGGGTTCATTTATCAGTGCTTTCCCCTCCCCCATATAGGGTTCATTTATCAGTGCTTCCCCTCCCCCACATAGGGTTCAATTATCAGTGCTTTCCCCTCCCCCATATAGGGTTCATTTATCAATGCTCTCCTCCCCCACATAGGGTTCAATTATCAGTGCTTCCCCTCCCCCACATAGGGTTCATTTATCAGTGCTTTCCCCTCTCCCACTTAGGGTTCATTTATCAATGCTTTCCCCTCCCCCACTTAGGGTTCATTTATCAATGCTTTCCCCTCCCCCACATAGGGTTCATTTATCAGTGCTTTCCCCTCCCCCACATAGGGTTCATTTATCAATGCTTTCCCCTCCCCCACATAGGGTTCATTTATCAGTGCTTTCCCCTCCCTCACTTAGGGTTCATTTATCAGTGCCTTCCCCTCCCCCACATAGAGTTCAATTATCAGTGCTTTCCCCTCCCCCACATAAGGTTCATTTATCAGTTCTTTCCCCTCCCCCACATAGGGTTCATTTATCAATGCTATCCTCCCCCACATAGGGTTCATTTATCAATGCTATCCTCCCCCACATAGAGTTCATTTGTCAATGCTTTCCCCTCCCCCCACATAGGGTTCATTTATCAATGCTATCCTCCCCCACATAGAGTTCATTTGTCAATGCTTTCCCCTCCCCCCACATAGGGTTCATTTATCAATGCTATCGTCCCCCACGTAGGATTCATTGTAAGATCCAGGTTATGATGGACTTGAGTATCCATTTTCCTAAGCTAAAAGATCCCTTATTTTCTGTGGGATCTCATATTTTAAACAGCACACTTGAGCATTGCATGTTGTCTGTCCCAGTTAGGCCATCTATATGTATATAATTATGACTAAATTATGAATTGACTTTCTGGTTGTATCTGTAAACAAGTTTCTAGAAAGTTTTCCTGAAAAGGTAAGATCCATCCCGCATGTGGACAGCCCCATTGCAGGGGTTGGGATTGACTCAAAAGAAGACAACAAAGGAAGCTCCAGCACTCACTCCTCTCTGCTTCCTGTGTGCAGTGTGACCTGCTTCCTCGCTTCCACTGCCATGATGATCTACATGACTCCTAATGGATACTCAAGCCAAAATGGACCCTAAGTTGCTTTTTTCAGGTCTTTGATCACATTAAAGAGAAAATTAACTGACATGGAGCTATTTATGTATTACCATGTCAGCAGGTAAGAAATGAACTCTTGGAAAAACACCTGGTGAAGCAGGAGTTGTAGATTTTACTCATGAATAAAATCTCATTGGAAAAATTCTCTAGACACATTGCTAATTATACTATGACTAAGCTTCCCCTTAGTAAAATTTGCAACCAATTGCTCTGTGAATGCTTAACAGTGGCTACCCATGGATAAATTACTTTGCTCTCTTTTGTGAAAGTACCGTGGAACTATAATTTAACAACTGAGATGAGCTCTCATTGGCTTTTAAAAAACTATTTCTCCATTTCTATAATGATCTTTATAAATTCATTTGTTATAAGAATGGGTGATTAGACTTAACCAGTCTTTGCAGAGGTTATTTTTAGCAAAAGTGGCTTAATTCATTAGCCCTTTCATTTTGATAAAAATCAATAATTAGAAGGACTATTTACACAAATGTTAATGAATGAGTAATCAAGGAGAAAGACTAGATGGTTGTCACAATGATACTTTGGTATCAGAATTAGCTTTCAGCTTTCATGCTACATAAGATGGGATCACTTTAGTGGCCATAGAAATGACCAAAAGTTTGGTCTTTTCTTTATTCTCACATATCAAGATAGTGAATATTCTATTAATAGGCACTCAAACATTTTTTTCCTGGCTATAGTGGTTAAAAGAGTAGACTTTATGGCCATGAAAATTTAGTTACAAATTTAGCTCTGCCATTACTATCAAATATTCTATTAAAAATCTATGGGCTTCACTTCCCTGACTTATACTATGACAAAATGATAAATGTTGCTTTCTGAATTAAAATAAGCCATGTAGTCCCAGGCACAAGAATCATTATACCATACTATCACATACTCACTTTGGATAGCTTATGCACCCTTCTGCCTCTGGTATGGGGGGACCAAATCAGATTGAAATGATGTGGGAATAAGAGAGAGAGGAGAGAGAGAAATAGAGAAAACATCAGCCTGAGGTTGTACAGTCTTCTTATTCAATACTGAGAACTGTCACTCAGCACTCAATGGTTGATGAATGAAATAGTTGACATGCATGCACATCATCGTCTTCTTATTCATGTATATTAAAAATAATGATAGTGGGACTAAGGAGATGGTTCAGTTGGTTGCCATGCAAGCATGAGGACCTGGATCTCTAGAACCTATGTAAAAGCTGGATGTGGCGTTATGCACCTATAAAGCCAGCACTTAAGAAGCTGAGACAGCAGAATTCCTGAGAGTCTCTGGCTAGCTAGTCTATCTTAACTGATAAGATCTGATTTCAGTGTGAGACCAGATCCCAAAGAGTTTGATGGAGATTGATTGAGAAAGACACATGACTTTGACCTCTGGCTTCCACATGTTCATGCACATGCACACATGAGCATAAATGCATGTTTTCCCACACATACATGCATGCCACACACACAAATACAAGCAAATGATAGTGATAATTCCCCTTGCATATTTATTACGTTAGAACAATGATTTTTTTACTTACATTATTTTCTTCAAAGCAACTCTGATAATATTTTTATTCTCATTTGCAAATGAGGAAACTGAGGCTTCAAAAGGGAAAACTTTCCGATTTGGTAAGAGGCTGAGTGAGTAATTATCCTGCGTACTTGCTTCAGGACACAAGCTCATAAACATGAAGCTACTCTTCATTTGCCTCATGATTCAATAGTGGCTTCAAAGTCATCTGCTCTGGTCACCCGATCCCCTGGAATGCTTCTTCATTAATTATTCTCTGCAGGAATTTTATTGCTAGTTTAAGATACAGACCAAGTTATATGTCTCAAAGGCCAGAGCTTTCTACCTTGACCATGGATGGATATAGGGTTAACAGATAATCAAAAGACTTATACAATTTATATATTTAAACATTATCTAATTTTATTCTCTGCTTACATTTCCTAGTGTAGCCAACAGACTATGCAACCCCTTGTTTTAAAACCCTGTAGGATTTATCTGAGTTCTTCAATCCACATGAATGTTTTATTTTTCTTCCAACAGGTGGTCAGTCATGAATCCTGCATTAGCCAAACTAAACATTATATGATTTTATTCTTGGAAAGCAATGTTGAATACAAAACTGTAATTGCCTGCCAGGTAACATAGCATAACAAAAATAACATAGCATTGTGCTTGCCTTGTTAAAGCATCACATTTTTGTGTATCAGAATCCAATGGTCTTGGTGTTAGCAAAGTATAGCAGCAGCAAAATATTATCAATACCAATTATTGTGAAATGAAGCCAGCAAGCTGAATACCAAGAGAATTTTCTAATTGGCTATTAATGATGTCATAATGAACACATGCCTAGTATATTAGCCATGTGAATGTAGCTTTTCTTTTGGTGAAGGGAGGCTTAAACATTTTTTCATTCCCTCTTAGCAGCAAAGGCTTTCACTGTATTCACAATTTTTCATTGGATTTCATATCATATTTTAGAAATCATATTTGCTGGTCATTTCATCTATAAAAGTATTACCAAAGAGATAGCCCAAGCCTTCTCAAGAGTTGAATCTTATGTTATAAATTAGTTAAGTGGTAAGATATATTTTATATGCTGCCAATTTTTAAATTAAACCCTTTTTAAGAGAAACTTGAAAGTTATTTGAAACAAATACAATGTAGGCAATTAAGTTATTCAAGTATAAGCAAAAATATGCATGAGAATGAATACTTTAAAATATGCAAGCATAATGAACTAACCTAAGGAGTGTGGCAGCTAGAAGACTTGAGGCCAAGTGATGTCTCTGAACAAGCACTGTCAGATTAAATATAGGATGCCCAATTCAATTTGAATTTCAGATAAACAAAAAATATTCCCTGCACAATATGTTTCAAGTATTGCACAATGCATTCTTATTTTATAAAGATATTCATAGTTATCTGATATTAATTCAACTCACTTCCTATATTTTAATTATTAACTCTTGCCACCTTATTTGAATTTTCATATATTTTCACTTGTAAAATGATATAATAATCACTATCCTTTCAAATTTTTAAGATACTCTAGGATATCATAAGCCATATTTGACTTAAGTATATTCATCTAGATCTTATTCCTTCATTCTTCACAAAAAAAGAGAAAGAGAGTCAGAGACAGAGAAGGAGAAAGAGACATGCAATAGCTTGGCCCATTCCACACAGCCCTCCATTGCCTGAGCACATGTCCCAGAGTGAGAGTGACAGGAGAGGCTGTTTTTACTTGGGCTTCTGTCTCTCTGTGGCTGCTTCTCATAATGTGGGCACCTGATGGTGCAGGAGTGTGATTCTAGTGTTTAAAGATACTTATTTTTCATGCAACATGGTCCCTCAATGCAAGCCAACTGCTTCATCTGGAGCTCAACCAAAGAAACAGATATCTGTTCCAATCACAGAACAAAAAAGAAAGCTTTGGACTTATTGAAAAATGGTATGTTGATGTTGCATGTGGCACTTCCTAAGAGATTTTTAAGGGTAATTTTAACTGGAGGCAATCTTCATTTTACATATTGGTTTGAGTTCCCAATCTCCATATAAGATGAAATCCCACTATAATTGAGGTACAGAGTATTTTATACACTATAAGATACTAAAACTTACAACATTATTTTCATATTATATTCTTCATAATTTCTGTTGGTTTTATTGTTTTTTATTGTCATCATCATTATGCCAGATAAAGTGATATTTAAATTTTTGAGTGTGCCACATAACTTTAAAAAAAATGAGAGGCAATTTGAAGATGCAAATAGATTCAAAGATAAATATGATTTGGCTATTTAGGACCAATATCTTGGGAGAATAAAGGAGTAATTGAAAGTAGTATGGCATATTAAAGGGAAAAAGTTAGAAGTAAGGAGATAACTAGCTATAAATACTAAATACAAAAGCTGAAAAATGATAGCACTTCTGCATAATGCAAGGATCTGATATAAGGTTTGTTGAAGTGCTTGAAGGAAAAGTAAATCTCAAACAAAAAATATTCCTGAAGTTTATATCATGTATATTGCAGAGTAATCTTTCATGGGTTGTGATAGGAGCTAAATAGCTCTAGTCATTTAAAAGTAGACTAATTAGACATTCAAGGGAATTCGATAGGGAATTGTCCTGCCTACAAGGGAAAAAGGTCAATGAATCTCAATGACCTTGTCCTGCATAATTATTTTGAGAGTATTCACAAAACACCTACTGCTGAATGATTCATTTGCCTTAGAGCAGTGCTGGGCAGGAGGTCAATCATTTTTGAAGTTTGTTGTGATGATGATGATGATATGTTTAATCGTATTACAGTTATATGATTTCCTTATATTATTGGTTGACTATAAACTCTTTGAGTGTAGGTCCATTATCCTTTTTATTTCCCCTAGTACCTAGCTGAGTTTTTTTCATTCTTAATCATATTTGGTAGTGTTGCTTATACGCTCATGTTTATGCCTTGGAAAACCACAGTATTGGGAATTAAGCCACTCATCAGGGTCACATAGCTGAGATGTACATAAACAATATAGCTCTAAATACTCAATGATCCGCATCTTCATCCTATACAACTTCTCTAGAGTCATGTGAAGATCGTACTGAGAGGATCTTTGGATGGAGGAGAGTTATGAGCCATGAGGAAGGAGTCAGTAAGAATTTCCATGATAAGCCGAGGCTAGAAGTCTCTGATACCTTGTGGAGGAACTGTGTTGTTTTCACGTGGGAAGGTTATTCAAAGTAGAGGAAATAGTGTAGATAAAGAAACATCAGAAGCTTAAAAAGGCAAACACACTGAGGGAACTCTCATCCTTGAGGCAGAGTGTGTCCAGCATGATTTTCTGTGACTATACCTAGAAAGTCTGGGGACAAACTTGCTATAGAAGATGAGGCTGCAGATAATGAGGCCTAGAGAAGAACATGGGTGTCAATGTTGGGTAATGAATGAAGACCAGGAGGCCCTAATAAGAAATTATATGGCAGGGTAGGGAGAAACTGTCTAAAGTATCCCTTCAACTCCTGTTTAGTACGGTCCATGCTGAATAGAATTTGATGAGAGGTCTTCTCCAGTAGGTGTACCTGGCAAGTACTTGAAATTCAGATTTGGAATCAAAGAAATATTCATGGCCATGGAAGAAGATTTTTGAGTCATTTAATAAGAGAAACCTCAGGATAGCATAGAGTCATAGAGCTGCTGAGAGAGAGAGAGAGAATCAAGCTTACCTCTGAAAGTATTGACAGATATAACATAAAGTGAGAACTTAGAAAATTGCAATATCCAACAAAGACTGAAGTGTCCTATTTATTTGACATAGGTAACATAAAATGACTATAAAATAATAGATTTATTTTCTTAAGTAACTCATTATTTCTTTGCATCTTCCTACATCAAAACATGGATGAATATGCATGCACACACATGCAAATACTGCCACCCCCACTTTTGCTAAAGCCTTCCTGGTCTGCATTCAATTTAGGAAACGAATACTTTCAAGAACTGTAGAAGAAGGCTCTTGGGAACAGTGAACCAACAAGGATTTCAAGAGCCCATTTGGTCCATCTCTTTGCCAGGAGGGGCATTTCCTACATCATCCAAAGAAGAAAATTGTCAATGCTATTTTTGAAATATCTCCACAGATGGCAATTCCATAAGCTTCCCTGTAATTTGCACTAGTGTTTAATCAGCCCGACACACAAAGTTCTTCTTTACATCTAACTCAATGCTCTCTTGTTATAACTTAGAATCAACTTCCTTAGCAGAAGTAGAAATGTGAAACAATCTAAGAACTCAGCAAACCCCCAAATCAAATGTTCGCATGGATGAAAAATGAATGTGGTATTTTGAAAAATCTAGTTTCACTGGCATACATTTTAGTTCTAATAAGACATAGGAAGTAATGAAAATGAGTATTCTACATGAAATACAGACACTGTTTAAATAATACCCTTTACTCTGAGTAGAATAATATATAAAGAAGTCTAAAATTGATTTAATATTTACTGAACTAAGGCTTTTTTTTTTTTTTCAGAAGAAGACTCCATTTAAGGACTATAGTGATGTTTTGTGGAGAACTCTAAGCCTTTCACCTATGATATGTATGATAAACAAATCTTCAAATATACATCATTCATGGGTATTATAAGTATTTTTGATTACTTTGTTTCCTAAATAATGTCATGAGACAAATTGTTTATCCTTCAAACCAGAAACCTACAAAAGTCTCACTAAATTATTTTTTCAATGACACTAAACAGTGATAAAAGAGATATACTGAAATAGATGAAAAAAACCACACAAGAAAAAACTTACATTTTAATTTTATTTTTAACATGAATTTGGGGCCAATCATATGGTCCAAGACTATACAATATTTTATGAGCCCAGTGGCATAGCTAAGATAAGAAGAAATGTCACCATTAAGAGCACAGACACAATAAGTTATAAACCCAAGACTTAAAAAGCTGTCTGATTCCTATTGTTCCAATAAACACCCACAACAATTTCATGGTATTTGTATTGTCCTGGGCACCAAAAGAGAGACAAGGATTTTAAAGAAGTTATTGTGGTTAAAGTGAGTGTGAATCCAAATCCAATATGACTTTATAAGCTTTTAGAAGTGAATGAGAATGTATGAGGGTAGAATAGGTACTGAGAAAGAAGAACAGAGCAAAGGTGGTCCCCCTGCAAGCTGAGAGACCCCAGGAGACTGATCCTGAAGACTTTTTGACCTTGTACTTTTCAAACTTATGAGAAATAAGTTTCTGTGGTTTTTTAAAGTCATCCAATCTATGGGATTTTGTTGTGGCCGCCCTTTGAAGTTAACATGGTCAGTAGTAGCTCCTCATGCATACTCCAGTTCTCTTTATACATCAGTCTGCTTTTGTTTTGTTTGTCTCATTTGTAGGATTGTATTCAAAACTCATTTCTTCACTTGGGGGCCCAAGTGAAAAACCAAAACCAACTTATCTTTTTAAAGAGAAGATATTTAATCCAAATCTTTGTTCATACATATTTTAACAGAAATGCAAGGTTAAATGGGAGTTGATGAAGGTATTCAGAGCAAGAAAACACTGCCAGGCAGAAACTAGAGAGACTGCTAGTGAAAAAAGTGTTTCAAAACTTAGAAATAAGTATTTAGAGGCCTAGAACCATGAGTAGGAAGAGCTGAAGACCAAAAGAAAAGTGTTCATTGCCTAGAACAAGATAAGGTGGAAAAGTTTAAGGGATTCTCTCTCCATTCTCTTTTATCTCCAAGGAAGCAGGAGAAGAATAAAATATATAACATACATGTGAAAGCAAGCAGTTAATGTTTCATTCATCATAGTCCATGAGAAAATACAAAGCAAAGGAGTAAGAAACACACTTATTATCATTCCTCCTTTATCCTTTGTTCTTAAAGAACACTCTACAACATATATTCAGCATTTAATAAGAGTGGGAGAATGAATGTTCTAGTTTCACTTAGAAAACTCTCTGGAATTCTTTAATATATCCTTGTCTGTAAATCTTGACTAAAAGATGGTTGATTTTATTGATTAACTGCTAGCACTTTAAACATGCTTAGCCAATAGTCAACACTGTACACATGGTTAAACCACTGAGTAGAAGTGGTGAATGATGGAAAAGCCCAGGTAATCATTATTTTGATGATGGTATGGTGAATCAGGTCATGAATCAGATGTTTCTTACTGATGGAGAAAGACAGAGACTTTCTATCGGTAGGCTCAGAGATGCCACCAGTTTATAAATTTAAACTATGACTGCTACCTATACAAGAATGACATTGTTTTATGAAAATTAACCAGAGCTTCTTGACAAATTCACGTAAGGTTAGGATGGATAGGTATAAATGACACATTGGAAAATCATATCTGAGGGGTGAAGCTCAAGTTAAGATATCCAGGTTCAGTTTAGTAGAACAGAAAACTTGTAACTTTATAGTAGCCATAAGGAATTTAAAAGAATGCAGACCAGATAAGATAGTTCAGCAGAAAAAAATGGCATAACATAATACAGGACATGGACATATACATAGCATATCTAACCTTAAGTCTAAAATTACATACATGTATAAGAAGTTTCATATAAGACTTTCAGGGAAAGTCTTACTTGGAAATGGAAAATTTGAAGATATATGAGAATGATGTCATGGGTAGAGAAAGACTTGGGAGCAAGGAAAGATTGTTTTGCTGACAGAGAGTACCTTTACATGTGAAATGGGGTCTGTCCCTTGTGAAGCATTGTTAAAATGTATGACGATCCAATAAGAAGTTGAAATCTCTACTCTTTCATTCATTAGCCACATGCCCTCAGGCATCTTTTTATACCTCAGTTTTCTCATCTAGAAATGGTGAGAGCAACACCAGGTACCTAACAGATCATTTTTTAAAACGTTACCCAAGAGGCTTAGGATCATGTTTGCACCTAGAAAGCATCAGGGGAGGTTGCAGGGTGGGCTGCTATGATCTCCAGGGGAGCTTATAGGAAGAGAAGCAAGTGTGTGCTGCAGACTCCAGATTGGCATCACAATTTAGTCAAGACCAAGTCTGCAGTAGAGAATTACATGAGGAATGTGTGAAACTTCCTAGCAAGGTGGATACTTCAGTGTATACAGAGTTAAAGGCATAAAGATAGACTACTTCTAGCACCAACCACCCCAACTACTCCAAATGACCATTTATACTCTTCTTCAGCCACAACTCCCATAAAAGGAATAACTGCCTTTCCTGTCAGAGAAGTGCTGCCCCAGCCATTGAAGGCTACTCTGAAAGGAAAATGCCCTTGGTTCTCAGACTTAGCACCCAGCCTCGAGAACATGAGCAAGATTACTCTCTCTGAGCAGATCTTTTCACATGTGATAAGCTTGGCAAGTTTCCCTGGTAAGTGTCAAGCCCAGAATGTTTTTGTTTTTGCCTTGGTGGTCCTGAGGAGTTACTGGAATACTTCTGAGGATCTGTTTTGTATCAAGCTCTTGGCCGATAGTGACATTGAAAAGAAGCAGGTAGAGACGGCCAGAAGGGCTCTGGACTTCATCGCTTTTAATTCTGATAGCAGACTCCCTGTCTGCCCTGGCTGCCTTAAAGCTTCCCTCAGCTTCCTCTGGGTCTTTCACTTTGTGCTTCTCCCTGTTACAGGGTAGTCCTGTGTGTGTGAGAGCGTGTGTGTGTGTGTGTGTGTGTGTGTGTGTGTTTTCTCTCTTTTGCTCCCTAGAGAGGCTTGTCAAAACTCCTTATCTGTTGATGAGTGAAAGGAATTCCTCTTGGGCTCTTGGGCGGGCAGAACCTGGTTAATGTAGTTCAGACCAGCACTGGTGGTCACTGAGTTTAAAGAGCACCAAAAGGCGAAATTATCACAGTTGTCTTTGTGCCAGGAAGTGCCATCAGAAGACATTTTCCTCCAGGCAGGGGGTGGGGAGGTGTAAAACTAATGGAAGCAATCTTGGGTTCATTTACTCTGACAAGGAGAGAAGCCCAGTACCAGTTGACTTTGGCATTTGCAGCATACTTCCACTCTCGAAATTGAAAACGTGCTGAGGAGGTTGACTCTACTTTAAATCAGAACTGCATCGTTTCCATAGAGAATTTTTGGTGATCTAATTGAAATTCATTTTCTTAAGTCCCTTTGCATCTGGAACCTTTCTTTAATGATACCAAACAAAGGAGCTTAGCATAAGATGATATACAGGAGTTATATACATTTGTGTAAATAGCCTATGATGCCTCTCATTGGACCTACAGGGAATGAAGCTCAGTTAATATATAGTAAATGATGTCATCAAGGAATTAAAGCACAGACCTCCGCTGCCAGGAACCTCTGGTGGCTGTCACCACTGTCCACCTCAGCCCTGAAAAGCAAATAGTTAAAGGGTAAAAGAAAGCTGATCTAATTTCTCTGTGTGAGGTCAGACTTGGAGAGGAGGTGCAAGGTGGGCATTCAGTGATTCTGCTGAGATGTTCATTATGTCTGTTATATTCTCCTCATGAATTTATAAGGATCTGGAAGTTAAGAATATGAAAAGAATGCACCCTTCTCCCCATGTGATGGAAAACTGATGGCAGTCCATTGTTAGTAAGAGCATCTTTAATTCAAGAGGCCTGGGTTCAGTTTGTTTAATCACTCCACACTCTCATGCATTCATCCACAAATCAGACATAGGAATAAGACCAATTTCATTTGTGCACATATTTTTATAAAGGTGTTAACTTTAAACGTGCTTGCATATTATTATCTATCACCCAATTTCCAGGAGGGCTTGCAGCACATATATGCCTAATCAAACAAAAAGAAAGAAAAGAAAAGAAAAAGAAAGAAAAAGAAAAAGAAAAAAGAGAGAAAAGAAAACAAAAGAAAATGAAAAGAGAAGAAGAGGAAGAAAAGGTGGTGGAGAAGTCAGGTAGATAGTTCATACCTATAGTTTAGCACTCAGAAAGCTAAGGTAAGATTGCTGCAAGTTCAGAGTCAGCTCTATCTCAGAAAGAAATAAAAATGAATGAATGGATGAATGAATGAAAGAAAGAAAGAAAGAAAGAAAGAAACACACACATCTAAAATTATTCATTTTTTTTTAAATTAAAGAAAGATGGCTTAGTAAAGCAAAAACAAATTTCTAGAAGGCACAAAGTGTATCTATCCAGTTTCTTTTCAGCAAATAGTTCTTTGCAAGGATTCTACTTCTTTATAATGAATTGATTTTTCTAAAGCTGACCACTTTCAGTCACTTATGTGATATTTGCCAGAAAGAATGCAGGAAATATAATTGTACTTCATATATCACCTGTAACATTAAGACTGGTCAATGGACTAGTAATCGTGTGGGAGTCAGTCTAACAAATATCTTAGCAAAAAGTAAAGTCACCTGTTTCTGCTCATTGCATTCAGAAAAATAATGCTTTTCGTGGGTCTTTTTTGTTTGTTTGTTTTTGGAGATGACAAAATACTAAGGATGTTGGGCTCATGTCTCCATAATCCATAGAACAAACTGACTTTTGCCTCCCCTAGCAAATCTTCTAGTTGCTTCTTGTCTTTCTGTCTTGTTGACTCTTTATCTGAGGAAATAACATAACACTAAAGTTAAAAAAAAAAAAAAAGGGGGGGGTGTTTTTAATCCTGGTTTCTAAATTTGCTTCCTCTTTTTCATTAACTCTGTCTTAGAAATTCTGGGCATGATCCTTTTGATTATGATGTGTATGTGCAAGGTTTCACTGGGACACTCCAGGTTAGATCTTGCCTTGGTCTCTCCTATTTCAGTTCACTCCTAGCAGCTCTGTGCACTCTACTTACTTTCTCCTTCCCAAGCAGGCCTGACTATGTGAGACACAAATACTTGAAATTCTCAAGCAAGCAAGCTGGTTCTTCTTTTTTGCAATGCAGTTTATCATTTAATGTGCTGATAGGCAAAGGACTCAGGCATACCATGTAGCACACAAAGAGCCAATTTGTGGGAAATTACCCAAGTGAATCTACATACATCAAAGAAGACAACTCCTAAATTCACAGCACACTGATGTTTATGCTGAAATAAACCTTATATATCCTTCTCATCTACCTCATTTGGCAAACAATGAAACTGAGTTCTAAAGAGAGGAAGAGCCTGACAGAGGTTGTAGATAAGAGTTATTTATGTCCTTTAAATGTAAATTTGGGACTTAAAACACCAATTTGAAATGAAACAGACTTTTACAAGAAAATGTACAAGAAGAAAGTAAGGAAATTCAGAACATATATGTCTGAGATCATGAAGAAAATAGAACATTTTTCTGAGTGTTATTGGAGAGATGCATAGGAAAGAAGAGGCAAAGTGTGTTAAAAAAACAAAAGGAAAAAAAAATGTTAGGAAGCTGAGAATGGAAAGCTGGAGTAAAGAGGCAAGAAACTAAAAGTACTGGTGTTAGGATTCATGTAGACAAAACTTTGGAACACCAATGATAAGACAATCTTTCTAGGATATGGAAGAGAACACTAGAAAAAAAAAAGCTTTGGATATTAAGAATGGTTTAAAAGAATAATTTGACTGAAATTTTGAATGTTGGTCTTTCCTTAACAAATTAGAATTAGAAATGGAACTTTTCTTGATGTGGAAATGGTGTAGAATAGAGTATATGACCAGATTGTTTTAAACAAAATGAGATAACTCTTCTTGATTTGCTGACTTATGAGCCATACGAAACTCCTGTGTCTGTCTGTACTCCTGGATAGGTGGGTCTTGCAGCCTAAAGAGCTGGCTAAGTGTGAGGTTCTGAAGCCTGTGCTCTCCAGGTACACTGGACTTCTTCATCCTTCTCAGTTGTTTGGAGCTGATGGCTGCATCTATTGCTGTGAGTTTGGCCAATGTGAAATTTGGCAGCAATAATACAGGGCTGCTAATCATCTGAAGGGTTCCTAGAAGTGAAAAATCACAATAACCATCAATGGTCTAAATCTGTTTATAACTAATATCAGCCATAATTAGTGGCTATGACAACAACAAGATCATGTCAACAAGGCTGATCCCAGTTTCTGCTTCCTAGGATGCATGTGTGTTGATGGACTTGATATATGGAGGCCAATGATGCTTTTCATCACCTTCATAAGTGATGAATCTTGTAAAGTCTTCTCAAGAGTAAGGCATGTGATGGATCACATGTTTATTATCATGAAAATACTCAATAACTATTTAAGGATCCTTGACATATTACAGAGGACAATAGTGTATCCAAAAAATGCTTAGATAAAACAGACTAAAGGTTTGCAAGATTGCTTAGTGGTTAAGGCACTTGCCTGCAAAACCTAATGACCTGGTTCAATTCCCCAGTACCCACATAAAGCCAGATACACAAAGTAACACATGCATCTGCAGTTAGTTTGCAATGGCTACATGTTCTGCCCATTCATTCTCACTCTCTCTCTCTCTTCCTCCCTCTCTCTTCTCTGTCCCCCTCTCTGCTTGCAAACAAATAAATTAATAAAATATAAGAAACTGATTGAGTTTAGCACTTGGTTTGCTTTACAGATTGCAGCAATATATGACTAACAGAAGCTTGTTTAGAGAACAGGATTTGCTTTTTTTATGACATTACAGCTTTTGGAATTTTGATCAAAGCTAGGTCATGTAGGTGAGATTACTAATTTACTCCTAGACATTATATGTATGCATATATATATATATATATATATATATATATATATGGAATCAAGCAGGAATAATTCTAACAAATAAGATAGTATCACTACATATTGCATGTATAATATCAATTTTAACAAGAAAAATGTCATCCATGATAACTATATTAATATTTCTACATGAAGTCAGTAAAATAAGGGAAAAAAAGATAGACTAGAGTTAAGAAGATGAATTATTCAGATGTACCAAGTGTCACTCAAGCTGTTCTGTTTTGAAGATTCACTCATTAATTTATTCCCTTAGTTAATCGTATTAAATAGCTACAAGGTATTTAACAGTACAAAATAACAGGACAATGTGTTTAGCCTTAAAAAAGCTAAAAATCTGGCAGTGAAAGCTCTTTCCACATAACTATCTCTGGTGCAGTACATGTCACACTGAAAGTTTGATCAACATGGAGGAAGGGAAAAAAATCCAAAAGACATCTCATAAAGGAGGTGACATTTAAAACTGACCTAATAATATAAAAGGGAATATTTGCAAGTCAGTAGAGTGGCAAGGGGACATTATGGATAGAGACAATAGCTTATCTAAAGTCATAGCAGTATTTTAGCTGCTTTCAACTTATTCATGAAAACTTCACGTGAGAGATATGCCATGAAAATGTGTGGGATGGGATATCTTCATTATTATTGCTGAAATATAACAAAGTTCTAGATGGATGAAAACTATGTAAAGCTTAGAAATCTGAAAGGCTCCTATATACAATCTTGAGATAGAATAAATTAAAAACAAATGCATATATTATAAGAAAATATTTATATAGCAGACTATATTTAAATTCAAACCATCATTTCACAAAAGTTGCCACAAGCAGATTACTGCCTGCCTCAGGATTCCAGTTCTCTTGGTGCTTATGCATATGCAATGGATTTCTGCAAACACTGTGACATTTCCAAACATCCTGTGACATGAGTGGTTCCTAGTTCATAACAGGTTCAGATATGCAGCCCATGTTATGATGGTCCTGGATCATTTATCTCATCAAGTTTAAAATGCATCACCTCGCATATAAAATTTTCTCTAAAATAACTATAGCCATTCCATCTAGCTAGTATTACCTTCTCTCTCCATTGGAGAATTTGCTTCTCTTTTTCAGATGGACGATGAACCTGAAGGGAGGATCAGCCTATTGTACCTCACCAGGGCCCCATCTGAAACCATAGAGTTACGGGGCAAGAGTGCAGCTTTCTTGGTGAACCCGACACCAGAACAAGGCTGAAGGAGATAAACACAGAGAACATTCAACTCCTACTAAGCCAGACATCCAGAGACACAGAGGCTCCCAAGAGCTCATCACTGAAGTAGAACTAAAATAAACCCAACATGGCTCAGGGAAATTCGTGGAAGAGGGGGCAGATAAAGTATTAGAGCCACAAGTTGGGTCATTATGCACAGAGACTTTGCCTGTCCCCCATAACTGTTGGCTACCCCCATAATGCATGACCCACATTCCCCAATGAAGAGGGTCCCTTCGGAGGGGGAGGTCAGGGAGGAGGCTACCGGAGGCACCAACATGAATGTAAAATTAAAATAAAAAATTCATCACCTCAACTTACAATGTTATCAATATAAAATGTCATAATATGGTACTATTCATACTATGGATGAGGGAAGATAGTATTAACACCATCCAAAAGAAGTTGAATTAGATAATCTCTAAAGAATACTTAGCATGGCATTTCACTCAAAGTAAGATCTTGAGGCTGAGGGGTTGGGGAATGACTTAGTGGTTACAAGTGCTTGATGGGCAAGCATGAGGGCCTGAGATGCCCCAAGTCCTCCAAGTTTCATTCCCCAGTGTCCATGTGCAAATCTGGGCAAGGCCAAACATGTCTGTAATCCCAATTCTATGAGAGGCAGAGACTGCAGAATCACTGTGGCTTGCTACCAAAACAATGGTGAAAATACAAAGAAACAGGAGTATGAGCAGAAAAAAGGAGGGTGCTCTATATTCTCCACTGGCCTCCATGTGTGTGCAAAGGGTGCACACACATGTGCATACACTACACACATATTTCATCACACACCAAACCACACATAATCTACACACATATTGACACACACAGAAATATATATGCTTCTCCCCCACACCAACTCAATAAATGCTACTGATCAGCTGTATGAATTTAGGCAAGATATTCAATCACTCTCCAGCTTGGTTATATTTAAAATAATGGAGAGTGTTTTGGATATTAAGTAAGTTTTAGTTGGCAAGTAGTAGCATTTGATAAATATAACACATATAATCACAATTACATATAACTACATATGTAATTATAATACTTAAGTATGGTGGATTATTCTTAATCATTACTAAAAGAAAACAATATCATATTATAAAAATGAATTAAAACTCTGAGACCATATGTGCAAAGCTATGAAAAAAAATCCTTAAAATTATTTGTTAAATTTAAGCTTTAACTAGGTTTTTCAACTATGTACCACAAGGAAAATTATTAACAAAACAGTACTATGAATATTACAGCAGAAATAATATGCACTGATTCATCATAGAGAGGTGATATTGAGAGTTCCTGAATATGATTTGGATAGCAGTTCTTACAAAGAAAAGGAGCACTAAAGAAAAAAGGGAAAATGGTCACTGTGGAGCTTTGATGTGTGCTAATCCAGTCCAGCCTGTAGATACAGTTGAATCTGTCTTAGCTCACTGATCCCATCCAAGACTGCTTGGAGCAATTCCTTAATTACATTGTGATTAGAAGGATACTGCTGAGAAACAGATTCCAAATTAAGTCATTTCTGTTCTTCTAGTACTGCTATGTACAGTGTGTATAAATCTATGAAATGAAAGAGGTATTCTCTTTTAAACTTTCAAATACCTTGTCTTAATAAGGCAGAAAGTTCTTTTGCAAAATCCGTTGTATATGTTGAATAAGAGTCAGAGTTGGCAGATGCACACAGCACCTCCTCCCAGGCTGGGATCCCAGTACTGGGACAGCACCAGCAAAGACACATCCTAGCAGGATCTGCTCCACTAGCATGGACAGTGCAGGGTCTTAGAGCCTTGACTTGGAAGGAGTAGGTCTTGGGTATCATGATCTATAGTTACTGTCTCAAAGCTCTTAGTAATTTTATCATTGAATTGGAATCTTGCAAATGAAGTGTGATGTAAAAAATGGAGCTTGGAGGACTGGGTGCCTTGGAGCCTAGGCTGACGTGCTATCACTGTCTATTGTCTCCCCATTCTTGAGGATAGGCACTTGCATCCAGATCCCCTCTTCTTGGCCTTGAGCCCCATATTTTTCCTTCCCCATCTCCATATCACTACCACCTTCAAGGGCAAAAACAGGTCAGCACAGAAGGGCTGCTGGTGGGCACCAACTGGGTAAGCCACACACTCTGCACAATCTTAGGAGAGATTTTGTGGCCGAGATGCCAGTGCCAAAATGCATTGGATGGGGACCTTTGGGGGAAGGGATCTTACCCACTCCTGATTAGTGTACTCAAGGTGTTTCTCAACAGAAGCTAGAATCCTTCAGGGTCACCAACCATCATGGCTTGGGTGACATATGTAGAAAAGGAGGCTGATAAGTTGATCTGGTGGCTCAAATTTCTCTGAATATCTGCACTGATGTGGGCACATCTATCTTCCCAAGGGAGTTTGACATTCAAATGTTAATATGAAACACCAAAGAGATCTTAGATGAAAGAAAAAAGGTTGATACTGTGGTATTTTAGTGATACTTTATTTTTGCATTTTGAACAGATTTTCATCATGCATTGGGCTCCGCAAATTGTGCAGTTACTTCCTTTCCCAAAAAAGGTAAATATTTCTGAATTTTTTTAAACTCAAAGTAGTGATAGAAGTGAATTAAATTTGACACCGTATTGGAATTTCTAAGTCTACCATGGAGGAGGAGCAAATTCAACCACTGCGAATGGCAGCAAATCCCAAGGCAAATCAAACAGGGTTTCAGTAGTGAACCCAGCTAGTTTTCTCAAATAGGCTCTCAACTGGCCACAGGCCCATAGCCTCCAATCAACTCTCATTCCCATTTGTTTCTGTGGTTGGCTCATGGCACTTCTTTTAACTCAAAGCAGACGTGTTATTGATTAAAACTACAAAATGATTTTATGGATGTTTAAGATTACTGTTTACTTTTGTCTGGTTATTTTCCCTTTTTAATAGCTGCTCCATTTTGTTACAACAGTGAAAATAATTTAGCACATGTTACATGTAGCTGAAGTAGTTTCAACTGAGGGACTGCATAAAGGAATCCCGGATACTCCTATCTCCTTCCACGAAGGGCATGGGCCTTTACATTAAAGAGGTGTTCTTGGGTAGCATGATAAGCTTCCTCCTTTTTTAAAGTTTAAAGGACAAAATATAACATGAGTTGACCATCTATAGGATTTTCAAGGTATTACCTCAGATCTGGGTGCATAGTAAACGTACTTGCCTGCAAAGCCTAAAACTGGGGTTCGATTCCTCATTACCCAAGAAAAGATGCACAAAGTGGCACATGCATCTGGAGTTTTTTTGAAGTGGCTAGAGGCCCTGACATGCCCATTCTCTCCCTCTCTTTCTCTCTCCCTCTCTTTCTCTCTTGCTGTCTGCTTGCAAATAAATAAAATATTTTTAGCAAAGAATTTTGTCCTAATTGTATTAACTAGCTTCCCACAAGTCAAAAATTTCTATGGGATGTTAAAGAGATTCTTCCCGCTCATATTTTATGTTATTTAACATTAGTTAAGTTTTACTTATTAAAATACATATATTTAGCCAGGCATGGTGGCACACACCTTTAATCCCAGCAATCAGGAGACAGAGGTAGGAGGACTGTTAAGAGTTTGAGGTCACCTTGAGACTTCATAGTGAATTCTAGGTCAGCCTGAGCCAGAGTGAGACCCTACCTCGAAAACCAAAAAACAAAATAAAATAAAATAAAATAAAATAAAATAAAATAAAATAAAATAAAATAAAATAAAATACATATATTCTTTTTCTTCATTTCTTTATTGTTAGTCGCATGCTTCAGAGAGTTACAAAGAATTCACACTTTAACTAAATATTCTAAAACTTTTATTTTCAATAACCAATGAGTGACAGCAATAGGAATGTTTTTGTTTGTTGTAGCCAGGTTTTCTTTTCTTTTTTAAAGTATTTATTTATTTACTTAAGTGAGAGAGAATTAAAAAGAGATGGAGAGTGCACCTGGCTTTTTTGTGTTGTTACAGGGAAAGCAAACATCTTTAACCACTGAGGCATCTCCCCAGCCAGCAGTAGGGATGTTGACAAATAGATAGAATACTGAGGGACAAAACTGGCAGGATTTGCTTGCAGATTAATCATGAAGTGTAAGAGAACAAATAGATATAAGGAGGATTTACAAATGTTGGGCTTCAGCAGCTAAATTGATGGCAATGGTTTACTTAGATGGAGAAAGTTGAAAAAAAAACTGATTTAGGGTGGGATACATGAAGGATTCCATGTTAGACTTAATAAACGTAAGAATCTTTTAAATATGTGGAGAAATTAGGAGGTCATTAAACCCCAAAACCTGGGTCAGCCAGGTCTGGGGGCACATGTCTCTAATCCCAGCACTGGGGAGACTTGAGGTAGGTGGATTGTTGTAGAATCAAGGCCTGCCTGGGCTAGAGTGTGACATTTCTTTAGAAAGAAGAAAGAAGAAAGAAGAAGGAAGGAAGGAAGGAAGGAAGGAAGGAAGGAAGGAAGGAAGGAAGGAAGGAAGGGAGGGAGGGAGGGAGGGAGGGAGGGAGGGAGGGGAGGGAGGGAGGGGGGAGGGAGGGAGGGAGGGGGGAGGGAGGGAGGGGAGGAAGGAAGGAAAAGAAGGAAAGAAGGGGAGAGAAACAGAGAAAGAGAGGGGAAGGGAAGGAAGGAAGGGGAAAGGAGAGAGAAAAAGAGAGAAGGAAAGGAAGGGAGGGGAAAGGAAGGAAAAGGAAGAAAAACTTGGATCAAGGTGGAAAGGGAATGTTGCCACTGAATACAACAAAGTTTGCTTCATTTTCTTCTCAGAGAAGTTAGAGGGAAGGGGAAGTGCAGGGTCATCTCACCCAACAGAAGACGGTGGTACAACGAGGACCTGCTCACCGGTGCTGAGTAGAATTGATTTTACATTGCTTTAGGTGATTTTAAAATAATGCTAGCTATTTAAAAAATAAAGTTAGGTGTGATGGGCTGACCTGTACTCTACATTCATTCACATATTGAAACCCTAGTCCCAAATATGACCATATTTGGAGATAGGACCTTCATATAATTAATAATCTAAGAAATTTGTGGCCTAAGACATTTTTTTATTATGCATCTGTAGCCTGGCCAGAAGTCAACTGATTCATACTGGACTCAACTGGGATGGCCTGGCTGAATGATTCTGCTCTGTGTGTACCAGAAGGCTATTCTGAGCATTTCTTCTCATAGCAACAACACACATACAAAACAGAGAAGGAACCGTCAAGGCCTTTAGAGGGGAGGCTCAGGTTCTGACATGATATGTTGTTACGAACTCTCCTATTGGTCAAAGTTAGTCACTGAATACAATGTAAACCTAGGGAATTCTTCTTTTTTAATGTTTTTGATTATTATTACTATTATTATAAACAACATATTTTGTATGGATACATCATGTGTTGGTACCCTCGTTTCCCTCATCCCTGCCCCCATTCCATTGGAGACCCTGCTCAGTGGGGCTGCAGATATTCCCTATGGGGTTGTGGGTTATGTGCTGCGGGACCAGCAGTCAGCAGTCAGGAGGGGAAAACCTCTGGGCATGATGTCTCAACCTGTGGCTCTTACAATCTTTGTGCCCCCTCTTCTACAAAATTCCCTGAGCCATGGTGGGTGAGTTTTATGTCTACATCAGTGATGAGCTCTTAGGAGCCTCTGGATCTCTGCTTTGGTCAATATTGAGTATGCTTAGGGTCTGTCTTCTTCACCTTGGCATTGATTATCAGGTTCAGTATGGAAGCAACACTCTTGCTCATCTCCCCAATTCCTTGGTGGTTTCACCCAGGCCTTGGCTGAAGTGCGAGGGGTGGTTTATCTCCTCTGGTCTCGCTACCTTCTGAAAACAAAGAACAGATTCTCCAACAGAGAGTGAAGTCAGCATAGTTTAAATGGGATAATCATTATTAATTTAGGGAGAATTTGATTATGTAACCCCTCTTTTAAGGCTAGGGACTTATGCTAAAAAAATAAATAAATAAACAAGGAATAAACAACTGTGACCAGTCATGTAGGTTGCCATGCAATTAGATCTGATTTCCTATCTCCCTTCATTTGTTCACTTGACTTCAAGGTCCATGCTTGCCAATCAAGCTCCCATCTCTAGGACTCTAGGACTCTCGGACTCTCATGAGACACTCTCTCTACTGCTCCTCAAAAGACTTCATTTCCCACAGGGCTCTGCTAAGATTATAACACTCTCCAATGTTCCAATGACAAGCCGACAGAAAACAATGGCTCTGGGACCAATTCTTCCTCACTGTCGGTTTTTTTTTCAAATAAAGTTTATTTTAAATATATATTTTTTTATTTATGAGAGAGACAGAGTATGAGTATGCTAAGAATTCCTGCAACTATAAACTCCAGGTTAATGTGTCACTTTGCATATCTGGCTTTATGTGAGAACTGAGGAATTGAACCAAGCCACCAGGCTTTAAAAGCAAGTGCTTTTAGCCACTGGTACATCTCTTAAGCCCCAAATAAAGTTTTAATAGAGCACAACTAGACTCATTAATTTACTTCTTTCCTATTACTGCTTTTATATTCTAATGGCAGTATAGAATAGCTATTTCAGAAACTGTCAAAATGGTTAAAGTACTATCTATCTTCTCACAAAAAAAAAAAAAAAAAACTTGCAGACCCATATTCTATTTCATTGTTTTTTAAATTTTTATTCACAACACTTTTCACTTTTTGACATGACATAATATTCATTCCTAGTTAATGGTTAGCACTATCAGTACACTGTGAGTTTCTCTGGGGAATGGTTTGATCATATACACCACTGAACTTCTAGTCCTAGATTTGTGCCAGATTCTCAGCACCATGCCCTCATCTCCTTTACATGTTTGTGAGACTGTCACTTTCCCAGGGAGCCCTCCTCTGACACTCCCCTACGCCTCCTCCTTTGCCCTACTTATGAGATTTACTGCTTTCTTCCGCAACTTCCCAACTTCCTTGAGGATTTTATCGTTCACCACCTGACTCACATTGGAACAATGCAGAACCTTTCATCTGCAATGCTTACTTTGTCTAGTCTAGTGCCTGTCAAATACAACTGCTCAAAAGGCTTTTTTGTTTGTTTGTTTTGTTTTTAGTTTTGTTGAGATAGGGTCTCACTCTAGCCCAGACTGACCTGGAATTCACTATGTAGTGTCAGGGTGGCCTTGAACTCACAGCAATCCTCCTACCTCTGCTTCCCAAGTGCTGGGAGTAAAGGTATGAGCCACCATGGCCAGCTTCTAAATTTTTTTTTTTTTTTTTTTTTTTTTTTTCGAGGTAGGGTTTCACTCTGGTCCCGGCTGACCTGGAATTAGTAGTCTCAGGGTGGCCTCGAACTCATGGCAATCCTCCTACCTCTGCCTCCGGAGTGCTGGGATTAAAGGTGTGCGCCACCACGCCCAGCTACTAAATTGTTTCTTGAATAAGCAAGTATTGATTAATTCTTAGGAATCAAATTTAAAAATGTTTAACTTAGTTAATAGAGTAAAAGCTAAAAGATGAAATGACTGTTCAGTATCTAAGGATCCTTGAGCAGAACCACTAAAGGACACTGCAGACTTGACATTCCCACCTAATGAGATTTCGTTGCCATAGAACAGATGAGCCTAACAGCACACAGGTCAGGAATGTCAAGGTTACTTTGACCTTTTCTGAAAGGCGTGCTGACTGCCAGGATCAAGGGAGAATGTTAGCCATCAGCAAATGTCCTGCTTCTAGACCCTAGCCCCTCTCCTTAGACAGCCTGCTTTACTAGCTCGCTTGCATATAAGAATTTCAGAGGGGAAACTTCCCTTTGTAGACCAAATAAGATGAAAGGAAATTCTAATTGGATTTCACTTTGGACTCCAAATTAGTGTGTCCAGATGAGAAAAAGCAGAAAGTGGATAAGTCAGAATATTCCCCTCCCCTCCCTCATATGTTAGATGAATCTTAAGAGTAGCTTCTGTGTCTCCCTTGTTGCCTCACTCACCCTGAGTGATTGGTGGCAGTGAGGATCATTCAGAAAAGGAAGATGATTGCCTCTAGGAGGCTGGGAATGCCCAGATGGACTCAGATGAGTTGGGGTGGAAGGATGATTCCCATTCATGTGTGGAGTCTGCACTAGGGGCACTTTTCAGGGGTGGGAACAGCTGCTTGGCTGCTAGCTTCCCTGTGGGTTCTGCCTGTTCCCCAAGGTAAGAGGAAGATAATATATAGTGTTACATGTCACACAGTCTGGTAGAACAAATAGCTATTGGGTGGGGAATTAGTAGATACAGAAGGTACCGCTGGTGACCCTTGATCCTACCACTCAGAAGGTCAGTAACCCAACTTCCAGCACCTGCTCTTTTTTTTTTTTTTTTTTTTTTTGCCTGAGGATTTTCTCTTGTTTCTGAAGCCTATTTGGTCACCTGCACAGACGGCAGTTCAAGGGAATTAATAATTCCCTGGAGAAGTCCTTAACCGATCACTGGCCTGTGCTCCTCCCTTGTGTGGTACATTAACTCTGGAACAAGTGGTTTTCATGGACGACCATGGTTTTCCCAGAGACATCCAGTAGCAATAAACTTCAATGGAGACATTTGAGAATCCTTCCACCTTTTTTGAGGAAAGGGCTTCTTGTTGTATAGCCTAGGCTGGACCCCAACTTGGGATCCTCCTGTCTCAGCCTTCTATGTAATGGAGTACAAATGTGTGCCATCATATTTAGCTTTCTTTCCCCTTCTAAGTCAACTAGTTGCACTCAAATAATTATGTTAAATGGCTTCTGGGAAAAATCTAGACTCAGAAACATGCTTACCCAATCTATACATATCTTAATCCTAACTTAAAAATATGTGATGAGGGGCTGGGCATGGTGGTGCACGCCTTTAATCCCAGCACTCGGGAGGCAGAGGTACAAGGATTGCCGTGAGTTCGAGGCTACCCTGAGAGTACAGTGTGAATTTCAGGTCAGCCTGAGCTAGAGTGAGACCCTACCTCAAAAAACAACAACAACAACAAAAATATGTGATGATTTTATTTTTGTTTAAGATTATGAGAAATATGCTCACCTTGGAAAGCCATATTCCTTTCTTTAGAAGATTGAAACCTGTGAGAATATTTACTATTAAACTTGATCTAGTAATTTCATCTTGGTTACTAATAAACATGGCCCTGCAGCCTGAAATAATCAAGAAAAAAATCATACTTATAACTTTTAGTATAATAAAATATTTTAAAATATTTACTTTCTCTAAAACATCAACACCTTCAATTTTACCAATGAAAACTCCCTAGGTAGTACAAGCTTTAATGAAGTGACTTACTTAAGATTTTTCGTCTAATTGGCTTTGCATCTAAAGCCATAAAATCAATTCAGATTGGGTATCAAATAATATTTTTGGAAATATAATCTGAATTGGCATCCTCTTCTAGGTTTTTCTGGTTGTGCCTGTTTTTAACTATTATATACTATGTGTATTTCTGGGTGGATTAGGAAGAAGAGTGTGCTTTTCTCGAATTGTACACAAAAGGGCATTAGTTCCATGATATAGAAATGCCTCTTTTCTGGGACTTCTTTTCCTTCATGACTAGCGTAATTCTTTTCGAGGGCGAGGAAGTGTCCTGTCTTCCTCTGTCTGTCTATTTCTACAGCCACCAGCTGTCACAGTCATCCCTGTGTTATAGCAGAACTAATTATTTGCCTCCTGGGACTCAGGACAAAGTACTCCTGCCACCCGGGAGAAGTGCCTATGGTTGGTGTGCATGTGCACTGTAGCTCTGTCTCTGAACTATGGCCAGTGCATCTAGTCCTGGCTCCCTGACCTGCAGGCCTGGACCCTGTGCCAAAACTCTTCCATAAGTATAGACGTGCTCTTTCCTACAACCAGAAAGCCCATGGACCTGCTGTGTAGTCTCATCTTGCTACACTCCAGGGTCTAGCCTTGGGCTTCATTCAGCGATGCCCCATCACTGTCGCTCTGTGGCCTCAGGTCTCTCACTGTAGATTGACATCCCTGGGATCATGGAGGATCTGACCTCCCCCATGGATTTTGAATTAAAAATATTTTGGGGTTGACAATACTTTGAAGAGAACATACAGCATAAGTATTTTGCACATGGTAGAGGCTGGGCATCGAAGCAGTAAAATCATAATGATTTTCCTAAGAATCACTTAGATCTGAATGAAAACAAGAAGTAAACAAACAACCCAAAGCTAGCTCTTGAATACCTTGACATGTTTACTATCCTGTACCTGTTTTTGTTCACTTCTCCTCCCCCTACTTCTTCGGTAAGGAGATTTTTATAATTAATTTTCTCCTACAAAAACAATCCATCTAGGCTAGTGGATGTTGTATACATCTGTGAGGCTCTTAAGTATCACATGCATTGTATGGTCCAAATGGCTACAGAAGGAAGAAAAAAAAACCAATTAGTGAAATTTAAATATGGAATTTCTTTGAATAGCAACTCTCCTTTCATATGTTACAACATCCCAATCAATGACACCAAAAAGCAAGAGGTTTCTCTTATTGCTATATATTTTTATTTCCCTCCAAATATCAATGCCACATCAACTGTTAATCTGAAAAACCTCATTTAATGTCAGCTTGCTCACAGTTATGAAAATTCAGGTAATGTATTCCTGTTACTAATTGTATTTGAGAAAGTGTTATTAATTTCATATATCAAGTTCGTAGTGGCCATCTGTTCCCTCCGAACTGCTGCGTCTCCCTCCATCTGCCCTGTTTTTCTTCTGCTAATCGGGTGGCAAGGGCTCAGATGATCGGGAAGTTTCTCTCTGACTTTTGATTTGCCACTCATCATCCAGCCAGCTGTGCATCTGTAACAGACTCCTCTGACGGGTGGTGGTGAATTTAAATCTGTCTGCTTTTCTTTCTTTCTTTTATTTTAATAAAACTTTTTTTTTGTCAAAAAATGTTTCAAGGAAGCCAGATTGTATTTTCTCCACTGTAAACTGTGCTTTGCCGCCGCTAATTTGGCTGCATCTGCACCCTCATGAATATAGATGAAGGTACATGGCCAGGATATTATTAGGGAATGCAGCGAGCAGGGAAGAATTTTAAATGTGGCAACATACCATAGTTTAGATTTCTGAGAACATTAGGACAAACTAATGTGAAACTGCTGACATTTGCTAGCTTTAAGTTCAAGATGAGTTTCTGAATCTTAACCACAAAGATTCTGCTTTTGAGTATTTGTGCAAAGTGTGTGGTTGAGTGGGGGAGAGAGGTTAAGAAAAGGATTCTGGGAAGAAAGCTTAGTCAGAATGTTTTCATATCAAATTTCCTCACCTTTTCTCCCATAGCTCATGGAGTCAATGAGCAAGTTATTTCTAAGGCGATATCTCATAGTTGAGCAAGCAATGCATGATATGAGCTAACATCATGACGTTCCAAGGAACTTGAACTTACTCTAGAGTAAAATATTAAGCTTACACGTTTTTTTTCTGTTCTGGGGATGGAATCCAGGACTTCAAAGATGCTAGGAAAGTATTCTACCATTTGCAGAGCAGTTTTAAGAACAGAAGGGAAATACAAAAAATAGGACAGGATCTATCTTTATGATTTACTGGTTAAGGTGTTTAAGGACCCAGGTTTGATTCGCCAGTACCCATGTAAAGCCAGATGCATAAGGTGGCACATGCACCTGGAGTTCATTTGCAGTGGCTAGAGGCCCTGGTGTGCCCACCCCCCCCCAATAAATAAAATAAATTACACATTAAAAATGTAAAAAGAAGAAAATTTGCAATCATATAACTGTATGTTCTGACATAATACTCTATGAGATCTCTAGTTATAGCCATTACTAACCAGTGATCAACAGCTGCTGGATAAAAATACATACAAATCATTATAAGAATAGGCATCTTAATTGCATTAGCCCTAAAATAAAGCAAAAGATTCTAATATCGTTTTTTTTTTATTTTTGGAGAGAGACACAGAGAGAGAGAGAGAGAGGGAGGGAGAGGAAGACAGATAGAGATGGGTACGCCAGCAGCCTCTCAGCTGCTGTGAATGGAATCCAGATGAGTGTGCCCCCTTGTGGTCAAGTGTGGCATTGCGCCCTTGCGTCACTGCATCTGGCTAAACGTGGGACCTGGAGATTGGAACACCGGCGTTCTTAGGCTTAGGAGGTAGGTGCCTTAACTACTAAGCCATCTCTTCAGCTCTCTAATATCTTTTATGCACCTAATCAGTTAATTTTTAACTTTTAAAGTACCCACATAAGCCAGATGCACAAGGTGGTGCATGTGTCTGGAAGCCCTGGTGTACACATTCTCTCCCTCTCTCTCTCCTTCTTTCTCTCTGTCAAAGAAATGAAAATAAAATATATTAAAAAAATTTCAAGTGTTTTTATCATAAAAACATAAAAGTATGTAAGATAATGGCACACCACAATGTACATCAAAACATCATGTTTTTCACTATGAATATGAATATGTACATGTTTTTATCAGTTTCAAAAAGTTACACTTTTTGTGTTTTGTTTCCCCCTAAAATATTTAACATCAGAGGACTGTCACCCTTGCTTTAGGAGAAAGGAGAATATTTAAAACGGTATAGCTTACAAAATCTGGGGGTATACATTTCAACATGCAAAAGCTCTATCCTATATATATATATATATATATATATATATATATATATATATGTGTGTGTGTGTGTGTGTGTGTGTATGTGTATGAGTGTGTGTAGATTATGTGTGTGTGTGTGTGTGTGTGTGTATGTGTGTGTGTTAGGGTGTAAGGAAGGGAAACACGGGAAAACCTCATTATACAGTTGGAGGGTGTGTGATGCATTTACAAGCCAAGGAGCACATAAGACATCTTTACAATCTCAGAAGGAGCCAAGAGTCAGAAAGGGGCTCTTCTGTGGAGCCCCAAGAAGAAGCATGGCCTTGATGACCCCTTGAATTTCAGACTTGGAGTTTTCTAGAACAATCAGGAAACACATTTGTGGGGTCAGCCACCAAGTTTGTGGTAATTTGCTGCTATTTCCCTAAGAATACAACATCATGATATATTTTCAGAAATACAAATAAGAAATAGAACGTTTTATTTAATTCTCAAAGTTTATTTTTAATTCAACATAGTAAGCTCTGTACTTCTTAGTGTCATGAAAGAGTGCCCATTGATGTTTTAAAGTACCAGAAGTCACTATCTATCTTAAAATGGTTGTCATAAATACAAAAACATATAACTATAAAATATTTCCAATGACAATTGTTAGTGATGTGAGAAAAATGGCAGATGAAAGAACAGATGTAAATTATTTCAAGGAATAAGAAGAACCTAATATTTTGCATTCTCGTAACTTCTTTGACCATCTTTTGTGGAAAAAGCAGGTTCTTGTTTCCTTCCCAAGGATTTTACTGTCTGATTAGGGATGCTGTTACCCAGCCAGAATCAAGTTCCAATTCCATGTTCCCCTCTTCTTTTGATATCATTTGTTCACTTATGAAACCCTGCTTTGGTTTCTCTATTAAAACAAGCTGTCATGTCAGCATATAATTCCCTTGAGAGAATTTTAAGAATTTCCAAGTGTGCCCAGAACTTAAGGATGAACCAAAATTCAAAGTTCACCTAAGCATACTCCTTGTCTCTTGCCTGTTCCTAGATGTTTCTCTTTGCGTCCACCCACAAGTCCACAAAGGTCCCTGCCAGCCCTTCTCTTCCCCATCAACCAGGTGTTGATGATGAGTTCTGTTGTGATCAGTTTTGTGTTGATGTAACCAAGCACCCAATGGTGGGTACTTTTGTGAAAAGAAAGGGGTTATTAGTTCACTATTTTTGAGGCCTTAGAAGATGAGATATGCATTGTCGTAAGTTTTAGGCAAGGCCAGTGATGCATCACACCACAGTGAGGAAGCCAAAGGATTAGTAGGTATGTGTGGAAAGAGCACTTGTGCATGAGAGAAGGCAGAGCAAAGCTGAAGAGATGAAGTGCTCTGTAACAGCATACTGTCAGGTACCAAAGTCACTCTTGTGGTGAGTCCACTGATCTCCTTGTGAAGGTGAATCCCTCCCTTATGATTCTAAACATCTCTTAAAAGCCACACCACCTTTCAACACAGTTATACTGAAGAGCAAGCTTCACAATGAGTTTAAGTGAGACAAAACATATTCAAACCACAGCATTGCCCACTCATTCAGTTTAGCTTTTGTCAATGTGCATTGTCTTTGTTTAATTATGCAGGGTTCCATAAAGTGTGTGTGTATGTGTGTGTGTGTGTGTGTGTGTGTATATCCTTCCCTTTTTTTCCCCCTCTCTTCCCCATTAGGCATCCTGTCCTTGAGATAGTTTCATTTCTACTTATATTATTTTATTTATATATAAATAGTAGGACCCATAAACAAAAGAAAACATGCAATATTTGTCTTTCTGAGAGTGACTTAATTTATTGAATATGATTATATACAGTCAATTTTCCTACAAAGGCCATCTTTTGATTGATTCAATATTCAATTGGTCTAAGAATAGCAACTAATTTTATATATATATATATATACAAATTGTTGATTTTTCTATACTTCCTTGCTAGTCAAAGTGTGATTTGAGACTGAAAGCGTAAGTTTCACCTGAAAGCTTGTTAATGACACAAGCTTTGGGATCTTGCCATGCGATGGTATATACACATCTGTAATCCAGGCAATTGGGAGGCATGACAGAAATTCTGAATTCAAGGTCAGCCTGAGATATATAGTGAGGCTCTGTCCAAAAAGAGGTAGAAGGAGGAGGAGAAGTTGTTGCTTAGCAGGCTGTATATGTGATATGAGGCCCATTAAAGAGAGAGCAACAGTGGCATGTAACAAACACAGTTTTAGTTCCCCCTATGTATTTTCAAAACAATGATTTATTACATTCTATTATGACATAGGTCATCGAAAAAACTGTTTGGGGGATAGTATCCTTCTCCCCTACTTATGTAAATCAAAATCCTTGATAGTTATAGAATTTGTGCATGAAACAGTATACAAAGTCCCTAAAACACAGGTGTGAGCCACGGTATTATCAATGCTTTCCTAATATACAATTTTCCTTTATACCAAGGCCTTGGAATATCATTAATGATATAAATAGAATATTACCAGCACAGAAGGGGAGACCAGGCCTATTCACATGGTCGTTCTGTTTCCTTTCCCTAGGTGGATAATGAAGTCGATTCACTTTTCCCATGACACTGGGCTGCCTGATATTTTGCTGTGTTACAAGACGTGCTTCAGCATGACTAATACATCCCAGCTGGTCTCAACAGCAGGAAAGTGTGTCGTGGGGGGATGTGGGTGACGTGGTTACGCATGCGCAGGCCAAGGAGGATCTGTTGTGTCTATGATTAGAGTGGGGGGTGGGAATTTTAGAGGGGGGTGAGAAGAAAGAATGAATGAAAATGGGGAAGATGAGGAAATCCCAGGAGTTCTGGGGACTTGAAATTTTTCAAGCTGTCATTTACCTTTGCAAAGTTGTGGTTGGTAACCGTGTTTACAGGCTGCGGATCTGTAAACAGCACATGTGCAAACCGTTAACTATTGTTTTGAAAATGGCAGTATGGCCAATAATTTCAATTTCAGTGTTTAAGCATGAGCCAGATGACGCTATGTTTTATTTAAAACTGGGCATGTATCATCGAGGGTGGAAACTTGTACCTCTCAAACACTTTCATATTGTGTGCTGTGCCATATGGTGCTTGCTTTCAGGTTTTTAAAGTGATTGCCTACTGCCTAAAGGTAGCTTGTGTCAAGATTATAATCCTCTGCTTGCTTGAGGGCAGAAATGAACCCATTAATTTAACAACACACTAATGGGATTGGCAGAAAGGTGTTATTTCCATGCAATATTCCTTAAGGATTAGTTGAGTGGTAGTTTGATAAGAAAGGAAAGTGGTAGAAAATCAATTTGAAAGATATAGGGCCATATAGGTGAATGGGTTCTAAAGATTGATTAAACAAAATTAAAAGCTAACTGTGAAGTAATTTCCAACTTAATTCCAACTTAATTATTTTCAAATCTCAAACTAAATAGTAAATTGTTCTTGTTTTGCAAAATTAGAGGGTCTGTTTCTTCAATAAAGACAAGAACACCTGTTAACATTTGCTCTGACTCATCCTCATTATATCTCACAGATCCCAAGCTGGCCTTGAATTTTCTATGTCACTATGTAACTGAGGTTCATGTCCTGATCTTCCTGCCTCTACCTTCAGAGTTCTGAGATTATAGGCATGAGTTAGCATGCCTTGCCTATGTGGTCCTGGCGATCTATTCTAGAACTTCATGCATGCTACTAGCTGAGCTACAGCCCCGACTCCCATTTGTATATACACTCAAGAAAGTTGTTGGATGTGTATTCTACCTGAATAACACATTTTGATACAATTTTCACTGGCCATTGAGTAAAAAAGGTCCTTGACTTCTGAATTGCTTTATTAAATGGGTATATGGTGTCCAGACAAACGGGGTCGCACCTAGCTTCAAAGCACCATTCACCAGCATGCACAGAGGCAGTTACTATGTGTGGTCCTCAGTTCTTTGAGATGTGAGACTGTGTTGCAGGTGGTTAAGTTGCAGACTGAAAGGAGAGAAGGGTCAGGGCCTGAAGCTGGATGATCTGATCAAGGTTTGATAAATTTCTAGCTCTTTAGCAGGAGAGTTTCTCTAACCCTTGGGACTCCAAGGGCCCAACTCCTCTATGATTGTTTATCTTCCTGATACCCTGTCTATTGGAAGGTTTAATGGAAGAAAACTGTATCTGAGGTCATTGGAAACAACTTACTTACTTTGCTTATGCATAGTATGTGTTGTGTGTGTGTGTATGTGTGTGTGGTATATGCATGTTTATTTACTGATGAGGCACCCCATGCTCTCAACTGTGGTGACCCCATGAGCTCACCTATGGCATCTGAGAGGAGAACTTGGGGGGCCCCCTCCATTACTCACTTGCCCACATATTGGTTTTCTGTTATGGGGTCTTTTATTGATTCCACAGTTTGCGTGTCTGAGTCTCACAATTCTCCAGTCTTTACTCCTCCACAGGACTGGAGTTACAGACATCTGTGGCCATGTCCATCTACTTATGTGGGTTTTGGGGATTCAAACTCAAGCTCTCTCAGGCCCTGGTGCTTGCATAGGAAGCACACTTAACTGGTGAGCTATTGGTCCAGTCCAGAAGTTATAATTTTGACGCTAAGATTCCACTTCTACAGCACTTTGTGGGGTCCCCTGTCATAATGTCACTAAGTGATCATCTCCAAACCCATTCCCACTTAAGTCCCCTTCACACAGGTATCCATGTTGTATTTGTATCATCCTTTTATACAAAATGACAGTTTATAACCCAATTTCTTATCAGGTGGTAACTATCTAAGTTTATTTTTTAAACCCCTTCTTATGAGCACAGAAAGCAGAAATGCAGCCATGGCAGCAGATTAGGTTCCCCTGGGCGAGGCTCAGAGACAGTTTCTTCTTTGTGTTAGCCTCTCTGCTTTTGTAAGATGTGATCAGCAGCAGCAGCAGCCTATACTGGGAGGCCTGGGAGGAAAGAGATTAAGTCCTCCAAAGCTGGCCATCTGAGGGTGTGGCTCTTTAACATTTTGGCTAACAGATGGTGACAAACCAACAGGTGCACCCAGATCACAGCACCAAGCTTTTTACATCTGCTGGGCGCACAAGCAGCACAGGCTGCAGCTTCCCCCGCGCCAGCTGGGGTTTTGGCTGCTTCCAAGAAAGACCGAGGTAAGGTGCAGGGAGATGGAGACTGTGACCTTCAACTATTAACCTACAGATACCATGTGCTTAGAGGATAAGGGGGCGAGAATGCTTTGATCTGAGTATTACACACTGAAAGGAGAAACAAAGGGTGCAGACCCCAAGGTGAAGGGAGGAAGTGGCAGGAGGCATTGCTAATACAATGCGTTTTTTGGGATTTGACAGCTTCACTCATCAGGGCCAGAGATTTTCACATTTAGCAAAGACATTGGCCTGAGTTGATTACCATGCAGGAAAACTGTCATTGGATAGACTAAACGTGTGGAAGAGAAACAACAAAGGAAAACAGAAAATCTTGACAAAATTTCACTTTCAATGACTAAGATTTAGTATGAACTTGCTATGTGCAGGGCCTGCCAGAGTTATCATTATTAGATCCCTAAAGGGAATCCATAGGGAGAACTGTCTTATTATTCCTGTTTTACAGTGAACAAATAAATAAATAAATGCACGGAGATATTGGGATTTACAATCTCAAAGAAGCAGAGTCAGAGCCAGTACTTAATGATACAATAGAATTTTATCATGTGTTTACTGGAAGGCTATGATGTGCCAAGTACAAGCCTCTGAGCCAACTGCCCAAACCAGGTTGGCCTGACTCCACAGCACCTGCACAAATCAGCTATGCTGCACCCTCGGGATTGACTTACTTTAGATCTCGATCTACTTAATGGTTTTGAGAAGGAAAAATGTAGTTAAGGTCCCTAGACATGGCACCTTGTCATGGCAAGTTCATCTTGAAGGGGTTGTAATTTTTGTATTTGTTTTATGTTTATCTGTTTCCTACAACACTTGAAGAGTCCATGTCCTCATGCTGTTTCTCTAATCCTAACCATTAACATTATTTAATGCCTGCTTTTTTACAATTTAGGAATTCCTTCTCCTACACCCTTATTTTGACAGATGAGAAAAATTACTCACAGACCTTCTGTCCTGGGGTCCTGCAGCTCCATAGTATCAGGCATGACCTGGAACGCCAATTTTTGGATTCTGTATCCTTGATTCAAAGCTATGTGGGTTTTTTTTTTGTTTGTTTGTTTTTGTTTGTTTTTTCCACCAGATTGCATTGTTTCCATGTCTTGTGTTCCATGATCATCTCTCTAAATGATTTGAGGAAATACCGTAGCATGCTGGCTGCCACCTCCAGCTTCAACCAGGAGTATAGGGTCTCCTACATGGTGAGCAAGGACCAAGCAGCAGAGTCATATTTAATTGTGCTGAGGATGCAGCTACTAACCTGAGATGAACAGATTTGGATAAGGAGGAAGGTGGAAAGATATAGCAGGCAGAGTTGACATGAGAGGAGGAGTGACTTAGAAGGGTGACCTAGAAACCTAAGGAGGAGGAAGCTACATCCTAGGACTGGTTGGCAACAATAAACCACATAGGATGAGCAGTCAAAGTCCCTGATCTTAATGTTCTACCTGCCTAGACCAGAATGGTTGAGGAATTAGGGAAGGTCTGAGCTAGCGACTAGGGATGTAAGCCAGGATATGTTGAAGATATAGGAAGTGGGTGGGGTAAAGTCAAGAAAACGAAATCACAGGCCACAGAGGCTGGTAGTCACAGTGGCCACAAGCCACTGTGACAGTACAGAACTTCAGACCAGCATCATGAGTTTGGAATATTTGTCCATCACATTGCAATTCTTGGCACCCAGTTTAAAAAAAAAATGTATGTGTTAAATGAATAAACGAGCAATAGGCTATTGCTTCTGAGTAAAAGATATAGATCTTGTAGCAGGGAGGATGGTTCTGGGGTAAGAATCTTGCTGTACAAGCTTATGAGGACTTAAGTTGAATTCCTTAGCACCCATGTAAAAAATACTGGGCACTGCAGCATTTACCTATAAATCCCAGGGCAGGAAAGGTGGGGGCACAGGGTCATCTCTAAGGTTTGCTCTCTAGCTAGTCCAGCCAACTAGATGAGGTCCAGGTGCAGTGAAAGACTCAGTCTCAAAAAGTAAGGTGGAGAGAAATGGTTGAAGACATAAGACATCAATCTCTGGCCTGCACACACACAGACACACGTTCGCACTCATGTGCACGCGCGCGCACACACACGCACATGCACGTACGTGTGTATGTATACCTGCGCATATATTTGTACATGTGTACATATGTACACATGCACACACAACAGAAAAAAAGTGTGGCTAATGGTATCAAGAGGCCAATGCTATTAAAAATAGTAGGTTTATTCAATAAAAAGTTTTCCTCACAAAATCCTCTGTTTTGCCTCTTTGGTTTGACAGTATTAAGGAGTTGAAGATATTCTTTTAAACGATGTACCAAATTATTTAGAATATAGGTCAAGAAATAAAAGCCAGTTTGGTCTTCAGGTGCTGAATTCGAGTATTCATTTATCATCCAGTTATTAACAGACACACACCCATGATTTCAAAATCTGATTATGCGAATCTCACGTGGCACCACAAGCTATTTGTCTAATTACAGAAGCAACTTGTATTAGTCCCCTTTTTTGTATCCTCTGGAATTCAGATGTCTAATATGGTCACCCTTCTTCCAAAAATCATGTTGGGTAGGTTCGAAGACTGTACGCTGAAGACTGCCCATACAGTTTGGTGGGTTTTTCAAGTGTATCCACACAAAAAACAGAATTACTCTTGACTCCAACTAAATAGTTATCTATCAAGCTGTGAGTCTCTCTTGGCTTCATGGGCATATTTACAATTAGGAAGAACTCAGCAGCCACTTGTCAGAGTGAATGCAGAGACTCGTCTTAGGCCACACAGGAGTGGCCAGGCACGTTGCCAGCTCTGGCAGTGCTGGTGGGTTCCAAGGCATAGACTCAGGGTGCCTCATTTTGAGTTTAGATGGATCTTTGAACAGTGAACATTGACATAAACTGCAGAAAGATCCCCACAACAGAATTAAGCTCACAGCTAAGATTAGCTGAGTATGTGTGTGATCTTCACAGCCGTCATCTGCTCCTCAGGTGAACACTGAGCACCTAATGCCAGGACACTGTGAGAACAGGTGTATCCACCTCTACCTGGGACTTGGGGAAGGAAGTAATGAGCACAGAATGGCCAAATCCTAAGTGGCCAGGTAAGCAAGCTCTTAAACCAGTGTGCTTGGACTTAGGGAGCTTGAAAATGCCTCTTTGGCACACTGCCTTCCAAGCAGTTTCACATAACGAAGCTCCTCATACAGCATATTTCAAAGAACACGGCCCCAAGAAGTTCCCAACAAAACATGCTCTGCCGTGTCACAACACTGGAGCGCAGGAAAGATGCAGCAACATACGATGCTAAAACACCCTGCTTAGCACAAAACTTCTCTAGTTGACAAAAAAAAAAAAAAAAAAAAAGGAAAAATAAGGAAATTTGAAAACAAAATGGTCAAATATGGAACAGATCATCCTCAGTGATCTCACCCAAGCACAAAAAGATAATCGGTGCATTGTCTCATTCATCTGTCGCTCCTAACCTGAATCCACCGATGCTGCCAAACCTAATAAGCACTCTGAGGACCAGACAAAAGGGATGGTGGGATGGAGGGAGGGTAAGGGTGAGAGGGAACAAGAGGGTGGGAGGGAGGATAAGGATAGGGGATACAAATAGGGACCCAATAGGAAATGATAGTATAAAACCCTGTAGCAGACAGCTTCAGGTTTGCTGAGATGAACTTCCAGACCAGGCACAGTTATGGAGGAAGGGATATTATTTATTGAAGCTTACAGATCCAAGGGAAGTTCCATAATGGCAGAAGAAGCTGGCCTGCCTTCACAGGGCCAAGCAATAGAGAAAAACCAACCAGCCACACAGCACACAGAGCAAAGCTACAGCCAAGCCACAGCACACTTCAGGAACTCCCCCTAGGCACACTTTGCATATCTTTACAATGGAATCTCAAACCCACCACCACACCTTAATGCCCAGTGACATTGCCTCTAGCAAGGTGGCTGAGGATGCAAACTATAAACTAATAAAACACTGAATATATCGGGGGCCATATATTCAAACTACCACAAACCCTTTATTCTGAACAACAGGCTAAAACATTGATCCTTCAGCAGGTCCACAGAGGGAACACCTGAACCACAGGAAACTAGAGAGAACATCATGAAGACCAACCTTAATCTTTCCTGCTTCTCTCTCTATTCTCTCTCTCTCCCCCCCTCCCCTCTACACTCACTTTCTCCTGTATATTATCTCTCTTTTTCTTCCCTCACATTCCTAGGCATTGACCTATAACTCCCAGTGCCAGTACGGGCTTAACTTCCACAATGAGCTGTTGATCCGAGACACCTACAAGGTTTCCCATAAAACACAGATTTCTGTCAGAGTTCTTGATGACCCACCAAAGGTTAATGATATATAAAATAGTCTCCCTACAGCACTGTGGAAATGTACCAGGGTTAGAAGGTTATGTTCTCATGTCCTGTTGTTTACATCCTCCTATCCTGTTGTTTACATCCTCCTATCCTGTTGTTTACATCCTCCTCCTCATCCTCCTATCCTGTTGTTTACATCCTCCTATCCTGTTGTTTACAGTTAAGCAAGAGCCACCTGCGGCAAACGGAACTTGTGTTTAGGCCAGGAAATGGGAGTGGAACAGGATGTTCTTAGGCAAACAATCCTTGGTCATGTCAGTCAAGCAGGGCAGCAGACTCCCCTGGGGGAGGGTGGACCCCACAGGTCCCCTTCCTTAAATATAAATGAGCATCTGTCTTAGGTTGCCTCGGATGTCGACATCCATCTTACCTGTCATGGAGAAGCCTGCCCAGGCCCCGCAGACTCTCTGTCTTAGGTTGATAGACATCCCCAGGTCTTACCCGTCATTGATTACTCATTTATCTTGTAAGCTCACCATACTTGAGCAGTGGGGTTATCTGCTGCCAGAGACATCAAGACCTGTTTGGTCTGAAATTGGCACTGGGCTTGAGTTTTTGCCATACAGCAGAGACAGACCAAGGACAAAGCCACACCACCCAGGGTGATTAGCCCTAGGGCCATAGACCCACTCCATTCCTACAAGAGACGGTCTGCAAATTGCAACCCTTTAAAGTAAATCTATTTGTCCTTACAGTAGAGCTATCTGTTGATTTGAATTTAGTATACCCAATTGTATGAGAGAATTTAAATGATTTTGAGTGTTGAGTGTAGAAGCTACTTCCCCTGAGAGCAAGTCCACAGTGCTCGCTGTAACAGCAGATTGGGAAAGGGCTATGCCAGCAACAGTAGCTGCGGTGGCAATTGCAGCAACGATAGCTGCAGATACACCAAAGTCTCTTTTCTGATGAGTGAGAATCAGCTGTGTCTGTCAAGTCTTCACTGCCAGGTGAGAATCAGCTGTGTCTGTCAAGTCTTCACTGCCAGGCGAGAATCAGCTGTGTCTGTCAAGTCTTCACTGCTGGGTGAGAATCAGCTGTCTGTCAAGTCTTCACTGCTGGGTGAGAATCAGTGGCTGTGGCGGTGTGGCAGGTGGCAGTCCTGTGAAGAACAATTGAGGATATCTCCCGAGGGAGTTTCATTAGTCCCAGATATGCTGTAAATTGGCTTTCTCTAGATCAAGATGCATAGCAGGTCTTCCTAAGCTTTAAATTAATACTCACAAACCTAGGCCAAACCTGGGCATTCCAGGCCACTGGCATCAGTATCGGCAGGTTCTTGACGAATACCCGATAGGTCCCCGGTTGACTCTATGGCAGGGTCCGCAACAGCCCGAACACAACGCTCAGGAACCCAAATTGGATTTTCTCCATCCTGTGGAAAAACACAAACAGACCCTCGGGCCCAAATTAACACTGGATCTGGCCCTTTCCATTTGCCCGTAGAAAGATCTTTCCATTTAGCCAGAGGTTTAGCTTGCGTAGGTGCACACCAATGACGATCAGCTGCTGAGTGGCCATGAGCATCCACCGTTAAAAAATTTAAAATGTATAATGTTAAGGAGAGAAAGGAATGAGGTGAACCAAGGTGATCCCCTAGGTCCCCCCTTTTTATTTTTATTAAATAAGTTTTGAGGGTCCGATGAACCCATTCCACCACAGCTTGACCTTGAGGGTTATATGGGATGCCTGTTTTATGTAAAATATCAAAATAAGTACAAAATTTTGAAAAGCCTGCACTGGTATAAGTGGGCCCATTGTCTGTCTTGATCTGTTTGGGCAGACCCATGTAAGAGAAGGCTTGTAAGCAATGAGACTTGACATCTTTAAGTTTCTCTCCTGAATGAGCTGAGGCAAAAATTAAATGAGAATAAGTGTCTACAGAAACATGTACAAATTGTAGTTTTCCAAAGGCAGGGACATGGGTTACATCCATTTGCCAGACATGGTTGGGTATGAGACCTTTGGGGTTGACACCTAGATGAGGAACATTGAGGAATTCAACACAGGTAGGACAGTGTTAATAAGGCAATTACTGCTTGGGGATAGGACATTACTACCTTAGAGGGAGATGCTTGTGAGTGGACCCACAGAATAGGTCCTGTTTGCCAGAAAACTGCAGTAGGGGCATGCTTAGAGCAAAATACTAACAGAGACAAAGGCTTAGAATAGTCTACATAATTCAGATGAGCCTCATTTATTGCTTTTTGGATAAGTTGAATACACTCTCATCCAGCTCTAGTGAGAGCCCGAGGGGAAGTTGGATCTGAGTCCCCTTGCAGAATATCAAAGAGAGGACGAAGCTGTCCTGTGGAAATTTTAAGGCTAGACCTAATCTAATTAATATCCCCTAAAAGCTTTTGAAAATCATTTAATGTTTTTAGTGCATCCAGCCTGAGTGTGACTTTCTGAGGGCGGACACCGTTCTTGAGTAACTGATGACCCAAATATTGATAGGGAAAATCTTTTTGAACCTTTTCTGGGGCAATTTGTAACCCAGCTAGTTGTAGTGTGTTCTGGAGCTCTCCAAAAGGCTTCCAATAGGAGATGTTCCTGTTCAGCAGCTAACAGAATATCATCCATATAATGAATGATATATAGCTGAGGATACTTATTGCGAACAGGCTCAATTGCCATGGATACATATGTTTGGCAAATAGTGGGACTATTGGCCATGCCCTGAGGTAAGACAACCCATTGAAATCTCTTAGAAGGTTCTCTTAAGTTAACTGATGGCAGACTAAAAGCAAACCTAGGGCTATCACTTGGATGCAGAGGAATAGTAAAAAAACAGTCTTTTAAATCAATGACAAGCAGATTCCAATTTTCTGGGATAGCCACAGAGGAGGGAAGGCCAGGCTGAGCAGCTCCCATTAACACCATAGTTTTATTGACCTTTTTTTTTTTTTTTTTTTTTTTTTTTTTTTTTTTTTTAATCTTGGAGCAGCCTCCATTTGCCTGAATTTTTTCTTAATTACAAAAATAGGAGTATTCTAAGGCGAAGTAGAAGGGACAATATGTCCAGCCTGAAGTTGCTCCTGCACTAGTGCATGGGCAGCCTCCAATTTAATAGTAGTAAGGTCCTGTTAGCATGTCCAAATTTCTACTGGGAAATCCAGCAGCCGCATTACTTTGCGCTGTTTGTTTACAGAGCTTTTGGAATTCTCCTCGCCACAATAGGTAATTACCTCCAGACAAGGTGGCACAGCATAGCTGTTGCCAGTCACTAAAGGTGCAATTTAGAGCTCCAAAAGATTCAAAAATAGCCAGAGTAAAAGGAGCATGGGGCCCATATGCTGTCATAGCCTCCTTTAATTGCTTAATGTTTAGAGGGTTATGTTGTCTTTGTGCCTTAAAATTTAGAGGGGTATGTTGTCTCTGTGCCTGTCCCTGTGCATTAGTAGTTTCTCGTTTTTTAAATTTTTCTCTTTCTCAGAGTCCTCATTGCTAGAAGAAAAAGAAAGCGAGGAATCAGAGGAGGACTTATCAGAATTCTGAAAAGATTTAATTGACTCCTGTTCTTGAGTTTCAGTGAAAAGCCATTCTGCCTCGGCCAATTGTTCTTTTACTTTTTCTTTATCACTAATGAGAGCGTCCTTAACCAAGTGCCACAGTGAGAAGGTAGCTAGCTATAGAAATGCTCTCAGGTCCCTCCCTATGAAGGACCATTTGGAAATCAAGTTTTTACTTGTTCCCAGTCAGAAACATTAAGGCCCCCCGAAAACAAAAATCAAGGGCTTGCCTTTTGCAAAGTTTTAATAAATTTGCTTTCTCTGGATCAGGATGTATAGCAAAATCAAGTTTCATTTACTCCCAATCCAAAATATTAAGGCCCCCTGAAACAAAACCAAGGGCTTGCCTTTTGTAAAATCTAAATAAATTGGCTTTCTCTGGATTGCTTGTTCCCAATCCAAAACATTAAGGCCCCCCAAAACAAAACCAAGGGCTTGCCTTTTGTAAAATCTTAATAAATTGGCTTTCTCTGGATTGCTTGTTCCCAATCCAAAACATTAAGGCCCCCCAAAACAAAACCAAGGGCTTGCCTTTTGTAAAATCTTAATAAATTGGCTTTCTCTCTGGATCAGGAGTGCAAAACTAAGCGCCTTTTGTAAATCAAGTTTTACTTGTTCCCGAATCCAAAACATTAAGAAACATTAATCAAGATGCAATAAATTGTCTTAATAAATTGTCTTGCTGTAATATTAATTAATGCCTTAATAAATTGTCTTCTTTATGTTTAATTCCTTGTTTCCTTAACAATTCAACTAACTGATCTACTAGCAATGAATAAGAGCTAGCGGTACCCATTTTCAATACGCTCCTCTCTTACCTTTTCTACAGCTGGCCAGTCTTCAGGAGCGATCCTTCAGCAGTTTTCCTTCTTTCCCAATCTCGGTGGAACCTCCATTTGTAGCGCCCGCTACCACCAAGACCCCGAGCTGGGCGAGGTGCCGAGGATTGAAGAGACGTTCACTCGGTCATTCGTGCTTCAAGAATGCCATTTATTGAATGCAGAGGGTGATATATATATAGTCTTACAGCACTGAGGAAATGTACCAGGGTTAGAAGGTTATGTTCTCATGTCCTGTTGTTTACATCCTCCTATCCTGTTGTTTACATCCTCCTATCCTGTTGTTTACATCCTCCTATCCTGTTGTTTAGTTAAGCAAGATCCACCTCCTAAACGGAACTCCTGTTGTTCTTAGGCAAACAATCCTTGGTTAGTCAAGCAGGGCAAGACTCCCCTGCCACCTCCCACTAAGCCAGATATCCAAACGGAACTTGTGTTTAGGCCAGAAGAAATGGGAGTGGAACAGGATGTTCTTAGGCAAACAATCCTTGGTCCCTTTGGAAGAGGGAGGACAGGGAAGAGGATAATGGAGTCTTTCTGAAAACATTTTTCCAAATGTATTATTATTATTATATGATTACATAGCTTATATTAGCTTGGATCAAACTTTGATGTAAATCAATGGAGTTCCTCTTTATTTCACTAAGAGAGCATTCCAATAATGTGCTTGTGTTGAAGCCTTTGCATTTCTGTTTGCTAAACTTTACACAGAGACCCATCTACGAAATTCAGTAGTCTAATGTGAACGAGTGGAAGATAGGACAGTACAAATCCTTCTTGCTTTCTTCTTTGTGGTCCTATGGGACCCACATGAACATGTGAAGCTTCAGAGAGCTTCTCTACCAGTGTCCCTTTTCTTGCTATTCCGCAAGCTGGCTGCTTGACTTCATGGAGACCATCTGCCAGGCTGATGTGGGTGTGCCACGCCAAATGGTTCCATCGGGCTTGCATTTAGGAAGAATCCAGGCTTAGTTTAATATTCTGCTGACATTCTATTGAAATTATTCATAACCTTTAAACAAAGGTGCCAGGTTGTTTTTTGTTTGTTTGTTTGTTTGTTTGTTTTTTTGTCATTTTGCACATAGCTTTGCAAATTCTATAGCTAGTCCTCTCTAGCTATTAAGGGTGAACGTATCTTCTGGTACCATTTCTGAAAAGTGACTTGCTTGACCTGATGAAGCATATCAATGGCTGTTGTCACTGCCATTCCTCAGTTGAAATCCCTTTTGATAGCAAAATCTGAAGCTGCTTAAGGGTGGAAGTCATGGAAATATGTCATTTGAAGTCAGGAAACCATGGGTGCAAACAATAGCATACATATTTTCTGAGGTTTGGAGCTGAGCTCCATGGCCCAGCTCTGAGGCTACCTTGAACAGCTGTTTGATTTCACTCTGAATGAAAGCCTGTGGGTGTAGCCAAGGGAACAAGTGTAGTGAACTAAACCCCATGGTGCTCGAGCTGAGCATCTGTCATGACTGACACATACCTTTGCAGTTTGCTCAAAGGTGTATTAAAGGTACAGATGACCCTGACCAGCTGTCTCATTTTGAAGATGGGTGGAGTGTTGGCTGGTCACAAAGATTAAGATAACATGTAAAGGGGCTGTCACAGGAATCACTGAATGCTGGTAAATCCATTTTCTAAAAATGGTTGTTTGTGCTCTTGGAAAGTATAATGGAAACAATAAATCAAAGCTGGGATGTTATACTGTTAATTAAATGGTTAAGCATACTGGGGCTTGTTTATATCTGTTTACTTATAAATAATACACATATACCATAAATTAAAAATGTTGGCAGTGCTTAAAGTATGAATACCAATTTTTCTTGACCCACAAACTTGGTGAAATTTTTAGCTTATATATATATATAAAATCTGGCACTTCTATATTTCCTCTTTAACTAGCATGCATCACAAGTGGCATTTCTATCCTGATGCTTCATAATTTTCATGAACACTCAGTTCTCTCCTCTGTATTCACCTAGGGACTTCTTGTCAAGTAATATTTTATTCAATGTAGTATTTTTCTGAAAGCAGGAACTCCTAAGATCCAAGAAACCTTGTGTTTGAATTTCAACTTTTATTAGTATCTCACAGCTGCTATAACAAATTACTGTCAACTGGGTGACTTAAAACAAGAAGTTTTCCCTCCTCCTGTTCTGTATGTTAGCAATCTAAAATCAAGGCAGGGTTGAAGTCTTCTAGAGGCTCTGAGGAGCATCTGGTTTCTCCTCTCTCCCAGCTTCTAGTGGTTGCTAGAGACTGTGTCACTTGGGTCTTAGATACACCACTTAAACCCCCACCTCCACCTGCACATCACCTCCTCTGTGTCTAAACCTCAGCTCTCTCTCTGCTTTTCTTTCATTAGAATACATGTTACTTCATTAGATCTTACTCTAAAATCAGAATAATCTTATCTTGTGTTGTTTAATTTAATTTTATCCACAGTGGTCATTTTTTAAATAATGCTGATGTTCACAGGCCAAATGCACTCATATGCAGTGTAGCATGGCTCATATGGTCAGTTCGTAGTGTATTAAAACCTTTGGAGTATAATTTGTTTTTTCCTTGCTGCTGAAGGTTGATGGTTGACTGATTAGAGGGTTTTAAATAAAGAGGTACTATGAATGACAAATCATAAATTCAAGGCATTGTTGGAAGCACTAAAATCGCCTTGGTGAGTTTTGCATATTATTTCTTTTGGAGAATAGAGTGGAGGAAATGAGAAGGAGAAGAAAGAGATAGAGAGACAGAGACTGAGTATGAGAGAGACAGAGATGAAAGAGATAGAAAAAGAGACAGAGACTGAGGGGGAGGGAGACACTCTAAGCAAATGAAGACAACATTTCCATCTGTGGTTTGTGCTTTTCTGAGTGTCGACTCATTTTGATAGATTATTAGAAAACTCATATTTGCTCATAAATGTGAAAAAATAGCAAATGTAAAATTTGCAAATTTATTCTTAAATGTAGTTAAATTCATAAATATTTAGACATTTTTCTGTAAAGCTTCTAATTTATAACCTTTACATGAATCTATAATTTGTTATAAAAGCTTCTAAATGCAGAAGTAATGTCACAAATGTCTATAAATATTCACATCTAATTTGCAAATGTTCTACAAGCCATGAGATGAAGAAATTTTGAATGCAAACCATTTTTCAGGTGGAATTTGGTCTAGGTGACTTCAGACAATAAACAAAAACCTCAAGATAATTTTAAGAACATGATTGCACCTTATTGCTTGCATATTCTAAAAATATTTATTAAGACTAATTATGAAACGTTATAGTTATAATTAAGAATGAATGATCATATTCAAATATAAAAATTAAAACCTGAGAAAGTTAGAATAGATTTACAGTGAAAACCAGATAACATTAGGTAGGATGGTTAGTCCTTGAACATATATCCTGAAACTCATTAAACAGTAATAGTAATACATTCTCGAAATTTTTCAAGATTTTAATGGAATTGTACAAGTAAGAAATGATCATTACAAAAGTGATTCAGAAAACAGAAACAAAAATTCCTTGCTGACATCCAAGAAAATCTCAAGCCTGTTGACACCAGAGGGTTGAAATGGGAACTCAGCCTTAACCAGGGAGTCAGCTCTTCCCATCATTAACCATTAGTTACTATTTTTATGGCTTTTTATTTCATGTTGAGAAACAAAAGGAATTAAACCAGGAAACAGTGGGCTAGATCGGGCATTCCTATTGAAAACCATGTTCAGAGACAATTGGGAATCTCTCAAATCAAAGATCCCTGCTTCCACATGTAGAGTCTGCTTTCCATATTGAAACATTTTAATCTTTTGAGTCTATCCCTTTAAAAAAACCTCTGCATTTTTGATCACTTCAGTTGTTTTTCTGTAGACTGTTTCCACAGTTAAGGTGTGGATTGTAGATTTCATTCAATAATGAAGTATTGTAGCAATAGACACATTGTTTTGTATAAAACTTAGGTGGAAGTTGATGTATCATATGCTCTTGATTGTGAAAATAGTTGGCACCTATCTCACATGTTTATGTGAAGAAAGTCTTGTTCAGCAATTAGAAAACATGGACCTGTTCTCCAGGCCATGAAAATCCCTCCATAAACATGACCAACATTTATAATGTTGACTATGACTAACACTGTTCAGCTGAAGCTTAAGATCCGTCTCATGAAATCAGCATCTGGCCCTTTGCTTGAATGAAAAACAGAAAGATCTTCACTGGTGAATTGGCTTCATTCAAAAGTAATAAGGTGCCTTTTGCTAACATTAATTTGGCTAAAAAAAAAGTGGTGCAGAATAAAACTGAAGAGATGGGCTTTAGTAATATGTAAGGAGTGTTAAACTCAGAGGATAGAAATATAGAAGCAACGAGTTGAAAGTCATTGAAGAAGATGGCATGGGACTAGCTCAAACATTGCTCTTGCTTTTGGTTTTAGTTTCCTCCATTATGAAAATTGTCATTTAGTCATAGTGTGATCTTTCTGGTAATCCCTATTTCAGTTCTGTAGCATTTATATTCCAGGAGCAACAGCAGATCTGCTGATTACTTATGAAAGCATGGGGGAAAAACATTTGCAATTACAGTCAAAATTAAAGTTATTTTCTAATCTTCTCATCTTTTTTAAGGAATGAGAAACTTTAAATATGGTCAACGTAGCACATTTTAAGTGGCAAACTTACTGAATTTTCCTATGCCAATTGAATAATAATTTTCTGTAAAAAACAGTACACATTCTACAGATTTTTTTCCATCATTTGACCTGTTTAATATGAATTGAAAATTTCTCCTTGTGTAAGTACCATTGCATAATGCTGTATGCTGAGCTATTAAGATATATTTAGTAATTCCATTAGAACTGCACCATGGAGCAGGGCAGTGCCTATGGAAAGAACTTGGTGAAAAACTGATTAAACATTTATATCAAGTACATTTTGATTTAACTCACATAAATAATTCATTTTTATGTTTTCTTTCTTTCAAAATAAACCTTTTTGACACCTGCTGTGCTAAAAATAATGCTAGCCTGGCTGTAATAAAGAAAGCCTGAAAGCTCACAGCAATGACATCATCTGGTACCCATGTAGATACTAAATTATCAGCACAGAAGTGCAGAAAAGTAAGACTTGGCATTATTTATTATTTATTTAGTGCCTCAAAAATATGCTGTGCTTAGTGGCAAAGCACCTGGCTGAATATGAATTGAGATTTTTGTCTCAGAAAAGCTAAAAATTAAGACTCATATAGACATGGAGAAAAACTTTCCCCTGAGTATGGGAACTAAGCTGAGAAGCAGAGTAAATGAGCTAATGCAAGCAGCCCAAGAGACAGCTGAGCCCCTTTGCAATGGAAAGGGAGAAGGATGGGCAAGAAGGTGTTAGCAAGTACATGTGATGCTAGCATCATTCTAGAGCAGCAGTTCCCTCAAAGGATGCTGTTATCCAGTCCATAGGCATGACATTAAATGGCATTGAGTCATCAGACAATGATTCCCTTGAATCCTTTCTCAATGAAGTAGTAAATCTATGTGAATGCCTTAGCTATGAGCTGCTCTGTCCCTTCCATTCTTAGAAGATATTCTGTCTCCCTTTCTAATGATGAGTCCTAATGTCCAGAGCCTTTCTGGGCACTGCTATATTGGATAACATTACTTAAAAATATCAACAGCATTCTTTTAATATTATTGTTCTACTTATAGCGAATGTTATCTTTCTGTATTCAGCACAATATAAAAATATTTGGCAAAGACATAAATATATTCAATAATAATTGCTGTGGAAATCAGGGTAGACCATAGCAGCAGCTTCAAAAGGGAATATGTTTAGGCCGAATTATAATAACACATGATAATCTAGCCCTCAGGAGTTGTATGGTGCTACCTGGTTTGCCCAAAGGGAAAACTTGAAAGTTGAGTGAGTTTGAAGACTTTTCTCCATTTCAACCTTGTTGTGGCTAAAGAATATGCAGCAGATATAATGGAGAGCAAGGCACAGGCCCCTTAGGGAAACCCTTTGCACACAATCCTAAAGGGTATAACTGACTGAATGGTTGTTGAATGGGGAGCTTATTAAAGAAAACATACTTATTCTAGAAGGAAAACACATAAAAGTGCTACCATTGATATTGGGAAAGAGTGCCTTCTATTTGTCCCTTGCAAACTTGAACAGAATCTGTTTAGCCAAATATTTGTATGAGTTACTTTTATTGTGAGAGTATGATCTTTCTTTCATAATCAACTCTTTAAGGTTTTCAAAAATAAAATCCAGTATAGTCACTACCATGTCTAGTAGAAACTGGTGTGGGCTCACATTCTCTGGACAGCTTTCTTTCAGCTGGAAAAGAGAATGCCAGGCTGAGGCTCATAAAAGCACTGCTCATATTCTCCTTTCTTTTACTCAAGGAGAACTTACCAGAAATGATCATCAGGAAAATTATGAAAACATTACATTCTGAGCAGCTCTGAGCTTTAAAAGTAAAAATATTTTTTTACTTAAAATAACTTTTTCCATGGTTACAAATTCAATAAAACTTTTAAGCCATCAACATTAGAAAAAGCAAATGTAATATAATCCCATTAATGTAAGCACCACTAATATTATTGTGTGCAAAAATGATATTGGCTCTACTTCCTTACAGATTTTTAATGATCTGAAATAATATTGCACATCAACTAATCAACAAATGTTTTTTCTTAAGAAGCTCTTTGTGAACTATAAACTGTGCTTATGTTGTGGGTATAGGAAGACACTGAGTTTTCTGGATTATTTAAATTAGAGTAGTTTAACTTTTTAATTAGCTCTTTCTTTTATGATTTTACAAATAATTTCATTTCATTTAAAAAGTAAAACAAATTTCCATAATTGTGTTTTCACAACTTCATAATTTCCACAGTTCCACTAACTCCATTTTTAAATTTTTGCTTGTGTTAATATTTTATGATTATGATAAAACTTGAACAAATATCTCACCCATAAATCTTTAGGGCTATGAATATATCAAGAGAGAATTTCTTGGGCAAAGTATGAAAATATTAAGTTAAATATCCTTGGAACAGAAGATCAGTGGTGTATACTAGTATGTGCTTATTGTAGCCTTATCTTCATTGAACTTTATGTTCTGTATGTATTTCAGTTAAATGAGAAATGTTCCATTTATTTCAAATGTTCAAATGTGAATAAGAATATCAACAAAGAGCTTAGTATTGTACATTAATTAGTGCTCCCACTTGAACAGGATCTGGAGGGCAAAATTACAATGATGTAGAAGTCATGTTCTCCTCGTTAGTACTCCTCTTCTGGTAGGTATGTTTGTTTATATTCTTTCTTCTAGAATAGAAAGCAAAAGTTCAAGGTGGAATTCCATTCTCTGATGTATCTACCAAGTGTTAGAAAACAGACACTACATTAGCCATCAACAAGTTAGTGGGTTACAGTCTGTGTACAGACCTCTTCTCCAGCTAATGAGTGTTTGTATAATGGAATCATTCTGTCTTCATTAGTGGCTAGAATTAATCACCTTCTCCACAAACAATATTCTTTTGTGCTAGTATCTCCTCCTTAATATTGATGACATTCTTCCCTGGAATATAACACTTGTGTCCATTTCATTTTGTCCAATTATCTCTAAACTCTCAGCACTTTATTTGTGAGCTTCCACAGTAGTTAATGAAAGACAGCTTGACTTACACCTGTATATGCGCATCTAGTCAACAAACTCAACTCTCATCTCTTACTTACTGGAGTATAGTCTGGACTCAGAGGTCTTCTGCATCCTCCTACAAGAAGATGAGAGTAATGTTTATGTAGATGTCCTCTTTTGGCTGAGATTATTAGAAAATATTCTTAAGCAATGAAAGTCTTTGATTGGGTAAGGCACTAGAAAACCAGAATCCTACTCAGGCTTCATTGTCTTTACTTAGTAGCTTCAGACCAAACACAACTATACATTGTGCTAGCATGCACTGCTATCTCCCCAACTCCTTCCTACACATTAAAAAAGTGACTATCAAGACTAACATGCAATAGCATTTCATAGCACAGACTTTATCATACTGTTTCAGTTGTAAACGTTTCCTCCCTCTATGTTCTATGTAGCCTTGTCGACATCTCAGCATCACCCTGTGGTATGTGTTCTGTCTTTGCTTTAGCCATAAACTTTGTCTTGAATGAAACTGTCAGAGGAAATGGTGGTGAGTTGAGATAATATGAGTTTAACATTTGAGTCAGATCTGCATGTTTTTCTGTGTTCTAGCTTAGGCTATCATTAGGTGTTTTTTTCTCTTTGCAAAGTAAAACATGTTTTTATTAAAACTAAATATACAATATACCTTTGCCCTGAGTCCTTCTGCATATTTATTTTATTGTAAGATTTGTTTTTCTTAGTGGAGTGCAAGGGAGGGAATTGCTAAATTGGGATATTAGCTTTTATGAGGTTCTTTAAATGACTGTAGTAGAGAATCAGTAGAGAGAATTTGGCAGATATTACAAAGACCAATGATGCTGTCTAGCACAATAAAGTTGTGTGAGTTAATTTTGTTTGAGGAATACATTGTTCACAGGCTAGACAAGCTGATTTTTCCTTCATCACCAATGTATATGAAATAGTGTGACATATATCAGTGCAAAATGACATATTTCATAGAGGAAAACCCTACCAGGTTATCACCACAGATACAATTTGAATGCCAGTAGGTATTAGACATGGATGGGTTAATATTTACTCTCTATCTATAAATTATAGTCATTCTGACTTTGAATTTTGAACAACAACAACAACAAAAATCAGAGCCCCCCAGACCTCAGCCCTTCATGAAAGATGTTTTATTTCAAGTATTTTTATGCATGGTAAATTAAAAATAATTTCAACCATGAGTAACAGAAAACAATCAATATATCACTGGCCTAAATATTATTGGCATTTGATTTTCTGCTTCAGTAACTTTAAAATACAAATCTATAATATGGGAAGCACTTCCATTTTCATATTTTTGATCACTATAACCATTCTGGAATGGAAACAAACTAAATGTTAGGAAACCAATAAGTTGAAGCTCAGAGGAGGTCAGCTTTAGTTCTTTTATGCAGAAACTCACTTGTATAGGTTTAAAGAAAGTCTTTGGAATCACAGAACCCTCCTGACTGCTGATAAGTCATTAGAAAAAGACATCTGTTATAGTTTGAACCTGAAATGTCCCCCATAGGCTTATGTTTTGAAAGCTTGGTCCCCAGATTGTGGTATGGTTTTGAAAGCTGTGGACCCTTTAGGAGATGGGGTCTGGCTAGTGAGAGTAGGTCATTAGAGGGGAGCCTTTTAAAGTTACTCCCACCTCTGCTTTGTGGCTTGTACGACATGAACAGCTGCTGCCACCTCATGCTTCCGCTACAAGGGACAGAGCTACTCCACCTTTTACCTTCTTGCTATGAAGGACTGAAATCTCCCTGAAACTGTGAACAGTGTTCCCTTGAGTTTCTCATATCATGTATTTTGTCACAGAGGCAAGAAAATTAACCAATGTGACATCTGAGCCATCAACCTGTAGAACTTATAGGACCTAGATGAGGCTCATCCAAACTAGAAAAATGAGTCAATATGAGAATTTGAAATCTATCAAAATTGCTCATTAAAGATCTTTGAGTGAACATCATGCTGCTAACCTGTTTCAACAGTGTTTTCAGCAGTATTGCCCCACTGTTGATGATCGTTGTTGGTGTTGGCCCGTCTGAAAGGACCAGTAAATGGCACCAAGTTCCTTCCTATTAGTCCAATATCCACAGGGACCTGATAGTGAAAGAGAAAGATAATGGGCCTTGGAACCACTCAGGATTAAATGTGAACTACAGTGTTGTCAATAACCATGGACAAGTTAGTGCACGGTGATAGTTAGCTGCATGTATTTTATGCCCATCTGAGAAGATGTACCTATTTTGGCAATAAGGTGGATAAAGAGAGCCCATCCAGTTCTTCTGTTTGGCTAAACCCAAATATGGAAATGGACAGAAGGAAGTCTAAGAAGGTAAGGGAGTCCAAATGTTACCAAAGTCACAGAGTGGCAGTGGGTTGTTTAAGGGCTTGGACTCCCAAAACAAAGTGGGAGCAAGAAAAACCATCATGTCTTCACTCTGCTCCATTTAGTCTGTAAGCATTTTTGTTTGTTTGATTGTTTGTTTGTTTGTTTGTTTGTTTGTTTGTTTGTTTGATACTTGAATTGTTGAGACAGGTTAAGCATGCCTAGACCCCAAAGTAAACTGCTTTCTCAGCTAAACATGGGGCTTATTGTTGGGCCTGTAGGGAATAATGTAGGCCAATTTACTTTTCTACAGGTCAGAAATCAGAAGGTTCTTGCCTTTCCTTATCTATGCTCCCTGGGCAAGTCTTCCACTCCCTTCCTATAGAACTAAGATTTCTGAGAAGAGTGCCCTTTTCCAGAAATCCTGACCCAAAACCCCACATCAAGACTAGACTAGCTACCTGTAGCAGACAGCTTCAGGTTCGCTGAGATGAACTTCCAGACCAGGCACAGCTATGGAGGAAGGGATATTATTTATTGAAGCTTACAAATCCAGAGGAAGTTCCATAATGGCAGGAGAAGCGGCCTGCTCTCACAGGACCAGGCAAGAGAGAGAAAAACCACCAGCTACACAGCACACAGAGCAAAACTACAGTCCCAAAAGCCACAGCACACTTCAGGAACTCCCGCTAGGCACACTTTGCATATCTTTACAATGGAATCACAAACCCACCACCACACCTTAACATCCGCCCCGAGTGACATTGCTTCTAGCAAGGTGATTGCAGATGCAAACTATAAACTAATAAAACATTGAATATATTGGGGGCCATATATTCAAACTACCACACCACCCATCTAAGGGGATCACACAAAACAAGCCAACCCAATGCCAAGTGTAATGGTGCACACCTTTAATCCCAGCACTTGGGGGGCAGAGGTAGGAGGATCACCATAAGTTTGAGATCAGCCTGGGAGTATAGAGTGAGTTCCAGGTCAACTGGGGCTAGAGTGAAACCCTACTTTGTAATCAAACAAACAAAAAACCCAAGCTGAGTCTTGAGGTGGGCTTCTCAACTCCCCTGTTGTTCCCTTGGGCAAGAGCTCTGCCTTTATTCATTTTCTTAAGTTCTGCCTATTATCTAATAAAATCTTTCTCAACCTTATCTTCATAATGCAAGAATCTAGAGTTTTCCGCCCCCCCCCCCAAATAAAGGCATATTGGCATATTGTATCAGTGCATTGGCAAGGAATAACAATTCCTCATCACTACATAATAAACATCAATGAACTCGGCATCTGTGGGACAGACTTGCACAGAGCAGCATGCACTTAAGAACCAAGCACATCTAGGGGGTTGACTACATGATCTTTATCTGTCAGAACATCCCTCAGGCTTTCTTTTACCAGCTTCTCGGGCCTATAGAGTAACCCTTACATGGAAATACAGAACACAAGGCCTGCAAAGACAAACACTATCCTGCTGGAACAGGAAGATTCCCACTTAAATAAGTAGAAGGAGGGTGGAGGCCAAATTGTTCACTGAACAGTATAAGAAAGCAGACAAGCTATCAACTTAAAACCTCACCATGACTTTACACATGTGTGTTAGACATGTGAGTGACCAGGCTTGTACACATAAGGATTTATGGGTTGAAAACCTGTCAATCATTATCAAATCCCTCCCCTGCTTCTCTGGCTGAGGCAGTTGTCAGGGATCTTTTCAATCTTTTCATGTACACGTAGTGTTAATCATGAATCTCTAGTGCTGTCTCTCTTTCCAAGCATCTGCTGTTTTCTTTAAAAATGTTCCTTGTTTATCTTCTCCTTGAGGTAGAACCTAGTAGTCCATGATCTGATCCCCCTCATTGTCTGGCCCAGGGCACAGACAGTGACTAAGCCCCATGAATCTGGATTGCTTACAGCCTTGTTTTCACACTCTTTCCATTTGTGTGATGGGACTTCTGTCCTCACCCTGTTCATGACTTCTGACTATACTCTCTGCATACCTCTGGCTCTTCTTTCTCTTCCATTTCTATTTCCCAACCCTATTGACGACTGACCCAGTTCTAACATTAACCCCTTCAATACCTTTGGCCTGATATTCCCTTCACTAGGTTATTATTTTCCTTGATTTCTCCTCACTGTGCCTTATCATAGAGTTCAGTTATTCCCAGCTGCTTTGTGACTCCTGTCTTCATCTTCCACTAAATGCCTTATGGAAAAAGATTTATGTGTTTCATTGATTGGTTTAGCGAACACGTTTCTTTTGTTGTCCCCTGATGCCTAACCAGAATGTTACAGAAACATAGTGGACATTCAGAGAGTGTTGATTGTTTCCTCACACCAACTTCCACATGGGTCTAATCTCTAGTAAAAGAGTCAATATTTAATTCTCCTTACTTTATATATCTGTCCAAAAAGTTTACTGGACATTTCTTATTAAAATACAACAGATCATTTTGGCAAAGTATAGATGCACATATGTTTGAAATATATATATGTATTCATATAATTTAAACATGTATCTATGTGTACATGTTGTGTATATGATATGTGTTTATTAGTTTTGCTAATTGTTGCTGTTATATATTTTATGTTTCTTTGCAAATGTTTAACATTCTTCCAGTCATCCACATATTGCCCACCTCTGTCTCCTGCCTCTCTGGCCCTTTCTACATTCTGAATTCCTGGCTTCTCTGTCTGGCCATGTACTCTCTCATGTTCTGGGCAAACAGCAGAATCTGTAAGAAGTAGCTCCCTTGTGCCTTCCTAGCTAGCTCTAACTTTCAGAATTCAGCCTTTTTTTTTTTTTGTTGTTTTTTTTTTTTTTTTTTTTTTTCCTCAAAGGCCTGTCCTAATGCCACAGCCTAAGGAACTATAAACTCTGAAGAAATCCAAACTTTTCCAGTGGTAATATGTCATCCTTGGACAGTGTCTGAGTCCTAAGCTTGAGGAGTGGAGTCCTGTGTCTGTTTTGTTTGCCTCCAATATCCCTGTGGCCACCACAGTCCCAGACACAGATGAGGTGCTTATGAGCTATTGGTGAACAAATGGGCTGCCATCTGGGATCTGCCTCAGAGCCATGACTCTCTCCTCCATTCCCAACTGACCCAAAGAGCAGGTTTCTATCAAAATTTTCTACTTAATTTATCTATGTGCTTCAATTCACTTCTGCTTACTTTTTCTAAGTTGTAGAAATTCCCTGTATATTATATTTGATAAATCATCATTTTTTTAAATTGATTAATTGAAGAAACTCTGACAAGATTTTTTTTTTTTGCCCCTATAACAACATAGTTTAGTTTAGGATGGGTGGCAAGTTTGCTCTGAACATTTTCTAAATTAGTGCCCATTTAAATATTTACTTGGAGGTGTCATTTGTTTGTATAAAATTTATTTAGAAATTAATTCTCAGTACAAATTATGGCTGTGTAATCCATTTGGACAAAAGCAAGCAGGTTGCCAGGTTACCATTTAAAATACTGCTCATAAAATAGTGCTTGGAAATATCATTTTAATCCCGTGTTTACTGTACCTGGAAACTGCCTTGTTGTATACTTCAAGAGTATTTAGATAGAATGTGGCTACTAATAACCAGAGGGCCACCACCGCTGGGTAAATAGGATTACAGGCAAGACCAAGATATTCCACTACTCATAACATGGATTTAAACGCCTGAGAGTCAAATTGGCAAAGTGGGTGAAGTTCCTTTTATGTAGACGAGTGCTTTTCTTGCCTGGAATATTTTCTTTATTGGACTCCTATTAGGGCTTCATAACACTGCAGGAAACGCTGCCACATTTGGTTCTGCTTCTTATAACTTTCAGAAAAGAAGAGCAGCATCCAGCGAGGCCCAGCGCGCACCGGCTGGGCGTGCAGGTGGACAGCCAGCCGTTCCCAGGCTGCAGCTGGAGCTCCCTGGCAAGCAGCTCGGTCTCAGCTGCGCGCGCAAGGCCCTGAAATAGACACCTTCGCTTTGCATCCTCTCCCCGCCCCCACCTCTAGCAGAATGAGACTTCCCCCTCACACAAAGCACAGCTTGTTTTTTTTTTTTTTTTTTTTTAAATCTTACAAAATCACCTGATGACTTGAGAATGCCTAGGAATAAATTAAGAAGAGACAGTATGTCTCCTTCCCCAGTGAACCCGACCAACAGGGTTCATGTTCTTCCTCAGGTGTCAAATTAATTTTTGTCCCAGTATAAAACACTAGAACTAATTCTTCTACCTAAGTGGAATCTTGTACCGATCGCTGCTCTCCCCAGCCTGTGGTTACCACTGTTCCACAATCTGCTTCCATGAAGCTATGAATGGATTTGTAAGATAAAGAAAAATAGCCTCCCCTCCACTTGGTTTCTTCTTATAGCACATGTAGCAAGGTGTTCACCTCTGAAGCATGCATCCCCCACCAAGCCCCCGTGTTTAGGGAGCTTCTCTGGAACTGGATTCTGGCCATCGTAATGTGGGTAAAGATATAAGCACCCTTCTCAGGCCTGGTCCAGAAAGCCTGACCCACCCTCTGTGTTCTGTCCCATTTGCAAGGACAATATGTAATCTCAGTGCCTTTAGACGGAAGGGGTCTGAGTAGAGGGCCCTTCTCACTATCGTTAGGTCATGACGTGAGCCAAGAAATCAGCTTTTATAACTCTGCGGATGTCTGGTTTGTTGGGGCAGTTAACCTAACCATATAGCTCTGTGTTCTTTGACCCTTGTGACCTTTGCATACTCATGAAAATGGCCACTGTGTAAGAAAAGCAGCTGTCCACGGAGAGGCTGACATGCAGCTGGAATAGGGAGGGTGGAGCTAGAGCAGGGTCAAGGCCCTCATTAGTCTGACCTTGTCCTCTAGAAATGGCATGGGGGAGGACAGGAACAGAGAAGGCCTCCTTCCCTCTGCCTCCCAAATGCAGCAGGCACATCTGCCCATGTTCTACAAACCCACACACATTGTCAGTTTTGATTTGCTATAGGGAAGAGGCGACTCTTGTCTTCCCTCCTTCTATAACCAGAATATTGTCTTTAGTGTTCAGAGAAGATCTGGCATCAAGCCTTCAGGTGAAAATTGTGTCTTCGTTGGACATGTTTATAACTCTTTGCTTTAGTCAAACAATACATTCACACATAAATTAAGATATAATATAAAAGTGTGGATTTGGTAAGGATTCAGTTAATCTGCTCATGGTAGCCAGGGAAATCAGGTAATTCAAGCTGAAAAAGAAAATTCACTTAGATAAGGACTTTTCAGTTAGAGCCACAAAGAAACATCTGCCTGTGTGTCCGCTGTCAAGTTCTTGAATAGGTGTTTATTTTCTTGGGACGCACAGGCTTGGAAGAAGTGTTCAAATATTTGAAATAACCTTACCTCTCTTCCCAGACAGACTTGGACAATCAGGTTTCAGAAAGGAAATAGGCAGCTCCACTTTGAATAAAGTTAGCATCCACATCTTTCAGTTAAGATTTCTCTCAGGAAGAAAAAATATCCTTGTTTCTTTTTATCAATATTTTTCCTCTTGAAGCACCTCAGGCACCTGAGATAGTGGTCATTTAGCATCTGTACTGGAGAAGCTCCCTCATCCAATTTCTAAATTTTAGAGAGCTATGGGATAGAAAAAAATAGAGATTAAAATCTAAAAGGGTCTGTGAAGGAAAGAGCGGAAATTTCAACTGCCTTCTGTGTGCACAGCTGCCCTGTTACTGATGCTTTCTCCCAGGAACATCTGCCCAGGGCCTCAGCACACACTCGTGGAGCAGGCGGTGGGCTCCTGATGCCTACTGTGATGTGGGATTATCCTTGTCTGCATTCTCTCCTGTAACTGTGGCTGGTGACAAACAGAATTGTTGCTGTTCCAAAAACAAAGTGGACTCCATTCTGAGAAGCTGTTATAAGGGGATTAAGGAACTATAGAGACCCATGAATGTTTTCCATGTTACATAGAACAGACTCAGCTTTAATCAAAGTTAATCAACCCATCTGAGGCAGATCAGAGAGGAGATCCAGACTAGGATGGTTGCTAAAGCCGTGAAGGCACCAAGGGCCTTACTGGTAATCGGCAGAAAAGCATCTTCCTCCAATGCAAGAGATGCTTGACTGTGTGAGGCCATATGTCTGCTGCAATCTACATCCTTATGGATGGAGAACTCTCTTGACCCCAAGGCATTATGTTGAACATGGAGCAAAACTGGCAGTGCCAAAGGGTGAAAGGCATTTTGTATGATTTAGACAATCAAAATGTTTTTAGTGACAAAACTGTGGGCAAATGAGTACACTGTAAGTGGTGCGTTCTACACTATTTGATCAAGGATGAAGGAAGAGAATTTTAGGTTGTTAATTAAGCAATTAATTAACTTGAAAGAGAGAGACAAAGAGTGAGTTTGGGCACACCAGTAACTCTTGCCTCTGCAAATGAACTCCAAATGCATACGTCACTTTGTGCATCTGGCTTTAGAGGGGTACTGGGAAATAGAAGCTGGGCCCCAAGGTTTTGCAAAGAAGAGGTTCTTTTAATAATTTATTTATTTATTTATTTATTTTATTCTAATTTTACATTCATAAAGTGACTCCACTATCCTCCTCCCTGTCCTCCCCCTTCCAAAGGGACCCTCATCAATGGGGAATGTGAGTCATGCATTGTGGGGGTAGTCAAGAGTTATGGGGGATAGGCCAAGTCTCTGTGCATAATGCCCCAACTTGTGGCTCTAACACTCTTCCATAAATTTCCCTGAGCCACGTTGGGATCATTTTAGTTCTACTTCAGAGATGAGGTTTTGGGAGCCTCTGTGTCTCTGGATATCTGGCTTAGTGGGAGTTGGATGTTCTCTGTGTTTATCTCCTTCAGCCTTTTTCTGGTGTCCTGATCACCAAGAACACTGTACTCTTTCCCTTCCCCTGCATTACTCTATGTTTTCAGCTGGGGCCCTGGTGAGGTGTGATTGGCTAGTCCTCCCTTCAGGTTCTTTGTCCATCTGAAAAAGATAAGCAAATTCTCCAATGGAGAGAGAAGTTAGTACTAGATAGATGGGATGGCCATAGATATTTTAGAGGGAATTTTATATGCGTAGGCCCTCTTCTCGCCCACATTTGGTGGTGTCTTGATCTTGGAGACTGAGCTCATTTTTGTACATGGTATTGACTTATTTCCCAGTTCCAGCAATGAGTTCCATTCCACTGAATAGATCTATTAGCCAAATCAAGAGTAATTGGTTACCCACCATGGCTGTATGCCACTACTGCACTTGTTTGAGCATTGTACCAGGTTGTTTCCTGCTGGGTAGCTTAGACTGCGAGTTGTTTGGACAGATGTCAGTCATTTTCCCCTAGTTGCTTCTGTAGCACCCTCTGGCACTAGACTAGCTGTCTGGGGACTGACCCTCTCAAGGAGGAGTTTTTAACCACTGAGTCATCTCTACAGCTTCAGGAAGAGTTTTTGGAATTAAAACAAATAGAGGACCCTTATATTAAGGGTTTAATTTTCTTTCAAAACACAAAAGAGGGCTGGAGAGATGGCTTAGTGGTTAAGGTGCCTGCCTCCTAAGCCTAAGAATGCCAGTGGATTCTCCAGGTCCCACTTTATACAGACTTAAAGTACAGTGCAACCCTGCACTTTCCCACAGGGGAACACACATCTGGAGTTCGTTCACTGTGACTGAGAGTATGCTTGTGGGCCCATTCTCTCTTTCTCTGACTCTCTCAAAAAAAAAAAAATCACAAAAGAATACTAATATGCAAATATTTAGTGAGGCTGTATAATACTCTCGCCAATGCAATTGCCATTTTTTCAAATAATATTTGAAACTTTTTTCAAAGAGCACCTAGAAAATGGTAGCATGGGAGAGATAATTCAGCAGTTAAGGCATCTGCCTGAAAAGCCTTATGACTTGGCTTCCATTCCCCAGTACCCACATAAAGCCAGATGCTCAAAGGGGTGCAGTGTATGCATCTGGGTTTTTTTTCCAGTGGATGGAGGACCTGGTGTACCCATTTCTTTATAGCTTTTCTTCCTTTCTCCCCCTGTTTGCAATATATATATATATATATTGGCATGCTCCAGGAACATTCAAGAGTAGAAAGCCATATGTATGTAACATGAATTTTTTATTATTTCTAAAGAGCCCAAAGTTGTAAACCCATGCATAATGGAGAATGTATATGTTAGGTGACCAAAGAATTTCATTTGGGGTGGAGAGAATGTATATAACTTTCATACTAAGAAAATTAGTTGAGGGAGGGGGATATATTTACAAAAAGACTCTAAAACTAGTGATCTAATATAAGATTCTTGAAAGGCTTTACAAAATGGAAAAATACAGTAAGTATGTAGCTTTTAAAAAAGTGATCTGACAGGAAAATATTTACTTTGGTATTTATGCTATGGCACATTATTTAGAAAAGCAGTTTTGGAGTTTGAAGAGGGCTTTGTGGTACTCACTTGCAGGAATGAATGGTTAGTTAATTTGTACAACCTCCTTCTGAGGACAACTGGAGAAGGGTAGAAAAGAACTAAAGTAAAATTTCTGAGGAAAGCCAATAAGGCATGGAAAGATTACAGGGTTGATATCTTGAAGAAAACAGGAAGTGTAAATGAAAATGCTTTTGCCCTTAGGCCACTTCTCCTAGCAGCAACTGTCAATTCCAGATTAGGTAACCAAGTACTCAGGAAAACTGAAAGCAATACTCACAGGTACTAATGTAGGGAGAGAGGACACAGATTGGAATAGAGAGATGCTTGCAAAACAAAACAAAACAACAACAAAAAAAACCAACAAACAAATAAACAATGTTTTGGATTAAAGTACCAAAAATTTTAGTAGTATGGATGATAGGAAGAAACAGAAACCAGAAATAGAAAATATATCAAGCCAAAGGTTTTGAGCCTATGTTAAAAATTTTAAATCATTAAAAATAAAGTAAGATGTCACTGTATTGCTGGTGTGGGTAGGTGTCTATGTCTTGAGCCATCTGCAGGGTAACACAGTATCAGAGCTAAATTTGTGTCTATAATGGTCCATGTACAATAGTCACCTCTCAATCAAAATAATCTGACATATGAGAAGATGAGAAAATGTAGATGGAAGAGAAGATTGGAATATAGAAACAAACATGTTAAACAAGCATGCTAAAAGAAAACTTTAAAAAACATGTGCTAACATGTGCCATGTGCTATAATTAAGATGGATATTCCTATGAAGTTCAAAGATCTAGAAACTAAAACATAATAAACTATATAGAAATTAAAAACTCAATAGAAGTAACCACACATTAGATACAATTGAAGACTAAATAAATGGTCTAGCTAGATGGCTTACTAGTTAAGGTGCTTGCCTGCAAAGCTAAAGGACCTAGGTTCAGTTCCCCAGTACCCTAATAAAACCAGATGCACAAGGTGGTGAATGCATCTGGAGTTTGTTTACAATGGCTGGAAGCCCTGGTGTGCCCTTTTTCTCTTTGTTTATTTCTCTCCCTCTCTCTCTCTCAAAAAAAATAAATGTAGTAAAAAATAAATTTAAAAAGACTCCATAAATAAGCAATTCAAATGAAAGATTAGAAGAAATATCCAAGCTGAACAGAAAAATGTAAAAGGAATATAACATTTTTAAAGATGGTAAGAAACAATGTATGAGAGGGCCTCACAGGCATGAAATGAAAATAGGAAGATAAGATGGTATGTAAGTTAATAATGATAAAATGATAACAGCTAACAATTTTCTGAAACTGAAGAAAAATACAAGATAATGTATTAAAGAAGTAACCTGCATTCCAAAAATGGTTGTAGAAAATCACTTTTAAATAAAAATACTAAAATCTAACCAGAAATGGAAGGAGTATCTTAAAACAGAAAGAATGAGAAAGCATTAGCAGAAGAAGTAACTGGATTTTCATGTATGGTGGCATAGGCTTTTAATCCCAGCACCTGGGAGGCTGAGATAGGAGGGTCACTGTAAATTTGAGGCCATTCTGGGCTACAGATTAGCTTGAGCTAGAGTGAGACCCTGCTTCAAAAGGAAAGAAAAAGTATAAGTGGATCAACAACCATCTTTTGAAAAGAAAACTTGGAAGCTACAAGAAATGTATCATTCGTAAAGAAAATAAAGCAAAAGAAAATAAAACAAATAATTGCCCACTAAAATTCTATACCCAGTAAAAATATCCTTCAAGCCGGGCATGGTGGTGCACTCCTTTAATCCCAGCACTTGGGAGGCAGAGGTAGGAGGATCACCATGAGTTCAAGGCCACCCTGAGACTACTTAGTTAATTCCAGGTCAGCCTGGGCCACAGTGAGACCCTACCTCGAAAAACCAAAAAAACAAAAAAAAAAAAAAAAAAAAAAAGGGTTTCTGACTAGTTTTTCTTTTTTTAAATTTACTTTACATTTATGGGCCAAAATGGCACCTGTGTACTCTGTAAAATAATCAAAGAAGGTGATTAGCATATTCATCAGCTAAAGCATTTATCATTTCTTTGTTAACATTTAAACTATTTTCCTCAAGCTCTTTTGAAATATACAATAAAAACTATTAAACAAACCAAGATGAGAATTCACTGTTAGCAGTCTGAACTAAAATAAATACAATGGGAAATTTTCCAGGCACAAGGAAAGAGATCCAAGATGGAAACTTATAGAATCATGCAGAATTAAACAACACACCAACAACATAGAATATATAAAAAATATAGAAAAATCTAAATGCCTCCTACCTTTTAAGATGAACTCCTCTTGATTCTGGATCTTTCCATTTTGGATCTCGTTTCTTCTGCCTGGAAAACTTCCCATCATACTTATTTTATTATGGACCTACTAATGATGAATTCTCTCAACTTGGTTTATTAAATAGTTAGTAATTATTTGTTGTATATTTCAGTATTGATTTTCTAGTTAAAATCATGGAAGTTTTAGGAGGTAAGCCAAGAATTTTAAAAATAATTTAAAATCATGTTTTAAAGTAATTTAAACACATTTTGCAAGTAAAGTACAAAATTAATTATACTAGAAAATATGAGGCTAAAAAAGTTTTAAATATTGCCACCTGAGCAGCCATATTATAATCAGGTGGGTCCTTATAAATTTAGCCTATCATTCTACTTCAGAAATTCAGGCAGTTTTTTTTTGTTTTTTTTTTTTTGTTTTCATTCATTCTGTGAACATTTAGTGTCATGTTCTCAGGATGCTTTGAACATAAAGATAAAGAAGATATGGCTCATGACTGAACAACTCACATTTAATGCAAGAAAAACAGCAAGATATTTATTCAGTCATTCACTTGAACTTTATTGTGTCCTAGTAGACAATGGAGAGTCAAAGCTGAATGGTCTCAATGGCCTGTGCTCCTGAGGCACACACAGTTTTGAGAGCGGGGTGAATTCCTATGACATATTCCAAGTTTTATGGAAAAGGCAGCAAAGGGCTGCAGAGATGGCTCAGCAGTTGAGGCACTTGCCTGCAAATCTTAATGACCTGGGCAAGATTCACTATTACCCATGTAAAGCCAGATGCACAAAGCAGTACATGTACCTGGAGTTTGTTTTCAGTGATTGAAAGCCCACTCTGTCTTGCTTTGCTTTCAAATCAACCTACCAATGAATAAATATTTCAGTAAAAGAAAAAGGTAGAGGAGGAAAGAGTGTGCCTGCCATCAGTTAGGCTGTGGTCTCAAGGAGGTGACAGTTGAGCTGCATCCTGCAGTAACATCAGGCACCATGACTTATGCATCAGCATGTTTGAGGGGCATCCAAGTTGTTCAGTGAGAATAGCATCCAGGAAGGATGATGTTCAATTTGAGTCTGGAATGCTCTCTGAAGGCTCAATGTTAAAGATTCGATGAAGTCTGTTATAATTTGATTATTGTGAGTGAACCATTATAACCTGATGGCATTATGGAGATAAGTGGAAACATTAGAAGGTGAGGCCTACTTGAAGGAAGTAAAGGAAGTAAGTCACTGGAAATGTCTTTTTGAAGGACATACCTGGTCCCCTGTCCATCTCTGTGTGTGTATGTGTGTGTGTGTGTGTCTGCTTCCTATGTGATATGAAGTGGAAGTTTTACTCCAGTACTTGTTCTCCACCATGATATTTTGCCTTACCTTAGGCCCAAAGCAATGAAGTCGGCCAAACACAAAATGTGAACCTAGGGCTGGAGAGATGGCTTAGTGGTTAAGGCGCCTGCCTCCTAAGCCTAAGAACGCCGGTTCCAATCTCCAGCTGTTCCAATCTCCAGGTCCCACGTTTAGCCAGATGCAAAGTGATGCAAGGGCGCAATGCCGCACTTGACCACAAGGGGGCTCACGCATCTGGATTTCGTTTGCAGCAGCTGAGAGGCTGCTGGCACGCCCATCTCTGTCTTCCTCTCCCTCTCTCTCTCTCTGTCTTTCTCCAAAAAAATAATAATAAAATGTGAACCTCAATATTTAATTCCTCTTGGAAATGGTTTCTCTCAAGTGTTTGTCAGAGTACCAAAATGTATGACTAACACAGAATGAGAGAATCAAGGAAGAAAAGGTTGAAGAGTAAAGATGGAGCCAAGCAGCAAACAGTCTTTAAGTGCCTTGAAGCCTACATTGCAACCATATTGTTAGCAATGCATGCTTATTAGAGTGATTCAAGTAGAGCAGTTGTGTGTTTGCATATGCATTTTATTTTATCTGTCTGTGTAGGTGTGTGTGGGATGCATGCATGTTTATACTGTGTGAGTGTGTGTGTGTGTGTGTGTGTGTGTGTGTGTGTACGTGCACGCGTGGGGAGCCAGAGGTCAATAGTGGATGGCTTCTTCAATTGCTCTACACCTTACTTTAAAAAAATTTTAAACTTATTTTAGAGAGGTTGGGGGTGGGAGAACATGGGCATACCAGGTCCTCCAGCCACTGCAAACAAACTCCAGTATGTTCCACCTTGTGCATCTGGTTCACTGGGTACTGTGGAATCAAACCTAGGTCTTTAGGTTTTGCAGGCAAACACCTTAACCACTAAGTCATCTCTCCAGTCCCCACCCCCACCCCTTTTTTTTTTTTTTGAGGTAGGGTTTCACTCTAGTCCAGGCTGACCTGGAATTCACTATGTAGTCTCAGGGTGGCCTCAAACTCATGGTGATCCTCCTACCTCTGCCTCCCGAGTGCTGGGATTTAAGGTGTGCACCACCATGCCGGGCTCCCCACCTTATTTTTTTAATAATCTCCTCCCTCCTCCCTACATTGTCTCCCCTATACATCCCTTTCCATTGAATCCCCTCCTCTTTCCCATTATTTTCACTTCTATTTTGATGTCTTTTTTTGTGCCCTCCTCCATAATCCATGACAACATGTTGGAGTTCTAATATTATACAGGGTTTGTGTAGGTAATGACAGCTGCTTTGAGGACATGAATACACTTTGTGTATAGAAGCCATCATTCCAAAACACTCCTCCCTATCCTTTGACTCTTACATTCTTTCTGCCTACTCTTCCACTATAGTCCATGAGCCATTGGAGGGTGTGATAGAGAAGTGTCATTTAGTGCCGAACACTCCACTGTCACATCTCAGCACTTTGACATGTTGTGACTCTTCCCAGCAGTCACCACCATTTGATGAGAGAAGCTTCTTTAACCCAAAGAAAGAGTAGCCCAAATATATGAGCATAAATATTATAAGTGCTTAGTGGGCAATTGGGTGGGTATAATATATTCATTTAGCCAAATAATAGTGGTAGCTTCCTCCCAGGGCATATGACCTCCCATATGCTTTTGAATAGATTTTCAGTATCAGGCGTGAATACTCTCCAATGGAGTGGGTCTCAAGTCCAATTTGAGTACAGTTGATTACCCCCATAATAGACATGCCACTATTACACTAGTGGGCACATCTTGCCTGGATGTGTAGCTTGAAGGATCACTGCTAGTTAAGACTGCAAATAACTTCTCCCCCAGTAGGCTGCATAGCAATTTACATCACTAAGACAAATGGTGGGGGGGCGGTACAGCTTAGTTCTATCTTGCTTTCTCAGTGTCCTGCTACCAAAGGATGTGGTATCTTGAGAAATACAGTCTTATACTCTAGTTCTGGGGGCAACAAAGAGCCTTGACAATTGTGGTGGGAGAAGGGTTAAGTTAATCAAAACTAAAGATGTTATGAATTAGCCATATTGAAACCTACTTCTCTGTTAGCCAATTTGAAAATTAGATATATATATATTTTAAAAAGTTTAGACAAATAGTGCACTGTGAAGGTAGATGATACTTTCCCTAGAAGCCAAAGGTTTTCCAGAATGATTCACTAAGTTGTTTATCAGGGAAACCCTCAAGATCTCCCAAACAATATAGCTATTTCCACCTTCTGTTCTGAGACAAGGTCGAACACCACGGAGCTGAAAGCTCACTGATTTGGCTGGATTAGCTAGTTAGTAATCCCAGGAATTCTCTTGTCTCTGCCTTCCAAGAGCTGAGATTACAAGGGCAAGTGTCTGTGCCCAGTTTTTTTGTGGGTGTTGGAAATCTGAACACAGTTCCTCATGCTTGTGTATCAAAAACTTTACCCACAGAGCCATCCCCCTAGGCCTGTATTTGCATTTTAAAAACAGAACACTCATGGCACTGGGAAAGGTGCTCACAAAACCCGAGAACTTGCACAGGACAGAAAGCAGGAGAATGGTATGTAAGACATTTTTGGTGCAGAGCCAAGTTTATTGTTAACAATTTGTATAAAGAGCTGGACTTTTACTTGTGTACTTTCAGGCATGGTGTGTGCAGAAAGAATGGGAATCAGGTAAGGTTAGTGTCCATTGGATGTGTTTTAGGTGCCCTGAGAATAGAGAAAGGCGTCACTGAGGTCCAGCATCCCTTCTCTGTAGATCCTTGATAAAATCCATAAGTACCCCCACATCAGATAAATAACATTATCTTCAGCATTGTAACCTAAACATGTTACGCTAGTGATTGTACTTTTCCTATGGAAATTCTGACAAACCCTTTACATCAAGGATCAGTTCTTTGTCCCCTTTGAAGAGGATGCCATTGTCTTCTACAAGTAGCTCGGAGAGAACACTACCTGATCCTTTCCCTCCCAGGCAACATTTGACCTCCATTCTTACCATAGTCCACAAAACAGTTCTTCTAGAACAATTTCAAGTGCCATATGTCAATAAAATCAAACTTTCACTTTTGAAGTTTTGAAAAGCTCTGTCCAAGCTGTCTGCCTATATAGATTTTTCTTACCTTCAAACAATTGCTAGTAAAAAGTAAACACCAGCTTAGCAGTTAGGGGACTTGGCGAAGCCTAAGGATCCAAGTTTGACGCCCCAGAGCCAACATAATCCAGATGCACAAGGTGACGCATGCCTACAAGGTCATGTATATGCACAAGATGGCACATGTGTCTGGAGTTCAGTTGCACTGGCTAGAGGCCCTAGCCTGCTAATTCTCTCTCTCTCTCTCTCTCTCTCTCAATCTTTCTCATAATAAATAAATAAATGAATAAACAAATAAATAAATAAATAAATAAATAAATTATTTTGAAAGCCACATACCATGCTGGTGACATGGCTGAGTGGTTAAGGCACTTACCTGCAAAACCAAAGGACCCAAGTTCGATTCCCCAGGACCCACATAAGCCAGATGCATAGGAGCATGCATCTGGAGTTCGTTTGCAGCAGCTAGTGATTCTGGTGCACAATTCTTTCCTTCCCTCTCTTTCATTGCCTCTTTGTCCCTCTTTCTCTCAGTTAAATAAATAAATAAATAAATAAATAAATAAATAAATAAATAAAAGTAAAATATTTTAAAAGTACCACATACCTAATTCTTCCTCCTGTGAACACATGATTCCCCTTGTTCTTTCACAAACACACTGAGTGTGTATCATAGGTGTATTTACATTTTTCAAAGATCCAAGGTTTTTAGCGCAGCACCTAACAGGTAGTCTATATTTAGTTGTGGTTATTTGAAATGCTATTTTCAATAATAAAATGATACCATTTTATAAGGAATGTACATGCTGGACCAGCATGTCAAATGCATCTATCAACTACCCATTACCTTTGGTCATTGTCTGTCCTAAATTTATATAACATATCCAACCATCAGAAATAATAAATTATAACTACTATTAATTTTTACTATTAATCAAGGTCCATTTATGTGTCTCTTGTTTTATTAAAGACTTCCCATCTGTCAAATGCATTATTGCACATTCTAATTTAATCCAGCACTTAACATGCTGCCTGGAAAATATATATTTAATAAATACTTGTTGGAAAAAAATGATACCATTTTAATAACTGGTGAAAATATGTTTAACCATCCCCAAATTAAGCTTATGCTACAAACTTTGGGTGTACTAAAATGTTGCTTCCTCAGAGAATATTTAACATCCCCTTTACAAAATCAGGCCCCAACTGCTAGTTCATGCATTCTATAACTTATCAAAGGTTAAAAAAAAAAAAAAAAAAAAAAAAAAAAAGGCTAATCCATGCAAAGGAAGAAAGAGATGAGCCTGTTTTGATTATCAAGATGTTAGCACTATTGGTTTCCCTCTCCTTTGATATTGAACCTCATGATTTGCAAACGAAAAGAATGAAAGCCACAAATCCCACAGTAACCTTCAGGGAAGTCCTCTAAGCCAGCTGCCTATCATATTCATCAGTTGGCCAGGCAGAACATTCATAGAGTTCTAAGGTCTGTGAAATTAATTGGAAACAGGCAGGTCTGTTTCAGTGAACTGTGGGGCAGATGTACTCTTGCACATTACTACATTCACAGGTCATTCCACAGTGTCTTCTATCTTACAAATTATAATGGAAGCATGTCAACGTGCTGAGGACAGACAAAGGGGACATTTAGGATAAAGAAAGTCTGTTTGCTGAATGGTTATGAAGTTTATTGTAGTTCTGGTACACATGTAACCTGGCTTCACTAGAGGAGACCTGATTTTCAGCCTTGAGGAGATTAACCTCCTTGTAGAGGATTAAGGGGCTGTGAAACCAAACAAGAGTGCTTTACAATGGACATTTATGGAGCTAGGATGAGTCTACCCACTGAGACAGGAAACTTAAAGCAGGATAAAATGGTAGGATTTTAAGGCAGCTCTCTAGGTAAAACAACATAAAAATAACACTAACTTCAACTGAATATTAAAATAGACCCATGTGTCTCCACCCAGAGATTTTTCAACAGTAACTGAAGTAGGAGTTAGTCCAGAAAAAAAGAAATGTTTAGAAATCTATCCTTTATGTGGGTCACAGGCTTAATTTATTCACTGTTTATTGATTACAGTATCATCGTCAATCCTAAGATAACCAAAACAGTTAATTCAAATGTTTTATACTTCATTGCCTCTAACTTTAAAGAATTTTTTAAAGTGTCAGTCATCCATTACTTTTATAAAGCTGTTGGGTCAATTGATCCAACTCTGGGTGCTATTAAGTGTTAATTAAATAAGCCTCAGTGGGTCACACACAATGTTCTCAAAGTCTTCTATAAACTTACAAGCTGAAGTGGTTTAAGCATTATTCACTAAAAAAATGAAAAAAAAAATATAGGCTTTCAACAACTACCACTGATCAAATTTTAAAGTTATTTTGTGGGTGATAAAATTCATATGAATACTGTGGGGAAAACAGTTGTGAAGAAGGGATTTGTAGGAAGTAAGACTACATTGGATTCAGCTGTTCTGAGATTTCACAAGCGAGCTGTGGCTTGGTGATAAGCGTTAGAATGGTGGCTGTTAGTGGGCTCTACAAACAGGAGGTAAAGGCAGTTAAACCAGGCTGAAATAAATCCAAAGCAAATCCTCTCAAGACTAAATATGGGGCTGGAGAGATGGCTTAGTGGTTAAGGGTCTTGCCTGTAAAGCCAAAGGACCCAGGTTCAACTCCCCAGGATCCATGTAAGCCAGATGCTCAAGGTGGCACATGCATCTGTAGTTCCTTTGAGCAGCTAGAGGCTCTGACATGTCCATTTTCTCTCTATCTGCCTCTTTCCCTCTCTCCCTCCACCTCACTCTCTCTTCCAAATAAAATGAATAAAATATTTAAAACAACTAATATGAAGTAAATTTGTCAATTATACAATGGAAAATCACCTTACACACTGGCACTGGTGACAATTATCCAGTTACTTTAATCATGTAAGCAAAACAGAACTGAATGAATGCAAGTTTTTCCCATCCTTGACTTCCATGTTGTATAACTGAATCTAGCTCTGATTTGCACTCACACCTTGAGAGGCATGGCTGTGAGTTTAACGAAGTCACAACCTCAAACTCCGCAAAGAGTGTGATTCTCTGCTCTTTCCATTTTAAGGACCTGGAAGTTAGTTTACCTGGGTTGATTGGCTTGGAAATAGATACGTTCTATGGACATAAATTTTTTTTTTTATATGGTAGACATGGTAGCTGACTCCACAAATCTCAGACTCAAGGCTTCCATTACAACTTCCTGGCATCTATCAGCATATGAGTTTTCCCATATCAATGTTTCTTTTCTTAAAGGAGCCATTATAGTAAAATTAAGAGCAGTGGCTCAGAAGAAGCCTTGGCTTTTACATATTTTAAAAGATGATCTTAGAAACAAAGATGTGACCCTTTGGTTAGTCTGTGTACAGTGCCTTACATTATGTACACATTCCTATCTCTTAAATTGTGTTTCTAATTACTCCTTCATATCTACTCTTTGAAGTAACTATTGTTCTCTTTATTTAACAAATGAAGGTAATAAAATTGAAGAGATTAAGAGGCCTGCCCAACCCCTTGAGATTTGTAGCAGCAAGATTTAAATCCTAGGTTCCTGACTACTAGCATTTTTTAACTGAATTAAAACATCTTCTAGGATTGGAGATATGGCTTAGCAGTTAAGGCACTTGCCTGCAAAGCTAAAGGACCAAGGTTCAATTCTCCAGGTCCCATGTAGGCCAGATGCACATGGTGGCACATATATCTGGAGTTCATTTGCAGCAGCTGGAGGCCCTGGCACAGCCATTCTCTTTCTCTCTCTCCTTTCTCTCTCTCTCAAATAAATAAAAATAAAATGCTAAAAAGAAAGATCTTCTAGAACCCATTGAGTAGTCATGTTGTGGAGTATTTCTGGAACTTTGGAGACCACATCACAAAATGCTACTGCAGTGTTCTGAGAAGCAGGTGTAAACAGGGAGGGCTCAGGCAGGCATATACCTTGGCACGGAATGCGGGAAGATTCTGTTCTGATTTGAGTTTCTCTTGCCCCTTCCTTCACTGTTGCTGTGTTGGCAATGAAGCATATGAAGTGGCCAGTGAGCACTGCCTGCACGACTGAGACTCGGCCATCGTCAAGTCCTGAGCACAGACTTCTTCTCAGTGGGAACTGCAGATATCAGAAACAAATAGAATGTACTGAGTAATGAATGGGATTTTCCACAGCGGTGGCAGTACTCTATCAGGATGAAAGCCAGATTCCAAAGCAACGTGCAGCAGCATGACCTGTAATGTCAATACTGAATGGTCAGTGCTACTCAGCTGAAATACTCCATTTTCAGAGCGATAGATGATAAAGGACTATGTGGAGAGCTGGGGGCATGAGAAGAGAGTAAATGGAATGTGTTTACATGAATGAGCTCCCAGTGTCCCAAATTATACCTCAAAACCAATTACTTAAGCTGTTCCACAAAAATACTTTATAAAAAATACATTTACTGTACAGTCCTTTAAATGGGAGTCAAGATAGGAAAAGAGAACATTATATGTGAACAGTAAATAAAAGCCTTCTTTCACAGTTCTACTTCGACAGTATCAGATGCCACATTTGAAAGACAAGTTTCATGAAAGCACAAACCAGCAATTCACTAATTCTCCCCAGCTTCACATGTCTGAGCCTCTGAGAAGATATAGTTGGCCCTCATGGTCCCCAGATTCCATATAACCAAATTTGCAGGCATACTTGCTAAAATGTTTTTGTAACTCCACATCAATGATGCTTTGCTTGTAGTTCACAGATCAGTGCAGAGGAGTGGAAATTAGAATCCCATGTAGTACCCACTTTCAGCTAGGGGAAAATGCCTTCCCAGCCAGTTGTCGTCTATACAAAGACACCCTGCACTATCTCATGTTGTCATATTTTTGTTTTCTAAGTTGAGGGTTAGCCTTTTGTCTTTTCTTCTTAAGAACAGGAAGGTTGTGATGTACCTTTTGGAGGGAAAAGAAAATGTGTTCGATAAGCTTTCTGTATGCTTGGGTTAACGAGTTATCATATGGAAAATAGACAATTTTTGACATAAAAACACATACAGCAATGTTGTATGTTGATAGACTCTAATCCTATATTTCCCTCAGGGGAATTAATTCAGGACTTGCTAAATCAATGTGCCCCATAAGCTTTTGGAACATATAACTATATGAAATAATGTGTTTTCAGTATCCAGAATTAAAAATCAAATAAAGACCAGGGAAAATAATAATTGATGTTACTACTTAGGACTATAAATTTTGAAGCTACCAATCCAAAAGCTTGAATGGCAGGGAGGGTTTTGGGTAAAATATATTTTAATGTTTGTCACTTCAGATAGATACAGGCTTTACATTTCAGGCATACTTTGTTCCTTTTACCAGAAATGCTACTGATTGTAAAGTCACTCAGAAGAATGGATTATTTTACAATGTAGTGAAATAATAAGGCTAACAAATAAAATGAAGATTTAATAAATGTGTCTAAGCTATGACTTTAAAATGAATCTATGTTATAACAGTAACAGTGAAATATGAGCTCCAAATAAGTATTTTTGACCTACATTAATTTTTATTCCTGAATATAGTAGTCATTTTAAAAGTATTTATGTGGCTGGAGAGATGGCTTAGTGGTTAAGGCGCTTGCCTGTGAAGCCTAAGGACCCAGGTTCGATTCTCCAGATCCAAACATAAGCCAGATGCACATGGTGGCGCATGTGTCTGGAGTTCGTCTGCAGGGCCCATTCTCTCTCTCTCTCTCTGTTTTCTAATAAAAAAAATGTAAAAAAAGTATTTATGAACATTGGATCACTGTTCCTCTCCATAATGCAGCCAATAAGAAGAGAGATATTTGATGATTAAGTGATTATGTTTGGCAAAAACAATCATCAACATATCATTGTTGGTATAAAACTTCAGAAGAGCTTAGAATGTGTCCTATATTTTTATCTGTTTTGCTATACCAAAGCCTGTTTTTTTTGGCCTATGGAAAATTTTGCTATATCTTTTCTGCCTTTCAACAAAGCAAAAATACAAAGATAATTTAACACTAATCTGAGAAGGATGCTGAATGAGAGCAGTGTACAATGATACACCTGTGTGAAAATGTCATAATGAAACACATTTTTTATGGAGTAGAGGTTTTGGAAGTATGTCCTGATGATGCTTCCAATTTCATTGATGTCTATTGTGACCTCTCCTTTTTCATTTCTGATTTTGTTAATTTGAGATTTCTCTTCTTTTTCATTTGATCAGATCGGACAATCTTTGTGGTAGTTTGAATATATGTCCCCCAATATATTCAGTGTTTACTAGTTATAGTTTGCATCTGCAATCACCTTGCTAGAGGCAATGTCACTGGGGGCCCCGGTCTTAAGGTGTTAATGGTGTGGGTTTGAGATTCCATTGTAAAGATATGCAAATGTGCCTAGCAGGAGTTCCTGAAGTGTGCTGTGTGACCTTTTTGGCAGTAGTTTTGCTCTGTGTGCTGTGGTGACTGGTTGGCTTTTGCTCTCTCTTGCCTGGTCCTGTGAAGAGCAGGCGGCTTCTCCTGCCTTTATGGAACTTCCCCTAGATCTGTAAGCTTCAATAAATAATATCCCTTCCTCCATAACTGTGCCCGGTCTGGAAGTTCATCTCAGTGAACCTGAAGCTGTCTGCTATAATCTTATTTAATTTTTCAAAGAGCTAGCTCTTTATTTCATTGATTTTCTTAATTGTTTTCTTAGTTATCAGTTAATTAATTTCTGCTCTTATCTTCCATTTGAAGCTCATAGAGTCGCAGTCTTCTTGTTTTTCCAATGCCTTTAGGCAGATGGTTAGGTTATTGATTTGGGATCTATCCACCATTGATTTGAAGGCACTTAGGACTTAGGAATTTTCCCTTTAGAATGGCCTTCATTGGGTCCCATAAGTTGTGGTAAGTTGTATTTTCATTATTATTCAATCATAGAAGTTTTACAATTTATTTTTTAATTCCTTTCACAACCCATTTATTGTTCAAAAGTGTGTTGTATAGTTATATAGTCTCCAGGGACTGGTGAAGATCCGGATGCATATCTTGCTATTAATTTCTAGCTTTAAATCATTGTGATATGATATGATGCAGGAAGTTATTTCAATTTTCCTGAATTTATGGAGGTATGCTTTATGGCCTAATATATGATCTATTTTGGAGAAGGTTCCTGGACTTTTCTTTTGGGGATGTTTTTGATTACCTTTTCAATTGCAATGAATGTGACAGGCTTGTTTAGGAGATTAATCTGCTCTGAGTTGAGTTTTGGTAGGTGGTATGCATCTAGGAATTCATCCATTTCATCTAGATTATTCAATTTTGTGGACTTTTACATGACATGTACACTACCAAAAAATAGGGCTGGATTAACAGTTAATGCACTTGCCTGTAAACCCCAAAAAACCCAGGTTCAATTCTTCAGGACCCACATAAGCAAGATACACAAGGTGGCACATGTGCCTAGAGTTCATTTATAGTGGCTGGAGGCCCTGGTGTGCCCATTCTCTCTCTCTCTCTCTCTCTCTCTCTCTCTCTCTCTCTCAAAATAAATGCATAAATAAACAATTAAATTTTTACAGCTCCCCTTAATTGAATTATTGTTGTGTTATCCACATTAAGTTCTATATATCTAATTTTGACCACTGTTTTTATTTAATAACACTGTTTTTATTTCTGACCTAGAAAGGCATAATAGAAAATCTAGTACATGTAAAGTATTTACTGGTATATAAGCTGAATGAAAATCTGTGCTTTGTAATGTCTTGCTATGTTTTCATTTTGTGCTTGCACATTCAATCCAGAACTGGGAAAGTATGGAGTCTGCTTGACATCTCCTGGCTAAGAACACTCAGTTTTAGATTGAAGAGACAAGTGACTTCACATTAAAAAAAAATGGTCTTTTCAAAATTTTCCTATCATGTCATCCATGATTAAGAATGGGGATCTCAGTAGCCATATTGCTGAAAACTCTTGTAGGGAAGCATATCTTTTTCAGGGGTGGTATAGGGACACATATTTACTTGCACCTGGTATATTATCCTATTTTAAATGAATCCAACAGTCTGTGAGGGGCAGATGTTCAAGGCAATAAAAGTAGGACAAATTTGACTCTTAAAAATAGGGAAACATAACAGGAATAAATTCAACACAAGATTATGTCTTATAGAACTGCTATAAGAAATGAAAACTTGACATGAATGAGAAAGCAGGATGATGGTATATGTCAGAAAAATAGAGAAGGGAGACCAAGTGGCAAACTTTTGTCAAAAAATAAAAATAAAATTGGAGTTAGGGAGATGTTCAGTGGGTAATAGCACTTGCTGCATAGGCATGAGGACCCAAGTTCAATACTCAGCACCTACAAAGAAAGCTGAGTTTGGCCACTAGTGACTGTAATGTCAGGATTGTGGTGGAGACAAAAATAAGATCAGTGGGGCTCCCTGGTCAGCCAGGCTAAATGAAAGATACAGAGCTACAGGTTTAGTGAGAGACTCTGTCTTAGGAAAACAAGCAGAAGAGTGGCAGAGGTTATAGCTGATGTCCTCTTCTGTCCTCTTTATGTACACACATAAGGCACATAGATCTGCAGAGATAGGTGCATACACTGCAGAAACATGTTCTCATAAACACATACCACGTACTACATGCACACACACTAAAAACTATATGTCAGCATTGTGGTATCTTATGAAATACATTGCAGGACTCCATCCTCAGTCAACCCACAGGAAAGGCAGCTTGCATTGGTATATGTTTAAAACTCAAGGTTTCAGATTTCAAGAATTTCAAGGTTTCTCCACTGGTTGATGAGATCAGAGAATCAGTTGGAGGGCTGAGACAATGTTTACTCCCACAGGATTTTCTAGGTGAACATCAAGTTAACTGAGTGGATAGAACTCGCTTTTGTTATGTGTAGGTTGTCATATGTGTTACAAAAGCTTCTTTAAGAAGGTTGAATATGTGTAAAAGATGTAATTTGCTACAAGTTTGTTGGGATAGATGACAAGTTAGCCTCATGATATTTAAATAGTATGGTCAGGACTGGATATGGTTCTTCCAGCAAGGTTCAAAAGGGTGACCAAGTGCAGCATGCCATTAGGGGATCAACAACATTCTGTGTCAACACAGTAGTGCTACAAAGTACAGTTACTGCTGCTTTGTTCTGTGTTGTTTTGCAACCTTTTAGCCTTTAAAATATCAAAGCATTTGAATAGTAAAAGTACGATCCAGGTATATTCCAAGTGTTATTCAGTGTAGATTAGTTTTACGTAAAGTCAAAATTGAACCATAGACAGAGGATGGGCAAGATAAAGGGTGTCTCCAACTTTTGTTACTATTATTAACTATTATTATTATTATTTCATTACAAAGTGATGGGTTACCTAATGAGTAATGACATTTGCATATATGTATACTCTTCTTTGCACATGTACATCTCCATTGCCTTCTCTTCTCCCTTCCTGCTGGTTCTCTTTCTCTTCTCAAATAGCTCCCTTCTAATTTCCTGGTTTTGTGTGTGTGTGTGTGTGTGTGTGTGTGTGTGTGTTTTGATCTAGATTCTGCATATGAGAGAACACATGTGATATTTGTCTTTCTGGGTCTGAATTATTTTCCCTAATGTGATGATCTCTACTTCCATGTTTTCATACAAAAGACCTCACTTCATTCTGTTTTATGCCTGAATAACACTCAACTGCAATTATGTATACATGTGTATATCACATTTCCTTTAATCATTCATATGTAGATGGATTCTTAGGCTGGTTGTGTAAGTTTTATTAATAGTGCCTCAATTAACATGGGCATGCAGATCTTTCTGTAGTATGCTGAATTTTATTCCTTAGATTTATACCCAGGAGTTGTATAACTGGATCATATGGTAGTTATACTTGTGTATCTTCAACATTTTAAAGAAACAGAAGTAAAATATTTCCAGTAGTCCAATAATTTAGTTTTTCTGAAGTAAACTTAATGAGGTAGATAAGACTTTGTTACAAAAGCTCCATGGACATCTAATGATAGATCAGTCTTTCAATGCTTCCCCTGTGGGTGTTTTACACCATCATGGTACAATAGTGTGATTGGTATTTACATTGGTAAATACAGCTCATCCTCCCACCCATAGCATAAAATATATTCTTCATTTCATAAGTATATAGCTTTACTAATGGACATATTCCTAAAGACCTATTTGGGTGAGGAAAGGATTTTATAAATCAAAATATTTTGTAAGTATAAAAAATTATGTGGATATAAACCACAGCAAACTCTCCTAGCCTTTTTGGAAGAGTTTGGTTCTCAGAGATTGTTGATATAAAGTGGAGTGGGCCTTTATGCAGAACTCAGGGAAGGAGTTAATCCTGTTTCTCAAGAACCTAATTTATTACAGTTACCTTAGGCACTGGAGGCATCTGGCTCAACACGTACATGTTTTTCAAGTACAAATTAAGGACTAAGAATGAGGCCAGGAATGCACTGTTGTGTGCAGCAAAAGGATGGCCTCACCAATGGGGAAAGGCATAAATATTGCCTTGAATTTTAATAAGGGTAAAACTCCACATAACATTAACAATTCTTTTAATATCTTGAAAACCCTCAGTCATTACACTAGATCCTTGCGTGTGAGCCAGTTTGAGTTGAGGCTTCATTCAATGCCTGGATATTTAAAATAATACCCCTATGTTACTGTGAAGATGTTTTAAAAGAAAACATACTTTGTATAATCTATCCAGTAATTTGTGCCAGGATATGGATCTGTCTACTCACCTTATGTCATCCCCATATGATCTTAAATAAAAGACCAAGTGATCATTTGCATACTATTCCCTAATATTGATTATCCATTTCTACTTCTTTTTCTTTATTCTTTAAAAACCAAGCTTAGGCAATTAAGGCCCTTGCTAGCAAAGCCAAAAGATATAGGTTTAGTTCCCCAGCACCCACATAAAGGCAGATGTACAAGGTGGTACATGCATCTAGAATTGGTTTGAAGTGGCTAGGAGGTCCTGATGCACCCATTCTCCCTCTCTCTGCCTCTCTTCCAAATAAATAAAAAAAATCAAGCTTAATTTAGATCAAATATGAGTCAGGGATGGGCAACTGAACAAATCTTTTGTAATTTTTTCATTCCTACATGAATTCTCAAAAGCAACCAAATAAGAGATGATGGGAGTATATGTCTGTCGATGCGCATGCATGCACCATGTGAGTACATGGGCAAGGACACAGGGAGTCAAGACAGCCTAATATACATTGAAAGCAGTGACAAGTAAAACACAAAAGAATGACACTATTTATAAGATCCAGGTTGTTTTTTTATGTTTCTCTGACATCACATTATGACAACACAGGTAATACATGTTCCCTTAGCATAAAGCATACATTCGATGACTGTATGACCAGCTGCTATAAGCAGTTTCTAAGCACAGAGTTTGGAGGTGAGAGAAATGCTTATGTAATGGTGTTAATGTAAATATCCCCGTAGCCCCAGGTATTTTGGTTAAGTTTCCTGCATAGTCCCCGGCTGGTGGAGTCTTTGGGAGGAGGAACCTTACTAGAGGAACCTTGAGGTTGATGAGTCCAACCCTATTATGTGTTCAGAGCCAGCTCATGCTTGCTAAGTTCTGTGTTTTGATGCAGATATGTGATAAAGTGAGCTAGCTTCCTCTGCCATGATGAAGCTTTCCCTGAAAATGGTAAGCTATCTTTTCATAAGCAGCTTCTGGTCAGGTGTTCTTTCCCAACAAAAGAAGTTAACTGCAACAGTTTCAATGTCAGTGACAGAATGGAGACTGTGATAACATGCATAAAACTTATCATGTGGAAATAGCAATGCCATTACCATGTATACATTTATGCAAATTTACAAGGTCAAGCAAGAGCCATACCTCTGTTGAATAGCATTTGTATCTACTCTAATTCCCAGTGAAGCTCACTTTGTGGAATGGAATCCTAAAATCTCAAAAATACTCACTTCTGGTCTAAATGAATATTGAAAGAAGAACAAGAAATCATCCAAGAGAAACCACTATTCAGGGGAAAGTAGAATGGGGAATTTTGAACCCTGCCTCATCCTCTGTGGATTACTAGGTCGTCCAGGCCCCACTGTGTTCAGTTTGATCTTTCCCTTAAGATATTTTTTTAAAGGCATTAAAATGCCAATATGCAAATTATACACAAAATATTTAAAACCTAAGTCCTCATTTTGAAAAGGTGAATGAATGAATCTATCAATCAAAACCATGAAGTTGTGAAAATCTCTAATTTACTCTTGTAATTTATTGGGAGAAAAGTAGCCTTCTACTAGATAGCAGCATGGAAAGGTAATTAACCTTGGCTTTTGCCAGAGCAGGTGAGACAGTTGGTGGAGTGAGAAGCTAGATAAGATACACACCTATACAGGTGCCCATTCTTACAGTTTGCTTCCTTCCTGAATTCCTGTGTATATTAAAATTCTATTCAGAAGAAAGCCAGTCCCCAGACAATTAGCCTGTCTAGTGCTGGAAAGCACTACATGAGCTACTGGGTAAAAATAGCCAAAAACTTTCTGAGTAACTACAGTAACTTCTAAGCTACTCAGAAGCAAACACCCTGACATGACCTAAATGCCAGTGAAATAGTGGCACACAGCCTCAGTGGGTAACCAATAGCTTTCTCATTGGCTAAGAGATCCATTCAGTGTAAAGGAACCCATATCTGGAATTGGGAACCAAATCAGAACCCTATGGAGACAGACTATATTCTCCAGTGTCAAGTTCTCACTAGCATTTGGCTAAAAGAGGGGTTACATACATCAAATTCTCCCTAAATTAATAATTCTTACACCATTGAAACTATACTGACTTCACTCTCCATTGGACAATCTGGTCTTCTTTTTCAGAAGGTAGAGAGACCAGAGGAGATAAACTATCCCTCGCACTCCAGCCAAGCCACAGCTAATCCAAAGAGGAATTGGGAGATGAGCAAGAGTGCTCCTTCCATTCTGTTCCTGATAATCAGCACCAGGGTGTGGGAGACAGATCCCAAGAATACTCAACACCTACCAAAATAGAGATCCAGAGGCTCCTAAGAGCTCATCACTGAAGTAGACTTAAAATTCACCCACCAAGGCTCAGGGAATTTTGTGAAAGAAGGAGAGGAAAGACTATAAGAGCCATAGGTTAAGACATCATGCCCAGAGGCATTCCCTCCCCCTCCAAAATAACTGACTACTGCTCCCACAATGCATAAACTACAACCCCATGAGAAATACCTGCAACCTTACTGAGGAGCATCCCCAATAGAATGGGGGCAGGGACAAGGGAAAATAGGGTACCAACACATAATGTATCCACACAAAACATCTTAATAATAATGATAATAAACATTTAAAAATGTCATAATAAGCCAGGCATGGTGGTCCACTCCTTTAATCCCAGCACTTGGAAGGCAGAGGTAGGAGGATCACCTTGAGTTCAAGGCCAACCTGAGACTGCATAGTGAATTCCAGGTCAGCCTGGGCAAGAGTGAGACCCTACCTCAAAAAAACCAAAAAAAAAAAAAATCAAAAATTAAAAAAAATCATTATAAAAAATACCTTAAATAAACTTGTGTTTGTCCAAAAAAATTCCAGAATATTTGCAAACTACAAGTACAAGTGGTTGTAAAAGCAGTTTATAGCTACATACCTAGAGACAGGTAGAAAGACATTCAAATGCTAATTAAACACCATATCTCTTAAAGAAATGAAAACATTTGCTTTCATATTGAATTTTAAATGATTTTTCAACTACTACATATTACAATGAAATAATGCAAAATAAAAACATGATGTTCCATTATTTGACTGGAAGATACCCAGTGTGTCTAGATATGTCACGGCAACATGACAAATTTAGAACCAAAAGATTGCAGTACATCATCCAACAATGGGACTGAATATTTGTGAGTGGGATTTTTCATGGTAGAGCTTTGATTCAGTAAAGAGAGAAAAGTAAATGATCTTTCTTAAGACCAGAGGGAACCTCTTAAAACATGATGCTCTGAGCTCTTCACTACCTCTCAAAACCTGTCTTCTGTATAATCAAGGTGTGGTTAATTTTCCTCTCCTCTTGCATCTCCCTCAATCTCCAGTTCTTTCTCTGCTTTGATTCATGAAATTAGAGTCATTTAGATTTGATTCTAAACTATGTTTAAGGCTGGTCAAGACTTCAGAAAAAGGGCATAGGTATTCTGTACCTCATGGAATCTCGATAACATGCAGAGGAGACAGATTTACTCTTCCAATTTTTACAAGTTATTGCTCATTTAATTAATTACACTTCTATAGGTGAAAATGTCTGTGCCATTTCTGAGAAAAGCAAAGAGCTCATTTCAAAGTGGGACCTGTCATTACATTGAGAAGAAATGAATATGTCACCTTTAAAGTCTACATATTCTCCCATGGCTCTGATTTATTCCCTGGTGTCTTATCTCAAGTGGGAAGGATTTCCCTAGGCCCCAAGTCCCTGTATAAGTATGTGTGTGTATTTATGTGTCCCACCGTGAAAATGAAAAGGGCCAATTCTTAAAAACAGAAATATAACTTACATTTCAATATAGGTCCTCTTTGTCTGAACACCCAGAATTTATGAGTTATTTCCTTTGGTTTGATAGGAAAATTTAATTCAGGTAGGAATTTTAACACATTCCTTTTCCTTCCTATATATTTTTACCCAAATATTTGTCATATATACCTTTGTTCCTTAATTTTTTTGGGGGGGGAAGGGAGTAAGTATTTAGCAGGAGACACATATTTCTCCTCTGCATTGATTAAAAATTGTGTCTTTTATTTTTAATCAGTCCCTGCACATTGACTGAGTCTCAAAGCATGACATAGTTGTTTTCTTGAACTAGTGAGCAAATATGAGACCACAGAGGTTAGCCTTTATGATCTCATTCACAGGAAGAAGTAATTCTTTTGTTTTATTATACCTTATAATTGCTCAAACAAAAAAGGCCAGAGTACCCTGAATGTTGAGTTTGGCTACCAAGACAGTTTCATACAATAATGAGATTTCTCCTCTGTAGGAGGGATATGAACTGCTAATTAGCATCTATGACCTAATATTCTCTAGCAACAAGAGTAATAGCAGTAATTTCCAGTTTTATGCAGAGTATGGGTCTCTAATATTACCAGCATTCTATTTTATTTGTAATTAACTGCAAACAATTATTACAGTGAGAAAGTACACTGTATTGCTGCTAATGCTCTAAGGTAATAACAAGAAAATAAATTATGTTTGTAAAATCCATACAGAGGTCATATTGACAGTGTGAAGGTCTTTGATCACTCAGAATTTATGTATTCATCAAGTTTTATGATTTTCATTTTTTGTGCTTCTGTCAACTTTGAGTTTCATACATCTTAAGTATATATTAATTATACAAAATGATGAGTTCATTGTGACATTTTTAGGTCTTCCTTCTCAAATTTATTTTTTAAGTTTGAATACAAATTAATGGACTTTATTATATTTTCATACTGTAACATACATATATACATACATATATATTATATACATGTTAGCAGGCCGTTGTAATTTTTAAAAAATCTTTGCTCCTTCCCCACTGTCTTCCCCCATCTTCCTTCAAGTAGTCCCTCCTTCTTCAGGTCTCATTCCACATATATTGCATTATCTATTCACTTTCCTGAGGTAAATAGATAGATAGGTAGATAGATAGATAGATAGATAGATAGATAGATAGATAGATAGATTGATGATGATAGAGTGAGTGAGTGAGTGAGTGAGTGAGAGAGAGAGAATGGGCATGCCAGGGCTTCCAGCCATTGCAAACAAACTCCAGACACAGGCACCATGTGCATCTGGCTTATATGGGACCTGGAGAATTGAACCTGGATTCTTAGGCTTTGCAGGCATGTTCCTTAACCACTAAATAATGTCTCTAAGCCCTCATCTGTTTATTTTTTGTTTGTTTGTTTGTTTGTTTTGTTTTTGTCAATAGACATTCTGTTGACTAAGAGTATTGACCACTTTTTTGAGAACTGTCTATTCAATTCACTTCACTGGGCCATTTTTTGATTGAATGACTTGGGAGGGGTTTAGGATACCTTTTCAGTCTGGTGATTGTTTCCTTTGCTGTGAAGAAGTTTTTTTTTTTTTTTTTTTTTTTTAAATTTCATGCAATTCCATTTGCCAGCTCATGGGACTATTTCCTCTGCTTTTTTAGTCCTTTTCAGAAAGTCCTTGCATATGCCTACATCCTGAAGTGTTTATCTATGTTCATTTCTATTGCCATAATCAGTCCTAGCAAAGGAATCTTTGATTACAGGTGTGACAATATGTGACATGATGTAGCCATAGAGAATAAGACTTAAATGTGGGGTAAGACTCAAGTGTCAAGATATTCACTTAATTCTTAAAGAAAAAAAAAAAGTTAAGAATAGAGAGCACCAAAGAAGGAATTCATAGGGGAAGAAAATGTGGAACTAAGTGAGGCAGCAAAGCTATGTGGAAGAGGTCTAGATTTTCCTTTGGGAAGCATGGGTGAAAAGGAAAGGGCAGGTTTGCTTGATATTGAAGTGATAAACTCACCAACTGTTCCTCTCTCTCCTAAAGTCTGCATAGCAGCAAATTTATGAAAGTATCAGGAAGATGTGCTCCATTAGCAAATAAGAGGGGTCCTGGGCAGGAGACCCCGGGATTTGTTCTCTGAAGGCTCTCTTATTTAAAAAATGTGTATTTATTATTAATTTGCATGCAGAGAGAGAGAGAGAGAGAGAGAGAGAGAGAGAGAGAGAATGGGCATACTGTGGCCTGCTGCCACTGCAAACAAACTCCAAATGTGGGTGCCCTTCTGTGCATCTGACTTTACCTTGGTACTGGGGAACCAAACCCTGGGCTATTAAGCCTTGCACATGCCCTTTAACCACTAAGCCCACTGTAGACTCTCTTTGATGCTGTCCCTTATGTGTGTTTGGAAGATCATAGAATTTACATTCACTGCAAGCACATTACAGAACCAGCTACATATTAATATGAGCTCTCTTTATCAAAAAATTGTCCTTATTTAAATGCTTGATAAAAATAATTTGTTGCATACTTGAACAAAGTTGGAAGAAAATATTTTGAATGTTATAGATGGAGAATATATACATATACTTCTCCTGATTTGAACATCATATAATATATACATATATTGAAGCAACACATAACACTTCTAAATATGAATAAATTTTATGTTTTTATTATCTTAAAATTAGGCTTTAAAAATAGTAAAATAGGGCTGGAGAAATGAGTTAGTGGTTTAGGCATTTGCCTGCAAAGCCTAAGGTCTTACCTTCAGCTCTCCAGATTGCACATGCACAGAAGATGGCACAGGCATCTGGAGTTTGATTACAGTGGCTGGAGACCCTGGTGCCAATTCCCTTCCCCCTTACAAAAAAATAGTGATGGCTTAGCAGTTAAGGCCCTTGCCTGAAAAGCCAAAGGACCTAGGTTTGACTCCCCAGGAACCACGTAAGTCAGATGTGTCCGGCACAGTTAAGGACCCCGGGCCACTGGAGGTTTAAGCAGGCCTGAGCTGTCAGGCACGACCAAGGGCCCCAGGCCACAGGAGATTGCAGCAGGCCTAAACCCCGATAATCTCACCTTGAGACAGGCAGGAGTGAGGCTGCTCCCTCCCTCCTAGGGCACCTAGATGTCCTGAGAAGACTTAGGTTTCCGTTCCCCCCAGTGGCCATGTGACCTTTGACCACTCACCTGGAAAGTCCCTATATGTTAATGAGGTATCAGCCAGCAGCCTTCACACAGCCAATCCCCCTGTGACCCATACTCTGTACCTTTTCCTACCACTAAATGAGCACTTATAAGTCCAATCCCCCAACAAATAAACGAGCTGTCCTCTGACACAGTCTCCCAATGTTTCTTCCCATTTGAACTAACCCAGAGAATTTAAGACAGATGATAAAAAGCAAATACATGCAATGTAAGTAATATATGGCAAATGGTTGTATCCACAATATTCTGACTTGCCTTATAGTTAAAATATATTTATTCCTAGGTGTTTAATCAAGGATTGATTTGAATATAATGTCATTTCTCTTCACCCACCATTTCTGTTCATTCTCTGCCTCTCCCACAATTGGATGGCAGAGTGGTTTCACCTGATACTCATTGTGACTGATTGGTAAGTGTTGGGTCCCCCCTAAGGCCAGACCAGGAGGGACAGCAGGGTCTCTGCAGAGTTGGCGGTGAGAGGCGCGGAGTCACGACACAGACTCCGGGAGTTGGGTGGAAGCAGCAGAGAGTGAGCTGTTTATTCAAAGAAGTGTAGGGGTTTTAAGGGGCTTGGCTGGCCAATCATTGTATGGGGTGGTCCCCTTTTTGTGACCAATAACAGCCGGTCTCCGGACAGATCATATCTTAGCAGGTTTCTCACAAGCAAGGGACTGGAGCTGTTGTTGCCAGGCCTACACAGGATGCCATGTCCACAGAAGCCACTTCCTGGTTTCTTCTGGAATGCAGTCTGGCTAGGGCCAGACCTGCATTGTGCCATACATATCCTCCTTTTTGTTTTTATTATTGGTGACACTGGGAGGCATGGTTCTTTGCCAAGCCATTGTTGACCCCAGGCCCCAAGGGATCATCACATGCGATGGTGCCTGTGTTAGGTTGCCCCATTTCATGGAGTCTTACCTGTCATTGACTACCTGCCAATCTAGTGAGAAAACCCAAGGGGTGTGGCCTGGTTTCTTTTAGCATGCAGTTTGGCTAGGGCCAGACCTGCATTGTGCCACACAGGTAAGGAGAGAACTCTTTTAATAAACTTGATGAAAATACACTATATAAAGGTATGAACATCTTTTTTTCCTGCTTTTTATGCCAGTAGTTTCCAAATTGTTCATAACCTTTTAAAATAATCTCATCAGAAAAAGAGAACACAAAATTGTGAATTAACTACTCTTCTGTTTCTTGGAATAGTATATACTAAAGGCACGAGAGAGAAGTTAATTTTATAAATATTAAACAGAACATAAAGCTTAATATTCTACAAGTTGAAATGTACCTGCTTTTGCTTATTTTTGAAGTTCTTTCTCTTCCACGTGGGTACAAATGTTTATCTTCAATATCTGCATTCTGTATATTTTTCTATAAAATTTCTTTAGCACCATGAGTTTAAATTTTTTTTTGATTGGTCTAAGAAAATAATGTGGAAGTTAGAACATATATAATCAACCCTTGAGATACATATCAAGCAGTTGGTGGGAAAATCAAGCCCATAATTCCATGGTTAACAGGATCCTCATATTGGGTGGGATGTAAATTTCCATTTTCACTCTGGCACCTGGATCCTGAAACAGCTGCCCCTTTAATAGTTTACAAATTCCTTCAAATTGTGTTTCCTTTTCCCATGTTGTGTGATAGCAAGTGTAATTAATGTAATTTCAGCAAACCGGTACTGATCTGTGTGTTGACTTTGTGACTTGTGTCTAGTAGTGCCTTCAGATATATGAAATCTATTGAAATCAGGATCTATTTCTTGGCAAATATCATTTCAATGCCCTATAAATGGTTATTCACAAAGAACCCTACATTAATGCAACTCTTGGATCATAAACTGGGACCTAGAAGCTAAATAAATGCAAAATTCACAATCTCCAAGAAATATTCATTTTTCTCACATGGCTTATTTTTAAACAATTTATTTGCTCTATATTTAGAAGCCCAATTAGCAGCTCAATATCATATGTGTATTGTGGGAAAATTCCTGTTATCATGAATACTCTGTACTGTACTTGTTTACTCAGTAGTTATTTACTAGGCACTAAAACTGCCGGTTACTGGGTGAGAAGTATATTAAGGTGTAAAAGCCATTCCAAGTGCCCTATAGTGGCAAAGAAACAGGCAGATTATTACAAGTAAATTAAAAAGTAGCCATCAGAAATTATGGGACATGAGAAGAAAAGGCATACATATTTCGCTGAGCTAAGGACACTCCTTTAGACATAGTTGTGAGCATTCTCTAAGGCAGTCCCCTTTATATTGGGACCCCCATCTCTGTGTCGCAGGAACCTGAAGATAATCCTTGAGTATGAACTCAGTGCATGGAAGGTAGAAACCTAAGGTAATTCTGAAGAAGTGTGCTGAGAGCTAATTCTAAGCCACTCATGTGTTTGGACTGGGGAGGACTAAAATGAGCTGATTTCAGTTTGGGGAGATGAATTCATTATGATCACTGTGGGTGAGCAACAGCAGCACAAAGATAATCTAAGGGGAAACTACAAAATAGAATAGGTAAGGATGGTGTGTGTTTGACAACAAGAGAAACAACCGAAAATATAGAAAAAAAAAACAGAAAATGGGTATTTGAAAAATCAATCAAAAAATCTTAGAACTGAATGACAGTGAAACAGTACAACAATGGGACCCAATGAAGGCAGTCCTGAGAGGGAAGCTAATAGCTCTGATCTGGTATCCCAAATGACCTTATGTGTTCTGAATGCTTGATTCCCATCTGATAGAAATTTGGGAGTTGTAACCATGTTAGAGGTGTGTTTTTGGGGGTGGGCTTATGAGTGTTATAGCCAGCTTCCCCTTGCCAGTGTTTGTCACATTTTCTTGCTGTTGTTCTCTACCTACTGATGGCCAGGAGGTAAGATCCAGCCTCTGCTCATGCCACATTTCCCCCTGCTATCATGGAGTTTTCCCTCAAGTCTGTAAGCGAATGTAAACACTTTCCTCCCATAAGCTGCTTTGGGTTGGGTGCTTTGTGCCAGCAACAAGAAGATAACTGTGACAAATTTCATTACCCACATTACAAAAATAGGAGATCTCAAATAAATAACTTAATGATTCATCAAAAAGGATTGGAAGAATGAAGATAATGTAAGCCCAAAAGTACCAGTCAGACAGAAATAATCAAGACCAGGGAAGGCATTAATGATTTAAAAATTAAGGAAACAGCTTAAAAATTGATGAAATGGAGAGTTAGTATTTGAGAATAAACAAGAATGATAAACTACATGCCAAATGAACAAGAGAAAGAAATAAAATGGATAAAAAATGAAAGGAAGAAGTCAAACTAGTCTTATCTGCAAAAGATATGATTCTATAAATAATATACCCTGAACATTCCAACTCAAAACTCCTAGAGCTGATAAATACTTTTAGAAAAGGGACAGGTTATAAAATCAACACACAAGAATCAGTAGCCTTTATATATACTTATGACAAAAATATGGAGAAAGAAAATAGAAAAGGAGTCCTATTTAAAATAATCATAAAACAATAAAAATCTTGGAATATCCTTATTTGAGGAAGTAAAAGCCCTCTCTAATGCAAACATTAAAACACTGAAGAAGGAACATTAGAAAGACACAAGAAGATGGAAAGATCTCCCATACTCAAGGGTTGTAAAAATCATTATCATGAAAGTGCTCATCCTTTTAAAAGAAATATATAGATTTGATGCAATTCTAATGAAAATTCAGGTGCTAATCTTCACAGAAATAGAAAAAATAGTCTTAAAATCATTTGGAAGCAAAAAAAAAATTGGTCAAATATCCAAAAATGTCCTTGGCAAAAACAGTACTACTGGAGTTATCACAAACCTGATGCAAGTTATACTCCAAAGTCAAAGCAATAACAATAGCATGGTACTTGCTCAAAATAGACACATACATTAATGAAATTGAATAGGAGGTGGAAGTATAAGTTTTAATAACTACAGCCACCTGATCTTTGACTAAGAGGTCAAATGCACAAACTGGAGAAAAGTCATCATTTTCAAAAAATGGTTCTGGAAAACTCTATAGCCACATATTGAAGAATTAATATAGACCATCATTTCTCATCCTTCACAAAAACCTACAACAAACACATCAAGGACCTCAATATAAGACATGATATTGAAATTATTAGAAGAAAAATTAGGTAGAACACTTTGAGACACAGGAGTAGGGAAAGACTTTCTGAATAAAATCCCAGTTAACCCAAGGAATAAAAGCAACTCTGAACCACTGGGAATTCATGAAACTATAAAGCATATTATACAGCTAAAGAAAAGCATCAACAGAGTCAATAGACAATGTACATAATGGGATAAAATCTTCACCAGCTATACATCTGACAAACAATATCTAGAATATTTAAAGAACTGAAAAAACTAAGTAAAAAAACCAATCAACCTACTAAAAAAATGGGGCAGGAAATGGAACAGAAATTTCTCAAAGAAAGAAATACAAACAGTATATATCTAAAAAGATGCTCAGCATTACCAATTCAAACTACCATGAGATTCCATATCACTTGGGTCAGAATGGCTATCATGAAAAATCATAACTGTGAAGGGAAAGAAAATGATGCACCTGTAACTAGAAAGAGATCATTATACGATCATTTTGTGGCTTTTACACACACTCATGGAACATGAAGCTAATTCTAATTCCTGTGCATATGAACATGTGAGGAGCTTAAAATCTTTCGGTTTTACAACTTCAACCATTGTGGAGCAGAAAGAGGCATGGAATTGAGTGGTTTCTTTTTTCTGCATACTCAGACAGCAGAGGGGAAAAGCATGTGTTGTCACATGACCCAAAATCAACGTTGAGAGCAAGTTTGATTGAATAAGGGACAAAACTTCCAGGACTCACAACTCTGCTCAAATACATAATTGAAAAGGAAAGACTAAAGTTTTCAACCATGCAAACTCAATATTTAGTGTAAAAGTACCCTATTTTGACTTTGATTTGTCAAAAAAAAGTTGTTTGTGGTTAATTGTCAATCCAACTCAACTAACGTAAATGATTATATAATTTTATAAAATAAATGTTTATTCCAAACATAATTGGCTGAAGTATCTGTTCTTTTATTTTTGTACACTATGAGAAATATAGCTATTCATAAAAGGTCATAATATTTTTTCAGTATCATCCCCTGATATTTGAGGATAAATAAATTAAACAGAATGCCCCTATGAATGTAAAAATTGTGGTGCTTCCCTAGTTTTATTATTCTAAAGAAGTGATTCTATTTTGACCTGGAATTTCATGGGTATAGATTCAGCTTTAAACTGCCATGGTTCTATTCTCTATTAATATAACTTCTCAAATTAGTTTTATAAGGTTTAAAAAGCCAGAAAAATTAAGGTTTTATCCCTTCATCAGGTCCTAGCCTCAAACATTCATAGAACAATTGTAAAAACTTTTAAAATTCAGCTCCTCTGCATTGAAGTGGTTTCTACTATCAATAAATACTAACAACACTTAAAAATATTCTAAATGTGTGTCTGGCATCCTACTTTCTGATTAAAATTACTAACACATTTTGTCAAAGTTTTTAATTCAGTGTGTATATATCTATGCATATGACTTGAAATAAAACAAAAGTACAAATTTCCAATCTAACTTCCTGTTTTGTTTTGTTTTGTTTTTTTATGTCAGTGTGTACAAAGCGCTAAGATTAGTGCATAAGGAAGTCCCTGCCTTCTTATCACTTTCTCGTGTACTCAGTGAGCTTACTGGTGTCTTTCCTCTGCTGAGACTTTAAGTACCATGGACAGTTACACATATCAATGAAGACTCAAATTGCAAATGACTTTGATAGTTTTTATGAAAATACATAAATCTTTATTAACTAAAACTCATTGTAGAAATAATATAATTGAAAAGTAATAGCCAGTTCTTGAAAAGACAAATTTCACATTTACAATATTCTGTAAGAAATAAAACCATTATATTATTTTTTTTTTCAGAATAGCTTTCATGACCTAGGAAAAGATTCAAACATGATACTGCACTATGGTGTCCAGCCCCTTGGGACAATGGGGAAATGAAGTGGTGTAAGGGAGAGAGCCAAGGAGTGTTGGAAAATGCTGCATTGCTTTCATTTTGAAACATTTGAGAACATCCTATCCTTGATCTGTCTCTGGTATTGCACCTCAAACTTGGGGGATTAAGGGAGGAAAGGGCTTAGTAGTGGTATGCAAAATAGAGTGTGACCTTAAAAGTGCATATAACTTCAATGATCAGAGTCAGAAAAGCAGTGTTTGGGATAGGACAAGGAAGAAAATTGAGATATTCTATGTGAAATTTATTTCATTAAAAACTTAGGCATGTCATAATTGATAATGTGTCTTTGGAAAATTATTTTCAGATTGCCTGTACATGTGCTAGATCTCAGTCATGCCATGTCACTATCTTGATTCTGGAATTCCAGTGTTGGATAAGTAGAACAAATAAATATGTGAGAAGAGGGAAGGTATCCAGTAAGATTACTCTCCACATTAAAGGGTTTAGCTAGACTAGAGTAAGCTCTCATCTACTTATTCTGAAAAATTGTTTGAGTTTCTATGAAATTAGACAGAGTACAGTGTCTTTTTCTCAGAGTATATGTTTAATCTTCAAAAGCTGCTTTAACACTAAAGAAGGTATCCTCAGATGATACCATTAAAGTGTCTAGGAAGTGGTTATAGCTATATAACTCAATTTTCTGTTTTTTAATTAAATTTTATTTATTAAAAGGTTACACTCCACCTTAATGGAGTTAATAGGCCCTCCTTAATGGACAGATAGGAGGTAAATAATGGTACCAACATATGATGAGTCCATACAAAGTTTTGACTCAATAAAAAATGAAAAAAAAAATATTCTTATAACCCCTCTCCTCTGACCCCCTCCCCTGAGGGCTCTCTCCTCATTGGTATTGTTGGTATTCACTGTGTGATCCTGAAAGCTCCAGAAAGTCTCTGCCTCAGACTACTCCTATCCACCCTGTGACTCTTACCATCTTTTCAGCCCTTTCTTTGCAATGTTCCCTGAACCTTGACAGGTGTGTTAGAAATCTGATTTAGTGTTGAAGTCTCTTTAGCCTCTATATTTGTGTTTTGAGGAGATTTGAGTGATCACAGTGTCTGTCACCATTTCCCTTGAACTGGTTTTCAGGCTAGTAGTGAGAGTAGTACTCATGTCGCCACTTCTGCAATGACTCCTGGATCCCAATAGACGTGATAGAGGTGACCCATCTCATGCTAGGCAGTAGGCTATATTTTCTGGTTGTATTGATGTATCCCGGAGCTCCCCAATATTCACTGTCATCTATAAGATAAAACAGATTCTCCAACCAAAGGGGAGAGCACATTGCATTAAAGTGGAGAAGTATAGTTATTTGAAACACTTTTTCATGAGTATCCCCACTCTTCCTAGCCAAAGAGCATTGAAGGTTCTCCCTGGAGTCTATGAGTTTCCTAAAAATGGAATTCTGACATGGTTCCCAGTACCAGGTAGGAGTTCTGTCCCACTGAGTACTCTGAAAATAATTTTCCAATTCAAGAACAGTTGGTTACCCACATAGGTTGTGTGTTCCTGTTGCACAGGTGTGTGTACATCTTGACCAGCTGGTTGATTACATAACTTACAGGATCTCCTGCTTATTCACTCTCTTGGCAACTGTCATCTCCCAGGAGTAGCTCCCATAGCATTTTCCAGTGCTGTGAGGGCTAGCTAGGAGGGAACTGGTTTCCCTGTCAGTTCCAGTGTCATCTCTCAATGTACTATGATCACAGGCTATGTTGTCTTCAGCAACAGGGACATTATCTTTAGCTCTGGCATGTAACCAATTGTTTTGACAATAACCTGCATTATTTTGGGGATCCCATGAGACGCCCTGGCCAACAGCTAACTGGAGAGTAATCTCATTCTAGCCCTGGAATTTACCAGTCAAACCCATGCGTTGGTAATTAATCTATCTCCACCTTCTGTGGAGCACTATATCTTGTAGAAGAATGTTAATAAGGAGGAAGGTTTCTATGGTTCTAATTCATGTTGTAATTAGTTTTGTGTAATGTCCTCTCCATCCTCCCATCCCCTGTAGCTCCCTCCAAGACCCTCTCGACCCCCTCATTCTTTCTTTTTTTCTGTCCATTGACTTCCTTCTTGAGTAGCTCCTCCTCCCTTTCCTCCCTATTTCCCATTTTTCCTAGCTATGTTATAGTTCTATGTCAATATTCCTGATGTGTTTACTGCCACTTATAATCAACTCAAGACATTCCAGGTTAGGAACCTTATATGAGAGAGAATGTGTGGTATTTGTCTTTCAGACCCTGTATGACTTCACTTAGTATGCATTTTATTTTGGGTCTATTCATTTTCCTGCATATTTTATTATTTCATTGTTCCTTACCACTGAGTAGAATTCCATTGTGTATAGGTACCACATTTTCATTAGCCATTCTTCATTGATGGGCATCAGGGCTGATTCCAACTTTTAGCTATTGTGAATAGAGTAGTGTGAATATGATAGAGCATGGATCTCTGTTGTAAATGCCCCAAAAAGGTATAGCTGAATCTAGTGATAGAACTTTTTTCAGCTTTTTGAGGAGTCTCCATACTGATTTCCATAGTGACTGTCTAAGTTCCCACTCTCACCAGCATTGAATGAGGGTTCCACTTTACCACACCTCAGCCAGTATTTTGTGTCATTTGATTTTTAAAAAAATAATTTTATTTATTTGAGAGAGACAAACAGACAGTGAGTAAGAGAGAGTGAGTATGAGTGTGCCAGGACCCCTTGTCACTGCAAATGAATTCCAGATACATGTGCCATTTTGTGCATCTGGCTTTATGTAGGTACTGGGGAAATGAACCCAGGCTGTCAAGCTTTGCAAGCAAGCATTTTTAACCACTGAACAATCTCTCGAGCCCACTTAATTTTTTTTTTTTTTTTTTTGATGATTGCCATTCTGACTGGAGTGAGATAGAACCTTAAAATTTTTTTAAAATATATTTTTTAAGATTTTAATTTTTATTTATTTATTTGACAGAGAGAAAGGGAGGGAGGGAGGGAGGAGAGAGAGAGAGAGAGAGAGAGAGAGAGAGAGAGATGGGTGCTCTGGGGCCTCCAGCCACTGGAAACGAACTCCAGATGCGTGCACCACCTTGTGCATCTGGCTAATGTGGGTCCTGGGGAATCAAACCTGGTTCTTTGGCTTTGCAGGCAAATGCTTTAACTGCTAAGCCATCCATATAGCCCTCAAAGTTGTTTTAATTTGCATTTCCCTGATGGCTAAAAATGTTGAACCTCACTTTAGGTGTTTATTGGCCATTTGTATTTCTTCCATTGACAACTCCCCCTCCCAGAGCAGATCAGGGATCCAGGGAGGTAGGCCAGTGTTCCCGCCTTACCCCACCTTAGCTCAATGAGGGTGGTTGTCGTCCCCTACCCCTCCCACCTCCACAGGGAACACAGGCAAGCAGGCCAGTGTCCCCCACCCCAGCCTATCAGAACTCAAGGAACCACTGCCCTGACAATCACCACTGTGCCCACCCCACCCCAGGGGAACAGGCTAGCATTTCATACACAAGGTATCTGAACCATTGCGATGGGCAGACTACAGCGAAAAAGGAATAGTATGAAAAACCAGATGCAAGTGAATCCAGCTAGACTATCCAGTCCTACAATGGATGTCTCCAGTCAAAGCAGAGAAGAGACAATAGAATCAGAACCCTAAAATGAAGAGACAAGCTATGCAACCCTGGCCCTGCTCCATTTTTGAGTGGGGTGCTTGATGTTTTATTGTTTAGGTTTATGAGTTCTTTGTAGATTCTAGATAACAAACCAGCAGTTGTGTAGCTTGCAAAGACGTTCTCCCATTCAGTAAGTCTTCTGTTGTTTTATAGTTCCAGGTCTTATATTGAGATCCTTGAACCATTTGGAGTTGATTTTTGTGCAGGGTGAGAGAAGGCCATCCAAATTCAGTCATCTACCTGTGGCTATCTAGTTTCTCCAGCACCATTTACGGAAGATGTTGTCATTGTTCCAGTGTGCAGTTTTGGAGCCTCTGTCAAAGATCAGGTAGCTGTTCTTACTGAAATTAATAACTGGAACTTCTTTTCCACTGATCTATGTGCCTATTGTTGGGCCAATACCATACTGTTTTTATTATGTGGGTTTATATTATATGTTGAAATCAAGAATGGCGATACCATCAGATTCCTTTTGTTGAGGTTATTTTTGGCTACCCAAGAGGTTTTTTGTTTCTTTATAAGAATTTTGAAACAGTTTGTAGTTATTCTGTGATGAATGTTGTGAGATGTTAATTGGAGTTGCATTGAATCTGCATATTGCTTTCATCTTTTTATGTCTTCCTCCAGTTCTTTCTTTAGTGTTTTAATGTTTTTGTTGTATAGGGCTTTCACCTCCTTGGTTGGAGATATTCTAAGATAATTAAATTTTTGTGCCTCTTGGAAATAGGACTGGTTCTCTGATTTCTTTCTGCATATGTTTGGCTACTGATGCTTTGTTTGTTTGTTTGTTTGTTTGTTTGTTTGTTTGTTTGTTTGTTTTTTTAAGGTAGGATCTCACTCTAGCCCAGACTGACCTGGAACACACTCTATCGTAGTCCCAGCCTGGCCTGAACTCACAGAGATCCTCCTACCTCTGCCTATCCAGTCCTGGGATAAAAGATGCACACCACCATGCCCAATCCTGTGGGTTGATTTTATATTTATATCCTTCTACTTTGCTGACAGAATTCATCATTTCTAGGATTTTTAAATTTTTTCTTTCTTTTTCTTTTTTTTTTTTTTTTTTTTTTGTGGAGTCTTTTAGATAACTTACGTAAGAATCATGTCATCTGTGAATAGGGCTAGTTTGACTTCTTTCTGTCCAATTTGTATCCCCTTCCTTTCTTTCTCTTGGCTTATTGTTTGAACTAAGACCTTAAGTACTATGTTGAAAAGCAGTGGTAAGTGTGGGAACCCCTGTCTAGTTTCAAACCTTAATTGGAATATTTCAATTTTCCCCATTTAGTATGATATGGGCTTTAGGTATACTGTATATTGCCTTTACTATTCTAAGATATGTCACACCCATCCCTAGTTTCTCCAGTGTTTTAATCATAGAGGAATATTGTATTTGATTGAAGGCCTTTTCTGCATCTATTGAAATGTTCATGTGATTCTTATTTTTAAGTCTGTTAATGTGATACATTACATTTATCAATTTCTGCATGTTGAATCATCCCATAATCACTAGGATGAAACCTAGTTGATAGAGGTGGATGATATTCTTGAACAATCTCTGAATTTGGTTTGCAGGAATTCTATTTAGGATTTCTACATTTGAGTTCATCAGGAATATTGGTATGTAATTTTCTTTTTTTGTTGTGTCTGACTGGTTTGAGGATTTGTATAATGGTGGCTTCATACAAGGAGTCAGGAAGCATTCTTTCCATTTCAATTTTGTAAAATAACCTGAGAAATATTGGCTTTATTTCTTTAATAATGGTTTGGTAGAATTCAACAGTGAATCCATCTGGGCCTGGACATTTTTTGATGTGTGGCTTTTAATTACATTTTCAATCTAATTTGATGTTATAGCTTTATTCAGACAATTTATCTCATCTGAATTTAGTGTTGCTAGGAGGTATGAGTCAAAGAATTCGTCCATTTCTTTAAGGTTTTTCCAATTTTGTGGGGTATAGATTGTTGAAAAATATCCTGAAGATTCTCCTGATTTCATTAGTATCTGTTGTAACATGTGCTTTTTCATTTTTGATGCTGATTTAAGCCTTCTCTTTTTCTTTTTGATCAAGTTGGTCAAGGGTTTAACAGTGTTTTTAATTTAAAGAATAAGCTCTTTGTTTCATCAATTTTTAAAATTGTTTTAATTTCTTATTCACTGATTTCTGCTCTGATCTTGATTATTTCTTTGTGTCTAGTACTATGGGGTTTGGACTGTTCTTGTTTTCTAATGAATTTAGATGGATAGTTAAGTTATTAACTTGATATCTCTCTATTTTTGTAATATAGGCATTTAGTGCTATAAATGTCCCTCTTAGGACTTACTTCATTGTGTCTCATAAATTTCTGTATGTTGTGTTTTCATTATCATTCAGCTCTAGAAATTTACTGATTTCCTTGTCTATCCATTAATTGTTTAATAGTGAGTTGTTCAGTCTCCAGGTGCTGGTGAAGTTTATGGTGTTTCTTTTGTTTTTAATCTCTAGCTTTATTGCCTTGTGGTCAGATATAATGGAGCAAATTATTTCAATTTTCCTGAATTTGTGGAGACATATTTTATGCCCCATATGATCTATTTTTGAGAAGGTTCTATGAGCTTCTGAGAAGAATGTGTATTTTGTGGAATTAGGGGCAAATGTTCTGTAACTATCTACTAAGTCCAATTGATCTATGGCATTGTTTAGTTCCCTTATTTCTCTATTTTCTGTGTAGAAGATCTGTCTACTGATGATAGTGCGGTATTTAAAAATCACCTACTCTTTTTGTATTGGGAGTTATTTTTGCTTTAGTGTCTAGTTGACATTGCTTTATAAAGTTTGGTGCACCTGTTTTTTGGTGCATATAACTTTATGATTGTAATAGACTCTTCTTGTTGTTCCTTTAATGAGTATGAAGTAACCTTCTTTATTTTTTATTACATTTGATTTAAAGTGTATTTTTCCCAATTTTAGTATAGCCATACCTTCTAGTTTCTTATTTCCATTACTCTGAGATACCTTTTTTTATATCTTCACCCTAAGATGATATCTATCTTTATTGGTAAAGTGGGTTAAGTATAGGCAACAAATGGATGGGTCTATTTTTCTTATCTTGCTTTTTAGCCTTTAATTGTGTAGTGGAATCCATTGATGTTTAGAGTTATAACTGAGACATGTGACTTAATGCTGACTGAGTTGAAAGGTTTGTGGAGATTCCTATTTTCTTGATATTTATGTTTTCATATCTATTTCCTTTTGATTATTACATTTTCCATCCTGTAACCTCTTGAGCATGTTGATTGTTCATCTCTTCAGTGGGGAGTATTCTATGAAGTATTCTCCGTCGAGTTACTTAGTACTCATACATTCATATAGCTGGCTGTTATTATGATGACTTTTTTCTTTTACCTTCTTTTATGAGGGATAATTGTTCTGGGTATAGTAGTTTGAGTTAGAGCCATGGCTTTAGAATTTTAAATGCTCCATTCCAAGCTTTTTTGGCTTTTAGAGTTTTCACTGAAAAAATATCAGAGGTAATTCTCATGGGTTTACCTTTGGATATAATGAACCCTTTTTCTCTTGCAGCTTTTATTACTCTTTGTTTTCAGTGTTGAGAATATTAGTTACAGCGTGATGCAGGAACTTTCTTCTGTGGTTCAGTCTGTTTGGTATTCTGTATGTCTCTTGCACTTTTATGGGCCTCTTTTTTTGAGGTTAGGGAAATTTTCTTTTAACTATTTTGTTGAAGATGTTCCCTGTGCTTTTGGAGTGTGTTTCTTTCACTTCATGTATGCCTATAATCTGAACATTTGGTCTTTGTAAGATGTACCAAATTTCCTTCATATTTTGTTCACACATTTTTTAACTTGTTTTAAGACTATGCTGGTCGATTTCCTCTGCCTTTTCTTCAAATTCTGATAGTCTATGCTACACATGGTCTATTCTGTTGGTGAAGGTTTCTCGGGATCCTTTTAAAAGAGTTATTTGATTTTGCTTTCCACAATGTTTTTCTTCAGCATCTACATCTCTTCATTGAATTCCAATTTCATTTCTTGATTTGACTTGTTTTTCTCTTGAAATGTGTACCTGCATTTGATGACAACCTCATTGAGTTCATTCTTTTTGATTCTCTTCCCTTTACTTTACCCTTCTATTAATTTCTTTTGATTCTCTATACTTTTACTGAGGCATTTATTGCATTCTTTTTGTTGACTTAGTTCCATTTCCTTCAGTCATGCCCTGAGTTCATTTTTTAATTCTTTTTGTTGAATTTCTTCATTCAACCATGCTTTAAATTATTTTTTGAATTGTTTATGTCAATTCTCTTCTATTTATTTCAGCCTTTTCTTCATGACCTCATTAACTTTGTTTAATATGCTTATCAGTTTCATTTTAGGATTCTATGGCTGGAGTTTCCTCTAGGTGTGCAGTGGAGGTTTCCATTATGGGACTAGGCATTCCTGGTGGAGATCTCTTGGTCTGATGTTCTGTATTATTTATTTTGTGTTGGAGTTTTCCCATCTCAAGTTAGTCATCTTGATTTGCTAAGAATGTAGCAATTAGTAGCTCTCATCTCATTTGTGTAGGGTGCCCTGTTCAGGTTTGATCTAGGTGGGATGGATGTATATCTTCTGGATTTGGCTTGGTGCACTTGATTCTGAGCAGGGTCTGTCTTATGAGTGCAGTCTCTTAGCAATTCTGGGTGAGACCCTGAGAGGCCTGGCCAACTCAATAACCAAATAGGGCTCTGTTCTCTTCCTGTTACTTTATAATCCTTGGCAGTCAGCTTGGCTGTGGATGCAGGTGGCAGGCACATGGGGAGGAGGGTTGGGTTTCCACTACTAGGGCTAGACGTTAAACACAGTAGTTGTAAGGCCCACTTATGGGGCTGTCCAGGGCTCCATGATGGCAGGCAGACTGAGACTTTCTGGAATATTTACAGTGAGGAATTAGGCAATTCCCCACTTTTGTGCTGCCCCAAACATGCTGAGTGAGGATATCAGGCAGATTTCTGCTTGTGTGTGCACCCTAAATATATGAAGTGTAGAGAATAGGCAGAATTCCATTTGTGCCCATACCCACTTATCTTGTCTCCTTTTTCCTCTGGTTTCTTTGGTGTGGCTCTATAATCTTAACCAGAAGCTGCCACAGTAGTTAATCTTCCATACCTCCTTTTATTTTCTAGAAGAGTACTATTAGATACATCCCCAGGTTTCTAAACTCCAAACCCATCTTACTGAATTTAGGAAGGAAAGTAGAATTTACAGATGATCAGGGGTGGTCAGGGCAAATAAATGGAGAGGTGGAAAATGAAAACCTTCTATCCTTTTGGGAAAATTGTAATTTCCTATCAATATGCTAGATGTCAGCAGTCTTGATCACAATATTGGAGTCAAAGAGAAGTGAATTCCCTGGAGATATTGAGCAAGTTTCAGCATAGCCACATTAAGCACTCAGTAAGTAGACCTAATTTCCTCAATCAAACTAATCTCACATGGTCTAATAGCTCCATTTGCAATTGGTAAGGTTGATTCCCATGAACTGAATGTAAAAATAATGGCTTGAATCCAAGAACCAAGAAGACAATGATTACTTCACTAAAGTTAAAATGATAATCAAAGGTCTATTCCAAAATGCTCTCTAGCCTTTTGGTTCAATTAATTGTAGAATAAAAATACCAATTAAATTTGGAACTTGATCATTTATGAGTTGTTTATACATGTGGTGGCTTGCCTTTGTACACCAACAGTTTTCTATGTATGAAACAAAAGCATACTGGGACTGACCCTATTTCTGTTATGCTCATTTTGAGTTTGTAAATATGTTGAAAGAGCTGATGCAAGAAGACCTAGTATATAAAATTTTATTATTAATATTCATAAAATGAGTATTTGTGATTATTTTAAGTTACTATACCATAAATAAATACATAAAAGAATAAAGTTCCTAGGCATTTAAAAATATTGTCATGATTTTATGTTTAGAAAATGATTGAGTAAATTTTTTTTAATGTTTTGGTTTTGTAAAGCTGCCAAATGACTTTTCCCACACACATATTTTCTGTCACTCCTCAACCTATGTATGTGTTTCACTGAATGTGTAACCAGTATGTTCTGATTCACTTAATGCTTAATTCAACAAAATTGGTTTTAAGAATATGATTTCCAATGAGACTTCAGCATTGTCCTATGAAGCCATGTCTTTGGAAAACAAAGTTACAGTTAATTAGAGAAAGCAATGATTAGTTATACTGAAGCAATGTGCTTTCAGAGAAAACATTCACATGCCAGCTGGAATTATTAATGAAACCTGGACTCCACAGCAATTGGAAACTAAGCCTGAGATGGAGGATAGTGAGGTGGTCCTAGGTTGGCAGCAGTCCTGACATCTCAACGAAAACAAACCCAAATCCTCTCTATTATAGCATCCCCAATTACACACTAAGCATTTTCACAGAGCAAGTTATGTGATATAACATTCAAAATATCTAAAAGATAGTATGAATTTATGATTGCATGTGATATGTGTTCACAATTTTTAAAAAAGCAGGTAATGGCACAAGGAAGTAATCTCGCACAGAAAGTCAATGGAAAGAACAAATAGCAGATGGGAGTCCCAACTACTTCAGATATGGAAAATGTCAAATGTAGTATACCTGTGTGATAAGAGTTCTGTTAATAAAAAATTCAATGTAATAGTAAAACTTTCTCAAATATAGCCTAGTTAACTTGAAAAAGAGCCAAATAAAATTTTATAAATTAAAATGAAGCCAGGTAAATCATGATAAATGGAAGTTAAGCAGACATTGTTAGGATTTTTGCATAGAATCACAGGACATAGAAAAATAAAAAGTTAAAGGGTATGGAAAAAGGGATTTGAAACATTGTGTCAAATTGAGAAAAATAATTTTAGCTGGAAAAGCAAAAGTCAAAGAGATAATGGTAGTAATTTTCTAGACTATTAAGTGACATTAATCCAACAAAACCAGAATGCATAATTAGCTGAACAAATAAAACTGAATTCACTCACCCTATAGTGAAATTTCATAACACTTAAACAAAATACCTTCAAAATGTCTATATTCCCATAGATTACTGCTATACAAAGCCTCAATCACAGAAGTTTCTTTCTGCAATGGCCAATAACATTGCGGGGAATGTTACTGTTGAGTGTTTGGTCCTAAAACAGCCACCTAAACCACCCCTCCTACAGCTCAGGGAACCTCATGCATGAGGGGTAACAGTGGAAGGGTGAGGAAGAAGGCTGTGGAAGTCTGCATATGACATAACTTGTATATTCACAAACTCACAGCATCTGTGGTTCCTCTGTAAGATAAAGGCTGTCAATATTTCATTATGAATCAGTGAAGGGTTCATAAGACCCCATACTTCCAAAAGAAGCTAATGACAACTAATGGTTGCTGGAAGAAGGGAAGTCATGTTCTTCAGTGTAGTCAGTGCTATGTTGTCCATATTCCAATAAATAACTCCCCATACATGATCACACAAACAATGCTAATTTAAATCAGTGGTTCTAAAAATAATAATAAGGCATGGAAGGCTTAACTGGGAAGAATGAGGATTATTGGGGTTAGTGAGAGGGGAAGCATGATAAAAGAAGATAATTAGGGGTGGGTAAGATCAAAATACATATATAAAGTGTCAAAAATAAAACTAATTTGTTAAGTCCCCAAGTAAATTATACAAGAGCAATACGATTAGATTCATAAACAAATTCTTAAAACTAACAATGTAAGAAAGATTCAAAACATAGTATATTTTTAAAGCATAAAAAAGGTCAATATAGAAATACTGTGGTATTTTAAAACTAATTTTTACTAAGGGAAAATAAAGACACTTTCATGCAAATAATAGCTGTGAAAGTGTATACCATAGATACTAATTTACCTTGTTCATAGATTTATTCTAAATATTAAATGCAATTACAAATAGAGGTCACTTGTTAGTCATAACAATTTTTTTTTATAAAATCTATTGGGTATTTTATATAATGATAATATTATTATGACATCTTCAATGAGAGATAACTTTCTTGTCCTTTTCAATTTGGGTGTTTTTTTTTTTTTCTTTCTTTCTGATTGCATTTGCTAGTACTTTTGGTATTGCATGGATTCTTTAAAGACTATTATTGATAATTTTGTACTATATTTGTAAATTATGCTGAGTGAGAAAATTTTAGTGAGCTTGTCACTAAAAAGTTTGGATATGTTAACTTATTTCTGCATAGTAACCTCCTTACTGCTTATATATATTTCATAATATCTTGTATATCCTAAATATACATGATAGAATTAATTTTTGCAAATCTGAGAAAAATGGAACAATTTTCCTGGGAACCTCCAGAAGTGACCTATCTTGCAAATAACTTAGTTTTGGACTTTTGACTTCCGACTACATGAGAGAGTAAACTCTGATTGCTAACTCATCACATTTGTTTCAATATTTTAAAGTATTTCTAGAAAAATAATAAAAAGTGTAATGTACTCAGAAACGAAAAGGGAGTAAACATTTATGCATTAGATAGAATTGCCTTATATTATATTATTACCAACACATGCAAAAACTAAAATAATTATAGTCTACATATATAATGTACAAAATGAGAACTATAGATAATAAAATTCTACTATATTTTAAATTTCTATAACATGAATATATATTAGCTGTTCTTGCTCCAAGGGGAAAAACAAAAAAAAATATTGATAACTATATGAGTTAATAAATGTTTTAATTTGCTGCACCATTTTGTTATTTGTATGTTTCATATAACATAAAATTTACATAAAGATGATGGCTAGATAGTATCTTAACATATGAAAAAATTTAACTTTATATAATAGAAACAAAACAATATAAAGAAAGTATTCCTACTCCTATCAATATTATTAGTTTGGGGCTGGAAAGACCCAAGTTTGATTCCCCAGTGTTCCACATAAAACCAGAAGCATAAGGTCATGCCTCTGGAGTTTGTTTGTAGTGCCCAGATCCCTAACATGCCTGTTTTCTCTGTCTCTCTTTTCTCAATGTCCCTTTGCATGAAAATAAACAAATAAAAACATGAGTTTGGAAAATAATGAAATGTAAACAAGAGACTGTGGTCATGTTTGCTTCTATTATGTAGACCGTTATATGGAAAAAAAAGGAAAACAATGTGTTCTGTATTGGGAATGAAAGTTGGTGTGACCATTTGGAAATAAATTTGGCATCATCTTATGCTTTACTGTTCAATAAACTTATATGTAAATGTATAGAATAAAAAATTAAGAATGTCCAATTATTTCATTAAATAATTTATGGTTAGAGGTCATTTTTTTTTAATTTCATGATCTAATAACCACTTTTACTCTGAAGTTTGAAAAATTCTGCTCTAGAGAAACTAAAGAATTACCCTGGAAACAGGTTCAAAAATTCAAACTCTTTCATTATGACATGGCATTTAATAGCATTTGAAAGCTCTGGAAAAATTGAAATGTTCATCAACATTAAAACAGATACTTAAGTTGTAATAAATTCAGGCAAAGGAATATCTGTAATTATAAAAATGAACATTAGAAAAATAGGACAGATTAATAGTTGCAATATGATGCTAATAAAACTAAGGCAATAAGTAAAGGTAAATTATCTGCATTTAAAAACAAATATTTAAACACACACATATATGGCAAAAGTTTAAAAATAGAAAGAATAGGCAAAAATCCATCATATCTAAAGTTCAGAGTAAGGCAATGGGGACAAAGCAATTGCTGACAAAAAAATAGTATGGAGGTGGGTGCAATTGAACTAATTTTTAAACCAAATAGAGTATATCCATTCATTTAATTATTTTACTTCTTCATCCAAATATGTCAAAAATACATCAAGTATTATATAATAAAATCTAGAAGTCCTGCACTGAAAAATAACCCTTTAATTACTGAAGGGAAACCTGAGGTACAATTACTGTGTATGCTACAAATTCTTAATTGGTACAAAATAAGCAATAGATGGTGAGACAATCCATACCAGAACTTTGTGGCAGGTTAATTGGATTCTGAATGAGTCTCAGAGAGAGGGGGCATCTCCTGAGATACTTTAGTGTAGGCTTGACAGTCATATGTCTTCTGTGTTTTAGGAGTGGTCCTGTCAAAGACAAGGATTGATGTCCAAGAATGGACTAGATGACCTCTTTGATCCTCTTCAGCATATGGTTTTTGGTCATTCAGTCTTATCCTTCTCTGAGCTTTGACAACACCATGACCTTCCTCTACCTCTCTTTGAGTCTTCCTCATCTAACTTACATAGTTTCCCAGGGAACACAGTGTGTTTCAAGTGAGTTTTACCTCTTGGACAAAACATTCAGAAGAGACAAATAAATCTAACAGCCCAAGTGATTAACTCTGGTCTCTGAACTTTTCACCTTTAAGGAATGTTAATGAACATGTGGACCAAATGGAGTATACACAAACACATTCAATGCATTATACAAAACTTTGGGTGTTTTACAATAGATATTAAGCAAAATTTATATATCTAATAGACATATAATAACATATAGTGCATATATCATATATATACATATATATATATATATATATATATATATATATATATATATATATATATATATATATATATATATATGTAATGACTTAGAAACACATTTACAGAGAAGGTCCTGCAACTTACAACCATGACCTTCGGGGCTCATCATCCACATTCCTAATCCCTCAGTGGAAGCCTGAGCAATGCCTCATCAAGGAGGTAGGACCTACCCTCTTAGGCTACAGGATGCCCCAGCTCCATCCCAGGCTCAATCATTCCCACCCCATAAAGGAGGCTCTGTTTCAGGACCAGGTACCCGACATGTGTGCTCTTAGCTTGAATAACAGCTCCAACCACACACTCTGTATTGCCACCTGAGGGTTAGTTTAGACTTCAAACAATTTAAGATGCAGGTGTACTTTAGATTTATCAATAACCCTCCCATTCTCCATGCACTAATTAATACACAGCTTTCATTTTCTTGGAGTCCTTTATTTGTTTAATTTTCGACTCAAGGTGACTTCACAATTTTCCATTGGTTCCTCCCATTTGATGAAGTTTTGAAGGCCTTTGAAATCTGTTCCCATACAGAACATAAAATAAACTTGTGTTTTAAGGAGAAGAAATTCCAACTCTCTAGAAAATGTCTCATTTATTACATGAAGTAGAAAGAGAAAAATGTGTTCAAGGGAAACCTGCTTTTTTTTGTTTCAATTTCAATAGGAACTTTTCACAATGTGAATATATTTTTATTATATTTGTGTAAGCTAAAATGAATAAATAAAACAAATTAAAGGAAAAAATCTTCAAAATGCGTGCTGAGACCATAGTATGATGTAACATATGACCACAATTTTTAGTGCCAAAGGCAAATATCTGCATTCAATTTGCCACTGGAGTTGTACAGCAAATTCCATACTTCCCCCCACCCCAGCCACCCCCCACTCTCAAAGCAGCAGCCAGCTGCAAGAGAGATTCCCAGCAGACAGGTTGCAGGTGAAACATCAGTAGAGCAGGAGCCCAGTTGAAAGGGGGCATGTGGAGTTTGGAGAGTTTTAGAACATTTTATTGCAGGAACACATGTGTTAGTATAGCAGATGGAAGCAATTATAGCAGGAAAACTTTGCCCTATCCTTAAAACCAGATTCCAATACTGTGAGCTCAGGCTAATGACTCTCCTTGAGGACAAGTAAAATAAGACCACAGTGAATTCTGAAGATTGACTTCACATTGCAGCAGGTCGTGATCTGCACTGCTAAGAACTCATCAGGACTTGGTGGTGTCTCTACCTCATTTCTCATTGGGAAAGGGTGTGACCTCAAGCTCACTCATCTAAAGCGAGTATGCTTTCCTGCAGCCTCCCTTACATACCTCATCTGACACTGGCTTTTTATAGTCTGACTCATAGAATTTGCTTTCTTTAGATATTTCTGGGCATATCATCCTGTCTGAAATGTTCTTGCTTGCTTTGAAGGATATGGGCAGATATTTGACATCCCTCTTAGCAAATGGCATCATAGGAAATTAATGTGAGTGAGAATAAAGCATAATGCAGTTCAGTGCTAAATCTATGCCCCATAAGACGATCAGAAGGGTTAGAAATAAATCCAGTTCCCCGAATTCTTTTGTCTAAGGGTTTATCCTGAAGACCTGGCCACTAAAAGAATTCTTCTCCCTCTTAGGTACTGTCATGTGATTGTCTTCCCTACTTGGCAAGTCTCAAAAATACTATGCTTATGGATGCATAGACATATGATTGCTTTGCAGTGCTGTTGGATCACCTGTTAGAGTATTTCAACACTGCTTTTCTTGTGGAATAGGTAGATAAAAGGAGCAGAAGGACTGGAAAGGTCTGAAAATTCAGGGTCCTGAAGGGATTATGTGAGCTGTGCAGTTACTTAAATCAATCTTCTGACAATATCCATAATGACTAACTTCCTGTTGAAAGATTAAATAATTGAATTGTTAAGATATGACTTTTAAATATTTTCTTTTCCTAAATGGAGAAGTGAAGGGTTACTATGCAAGAAAAAAGAAGTCATATACATGAATAATACAAGTCTAAAGCTATTTAAAGATACAAAGCTAGAATCCAAATGAAACAGTCATATGAGCTCATTGGGAACCCGATCAGTAGAGAAGAGAAAGCATAGGAAGAGTTAGGAAGTGTGGCTTCTCCTTACTCATCAGACTTCTTCTCTTACTATTGACAAATTACTTAACTTCCTCAGTTTTCAGAGACGCATGAAAACAAAAAGAAAACCATTCCCTCCTCTTTTCTTTGGTTAATAAGCTTGGGTTTTGAGAAAAAAAAAAATGTTTGAAAGCTTAAATGGAAGTGCATTTACCTAAGTGACTCAAATAAGCAGAGTCTCTCTTAAATGACAAGATGTGGAATGTTCTTTATTGGATCTCTTTAGTTATGACTCCTTGATAGTTGTGTATCACTTGGCTACCACAAGCTGAGTTACTTTCCCCCAGCCAGATCTAAACTAACTCTTTAATTTGGAGGCATACAATCTTAGCAAATATGAAAAACCAACGCTTCACTGTAAAATAAACTATATGAATCTACATGTAATTTATGTACTCACATATGCCTTATTTGAGTAAACAATCCAAAACCTTTGTCATTTCATAACGTGTGCTAAGAATACAGTAATGAGGAAGACAATGAAAATGGCTAGAGTGTGGTGGTTTGAATCAGATGTCCCCAATAAATACATGTGTTCTGATTGTTTTACCACATTTCAGAGGTGGAGTCTTGCAGGAGAGGTTTGTTAGGGGCAGGATTAAAAGGTTATAGCCAACTCCTCATAGCCAGAGTTTGTCTCACTCTACTGTTGCTCTTTTCTACCTACTCTGGCAGAAGTTATGTCCCGCTCTACTCATGTCATGTTTTCTCCTCCTGCCATCATGAACCATTTCCTTGAGACTATAGGCCAAAATAAACAACTTTCCTTCCATCAGCTGATTTTGATAGGGTGCTTTATCCCAGCAACAAGAAGGTTCCTACAACAGAATATTAGTACCAGTGAAGTTGGGTAATAACTACACTGCTAGCAACATGACTGTGTAGCTTTGGGCCTTTTGGAACTGATTTGTGAGAAGAATGTAGAAGGATTTGAAACCTTGGCCTAAGAGACACTTTCAGATGTTTGATGGACCATTCTGGTCAGAATTTGAGAGAGCTAAATGCAGAAATAACTGTGAATGTGTAGGCTTAATTTATGAGGAGAAGAAAGATCTTTGTCTGGACTGGGCTAAAGGTGGTTTGTATGCAAGGCTTGCTGTACTTTTCCCATGTCCTGAGAATTGTGCAGGTCTGAGTTTAGAAAATAATGGAAAGGTGTGAGCAGACATGAAAACTTTGTGCTAGAGACTAAACCTGCTTCAGTTGAGATTGTTTAAGAGATCACAATTATTGAGACTGGGCCAGCTGTTCAGCATTGGGACAGCTAGCCCATCTAGTACTATGGTAATATAACAAATGCAGGAAAGAAAAGGGTCATTGGATTAGGAAATGACCACTGGGCAAGGTGAGGCAGGATCCCTGGAGTCCCTGTCTGTAGGTCTGATGGAACCATGAAATGACTCATAAGTTGCAGTGGAGAACCACAGGATTATCTTTTCTTTTCTTTTCTTTTCTTTTCTTTTCTTTTCTTTTCTTTTCTTTTCTTTTCTTTTCTTTTCTTTTTTCTTTTCTTTTTTCTTTTCCTTTTCTTTCCTTTCCTTTCCTTTCCTTTCCTTTCCTTTCTTTTTCTTTCCTTTTCTTCTTTCTTTCTTTCTTTCTTTCTTTCTTTCTTTCTTTCTTTCTTTCTTTCTTTTTTTTGAGGTAGGCTCTTGCTCTAGCTCTTGCTGACTGTGTAGTCTCAATTTGGCATTGATCTCACAGCAATCCTCTTACCTCTGCCTCCTGAGTTCTGGGGTTAAAGGTGTGCACCACTATGCCTCACTAACCCACAGGACTTTTTGGCTTTTTAAAAATTAGATACGGACACATTTATTATGTAAACGACAATGTTGGTGCTATCTGTTCCCTCCTTCCTGCCCCTTTTCTGAAGAGGCCTTCCTCATTGGGGATGCAGGTCAACCCCATGGGGACTGGGAGTCATGCATTATGGGAGCAAGGGGTAACGTGTCTGTGCAAAGTGTCCCCACTTGTGGCTCTTACAATCTTTCTGCCCCCTCTTCTGCAAAATTCACTGAGCCATGTTGGGTGCCTTTTAAGTCTACTTCAGTGATGGGCACTTAGAAGCCTCTGGATCTCTGGTTTGGTAGGTGTTGAGTGTCCTCAGTGTCTATCTCCTTCACCCTTGTGTTGACATCAGATTCAAACAAAGCAACACTCTTGCTCATTTCCCCAATTCCTCTATGGTTCCAGCTGGGGCCGGGGTGACCCAGAGGATTTTAAACAGGCTAGGACTGTGGAAGAGCTGCCAGCTCATGATGAATTGTGCTTTGGGGTGTGAGAAGCCCAGTTAGAGGGGCAGAATTAAATTCCCACAGACTTTGTCACTGGTTACAGATGTTAAACTTGGAGCTATGAAACATGATTATTTTCCTGTTTATTTCAGACCTTGCATTGGTTCAATCTTTCCTTGCAATATCGTCTTTTGCAGTGTAAATGTTTCGTCTGTGCCAATATGCGGTTTTGGTTTTACAACTCACAGTTAAGAGACCTTCAACTATGAGGATATCTGAACTGAAGGAAAAAAAAAAAAAAAACTATGGGGACTGTAAAGTTGGACTGATTGCATTGCATTTTACATTATGGATGCTCATCAGTTTAGGGGGGCCAGGGGCAAAATGCTGTGGCTTGAATATGATGTCCCCCATAAACTCATATGTTTTGAATACTTGAAGCCTTTCTGATGTCAATATGATCAGCAGAGCCTTTCTGGAGGTATGTTGTTGAGGGTGAGCTTAGGGGTGCTATAGACAGCTCCCCCTTGCCAGAGTTTGTTTCACTCTCTTGCTGCAGTTTTCCACCTGTTGTGGCACAAGTTATGTCAAACTCTACTCATACCAGACTTTTCCCTACCATGATGAGCTTCCTGCAAAAACTATAAGCCAAAATAAACAACTTTTCTCCCATAATCTCCTTTGGTTTGGGTGCTACATCCCCACAACAAGAAGGTAACTATAGCATGGAGTTAGACAAGATGTGTAATAGAGGCTGGGGAAAGCAGTAAGCATCAATTAGGGAATTTCCTAGACTTTGCTGCCTAAGGCTGCATTAACAATTTCACCATCCTCATACTAGAATTTCATAGTTTTAAGGAAAAGGAAGACATTTGATTAGTCATATTGAGAGTTCTAAAAACAGCTTACTGTAGACTACAACTCAAACCTTCATAAGTGGAGTTTCTTTGGCCAGCAAAGGAAGTGATGACCAAAGGTGGTGTCTTTCCCTTATTTGTTGTCAGCAGATCCTGTTATTTCTATTGCTATGGTAATAGGAAGATCAACCTCAACAAGGAAAGATTTATTTTGATCCACTGTTTCAGAGATATCCCTTTATGGTCACATGGCTCTGGTGCTTTTGGGCCTATGCAGAACATCATGGCAAGGAGTGTGCGGTTAAGGAGTCCTGTTAACCAAACAGGCTTCTGGAATCAAATAGAAAAGACAAGCAGTTGGCCAAACAATATGCTTTCTCGAGGCATTACCTAACTTCTATATGTTAGGTCCCACCTCCTAAAGGTTCTATCATTTACCCACCAATAGGTTTTCAATAAATTTAAGTCATAAATCAAATGCCTTTCCTTTTTGTGTGTGTGCGCATGTGCCTATTAATGTGTGTAGGTGGATGTGTGCACATGTGCACATGTGTATGCATGTACGTGGAAACAAGCACCTTTAACAGCTGAGCCATCTCCTCAGCCCAATGCATGCATGTAGATGTCTGGCATTGACATCAGTTTTTCCTCAGTCACTCTCCACCTTGTTTTTTGAGTCAGGGTCTTTCACTGAACCAGGAGCTCACTGATTTGTCTAGACTAGTTAGCTACCTAATCTTAGACCCCAGGGATTCTCCTGCCTCTACTTCTCCAGAGTTAGGATTACAGGCATGTGTCTGCATTTGGCTTTTACATGGGGGTTAGGCATCTGAACAGGTCCTCATGCTTGGATGTTAAACATTTAATCCACTAAGCCATCTTCCCAGTTCCATGTACCTTTTTTGTTCCAAAAGAGCTAGAGTGATGTTTTTAAAATTTTAAAAAGTTAGCCAACCACTTTTGCTTAAAATCTCTTTAGGATTTTTTTCCTTCCTCACACAGTAAAAATCCCATTGTTTTCATGGTTTACAGGGTCTGGTGTTCTTTAGCAGCTCCATATTCCACCCTCCACTCTGAGCTGTACTGCACTGACCTAACCCTATTTATTCTGCCCAGACTCTTCTTTTCTTTGCTCTTTCAGCTCATATGTTACCTCCTCACAGAGGCTCTCCCCCAGCACCCCATATAAAGTACCCTCTTGGCACTCTTTTGGTTTGTATGATGTCTGGCATCAAAGGCTGTCATTTGCTTATCTTCCCTTGTATTTTAGTCCTATGACTACATATTCTGTGCCCATCTTTCTCCTAGATTCTTTCACACCAACTTACATGACACGTATCATAATGTAGACACTTAAAAGCTGTTTTAAGTGAATGAACATCTGAATAAAAGATACCAATATTTTTGTAGTTTGTTGTAAACCAAGGTTATAGAAACACACAAGAATGTGAAAGTAACCATTATCCTGAACAGTGGCAGAGTTGGAAAGCAAAGAAAGAAACCTTGGAGCTAGGGAATTATAGCTGCATACAGGAGAAAGAAATCTTTGCCATGTCACAAGGAGGAGCAAGGGGACTATTCTGTAAAGCAAAAAGAGTATTCATAAGGATCACACATTTGAAGATTGAATACAAATAGAGAACATAGTAGATTGCTGAAGTGCTATATATGAGACTAAAATCACACCCACTAGTGAGAAGTTGAATGCAACATGCTAAGGTGCTTGTGCTGTATTTGGTGAGTAACCAAAGTCAATAAGTTTTCGGCAAAGGTAATACATGATCAGATAAAATGTCTAGGAAATTCATTGTGACAGAGGACATACTAGAGTGAGAGAAGTCTGGTTAGAGAAAACTGTATTGAAAAGTTTTCAGTCCATTAGATGAGAAATGATGAAGGCTTAAAAATAGTGGTGAGCCGGGCGTGGTGGTGCACACCTTTAATCCCAGCACTCGGGAGGCAGATGTAAGAGGATTGCTGAGGCCACCCTGAGACTACATAGTTAATTCCAGGTCAGCCTGGACCAGAGTGAGACCCTACCTTGAAAAACCAAAAAAAAAATAATAATAAAAAAAATAAAAAATAGTGGTGGAGAAATAAACAAGAGTGAGAATGGACAGAAAAGAAACAAATTTCAGACAGAAGGAAATGGAGTGATTTCCTGTAAAGAGTGAAAAGAGAGGAAAGATGTGCAGGTTTATAGGAATAGGTGGATGGTATTCAGACATTTTAAAGTCAAGACCAAAGAGAAAAAGTGGTTTGAATAACAAGATCATGAAATAAGTTTGATATAATATATTATGATGACATTTTTCTAGTAAGCAGTAAGTGTCTAATTCAGAAAACTTGAAAAACATAAAATGAAACAGCTGGATTCACAATTCTCATATTATTATTAATACAGTTATGGTATGTGTCATTAAATGCATGCACAGGGAGAGTTTTGTTTATTCACTTGTTTCCATTTTGTGTAAATGGAAGCAGAAATTGCCTTGTGTTTACAATATACCACATATGTGCCCAGGAAGTAGAGGTCTTTCTACATCAAAATTTTCAATGGCCTCCCAACATATATTAACACATAGATTGATTGGATTTCATGTGTCCAATTCCCTGTTGTTGAATACTTGCTGGCTTTAAGTTGCATTGTTGATTATAATGTAGTAATGAGGATATTTTTAAAACTATATTTTGAACATATTAAATCAAAGACCCTAAAAGATTTCCATAGAGGAAAATAAAAGTAATAATGAATTCCCTAGTAAAATCACTTTATGCAATCTACCCAGTGTAACAAATCCCTTATAAATATTATTTTATTCAAGCCTCACAGGGATTATATATTATTCCCAGTTTACAGAAGTGAAAACAAAGGTTTACAGGGGTAAGTTATTTTTGAAAGTTCTCAGATAGCAAGGGCCTAAGTGGGACTCCAGGGTTCTGTGCTAGGTTGTCTGCCTTGCCTTCATGAGGACTACATTCTATTCCCAGGGCTGCCAAAGCAAGGGTTCCATTATAGTATGAAAAAAACAATTTTTAAAGATTTTATTCTTGAAAATTCTCTACAAATATATAATGTATTTTTATCTCATTCATCCCCATTAACTTCTTACATCTTCTTCCTTCTCCTACTATGTTGTTTCCAGAAGACACCATTCCACAACTCCTCCAACTGTTATATTATTTCCAGCCAGCCTCTACCTTCTGCAATATTCCTTGAGCCTTAGAATATAAATGTTCCATTTAGGGCTGAGCACACAAGAGTCACTTATTCTCAGCACTTTAAAACCAACATTTTCAATCAATACCCAATGATACTTCTTAAATGGCATGTGGAAACATGGATCTGGAAATGAATAAAAGGTAGAAACTAAATATTTGGTTTGTGAGTCATGAGCATCAACTAGTGAGTGGGTCTCTTGTTGGCTGTTGATTGTAATCTTCTGGGAACTTGAAAACCAAATTGTTAGCAGTATTCTTCCTCAGAACCAATAAATCAGAATCTGGCTAAGAGATGTGAAAGACAGCCACTGATAAAGCTTGAAACATACATGGACTATTCTGTATCACTGATATTTTTAAATTTTATTTTGTGTAAGATATTAAAACTTTTATGCAAAAGCTATTTAGCATTAATTAACAAATTATAATTACATATTTTTATGAAATATATGATGCTATAATATATGTATATAATATGGCATGCCATGATTAAATCATGATAGCTAAAAAATCAAGCAAGTAATATACTTTATTTTTTGTGATGAGAAAATAAACATTTTCAGTCAAAATCAACTAAAGGTCATGATGCTGGTACCCACATGTAGTCACAGCATACAGGAACCTGAGGCAGGAGGCAGAATGATTACAAATACTAAACCAGCCTAGACTATTTGGCAAGTTAGAAGCTTTCATGGGCTGTGTAATGAAGCTAGGTCTTAACTTCATCCTGACAACATATTTTAAAAATTATCTAGATTGAGAAAGAGAGATGTGATGAGATTGCCAGGAAGCAGCAGAGAATGAAAAGAGGACTTTCCAGGCAATGATAATGGAGAAACAAAGGCTTTCAAGAAAGGAAACTCTTCATAAAGTGGAGAAACAGAAGCCTGGCTGGGAATTAAGGAGAAGTGTGATGCTGGTGTAACACACCTGTATCTATCCCTGGACCATTTCAAATAGCTTGCTTTAGTTCTTAGTTTGACATTGACATTAAAGATTATGATCCTTGACTGGCCAGTTGGTTTTCCCCAGAATATTTGATTTCACTGTGTTTATCATTAGAGAATGTCCAGCCTTGGAAAATGCATGTTAAAGCACATAGTTTATTTCTGGCTTAAACATAGCAGATTTCAAGATAAACAGTAATCCTGTGTCTAAAACTTCCAAGCCAGAAAACCTCTTTTAAAATATCATTTTATCTTAAAGAATATATGAAACATAACTTTTTACTATTCTAATTTTTGAAATTTGTGTCTTCTAGTGTAAGTCTACATGGATGCAGTGTTTGACTTCATTTGGATAACTCTACAATTAGGGTTGAGACAAAGACATGAGTGAAAGCAGATTACATGGAAGTGATGCCAGGAGGGAGGAGACTAGGAAAGGAGAGATGAAGTCAGGGGGGACAAGAAATGTAGATTACTGCTGTTGTCAGTAGGAGTAGGACTGGAAGGTCATTTCCACCATCTAGAATATCTTCCAAAATTATTCATTATAAACCCCACTGGTTTAGGGTGGTCCTGGAGTATTTATTTTCCATCACTTGCACTTTAAGGATGCTACTGTACAGTGGCCGTGGTCTCACAGCCTCTGAAAAGATTCTGAGGCAGAATGCCTACACTTGATATGGGACTTTGTTGGCAGGATCTGTCCTGTCATGAATTCACCAAAATTAGTGTTGATTTGAGCAAATGTGCTATTGAGCAAATAGACAAATACTATGAAAAGCAACAGAATATCCTGCCTCACATCTTCTAGTCTTTGATCTCCTGAAACCTAGAAAGTTATTTTCAATTCACTGAAAATATAAATATAATTTTGCTATTAACTGATATGTTGATCTTAGATATTTTCATAATACATATTATGAGTATCTATATATATATTTTTAATTTAGTCTTAGCACTCTTCTCAACATAGAATTTCCACACTTAACTTTGCCCCTCCACCTTTTCAAAAATGTATATTACCATTTCAGTATTATTGTAAATATTTTAATTATCAATAAATATAAATATATAACTTATCACAATTGAAGACCATAGTACTGTGGTTGTATTTCCTTTCTGAACAACTTTTGTTTCTCTAAAGTTTCAGGCACTTTATTTTCCAATTATCTTTCCATCAGAATTTATCTTTATACTTTCCATTGAGCAAAACTCTTCATCATATATTCTTTTAGGGCTGGAGAGATGGCTTAGCGGTTAAGGCATGTGGTGGTTTGATTCAGGTGTCCCCCATAAACTTCAAGTGTTCTGAATGCTAGGTTCCCAGCTGATGGCAACTTGGGAATTAACACCTCCTGGAGGCAGAGTATTGTTGGGGGCGGGCTTATGGGTATTATAGCCAGCTTCCCCTTGCCAGTGTTTGGCACACTCTCCTGATGCTGTTGTTCACCTTATGTTGACCAGAGAGTGATGTCCACCCTCTGCTCATGCCATCATTTTTCCTGCCATCATGGAGCTTCCCCCTCGAGCCTGTAAGCCAAAATAAACCTCTTTTTTCCCACAAGCTGCTCTTAGTCGGGTGATTTCTGCCAGCAATGCGAACCTGACTGCAACAGTAAAGTGGTACTGAGGAGTGGGATTGCTGCTAGACACCTGACTGTGTGGCTTTGGCCTTTTGAAGCTGATTTTCAAGAGGAATGTGGAAGGATTTGAAACCTTGGCCTAAGAGACACCTTGCAGTGCTGTAAGTACAGCTTAATGGACTATTCTGGACAGAGCTGAAAGACCTGAATGCAATAAGAACTAAGGACTGTGAGGTTTGGCTTATGAGGGTGAGAAAGAGCTTTACTAGGACTGGGCTAGCAGTTTGTGTGACAAGTTTGCTGTTATGCCCATGTCCTGAGAAGTTGTGCAGGGTTGCTTTGCATAGAAATGAACTGGTGTGAGCAGAGGGATATGGCACAGAAAAAATGAAATATTTGGGTGAACTCTACCCGTTCAGCTGCAGTTGAGAGATTACAACCTTTGAGATTGGGCCAGCTGACCTGCAATGGGGCAACAGGAAGAATGCAGACTCTTTTGAAGGGGCCTGAATGCTGAAGGAGTGTCCTGTTCTTCAAAGTCTGATGTATTCCCCCCTGGATTAACAAATTGGCACCCTACCTGGTATTATGGAGTATAACAAATGCAGGAAAGAGAGGGTCATTGAGTTTTTAACGCGGTCTTGTGTTTTGGAAATGGCCATGGGCAGTGTGAAGCAGGTTTGCTGGATGCCTGCATGGAGATCCCATGGGGCCATGAGGATGGACCATGGGTTGCAGTGGAGACCCAGTGGAGATGCCGGGACTATGAGATGGCTGCCAAGGACAGCTGCCGGCCCTGGATGAAGTTTTCCAGGACTGTGAGTAGCCTAGCTGGAGGGGCGGAATTGGAATTCCAGAGACTTGTTGCTGCTCAGAAGTATCGGACTTGGAGATTTGTCACTAAGTAGTTGTTGGATTGGAATTACAGAGTTTGACGTTTGCCCTGGTTGTTTTAAAATCTTGTATTGGTTGAATATTTCTTTGCTTTGCCCAATGCCATCTTTTGCAGTGTGAATGTTTATTCTGTGCCATTATGGGTTTTTGGGGGGGATATTTTTGGTATTACGGCTCAGTTAAAAGACCTTGGATTATGCGGACATATGAACATCATTGGAATTGATAAAAACTATGGGGACTTTTAAATTTGCATGAATGCATTGCATTTTACATCGTGTATGGTTATCAGTTTATGGGGGCCAGGGGCGGAATGTGGTGGTTTGATTCAGGTGTCCCCCATAAACTTCAAGTGTTCTGAATGCTAGGTTCCCAGCTGATGGCAACTTGGGAATTAACACCTCCTGGAGGCAGAGCATTGTTGGGGGCGGGCTTATGGGTATTATAGCCAGCTTCCCCTTGCCAGTGTTTGGCACACTCTCCTGATGCTGTTGTTCACCTTATGTTGACCAGAGAGTGATGTCCACCCTCTGCTCATGCCATCGTTTTTCCTGCCATCATGGAGCTTCCCCCTCGAGCCTGTAAGCCAAAATAAACCTCTTTTTTCCCACAAGCTGCTCTTAGTCGGGTGATTTCTGCCAGCAATGCGAACCTGACTGCAACAAGGCACCTGCCTGCTAAGCCTAAGAACCCCGGTTCCAATCTTCAGGTCCCACATTTAGCCAGATGCAAAAGTAACGCAAGGGCGCAATGCAACACTTGCCCACAAGGGGGCGCACACATCTGGATTTCATTCACAGCAGCTGAGAGGCTGCTGGCGCATCCATTCTCTGTCTTCCTCTCCCTCAGACTCTCTCTGTCTCTGTCTGTCTCTCTCCAAAAAAATAAAAAAATAAAAAAATTATTTTAGTTGGAAGAACTCCTTGTGAAACTCCTCTATTTCTCTTTCATTGTATAAAAACTGTTCTTGTTCATCTATGACTTTTCTTCTTAGCTATTCTGAGATGCTCTCCTCTAATCTGGTTTGTTTTGATTTTATTACCTGGTTCATTGAACCCATGTGTGCCTTTGCTATGATATTAAGTATGAAATGCACCCCATAGGCTCATGTGTTGAATACTTGTTCTTGGTTGGTTGTCTAGTTTGAGAGATTCTGCAATTAGAAGGAGGGACTTGGCTGGAAGAAGTAGGGCCCTGGAGGAGTGTGATTTTGAAGCATGGACTTGGGCTGCAGTGACTTCTTTGTTCTCTGCTTCCTGTCACCATGAGGTGAAGAAATCACTATCCTGCAAGACCCCAACCACCTAATGTTCTGCTCAAGCACATTGGTCAACCAACCTCTGAGTCAATAAATGTTTCCTTCTTTGATGGTGTTCCTCCAAGTACTTTAGTCCAGCTACACAAAAGTGACCTATAGCTCTAAGAATGAGTACATAGAAGGAAAGAGTTCTGAGGTTTTGGTAATGTAAAAATGTATTTAGTCTACTCACCCTCACTGATCTACAGTTTGGCACTGTATAGAAGTTTAGATTAAATGTTATTCTACTCAGAGTTTGAAAACCATTGTGTTCCAGCCTTCAGTTTTGCTGGGATGACCTGACGCCTTCCTGTGACTAGTCTTATGAATACATTTTCTTGTTTTCTGTATTCCCTTTCTTTCAACATGCAACACATTTCTTTCAACATACACTGTGCTAGCAATTTTCTGGACCATTTTAATCTGAAAATCCATGTCCTTCCATTCTTGAAAACTTTCTTTTATTAATAATACCCATGTTTGATGTCTGTTGTCTTTTCTTAAAAAATGTTTTGTTTTTATTTATTTTACTTATGTGATAGAGAGAAAGAGAGAGAGAGAGAGCCAGGGACTCTAGCTGCTGCAAACAAACTCCAGACACATGTGCTACCTTGTACATCTGGTTTAAACGGGTCCTGAGGAATCAGACTTAGGTCCTTTGGTTTTGCAGGCAAGCACCTTAACTGCTAAGCCATCCCTCCAGCCCTGTTCTCTTTTTATAATTCATCATTTTGCTGTCTTTTTGGTCTGTTTTCTGTCTAAATTCCTTCTTCCTTATTAAAATTTTTGTTTCAATGAAAAGCATTAACTTGTGCTCTGACTTGTCCCTTATGTGTTCTGTTGTTTCCTGATTTATTTGTAATTCCATATCCTTGATCACATTGCCTTGCCTTGGGACTAATATTGTACTAAATCTTCAATGATTCCTGAATTTCTATGTAAAATATTTTTCTAAGAATGTAATTATAGATGCTTTGTAATGTTTTTCTTTTGCTTCTCTCATTACCTATAGTACACACCACTTTTTCTGTTCATGATACCAAGTAACCATAAAGTTGATTGTAAGGTCTGTATGGGAGCAGTGTCTGTCAACTGGCAGGCTGCATTATAGGGTGCATGGATTCTCTAAATTATTCTTTTGAGGTTTTTTGTTTTGTTTTGTTTTTAGTTTGGTTGCTATGATAGTTAATTTTCATTATCAATCTGATTGGATTTTTGACTCACGGAGACACACTTCTGAGTGTATCTGTGAGGACATTTTCAAACAGGTTTAACTGATAAGGGAAGGCAAACTCTAACTGGCTAAGCATGGACTACATATGCACACTGAATAAAAGGGGAAAAATAATTAAGTCAGGTGAATGCTAGTATTCATCTCTATGCTTCCTGACTGGGGACACAAGATGACCAGATACCTCATTCTCTCACAGCTATGACTTCCCCACCATGAGGACTATATCCCTCATCATATGAGTCAAAATAAAGCCTTCCTTTCTTACATTGTTTATGGAAAGTATTTTACCATAGCAGTAAGAAAGATAACTAAATATTGGCCCATGATCTAGAATCAAGACATGGGAAGAAGGCTATGTGATATGTTTATGTGCTGTTACTTTTGTATTCACCTTGGCACTTCAGCACTATATTTCAATGTACCTGGGATACAGAGTCTAATGACTCTCTGGTTTACAATCTCCAGAGAATGAACCTCTCCTTATCGGAATGAGGGAAGAGTACCACCCTGCTGGGGGTGTGGCACAGGCATGGGATTATTGGTACTATCTGACAACTGTTTCTCACATAAACTATCCTGTAGCTTCCTTATTATCAGCCTCACATTCTCTTGTCAGTTTCTAGGGAAGAAAACCAGTGTTTCAATTCTGGGTCATTTTTGGATGCAGTTTTTTTCCAGAATAAACTTACTTCCCATAGCTACCACTTTCTGATGGCCGTTGAAGTCAGCTTTCTCTGAACTTCTGAGACAATTACTCCTCAACCATCAACTCCATCATGTGTGCATGTGTCAACCTCTGTTTTCCATTCCTCTTCCCTACTTAGTCAAAATCCATAACAACGATATTTCTATTTGCATTTATCTTTCAGATTTGCTGTCATTGTCATTGGATAAATTTATAAAACTATTCATAAAACCAAAGGCCAGTGAAAAGGGAATGACATAATCAGGTGATTCCTCCAGTGATCTCTATATTATTGCACAGTACAGTTTTATAGATACCTTCTACCAAAATCCTCAATGGATTCTTATGATCTCTGTATTCCATAGTGGCTATTTCACAGATGATAAATTCATGATCATAAAAGTTAAGTAATTGGACCAAGATCAAAAAGTTAGCAAGAGGTTGAAGTAAGACTTCAATTTAATGACTCGGTGATTATTTCTCAAATAATTTCTCTCACACGCAAGAGAATGTCTCAAAATGATATCTGAAGGTACCATTGTGAAACAGCAATATTGGCATCTGATAATTTCGCATAAAATACAAACTCATGCCTGTATTTTTTACCTAAATGCTGTCTTTTGTATGTGTTTATGTGTGTATGTGCATGTGAAAGTGAGAAGACAACTTCAGCATGCCAGCCTTTGTCTTCTACCTTGCTTGAGATGGGTTTCTCTTGTGTGCTGCTGAGAATGCCGGACTAGGTGGTCTGTGAGCTTCAAGACTCTCCTGACTCTGATTGCCATTGCCATTGAAACATTGGGCTGACAGACACATGTGCTACTTGCATACAGCTTTATGTGAGTCCCAGAGAGCCAAACTCAGGTGGTCAGTCTTGCACAGTAAGGGCTTTCAACCACTGAACCTCTCACCAGCCCTCCTATGTGCTATCTTAATGATTTTCTTTCAAAAGTATTCCCTATCTCCCTTTAAATATGATTTTTGCTTCATCAGTTGGTGACAGGTAAGGGGCCACCTGAGGTTTCTTGCTTATTGATTGGTTTGCTAATAAATCTGGCTAAGGAGTTAGAGCCAGAGATGATATTCCAAAAGAATCAAGCTTCAGCCATACAGAAAATTGACTTGCTTATCCTAGAATCAGAGAACCATGGTCTCAAACTGTAAATTAAAAGAGAATTTGGAACTTCTAGTCTACTTTCCACAAGGTACAGTAAGATGGGGCTGAGAAAGGAAATGTGAGGTGGATTCACTCATCACATTCTTCCTTAGTTGCATTTTTCCTGAGCCAGTGAGGGGCGAGGTGCACTGGGGGCTCACTTGTTCAGCTCTGTTCATAGTACTGGCTCAGCTGCTTGCCTCACACACTTACACCAGACAGGAGCTCTTTCCTCCTGCGCTTCTCCATGTTTCTTCAGTGTCAGCTCTTGTTGAGTATGAGCATCCTGTTTGCTCCAAAGAACCTTCTCCCTTGATTAGATAACTCATTGGTCCTCTGGGAGAGAACCTATACAACTTTATCATTATGAAGATGATGTATTCATCTCTCTTCCATTTCTTTTTTTACTTTCAGTGTCTCACAATATAAATTGTTTACCTTGTCCCTAATTCATCTGGACACACACACACACACACACACACACACACACACACACACACACCACAGAACAGTGTAGCTGTGTAGATATGGATATGAATTAAATGGTTTGATCCACACATTCTAATTCATGCACAGCAAACAAGTTATTTACCCCTATGATAAAGTTTCCATTTTATTAAAGTAAAATTCCTTCTGAACAAGGCTATGTATCTTATATTTCTAAGACTCTACCTAGAATAGAGCCTTTTACAATCTGTAGTGAATATGCTGCAGGGTTCCAAAATGCATTAGGGCTTTCATTATGATTTATAAAGACAAGTATGCACAAATATAGTTAATATATTAAATCAAGACTATAATATACTTCTATAGACATTGTTATAGCACAGAGTAGAGAGGACTAATTTTATTTGACACTGTCTTTTAGCAGAGCACAAATAATGTTATACTCAGCATGCCATGTATAAAGAATCCAGGGTGTGGAAGATAAAAATACGCAGGAATAGAAAATCCATGACAGCAGAGTCTCATGCCATGCTGCTTCATTATTATTCCTAATGAGAATATTGATGGGGGAAGGAGGATTTCTGCACCAGAATATCTATGCAATTATTTCTTGGCTGTATTGTATAAAGAAAAACAAGCATTCATATGTCTTGTACTGAAGTATTATATTTTGAATTCATTTCCTCCCAAGTCCAGAAATGAGAGGGGAAGAAACAACAACCAAGCAGGAAAATCAATGCCCTGATGGAGGGCATTGTTTCAGCAGGTGTCCTTAAACTGCTGAGAAAAGCGGATGCAAAACTCACAGTGGGACAGAATTGGGGATGCTCAAGGGACAGAAAGTCGATTATGGTCTCTTCACCTTGGTTTTGTTGTGGCTAAATGCAGACCAGGTTTGTGAGTTAGAAACTGCTGATTCTGTATGGGGCCAGTTGAGTGATCTCTGTGAAATGATTTATGGTGGTCTTAAACCTGTTGTTAGTGGGCAAGAGGTACATTGCATGTGCGACTGGCATAAGTAGTTCTTCATGACAGAACCTGTATTGGTTTTATTTCTGATTTTTACATTATTGTTCAATGGATTCTAGGAAAAATTCTTTGATTTTCTATGCAGTAAAAGTTGATTGTCTGTATCAAGTTAAGCTCTGTTTTTTTTTAATATATACTATCCACATGATTTCTAATCCTTAAAATATTTCAGCAAAGTGGTCATTATTTTCAATTGACCCAGAGGAGATGAGGGTTCCATAGTATTTACAATAAAATAAACAAGTGACAGAAACCCACTATAACTAAGAGTGAGTGATAGAAACACAGAGACCAAGTCCATCCAACTCAGAATTAACATCTGTTCCCTTTCAACATTTGAAACTCATTGTCTTACTTGATGTGATAACGTCTATAAGCTGTCATGATTTTGATCTTTGTATGGGGCCATGCCCACTCAGATTCCCTGTGTGTTTGTCTAGCTGTTAACTAAAATTAATAACAGTAGCACACCTTTTGAAAACATAAATTTACCCTGTGAATAAAACTGCCTGACAAAATAAATTTGATTCTGAAGGATTTATTTTAATATGGTAATCAGATTTCATCATTCCCATCAATATTGGAAAGGAAGACACAAGAAAGAAAAGATGTTTCTATGGCCCAAGAGGGATTTGGGTTCTCTCACAAAACAGTGAAGCAAACTAGAAAACTGTCTGCTATTAAAGATGGACCAGGAAAAGCCAGTTTATCAGCTGGAGGAAATTAAGTTCAGGAACCAGAGAAGTGATTGCAATAGATTTCCTTTAAATTTTTTTTCTGTCCTGGTTGTAAATTTTCAATTGTGCTAAATATCTAAATATGTGTGACAGATCTTTTGCATAGGATTAAATAAACACATATCAATGTGGAAATAGTCTTAATAATAGGATGCCATTATCAAAGTTCTCTGTCTCTCTTTCTCTCTCATTTCCAGCTACATTTTAAGGGCAAAATGGTTAACAAACAGTTAATCAACAAGATCCAGTGCCAATTAGTTCAATCTTTACATGTGTAACTGATGAAAGGGCGAAAAGATTGTTAGAGCCACAAGTTGGGACATTATGCACAGAGACATTGCCTCTTCCCCATAACTGATGGCTACCCCTGCAATGCATGACCCACATTCCCCAATGAGGAGGGTCCTTTCAGAGTGGGGAGGACAAGGAGGAGGCTAATGATGGTACCAACATGACTGTATACACACTATCTACATAACTAATATATAAAAAAAGAAACTCTAGACAAGGTGTTACAATAAGGCAGGCTGTAGATCCAGCCCCTGTGCTGATCACTGGTCAGCACATACCCTTTCACACTGTGGTCTGAGCTTCTTTCCCATGTCTTTCAAATGCATTTCTGATTGGCTGAAAATAGTATAGAGTCAGAAAGTAGAGTATGTGCTGAAATTCTTGTTCACTACAGGCCCTGACATCCCTCATGGGAGAATGCGTGCTCGTGGGAACCATCGTAGAACTCCCAAGGGTGTTAGCTTCCCTTGTAGATCTCTGAGGGCAGAAGGAAAAAGAATAAAAGTCAAGAGGCCTTGGGGGATGGCTCAGCATTTGTGTGAAGATCAGGGTTCATATTTTCTAGCACCCACATAAATTCAGCGTGAGCCTGGCAGCCCAGCAGGAGATGAAAGTAGGAGGTCCCCAAGGTAAACTGGGTAAACCTGCCCAGTCATTGAGTTCTGGATTGGATAAATAGGTTGGAGAGCCCTCAAAACCTGTCCTAACCTCTGGCCTTCATGTGCACCTGCAGACATGTGCACTTACAGTTGTACCCATACATGCATACCACACACATGCACATGCAAAAAACAACAACAACAACAACAACAACAACAACAAAAACAGGAAAAGTATGAATTGAAAGTGGCTTGTGATATGCTTTTAATCCCATCTTTTGGGAGGCTGATACAGGAGAATTACAATGAGTATGAGGCCAGCCTTGTCTATAGAGTCAAACACTGCTAAGAGAGGGAGAGAGAAAGATAGAAACCTCCTCATTTACTTAATAATAGGTCCAGTTAATCATAGATATAAACTAGGTAGCCCTGATTTTATGAAAGAAAGAAAAAAATTTCAATTCTGGGAACTGGGGATTTTTGGCTCTACCTAAACAAGTTACTTCTAATTGACTCTACCATGCATTTATTCTTTACCATAAAGTCATTGCTAGACATCAATTCCTGGCTTTTAGTTTCATCCTAGGCAGAAAATTATTTCCTTTCTGTGACTAAAAAGTTTTATGATATAGTTCCTATCAGGGTGACTTTTACTTTTGTGTGTGAGCATGGGGAATAATCTAGTGTATGCAGAAATAATTGCCAAGTCTGCTTCAGAGGAAAGCTATTGAGGACACTTCATTTATGTCCTGATCCATCCTAACACATGTTCCATATATTTTCCACATGTAAATACTGTCACAAGACCTGTAAACTATTGTTCCTATAGGAGAAAACACATCTTTTTTTTTTTTAATGTATGTGTGTGTGTGTGTGTGTGTGTGTGTGCATGCGCACACACGTTTTCTAAGGGTAGGAGAAAAACAGAGTTTATCCAGAATGGGAAATTTTATTTCTTAATAGCAAAAGGGTTTAATCAAAATCTTAAAATGTATAAAATTAAAATATGTATAAAATATATTATATACGTTTGGCCCAGTTTCTGTATTTGTGTAAATATTTTGAGATACATACAGATTCAATATTGAATAAAACTGTTACCAATGAACTGTAATATTGTCTAGAACCCACAAGAATTGTCAGTAACAAACTCTTGTGTGTTTAGGGTAAGAGGATGAGTTCTTAATTTACATTGTGATTTCAGCACAGATTCTTTGACAAAAATAAAATAAAAGCTTTATGCATGAAACATCTTTGCTGAAAAGGCAAAATCACAGAGACTCCATTTATTTCAGGAGAAGTCCTTGCCAGAGAAATACTTCCTCAGCCTTCTCTGCACCTTCTTTAAGATTTGTAATATAGCTTTCAAATATGCTGTCTTTTGTTGTTGTTGTTGTTTGTTTGTTTCTGGGAAAGAACTTCCCTGTTTCTCAGTGAGTGCATGTGTTTAAACCTGTGGATTTCAAAAGCTACCCCAAGAACCACACCAAATATATCATTATGATCACCAATTAGACCTGGAATTCCTACCTTTTTAGCAATGATTGGCTCATCCTGTTCCCTGGGTCTGTACAGACCCAATGAGACTTGTAAACATTCATATATGTGTGTTGTTGTGTTTTCAATAGCATCTCTTGGAAGAACTAGTTATTTTAAATTGTTCCTATCAAAGCAACTGAAGAATGAAAATACCACAACCCTTTAGGAGTCTGGATACTAGCCCCAAGTTGTTCCTTCTACTGGGAATTAACATCACGAGGCATTGCCAGTATCCCAAAAGTGGGAATGTGGGAATTATCTAGGTCCCTAGTCCCCACAGCCTGCTTTTTCCCAGCACAATCATAACCAAACTGCTGTTCAATTACATACATTTTAATCATTATTTTGTTTCAGTCAAGGTGCATGTTAGCTTCCACCAACCTAATTTTTAGCAGGAAGGTAGCTGCAAAAAAGGAGCTTCCTTGCAGCCCTGCAGCAGGGGTCTGGGTTTAGGGTCACCTTCTATTTCTGCCTCATGGTTTGGCAGGTCTCTTAGCATTTTATTTCAATTATTACCAGAAGCTATCTGTGTAGGAGTACTTCCATAAAACTGAAAATTGCAGTGAAGTTCACGTCTTAACAGCATTTCAAGTGCACATTGTAACAGGGTCTCCCAGTAATCAAGTTGCAAGAAGACTGTTATAATAGTCTTTCTCTCTCTCTCTCTGAATTACAGCGGAGAAGGCAGATGTAGAAGTTATGAGTAATGTAATTGATGATCTTAGTGCTTTTAAATACTGAGGCTCTCAACAATCAAGATCTATTTGAGCTCAGACTCTAATAAGAAGTAAATACAATAGGTTTCAGTAAGGCGTTTTATCAGAGGCTCCGCAGCGCTTCACTCTTTCTGCTTTTATGGCGACATTATCATCTCATCAGCCGACAAGTTGGAGAATTTTATTGTGACACATAATCATTTTTAGTTCATCATATTTCTCCTTTTCTAGTACAGTTTTTTTTTTTTTTAAATAAAGTTTGCTCATTAAATACACCATTTCAGAAGGTTGTCCCTATTAGTTTTAATAGGAAAAGGAAGCAGAGTGTTGTTAAGGCAAGCTGTTTATTGACAACTAATTTATTGTGTTCCACTGTAGGCAGCTCTATAAAACACATCAATGTGTTAAAAATAATACCACTGAAATGTTTTCTAGGTACCTTGATTCAGAATTCAAAGTTAGTGGCAATTAGTTTCAAATTCACCCTGCAATATTTTCCCTAGCCTGGCCCCAAACAACTTGCACAGTATTAAGTGTTAATCCAGTTGCCATGTTAAATGTATCTCAATATTATTTTTGCTAACATGCAAATCATTCATAATGTCAGGTTGATCTTATATTCAAGAGGAGCAGCAATAATGCTTCCTTAATAATGTAGTCATCAGTACTATATATGTTTTCATACTTTTACAGTTACATATTATTTTCAGAAACAGGCTTAACTACAAAGAAAATTACATTGTTTCTACAATAATACTTTGTATGTTTCCCTATTACTGGACAAGTGTCATTGTTAAGCACACATAAATATTGTCAATCTTTCCAGTGTTCATGTCCAGTTATGTTACTCACCCTCTAACCTGGCCTCTAAGATATAAAATTATTATTATTACATTTCAAGTACAAAGAAAATCCACCATAATATTTTGTGTGCATGTGCCTATTTATGAGTAAAAACCATTTTCACATTTCTATCAATTTTTCTGCTGAATTTTCTAATACAATAAAGACACTATGAAATCAGGTTTGCCCTAGTCAGAGACAAATTGAACAATTGTGTATGTGTATGTATATGTATAAGTGAATAAATAATTCATTGAAAAGCAATGCAATCTTTTCATGGCACCAATAACATAAAATACAAATTTATGCTTATTTTCCTGGAACATATTATTTTGCTGTCCAGTGGTGAACAAAGAAAAAATAGCTTACAGATAAGAAAATGTGATTGTTCTGTCTTCTAAAGACTATGGGTGGGTATGATAAAGGACATCAGCCGCCACCTCCTGCCAAAGGCTTTTTTACATGGTGTTGTCTTTGCATGTGTAGTTTTATTTCATGAAACAATTCAAAATTAAAGACTCAGATCATTCAAAATGTACAAGGAAAGGCCTGACTATGACTGTAAGCCCCTGGTGGAGCTTTGAACCCTGGTCAAATCGTAGTGCCTCTGTTTAGAATGTTATCTTTCAGTCTAGATCTTCTTGCCTTGCCTGTGCACTTGCCTACAGATGGCAGGAAGAGCTATCTATCGATTGGATACAAATAACATTCAGATTAAATGAACAGGTATGAAAGAGCATAAAAGGGGTGGAAGAATTTTCTCTCCTCTAAGCACAGTCCCAGGATTTCCCAGGGATAAAAATACAAACGAACCAAAGGATGGTTTGGAAGCACCGTTGTTTTGCCATGGGTGAGGGATTACTGATTGGCTTTTTAACTTCAGCTTTTCCAAATAGTTTTTCAGTTATTTAATTTACTCTACATGGAGTCTATTGATTATTCAAGTTGGCAGTCAATTTTATAGGGCACCCTGCTGTTTCTTTGCTTAATGTAGTCAATGATTGTAATTGCTTGATCAGTGCAGCCCATGAAATAGGTTTTGTGTCTTTTTTACAATGCATTGATGGCTTTATCTGCTGCAGCCTTGGCAGGGGCCGGGTTTTACAGCGCTCCCCGGAACTCCCAGAGGTCTCTAGATTAATGGCTATGGCGAGCTGCTGGAGCTGCTGATGCCGCGCTCAGGATGGATTTGCACATCTGGCATGCCACACTTGGCGCTGGCGCCAGCTTTGTGTTGTGCAGTTACAGAATCTCTCACCAGTGCCTAGTTAACTGTTTTCACTAAGGGAATGAGATAAAAAGCCATCCAGAGAGCTGTTGGCACCCACTCTCTGTCACTGTAGTCACACATTAAAATTTTTTTCAGCCTTTTTTTTTTTTTTTTTTTAAGAGGCAAATGATGTATGGAAACAACAAATTACGTGGAATGTTTATGTTTTGAACTCTGTTTGGATTCTGAAAAGCATCCCATGGGTGTTCGGATTTCCTGTAAACCAACAAGCGCCCCTCCCCCTCCCTTTACCACTGCCTTGCCTTGCATGATGGGATGATGGCGTGAAACGCATCCAGGTTTTCCACACAAGCTGACAGAGGCTTTAGATTTTGAAAGAATGGTGGGTAGAGGAGTCGGGAATGCAAAAAAGCAGCCTGAACCACCCTCCCCAGCTCATTACAATGAAAAGGTAATTCTCCTGTCCTTCAGTGAATCGGGGCAAATTGCTCAGGCACCATTTCCCTCTGCTTGCATGGCCATGTTTCATATTTGGTACAATTTGAATTGCACTATTAGACATGCAGAATGTAGTTTTAATAAGTAGACCAAGAAAAAGTAATGAAATATGCAATGGAGTTGCATAAATCCATGGACAATATAATTATATAGTACACACACCCGATTTACAATGCCCAGGATGACATCTACTAAAAAAAGGAAAAGTGTAATAGATTTTTAGACCAGCTGGGCTCTGAGCTGATTTTCTCAGCAGAATTTGATGTCAAGACTGGACAGGTACAGTTGCTGTATTAATACTTTCTCTCTTAGTAATAAACCATTTATGAATAATGCATTTCTGAAAATTCTTCTAAGGGGACAGAAATAATACTTTAAGTTCTTAGGTCTACATGGGACTAAATTTCCACTAAATAAAGCCAAAATATCATGTTATATGTACACAATAATAATAATCTACTACCTTGTGTACAAAACAAAATTGATTAAGAATTGTTCAAAAGAGTCATTCTCAATTTTAGATCATATAGTCATCGTGTGATGTCATCACTAGGAGCATTCCACCATCAACTCACATTTTAATGCATTTACAATAAAAGGCTCGCCATCCAATTCTCCCTCATCTCCTACTTTCTTGGCCTTCAGACACAGTCTAAATGCATTTTCTCCATTTCCTGCACAGCTTTATGTGTTACAGAACTTTCTTTCTTTATGTAGAATGTAGTTATTTGCTACAATAATCAGAAAGAAGTAAAGTCAGCAATGTATCTTAGTTGATATATTAGTTGACTGTCAGTCCAGGCATTGAAATTTGAAGAAATGCCTTTGTATAAGGACTGTCAAAAGCACCTTACCACTCTCCCACTTCTAATTTCATTTTACTTTGAAATGTAATAAAAATGATAGCTATTTAGAAATAAATGTCTGAGTCACTTCTTCATTGCTTGTATCATGCATCAAGATGTCCTGTATGGCTGAAAGCTGGCTCTCTACCAACACACACACACACACACACACACACACACACACACACACACTGAGTAGTGTATTAAGAGTGGCATAATACAGAAATACACAGAAGACGGGGATGATCACTAATATGACAGGTGATGAAATGCCTCACCTGACACTGATTGAAGATGACTTGTGATCCTGGATGAGCACTTAGAGAAATGGCAAACTGAAGGTCTGGAGGATGTGATGGGCCAACAATCATCATGGTCCATTCCCTGCCCCTATCTCCATTGCAGTATAAAAGCTCTGACAAGTTAATTCCTAATAGAAACTCTGGCTACTCCCCTGGGTCTGATCTGGTGGTGGGATTGGCTTTGACCAGGGTTTCTACTTATGTCTGTTTTCTGAGTATTCATCTGGAAGCTGGGTGCACTTTAGCATTCTTCACACCCATCTGTTACTGATTATAGAGTTTCAGAGGGCAGGGCCTTCACCATTTTCACATCACATACCTTTTATTCTTCCTCTTGGTAAAAAGGTGCTGTACAGATGTGGACACTTCATAAACGCTATCGTGCTGAGGCTCCCAGTCCCTACATAAAAGGAGAGAGAGGCCAAGTGAAAAGAAGTGCAAGGAAGTCTAGTCATCCAGCTGCAGATACAAGTTAAACAACAGAGGATATGCAGCAGGCTTGCAGCACTTTTTCTTTGGTTTTCTTCTTCCCAGGATATAAACCTGAAAGGAAGATCATCTCAAACTGGAGTAGTGTTATTCAACAAAGTTAGATTTGAAAGCCTGCTCTCTCTTGATGTTGTGTGAACTTGTGCAAGGTATTTAATTTTTTAAACCTCAGTTTCTTGTGAGACTAATAGAAATTGCCCAGGATAGCTGAAAGTATTAAGCATCACATCCTGGATAGGATCTGGCTCTGTCAATTGCCTTTATAAAGTGTCCCATCCATGTTAGTTCCACCAAACTGTTTCTCAGACAGAAGAAAGTTCATTTTCTCCTCCTTCTTCTACTCCTGAGAAGTTGTGATACTTTCATTTAATTTATCTCTTGCCTTTGTCTAAATTTTCATGCTTAAATGTCAAAATTGCTCCCCAGAGCACAAACTTAAATGTTTTGCAGAGAAAGAAAACTAATACAATGTACATTGGTCAAGTACTATAAGATTGTGACTATTTCTACTGTGCTGAATGTTTCTCAGAAAAGAGCACAATGAAGTGGATGATGTTTGTTTCCTAAATTCCTTTCCTTAGGACTAGGCATTAAATGCAGCCAGGAGTAGATCTAAGGAACTAGTCAGTGCAGGTGTCCCAGCCAAGGTGCTTTCACTTGGAATGAAAGGAGCCATGAGAATGAATCTTGACTGATGTTTAAAAATAATAAACATGTAAAATAAAAATTAAAAAAAAATTAAGGACCGGAGAGATGGCTTATTGGTTCAGGCACATGCCTGTGAAGCCTAAGGACCCCAGTTTGATTCTCCAGGTTCCATGTAAACCAGATGCACATGGTAGCACATGTATCTGGAATACATTTGTAGTGGCTAGAGGCCCTGGCACGCCCATTCTCACACTCATTCTCTCTCTCTCTGATAAATAAATGAATAAATAAATACTAATTTAAAATAAAATTAAAACTGAAAGACATAATATGGGTGTGAATTTTCTGGTATACATGGTAATGAAAAGAAAAAGGGGCATTACTTAGTACAAGCTAGAAGAGTCTCATGTAGTTATGAGCACAGCTAACCACAGCCTTCAGGTTACTGTTAGTGTGTGGCTGGTACAGGAAGTACCAGCTCTTTTCAGGCAAGGTGCAGCGGCCAAAGTTCTAGGACAGTGAACACTGAGTTGTATGGCTTCTGACTGTGCATAAGTATGAAAGGACTGTCCCAACAGACTGGATTCCTGATCACTCTGCAGGCTAAAAAGGTTCTTAATCATAGGAGTCCTGCCTGATTCCTCTCACACTTCTTTTTTAAGTTTTATTATTATTATTAATATTATTATTATTAACAACATATTTCATATAGACACATAATGTGTTGGTACCATCTTTTCCCTGGTCCCCACCTGCTTTCCATTTGGAATGCTCCTCCATGGGGTTGCAGGTGTTCCCTATAGGGTTGTAGTTTATGTTGAAGGAGCAGCAGTCAGTTATTTTGGGGGGAGAGGCAGTGCCTCTGGGCATGATGCCTCAACCTGTGGCTTTTACAATCTTTCTTTCCCCTCTTCTGCAAAATTCCCTGAGCCATGGTATGTGAGTTTTAAGTCTACTTCAGTGATGAGCTCTTAGGAGCCTCTCGATCTTTACTTTGGTAGGTGTTGAGTATCCTCAGGGTCTGTCTCCTACACCCTGGTGAGGATTATCAGGTTGAGCATGGAAGCAGCACTCTTGCTCATCTCCCCAATTCCTCTGTGGATTCAGCTGTGGCTTGGCTTTAGTGAGAGTGGTAGTTTATCTCCTCTGGTCTTGCTACCTTCTGAAAAAGAAGAGATTCTCTAACAGAGAGTAAAGTCAGCATCATTTAAATGGGATAAGCATTATTAATTTATGGAAAATTTGATGTATGTAACCCCTCTTTTAGTCAAAAGTCTTGTGAGAGTTTGACACTGAAGAGCATAATCTTTGTCTCCATGGGAATCTGATCTGATTCCCAATTTCTAGATATAGGTTCCTTTCCACTGAGCAGATCTCTTTGTATAGCACAATGCAGGTCAGGCCCTAGCCAGACCGCATGCTAAAAGAAACCAGGAAGTGGCTTCTGTGGACATGGCATTCTGCACAGGCCTGGCGTGACAACAGCTACAATCCCATGCTCTCGAGAAACCCTCTACAAGATGATCTGCCTGGAGACAGGCTGTCATTGGTCACAAGAAGGGGACTACCCCATACAATGATTGGCTAGCCAAACCCCTTAAAAATCCCCTGCACTTCCTTGAATAAACGAGTTTGCAGCAGCTCGCCCTCTGCCTGCTTCCTGGAGTCTGTGTCGTGACTCCGTGCCTCTCACTCCCTACTGGGCAGAGACCCTGCCGTCCCTCCTGGGCTGGCCCTAGGAGGGACCCCAACATCTCTTAGCCAATCAGAAAGCTATTGCTTACCCACCGAGGCTGTGTGCCACCATTGCACTGGCATGTACATTCTGTCAGGGTGCTTGCTTCTGAGTAGCTTAAACTTCTAGTTGCTCAAATTGTTGTTGGCCACTTCCTCCTCAGTAGCTCATGCAGTGCTTTCCAGCACTAGACAGGCTGTCTGGGGACTGCCTCTCTTCCGGATTCCAGCCAGGTCTCTCAGTACTCTGTGTCAGCAGCATATGGTGTCTTCAGCAACAGGGTCTTACCTTTTGCCTCAGGCAGGTAATCAAGTGCTTTGACAGAAAGCTGTCTTGATTTGGGGACCTCATAGTTCTCTCTGATCAACAGCTCAATGTGAGTAGCAATCAATCTCGGGTACTGGGAGTTATAGGCCAGAGACAGAAAAGAAAATTTTCTTTTAAGCATAGGCTTCAGCCCACCCTCACCAGAACCCTTCTTTTCAGGTGCTTCCCCCTTACTCCTTTTGAGGAGCATATCTTTTAGGCTATGTCCAAGGATAAAGGTTTCTATGGTACCAGCTCATTTTGGATTTAGTTTTGTGTTTGTTTCCTCCCCTCCCTTTCCCCTCCTCCCAAACATTTCTATCACTATTGTCTGGGCCTTGAGTTGCCTAACAGGTATGTCAGCAACTCCAGCAGTTCCATGTTAGGAACAGCAGATAAGTGACACTATGTGACATTTGTCTTTCTGTGATTTTGTGAGTTTCGCTGAGTATGATTTGTTCCCAAGCCTGTCCATTGTTGTACAAATTTCACTGTAGCGTTTTTTTTTTTGTTTTGTTTTGTTTTTTTGCTTAACTGCTGAGTAGAATTCCGTTGTGTAAATGTACCACAACTTCATTATCCATTCATCCAATGATGGGCATCTGGGTTAATTCCAGTTCTTAACTATAATGAATTGAGCAACTATAAACATGGTTGAGCAAATGTCTCTGTAGTGATGCATGGAGCATTTAGAATAAATACCCAGTAAGGGAATAATTGGGTCTCTTGGTAGCTCTATGTTCATCCTTTTCAGGAATGTCCATATTGATTTCCATAGTGGTTGTACAAGTTCACATTCTTACCAACAGTGGATGAGGGTCCCCTTTACCCACATCCTCACCAACATTTGTCATTGTTAGATTTATTTTTTTATTATTTTTAATTTTTAATTTTTATCAGAGACAGAGAGGGAGCTCAAGAATGAGAAAGACAAAGAGAACTGGTGCACCAGGGCCTCCAGCCACTGAAATCAAACCCCAGACATATGTGCCATCTTGTACACATGTGTGACCTTGCATGCTTGTGTCACTGTGTGTCTGGCTCACGTGGGAGAGAGTAGAACATGAGTCCTTAAGCTTCGCAGGCAAGTGCCTTAACCACTAAGCCATCTCTCCAGCTCTGTTGTTAGTTTTTTTTTTTTTTGTTGTTGTTGTTGTTTTTTTTTTAATGATTGCCATCCTTACTGGAGTAAGGTGGAATCTCATGGCTGTTTTAATTTGCATTTCTTTATTTTTTTAAAATATTTTTAATTTTATTTATTTTTGGAGAGAGACACAGAGAGAGACAGACAGAGAGTGAGAGGGAGACAGATAGAGATGGGTGCACCAGCAGTCTCTCAGAGGCTGTGAACGAAATCCAGATGTGTGCGCCCCTTGTGGTCAAGTGCAGCATTGTGCCCTTGCGTCACTTTGCACCTGGCTAAACGTGGGACCTGGAGATTGGAACCGCTGGGGATTGGAACCAGCGTTCTTAGGCTTAGGAGGCAGGCGCCTTAACCACTAAGCCATCTGTCCAGCCCGAATTTGCATTTCTTTAATGGTTAAGGATGTTTAACATTTTCTTAAGTGTGTGTTAGCAACTTGTAATTCTTCCTCTGAGAATGGCCTATTCTGTTCTCTACCCATTTTTGGAGTGGGTTGTTTGATTTTTTATTGTTTAGTTTTTTGAGTTCTTTGTAGATTCTAGACATTAGGTTTCTGTCAGTGGTATAGCTGGTGAAGATTTTCTCCCATTCAGTGGGTAATCTATTGGCTCTGCTTATGGTGTGTTTGTGCAAAAGATTTTTAGCTTCATGAGATCCCATTGGTTCAGTGATTGTTTAATTTTCTGGGCTACTGGGGTTTTGTTCAGGAAGTCTTTCCCCACTACTATATAGTCCTTTCACACTTCTTGGTAAGCCAAGGATCTAGCCATATGGAAGAATGTGGCCATATGGAAGTCATCAGAGGGAAGAAGTCTTATTCCTTGCTACAGATTCCTAAGCATACTGGGCTGGAGTTCAAGCCCAGTGCCCACATACATACACAGCTGGGTATAGCTGCTCATGCTTGTAATCCTGACCCCTTGGGGGTCAGACCACAGATCAGAGATCATGAAGGAAATCAGAAGAGGGATAAGAATAGAACACCTGACCTTCTTCTCTGGCCTCCGTATGCATATACAAGTGCATATACCACACCATATAAAGAGAGAGAGACCTACTATTCTGAGATCCAAGACTGAACTTTTGAAAAATCTGGATGAATCTTTTGTTTGTATGGAATGCCATAAAGGCTGATTCTCAGGCTTCTGTCCCCTGGGGGGGGCAGAGAACCACACTGTTTATGTTGGCAGTGAGGACATTTGCTCACACTTTGATTTGCTAAATACCATGCCCTTTAGATACTTACCAGTGTGGCACCTTCACCTCAATGATTAAAACATAACCTGAGTTGAACTCAAAAATATTCTTTATAAAAAGAGCTACTAAAAAGAAAGTTGTATACAATATTCTTAACTAAAACTTTCACAAGCCAATGGTTTGTAAACAAATAGATTTTTAAATTGTGGAACAACTGAAGTATAAAACAAGAGCAGTTTCAAATAAAAATATTTGTGATTGGGAAGATTTGGTGAATATCTCAGAAAATAAGAGGAAAGGAATATTTTTTTCTGCTGCTGCATCCTTCAAATAGCTAATAGCACAAAGGCAGTTCCTTTCACAAGCTGTATTTCACCAATGTCTAAAACTTTTCTAAATTTACAATGTCTAAAATTACAAAGTGAACTACACTTATCAGTGAGCAGGCTTCTGAAACATTCTGTGTTCATAAAAAAATTTCAAGCATATTTTCTATTCCAACATCATCTATTCTTTTTAAAAATTACATAGATTATTATTACATTTATAATTTTTCCACCAATCTTGTTCTTTCATAGTAAACAAACTCTTTACTTGTGAAGGGTACCTTTGTATAGCCCATAGGTTGGGTTCTCTGTGTGTGGGCCATGCATGATGACATGAAGGTCCATGATGACAATAGCTTTGGCTGGACTTCAACTGTGTCCATAGGAAATGGAGACTCCCACCCCGAGGGTCCCTGAGAATGCTAGCCCAGCGAGCTCTGCTTCCGGTAAGTTTTTCTGTGGTCCTTGTTTGTAACTTCAGTTTCAAATTCCATGCCTCTTTGTGCACCCAGACTGGACCTGTGCCTCCTGAAGGAAGTGCCCACATTCCAGGAAAACAGCCCTCTCTGTGGAATGTTAGGCTTGACCGGAAGCAGGAAGAGCAGAAAACTCTGTTATTTTTAAAAGCCCCGTTTTTCACACCACTGATGTCTGGAGAGTGGAGATAAGCTTTGAGCCTACTTCCAAATCTTTGGGTGCTCCACCAAGCATGCTGTAAATGGGGTGTGAAATAAAGCTTACTGGAGTGGGGATTGGCCAGTGATCAAGACGCAGCAGAGTTGGCAACGGGGCTCTTCTGCATTTGTTTCCAGGACGGCGGAGGTGAAGCTGGAGTTTTCTCGTCCCAATGCCTTATCTAAGAGACAGCTCTCTGGATGCTGGTCCAAAGTGTGACTTTTATTTTTTGTAAATATTATAGTTTAGGTTGTTGAGTTTTAGTGAGATAGAGCCCCAAAATAATCTTTATTCTTGAAATATTTACACAGAAATATTACTGAAACGGGAATGCGAGATTTCTTGGATTGAATTACATAGTTGTGACATAATTATTTCATTTTGGTTTTTGGTGCTTAATGGAAACATGACATGGGAGTGGATGCTGGGGCAGAAAGCAAGTTGTGAAAGAGACTGAGAATGGTTCTCCAAGTCTCTTCAACCTTTTCTCTTTTTTTTTTTTTTTTTTTTTTCAAAATATCAAACTATATTCTTACTTCCACCTGTAGACTTAGAAAAGAAGGAAATTATGGCACATCTAGAAGATGTTTGGGATTAAATACTACAGTGTACTCATCAAAAATATTGTTTAAAATAGTATTTCTGAACCAAACATATTTTGTAACTATCTTAGAACTGTTAAAGATCTAGCTAATATACAAAAAGAAGAAAAATTACACTTTTGAGTTTAGAAATGAAAAGCATCACATTAGTGAAGCTATAAGTTTGAAGATTGCCCAGTATAGCAGAACTCACGTGTTTGTTTTTTATAAGTGATGTTCTTTAAGTGGAATGGAGAGAAGTTAGTATTCCCAACATGCATAATTCTACAAAGAATGTCAGAAGTAGTCATTTTACTTTAAACAACATGGGCAAAACTTATGGCCATGTAACTTTTAGTTCTCTAAGAATTCCTGAGCAAAGTTACAGACAGGCTTTAGGCAAAACTGGCAGTTGAAGTTTGCTGGGAGAGGGGGAGTCAGGTTTATCAGAGGTTTAGCCACCAGTAAATAACCTTCCACCAGTGATCATACGGGCAACCCTAACTTAACTCAATGGGTTAAAGAAAAGCATCAAAGTAACATAGGGATTCATGGGGAAGAAAAAATGTGTTAATGAGAGGGGGAGGGGTTAGAGAGACTAATTGGGAGGAATATGATCAAAATAAATGATATATATGTATGAAAATGTGAAAGTTGAAAAAAATGAACAAAAATTTTAAATATTATCTCCCTTAGATGATATCCAATGCCTAGTCTCAATGGATTTAAGCAGGTGAGGTAACTAAGTAATTAATTCAACAGCAGCATTTACTGTATTGATTCTGCATAGGTGCCCAGGCTTTGTGCTATCAGAAAGTTTGAAATGGGCCTGATGTGATGGTACATGCCTTTAATCCCAGCACTTGAGAGGCAGAAGTAGGAGGATTACTGTGAGTTTGAGGCCACCCTGGATCTACAGATTGGGTTCTAAGTCAGCCTGGGCTAGAGTGAGATCCTACCTCAGAAAAAAAGAAAGAAAGAACATTTTTAAATGAGGGATACTTCCTTAACATTGGCAGTAACAATTCATGAACTTGAATACTGTTCTGAATTTTCCTCTTTCTTCTCTACAAGCAAAAAAGATCAATTTCTTTAATGTGTATACCTAGCATTCCCAATCTCTAAGTTTTTACTTCGTGATTTATAATCCTTTCCCCATATTTTCCCTGAATTTCTCCAGTTATATGATGATTGAGATGTGATATATACATGTGTATATGTCTAGAAAAATATTTAAAAAGTAATGTTGCTGCTTCTTATCTGAAAACCATAAGCAACCATACATTCACCATCCCTGTGGGTGTATTATGTCTTAAGAACACAAACTCTTCTAGGTTATTTTTTAATTTAATTAAATTAATTTATTTATTTGCAAGCAGAGAAAGAGAGAGAGAGAAGAGAGACAAATAGAGAATGGATGTGCCAGGGTCTCTAGCCACTGCAAATGAACTCCAGATGTATGCACCCCCTTGTGCATCGGGCTTATGTGGGTCCTGAGGAATTGAACCTGGGTCCTTTGGCCTTATAGGCAAGCACCTTAATCACTAAGCCATCTCTCCAGCCCAAGATTATTTTTAAAAATATTTTTATTTGTTTATTTTGAAAAAGAGAGAATTGGTGTGTCAGGGTCCCTTGTGCTGCAAGCAAACACCAGACATATGTGCCACTTTGTGCATCTCACTTTGTGTTGCTACAGAGGAATTGAACCCAGGCTATAAGGGCTTTGCAAGGAAGCATCTTTAACCACTGAACAATCTCCCCAGCCAAAAGGCTAAATTCTATCTACTTATACCTTCACAAGGAAATCTTTCAGCAATAGTCCACATTAAGTTGACCACGTCCATTACTTTATAAAGAAGAATTCTGCAGTTTAAGCAAAGCTACAGAATTTGCATATAACTTTGACAGCAACATTCTGATTTTTCAGAAGGAGCAAAATGATAAAAGGACATTTTAGGGGGTTTCATTTCCTATAAGCAGAATCATATACCCATTGTAAGCTTGAACTTAATGACTCAAATAGATATTTCTTCCCTTTAGAAATATTAATTCATCAATATTATTTATTAATTTTATTTAATACAGCTCCCAAATAAATATATGCTCAAGTACAATGTGAACAAAAAGAGTTGATTTCTCTTGAAAATCAGAGGCCCTCATTCACTATTTAGACATGGTGTAGTGTATTTGGGATAAGATCTTTCTAATCAACTCTGATCAAACAGCTATTGAAAACACCATGTAACTAGAACCAGAGTATGAATAAATGAATGCATTAGAACCCTCAACTTGCTTTCCCATGCACTTGCCACAAATTTATGAAATTGAAGTGTGTGGTCTATAGGACATAGAGAACCAGAAAAATAACAAAACTAAAAAGTTAGTATGCTAATTCCCAGGTACTTTTCTGTTTAACTTTCATCATTGGTAAGTTAGAGAGTGAGTAGGACATCACATTTCTTAAGGGTGACAGAAATAATAATATCACCCCCCCCAAAAAAGATAGGCTGAATTTGCCTTAATTTCCTACTGGTACCATTTTGAAATATACACAAATGAGTGCACATCCATGGGGAATTAAAATGAGGTATCACATTTATTCACTTACCTTGGCATCAGTTGTAACATAACTTAAAGGCAATGACTTGTGGCAGAAAGAAATCAATAACTAGAAATTGCTATGCCATGGTTCCAGTTTGAAAGGACATTCATGTCATTTTTCTTTGGTATTGCATGGAATTTGCCACCCTAAATTTAAAAAAAGAAGAGCTCAAAGTGGATCTGAACATTTTATATGCATTTGAAATTTTTTTATTAAAGTAACCAGCAGCCTCTTGTGCCTTTTGTTTTTAGCCTATTGTGTCCAATTGTGAGGATTGAGTACATTCCACCAGAACTAATTTTTGTTACTTAGATAGAAATGTTTGATTTATTTGCTTGGCTTTGATTAGATTAGGTTTGGCCTTATCAGTTGGGTCATTCTATTTAACTTCTTATTCTTATGTTTTATAACATTATAATAAAAGGATGAGCACTCCCCATCAGGGCCTGTTCACAATCATTTATCCATAATATGTCTGCAAGAAACAGAGAGAAATGAAAGAAGACACTTTCTCATTCATGATTCTCTTAAAAACTGTTCTTTTCTTCACCCTCCCTTCCTGATATTGCATGCATGGCTGTTCTCAGCCTGCTCTGAGACAAGCTAGGGCAGGCCCTGTAATATGATTCAAATTGCAATCTCATGTCTTGTATCCCCCAAACACTTCATCTCCCATGCAACCTGGAACCTTCATTCCAGTCCCCAATTAGACTAATATCTCTGGCCAGCACCGATTGGGAATGATGGATTGACTGGAAGGGTGGGGGGAGACAAGGCGATCTTCTCAGTGCCTCTGCATTCCCATAGGCACGCAGCATTTGACAGATTGGGCAGAACTGCCACGAAAGAGTCTGACACAGATGGTGTAATTAGAAAATGCGAAGTGCGAGTGTGAAATTTATCTCTGATCAGCACCTCCTTGCCAGATTGTCATCTATGTTAATATGATGATGGCTTCTTGGAGATGGATAGAAGGAAACAGCAGCCTTGAAGAGGAAACGGAGACTGTTCACTCTACAGAGAAGCTATTCTATTTACTTCTGAACTCCAATCAATTTCATTGGTCCAAAATGAAATTGTACTTATTTAATTCATATGGAAAACAAGCTTAACCTGATTCCTACAATTTATTAAAGCCTGTAATCAATATGATAAAATCTGAGTGCTAGTTAGAAGGGGAGACATGTTAAATTTTTATAGAATAATAAGTAAAAAAATTCTATAACTGTAGGAGCTCTTGAATACAATGTACATCTCTCTTTATTAAGGCTCTATGAAAAATGCATACAATAAAATGACTATATGCCATAACATTAAACTCCAGACACTGCAAGTAAGTTTTATTTCCCATTTTTCTTGAAATATTTTTCAGAATAATGTTTTTGATTTTTTATTCATTCCAAAATGTTTTGGAGTTTACATTAATGTTATACTAGCTTTTCTATATTTGACTAATAAAAGACCTATCAAGCAAGGTCTTAAATTGTTTTCTTCTCATGTTATTTTCCTGAAAATTTGGAATATTAACTGCCAAAAAAGGACCAAACATCACCATAAACCATTCTTTTTGGGTTTTTATAACCAGTGACAGTAATCTTTTGGGGATAGTTCAGTAAGTTCAGTTTTACAAGAATCTATGATAGACTACATTTTAGTATAATCTGCTCAAATGTTCACATTTGATGGTGCTAATTTTCAAGAAGGTAAATTAGCATAATTAATGACCAGCCAAATTTGGGGGTAATACAGTATGTAATTAACATTAGAGAGTTCTGTTGTACCACCTGCCCCCACATTTCATTGTTGCAGGGATCGAACTGTACAGGAGGAAATTTTCCCCTTTGCTGCACTGAGCAGAAAGCAGCTTTCTTCATCAGAATAAGCCATTAGCTGTAATGGCATGTAGGTGTAATGGAATGTGCTCGAAACATCTGTGCTGAGAGCAGGGGAGAAATTGCTGCATGCAGTCGTAGGCCTTTGGGGAGCTTGATTAAGGGCTGCTTCAGAGAACTTGAGATCTGGCTTGGGATGCAAAAAAAAAAAAAAATTAAAAAAAAAAAAAGAAAGAAAGGAAAAGAAAAAAAGTAAATAAATAAATAAAAAGGGGATGGAAAGAGAGAAGAAAGGGAAATAATGCTAATAGATTTATGGATGTACTGCAGGGAGAACAAAGGATTTTTAATTTTTTTCTTCCTTTATGGCTCTTAGATTGCATCTGTTTTCTGTTGGGCTTTCACTTATTGAACTGATCTGGAAAAAATGTAGCTCTAAATGCAGTTTAGTGAGAATGAACATAGCTGTAGAAATAAATTAGCCTGGTAACCCCACCCCCAGTCTGGTTAGCTAATGGAAATCTCCTTGTAACCTGTGAAGAAAAACACAATGTATTGTTTTTCTTAAGTATTATTTTTAATGTATCTCAGGTGATGTAAATAGTCAGATTTGGGGCTGGGAATCTTTGCTTGTATTCACCAGTTTGCACACAATAGCATTTGCATTGTACAGGGTCACTGGCTAATTCATTTAGAAGTGCTTCTTAATTCAGTATTTCCAAGAGCATTATGAGCTGGTGTTTCAAATCACTTTTTTCTTCACAAAATTTGCATGAACTTCTATGTGTATTTAAAATAAAAATAAAAATGTAACTTCTGAGGACAATGAGAATATTTTTCTAATCATGTAATAAAAAACTTATTGAGCACTTACTATATGCAAAATACTGTTGCTATACCAGGACTTTACTCACCATGACTGGGAATCTAATAAATTGCACTGGGCAAGGAACATGGCCAATTGTATCACATCAGCCATCTCCTTATTCCATGCTGACTGCTGAAGCCAAATCGATGATGCAGTCATACACATTGATTGTTAAAACAACTCCATTGAATGCATTGATTATGCTCAGCTTTGGCTGTTTTTGAAGTGTTAAAGGGGGGAAAAAACAAGCTTTTAAGTACAGCCCTTGCACTAAGAGTACATTAAAGGAGAGCTATATTTAGATCATCAGCGAGGGAAGGGTTAAGCATTTGTGAAAGTAATATAACTGGAAATGAAATCAGCATTCTGTGTGGGACAGATGTGAATGTATTACCTAGAAAATTGGAAACAAACCTGAAAATATTGGGTGATTTTATGATTAGGTAAATCTTACACTTTCTAATTATAAATGACAATGAAGCCCTCTACTCACTGGATTCTATCTTCCTTATGAAAGAAGAAGCTTGCTAAACTGGTGCCAAAAATTCCTTGCACTGAAGTTTAAAATATGTAGGGAGGCAAGAATGTAATAAAAATTCAAAAGCTAATAATATTATGGCGACTGGCATTGTTTACAATGTGGAGCACCTGCTGTTTGAAAAAAAAGGAAGAAGAAAAAGTGAAATCATCAAACTGTTTCTAAATGGAAAATCTGGGCTCTCTGCCAACTACACAATGTGTTTCAGGTGCACTGTAAATAGGAACAATAAAAGGTGCACAGGAAAGAATATGAAATGTTAAATCTCAAATATGCGAGAATATTAATATGATGTTTCTTGAAAGAAAATGTTGGGACTCTTCCAGTGGTCTCCATTGCAAGGAAAGGGATTAAAATTTTTTTCATCACATATGTAAAGTTCTAAAACTTTTAATTGCCTATATCTTTAAAAGATTATATTTGCATGTAACACTGTTTGCTTTAGCTGCATTGCCCTTAGTTATTGCAAGCAGAAAGGTCTATTTAAACCTGAAAACATGAATTGTTTCTTCCAGCTTCTCTTTACTGTGTGTGTGGCGTGCATGCATATGCATGTGCGTGATTTTTTTCTTTTCTTTTTCTTTTTTTTTTTTTTTGTAGAAAGCAGTTTGGAGAATTAAACCCTTAGGGGAAGAAAAACAGAAAAAGTAGCCTCTCCTGTTTATATCCAAATTAGTATTATGAGCAACTGCAAAGTATCACACACACTGGGTGGTAGATGTTGGATTCGATATTCTCGCTACAGAGTACTTAATAATGGATTCTTCCAGAATTAGACACCTATTTTTACCAGCTAACAATTCACCCATGCCAAATTTCCCTTTCTAGTTCAATTTTTTTCTTTTGTCTTTTTGGATGAGGCATTTAAAAATCAAATCACCTTTGGAATGTCTATTCCATTCAAGTATGCCAGTGTTTCACAAAACTGAAACCATTTTAAAAACAATATCCAAAGTTACCCAAATGTTTGCAAATGATTACTGGACATTAACCTTCAAGAACTGGGTATTTTTCAAATATAAAATAAAGGATTAGAAATATAATCATTACTGAAATATTAAAATCACTAAGAACTAAATCATTGCCAACTATATAGGGGTAAATTAAGTTTCTTTTGAGTCAGAAAAAAATATGAAGCCATGCAGATCTTTCTACGTGTCCATATCATAAAGAAAGCTATTAGCACAAGAGGTAAACATTCAGTACAGGGAGATAAAATATTGAAGAACAACCCTTGCCCTTACAGGAAAGTTCCACAAGGGTATATTGTCTGTTCCATTGTTTACTGGGTCAGCCCAAGGCAGTTACTTCATCTCCCTAAACTCAACTCTTTCCCCCTTCAGAGGGTCAACATAGCACCTAACTGATGGTTGCTATGCAAATTCATCCGTCTTCTATCACTGACACATAGCAAAGGCATAAAAGGCATACCTTAGCTTGTATTATCACTATTATTATTCCTGAAATACTTGCATCTCTCTATCACAGCTTGTTGCTGTCAGGTTCATATTGCTGGCAGAAATCACCCAACCAAGAAGAGCTTTTGGGAAAAAAAAAAAAAAAAAAAAAAAAAAGGTTTATTTTTGGCTTACAGACTCGAGGGGAAGCTCCATGATGGCAGGGGAAAATGATGGCATGAGCAGAGGGTAGACATCACTCACTGGCCAACATTAAGTGGACAACAGCAATAGGAGAGTGTGCCAAACACTGGCATGGAGAAACTGGCTATAACACCCATAAACCCCGCCCCCAACAACACACCACCTCCAGGAGGCTTTAATTTCCAATTGCCATCAGCTGGGGAGACTAGCATTCAGAATACCTACATTTATGGGGGACACCTGAATCAAACCACCACATTCCTCCCCTAGCCCTCATAAACCGATATACATGGTATAAAATTCAATGCATTCAGTATGACTTTAAGAGTCCCCATAGGTTTTATCAATCCTAATGATGTTCAAAGATCCCTGTAATCCAAAGTCTTTTAACTGAGCCATAATACCAAATATATATGTATGTATGTATGTATGTATGTATGTATGTATGTATGTATGTATGTATGTATGTATATACATTCCCCAAACCCATAATGGCATAGAATAAACATTCACACTACAAAAAATGGCATTGGGCATAGCAAAGAAATATTCAACCAACACAAGATTTAGAACAACCAGAGCAGACATCAAACTCTGTAGCTCCTAGTCCATGAACTCTAGCCAGTGACAAGTCTCCTAGTCCAATAATTCTAACCAGCAATAAGTCTCTGGAGTTCCAATTCCATCCCTCCAGATAGATTACTTACAGTCCTGGAAAATTTCATCCGGGGGCTGGCAGCTTTCCTTAGCAGCCATCTCATGGTCCCGGCATCGCTACTGGGTCTCGACTGCAACCCATGTTCCATCCTCATGGCCTCATGGGATCTCCATGCAGGCAATCCAGCAAACCTGCTTCACACTGCCCATGGCCATTTCCAAAACACAAGACTCTGTTGCAAATCCAATGACCCTCTATGTCCTTCATTTCTTATACTCCATAATACCAGGTAGGGTGCCAATTTGTTAATCCAGGGGAGACAAAGCAGACTTTGAAGAACAGGACATTTCTTGAGCACTCAGTCATTCTACATTCTTCCTGTTGTCCCAATCTCAAAAGTTGTAATCTCTCATACAATTACAGCTTCACAGGCAGCAGTTTGGGCCCAAAGATTTCTTTCTGTGCTGTATTCCTTAGCCCACACCAGTCCATTACTATGCACTGCAACCCTGCACAAGCCGCTCCCACAAACTACTTCTAGCCCAGTATAGGCACAGCTCTTTCTCACCCTCATAATCCAACCCTCACAGTCCATAGTTCTTACTGCATTCAGGTCTTTCAACTCTGACCAGAATCTTCCATCAAGCTGTACTTACAGCACTGCAAGGCATCTCTTAGACCAATTTTTAAATCTGTCCACATTACTCTCAAAAATCAGCTCTAAAAGGCAAAAACCACATAGTCAGGTGTATAACAGTAATCCCACTCCTCGGTACCAACACTACTGTTGCAGTCAGGTTCGCATTGCTGGTAGAAATCACCAGAACAAGAGCAGCTTTTGGGGAAAAAAGGGTTTATTTTGGCTTATAGCCTCAAGGGGCAGCCCCATGATGGCAGAGGAAATTAATGGCATGAGCAGAGGGTGGACATGACCTCCTGGCCAACATAAGGAGGACAATAGGAGTTTGTGCCAAACACTAGCAAAGGGTAGATGGCTATAACAACCATAAGCCCACCCCCAACAATACGCTGCCTCCAGGAGTCATTAATTCCCAAATCTCTATCAGCTGGGAACCTAGCATTCAGAACATCTAAGTTTATGGGTGACACCTGAATCAAACCACCACACAGCTATAAAATGGTGGGATAAGGTCTTTGTAGTATCTGAAGACTCTATGTTCTCCCAAAGAAATGAGGGTTAACAACTATATTCCCTTCCATCTCTAGCATCATCAGTGGTAGAGATTCCACTATCGGCTTCATTTTGATATCCCCCCCTGGACATTTGTAATTAGAACACTGAATAAAACAGTAGAATGTTGTAAGGAAATAAGATACAACTATACCAGGTATTTCTTGAAGATGATGAATTGAAATCGTTCATGTGAAGGAACCAGCAGAATAGGAAACTGACAATATTCCCAACAAGAATCCGCACACTCAGAGTATAGGAAACAAAGTAGAAAACAGGATAGTCAGAACAGAAAGATGAGGAAGTGAGCATTTCTGGTTCTATAGCCCATCTCCACTTACAGGCTTTGGACAAGCACCTAAATAGTCTGTCCATTTCTCAAGTGTAAAATGGGGATACTCATAACTACCTCATCTTAGAACTAGTGAAATGTCTAGGAATGCCCCTGGTGAATAGAATATGCAAATAGTCACTGCATAGGTCCTAAATTGTCTTTGATGGCACCTCTGTTTTTAAATTTATTTTCAGAAACCTATATACATATATTCTTTATCTTAATATGAAATAAGGCAGGAATCCAGTTCTTTTAATAAAAATAACCAGGAAAGTTTCTTTCAAAACTAGCTTTATGGCTAAAGTTTCACAAATCAGGCCTTCATCCTACTCAATCAATACTCTGATTCTACACTCTACAAAAATTATATGACATCTACATATTTCATCATTACCTATGTTAAATGAAGTTGTCGGCTTAATTTTTCCATACTTGGAATTAGGGGGAAAAATTTATAGAGTTTTTTAGGCAACTAACTTTTATGAAATATGCTAGAAAAACCATGGCATCAAATCATGCATTGGGGATCCTTCAATGGGCACAGATTTTTATCAAGTTTTTCAACTTTGTTAAATCATTTAACCAAATATTTAATGGGTACATTGGATTGTCATTTAATGCCCAGGTTGTTGAAATTCTTAACTCCTATCCCCTTCTCCAAATATCTCTCATAGTCATCACTACTCAGATGATGATGGTCCTGTATTTATCCTTCCTTTCTAGTTGTCTCTTCTCCTAAATTCAGAAAATCATTCATAAATCATGATCACAAAATGCTGAACACAGTTAAATATTTGTTTATTAAAATAGTGACAGTATCTTTTGACTCTTCTTTTCTATAGATATTAGTTTGGCAACATTAGTGCAAGTTTCCTGAGAGCCTGAACACATGTTATCACTCTGTAAGTAAAAGGAATACATTTTTTAAAGGCAATGATTGAATTCAACAGTTTGAATAAATATGACTTCACATTGATTGTAATGACGGTGAATGCTTTGATGAAGGCATTGAACATGTGAAAAATGGTAATGAGTGACAAACTACCTGGGGATGGAAGAGAGCAACATTCCAAACTCTCAGTTTTAGCACATCCCCTCATTGTTAGTCCTGTTTCTGGGATAAATCTACTAATGGCATTGAAATAAAGATTTGTGGGGTGATGTGCAATCATTGCCTATTTATACAAAAGATTGTGGCCACAGTAAGAATCATCAATGTTTCTTTTGCTGGATTATGAAGACATGTATGAGCTTCCCCCCCCCCCTTAAAACATTGGATGCATCTTGCACATACTGGAAATGCTAAGCATGTATACTTGTTTTCCATTTCCCTCAGCTTATGTGACTAGAGGCTTTGAAGAAAAAAAATAGAGTTAGTGGTAATCCCTTGCCAGATGCTTAGAGTAGTGGCACAGTCCACAATGTTTAACAATAAGATGTAGTAGATTAGGATATTTGAGAATAATACCACATAGAAATCTCAAGCCTGCTCAAACAAATAAAGACATTTATTAGAACCTTAATTGAAGACTCATGAGACATTATTGGCCTCAGGTACAACTTGGTTCCAGGCTCCATGGATATCAGGTGCTAGCTAGCTCTCTCCATCTCAGTCCTAGGTTCTACTCAAAGCTGGTTTTCTCTCTAAGTTTCACCTAGAAGCCCACTTGCAGCTGCAGATTTAAATCCCCCAAGTTCAAATCCAGTGGACATCCTAAATTTAACCATGATTTCTACCACCTCCATCGATAACTATCACCACACACAGGGAAACATGAGGTCTTATTGGGCCAAAACTATGTCAGTAACTCCCAATATTCTAGATTTGGGATTGACAAAAGACATATCCAAGCATGTAGTCTTAGGAAATTCAAAGTCAAAAGAAAATCAGGGCACAGTTGACAAAAGAAGAGAAGAGAATATTGGATGGCAAAGCTATGGAAGAGCAGGAATCCTAGTTGCTCTGTACATGCAGACTGTAGGGCAGAGTCTGGCACAGAGCATATTCACAATACTTGTGTGTTGCCATTTCAAATATTCACTGTATTCCAATGAGTATATGAACCATACAAAACTATACACCATTCACTAAACCAGTGAGGCAGCTACATACTCTTTACAAGAGTCCATTACATAGCCTCTGATAATGAAACAAGAAAAGAGTGATGAGGACGACCACTCCACACAGAGCATAGGACACAGGAGGGCTTGCCTTGTGCAGGAAAATTTACAGAAGTTAGTGGGGCTACTTCATAAGTTGCAGGGAATTTACCAGTGTTCGCCAATGGTTAAAAATGAATACAAGAGTAGCATGGATATCATCGTGTACTTAAGGGAGGAACTACAAACACTTTAACACACTCCTCTAGTAATTAATTAAATTCTTTGGAATTGTTTCTCAGACCACTATATATATATATATATATATATATATATATATATATATATATATATATATATACCTTAATCACAACATTTGGAGCATGAAGGATGGGATCTTGAATGCCTTATTAAGGACTGTGGTTTTTCTCAGAAGGGGAAGGGACTTGAAAGAATATAAAGAAAGTCAACATATAATCATCCTCAAATTACAGTTGATTACACAAGAATAATCTGTGAGAAAGAAGGAGAATGAAGGGAAAGAGTAAGAAAAATGAATGGGGTTCTAGGAGGAAAAAAGTAGACATGGTAATGGAGTGACTGGCATTTTTATGTATTAATTTTCTTATCACATGCTTTTATGTCTTTAATATTTAATTAGCATATGTTTGCTTAAAGTTACTAACTTATAGAATTAACATAGTAGTCAATGTTGAGACCTTCTCCTATTGCATGACACAAAATTATTGGGAATTGAGTGTTTTCCAGGCCATCTACACAAGATCTTTCTTCCTTCCTTCTCATTTTTCCTTCCTCCTTTCCTCTGTCTCTCTCTCAACAGAAATGGTATCATCCTATATGCTTTACTTTGTAACTTGACATTTTATTTCAATAATATACTGTGAACAATATTTCAAATCTGTACATTGGTCTCTTTCTGCCTCTGTGTGTGCATACATGCATGTGTGTAAAGTGCATATTTGTGTGTGTGCAACTAAGAACTATATGGAATATCATAGCTTGGTTTTACTTAATGTATTTAATCATCTTCTTGGTATTTAATATAGCTAACCATTTTAGTAATGAATGATTATATGGTCTTTATTTTTTTTTACTTAAAAAAGCTTCAATAAACATGCTCAACTATTCTGACCAAATAATGTGAGAATTTCTGCAGTATAGATTCAAATAAATGACATATTATAATGAAAGAGATGCAGATTGAAATGATACTGCCAAAACTGCTTTGAAAAATTTTCTACCAATTCATACCCCAACAATGTTGTTTGAGAGTTACTATTTCCATGTAGCCTCAAAACACTGTCTTTTTAGTGTTTTGACAATATTATAGGAGAAAGTGAAATTAAATCCTGTTGATTTACATCTTATTGTTCTTATTGAATCCTTAGTATAATCAAGATTCAATCTGTTTACTTACTTTCAGTTTCAAATGTCATGGTTTCAGGGCTGGCTAGTGTCCAAAGCTAGAATAGTCAGTGCCCAGTGAATAGAATAGATAAAGGAAAAGGCAAGTTTTAATCAAGAAATAATTTTGGCAACTTTTTTTAAATCTAACTGTACATTCTGCTATGGACAATACAACTGAACTAATAAACTTCATTCTAGGTTTTATATTTGCTCTTCTATATAACTACCAATAACTTATAAGGAAACTTAGACAATTCTCTTTTCAGATTTGGTGGGAAGAATAAAACTTGAATTTTGCTTTCCCAATGGAAGGCCATTGAATATTTATGAGGCAATCACTAATATTTTCATATCTTTTACAATCTGCAAAGCAATACCAACTAGAACAAATGTTTCTAGTGACAGGTTAAACAAAAACTACTAAAGGAGTTAAATTCCAATGCAGATTATAAGAACAAGTAGTTATCACAGGCATTCTACCTACACCTTGTCCCAAATATCACTACCATGCCCCAGTGAATTAGACATTCATGATTGCCAATTACAATACAAGCCACAACAAGAAATGTGTAATAATAAGCCTATTTGAGCAAATCATCTATTGTAGTGAGCTTAATTTGATCCTAGTTGGTAGTTACCCAGAGTCAATTCTCATTTCAGGAGAATATGCCCAGAGTTAATTCAGCCTTCTTGAGAACTCCATAGGAATGCCCATTTTGTATGTCACCATAATCTGAACACTAAATGAATATGTATGCATATAAAATACCTAATATAATACCCATTATAGCAAACAATCAACACGTATAAGTTTAATTTCCATTTGCCTTACTTCTTCTCTCTCAAAAGATGACTGCAATGAACAAGTACATCTGTGAAGTGTAAGCATTTTATATCACCTAGTGGATAATGTTACATCATGTGTTAGAGCAATATTCCACTATTAGCTATCACTAACAGCATTATAACAAGCCCTAGAAGACTCATATCCTAAAACTCAGCAAAACTTTACTTGCCTTTCTTTTTTCTGATAAAGAGGATTATTGTATTTTCTAATGATAAAATAATATATTTTGGGCTGGAGAGATGACTCAACAGTTAAGTTGTTCGTCTGCAAAATCAAAGGATCCTGGTTTGATTCTCCAGGACCCATGTAAGCCAGAAGCACATTGTGGCACATGCATCTGGAGGTCTTGCAGTGTCTGGAGGCCCTGGTGCACCCAGTCTCTCTCTCCCACTTTCTCTCCTCTTAAATAAATAAATAAATAAAATATATTTTAAAAAGTTTTAGAAAAAACAATATATTTTATTAGGCCAAGAAACAAAATCTACATTAAGTAATAGAGTTAACAAAAACTTTTTATACTATTACCACACAATGAAAATCTTGGGAACATTATAAAGTATTTCACAGTTGCTATTTTCTGAACAGAAGCCAAGCCAGCCTACTTGCTACTTAGTATAGATGTTTTCTATTTGTACAAAATGATTAGTCCTTCAATATTGTATAAACATATTTTACTAATCCTCTATTAAATTACACCTATTCTTATTTTTATATTAAAAGCTAAGCTAGCAAACATTTTATATGGTTGTCATGTTTATTTAAACATATTATATTTGTTCATCTGGACAATTAACTCCAAGTGAAAGAAAATGAAAAGATCAAGATTGTTTGTATTATAATGTTTGAGGTATAGTACCAAATGGCTATCAAGAGATGTTATACCTGGGCTGGAGAAATGGCTCAGCAGTGAAGGCACTTGCCTGTAAAACCTAATGACCCAGGTTTGATTCCCTAGTACCCAAGTAAAGCCAGACTCACAAAATGGCTCATACATCTCTAATTCAATGGCAGCAGGTGGAGGACCTGGTACACTCATTCTGTCTTCCTTCTATTGTTCTGTTCTTACAAATATATATATATATATATATATATATATATATATATATATATATATATATATATTTAAAGAGCAATGTTATATCAATCTGCATATTTCCCAGGAAATTATGACAATGTATATTTACTAATACTGGGCAATAATTGTTTTTAATCTTTGCCAATTTGATTAGTAATATATCTGCCTATTAAAGTCCTTGGGTTTATTGTAATGTGTATATTTTTCTCATCTGAAGGCTTTTTATGTTATGGAAAATTTTTGTGGTGTTGGCTATAATAGTATTTACCAGTTCAGTGCCATTTTATTATTATATACATGAATTTTTATCAAAAAGAAGCTTTTCTTTCTTAATTTTTATGGTCAGCTCTGTCATTTATGTTAAGGCTCCTGGATCTAGTATAAAGCAGATGAGTCTACTTTTCCAAATGAGTTTAACTCTCTCTGTGACACACTCATTTAGTACTAAAAATAAGTTCAAAATAAACTAACTGAAATGTCTCATATCAATTATTTTTAATTTTATTGTGAAATATAATACAGAAGAAAAGATTAAAATTATACAGCTTTTAGCACAAAGCAAGGAGCCATATAGACACTTGAATATCTATGTCATCAAGATGTAACCTCTGAGGTGGGTGTGGCTAAATCTCATACTGTGATTATAAAGAGCATTTCTCATTAATATTCTGCCAATATATGCTTTATTCATATGGAAACTATGTTGTAAGATACATACAACTTAGCTTTTCATATCTGCCTATACAATTAAGCATTTTACATTAAGAGTCAATTTGATTGGGAAGTGACTTTGATATCACTGTACATATATATATATATATATATATATACATGTTCTCATTTGGTCAGTGCTTAGTTATTATACATTTTCTATTTTTTATTTTTGATATTTTTAAATCTTTATACTTCAGAAGAATGGTAAATAACATATAGCTAAGTTCTGTTCTATTCAGGGTGACAACTTATTTCAGCTAATTAGAACATTTGGATAATTTATAAATATTAATGCTCTCTTCTTCTGTCTTGACATTCATGTATTAATTTTATTCCATTACAACTTTCTCTCTATTAGTTCCAAATTATCCTTTCACTACTGAAGACTCTGTAATATGTATCATTGATATATCAAAGTACAATATTATTTTTTTCTAGATAAGCTAATAATCTTAGAACATGTTAATTTCATCTCTTTGATTCAAATTTATGTGTCACTATTGTCATACATTTTAATTATAGTCTTAGGCTCAAAATACCATTACATTAATATTTTTTATTTTATCATCAATAGTCTTTTACATATTCCCACACACTTACATTTCTTTGTTCTATATGTCTTTTTGAATCTCTAATTTTCCATTTGGCACATTTTTTTCTTCTACCTGAAAATATGTGAAAATATATTTTATTGTACTTTTTGCAATAGTTTGATATTTGAAACACTTTAAAGATAGTTATTTATTGTTTGCTGGCATCCTAGTTTCCTTTCATATCTCAGCTCTTAGTCCACTGGTTGTTTTTTTTTTTTTAATCTCTTTTTTGTTTTGATTCTTAATTGTGTGTTTCTCTTTCTTTGTCATTATTAAATTTCTAGACTTTTTAAAATTTATTTGAGAGAGAGTGAAAGAGGCAGATAGATACATAGATAGATAGATGAGAGAGAGAGAGATTGGGCATTCCAGGGCCTCTAGCCACTACAAACTCCCTGTGCATCTGTCTTACATGGATACAAGAGAATTGAACCTGGGTCTTTAGGCTTTGCACACAAGTGCCCTAACCACTAAGCCATCTCTCCAGCCCTTCTAGAGATTTTGTTTTGTTTTGATTTTTGGTCTTTCAAAGTAGGGTTTCACTCTGGCCCAGGCTGACCTGGAATTAACTATGTAGTCTCAGGTTGGCCTCAAATTTATGGTGATCCTCCTACCTCTGCCTCCCAAGTGCTGGGATTAAAGGTGTGTGCCACCACGCCCGGCACTTCTAGAGATTTTTGAAATTTTGTGGCTTATCATCATTTTTGCAATGTTCTCTCAAATGTAACTTCCCTGTTCCCTTTTCTGCCTTCAAAGGCATGCTGCTTTCAACACCAGGAGTCCTTTCTAGATCTGGATCTCACCTATATGCTTTCCATTCATTTTAATATATCTTACAATACACTAATTCTTCCCTCAGCTGAGTTTAATCTGTTGTTAAATCTGTTTAATTCTTAGTTTTAATGACTTTACTTTTGATTTCTAAAATTCCCACTTGATTCATTCAGTGGTTTCATACCTTCTGCTGGAATTTTTAGTATTTTCTTATATTTTTGATCAGACTCAAAGCTATTTTAATTTTTTGTCTAATATTCAGGTATCTGAAATATTTGGTAACAGTTTCCTAATGTCTTTTTTTTTTCTTTGATGATTTTCTGTTTTGTTATCTTCATATTTCTCATTACTTTTTATTGGCAATAGAAATTACATCACAGAATTAGAAGGTAACATGAGGCCTGGGTTGTATCATTTTCCTGTAGATTGCTTTTACATATACATCTACAGAGCTCTTATCCAAGGCAGTCTCAGTGATGGGAAAAAAAAAAAAAAAAAAAAAAACAACTAAATAGCTCTCTCTTCTACCTCACCCTTACTACTATTGTGCAGTCTTTGGGGCCCCAGTGAACAGCAAGGGCTTTTCATCTTAAGAAGTGTCTGAATCCTAACCTCTGTTCCCAGAGGTCACAGATGGGCAGAGTTTCTATTCATCTTCTCAAAGTCTCAGCTGACCTCTCAGGCAGGAATAAATGTCCCCAGAGGAAAAGCAACTCCAAACATTAGGCCAATTCCCTACTCCTCTGTAATAGGTAAAACTTCATTCATTCCCTTGTCAACTCTCCAAACATGATTTCATAAGGCTTCAGAAAGCAATGGAGACACAATCAACTGTTTAGAAATACAGAAGACTTAAAATGCGACAGGCAGTTGACAGGCAGTGGAGGGAAGATACTTCACCTAGGTTATCAGGAAAGGTCACCTGGGAGGGCTGGCATATCAACTAAGACCAGGCTAGTGAGAAGGAGGCAACTACCTCAGATCTAAGAGAAGAATGTTCTGAAAAGACAATGCAATGAGCTGGGCATATGTGAGACACAGAAAGAGGCCATAATGTGGCAAAATAGAGGACCAGAGGCACGAAATAGGAAAAGGTGCTATGGATGGAGACTGCAAGTAATTTAGAATTGAAGTTTATGGAGTTTGGGGAACCACTGGAAGACAGTAAGCTAGGGATTCATGTTTTAGATAGTGTATGTAAGCCATGGTGTAGGAGTTGGACCAGGAGATTAAGAGCCTGGAACCAGGACGTCACAAAAGAAGATGCTTCAGGACTTCAGTAAGTGACTATGTAGAGACAGAAAGAAATTGAGATGGGGCTAAGTGGTGGACATCAGGATCTGTTTCATCTCCTGTCTGAAATGTCTGCTTGCTCTCCAGTTCTGTGTGCATGGCTATGAATTTGCAATATCTTTCTGCTTAATAAAACAGCTTGATGCCTGTCTATATGAAACTCAGCAGAGACAAACTCCCCTTGTAAGTAAATAAATAGATATTAAAGCTTACATACATATGACCAGGCACTGCTCTAATGTACTTTACTCATATTAACTCACTTTGTCTTCTCAATTATCCTGTGGGGAGTGCACAAATATCATTATACCCACTTTAAAAATGAAGAAACAGGAACACTGGCTGGATAATTTGCCTGTGACTATTATTATTTCACCTCATCATGTGCAATCATTGTGTTTTGTATTTTTTTTAATAATAGTGCCATGATTTCCCATTAGGAAATTGCTTTTTCCCTGCCTATCCTGTGTGGCTGACTGGAGTCACAGCTCCAGATGAAGAAGGGATGTGACCCAGCCCTGCCAAACAGCACTGCCTCTTTCTATAACTCAGATATTGTTCAAGGATGGACCAACCAAGAACAATCTGGTATCCTTTGTTGTTTCCAGGATATGACAAGTGTATAAATATGGTATCAATCTACAAAGAGTGAAAACTGGAAAACAATCAAGCCCCAGGGACCTTGTTTGAGCATCTGGGAACTGGTGCTATCTCCATTTTACAGTTAAGTTTCTCATTGAATTCTCTCCATAGGTATAACCAGATAGGTGCTTCTTTCAACTAAAAGTTGGGTGTCACTTGCAACTGAAAGTGACTTTAAACAGTTGCATTTATCATTCCAGTTGCATGCTTGCAGGGGATATTAAAACCGAAAAACATTTCAAGGACAATGCTTGTTTCTGCAGGGCTCTCAGTTGGTGAAACATTGTTCTCTCTGTCCTGTGAAGCAGACAGGCCAAAGGACCAACAACCTCAACCATCTTATATCATGAAATTTTGCACATTAGCCTTCCAAGAAGAAATATTAATTCCATATTTAATTCCCAGTTAACAAACATCCACTTTGGTTCCATGCTGGTGGGAAAGAATTACAAATTTTAGAGAGCAGACTTTGTCCAGAGTAACTACTGATTGGATTTGGGTATTTTCCCTCTTGTAAAGGAAACTTCTCATGTGTATTATTGGGAAATAATACTTCCAGAGAGAAAATGTGAACATTTGCCAGGGTCTAATTTTCAGTTAGGAAAAGTTTCTGTTTTCCTCCCTTGACAATGTCAGCATAAACAGGCAATGCATACTGGAAACTCCAAAGCCTACCAGAAGAGCAGCGTGGTACAAAGGGAAGCTAGTTTCAGAACCTTTTGTAGTTGAATATTAAGACTTATAAATTTCTATGTAAGGACAGTTAAGGTCTTAAGATATGCTGGATATACAAAAAACAACGTTTAAGATTCAGAAGCAAAACTATCCAGGAGAAAAGAAGGTCTGTAGGAGAGTCAAGAGTTAGGAATAAGAAACCTAAGAATGAACAGGCTTGGCTGATTTCCAACAAGCTCTGTGTGATGAAAGCCAGCTATGCCTGGAACCAAGATGCCACTTGTGCTGCTGTCTCCATATCAACACAGACATTTTCATCATGCTGTCTTAACCCCAGCCTCGGGCCCACTTCCAACAGAGGCTTCTCACTCCTCCTGCTTCCACAAAGATCCAGCCCCAGACACCTGATCTCTGATTGCCAAGATCCTCCTTGATCCTTTTCTGTTTCATTCCTTATCCAGAAAAGAAAAGAAAAATTGCATTGTCATCTCTTTACATGACTTTTTTCCAATGGTTTTTCATTGAAAATAGAGTGTAGTGGTTTGGCCTGTGCCCTCCTCCTGAAGATGAAACTGCTATTTTTTTTTTTTTTTGGTATATTTTATAGACAAGTGACTATGAATTTTCTTGGAAGAACAGTGCTCACAAATCTATCTAAATGAACAATCCTGAGATGAGATCCACTTAGATATATATTATTTTTTTAAAAAAGTAGTTTTCAAGAAACTGTGGAGATGGTTCAGTTGTTAAAGGTGCTTCCTTGTAAAGCCAGCAGGTGCAAGTTCAGTTCCCCAGCCACCCATGTAAAGCCTAATGGGAATTTATTTACAGTAGTAGGAGACTCTGGAAAACACACACAAACACATCCTTGTACACAAATAAATAATTTTCATGATTTAAAGTTATTTTGCATGATATATATTTTTGTGTTCAGATGTGTGTGGGTGTGTGTGTCTGCAGTGGAGCCAAAGATTGACGTTGGTTATCTCCCTCAATTACTCTCCACCTTTTTTTTTTTTTTTTTTTTTTTGCCGGATGTCTCACTGAAGCTAGAGCTCACCAATTTGACTAGACTAGCGAGCGAGCTAGCCAGCAAGTCCCAAGGTTGCTCCTCTCTCTGCCTCCCCAGCACGAGATCATAGGTGCATACTAGTATGACCAGCTTCTTAAGTGAGTACTGGGGATCAAATTCAACCTCTCATGCTTACACAGCAGACACCATACCCAGTAAGCCATCTCTATAATATGAGAAGATCTAGATAAGAACACAGAAGAGGGAAGAAGACAGAGGCAGAGGCTAGAGTGATATGTGACAAGATAAGGTAATCTGGGGAGTCACAAGAGCCACAAGACATTCAGAAAGCAGATTCTCCCTCAAAGCCTCCAGAAGACTCTTACCCCACCACCACCTTGACTTCTGGTCTTCCAAACTTTACATTGTGAACATTTGTGTTCTCCAAAGGATACATTGCTGTCATTTTGAAGTCATTCAGCTTGTAGTTATTTGTTAACGTTAGTCCTAGGACACTAATTCATAGAATAAAACCCAAACTTCTTTCACCTGATTCAGAGGTCTGTATGACTTGTCTCCCCCACTTTCATCATCTTTCACACACAAGTGATTACCCTTGCAAGGACTTTCACTTGCTTGCCAATCTCTGCTTGCCTGGCATGATGTCAAAGATGGACCTTTTTCTTATAAATCTCTCAACTCAAATAGAACTTCTGGAAACACCTTCCTGAACTTTGCTAAGCAAAGTGCTTGTCCCCTCCCCAAACAAATTAGCTTCTATCATCTCCTGTCGTATACAGCTTTTCTTCACAAAGTTTATCACAGATGATCAGGGTGTCTCATTCACATATTACTAAACTAAGAGGGGAGTTTCAGTCCACCTATTTACCCGACAAACATTAAACTGAGCATCTGCTAAATACAAGTCAGCATGGTAGGTACATGGAAGATGAACCAAATCACAAGAGCCTCAGCTCTTGTTCTAACCTCTGTCTGTGGCTGCTTCTCATGTCCAAAGTACTTTCTGCTCTTCATGGCCATTTGTTCATCGTTAATCAAAAGTTCAACAATTGATTAAAAACACTAAGTACTTGCCACTAATTATGTCCCTTTTCTGAGCAAAAAATATGACTTTATCTATTTAAAGAATTGAATAACCATAGGGAATCTTGAGAGATCGCAAATGTGCTATTTCAAAAGTCTTGTCTTAGAAGGACATTTTTTTCCATAGTCTGGTCTCATCCCTGGGATTTTACCATTTCTACTTGTGTAATAAGAAGCATGATTTCCTCTTAAATGACACCAGAGAAACCAAATAAAAGACTAATGTTCACAGGACTTGAGAAGCTTTGCAAAGATGGAAGACCACAGGCAGTTGGCTTCAATCACTATGGCCATGTCTAAAGGTCAGCCTCTCGGATGGTTTAATTGTGGCCATTAAAGGGTTTGAGCAGCTGCTCCAGCAACAATTTGGAGCCCGGGAGAAACCAGACACAGCATAGTATATTGGGTCTTTTGGAAAAAAAAAAAAAAAAAAAAAAAAAGCCTGGCCAGGCTCCACACAGCCTGACAACAGCTGGGATTTCCAGAAGTACTTAACCTGGTTTAGAGGTCATGGCCTAACTAAAAGTAGGCATCCCTTCATCCCAAAATGAAATTGTAAAGTGGCTCTTTTGCCCCACCCTCACTCATCACCTCATGTTCTCGTTTTTTTTAAATAATTTATTTATTTGTAAGCAGAGAGAGAGAAAAAGAATGGACATGCCAGAGTCTCTAGACAGTGCAAATGAACGCCAGATGCATGTGTCACTTTGTGCATCTGGCTTTATATGGGTATTGAGGAATCAAACCTCAGTCATTAGCTTTACAGACAAGCACCTTAACTGCTGTGCTATCTTTCCAGCCCTCATGTTTTCATTTTTGATCCTTGATCCTGGATTCCAGAAACCTTGTTGAGTCATTCTATTAATTAAAAAATTTGTACATGTTAACTGAGAAACTGTTACATGCCAAGCAATAATATTGGATCTTCTTAAATTTTATGCCATCCCACATCTCAAGCCCCTCTCAAATCTGCACACCAGAGATGTGGCTAGGTCATTATGGACAAACTCTTGCTGAGTCTAGATACAGACTCAAACTTCAGTGCAACTCAAAGCTCAGCACAACTTTCTCATCAGTCACTACCCATTGCTCAGGCCTGGCATGGGATCAAATCTTTTTGTTACCCCTGAATTCTTTTTCAGAATTTTTCAGAAACCAATTGGTTTCTTTGACTTACTAAAGTTCCACACATGGTTTATTTCTTTTTCTTTTTCTTTTTTATTTCTTTATTTTTTATTGACATCTTCCCTAATTATAGACAATAAACTATGGTAATTCCACGCCCCCACTTTCCTCTTTGCTACTCCACTCTCCATCATACTCCTTCAACCTCTCAATCGGTCTCTCTTTTATTTTCATGTCATCATCTTTTCCTCTTATTATGATGGTCTTGTGTAGGTAGTATCAGATACTGTGAAGCCATGAATACCCAGGGCCATTGTGTGTCTAGAAGAATGCATAGTAAGGAGTCCTACCCTTCCTTTGGGTCTTATATTCTTTCTGCAACTTCTTCCACAATGGACCCTGATCCTTGAAAGGTGTGATAGAGATGTTTCAGTGCTAAGCACTCCTCTATCACTTCTTCTCAGCACTATGTTGCCTGATGAGTCATCCCAAGGTCACCACCCTCTGAAAAGAGAAGCTTTTCTAACCAAAAGTGAGAGTAGCATAAAGATATGGGTAAGAACATTAAGAGAAGTGGTTACCAGACAGTTTGGTGAGCATAGTATATACATTTAGTATATATATAGGTTTTCAGTATCAGGCATGTATTCCCTCCCATGGAGTGGGCCTCCAGTCCAATTAGAGGGCATTTGGTTTCCCCAATAACAGACATACCACTATTGCACCCATTGGCACGTTTGGCCTGGCTGGCCAAATTTAAGGCTTGTGGTGTCCACTGTTGAGTATCTCCATTGGTGATTTCTCTCTCCTATGGAACTACATGCAGCATAGCTTTTTCTAGCTTTCTCTTAGCTGGTCTATATGGAGGAGGCTTTCAGCTCAGCTCTAGCAGGATTTCTCAGTGACCTTGCAGTCCAAGTATGAAGATTCTTTAGCATAGGGTCTTACCATCTATTTCTGGTGGGAAACCAAGGGCCTTAGCAATGGCCTGTAATGTTTTGGGGGCATCAGGGACTTCCCTGGCCAACAACTCACTGGAAGGTATCCCATCCCTATCACTGAAAATTTTCTAGTAACAATCTATGGCTTCTGGCTGTCCCATTATTCAGAAAAGTAGGTTTTTATATGACTTAATCATACTATTTTAGATTTTGATTAGCCCTCCCCCACCTTTCCTTTACTCAATCTCTTCTCCTGACCTCATATAGGCCTATCAACACCCAGTAATCTGTTCTTCTACTTACATATATACATATTTACATATATACAATACCATCCTCTTAAGTTCCTCCTCCCCCCTCTCTTTCTATTCCCTTTATATCCCCTTTTTAGCTTACTGGCCTCTGCTACTGAGTTTCATTCCAGATATGGTTTCTAGTAGAGCCAGATAGCCTGTTTTCTTATTCAAGACTCTTCATGGTATGCAATACAAACAAGCATTTCAAATCCAAAAATATAAACAAGCAGTGCAAAAGAAAACAACTTTTTAACACTATATTGTACTGTTTAGAATGTAATGTCATGTGCCATATATATACATATATCATATATGTGGGGTGGGGGTGTATTTATAGTAACCATTGACAACCCTTACACTAATTTTATGTGATAGGTATTACACTTTCTATTTTACAAACAAGGAAATAGAAATCCAGAGACTTTGACTTAAAAGTTGCTATATAATAATGATGGAGCTGGTTGTGGACCCATGTCAATTGGCATGACTTGATGTGCATTATTTGTGGGACACTCTGATTGTTGTTAAGAGATAATTCTCTAGGCATCTCTCACATTTCTATATATTGGTTAGCTGAGACACTGACATTTTGTTCCAGATTAATTTTTAAAAGATGTCTATATAGCAAACAGCATTGAAGGTTACTATTGTCTCCTTCCAGGAAGAGAATGGATTTCTTTATTATCTATAAAAAGCAAGATAGCATCTCCCTCTAGAGAAAAATCTGAAAAGGTTGAGATTCCTTCAGCTTGGAGCTTCTACATCTGTGACTTGAGCCCACTACATGGACATTGTCCCCATAGTACCTAGGTGACAAAAAGAACCAATGAGTCATGAAACTACTATTTGGTGCTTGCTCAGGAGTCATGGGTCTTGTATTGTAAGTCAGATAAAATCTCATGCTGACATAGTTTTAACAGCCTTGAGTATAATAGGATGAATAAGAAACTGAAGGAGCCTGGGGTGCTCCTAGCTGCCTTTTCCATTGGGACCTCAAGTTGTTGTTTTATCCTCTCTTCCTCTAAGGCTAATTGCCTAGAGTTTCAATCCCTAGGTGGCTGAAAAATTATGCCTGAAGGTAAGGCTGAGGTAATACCAATGATAATTATATTTATCTCTCATAGATAAAATGGAATTTTCACAAGATCTTTACCTGAGATGGTCAGAGATGTGGCTATGTCAGGCACTAAGGGAAGTGAGAGGTATTATCAGCAAGACACTTCTCCCTGGATGAATCTGTCAAAGCATATCTGGGCTATAGCATTCCTCCAAACTGCTCAGCCCTACCCACCCCACACCCCAGAGTAATCACGATTCACAGTGTTCACCCGGGCACACCAGGCCCCTTCCCTTCCTTGGAATGAATTTCCCACTTTGCTTGGACTATGGAGACCTACTTATGACTGCTCGTTGCCTGAGTGGAGATTTCAATTCCCATTCTGATGTTTTCCCTTTTTCGGTTACCTAATTTGGTCATTAGATGACACCACATATTAAGCTAGAGAGTTTTATTCACTGAAAATGCCCATAAGGATGCTTTACAAGATAAGCTAGTGGAGGAAGAATAAACTAATACTTCCCAGGGAGTATATGCCTTCCTTTACAAAGCAGGCAATAGGACTTAGACTTCCTGGTTAGTGTGATATCTGGTTTGGCCAGAGAGCAGGGTCAGAAGTTACACTGGTTTTTTTTTTTTTTTTTTTTTTTTTTTTTTTTTGTTGTTGTTGTTTTCCAGCAAGGAGACAGAAATCAGAGGGAGAAGAGATGAAATGAACAATGACTTTCATGAAAAAAAAAAAAAAAAAAAGATGAGAATATGGGAAAGTCTGTACTAGTTGCCATAAGAAAGAAAGAAAGGGAGAGAGTCTGGTGTCAGAATTTCTGAGAAATTTTGGACAACCTATTTATATGACACCCCTGTTGCATCCCCTTTGAGAAAATTAGTAATAATTATATTAACCTTCAACACTGCTAGACTTCTCCTGATGTTTCCATGTAATGTGACTCTGCTCAGAGAGTGGCCCCATAGGAACCAGCTTTATGTTTTACACTGAATTAAGGTCTTAAGTCACTTCACCACTCCTTTCTAGGCATGACTAAGAGTCATGGTTCTTGGGCTACTTTATTTTTCTACAATTTTTATGCAACCAACAATTAGAGTGGGCATCAGAAAATTAATACTTTGGAATTGCTTTAACTATAAGAAAAATGTAAACACATGAGGGGAAGAACTGACGAAAAAGAACAAGAAGCTATTTAGGATTCTGATAACAACCTCAGGGGATAGCAATGGTAGCTCTGTTTACAGATTAAGCATAAAGTTGAGTAATAACATTAAAATGCACAAGGGAAGACTAACTATAGCATCTCCTTCAAAATTCACACATCACCTAGTCTATTGAAACTTAATTTTCATTTCATTCATTCCAAGGTGGCTTGACTACTGATCAAGGTGGACATAGCCATCAGCCAACACTCTATCAGTAGACTACACTGAGGTGTGGAGTCTCGGGAATGCCATCTGGTTTTGTTTCCAGAAAGAAGAGAGGAAAAGTGCAGAGGAAACCTTAGATTCTGTCCCCCAGGGTGGAGTAGTCAGAAAATAGCAGAGGCAGGCTTTCACCTTGGTCTATTTGACATCCAAAACTAACATACTGAGCAAATGTACAATATCATTTCCTCTGCTGAAGCTCTGTTTTCTTATAGACTAGGATAACCTGAAAAAAGCTAATCCACTTTTATACATATGCTTTCATAAGTCACAACTTTGCCCAAGACAAACAGCTCCAAATCAGTTTTTGGTCTTTTCTACATGGATCTTCTTAGCAATGGAACTTTGTTTTCCCCTCATCTTTCTTATATTGAGAGTTTGCAGTGGTAGAAAGCAAAACAAGGTTAAGATAAATTTCACATCCTCATCTCCCTGAAATAAAGAAAGTGGAAGGGATGGAACTAGACTAGGGGTGTCTCATCTAGAAAAAAAATCCCATTTGTAAAAGAGTATCAAAGACAAAGAAAAAATGGGGGGATCCAATGATCTTCATAAGTTTTTCCAAAACTTTGTGCTGACAGGTCTTCTCTGAAATATGGTATGGTGGTCCACGTGACTTACATCAAGAATTCACCAAGGGGAAAAAAAAAAATTCTTATATTCAAATACTTTTCCTTTTCTACATCTGAAAGCCACATGTGATTTTCAATCAGCCAGCACAAACAGACTGACAGACAACCTCCCTCAGGAAATGCTTGATGTGCCATCGGGTTTCAACACTCTCCTTCTTCCTCCCTCTGGAGCAAGCTTCTAATTCTGCATTTGTGTAAATACATATGTGCAGCATATTTATCCACATGCTGCTGGGGAGAGCAAATGACTCTGCATTCCTTCCTGGTTATGCACTCATGAAGTGGCTGTGTATTCCTTGAATGGTGTTTCCATCATTGTGGGGTATCCACAGGTGCTTACCCAAATGCCTAGAAGCCGCAGACTGGAGCTTTCCTTGCAAGAACCAAGAGCCCTTTCCTGGCTACCACAGCTGCGTACAAGGAGAGCGGTGGGAGGCACTTCCTTCTCCTTCCTGCATAGCTTTGGATGTCTGTCAGACTGTGAATGCTCATTTAGACTTATTCTCAACTTTGCACAAGCCATCCATTGGTAGAACCTAGCACAGACATTGCATATACTAATGATGTAACTTTCTAAATAAGTGAAATAATGACAAGAATAGAAGAAATGAGGGCTCTGAACAAGTGCTTCCTCCAACAACTCAGGAACCTAAATCTTTGGAATGTCATTCAGTCTTCTAACACCCCCTAAAACTGGAAGCATTTGAGCAATCTATGGAGCTACTGACCTGCTTTTCAGCTTTAGTTTGAAATTTAATGCCATTATTTGAATTATGAGTTGACTTTTTCTGACTATATATGAGGTTCCACATCTACATTCTTCCTCTTCATTGCCCATTATTTATTCATCCTTGACAATTTTATGAAGCAGGAGCTATTAGTATTAATATCTCTGTTTTACAGGTAAGGAAATTGAGTCACAAAGAGAAAAAGCGGGTGGGGGCAGAAAGGATGTAAGAGCCAAAGGATGGGAATGAGTGCTGTAGAAAGCTGTCTTCCTGATAAGCCATGGCCATGTATTCATGACTTCACAGTGACTGTCATTACCTGACCAAGATCTTCACAAGACTGGGCCCATCAAAATTCTGCTATAGATCATGGAGGAAGGCACTGGGCTCCCAACCCCTCCCTAAGGAGTTATTAGTAGTTCATAGTTCTGAGGGAGGGAGACATATTTTTTCAGTGGTGTAGCCACTGTGTTCTGGTAAATAATCTCCCACCCATGCCCATACAAACAACTCTAATTAAACTCAGAGGGATGCACACACACACAAACACAAACACGAGATCAAAGTAGAAGAGGGAACAGTTGGGAAGAAGTAGCAGGACAGTAGGAGGGGGGATAGGAGGGAAAAGGTAGACAAGAAAAGATATTCAGAAAAGATTAGGATCAACATACATTATATCCATGTACAAAATTGTCAATAAATAAAATAAAATAATATAAAACTGAGAAAAAGGCACTTACCTCTAGATACATAGATGTTGAGTGTGGGCGCTAACTCAGACATAGTGGTACATGCCTGTAATCTCACACTGTAGAGGCAGGAGGAGAACTGGAAGATTAAGGCCAGCCTGAAATACATAGACAAACTTGTCTCAAAATAATGATAAACAGGGCTGGAGAAATGGCTTAGTGGTTAAGGCATTTGCCTGCAAAGCCAAAGGATTCCAGTTCAATTCTCCAGGACCCACATAAGAGATGTACAAGGGGCACATGTGTCTGGAGTTTGTTTGCAGTGTCTGGAGGGCCTGGCATGCCCATTCTCTTTCTATCTGCCTCTCTTCTATCTCTCTCTCTGCTTGCAAATAAATAAATAAATAAAAATTTAATGAAAATAATGATAAACAAAATGTCTAAGGAATTTTAAAAACAACAATGGCATATATCAGAGCCAAGACTGGCTCCATAGCCTGAGCTTTTATCCACTAGTCTGAATTCACTCATTTACCAGCACCTTATTGATATCTAATGATGTTATCAAATAAAATAAATAAATGTTCCATGATGTCAGTTTCTCTAAGCAAAGATTCTGGTGCAGTGTGTGAAAGAATAATTAGTCAAGGGAAACCAAGAATGACCTATTTGAGAGATGACTTCTGAATTACAACTTATTTGATGAGAAAAGACCAGTCAGGCAAAGCTGGGCAAAAAAAGAAAAAAAAAAAAAAGCATTTTCAATAGAAGGTATTTCCTGTTCAAAAGCTATGGGAAAAGGAGAGCTCAGTGTGTTTATGGAGTAAACCAGGGTGGGCAGAGCACTGTGGGCAGAAGTAGAGGTACCATCTCAGGGGGAGGCAGAAGTTAAATGATCAGGGATTATCATTAGCATTCATGATTACTGCAATGAGAAGTCTTTAGTGGAAGTTCAATCATCCTGACTTTGTGTAAAGTCAACTGATGTGAGTCTGTGAACTGTAGAGGAGCAACTAGTGGAGAGGCTGTTCGTGTGCTTCACACAGGCCTGAGTGAGAAATAATGGTTTCTAAGGCTCAGATAATAGCACTAATGGAGAAGCAGGGATCATGACATATGGACAATATATTTTGGGGATACTTCTTTCAGAAACCTACCATTGAGAATGGGATATTCCAGAAAATCACCTCTGATCTTAGTCCACCTTAAGTCTTCTGACCAAATATTAGCAACCTGTAGCTGGGGCATGACCCTTCTCCCATCAGAAGGCAGCTTCAGTACCCTGTTTTCTAACATGGAGTTGTGCTGTGTGAAGTCTCTTTGGTGAGAGATCATCATTCAAAATCTATTACAATGATGTCCAGGAACTGTCAGGGCTGCTTACCGCTGCTGTCATTGGGAGATCCGTGTGTCCATAACAGTGAAGGGCATTCACTCGTGCAGAGAGGATGGGAATTTGAGAAATGTATATGTCCCCAGTCAGAGAGAACAGGTGGAGCAGAATCAAAAGTTAGGAAAATAATGGGAGAAGTCAGAGTAAGGTTAGGGAAAGATAAAGCTGGAAACAGAGTAAACTCTAATGCATTTTTGAAGGGCATTAAATCTATGTGTACTTTACTTAAGGCAAGATAAAATCAGAAATGGGGCTGGAGATATGGTTCATCAGTTAAGGCACTTGCCTGCAATGCTTAAAGACCCAGGTTCAATTCCCGGTACCTGTGTAAAGCCAGATGTACAAAGTGGCACATGCATCTGGAGTATGTTTGCACAGCTGGAGGCCCTGGCATACCCACATACATATCCTCTCTCTCACTTTCTCTCTATCTCCTCAGAAATAATAAGATATTTTAAAAAAGAAAAAAAATCAAAAACGGATTTTAGAAAGGGGAGAAATACATGAATTCTCTGAGAACTGAAATAGACTCAGCAGTTTCCTATCCTACCTTCCTAACACTTCACCCTCCCATTTATCACTTCCAAAGAAGATGGTCCCAGCATCCATGCATGTTAGGTATGGATTTCATCACATCAGCACTCATCCAACATGGGAGTCTTTTGCTCAAGATAAGTCAACAGATATTTTTGAAAACTTAATATGTCCCAGGTTGTCTGGAGAAGGAAAAGACAACTAAGGCGAGTCACTTGTGCTTAACTCATATATGCCTATCATCTTAGACTTTCCAAGCCTCAAACAATGCCAGAGCAAAGGGAAATATCTGCCTCCCCAACTCTAGATTCTCAGTATCACCCGTCTATGAGTTCCTGTGTCCCAGTGTCAAACTTCCAGGCTCTGCTGAATATATATCTTACTGCATAGTACAGAGAACCATGTCTCAACCAGAGGAGAACAACAACAACAACAGCAATAACACTCTTAGGAACTGTGATAGTCAAAAGTTACTTAATGAGTTCCTGAATAGAAAATGTTTTCTAATTAGTATATTTGTTAATATGTTTCGTTACTTATCAGAGAAAAGAATAGAAATAGAAATAAACAAAATGAAAATTATGGCTTTCACTTAAGAATCTAAGGTGGGGGCTGGAGAGATTGCTCAGTAGTTAAGCACTTGCCATCCTGGATTGAAGTCCCCACTACACACATAAAGATAAAGCCACATTTACAGAGTGGTATATGCATCTGTGGTTCATTTGTAGTGACAGAGGCCCTGGTGTGACAATTCTCTCTCTCTCTCCTTGCAAACAAATAAATATTTTTAAAAAAGAATCTGAAGTGTCAGTCTTCCATAGTCACACACCCTGGAAGAGTCAGGAGTAGAGTGTTAGAGGCAGGACAATGGCAAGTTAGAGGCCAGCTTGGCTCTACATTGTGAATTCCAGACCAGCCTGGGGTAGTGAAATCTGAGTTTGTAAGTAATCCATGGGATAAACCAATTCCCTGTACTCAAACTCCTGTCTCACATCTTTGATTGGTATTGTCCTTATCCACAAGGTCACATATGCCTTGTGCAACCGATTCACATAGTCTAGTTAGTAGAAAAGAAGAAAAGAGAAATTGGAAATAAATCCCTTTATTTTAAAGACATGATCCAGACATTGCATAGAAAATTTCTGTTCAAATCCTCTAGCCAGCAATTAATCACATGATAATACCTAGAAGCCAAGGAGACTGGGTAAACATACACTCAGCTAAAATTCTGAGGTAACAGATCATAGCGGTTTCCTTTATGTTGCTGGGGCAAAATATCCATCCAAAAGCAGCAGATAGGAGCAAAGGATTTATTTTGGCTATTGTATTATAGAGAAACTTTCATGGTGGCAGAAAAATACATGGCAAAGCAATGTCTGAGCATCACATCATATCACATCAGCTTGAAGATAGAAACAGGAATGAGCCGGGGCAGGGCTGGACAAATAAACCTCTAGGTCTACCCCTAGTGACATGCTTCTCCTCACAAGACTCTACTTCCTAAAGCTTCCATCAGCTGGGGGTTGAGTGTGAGACTTAATCACAAACACCTAAGGCTATGGGTCACCTTTCACATTCAAAGCATCACACAGACTAAAGGAGAAAAGAAGACACCTGATTTGGGGGCATTACTGTAGCCTCTGAGTGAACACATGAGGATTTGATGTGTCTCTGGAATGTTCACTATGTTACTTGTCAACAATGAAAGACAGGGTTTGGGGGTAGGAAAGATGGTTCAGTTATTAAAGTGCTTGTCATGTAAGAATGCACCCCGAGTTCAGATCCCTAGCACCTACATAAGTGCTGCGATAGTGTCATGTATGGAATCTCAGTACTCAAGATGTAGAGATGGGCTCTGCAGGGTAAACTGTGTAGCTAGACTAGCCAAATAGCCAAATCACTGAGATTTGGGCTCAATTGAGAGACTCTGTCTCAATAGATAAGGTGGAGAGTCATCAAGAAAGATAACAAGCTTCTTGGTTCTACATGTAGTTCCACCTGCACACAGCTGCACCTACACACATGTGAACATACGCCATCCCGATCTTTCCTGGCTTTAGAGTTGATGATGGAGGGTCTGAGGAAACTCTTGCTACCTTCATATGTTGTCATTTTCCCCCTGCAGCTTTTAGTAGTGTTTCTTAACTATGATTTTTTTTTTTTTGTCAGTGTTACTATGATGTTTCATATTAAAAAAACCTACTTTGCTCAAGTCTATTGGGAATTCTTTATGGCACTTGTGTTTGGATATCAGGTTCTTTCTCTAGATTTGTGGAAACTTCCTTTGTGATTTCATTAACCAATACATGCCTTTTGCATTTATCTCAGCTTCTTCTTCTATCCCTTGCATTTTGAGGTTTTGTCTCTTGAATTTGTCCCAAGGATCTTGGAAATACTGGTTTTTCTTTTTAGGTTTTATTTTTTCTATGAGTCCATGTGTACTATTGTATTTACTTTGTCCTCCATCTCTGAGATCCATTCTTCTGTTTAAGCATGTATTGTTAGTAGTACATTCTGAAGTGGCTTTTACTTTATTGGTCATTGTTTTCAATCACATAATTTATATTTGATTCTTTTCAGCATTTCAGATTTTCTCTATTATTTATCATTTTTTTCATCAAATTTTCTCACAGTTTTATTCACGTTGGAGACTGTTTTGTGGAGATATTGAATATGTTTTATAGTTTTCTCATCTGCTTATTTGAGGTATCTGTATAGGGCCATTGACTGTTTTTTAGAAATAGAACACAAATATAGTTTTCTCTAGTATTTCAGCTACTTTGTTTTCTGTTCCTGTTTGGGGGGGCGGGAATTGAGAGTTTCAGATGTGTTGTGCTATATTGTTGTCCTTTGTTTTTTCTGTTCTTTTATGTGCATTGGGCATTTGTGAAAATTGATGTCCCTCTTTTTTTTTAAGTCTTGAAAGATTACTTTTGAGGGATAGAGGCTATATTTGTGTGTGTGTGTGTGTATATGTATATATATATATATATATATATATATATATACATACATACATACATACATATATGTATTTGCTTAACACCTACTGTATATATGTTTAGGTATTGCTGCAAATATGCAATTAGATTAGGTAGACTGCTAGAGCATTAGAATTTACAAAAATAATTTTAATGCAGAGAAAAAACTAAGGAACCTATGACATCAAAATCAATTAACCTGAGAGGAATGTGAGAAAGTAAGAAGGGGAAAAGAAAAAAAAATAAAGAAAATAAAAAGAATAATCAAGTCCATCAAGAATAGCACTAACATCAACACCAAAAACAAGACAAAAAATAGTAATAACCCTAGTACCATCCTAATACCAAAACCAGACAGAGAAACAACAAGAAAAGAAAACTATAGGCCTATATTCCTGATGAACTTAGACAAAAATATTCTGAATAAAATCCTCGCAAACCAAACTCAACAGCACATCAAAAGCATTATCCACCTGGATCAAGTAGGCGTCATCCCAGGAACACAGGGGTATTTCAACATATGAAAATCTGCCAATGTAATATACCATATTAATAAGCTTAATCACAAAAATCACATGACCATTTCAACAAAATACAACATCATTTCATGATCAAAACATTGGAGAAAATAGGCATGGACAGTTTATATCTCAACATAATAAGGGCTATATATAAAGCACCTAAAGCCCTAATAATACTTTATGGTGAACGACTGAAGGAATTCCCATTGAGATCAGGAACAAGACTAGAAGTCCTAGTTTAAGAAATAAGACAGGAGAAAAAAATAAAAGGGATACAAATTGGAAAGGAAGAAGTTAGGTTAGCCCTATTTGCAGACAGCATGTTTCTATACATGAGTGACCCAAAAGCCTCCATCTTAAAAGTCTTAAAGGTAATTAATTCCATAAGCAAAGTAGCAGAATACAAAATTAATGCACAAAATCCAGTAGCCTTTCTATATGCAAGGGACAGAGACACAGAGAAAGAAACTATCTCAAGAACTTAGACAATCACTCAACCATTGGGATCTCTGGAAGCAGAAAAGTTTGTTTCACAGAAAAACATACAATAAGCACAGCCAATAGACTACCACTGAATGGGAGAATTTTTTTTTTTTTTTTACCAGCTATACAACTGACAATAGGGAGGGTAGGGCTTGAGGGGAGGGTAAGGGTGTGTGTGGGGGGAGACACAAAACTGGACCCAAATGGAACTGGCACCATAAATTTCTATATCCTGGAAGACAGACTAAAAGGCTGAACCCTCATCAAATCCTTAAGGGAACACCTGAATCAAAGAGGCCTGGAGAGGGTGAGATGAAGCCTAACCTTAATTTTCTCCTGTTTCTCTCCCCTTTTTATTTCTTTTTAATGTTTTAATGTTTTTGTTTTATTTTTTATTTTTTATTTTCCCTTGGCACTGGCCTGTAACTCCCAGTACCAGGATACAGTTAACACCCACAATGAGCTGTTTATCAGAGAGACCTACAAGGTTTCCCAAAAAGCACTTGATTACCCACCAGAGGTTACTACTGTCAAAGGCACCATATGCTGTCAGTACAGAACATGGAGAGACCAGGCTGGAATCTGGAAGAGAGCCAGACTCCAGACAATTATCCCATCTAATGCTAGAAGGTGCTACATGAGCTACTGGGAAAAAGTGGCAAATAACTGACAGAGCCAACTCGAGGTCTAACCTACTAAGTAGGAAACAACCTGATGTGATGCTCACACAAGTGCAATAGTGGCACATAGCTGTAGTGGGTAACCAACTACTCTTAGATTGGCTAAAGATCCACTCAGTGGAAAGGAACCCATAGCTGGAACTGGGAAACAAGTCAGAATCATATATGGATAACGAGTGCAATCTCTAATATCAAGCTCCCACAATCTTGGGCTACAACCTGTATTGACTTCACTCTCTGTTAGAGAATATGCTTTTCTTTTTCAGATTGAAGCAGGACTGGAGAAGAGAAACATCTCATTGCACTTCACCAGGAACCCAGCTGAAACCATAGAAGAACTGGGGAAATGAACAATAGTGCTGCTTTCTTGGTGAACTTGATGTCAACACAAGGGTGAAGGAGACACTGAGGACATTCAACACCTACCAAACCAGAGATCCAGAGGCTCCTAAGAGCCCATCACTGAAGTAGGCCTAAAACAAACCCAATATGGTTCAGGGAAATTCATGGTAGAGGGGGCAGAAAGATTGTTAGGGCCACAAATTGTGACATCATGCATAGAAACATTGCCTCTTCCCTATAACTGATGGCTACCCCCACAATGCATGATCCACAATCCCCATAGGGATAACCCTCATCCCAATGAGGGGAGTCCCTTTGGAGGGAGGGCAGGGATGACGGTAAGGATGGTACCAACATGTGCTGTTTACATACTGAGTATGTCCATAACAAATAAAAAATAAATAACTAAATTTTAAAGCGGGGGGCTCTGTTCTCATGGGGTAAACTTTGCCTTCAGTGCTATAATATTAAGTAGAAGAGAGTCCTTTGAAGAAGTTATGGGCTATGTTTAAGATAAGGCAGTAACAGTTGTGCTCTCATAAGTTGACTTTTAGTACTATCATAAGTGCAAATGTTATGCCCAGTGTGTTTTTCTGTTATCTCCTTAATGAAGCACAAAGATGTCCTCATTAGAACCTCTCAATTCCAGACCTCCTCTCTTTGAGGAATCCATTTTTTAAACCTAGACCTAAAAATCCAAATTGCAAAATCCAAAGTGGGACAGGTTGGAGAGATGGCTTAGTGACTAAGATGCTTGCATTTTAAGCCAAAGGACCAAGGTTCAATTCCCCAGGACCCATATAAGACAGATGCACAAAATGGGACATGCATCTGGAATTTGTTTACAGTGGCAAGAGGCCCTAGCATGTCCATTGTCCCCCTCCCTCTTTCTCTCTCTTTCAAATAAATAAATAAAAATATTTTTATAAATAAAAAAATAAACAAACATAGTAATAACCAACCCAAATCACAGAGTAAGGTTCAGATCATATATATGGGCAAATGTTCTTTCTTCCTTCCCTCAGATTATAGTTTGTAATGGTAGTACCACAGGACTGCCAAATTAAGCCCGAGAGTGGGGTTTTCAGGTGAGAAAGAGTATATTAAGTGAGGTAACACAGACCCAGAAAGCCAAACGTCACATGTTCTCTCTCATATGTGGATCCTAGATACAAATAGATAGTCTTGTATGTAAGCCAGAACCAAACATAGGTAGCAGAAGCCAGTAAGCTGGTAAAAGGGGATAAGGGAGGGAGGAGAGGGAAGGACTTAAGCGGATGGTATTTTATATGTAACTAGAAGAACAGATTACAGGGAGGGGAAAGGCCTAGTGAGGCCAGGGGAAGAGAATGTGTAAAAGAAGGGTGGGGGGAGGGTCAATCAAAATTCAAGATATTCTGAATAAGACTTATGTAAACCTACTGTTTTAAATAAGGGCACATCCAGAAGCTATAGATTGTTACTAGAAATTTTTCAGTGCCTGGGACAGGATATCTTCCAGTGAGTTGCTGGCCAGGGAGGTCCCTGTAGCCTCCAAAACATTAAAGGCTATTGCCAAGGTCCTTGGTTTGAGAGACAGATGGTAAGACCCTATTGATGAAGACATTTCTTGCCTGAGTGGCAAGGTCACTGAGAAAGCAAACTGGTGCTCAGCAGGAAACCTTCTCCCTATAGACCAGCCAACTGAAAGCTGGTAAAAGCTGCACTGCATGAAGACATATGGGAGACAGAGTCATCAACGGTGAAAACAGTGGACACCGGAAACCTCAAGTTTGGCCAGACAGGCCCAACCACCGAACAGGTGCAATAGTGGCATGTCTGTTCTTGGGGAAACTAACTGCTCCCTAATTGGACTCAAGGCCCTCTCTTTGGGAGGGAATACATGTCTGGTACTGAAAAAAAACTAATCAAAAGTCTATGGCAGGGGAGGTCATGAGCCTTAGGGTTATAAAGACTGCTCTGTCAGGCTAAATGTATACGTTATTCCCACCAAACTGCCCTGAAAGCACTACACTTAATGTCTATATTCATGTATTAATGCTACTCTCACTTCTGGTCAGAGAAGCTTCTCTTTTCAGATGAAGATGACCACTGAGATGACCCAAAAGGCAACATAATGCTGAGAAGAAGAGACACAGGAGTGTCCAGCACTGAAATGTCTCTGTCATACCCTCCAAGGCTCAGGGTCCATTGTGGAAGAGGGAGTGGAAAGAGTGTAAGAGCCAAAGGAAGGATACTACAATACAACTGTCCAGACAGAAATTGGCCTTGATATCCATGACCTTGCAGTGCCTAGCAATACCTTCACAAGACCCTCATAATAGAAGAAAAAGATGATGACATCAGATTAAAAGAGAGACTAATGGAGAGAGGGAGAGGATATGAGGGGAGGGAAAGATCATGGTTTATTGTCTGTAAGTATAGAAGTTGACAATAAAAAAAAAAAAAAAGAAAGAAAAATTTCTTGTCCTAAATACAGCCCTGGACTCTAAGAGGATATGGGATTAGATCCGAGTGGGCTGGAGGACAGTGAAAGTCTTATCACCTGAAAATTGTATTGTGTCTCCTGGGGGTGTTGAGCTCAGCTGTGTTTTGGTGCAGAGATTCTGCTAGCAGAGACCAGCTGAGTTTTCAAGCCCTTGTGTTTATGGCCCACATGTGAGTTGATCCCAAGGCTTGGTTTTCACTGGACAGTGTCCTCTTCTCCAGAACCCTTGGGTTGCTTCCTCATGAAGTTGGTCTCCAGAGATCCAGAGACCACTGATGGTGGGATTGCACTAGGCAACTTTTGTCAGGGAGCCATGGAGGCTCTCAGGAGATGGTGCTGGCTTGTCATTAGTGACCACAGACCTGGGAGTTGGAAGTTCACTTCCAAGTCATTCATTGAAGAAACCTCTGGAGTGGGCTTTCAGAACAGAACTGTACCTGCTTCTCTGTGATTCCTCCAGGCACATGGAAGTTTGTTTTCTGTTATCATAGGAGAATCAAAGAGTTACAGCCATGAGATAGAGCTTAGATAGCAGGACAGGGCCAGCAGAGCCCAGGCAGGACAGGCATACCAGTTCCAACTGGCAGTCCTGGCTGTATTCAGTCTTCCTCTTTCACTTGCCTGCAGTCTTATAGGAACTTTTAAATTTTACATTGCTTTTCCAGTATCGGAAGTATGCTGGATTCCCAACCACTTTCTCCTCTAGAGTACTCACCTCGGTGCAGATCTGCTTGATGTAACTGTGCATCACAGATGCCAATATTTTAATTGTGGCATCTTTTTTTTTTCTTCTTTTTTTTTTTTTTTTTTTTGTCTTCACTTCTTCATGGTTTCCTGAGTAAGTATCTTTTTTAAGTTTCCCTCTTTGGGATAGAATTTTTTAGGTCTATTTGGAACGCCTCTTTCATTGGGTCAAATTGGGGATGTTTCCAATTCACAATGTTACCCAGAAAGTTCAAGATTGAGGAGGAAATCATCATTTTTAAAGGACAGAATGAGAGTCTCTTTTGAGATTTATACAACTTGGGACCGATAAGCATTGATTGGGACTGCTTCAAATAGAACTTGAGAATGATTCATAAATTTGCACACTGTGGCCTACCACATGTTCCTATTAGCTTGAGCTTAGAGAGAGTTCTGTAAATGGTGACTTGGACAGGCACATCGTGGATCTCCTTATCACTGTTGAAATTATTGATAAGTCTTTCCTACCAAAGTTCAGAATCCCTTAATATAAAGACTGTTGTATCTTAAACTTGACTCTTTGATCTCATGATATAGCATAAAAAACAACTACCATGTTATTTGATGTACAAAGTCTCCTATGAGATTACCTCCCTTGCTCTTTTCAGTAAGCAAGATTTTAAAGGTGAGGTTATTGTGAGAAAATTGCCTTGCTCATAGTGATGCAATCTTTCTGAGATCTTTTTTTTCTCAATGTCAGTGCTCATTCCCCTATGCTGCTGCAATGCAACTCCTTCTATCCCATTCTAAGCTAAGATCAAAATAGAAATGGCTTAAAATATATCATTAGCAATGAGTAAAGAGTAGACACACATTATTAAAAATATAAGGGCTGGAGAGATGGCTCAGCAGTTAAAGCACTTGCCTCCAAAATGTAAGAACTCAAGTTCAATTCCCTAGTACTCTTGCAAAGCCAGATGCACAAAGTGGCACATATGTCTGGAGTTTCTTTGCAGTAGTTTCCTGGCATATTCTCTCTCTCTCTCTCTGTCTACCTCTTGTTTAATAAAATATTTTTACAACATAAGGAATCAGCATAGGCCAGCTTTAAAAAAAACATTTTGTTAAATAAAAAAAAAACAAGTAAATATAAAAATAGTAAGGATCAGAGATGAATACCATAGTATAATGGATTATGACATAAATAGAGTCATCTACCTATTTATCTATATCACTACATAAATACATGTACTTGTACATCCCAAACTTATGTACATATACCTTCTATTCTTATTTCATATTTGTTTTACTCATATTTACATATATGTATGTATATACATTCACATTAAATACATATTCTATGGCAGGACATGAAATATATGATTTTTCAAGAAACCTTTTGTTTCTTAAGCTCTAGAAACAGGAATGAGTTTGGACTGAGTCTGTCCTCCTTAGCTGTCCTGAAACTAGAGTGTACCACCTAACGTTTCATATCACTTGACACAAGAAATGGAGAAACAGATCTCTGCAAGAATGTACACTTGAAGAATTCTGTTTGTTTGGTCCCCCTCCCACTTGGGACAAGTGATGCTGCAAAGCAAAGGCATGCTGAGGCAGTACTTGCAATTCACTTTAGAACCTTCTAGTCACAACAATGGTCAGAATGACAGTACTGACTCTGAACGTGGCTTCCATCAGGTTAAGGGAAATCTGTACTCCTCTTCTTCCCCTGGAATTATTCAAACCATTATTTAAGTCATTTTAATATGTTTATTTTATCATCTTCCTTCCTTGTACAATTCTTAAGAATTTAGCTTTAATGCATTGTGTCCTATAATAAGCCTTTTAATGCCAACTTGTCAAAAACTAATTACATTTTCTTTTAAGCCAGGAAACACTTGATAACTGATTTTTTAAAATGATTATTTAAATCAGCATCCCTTTTCTCTCAAGCCTACCAGGAAATCTCTGTGTTTCTACCTAACCGTCTTCAGGTCAGGATGCATTTACAAAGAATTCAGGGCTCTAATGGGGCAGAGCTACAATTCCCTCTTGTACTACAGAGGTTTGCTCTGCTGCTTAATGCATCCTTAGCAGATCAGCACACCACTTTCCTGGTATCATTTAATGTTAAATAACACTCCTAAAACTGGGTGAGGAAATAAGCTACATGTAAAATGTCACCTGTGCAAAAAAGAAAACAATTATAGTTATGACATGCAATTTGCATCAACCTCTTTTGAGAAATCCAAGAAAGAGAAAAGAACACAAAGCCAATAAATGGACAAGCAAGAACGAAAAAGGGAAGGTACTTTGTATTTCTATAGCTTCACATTTCCTTGGCACACCCAGGTCAGCTTTCTCTGAATCCACTGGATAAGCATTTGTCATAGCTTTACTGTACCATGAAGTTATGATTAATATTACAGCCAAGTGCAGTGGGTTGAAAGACCACATTCATTTTCAAAGTCACGTTGCATTGATTAGAATTCACTGCAGGTTATTCAAATAACGATCCTCTCTTCCCCCAGGAGAATCTCTGTCTGATTTTTCTTTATCCTCATTAAAGATCCCAGGTGCAGACAAAGCTTTACGTACCTCTAATTTGCATTATCTTTCTGAAGGAGGTAATTCACATGCCTTTAGTATATAGCACTTGTTTTTGTAGTTTGCTCTTTGTAACCATCTATTTAAATAAATCAAGAAATTTAGCCTTTATAAACCCTCAGACAATAGAAAATGCCAAATTTTATTATTCTTGGTAATGAGTCTATGGATATGGAATATGCGGTGATAATTCAGATAAAATGTAACATCTTTGTTCAGTTCTCTGCTATATACTTTGCTTAGAAAAATAACACATTTTTCCCCTTCTTGAGGTAAAAAGATTTATTTTAGGAATAAAGACCAGCACCAAACATTTGTTGGTCATACCAAAAATTGAAAAGCTAAATGCATCAAACAATGAATATAGCCTTCTGGTAACCCTAGAAAGAACTTGGTGTTATTTGACTAATTAGATAAATTTCTATGCAAGGAGCTATCAATTATTGCCTCTGCTAAGATAATTTATTAGACACTCTCCCCAATTTGACATTTTCACAGAATCACGTATGGATTTCATTGGCATAATGTGTGGGCCTCAAAATTATGACAAAGAATCCTGCCTTGGATGATTTTTACCTTTAGTTTTTATGTAATGAGTTTAGCCTGAAGCAGACTGACAGCATTGTTGACATTTCATTGGGTTTTCATTTCTCAAGGGAGGAGAAATTTTAGCTAATTAAATAGTGTTAGAATGTTGTAGAAACTACAAAAGCGACATGGAAACACAGAGCAGTCACACCATATTTGTTAAGACCACTCGTGTATTTCTCATATATATGGAAAAAATGAAGTCTGCCTAACAAAGTGGTAAGTGACTTGGAGGCTCAAAATCATGTATCTGGCATAAATGGGAAGGTAGAATAAAAACAACTGGAAGAGAATTCTTAAAAAAATGTTCAGTTTTTAGGATGTAGTAAGGACTGAATGTGATTGTTTCTCTGGGTATGACACAGATGTCTGATAATGCTGAAATGTGCATGTGTGTGTACATGTTTCTATTCAAAGTAATCTATGCTATTTCCTGGGCAGAATGATCACTTTTCATAGTGGCTCAGATTTGAACATTTATTTAGGTATTGATGGAAGTTGATCTCTCTGGCTTTCTCTTTCATCCTTCAGGGACTATGTTATTTACTGCATTTGTGAATCTGTACTTGGTAAGTCTTTTTGTATATAACCAAATCAGGCCCAGGATCTCAATGATTCTAAATGAAATGAACTGGAAATCACAATGGGATTTTTTTCAATGCAATAATGAGCTATTTAACATAGGCTTAAATTTTAATGAAAAGTAGCTAAAGGCTGTGTTAAGGTATATTTTTGTTTCTGTTTTGTTTTTTTCAGTTGAGCCTGACAGAGCAACACTGTGCATTCAATATAAAAATGAATTAATGAGAGGGCTAGAGAGATTGCTCAGTGGTTAAAGGTACTTGCTGGCAAAGTTTGATGGCTTGGGTTGAATTCCACATACCCACATAAAACCAGATGCCCAAAGTGGAGTTCATTTGCAATGGTAGGGGACCCTGGTGCACCTGTACTCATTCTCTCTGTATCAGCCTCTTCCTCCATGCTTCTATCTCTCTCTCAAATAAATAAATAAAATGTTTTAAAAAATTAATTAATGATAGAAAGCAAGACAAAAGATTTAAATGTGACTATGTTTACTCAGAGAAATGGGTGAAATCATTACCATGACATGGACAAGATAGCTGCTATTACTCTAGAGTTTTGTAGATAAGAAAGAGAAAGTAATATAATGAAACTGCTTTGACGGATAATCTTTAAACACAACAGACACCTACTGTATGTGACTGGAAACCTCTACCCACGTACAAGCATGTGTGATATAGCCTAGTGCACGTGGAAGTGGGGGGGGGGCGCTTAGAGAGGAAGTCAGGGAGATTTGTTTTCCCTTTAAGCCTCACTGAATCTTCAAGATTTCATTGACATTAATTAAGCCCACCCCAGGATCATGGACTGGGTGAACTTTTATATTAAAAAGAACATTTCTTTGCCATGTGAGTGTTTTTTCCCCCTCATTTTCTTGTGGTTTTAAGCAGGGAATCATGTTTCAAGGGGTATGATCAAAGTAAAAGACATTTCTTCTGGGACACATTTCACGCAGATTAAGGCTCATTATACAACTTAGTCTTCACAGTATATTCTTTTTTATATATAATGTTCTATTGTAGAGAGCATTTAACATAGAAAAGTGAGAACTTCTGACATCAGTTACATTGAGCTCCAATGAAGGCAAGGTCCAGTACAGTGTACTACTTAGCTTTTCTTATTGACAGCAATTTTCAGCTCAGTTATGATTTCTTTAAGGAACATGCTGCTATTACTTGGTTTTTGAACCTTCCACTTCCAAAACTATCCCTTTTCATTTTAAAAAATAGATGAGCTGTTGTGCTGATATAAGAGTGTGCCATATCATTGATCATAAGATGTGGAGTTTCCTTGCTAAACATTGGAAACTTGACAATTTGAAACCCATGACCAGGAAATCTTATCCCAAAGAATAGTCATCAGGGACAGTAGACATCAGATAATCCCAAACAGCTAATTCAATCTGGCACCAAAATTATAGTTCTCAAAAATGATGATCCAGTTGCAAGTTCTTTCCAGCTGATACATTATTGCTCTTAGTTCAGTATCTAGAATCTAAGAAAGGTACTGACATGCTACCTCATCTGCTTTTCCATAGCCTAAGAGGAACAAAATCTCATAAAGCACAGTATGCACTTCAGTAGCCTCTACCCAGGGCCCTGCCACGCAGGTCAAATAAATGTTTAATTTTTCAATTTTTTTATTTGTTATCTATATAATATGTATACAATATATCCATGATGGTACCATTGTTAGCCTTTTCCCTGTCCTCCCCCTCCCATGGGGATTGTGTGTCTTGCATTGTGGGGATAGCCATTAGTTATGGGGGTGAGGCAATGTCTCTGCATAATGACCTAACTTATGGTTTTAACAATCTTTCTGCCCCCTCTTCTGTGAATTTCCCTAAGCCATGTTGGGTTCATTTTAGGTCTATTTCAGTGACAGGTCATGGGAGTCTCTGTGTCTCTGGATATCTGATTTGGTAGGAGTTGAGTGTTCTCTGTGTCTATCTCCCTTACCTCTGTGCTGATACTAGGTTCACCAAGAAAGCAGCATTCTTGCTCATTTCCCCAATAACTCTATGGCTTCAGCTGGTGCCCTGTTGAGGTGCAATGGGCTGATTCTCTCCTCAGGTTCTGTGTCCATCTGAAAAAGAGAAGAAAATTCTCCAGCAGAGAGTGAAGTCAGTACAAGATACATGGATAACCATTATTGTTTTAGAGGGAATTTAAAAGGCGTAGGCCCACTGTTGGTGGGACTTTGATATTGGAGAGCGAACTCCTTTTTTGGATATGTTCTGATTTGTTTCCCAGTTCCAGGTATGGGTTCCCTTCCACTGAGCAGATCCATTAGCCAAATCAAGAGCAATTGGTAACCCACCATGGCTGTGTGCCACTACTGCACTTGTGTGAGCATCATGTCAGGTTGATTGCTGCTGAGTAGTTTAGACCATGAGTTGCTTAGACAGATGTTGGTCATTTTCCCCTAGTTGCTCATGTAACGCCTTTTGGCACTAGACAAGCTAACTGTCTGGGGACTGATTCTCTTCCAGATAAGAGCCAAGTCACTCCATATTCCATCTGAACAGCACATGGTGTCTTCAGCAGTAGGGTCTTACTAATAGCCTTTGATGGGTCATCAAGTACTCTGACAGAAATCTGTCTTCTTTTGGGAAACCTTGTAGGTCTCACTGATCAACAGCTCATTCTGGATATTAACCACATGCTGGTACTGGGAGTTACAGTTCAGTGCCAAGGGAAAAGAAGGAAGAAAGAAATAGGTAATATGAAAGAGAAAGAGAGAAGAGAAAGAAGAGGGAGTGTGTGAGAGAGAAATAGGAGAAGGTTGAGGTTAGTCTCATCATACCCTCTCCAGGCCTCTGTGATTCAGGTGTTATCTCTAAACACCTGATGAAGGTTCAACCTGTTAGTATGTCTTTCAGGATGAAGGATTTTATGGTACCATTTCCAATTGGGTGCAGTTTTTGCCCCCCCACCATCACCTAATAAACATTTCTAGGTCTGGACAATAGGGATGATGGGGCAGGAAGGGAGGGTGTGTCAGCATCTAGGGCAAATTCAGGTTAGGAGCCACAGATGAGTGAGACCATGAGATGTTTATCTTTCTGTGCTTGGGTGAGCTCACTGAGCATGATCTGTTCCAAGTTTGACCATTTTTCTTCAAATTACATTTTCAAATTGCATTGTGTCATTTTCCCTTACTACTGTGTAGAATTCTATGATGTAGATATCCCACATCTTAGTTATCCATTCGTCTAACGATGGACATCTGGGTTGATTCTAGCTATGTAAATATACAGTAAACTTATATTTCAGAATATGTCAAAAGTGTTTGCTCAGCATATGAAAATAAATAAAATTAAGAGAACATTATATTTTCAATCATTTTGTTGTGTTTCATTGCCAAAATAAATTAGATATTTTCAGACCTACTCATGTTTCTCTTCTGTGATATAATGTCTTACAATTAAAGTTGCAAAGGTAAACTGAGGGACTGATTTTTTTTTTAATCTGGACTAATGGAAATGCTGCTCAGTCAAGTGTCCTGTAAGATTGTCCTGCTCTTGCTTGCAATTTTCTTCACCATTATCTCTCAAGGTTCAGCTTCCTTTGGTGACATAAGAATCCTCTGTCTCCATTCTCAGTCTCTCTGCTGAGCATTCAATAAAGAAATAATTTGCAACACTATCTGTAGACATTTTGTGCTATAGGGATATAATCTTACTATTCATAAGTTGAATGCTTCAGTCCAACACCTGAAAGAGAAGCTAAGATGGTGGTCAGCTAAATGGTTAATCAGAACATAGCCCATCTTTCCTTTCCTTTTTCCCCTGATCAATGCAAGTCAAATTCCCTGTGTAAGTGGTTAACTCATCTTCAGATCTTGAAACATAATTAAAGCAAAAGGAGTCTTGTTATGATTAGAGGTAAGAAGCTGGGGCTAGTTAAGTCATAACAAAGAAAATGAATTCACAGCAAGCTTTGCATAAAATGCAGTTTTCCTTTCCTGATCATATTACTTAAAATTGTATTTCTTCTTGTGAAAAATCAAACCATAAAATTATTCAAAAAGTGTGTTTATGCAATCAGTTTGGACAAATATATATTCTGTTCTTTGTGGATTTCCATCACAATGCTTTCCATTAATGCTATTTTCAGAACCTTTCTCCTCACTTTTCTTGTTTTAACGTCATCACAGTGACCTTCATAATCTCTGGTAGCCTCATTTAGTTCACTTTTGAGTAACTTTTCTCCAGATGACTTCCACAAAGCTTAATAATGTATGCAGTATCTAGCTTAGACAATAAATTTCCAAATCTATACTTTTTATTGTGTTCTAATTCTTTATAGCTATAATAATTTCTATTGAATTTCTACTATCTAATTAGATTTTATAGCTTTTATAGCTACATATTATATGCATTTCCTCTTGATATAAGTTAATCTAAAATAATTTTAAATAAAATGAATATAATCAAATTTGTGAAAATGTTTAGAAGAAAATGCATGTTGAAAATGTGCCCCTTGCCTATTTCATTGTGTAATACTCTATTTTTATTAATCACTGTTTTTCTCTACCCTTTTTCCCCTAATTATTTATGTTGCATTTATTAAGTGTCTATATCTTCTTATCTACTTGTGCTTTGATCAAAGTAATGGAGGAAGTAATCTAGGCAAAAACAAAATTAATGTGATGTGACTTTTGCACAAATATGGAGTGCCGCTTTCCAGGTTAAATTAACTTGGGGAAAGTATATTTCCTGAAACTCTCCTGAACTGTCAGTTTAGAATAAAAATAAACATCTACTGACAATAATCCCTTATTCTGTATTGAGAGCTGCACACTTCAGCTCTGTGTCCATTTAAATCTATATGTTATTTTTCAAAATGAATGAGTGGCATGTTCTGATCAAGTGTTCTTTTCATATTATAGCAGACAATGAGATTCTCCATCAGTGCTTCTGGGATCCAAGGAGCAACACATCTGTTATGCAGCCAGCCATGGCCTAGCAGGTGATATTATCATTCTGGTCATTCCTCTGCAAAACACTACTGAAAACACAGTCACACATGGGAGCTTGCGTTTTCCTATTAAAATGTATGTGTAGGCTCTGAATCTAACAGAGTCTTGGTTAACCTATTGCTCTCTCTCTCTCTCTAGTTTAATATATAAGATAATTTATAAAACACAATACTACAAGAAATATGTCTTTAAATACCCCAATACTCAAGACTACATTGGCATTTCAGCTTAATTTAAGGATAGCATCAACTAGATTACTAAGGAAAATAGGGATCATGGAGAGAGTTCAGAAACATGAGTCAAGAGAAGTTAGTTTAACCCTGACATCCAGCTGGATATCACTCCACAGTTGACTTTTCCACTCTTATGGAAGAAAACACTAAGGTGAATGGACCAGATAGCCTTAGGTTTCTGTGAGCTTGTAAAGGATTTTTAGTCAAATATCTCTATGGATTTAATGATCTGAAAAATTATTTCACTTTGTCACCAATTCCAATTTATTATCAAGCCAAGGTCTCTTTTATTTCAGTCAGGGTCTCTAAGAGAAAAAAAAAAAAAAAAAAAAAACTTCAGTTAGGAGGCAGTGGAGTATTTATAGCAGTAAGAACTAAGAACTAATACTTTCCAGTGCTCTCTTGTGTGTGTGTGTGTTTTAATCTTAGAGTGTCCTTTGACTAACTCAGGAGATTTCTGTATTGCAAGTATGCCCATTTAATAAATGAGCACAATGAGGTTTGCTCTCCTGGGATTATGTTACCTAATTTTAGAGCAAACATAAGCACAAGCCATCATGGAGAAGCCTAGCCTCCGTCACCATGATCACTGAAGCACAGTCGGGATCCTGACAATTTCTGTCACAGAGAAATCTTTCTTTATAAACAGAAAGGAAAGGAAAGGAAAGGAAAGGAAAGGAAAGGAAAGGAAAGGAAAGGAAAGGAAAGGAAAGGAAAGGAAAGGAAAGGAAAGGAAAGGAAAGGAAAGGAAAGGAAAGGAAAAGAAAAGGGTTAGTTAGCAGATAGGTGCCTGCAGCTGTGTTAATGGAGATAAAAAGGAAATGCAGGCACCTGTCTGCCCAATACAAAAGACTGTACCGTACAGGACATGACCAATACGAGAGTCTGTTCAGCACAGGACATAACTTTGGGTCAGAGGCTTCTAAATCTTCTAACCCCAGTTTCCACGTCACTTCCCCCCCTGATGATGTGATGCTGGCTTCCTGCTCTGCCATACTTTCCCCATCATGATGGTTACTCTCTGGACATGGAATAAACTCCTTTCCTAAACAAAAAAAAAAAAAAAAAAAAAAAAAAAAGAGAGAGACTGTCACAAACAAGGTGGAAAGTGAGGCTAGACACATTGACTCCATGTGCTATGTACATGCTGAGGCACACACTCACACACACATGCATAAATTTTGAAATGCTTTTTTGGTATATCAATTTTTTGAAGTATTGAACCTAGGAGATGGAGATATAGAGGAGACTAGTGAACAAAACAGTCTACAGGCCCTTGTTAAGCAAAGGCTTCCACTCCAGAGGTGATATTTCACTGATTATTGGGGTGAAATTGATGACTTTATTATTTATTTTTCTGCTCTCTTATAAAAGGTATGATTTATTTTAATGACAGAACATTCCAGAAGTGAATATCCTAACATGAAATTTGGATTGAGTTTTAAGCATGTACAACACCAGACAGTGAATTAAGCACTGGTCTGGAACAGGAGTAAGGAGTTAGTGATCTATAAGAGCATTTGTAGGTCTCTGGGAAGGTGTTTCATCTTAATACCCAAATTCAAGCAGGGCATGAATTTTCTTTTCCCATTTGACCATTTCCACTAAGAAAACTAAAATTCAAAGTCAAATGAGTTATCTAGAGTCAATAATCCCAACCCAGCTAGTTAAATAAAGAGCTAGCATTGTAATCCAAATATTTGGACATGCAAACCAGTAATGTTTCCTGTCATGGCTACTTGTAGTAGTTCCATCTTTCAAACTCTAGGGTCAAAAAGAACGATTTTTCACTTGTTACTTCTGTATGATAATTAAATAACAATTTTCAATCATATTTTTAATTAGTAAAAGTTACCCATGTTACTTGTAGAAGTATTTAAAAATTCAAAATTTTAAATTTTAAAAATATAAGAAAAGGGATACAGAGATGTCCCAGAGGTTAAGGTTCTTTCCTAAAAGCCTAATGACTAGGGTTTGATTGCCCAGTACCCACATAAAGCCAAATGCACAAAGTGATGTATGCATCTGGAGTTTGTTTGCAGGATCTGGAGGCCTTGGCACACCCATTCTCTCTGTCAGTCTCTTTTCTCGCTCCCTCTCACTACTTGAAAATAAATAAATAAAGTTAAAAAAAATAAGAAAAGACTAATCACTAATTCATCACCTAAAGATCTTTGTGGACATTTTGCCATGTATTTTACTAGTCTGCTCCATAATTCTATATACTGAGATTCAGATTTATAGATGTAATGACTTGGTATGCTTAAAAATATTTTAAATTGATCTACAATGAACATGAGTTACATTTTATATAAAATAAATTAGTTTAAACAGTAATTATAATCCCTTGGGAAGACTTCAAAGTAATTGTAACATTCAACATCAATTAAGAGGTCATAATGCACATATATATAGTTTGGTCAGTTGTAAAAGTATATTTGTTCTATCTTTCCTCCAATCATGATGTACCATCAATGTTCCTCCATATCATTAAATGTTGTTATTGATGTAAATCACTGATTTATAATTAAACTAGTGTACCATTAATATTACCTAATTTCTCATTTTAGACAAACTTTTATTCTCACAAATGATAGTGTTTGTGTCAAATGAACCATCTACAACATTAAATCTTTTCAGAGCTTTCCATATATTCATAATTATATACTAATCTTAAATTTCAAAAGTAGAATTTCAGTTTTATTCAACAGTATGCAAAACTTCTAAAATTTAAAAACAGTTATATTCAAATGACCTTTAAAAATGCTACATCATTGTACATCCCACCACTGATCCAAGTACATCCATGCATAATTCTTTTTCTCTCACTAATTTTAAATATTATCCATTCTTCTCATCATTGACAATATGAGAGGAAGCTAATTATTTAACTCACCATTCATCACTTAATATTGAAGTTGTATATATATATATATATATATATATATATATATATATATATATAATCAATAGAGAAATCATATATGAATTTGGTCATAATGATCATTTATATTTTTGTCATACATATAGGATGATCTTTTCTTAATATTTTTGAAGTCATTTTGACTGTAACAATTTTTAAAAATATATTTTATTTATTTATTTATTTGACAGAGAGAAAGAGGCAGAGAGAGAGAGAGAGAGAGAGAGAGAGAGAGAGAGAGAGAACAGGAGTGCCAGGGCCTCCAGCCACTGCAAATAAACTCCAGGTGCATGTGCCCCCATCTGCATCTGGCTTATGTGGGTCCTGGAGAATCGAGCCAGGATCCTTTGGCTTTGCAGGCAAATGCCTTAACTGCTAAGCCATCTCACCAGCCCTGACTGTAACAATTTTTATGCTGTACATAGTATATAATGTCAATAACCAAATTCAAATTTTAGTCAGCAACTCAGTCAGTCACAAAAGTGATGGCATGACATTCATTACCCCACAGTGAATACCAATAACCCCACTGCGGAGGGCCATCAGTGGAATGAGGTCGAGGAGAAGGAACATAACCCAATGTGGATATGACCAGTATGCAATATGTTCATATAATAAATTTCTCAAAAAAGTAAAACAAGGTAAGAATTAAATATTTTAAAAGTCCAATTAATAAATGGACCAAAATACATGAATAAATATTCTTTGCTACCAGGAAAATGCAAATTAAATTGCACTGAGATTCTGCTCCAGTCAAAATGGCAAATCTCCAAGGAAACAACAAATGCTCAAGAAGCTGACAGTACAACTCTTATAACTCTTACATGGTTGGGATAAATGTAAATTAGTGCAACCACAATGTAGTAAGTATGAAAACTCCTCAGAAAACTAAAAATAGAACTACAATATGATGCAGTCATACCACTCCTCGGTACACACCTCAAAGAATCTTAGTCAGCATTTAATAAAGGTACTTCATACCCAGGTTCATAACAGCACTATTCACAGGTTAAGGAACCAGTTTAGGTATCCATCAAAGGATGAGTGGATAAAGAAAATAGACTTGGGGCTGGAGAGATTGCTTAGCAATTAAGGTGCTTGCCTGTGAAGGCTAAGGACCCAGCTTTGAGTCCCCAGAACCCACGTAAGCCAGATGCATATGGTGGCACATCCATCTGGAGTTTTTTGTAGTGGTCAGAGGCCCTAGCACACCAGTTCTCAATCTCCCATGAATGAATAAATAAGTAAGTAAATAAATAAACATTATTTTTGAAAAGGAAAGAAAATATACTTAGTCATAAACAATGAAATTAAGACGTTTTCAGGGGGAAAAAGCTGTGCTAAAGCGGATAACACTATGCAAAATAAACCAGACTCGGCATAATAAAATCAAGTTTTCTCTCCTATGTGGAATCTAGGAGTGGGAGGGAAGACATAAAAGCTAGAAAAGGAGACTGGGAATTGTTGCATATGAATGTGGATGTCATCTCAGCGGTTGACAGGTAGAGGCAGGATGACTAGAAGTTCAAGAACAACCTTGGCTGCATTCTGAGTTCAAGGCCAGCTAGAGATATGTGAGACCTTGTCTCAAACACACAAACCTAGACAGAGATGAGGGGTGAGAATTGGTAGGGAAGCAGAAAGTGGTTGGGTGGGGAGGGGGTGGTGGAAGTTTAATTAGAGGGTGAATATGATCCAAGTATGTTATATGCATGTATATGCCTGTACAAAGCACATTGAAATAATGTAAATGAAACCAAATATTTTGTACAACTAATGTACACTAATAAAAATGTTTTTTACTTTGATATGTTTTGAGTATCCTCAGCATCTGTCTCCTTCACCCTGGTGCAGATTGTCAGGCTCACCACAAAAGCAGCACTCTTGCTCAAATCCCTCTGTGGTTTCACCTGGGACTTGGCTGAAGTGCCTGGACTGCTTTATCTCCTCAGGTCTTGCTGCCTTCTGGAAAAGAAAAACAGATTCTCCAAGCAGAAATCCAGAGGCTCCTAAGAGCTCATCACTGAAGTAGAATTAAAACACACCCATCATGGCTCAGGGAATCTTGCAGAAGAGGGGGTGGAACGATTGTAAAGGCCACAGGTTTTTTTGTCATACCCAGAGACATTGTCCCCCTCCAGTACCTGACTACTGTTCTCACAATACATACCACATAACACCATGGAGAATAGCAGCAACCCTACTAAGAAGGGCTCCCAGTGGAATGGGGGCAGGGACGAGGGAAAAGATGGTACCAAGACATGATGTATCCATGCTAAGTATGTTCGATATACATACATACATATATATATATATATATATATATATATATACATATACATATATATATATACACATATATATATATATATATACACACACACACATGTATATATACACACACACAAAATGTTTTCTAAAATGTAATGTCTTGAAGGATGTTGTAAATAAAATGAGCCTAAAATATAAATCTTTCAAGAGTGCGCACACCATCTTTTTAGGACTATTATTCATCAGTTCTAAAGCCAAATGCAAATTCAATTATGGGATGAACTTCTCTCCAGTAATCATTTTCGATGACACAATTCTTGGGACACTCTGAAAGCCAATAAAGTAATCCCAGATAAAAGGTGATGATGGTTACATTGCTAGCAATCTTACTTTTCTCAGGAAAGATTACACTCACAGTACACACCAAATATCTCCCAGATTATGAGTCTATTTCATATGAAAAGAACACATCTAGGATTTTTTTAGACACTGACAACTATGAAGTTGAAGTTATAAAAGTTTGGCTAGAGAAAGGTGTTAAAATAAATCTCAACTTGCAGCATTAGATTTTAACAAAATAGAATCAAAGGAATTTGCAAAGAGAAAAGTCACATGCAAACTCAATTGTAAAATGTGCATTATGATTCTTGAATAAAATGTGACTTTATAAATATATCAAATTGTATCCACTTTATGTCCAATTTGATAATGGAGTTGGACTTGTTATTTTTTACCTTCTGTAGTCTAACAAACAGTAGTGTCACTTATTCCTTGAAATTAACACACACACACACACACACACACACACACACACACACACACACAACTTCTCTTCAGTGCTGGTGGTAAGGAATCTGGCCTTCTAGTTCATTTAAGATGAAATAACAGATTTGTGTTGATGATGCTTTCGTTCTTAATAGTGAGAGAACTTGTTACTGAAAAATTAGCTGCTCACCCTCAAGTAATTGCTAACATTCCAGTTCCTGAATAGAAAAGGGGAGAAGACAGCAGATGGAAGCAAACAAAAATTGTATTAATAATACATAACAAAGTGCTGCTACAAATGATATCTCAATAAAGGAAAACAATGGGAAAACTGCAGTTTTCATTGGATCTTAATGTATTTATCAGTCTCTAATGCTTCCATCTTCAAGCAGTTCTCTTTTATTGACACGGCAACACAAATTGCAGAAGTAAATTGAATCATGGACTCAGAATGTAAAAATCAATGAGAAATAATTCTGTAGCACTAAAGTGAATAGTGTAATGCTAGGTATTCATTTAATTAACCATGAGCCTTTCCACATAATGCACAATCATTGCCAGCTTTTCAGCTCATAGTTGTTCCAGGAATAATGGGTTTGGGATTCATCTTTAGAAAACCTGCATTAATATTTGAAAGCGTTTAAATCCATTAGTGGGTCATCTGAACACTGCAGGTCACTTTTACATTGCTAATTGAAACAATAGTAATGGGTTATAATCTACTGTCTAATAATGCCTGGAGTGTTTTACCGCTTTTATATCTGCAGATTCCAGGAAATATGTAAATTTGTTGCTGAACTGTTATAAAAATATGGAAATTTAAACTGCAGACATCAAAGAATTTTTTCCATAAAAAAAAAACCCTCTGTGTTAATAAACTGAAGAGTTACACTCCATTCTGGTGTCAGGATAAATCCCTTACTCTAGACCTTCCTCTGTTCTCTCTGCTCTGGGCACAGCATCTGGTACTCACATTTTCCACGTTGCCATTAGGAGAAAGTGAATATCATTAAACCAGTGAGTAAACAATCATGTCATTGTTTCCATATGCAAGCTATACATTGACTCAGCCTGCTGGGTCCTGGCTGCTTTTTTATTTGCCCTGCATGAATTTATACAAGACTTTTATTTTTTTATGGAGATTTTCAACATATATCAACATTTTCTTGGATGGGGGCAGTCCATGTGGCAGCAAGTCTAGCATATGAAATGAGAATATGATTTTAGTGTGAAAACATACATGTTTGCAAATACATACACACATAAAAGGAAATACATGAAGAAGAAGGGGTAGCTTTCTGAATCCTCCTTGTAAATTGAATGTCAGACAAGTTGGTACTTAACCAGCATTTTCTCTTTTAATTAGACATGCATCTGCACTTACCTGCATCTTGCTATGCTTAATTACAGTCTGATTGTGCAGAAAATCCAAAAAGTTGCATATCATTATAATAAAGAAATGCCCTGGCATAGGTAAAAATTGTGCATGCATGCATAGTCATTTTTTATAGATGGAATATATTTTCAGATGGACTTTATACAAAGGCTGAAAGCAAAGACATAGCCATCCATTCTTTACCATTATCAACATGACCACATCAGCAAATTGAGAGGAGAGGGAATGGCTCTCAGAAACATGGTAGTTGGCATCCGATTTGGTTCTATAATAAAATGATCACTATTTTAATTTCTAGCTTACATCATACAAATGTTTTTATTATCTCTAAGGAAGGTATTAGAAGTTGACATCAAATTTTTGATTTTTTTCCCACAGGGTATTCCTGAGAGAGCTGAGAAAACAGGCAATATGAACTACATAAACATGGTAGGAAGGCCCATATAATTATTATGTTGTCTATAGAATGTGAGAGGTGCATTATGATTTTATTGGAAGTTGATAGAAAGGTGGCAAATATTCCTTTGTTTCTGAAGAAAATGAAGGCAAGACAGTTGGGGATGTGTACAGGAAAATCACAGGTGGAAAGTGGACCTTTTAAAGCACTTGTTGAAACATCCACCATGTTTCAGGTGTGTCCCCATGCACTATGAAGCTCCTTTGGGGCCAGAAAGCTTCCCTACCCTTGAATCAGCAGTACAAGGTATGGAGAAAGATGAAACAATAACTCCCTATTGCAAGGTACTTCTCTATCTGAGAAAGACAAGTCTCATTAGCCTATAATTCAATAAATAACCTTAAAGGTATTTTTCATTTTCACAGCTAAGGGAATCAGCAGTGGGATTTGGTGGGACTTGATACTCCACAATGAAATCCAATTTGGGATTAAATGGTATGACAAGCAGGCATTGTGTACCCAGTGATAACTCTCTTGAGTTTTGTTGTGACCACAATAAAGATAGATATTTAAGGGTTAAGAGAAAATCTTACAATAATATCACATCCAGTGAACCATGAAATCCTATGTGAGAATTAGAAATCCCTTTCCAAGCCCTGGGAGTTTTGGGAGCTTTACCCTTCTTGTCTAGCTGTGTTATGATAATACTTCTCATTGGAAGCCCAAGAAACTATATTTTTGCCTGTCTGTTCATTTTGAAAATCTTGGTAAATTTCAGCTACAGAGATAAGAACTTATATAACTGGACTTATATCCCATTTACCCTTCTTTATCTTAATAATAATTCAATTTTTGAACATGAAAATTATATTTGTTTCCTGAGTTGGGAAACTGGCCTTTAATCAGAAATGAAGACATAGCCCAGGTTGTCACTAAGAACATGCTACTTCCTTTCCTTTAGGACTTTAGTCACCTTTCATTTTAACTAAACTAGTTGTATACATTCAAGATGTAAAGGAAGATCCTTATGTGAGCGTTCTTCTAGTTCTAGGTCGCCAATCATTTCCTTTGATCACATTGAAAGAACATCCATTTGGGAAACCCAATTCCTTCCCATAACTTAAGATATCCATTAATGGTCTGCCATTCATTGGTATACTGCTATTAGCAAAGGAAACACCCACTTTTGCTGCCATGAGTCAGAGAAACAAATCTTTTCATTTTGCTATAGACTCTTGGCTATATGTCAGTGACTTAGTGAACACCTTCCTTCCTGAGTTAATATTTATGCATCATGATTTCCTTCCCAAAATTGTTGTGACCCTGCTTCTGGGAAGGCTGTAAAAGCTAGCACTTTGCCTAAAATGTGGCATTCCTCCTCCAACGTTCCCATTGAAGCTTTTGTCCTATTTGTTTATTTTAATTCATTCACTTAATTTGCTGATCTATTTCTTCATTCACTGGGTAAATAATACATATTTTTCTTCCTTCAAGAAGAATTTAGAAGTTTAATATTTGCGGGTGCTTATTTATTGCTTATTAAAGTCACTTTTATTCTAAGAATAGATGAGTGAAAAAACACATGAACATACATACATATGAGCACATACCTTCACACACATGTACATACATGCACACACACACACACACACACACACACTCCAATTTTATTAACTAACAGAAGAGTAAGTTGCTTACATCAATAAGTCAATCTTATTTCTGGTAACTTTTAAAGTTCTGAACTGTTATTCTTCTGGTTTTTGTTGTGTTGTCTGTCTAGAAGCACAAAACCTCATCTCACTTTACGCAAGAACAACAGTTCCCAGCCAAGACCATTCTTACCTCCAGCAATGTATGGCTTCGGGAGGGGTAAATGCAGAACCTTGAAACAAAACGTTCCTTCCTAACTAGCAATTCCCAAGAATTACTCTGCACAAGTCAGTGAAATATCAGCTAGCATTACCATGAGAAATTTTATGTTCATTGATCATGTTTTGAGGGAGAACACAATTATTCTTTGCACATAAGATGAAAACTCTTGGTAAAATAATTTATTGTACTTACCATCCTTATTATTATCCTTATTATTGCCTAAACATTACAAACAGTAACTGATAACATTTAATAGCATATGCACATATATGGATATATATGTGAAAATTTCCACTCACTGTTCATATTTCTAAACCTGGGATATGCCTAAAAACTTATGGAATGTCATCCTTTATTTAGTTCATAAAATATGACTTATACTCTACAGACATTGTACTAATTCAACCAAACATCTCAACATTGTGAGTTAAGTAGTGTAGTATGTCTGTATTTATTATGAATGCAATTGAAATTAAAATGTAGGTAAATAGCTTGCTTGAGGTTAGCAGTTACTAGTGATAGAAACAGGGCTCACAATCATGTATAATGATTCCAGGGTCAGTGTCCTTAACCTCAATATTTTCTTACCTCCAAAGGACAAAAAAAGGTTTCATTTTCATGAATATTACCATGTGTATATTGTCACCCAGATTATTTTTAAATGTTCCCATATCTTTCTTGTTTTCCCCCCAGTTAAGCTGAAAGTTATTGGAAGCCATTCAGTTTCCATACCTACCACAGGAACACTCTATACCATCTTTTCATATCATTATTTCTTATCTTTAAGACTGGTCTCAAGTCCTATAGAGTTCAGTATCAAAACTGACCTAGTAATATGTTATAATCTATTGTCATTGTATGTTGATTTGAAAAATTGGACCCATAATATGAGATTGAATTATATAACTGGAAGGCAATTGGAATGACAAAAGAAATAATTGCAGAGTAAAGCAAGACAAGGATTTTTTTTTTCTAGTGCATTCAATAGCTAATTCAATCTCAAAATTATTTAATGTTTAATTCACATTTTTATTTGTTTCAGTTCAGACAATTAGCAATAGGGTAAACTTAACAGAAATCTACTTTTTGTCAAAATACTTTAATGTTGATTTTCTTTCTGGAGTTAAAATAAATATGATATGAAAGCTGATAAATTCAAAAGTGGGTAAAGAGAGAGGAAAATAAAACCTTTTTCCATACAGAATAATAAAATAGGTGTGTTTTTTCATACCGTTACTCTCACCTTCATTATCAGAAAACAAAATACTCATCTAAGCAGAATTAGCATATGCAATTCTATTAACTGAACTTTACATAAAATGATACAACTCCTCCATCGCACAAAATGGTATGGCAAGTTTATTGTGATTATTTATAGTAACATGACAGTTTCAACCATATATTGTCTATATTGCCCACTAATGAGGTTCATCACTGAGTTGAGGTTAATGTTCTACTACTTTGACTGTTTATATACAGACCATTTTAATGAGTAGAGAGAGAGAGAGAGAGAGAGAGTTCCATGATAAAAGTGGAAGAGGTACACTAGTCATGAAAAATAAATGCTATGATGTTTTTGTGAGGTTTTTCATAGAATTCAAATGTGAAGATATGTACATAAAACCTGATTTTAATAAAAAAATCATCACCTTATCTAAACACAAAAGAAAAATGTAGAATTGACAATAATGGGCCCTCTTTGAACTATTAACTTATGTATATGACAATATTTTTTAAGTTAGAACATGATTGTTTATTAATGACAATTAAAAATGGAAGAATTCATGGACAGACTGGAAAATGTCATTAATGTCAAGTAATTCATTAAGTAATTTTTACAATCACTCTATTTTTATTCATGGCATAGAAATGCAACATAGTCAGCAAGAAGCCACTGAGCTTCTAAGTAGCATGCATATATCTTTTCCTAATGTAATCATTTATGTGTGTTTGTAGAGGAATGGAGTATGGGGAGAAAAAATAGATCATTCTATATCCTTCAGGTAAATAATTTATTTGTTTGATTTAAATAAACCACACTGCAGAATGTGATTTTTAAGATTGATCATATACAACTCAATGTGTTATACCTGGTGAAGCAAATTCTTGGCCCTGGTGCCACAGTGGTTTCATAGAGTTTAATGCCCTCTTTAAGTGGGAAGTTTTATACTGCAACATCTAGACTCATAGGTCATTTGGCCTCAACCACAACATAGCCATTAGTTTAAATATAGATCAAGCATTTTTCTATCCATTGCTGAGAGTGTATTCACTTCTGTTTTTTATATGAGGATATTTTTAGTGCTTTTCCTATGATGTAGTAGTCTTTTGATAAGTTTACATCCCAAATTACTTCATTCATACAAAAATATTTATTTCCTATATACCTAATATTGTGAAAGGGATTGAATGTTAGAAATAAGGATTGGAATAACACCTTTAAGGATCATGGAATCTGTTGAGAGATCAGTAGTAAATTTACACAAAGTCAATAGAGTATAATAATTAGCTTTCAGTTCCTGATATTCTTCTTTATTCCTATTCCCATCCCACCATACCATCTGTTAAACAGCAAAGCATGATTTGATGGGGTGATGGTGGGTGATAAGAAACCCTATATGAGGTATTTGTTGGTGGACACAGTCCCAATAGTCTCAATCAGAAAAAAACTCCATGATAGTAAGAGTTTGTGCATTTCCTGACAAATCCAGTGATCACAGATGTGTGCTCCTGGAAATGCCTGGGGAAAGAGACAGGAATGCATCATTTTAGAAAGATACACGTAATGTCAAAGAGTGAAGAACAAGCAAGATGTGGTTGGGAATATGGTGGTGAGTGATAGAGCTCTTGCAGAGAATATGGGTGCAGGAAGACAGAGACTGAAATACTTAGAATATATTCATTCAATAAAATAGTTACTCAAGCAGCTACCATGAAAAAGTACTTGCCTAGAAATTATGAATAAAACACAGAATAAACAAACAAAATGATCGGGCTGGTGAGATTGCTTAGTGGTTAAGGCACTTGCATGCAAAGCCAAAGGTTCAATTCCCCAGTACCCACGTAAGCCAAATGCACAAGGTGGCGCATACATCTGGAGTTCATTTACAGTGGCTGGAAGCCCTGAAGTACCCATTCTCTTTCTCTCTCTCTCTCTCTCTCTCTCTCTTTTTGCTCTGTCAGATAAATAAAAATTTAAAAATTAAAAAAATAATCAAGACATTATTCTCAAAACACACAATCTAACTTTTTTTTTGGAGGAATACATAAGAGAAAATTGAAAAAAAAAAAAAAAAACACTAGAGAAGTACCTACTTTAGATTGGGTGATTTAGACCAAAAGGATAGGAGGAAGTTTTCAGGAAAAGGTTAAAAAGGAGAGTATGGGATTCCAGCCCAATATAAAGCCTAGGATTAGTGAGTGTTCAGTGAGTGACATGCTGTATCATGCTTTTCAATATGGCCTCTGTATTGTTGTAAGATTCCTCATGAGGAGATTCTATAGAGAATTGTGAAAAGAAATTAAGATTTTGGAAGTTTCCATAGTAGGTGGAGAAGAGAAGAAAGGCAAAAATTGTGACCATCAAAAGCCATTAAAAGGCTGGATAAATGGTTTAGTTATTAAGGCACTTGCCTGCAAAGCCTAAGGATGCTAGTTTGATTCCCCATTACCCATATAAGCCAGATGCACAAGGTGGCACATGCTTCTGGAGTTCATTTGCAGTAGTGAGAGACCATTCTATCTGTCTCTTTCTTTCTCTGTTTCTCTCTCTCTCTCTCTCTCAAATAAACAAATAAAATATTTTTAAAACTATGCAAGAACATTAGAGAGAGAGAAAAAAAATTATAACCACAAAGAACCATTCAAGAACATTTAAAATCTTCAAAAACAATATCAAGATTCTAAGGATTCCCTAAATGAGAATATGAAAGTGTGCTTGCATTTCCTACATGAGCATTTCATTTCAGAGGGAAGCTATTTACATAAAAACAAATGAATAAACAAACATAGAACCTTGCCATGGGGTCTCTCCCTCTCTTCAGTGTGTCACTGTACATAGGATGTTTGTGGCACCCTCTCCCAAGTAGTCTGGTTGTGACAAGAATCATCAGATACACTTCCAGGTGTTCATGGCGATAGTATAAGAAGGTCAAAACCAGGGCAGTACTTGAGGATGTCTGAAAATTATTTTGAAAGGTGTCTAACAATATCTTCTTTTATTTTTGTAGGAAAATACCCATTAGTTTTTAAGCCCATACATGTCATCATCCCATTTTACTTGATTCAGAAAGTGGCAAGACTCATGGTGGATGCAAATATCTAAACATTAAACTTTCCACTTGAAGGAGACTTGTCTGCACAGATTGTGTTTCTCTCTGGACATAGGTAGAGTCTGGAAACATTCAAAGATGTGCTCTGAACTGCTGGCTTTGAAAACTCAGAGAAATGCAAAGTTAAACCATGATGTTGCTCAGCCCTGTGACCTCTGAGGAAACACATCCCCATTGAGCTGCCCGGCCCTGTGACCTCTGGGGAAACACCTTCACATTGAGCATTTTCAGCTCCCTTTCCACCCTCTTTGGTAACAGTTTTGAGGAAGAATCAACTTCAGCTGCACAATATGTTGGCCAAAATTTCAGAAATCCTGGAACCAATTTATTCCATCTGGAAATTAGTTTCAGCTTTTATTGCTATAGAATTTAGTCCAAACCATACCCAATTTCCAAAAGGAGGTCCCTGCTCCTTTGCTGACAGAATTTTCTATTTTCTAAAGTGCACTCATTTAGATTTACATGGTAATCAGCATCAGAGACCTGTGCCTGTTTAACACCAACTACATTTTCCTATATAATTTTCCCACGTTTCTGCTTTTCAAGGATATGAAGAATTCTACCATTGACAATTCCCCATGATGTTCTCTTATAAAAGTATATTTTAGTTAACTTTTCTTTCATGCTAGGTAGTCCTAGAACAGCAGCTAATAGGATGATTAATCTTTTCCATATATATCAAAATATTAAGTTAAGTCTAAATAAAACCATGGCCCAAAAAATCTATTTCTACAAATGTATCAAAAGTATATAATGTTGAGTATTCCCAACAGCCTTACACATAAGATTTCTTTGTTTCATTCCATCTGCTACTGATTAAACACTTTATATTTCCATTGTGATTAATTATGCTATTAATATACTTGAAAACGATTCATTTGAAAAGGTATGTGTTAGTGTAAGTTTTAATTTCTGAGAATGACAGCCCTTCAAAAAGTAGAGCAACACTCTGCACTTAGGAAATTCACCATCTGCTTTCTTGTGCTCCTATAACAAATTACAAGCTTATAGCAAAACAGAATTCAGAGAAAATAGAGTGTAAAGATTGCTACTGGTATTCATTTGAGATGTTCAAATATATCCATTTTTGATTAAGCCATGTTATTCTCTTGGTCCCTAAAGAAAATTGCATTATTATATTGAGTTAAGTTGCCAAATGACCATTTTCAACCTAGTCTAGAAGGCAACCTTAATTCATCCTAACCTAGGCTGGGTTTAGTAGGTGTTAGGATAAACCAGGCCTAGGCAAGTTTTCACTTATGAAGAGAACTGGATTAGGAGTATAATCAATGTACTTGAGAAAAACGCTCTGGAAAGTGTGCAACAGACCATTTTACAACATGAATGATTGTTGATGCCAATAGACTGTGAAGACTGTGCCAGAAACTTTCATCATTTAAAACTTAGCTATTGTTTCTTTTTTATATAACCAAACTGGCATCTGAGACTGCGAAATCAACTATCCTATTCTTCCTAGCCAAATGGGTTTTACCAAATTTTTATAAATCAAAATGAAGTTGCTTGCACATTAAAATAAACTTACAGCAAATATTATATGGTGGTGTTTATTTTTCATGATCAGTATCCATCCCCTGCAAGAAGGGCTCTAGCAGTCGTCCTCCTAAAGCCCATTCACAAAGGTGGCCACCTTTTGCCTCTTCTTTCCTAGTCAATTCCCCACTCATTAGCATACCCAGGGTCTCTGGCTGTGTGCCCTGCACACCACTTGTTTGCTGTTGTGTCTTTGATTGTTCTCTCTCCTGTTTTCTCCATCCCAACTGAAAGCTATTCTGACTTCTGTCATCTCTATTAAGCAGTGAGCCACATGGAAATGATTAACTTTTGAACTGCAAAACTGAAAACACTCTCTTGTTCACTGTGAAAATGAAACATGTCATGCAGCAAACAGTTTCCTCTGGTGTAGTGTACAGCAAGAAGACAAATCATTGGCTGAGACTTTACTTTTCTTGTTGTCAATGTAGATCAAAAGGATGTGATCATCTTTTCTGATAGCTCCTTCTCCGAGCCCCCTTGGTAAACAGCTTCTGAGTGAGTTCATTAAACATTTAAACAGCCCTGGTATCTATTAATGTTATCAGACACATGAAATATGTCTGATGGATTTATTCTGCCATTAAGGAGCCATACCCCGGTGTCCCTCCTGGGACAGAGCTCCAGCTGTTTAAACTATAATTCCATCACTAGGCGGCATGGTGAAGGCACTGACCTCTTGGAAGCAGACTCATTGCTACTCAGCCTGTAAATTGCAAATGAAACCTTTCTGTAATAATGTTAAAATATGCATGCATAGGAATTAAAGCACTTGGGGTCACCAGCAAAGTCTGGTGTGTTTTTGATAACCTCTAAACAGCTGGTAGAAAAAAAATCCAATAAATCAATGCTTGGAAAAGATTAGTGATCCAGGGGTGTGTGTGTATTGGGGGGTTCAATAGCTTTCCCATCATATATGGCAGAATCTGAATCAACACTCTGAAGCTTTTAAGTTATTTTTTAATTCCATTATTGTTTGAGTTTATTTCTCAAAAAAAGATAAAAATTATGTTGATAGTATGGTCCTTACTTCTTCACAAAATCAATCTAATATGTGATGATGCACGTGGTTATCTATAAGATGATTTGTGGTCTTACTTTTTACCTACCTGAAGGTTATAAGAAAGTAACACTGACAACTAAGATAAAGGGTGTCCTCTTAAATTTTCCACATGGAGGAAACACATGTTTTAGTTCAATGATGTCAGATTCTTCATGGCATTGCAAATATGATTACATTAAGTTAATTTGATATGAAATGTTGGTAAAGTCAGGTGTTGTTCTCTCCTGGTGATTGTAGTGTCAAACCTTTGAATTGGAGGAGTAAGGCATGACATCATCAAACAGGTGGCAGAAGCACCACCTGAAAACAGAAACCAATTTTGAGTATGGTTCAATGTTGGACAGGTAGATCCATGGCTGCTAACCAATAGCAGACAAATACCTAGGAAATATAACAATTACAAAATGACAGAAGAAAGAATTCAAAAGCTCTGGTAAGTGACCAATGGCCCAAATACACTTGGATGGCAATGGTAATTAGTACAAAATCTAATGTTTGATTATTTGGGGATAATTATGTAGAAAAATAATAAAATTGGTTTGGCAAAAGGCAAAGACAATAAGTGGCAAGAGACATTTCTCAGTGACACTTTGAGGTCAATGAATTCTGCTGAGTCTACATATTCTTGTGTGTGTGTGATATAAGTAAACACTAAAATGAGAATGGTAAGCAGGTCTGTTCTTTGCTTCTCTGGTTTATGTTGCAATAATGTGAAAACAGAGGAAGGTATCTGTCAAGTAGCAAGACAAACCTCTTAGATAAAAGTACATTTTTTTGTTCCTACATCAGTCTATTCAAGACAGAAAAAGATGACACAAATTCCTTTTCACCTTTAACTACTAAGTACTTTTGCATTTTGAGACTTCACTTAGACCAAAGAGTTGCACGTGAGTAGTCTATGGAACACACAACTGGGACACACAGGGATGGAATGTGACAGAACTCTACCACGAGTAAAATAACCAACTTTAAATGATTTCTAACTTATTATGAGTCAACAAAAATTGCCACTGAAGGAAAATTTAATCTTATTTTTCCTTGGTCCACAGAAAAACTAGTCTAAAGTTGTTGATGATAAATAACCCTGACCATAGAAAACATTAGTCTTACTCATCTCAAATACTATTGTCTGAGTAATCTGCAACTCTGTAGAAAAGATGGAACATGCTATGTGAATGACAGATAGAGACCTGCAGTGATGTCAAATATCAATATAGTCAGCACATAGGCAATGCTTATTAAGGGAATTCAACCATATACTAGAGTTAGAAAGAGGGGATTAGTGAAATGTGTGGTGCTGATTATTATAATAACTAGATGAGTGATCAGTTATATCTGAACATGAAAAAAATACTTATTATCAAATATAGCTATCTGAAGATTAATATGCTGCCTCCGGATATGCTGAGTTCTCTAACACTAGAAGTAGATTGTTAAATTATTTGGTGAAAAATTCATACACAGAAAAAGAGATTGGATGAGATGACCCACAAACTTTCAAATATTCAATGATTCACCAAACTTTTAAAGATCTCAGTGAAGGAAAAGAATAAGGATATTTCAGAGGGCAAAAGAGATATTGTACAGAGAGGTTTCCAAAACTATCCTTCTAAAGCAGTTGTACCCACTTTTTCCATAGTATAAAAAAATGAAGTCAAAGGAATATTCCCACAAATTTAGCAGGTCCAGTTCAATGTCCACATTAAGAGCAATAGCTTAAGTGATTATAATATTATTGAATTTCACAAGCGCTTTGGAAAAAGATATATTTAGTGGTTATTAACCCAGTACTTATCCTTCCATTGCACAAAATGCCTCGTTTCCTGAAGAATCTCCTGCAGAGAATTCCCAGCCTGAGATAGGGCAGCTGACTTTCAATTGGCATCCAAACCACAGGGCATAGCCAATAATAACTTGCAGTTAAAGTAGCTGCAAGAGAAACATGGTAGTCATTTAAAATAATTTCTGCTGCTGGAATTTTTCCCTTTTCATTTTTAATTACATAAGGGTCAGTTCACCTAGAATTCTGTGCTTAACTCCTTCAAATAACTTTTTTTTAAAGGATCAAGGTGTATGCACAAAGCAATATTAGTACTCCTTCATGGGACATAAGCTTTAGGGAACTAAAGATAGGTTAATTCCATGCCTGATTCATTCCATGGACCATTTAACGAGAGTCTCCGGAATTGTTCAGCCAATAATGAACTCGCTGGATCTGAAGGTAATCACTGCTGCAATTATTAAAATTTACACCAGAATTCCATTACCCTTTCTACAGATAAGTGTCTTACATTAAGTGGTCTAGAAGAGACTCATGAACTGGTTCAATAACACCAGAAATCTTTGTTATTCATTCTTTTCTTAAGTTTATTTTTCTCTAACCCAAAGCACAAAGCTATGCTTTTACTTAATTGTAGGAAAAGTATTTATTATTTTTTCATAGTAATTTAGAACTTAAATCTGTATTCTCCTGTATTCAGCAATTTAATTTCAACAGCTTAGGCTTTTTTCATCACTGATAATATGAAGATCTAGCCTCTTAATTCCATAGCTTCCTATCAAACACTATTCTGTCTGCTTTTCATTTGTCATCACTTTTGATACCATAATCATCATGAGATAAATATTGTTCCCATGTTATATATGAAAAACAAGAAAAGGTAGAAAAGTTTAGAGACATCACTGCTAGCACTCAAATTTGGGAAACTTGGCCCATGCTCTGGAATATTATTTTCTGGATAATCTACTACCTCGTAGGCCACAATTACCTGTGGTCTTTATTGTGCTTCATGGTGCCTTTTGTTACACAGACTCCATCATAATTAGGGAGGAAGGATGAAAGGAAGCATGAGAGTATTTGGTTATAGTAAAGACAAGCTCATGGTCTTCTAACAAAGATATGTTATCTCAATCCAAGATTTCCCTTTGGTTCTGATAAATCTAGGGATGGCCATTATGATTATTACAAAAGGAGTTTGACGTATTCAATGGGTCAATGAGCATAAGACAAACATATCAATCTTTCTCTTAATACAAAATGCCCAAATATCATCTATGATCAAGAACCAAACATCATTTGAATAATCTTGTGCAGTTATTTTATTATAATTCATCAACCAAATAATTATCAAAATGATAAGCAAAAGCTTCCTAATATAAAGCATCTCCTAGCATGGAAAACAGTGTTTATTACCTTGAGTACTTATGCAAGCAATCTGAGACAGTACCCTTTATTATAAGTCTGCTGGTTGATTACTCAACAAACAGTTCACAGAATAGTAAGCAGCATGGAAACCATCTGTAAAATGTAATTCTTCCTTTCATGCTACCATGAAAAATAAATAAAATGTGTTCTGAAGATTCTGTGGACATTTCAAAATAATTACTATTCATTATAGAAAGATGCTTACTGAATGACATTCAACTTCATTGTTGATATTTGTGGGCAAGTCCCAGAGGAGCCCAATTTCCCTTAGTATTTGTTCATTTTAAAAAGTGAAATGTTATCATTGCAGACTCAGTGAGTGGGTCTACCCAAACTGGGAGATGCCAAGCACATTTTCATTCTACCAATTGCTTGAAATTATTTTTCAAACATTTTGGGTTGGAGGAAACTCAAAACACATTTTTTTAAGTTCTCTGTTCCTTTCAAATTCATGTGTTTGGTAAGAAAATTTAATCCACATGTTTCTGATTCATTTTGAGTTAACTCATCAAATTGTTGATTTTTTAAAAGATCTATTTGATGTCCAAAAGCTTTTGTGATGGTTGTGATTTTTCCCTCTGAACTAGTATTGGGTCTTTTCATGTGTAAACAAACATAGATCCTAAAGATTCATGATCCTTATACCAAGGATTTGAGTGGGTGTTGGCTTGTTCAAACTCATTTCTGTCACTCAATGGGAATTCTGACATACATAGAGAGCTCAGGTTGGCACTCATTTATATGACTTGATTTTCAAACCCAACCTGAATCATACTAAGCATACATTTTATGAAATCTAAAAATATTTTAAATTTATCTGATTTAATTTAATAGCAGCTAAAATCAAGAAGATATTTTTGAAACATGCCTTTGTGGGTCCTGAACATCAAAGGAGAGAGAAACAGCATTGCTGCTGTACTCATAACAATCCCAAAATTGACATTGAAATATAACTTGCTTACCATAAGTTTCCATGTGTCTTTGTAAGTCTTATTATATAATGTTGAAGACAAAGAAAACCAGAAGTTTTAGAGATTATGAGGTACATAAGGGAAATACCCAACTGTGCTTTGATTTGATTTTCTTGGAATTGAATTGGAAGGAAATGAATGATAAATGTTGGTCTGCCCACATGATTAAAATCCTCTGGCCCACGGCATTGTGCCCATCACCAAACATCACTGGCTTTAATTCCCCCACTGAAAGAAAGGCTACCAGATGAGGTCGCAATGAGTTATTTCCCATGAACAGCGGACGAGTGAAGAAAAAAAAGGATTTCACAGATCTTGTGAAACCCTAGACTGCCCTTAAGCCTAAAGCAGTGTGCACATAAAAGCTAGCATCTATCTTCTCATGGTCAGGGAAAATATGTCCTTTCTTTCCCATGAAATATCAAAGAACTATTTTTCATGCACAATGTCTGCCCAGTGTAAAAATCTGCAAAGTAAACTTCCAAATCTAGCTTGTCAAATGATCCTTAGGTTAATCTGTGAATGTTTGCATTACAGATATTCTTATTATGAATAATATGTCCTTATATTGGAACCCCTGAAAGATTCCTAAAACATGAAACTCAGCATCAAACATGAGAAGTCAGGACATTCTGATGCTTTATGTAATATGGAAAATTAAGATGAAGGAAAGAAGTCATTTCCTCCTGCCTTTCAGAGGAGGCCGTGGTTGCTGTGCCTGGAGAAGCTTCCCTTAACAGCCCCTGAAGGAAAGGATTCCCATTCCTCATATGGGAACTCTGGGAAAGAGAGGATGACAAAAATTCTTCCTGCTCAGATGAAGAAAACCCCCAAAACAATAGTTTTTTTTTTTTTTTTTTTTCCCCAATTCTTTGGTTCAGATGGAATAAAAGCCAACCTCTCCTGGTTATTCATTTTTCCCTGGGTCCTTTTGTAATTGAGTTATCTCAAGAGTGAAAAAAAAAACATGGAAATTTTGTCCTAACAGTAACAGTGTAGTTTAATGCCAGGAAAAGTCATGGTAAAATGGCCTTCACAATAGCATGTACCACACATACACATACATATTCTAACATTTCAATATTGGACAAGACTCACATGTGGATTTGTTGACAAGTCAACACTAATAATTTTCTTTTTAAGGATGAGCAAAACTTCATCTAAGTACCCTGAGTTTTCCTCTCTTGTATTTTGTAAATTCAAAAAATTAAAAGTGAAAGTGGACTGCATAACAGTCCAGACTGCATAATAGTAATCAAAGCCGAAGATGCCACACACATCTTCATCGAAGTGATCTCACTTTGGTGGCAAATCTTTCTTTTTGCAAAGCAGATTCAGGGGTGACTGCTGACTCCATGGCACATGAACATTATCTAGGGAGATTTAAGAACAGACCAATGCTTGAGCCATACCCTGCATGTCATGTACCAGAACCTGTAGGACTGATGATCACTATTGGTATTTTTAAAAGCTCCCAGTTATTTGTCACATACAATCAGTCCCTATCACAGTGAGCTGTCACATCTAAAGGCTACAAAGGCAGGGACTAGTAAAGTGAGAATAGAGGAGGATCCTAGAGTCATGAGAGCTGGTATATGTGAATAGTGATACACACACACACAAAAAAAAAAAAACACTATGAAATTATGCAAAACTAAGTAACTTGAACATAAAGCTTCCTTTTAATAATCTTTGAAAGAGAAAAATTTGTGATCTGCCAGGACTTTTTCCATAATTTTGGGAATGGCAAGACTTGAACTGATGCTTACAGTCCCCTTTAACTGCCTTTACTGTCTTTCCACTTTTTCTTACATTGGTTTTATACTATATATATAAAATAACAGTTCACCTAGGTCTTGATACCCTAGCATAAATGAAATTCATAGCCTTTAAGTACTTTTACTGTCTATGCTTATAGTTTTTTTAAATACCTAACAATTCAATAAAACACAAAACTTTTAAAAGCCACTATGTCTGTCAGTTAAGGTCATAGATATATTAAAACACATACAATCTTTTCCCAAACGACTATGGCATAAGATATCTTTTCACTGTATTGTCTGATTATTATAAAATACTAAAATAAAATCATCCCTAAAGGAATAGTAATTAAATTGTCTCAAGAAGTATCACATACCAAGATCTGACAGGAATATCCTTGTATAAATTTACTTACTTAGTGTCAGACACTTCCTTCCATCTTGAATCAATTCTGTCTCCAATGCTGCCTGGATATTTTCCTACTTATTTAAGGTGCCTATTGATTGCTTTGTGAAAGTGGGTAGTTCCTTTCTGACTGAATTTTGGATTGTATCTGTGAATAATATGTAGTAATGGCCACACTATCAACTCCTGAAACTTCTCTTTTGTCTACCAAGAAAATTGTCATTTCTTTTATGTCTGGCTTTATTGCCTTTGTGAGTTTGTCCTCCTCAGAATGCACCCAAGGGAACCCATTCCAAACTTTCATCTTGAATCCTCTTCTTTCTTCATGATCTTAATTTACTTGCTATTTTTGCCTCTTCTTACTATTTCATTTTCACTTACTCAGCAATGTCTTCAAGACATCATCACTTCCCATCCCATGAGCAACTACTGTTCTTCCAGTTTCCTGTTTATGTAACACCTACCCATCCTCCAATTAATGCTACCTCAAGTTGTAGGCCCTAGTCCTTCTAATGTCACCCCACTGTTTTCATTCAAACTTTTGTGTCACTTGTACTGTCTTTCAATCTTCATCACACTTCCTTTACTCTATATGTATCAAAGAAACTACATGATATTTTTGATGTATTTGAGAGAGAGAGAGAGAGAGAGAGAGAGAGAGTGAGTGAGCAATCCAGGACCTTCAGCCACTGCAAATGTGCTCCAGACACATGTGCCACCTTGTGCATCTGGTTTGCGTGGTCCCTGAACAATCAAACCTGGGTCCTCTCTCCAGCCCTTTTATATGGTATTTTAAAAGACTACTTTAAGTTTGTTGTACCTTGCTTAAAATCTTCCTTGGTGAATATTCATAGCTACTAGGAAGAGCTCAGAATGCTTAGCTTAGCAAATAGGTCCTTAATATTTATTTCCACTAATTTGTCCAATCTGATCTCTCCCTTGTGGACCCAATATAGCTCAAAAGAGCCTTGACTGTGACATCTTCTTATAGCATCTTTAAATCTGTATAATTTTATTATTCTTCTTTGCTTCACCATAAACTTATGCAACTTTCATGCTGGCCAACTTTTATTTATCTACCAGAACTCCCTTTATAGAATACTCTCTCTAGAATACCCTGCTCACCAGGACCTCATATTTATGTTAGGTTTTATTTCCCTCTGCCAGTGCATCATTTTATTCACTAAGGTCTCATTATCTTTCCTTACCACTAAAGTACTATTAACCCATAGAACATTGGGCTATGTCAGAATTTTTTTTTAAGATTTTTGCAGTCTCAGTACTAAGGATATTTTAATAGATGTGGGTTATTAAATGATGGGATGGCCTGAAAAATGAATGGATACATGAACTTTGACCATTGTTTACGGTGTCTTTACCTGGGCTTCCCAGGAGTTGGTCATCCACATCTACAGTGCACTTCCCTGGGGTCATAGATATAGTATTCAGCAGATTTCTTTTCTTTTACCCCCAGAAGTTAATTGGTAGATATGGGAAGTCTGAGCCATATTCAAAAAAGTTCATACCAGCCAATTAATGCATTTAAAGTGTTAAAAACAGACAAATATTTCTGTTTTCAATCAAATCAAGCTCATACTTATGATAAACAATTCAATGACCAAATATATGTAGTGTTTAATAATTATGTGTTAGATGATTCTGCAGGTGTTCAAACAATTTTCAAAAGTTATTTCATTGCATGCTTTCAGCATATGTTCAGGTTTTTACAAATTTTAATTACAGAAATTCAGGCTCAGGGATTGGATAAAAGCACTTACCAAGAACACACTCAGTGTGTGGGAAAGCACTGAAGCTTACACATCTCTTCAAGTGATTAAGAGCATGAAATAATGAAATGTCTAGCTTCTAATTCACATATTAAAGAACCATAGATCTGAAAATTTAATTTCAATTTGACTAATGATTTTTAGGGCCACTTGGTACAAGCCACACAGTGTGGGTGCATTAGACACTATTAATCTTTAACACAATGCTTCAAGTAGAAACATACCAACAAAAATTTCTAAGTGGTTCAATGAATTTTACCCAAAATATAAAGCACTCATAGCAGATGAATTTAGGTCACTTTAAAATTTGTTTCTGGAGCCTGGTTTAGTGGTATATATCTATTACCCTGGTATTTTGGTGGCTGAAGCAGGGAGATTGTGAGTTTCAGGCATTCTGGGTTGCACAATGAGTACCATCTCAAAAAATTATATACGTGTGTGTGTGTGTGTGTGTAAATTTAAAGTCCTATAATGTGCAAAGTATCCATTACATTTGTAATTGAGCTTCTTTCATGACCTGGGATAAATCCTATGAACAAAATGCTTTGGCTTTTGGCTATATCCTCAAACTTTAGTTAGAGTCAATTTTACTAAGAATTCCTGGGCCAGCCATCTACACCCTATTTCTCTCAAACCACGATTTGGACAGAGTGGTAGGACTAAAAATCTGCATTATTAACTTTCCATTCCATGTGATTATAATAAATGTACATAAATAACACTATAAGAATCACCCCTCAAGTAGCAGAGATTGGTGCAGTGGCTAAAAGTCCTTGCTTACAAAACCTGCCAGTCCAGGTTTGATTCTCCAATACTCACATAAAGCAAGATGCATGCGGAAAGAAGTTCATGCATCTCAAGATTTTTTGCATTGGCAAGATGCCCTGGCATGCCCATTGTGTCTCTGTCTCTGGATTTGTCTATCTCCTATCTCTGTCTCTTTGTCTCTTCCTCCCTCTCTCTGTCTCTCATAAATAAATAAATAAATAAATAAATAAATAAAATAAATAAAACTGGGCTGGTGAGATGGCTTAGCAGTTAAGGCGCCTGCCTCCTAAGCCTAAGAACACTGGTTCCAATCTCCAGTGGTTGCAATCTCCAGGTCCCACGTTTAGCCAGATACAAAGTGACGCAAGGGCTCAATGCTACAGTTGACAACAAGGGGGGGTGCATGCATCTGGATTTCATTCAAGCAGCTGAGAGGCTGCTGACGTGCCCATCTCTATCTGTCTTCCTCTCCCTCTCTCTCTCTGTCTCTCTCTCAAAATAAATAAATAAATAAATAAATAAATAAATAAATAAATAAATAAAACTATTTACTAGAATGAAGTTTAAAAATGGAGAAATAGGGAGATAGGAGAGGATAAGATACTTATCAAATGAAAAATAAAAGAATGAATACATTGGGTGGAAGAGTCTTGAGAGAGATGGGAGAAGGGAGGGTAGGGAAATTACACAAAACTAATTACAACATGAATCAGTGCCATAGAAACATTCATCCTGGATATCATTCTACAAAATATAACTCTCAATAAGGGGGGAGGGCAGACAGAAGGGCCCCATAAAAGGTGGAGAAAGTTTAAGCTTTGGTTGGTAAATCCCAAAGTCAGAATTGGCTTCCCCCCACAGTGATCTATTGGTTAAGGAGACACATAGGTCTCCAAAATAACACAGACCATTGTCAAAGTACATGGTTATATTACCTTTCAGAGCTCAAAGGTGAGACCTTATGGCTGAAGACACCACAGCCTTCAGTCAAAGGACTGGAAAGCACTATGGGAGCTCCTGGAGGATAATGGCCACCAACAGTATGAATAATCAGAGGACCCTGAAACTACTAGACCAATCAGCTGGACAAGAAGCACACACTTGTCCAATAGTGGCATACAGACTTCTCAGTAACCAGCTGTCCTCTGATTGGACATGAGACCTGCTCAGTGGGAGAGACATCATACCTGGTACTAGAAGCTGAGTCATAGTCCCTTGGATAGGAAACTCATACAGTCCAGTTAGAACCTCCACCACTCTGTGGCTAAGGACAGTGGATACACACATCAATAGTCTCTCACATCACTGTGCTTATCCCCTTTAATCCAAGTTGCTCTTACTTTTGGTTGGAGAATTTGTTTTATCTTATAGATGGCAAAGATTTCTGGGGCAATCCAAGATACACCAATACAAGAAAAGACAGCCAATTATCTATCACTAGATGAGTCAACTCTACCACATCTGCCAGAACCCAGGGGTCATTGTAGAAGAACTGGCTATACAGCTTTCCCTGCCAGCCTGAAAATCAGTTCCAGGGAGGGGAGAAGGCCATAGATACTGTGGTCACTCAAATCTCATCAAAACAGAAAGCCAGAAACTACAGAGAATTCAACACTAACATGCTGCCAAAGCTCAAGGAACATTGTAGAAAAAAGATTGTAAGAGCTGCAGGGTGGGTAGAAATAGCCTGAGGCATGATCCCACCCCTCACAGAGACCGGCTGAGGCCTTCAGGATCCCACAGTGAATACCAATAACCCGGCAGAGGAAGGCCTTCAGTAGAATGCAGGCTGGGAAGAGAAGATATAAGATATAACCTTTCAAAAAATAAAATTTAACTTAAGGAAAAAAGAATCTCTTTTTAAAAATCATCTCTGGCACTTTGGTTCCAACCCATGACTGACTTGCAATTGGAAAAGGGAAGGAAGGAAGGAAGGAAGGAAGGAAGGAAGGAAGGGAGGAAGGAAGGAAGGAAGGAAGGAAGGAAGGAAGGAAGGAAGGAAGGAAGGAAGGAAGGAAGGAAGGAAGGAAGGAAGGAAGGAAGGAAGGAAGGAAGGGAGGGAGGGAGGGAGGGAGGGAGGGAGGGAGGGAGGGAGGGAGGAAGGGAATCTTTAAATTACTTCTGCATAATCCCTGATTGCCACTCAAAGTAGATCACATTCAGTCTTCTTGCTAGACAGGACCCAGCCATCATACAACTTGGATTTCCTAATACCTCCAACAGAAGAAGTCTCAGGACTAATTTCCCTTATCTAACTAGTATTTACTGAAATATTATAATTAAATTTTGTTTTAAAGAGTTAGTCTTGGCTTCTGGCCAAATATGAGTTGAAGATTTTGGGATGTTTATATGCTTTAAACATTACATAAGGCTACCTATACATGTAACACTAAATTAATGACTTTGGATTTATTTATGAATGACTTTAGCCTGTTTTAAAAACATACCACATTCTGCTCATAGAGTCATAGGAAATAATTTCCCCTGGTGCCCTAAACCACCAAGGTTGAAACATTGAGTAGTTACAGTACCATGGCCTTTCGCTTTGTTTTGGTCTTTCCATGTGAAGTATGAAACTCCTTAGCTAAAATGTGTAAGACAGCCCTTTCTATGTTCATGTATGCCTAGTTACACCAACATTCTATGAGCTAGCTATGATGTAAGGGGAGATGTGACTGGATGACTTTATTTTCTGTCCCACAAAGTTCAAGGAGTTTAAAAGTTCCTTCTTGCATTCTGATGAGGTTTTTAACTTCACTTCATTGTGCTTACTTTCTTTTGTGGGAAACCATTAAGAAAAATGGGATCTGGGCTGGAGAGATGGCTCAGCAGTTAAGGCACTTGCCTACAAAGCCTCAAGATCTGAGTTTGATTACTCAGTACTCACGTACCACAGTGATCGGAAGCCCTGGAGCACCCATTCTGTGTTTCTATCTCTCTATTTCTCTTTATCTCTTAAATAAATAAATAGAAAATATTTGATGGCTAGAGGGATAGCTTAGCAGTTAAGGCACTTGCCTGTGAAGCCTGGGGACCCAGGTTTGATTCCTCAGTACCCATGTAAGCCAGATGCACAAAGTGGCACATGCATCTGGAGTTCATTTGCAGTGGCTAGAGGCCCTGGTGGTCCCATTCTCTCTATCTCTTTCTGCCTCTCTCTCAAATAAATAAATAAATAAATAAATTAAATATTAAGAAAACTGGGATCACATTGAAACCTACTGCTTCACTGACTAATAATTTGTATGATAAAATAGAGAGAGTTTGGGTAGATGTATCCTGTGAAGGTGCATAATGATATGCCCAGAAGCCATAGATAATTATTGGAAAATTTTCAGTGCCAGGTGTGGGATACCTTTCGAGTGAGTTGTTGGCCAGACAGGTTTCTAATGCTCCTGAAGGCTTTTGATTGCCCACCAAGACTAGATGGCAAGACTAGATGCTGAAGACTCCACATATTTTGATGACAGGTCATTGAGAAATCAAGCTGGAGCTGAGCTGACACCTCCTCTCTATTAATAGCTGTCAGGATGCAGTCATTAGGAGGAGAAAGGCCATCAACAGTCTTAACCAGCAGTGGACCCTGTGGAGCTTTACAGCTGGCTAGCCAGGCCAAATGTGTCAACTGGTGCAATGGTGCCATTTCTGTTTGGGGTAAACCAAGTGCTCTCCGAATTTGAGGATTTCCCCTTAGGAGAGAATTCATGACTGGTACTGAAACCTAGTCAAAAGCCTATGGGTAGGGAAGGCCATAATCCATGGGGCGGGGGACCTACTACTGTTGTCTGGTGAAATGTGTATATTATGTCCACCAAACTGCCCTCTAAACACTTAGATTATGCCCATGTATTAATGCTACTCTCACATTTGCTTAGAGAAATGTCTTTTTTTCAGATGTCAGTGACCACTGGAGTGTCTTAAAACTCACCAAAGGGCTGAGAAGAAGTGACAGTGGAGTGTTCATCACTAAGTAAGACAACTCCACCACACCCTCCAAGGCTCAGGGTCCATTATGGAAGAGGTGGTAAAAAGAACGTAACAGCCAAAGGAAGGGGAGGACTGCTTACAACACTGCCTTCCAGACACAAAGTGGCCCTGATATTCATGACCTCACAGTGGCTGAAGCTACCGACACAAGACCTGCATAACAGAAGGAAAAGATGATGACATATAATATTTTTTTATGTAAAGTGGTCTTGAGGCTACATCAATAAATAAAAATGAAAAACTTAACTGCCTATGAACCCTATCATGTATACATTTCTGAGGTGCGCTATCTTAGAGGACTCTATTGTCTCTCATCTTCACACTAGGGAATTATTGTCATTGCATTCTCAAAGGCTATTTAAAAGCACACTTCATGCTTGCCTTTGGGGCCATTTGATCTTGGGAATAGTGCAGTTTGCAGTGACAATACACTTGCTACATATTCCTTCAGTTAATTCCTGGAATACAGCAAGCATGTCCTACCTGGGAGCCTTTGCAGAAGGTATTCTCACTGCTCAGAAAGTAGGTGGTACTCCTGTGTGCTCAGCTCCACCATCAACCTTCAAGTGATAGACAACCTTCAAGTGTCTAGTCTGTTAGCTCCTAGGACGGGGGTCCCTTGCCATCCAGGGTAAAGCAGCTTCCTCCATCACTGTGTACAGAAACTTGGGTTTTGTTTGTTGTTGCTTGTTTTGGTTCCGTTTGGTGTTCTTTTTATTTTCCCTGTGTGTCTATTACACTAGAAGCTAATATATATCATGTTCCTCTACACGTGATGCATGTTCCAAGTATTCGAAGGCAAAAGTTCACTTAGTGTTTACTGTGAAGAGTTTAGTATATATGCTTCTATGATCCCCATGTTAAAAATGAAGAAACAGTCAAACAGCTGATGAATTTCAGAGCCAGAATTTGAGCATATAAATTCTATTTCAAGAACTCATCTTCTTTAAATAGCACTGTGTTGTCTCTGGCTATTGGATACTATGTACATGTATCCAAGTTATTTGTTTATTGTCTGCCTATGTTTCTAGAATGGGATCCTCAGGAGGTGAGGGGCCATATTGATGTGGTTTATTACTATATCCCAAGTACTCAGCAAGAACAGACAATGGGCACTAAAGCAGGGAGAAAGGGAGGGGAAACATTTAGTGAGCCAATGCTGAATGATCCAACACATGACCAATGACAGGACAGACTGGGAGAAGTACTCACACTAGAACTGTCCCAGTCCTCAACAATAACAATCGTGAAGGAAAATACCCAAGCCCCATTCTAAAGTGCAGGCTGGAGGGTGTGACCCAAATTTAGACTAACTGCCTGTGTGTATGAACCTTCGAGATAAGCCCTCTGACATTTCTTAAGACTCCATGAGTAATACTATCACTGACATGGACCCTTGAATTCAGGTACATATTCTTGTTGTTCTAGCAAACACAAATCCAGTTTACCTACTTACTGTAAGCTAAAGGCCAGCAATCTAGATGGCCTGGAAACGTTGTTCAAAGTTTGCATCTGAAAATAAATTTAATGAGTTACTCACAGAAACACTAGCCTGGCTATAAGTAGGTGTCATGTAGGTGTGTGATAGAGACCCTCAGCAATACTCTGATCAGGCGAGTTAATGTCAAATAATAGGTTTGGTTTCATAATGACATGAACCTAGCTCCCAAGAGGTCAGGGCTTGTAGTGGAATGTACAATTTCTTCTCTTAATTGAATACATTTGGGGCGTTAGATATTAGAAGAGAAGGGTGACAGGTGAGTGCAAAGAGACCTAAGGCTACAAGAAAAGCTGCACCTCAAATGACTACCAGCCCACAATATGTTGTGTATTTGACAAATGAGGCTTTCAGAGAGCACAGATCTTGCTCCTGCGTGCAGAGCAGGCCTTTGTGGGTGCATGCTGGCAGAAACATGAATTATACTCCTCTGTGTCTGATTTGTTACTACACCTGTACACTCTTAGAAATGCTAATAGACAAATATAAATTTAGGTACAAAGGAAAATCTAATAAGAAGAGAATTTGAATGTGTAAGAAATGTCTAATTTTTTTTTGCAGTCATTAGTACTAGAAGAACATGCTTATAGTAATTAGGTAAGATGGATTTCGAGGCCGAACACCACTCACAATTTGTGTAGTCTGGGGGTCAGGCGGGCAGCTGCAGAAACCGCTCAGCTAATTATGAGAATTCACTGTTCGTTAATAGAATCTCTCTCCACAAACAGCAGCTGTGTGTTTGCTCACGCAAATTATTAATTCTGGCCTCGCCTCAGCTGCGAGTTTGTGCTGCGAGAAAAGGAAGCCTCAGATCGAAGTGTCAGCTCTCACCCAAGCGATGCTGAGGAGAGAAGAAAAATATGAAATGAAAGAAAGTATCTTCTAATCACAGGTGTATAAAGATTTTGCATCTAGCTCCCTTTTCTGCTTTTCACTCCCAAACAATTGAATGCCAATTTTGGAACTCATTAATCTGTAGGCAACCTAGCGAGATCTAATTTATACCTGTCAGGAGCAATGGGCAGCAGCTAATAGGAAGGTAATTGCAATATAAGTCTGCTTTCCTACTTGATAGTATGCAAGATTTTAATGACAGCCCTTCTCTACTGGAGTATCAGACTGGCCAACAGATATGTTCTGTCCTCTGCAGAGAGTCATACTGTGAACAAAAGAGATGTCTTCTTGGGTTTTATTACATATTGAAAATAAAGTGATAAAAGCATAGGAGATTGAACATGGAGTGGTAGCTATTTCTTCTCTGAAAGAAACAAGGGCAATATCCTTTCAACACACAAATAACTCTGAGCTAGTATTCACATGGTTTCATTTTGTTAAAAAAAATCATACTGGAATATAATACATAAAATAGTATCTCCTATTTCAAGTTGAATTGAATATCTATATTTAATAATGGCATAATTTGAAATATCAGGACACTTAAGGAGACTGGAGATTTTTCCATAGGCACTAGAGTGCTGAGGAACAAAGAAAAGAATGTAATACATGAAAAGGAAAGATGCCCCTATTCCACTTCACTTTTCCCCCTGAGATTGTCTTGAACTGGATTGTTCCATGAACACATTAGTGACATCAGCCTATAGAAAATGTTTGGTAAACTCTTTTTGTTTTTTCAAGTATGACTTCCTGAGTCTTCATTCACTATATTAACGGCTACTCTAAAGAAGGACATTGCTTCTGGAACATATAGTCTGTGTCCAAATCCCTGGTTTTACATGCATTTTCTGGATAGCTTTGAACACTCCGTGTGGTTGTGTCAGACTCAAATGGAAGCACCTGTGTTCACGCTTTGTCAGGAGACACACCAACCTGGGTTGTTGCAATTTGGTTTCAAGCAATTTCAAAGTGCTTTTGGAGAAAGCCTACATTAAAATGCAAATATCTTGAGAGAAAGAAGAGAAAAAATGACCTACTATTGCATGCACGTCAGATGCTGCCATCCCCATCCATTCAAAACCATATTCAACCAATCTTTTGGAGTATTTTATGTGAACTTAAAATTTGTCCTAGGCATTACAAGAAGTTCAATATAAATGAGACATAACCCCTGCCTTTGAGTGGTTTCTCACAGAAGAGAGCGTCAATGCAGGCAGGGTTTATTTATTTACATAAGGCAATCCATGCTATAGCAGGCACCGTTGGAGACAATAGTCAAGAAGGCAGTGTGGGGGCATGGAGGAAGGCAGGCAGAAAACGGGCATTGTGGACTCTGCTCGGCACAGATTAGCTATAACCTATAAACATTCACTTTATTCCTTTGAATCTATGTGTTTTTTTTTCTAAAAAGTAACTCCAGACTAGAGCTTCTCAAAGGTCTTTTCCAAGTCTTAAAAGTTATTAAATTTCAGAAGTGTGGAATTTAAAAATTACTATTATACTAAATACTTGACTTCAATGAATAAAGATAGATAAAAATTCAGTTAAAAAAAAAAAAAAAACGTGGGCTGGAGAGATGGCTTAGGGGTTAAGGCACCTGTCTCCTAAGCCTAAGAATGCTGATTCCAATCTCCAGCGGTTCCAATCTCCAGGTCCCATGTTTAGCCAGATGCAGTGACGCAAGGGTGCAATGCCACACTTAACCACAAGGGGGCACATGCATCTGGATTTTGTTCTCAGCAGCTGAGACACGGCTGGAGCGCCCATCTCTGTCTTCCTCTCTCTCTCTCTCTCTCTCTCTCTCTCTCTCTGTCTCTCTCCAAAAAAAAAAAAAAAAATTAAAAAAAAAATTTTTTAAGTTCAAAGGAAAGCCAAGTATAGTGGCTCACACCTTTAATCTTAGCACTCTGGAAGGCTGAGGTAGGAGGACTGCCATGAGGTTGAAGCCAGCTCTGACTACAGTGTGAGATCCAGGGCAGCCTAGGTTAGCGTAAGACACTGTCTCAAAATAAGCAAACAAAAATTTCATAGTTGATAGTATGCAAGTTTTTAATGACAGCCCTTCTCTACTGGAGTATTAAACTCAAAGGACTCTGGGGAGCTCTCTCAGTGATAAAGCACTTGCCGCTTCAAGCCTGAGTACCCAAGATCAGATCCTAGACCCCCACATAAAGCCAGAAGTCATGACCAACTTCAGAAATCCCAGCACACTGATGGTGAGATGGGAGGTAGAGACATGGATTTCCTTGAAGCTTGGAACTCGCTAGGCTGGAAACACAGTGGCGAACAAGAACAAGAGATCCTACCTTAACCCTGGTGAAAGGTGAAAACCAAAACTCACACATGCACTGGGGAACACATGCCCCTGCACTCATACATGAACAACAGCAATACACAGACAATCATATCATGCACATACTTACACACCCAAGATTTGTTTTGGGGTTTTTTATTTCAAAGGAAAATGTCATGAAAATAGACAACAATGAGTTGTTAATAAAGGGTTCTGAAATCACTTCTTTGTTATTCCATTATGGTGGAAGTTAGAAATTACAAGCACATTAGTCCATGTTTATAATTGAAACTGCCAACCCAAGTCAGACACTGAGTTGACCAATCACTTCACATTCTGAGCTTTTTCATTCTAAATTACAAAATACACATAGAGCCAAGTCCCACCTCTAACATAATGCCTTTCTGAAGATCACATAAGATAGGTGTGAATTATTTTAACTATTATAATCATGACTTGTCTAATTACTTGTCTAAATTACAGTGTCAGTAAGAATAGTCAAGTCTCTAGTGAGTAACCTGCACTTCCTATACTACCATGTCATGTTTTTACCTGCACTTGGGAAGGAGCTGGTAGCCCTCATCCCTCCTCCATCCCAGCCCACCCTAGAAAAGATGTGCCATTCAGGATTTAGTACTGTGAAGTGTCTTATTTACTACTGGCTAAAGAAGTCTTACATTCTATTTTGCTTTACCTTCTCAATTCCAGAGTTTTTTTTTTCCACACATTTTCATACTCAAAGGAGAAAAATACCATATATTTCTTTTATTATTAATATATCTTTGTTGTAGAAACATGTATTTTTTTTTTATTTGGTTCACTTGTTATTTTCCTTTAGACAAAAATCACACTATGCAGCTCAGGCTATCCTCAAACCTGTAGTCTTGGACTAGCATCCTATGAGCTTGGATTATTGGGATGTGGCACCATGCTTGATGATATTTGTATATAATCAGAATTAAATGGAGAAATATTTGAGCTTGTTCTCTGATGTGATATAAGCTATGGCCAGGCCTCTTATCTTAAACTCTCCTACCTCACTCCTAACTTCCAACCTCTATGACCCCACTTCTAGACCTGCTTTAGGAAAATTCAAACTGAGACTGCACTTTGGCCCAGATTTGACATCTTTATTGTTACTGTATACTGGTTCATAAAATATTTCAGTTATCTGTATATCCCTAACTGATCATGGTGGCTTAAAACAACATCAGCATCTTAAAATGCTTTTACCCAAATAAAAGGAACAATGTTCATACTCCATTAGTTTCAGCTTATCTAAATACGATGTCCACTGCAAAATGCTAGAATTAAGGGTGATAAAAAGGCAAATTAATGAGCAGTGAGCTTCCCATGCTAACAATATATCTTTTAATCATGAGTGTACCATTTGCTCAGAGTGTTTAAAAGTTTCATCTTTCTCTCTGTGTCACCAGCCTGGGCAGTTTGGCAGGCCTGGAAAATGTATTTCCAGCAAGGCTGGCTATATAGACTCCCTATAGACTACACCTGGGACTGTAAGAGCTAGCGTCTCTAAAGGCAGGAAGTCAAACCTGACAAGTTCTTAACACATGAGTAATGCCACTTCTATTGTACTCTGTGGGTCGAGCAATCATGGAACCCAGATTTATGGAGAAAGCACATATATTTCAATTTTCAGTGGGAAGAAGTTTGAAGAGTTTGGAGGCCATGTTTTAAAATTTCTGCAATGAGTGTTCCACGTAGGAATATTCCATTCTAAATACACTAGGTGTAAAGTGTTTAATATAGGCAGATATTCATGAGCCTACAGGACAAACTGCAGAAGCAAGTTCTATTCTTTGTCCCCGCAGATAAGCTCAAGTATAATGTGGATGATTCATGTTGCAGCTCATCTTTGAGGCTCTGGAAAGAACTGTGAGGGACACAAGATGCCAACAGAGTCACACTAGAAAATGGATGTTTCCTTTTGAATTTAGAAGTTACTTCAAGAAGATACCATTACAGCACTGCTTCTCAGCCACCTGGGAGGCTAGAGAGTGGAATGTTGATAGGGGAAATTCATGTCAGCTATCTTTTTTACTTAGCTACAAATACTAAAAAGTAATTTTCTAATTTCAGCATATTTCAGAATCAAACTATACACTTTTTAAATTATACATTGTGGAGCCAGGCATCCCAGCACTTGTGAGGCAGGAGTAGGTGGATTGTTATGAGTTCAAGGCCACCCTGAGACTACATAGTGAATTCCAGGTCAGCTTGGGCTAAAAGTGAGATCAAACCCTCTCCCCCAAAATGCACATAGTTGGACTCATTGAGCAATTGAAGGGCAATTTCTGACTCAGTTTGGCATGGGGTCAAACACTAGTAACAAGTTCCATGATGCTGTTGATACTGTTCCATGCATTACACTTGATTAACCACAGGCCTAGAGGTATAGGAGTATGGTGTCCCCTCAAACCTACCTTCCAAATCCCTACTGAGTATAGTGGGTAAAAACTGAATTACAGCTAGACCCTGGTTATGAGGCAGCATAGGAAAGGTAGTTTTTAAACTTCTAATCTACCTAAGAAGTAATATTACTATTATTAATAGTAACATCAATATCAATAGTATTTAACATTACTATTAATAAAATTAATAACAATAGTAATATTACTAAGGAGTAATAATGAAGATGAGGGAGCTACTCAAGAGACTTAATACATAGACCACCACCTAATACATTATAATTATGAATGTATTTTAGAAATTCAAAATGGGTTAATATTACTACAATCAAATGAGACTTCACAGACTGAAATTATTATAACAGTGCTACAATCAGCATGGCAAGCACAAAAAATTCCATTTCCTCTTGTAATGTGAAAAATCAATTTACGATGGAGTTTTCCATATCCCAAAGTCCCAAAACATCCAGGCATACTGTACATTTTGTATGTGGAGGGTTTTCTTGGCACCCTACAAAGATATTTTCATCTTACTGCAACATTCAGTGCCATTGCTCAGGTAGAAAATAAAAGGTAGTAAATATGATCTCATTATATGTTGATTTTCTTTGTAAATAAGGTTTGGACACAAGGAATTTTAATACTGAGTTCCTTTTTCACAGACCAGCTTAGTGTTCATGAATTTGACCTTCTTCTATTCATTCCATATTTCAAACAGAAACTGAACAATGAGGACATTTGTATTCAGTGGCCATCTAAAGAAGGTGTAGATGAATTTTATGCTGTTTGCCAAGTTTGCATGGAAGGGAAGAAGCAGCCTGAGAAGGTCTTGGGAGGGCAGCCCGCAAACCTGCGCATGGATGAGAAGAGGAAATGCCTGCTGCAAGAATGATCCATGTGTGAAGGCGAATTTCCCAGTGATGCTCTCACAGGTGCAAGAACCTCATTATTCACACGTGTTTGGAGGTGCTAATGCAACACACTCCAGAGATAAAACTTGAACTCCAACCATACAGTCCACTTGGGTCACCCCATCATGTGGGGCATTTCTGTGCTGCAGGTTGATGCATGGTTGAAAGCTTGTTGTGTACATGGCCTGTCCTCTTCACACACAAGGCATCTTTGCTTTTTATCATTTCAAGTGGCAAGGCTGAAAGTGTCTAACTTAAGAGGATATGACTTCTGCTTAATTAAGCAGATATGCATCTATAGCACAAAATTTCAACTAACGAATCCATAATTCAATCCTGATGTCAGCATCCATATCTTGAGTGCCACTAGGCAATAATCAATATTTATAAATGGTCACATAAATTAGGACACCAATAAGAGCCTCTTGAGGAAAAAAAAAAAAAGAAAATCTCCTGGATATCTCTTGAACAGTGGTAAAATCACTGTAAGCACCAGTAGTTCATGATTGATCCCTGCTGTTGCTGAAAAATCCCCCCAAAAGGCTTGCCAAACCACGGCATCATTTCTCTCATCAATTCCAGGGATATAACATAGGCCATGAGTTAAAAGCTATGGGAAAGTGAAGAACAAGAAAGGGAGCTGATGAACAGATCCTTTTGAAATATGTTAAAAATGTCTATAAATTAAGGAGATTTGTGGGAGCAGAGGTGGCTCCTTCAGGAAGGCTCAGGTCAGAGTTCTCTTGCTCTCAACCTCGCAGCAGTAACTCATGTCTGGTTGGTCTGGAAATCAATCATCAGAGGACTGCTGAATGATTCATTATCAGCACCACTAATTTTGCACTTAGCATGCTCCATATAGCTCCTTATTCGTAGTCTGCAAATGCACTCAAAATTAGCATGTATTTTTTTATTCAGGAAAAAGTTCATAAAAATAAAACAGGTTAAACTATATTTTAACAATGATTCACTAATTTTACTACAATTATGATGAGTTTGCTGCTTGAATAAGATTACTTTTTATTGTGAAAAAACAAAATCCAAGGCTGAGACGGGTAGCATGGACTATAAGGAAGGAAAGGATGAACAAGAGAGGAGCAGCCAATGGAAACATAGGGTAATGGAGGCGAAAACTTCCTCCTGTAGCCTTGATTAACACAGTAAATGAGAAACAGCAGGGTCTACATACTTTCAGTTTTAATCTTTGTTCTTTAATTTACTTCCATTGAGGTGAAGAAGAAAATGAGTTTTTGTGTTAATGGACTAATGCTAAAGTTTCTGTTTAATGGTAAAGCCATATTTTCTTTTAAAGTCATGGTTTTACTTGAACAGTAACATTGAAATAATTTAGGTAGAAAAATCATGGTCAAGCAAAATTACCTAAATTATGATTTTTAATTATTAGACAATTTGTTCTATTAATGTGTGAGTGTGGCCTTTGCTTGCTCTAGGAGCAATGACTGTTGAGATGAAAATGACATGAAACTATAGGAACAGAGATTTGGACTAGAGGACGCAAACAGATTGCATCAGGGGGCTGGAGAGACCACTTAGCCATTAAGGTGCTTGCCAGTAAAGTCAAAGGACCTACGTTTGATTATCTAGTACCTTTGCAAAGCCAGATGCACAAGGTGCCACATGCATCTAGAGTTCATTTGCAGTTTTCTAGAGGACCGGGCTTGCCCCCCACACCTCTATCAACTATCTATCTATCTATCTATCTATCTATCTATCTATCTGGCATCTTCATCATCATCATCTACCTATCTTTCTATATAGCTGCCTCATTCTCTGTCTGTAAATAAATAAATACATAAAGTATTAAAAGAAGAAGTTGTATCAGGCTCCAACCAATTACACCTGACTATTGAGAAGGCAAATCATCTTCCTAATCATTTTTCATTCACTCAAAACATTAATGGACTAGGCATATAGTGATAGAGCACTTGCCTAGCATATGTGAAGTCATAAGTACAATCCTAAGTAACACCAAAAATTTACTGAATGTCTCCTGGATGCCTAGTTTGGCTTTAGTATAGCTGAGAATGAGTGAGACAGACTCATCACCATACAGAAAAATAATTATACAAGTCAATTTCAGAAAGCAATAACCCACAAAAATAGAAGCAGGTGACATACATCTTGAAGGGTCAAAAAAAAATTAGGACATAGCAGTTGAATAAACTGAGACTCAGGCTACTAACACTGTTAGCCTGAGAAACTCTTATAGTGAAATGGTCATAGATACTAACAAGACTCAAAATTCATCAGGCAGAAAACCAGAGGCTGCTGAGAGCTCAACACTCAAGTAGGCTTATCACAAGCCCTTCAAGGCTCAGGGAACATTATGGATGACAAGGTAGAAAGAATGTAAGAGCCACAGGGGGAAGGTGTATTCTGAGGCATTGTTCCCTCCCCAGAGATTGACTGATGCATTCCTGACCCCATAATGAACACTGATGACCCCAGTGGTGAGGGCCCTTGGTGGAATGGGAGTGGAGGAGAGGGTCCATGAGAATATAACCTGATTGAATTTGACCAATATGCAATATGTGTATACAGAACATTCTCAATTAATAAAAACAAAAATTTTAAAGACTTGGATTGGGAAGATAAATGGAAGGTAGAAAAGTAAAATACCTAGCAAGAAAACAGAGTATAGGATGACCAATGTTGGATGGGCATACAATATGTGAAGGAGCATCACAAATGTGGCTTGGTCTCCAGAGAAGATGAACACAATCAGTGAGGATTTAGAAGAAATGATTGACCAAAGAGCAGTGCTATAAAACAAGTAATTTTGAAGCCTGATGCAGGAGGATGGGCTGGAAGATATTTAAAGGAGAGAGACTTGATAGAGCTTTATTGGAAGAAGCAAGCTAGCAGATAATAAAATGCAAATCAATGTAGGCTTTGGAAAGGAAAGGGAAAACCTAGCAGTCTATACATTAGATATGGGTGTTCCTGAGAGGGAAGACTATGGCTGACTTCACAGTATTAATCTACTGCAACAAAAAGATACAACAGTGTCTTTATGAAAACAATGGTGCATAATTCACTGATTTTATAAAGAAAATGGGACTACCTGCAATAAGCCATAAGATGTATAGTGAAGAACTGAAAATGCAAAACTAAATCTTCAACTGTTAGGTTGGTGACTTGAATGTGAGTAAGTGGAATGCAAAGGTCACTGGTGACTTGGGTCTATGCATGGAAATATAAATGTATTGTTTTATTTCAGTTAGTAGACTGATGCTGGTGGTTTACAGCTGTGTCCATTCTTCTTGGCCAGTATTCTGTTTGGTCAAAACCTGTACTAAATGACTTGTTTTTTATTTCTAATAATACTCTGGATATAAGTGCTATTATTCCTACTTGACATAGTAGGATAATGATGCTTGGAGTTGTTTGTGAATGCTTGCAACACTTGAGGTAGTAAGAGGTACAGATGGGCTTGCCATATTCTTCTCAGCCTTGTCTCCTCAACCTCTGCTGCTGGTGGTTGAAAGATGATGGGTGTTTAGTTGAAGCTGTATATTTTTGAGATGTTTTCCATTCAACAAAATGAGGTTTATCTTGCTGATTAATCCCTGTTAAATTTTAATTTCCTTGTTAAAGTTGGAAATCCTAAAACTTCTTTTTTGAAAAAGTATTTTATTTATTTATTTTCAAACAGAGAGAGAGAGAGACAGAAAAAATAGGTGTACCAAGGCCTCCAGCCACTGCAAATGAACTCCAAATGCATGCACCACTTTGGATATCTGGCTTTATGTGGGTACTGGGGAATTTAACCTATACAAACTTTTGAGGCAAGCACATTAACTGCTGAGCCATCTCTGTAGCCCCCACCAAAAAAAAAAAAAAAAAAAACTTCTGGAAGTTTCATAAAACTTTAGCAGTTAATTTTTATTAAAGTGAATGAACCTGGTAAGATATATTCCTAACTAAACTGATTACAATGCTGTTATAGTTGCCTGCTCATTGCTGGGACAAAGCACCCAACCAAAAGTGGCTCATAGGAGGAAAGTTTTTTCATTTTGGTTTACAGTCTTTAGGGGAAGCTTCACAATGGCAGGGGAAAGCATGGCATGAGTAGAGACTAGATGGCTGCCACAGACAGTGTAAAACAGTAGCAAGAGAGTGAGCTGAACTCTGGCAAGAGGGACCTGGCCACAATACTGCCAAACCTGCCTCCAGAAACACACATCCTCCAGCAAGGTGTCACCTCCCAACCTGCCTCCAGTTTGGTGGACCAAGCATTCTGAACATGTGAGTTTTGAGGGGGACATCTGATTCAAACTACCACAAATGCATACTGTAAGATTTCAAAATGAGGATGAACTCAGTGCTGAGCTTAACCTCCCATTTTTGTTGACTTTCTAGTCTCTTCTTTACTGGCAGCCCATGAGTTCCTCACGTTCTTTCTCTTTCCCAAGCTTGGGCACCTGTAAAGCTAATGCTATATATCTTGCATTAAAGAGCATTTCCTATAGTCTCTTTCTTCTATATATTTCTCAGATCAGCCCATCTAATACTATCCCCTACCAGTGTGCTACTCTGAGAATATCTTAAGTATTTCATTTCTCAAGATAATTTTCTAGATGCCCAGTTATTCACAATTTCTTTAGATTTTATTTCTGGAGGAATTTTAGAGATTATCTGTAATGTACCTTAGGATCATCCCTGATCCTTCACCAAAACATTTCCTTTTTTATTTTTTTATTTATTCGGTTTTTCTGGGCTAGGATTGTTTTGTCTTCGGAGCTATTTTTTGCTTTAATTTTCTGGTTCAGTTTTATTGCCTTTGATTTTTTTCCCTTTCATTTTTATCACTTTGTAGAATCATTATCAACACTTTCCAATCAAACTACAACTACAAGTGTCCATAAAGTATTTTACAAGGAACATGATTTTCACCTTCTTACTTTTACAATGACAATATAAACATTTTTGGATCAAATAATTCTTAGTTATAGAAGACTGTTTTGTATATTCTTTGTAGAACGTATATCAGCATCTTCACTCTCTACTCACGAGCTAGTAATGGAACCTCCCATCACTCCAACACACATGATCACATGATTATGACATCGACAAAAACCAGCCGATTGGGGCTGGAGAGATGGCTTAGTGGTTAAGGCACATGTGTGAGAAGCCTAAGGACCCAGGTTCAACTCTCCAGGTCCCACGTAAGCCAGATGCACATGATGGCACATGCATCTGGAGTTTGTTTGCAGTAGCTAGAGGCCCTGGTGTACCCATTCTCACTCTCTCTCTTTCTCTCTCTCTCTCTCTCTCTCTCTCTCTCTCTGTCTCTAATAGATAAATAAGTATTTTTTTTTAAAAAAGAAAAACACATTCTTAAAAAAAAAAAAAAAAAAAAAACAGCTGATTGGAACTAAGTTGTCAGATACTTAAAATAGGTGCTAAACTTTGGTTAACTCCCAGATTTTGAGTTTAGTAGTTTATAGCCCTGAAAGTACAATTGCATGTTATGAGCCTAGTTTTCTTATCTATAAAATGTGGTGTTGAAAATTACCCTACCTGGCTTGAATAATTATTCTGAAGATCTAATAAAAATAATGTGTATAATAATCTCACTATAAACTATGTAACACTTAAATGGTGGTTCTTCCTCTAAGTTTCTTTGTCCTTTTTGGAAAAATAAAGAAGAAGAACTTTAAAATTAGATTGGATCAACCCCAGTGAGGAGAACCCTCAAGGAAAGTGAGACCAGGGGAGAGATTATATAATATCTTTAGAAAAACTAAAACTAAAATAAAATATAGTAATTTAAAAATCTGGAACAAAGCCGGGCGTGGTGGTGCACGCCTTTAATCCCAGCACTTGGGAGGCAGAGGTAGGAGCATCACCATGAGTTCGAGGCCACCCTGAGACTACATAGCTAATTCCAGGTCAGCCTGGACTACAGTGAGACCCTACCTTGAAAAAAAAAAAAAAAAAAAAAAATCTGGAACAAAAATAAATTCACAAAATAGGTAAAAATAAATTAGATTGGATCAAATCATACAGTCCCTATTTAAGAGCAAAAATTACCTCTTTTGGATGGTTAACTGAACTACTCACCTTCACCCACTCTTTCTTTTCTAATTTCCTAATTATGAAGAAAATACTCAAAGAGCTTGGTTAGCATTGGAAAATTTCAAACCCCCACTGTTGTCGTCTAGTCTCTCCTGTCCAGTGTAATTAGAATGTCAAGGACCAGAAAGAGTTATAGTTATGATGGCTTAAAGTTGAAATGTCATCCTGTAGGCAGGCAGCAATATTATTTTAATGTGGAGTAATTATTATGAGCTACCCATGGCATTTTAGGTCTGAAATATTTTGTGTGTACACATTTTAATGTCTCAGTTTCATCACATTAACATAAAATAAAAAGAAATGGGAAAAAGTCATGTATAGCATGTTAAAAATAACCTTAACTTTTCTCATTAAAAAAAATGGTCTGAAATGAACCTTCTCCAGAAATTCGGTTCTCTCTTGGGGTACTCTTGATGATAAAAAGAAAGGTGCCACTTAACAACAAAAGAATCCACTTTCCCATATTTCCTTTATGCCCTTAGCCACCAATTTAGCTAAGTGACCCCCTTAAATAATCTAATTTACACCTACACACATTTTCTTTAACTTGATCTGGTTTTCTTATACCAACATGTGTTGTTTATACCTGTAAGCTGAGCTATTCATATAATAGGGATAATTTTAAGGCCATAATGATACCCCCTGAAATAAATTATTTAATATATTTTTTGAAAAAAAAGAAGTAAAGCAACTCTTCTGGGTAATTGATGTAAGGTAAGCTATGGCATCAGTTGTATATTCATTTTTCTCCAATGTATGCAATTATCCACTCAGCCTGCACCCATTAATATTATTTTTCTTTTTAAGCTGGAAGTATTTAAAGCCATTAGAAAATAATCCAAAGAATTCTATTTGCTGAATAAATTTTAATTTGCATGGCACCAGGAATTTTTTTATTAATGGGAAATAAATTATTGCAATCTTTGGGAAGGAGACAAGTTAATAGCTTTGTGAAAAGCAATGGAGAGAAAATGATCTTGAAAAGGTCAGGTCTCCTGTCACAGTGTCTTTATGCACAATTAAAACAAGTCAAGAAAGTGGCTATATAATCAGGACCATGAATATGCATTATACCCTAATGAGAGTGTGAAGATGTAGCAGGCTCAGTGCTAAAGTCATGGTGGGGTGGTGACATAAAAATGGTAATTTGTGATGTCGTATTTAACTGTGTTTCTCTTTCTTATGAAAAACTTAACTCTTTGGTAGCTGTCCCATCCTGTCATAATGTATTTAGGCTTTTTTTACTTACCACTGAACAAGAACAGAACAAAAAAATTAAAAACACCATTCTATGAATTTATGAGAGTCAATCTATTAGCCAAACATTATCAGTTAAACGGTGAACTAAAATTTTCATTTTCAGATCAAGTGCTTTGATCTTTTACACAGATGTATATGTCTGAGCACATATATAAAGACATTTTAGTTCAAAATAAAATCCTTTGCCAGTCCTGCCCTGGACTATCTCTGTTGCCTTTCTGTCATTGTCACCCTTCTGCATTTTATCCCCATAGAACATTGTGTGGATCCCAAACAAATGACAGGGAAAGAAATAACACTTTGTCTTAATGGAATTTTAAGAATCTAGAAGAGTTTTTGTCATGAATACCCTATTCTGAGGCATATTGTTTAGAAGAGTGTTCTTTCTGTAGGAAACACCTTTAGAAATGACATTAAGAGAAATAACTGGCTGCATGAAGAAGTTAACTTAAGTTCTTAAGTGGTCAATTACCTCTGGGTAATGGCTGCTTCACTGGGTCACGCTGCTGCTCTGTGTGCTATTGAGTCATTTCTGGCTATTCTACATTTTAATTGAAAAGCAGTATGAACATTCTGATTCAGTGGTCATTTAATAAAAGATAATGATCACTGAACAATGATTCTGATTAGCTAATGGCAATTTAAAGGTTTATAGAACCTTTCACAATTCTGCCTGCTTATTCCAGAATATGAATAGAAGACCTTGAACTAATAAGATTTCTGTTCTTATCTTGGCAGGAATGGAAAAGTGGAGAAAAGCATGAATTTCTCTTCCTGCATTTTTGCCAGCATGACTAAAACTATAAATCAGTCACTTGGAGAGTCTAGGTAATCAGGATTATGTGGGAGGGGCCTTTGTCTCCAGCTCTGCTGCATGTGAACACCAGTCATGTCTCTACCCTGATTACAATTTTCAAAGATTGTTTCACTGTCATTTACATGTAGGACCTTACTTCTCAGACTGTGTAAGGCAAATACCACCATTTTTCATAAAGCGTATAAAAATCTACCTCCTTGTTGTGATCTCATAACAAGTCAATCATCCCCCAAATATCTCCTCAGTGCTCTTTTCTGGATGGGATTCATTAATTTGGCCATTGGAACATGGTCAGTATGGAACAGTAAATGAGACTTAAGGCAAATTTTATCTCTATATTATTTTCCCAAGGGTCATCTCAAACATAATTAGAAGTATCTAATACTAGGTACTACATAATTTTTTGGTCTAGGATTTAAATAAACTTGCTTCCATTTTATAAGTACTATTCTTGCTTTACTTTAATCATTGAGGAATCATCGCTGAGTCTAGACTGATGAGCATAGGAATCCAGAGACTTCAAACATAAGTGTCTTGGACAGAGTTGAAACTGAATTCCTCCCTGGCAGTAGAGTGAATGGAGTATAATTGGGAATGGGTATTAAGTAAACATACTTTGCAGCATTGAGTGTCTGGGCATAGTAGAAAAGCATTAGGTATGTGGACCTTCCCTGAGATGGAAAACGCATCCAATGATCCAAAGGCTATGGGCCTTGAAAGCTCTGCTTGAGGAGAGACTTCCTGACCCGTGGTCAGAGCCTTATTAACAATGTATGCTGGCTTACTTGGACTATTTTGGGAAGTTTGTGTACCTGAGGATATGGAATCATTTAACATTGTGTTTCATTTTCGTTCTTAAACTTAGAGTTCTATGGCTCTGTAGCTATGTGACTTAGGCAAGGTGACTAAATTTCAACTTTAAATGATCTTTTCATGAATGAAGTAACAGTAGCAATTTCCCAGAGCTGTGGAAAAAATGTGTAAACTCCCCAGTGTTCTGTCTGCGCAATAGCACAAAATTTATAAAGATCGTTCTCCTGTGTTCTTCTCAGCCCAGAGCAGCTTGGTGAGAAAGAGAGTAATTTCCTCCATTGCTGTAACACTTCCTTACTGATCAAGTCATTCAGCGCATGGGTGCCAGGGCTTAGTGCTCCATTCACATCTCCTCCAGTGCTGGGCCAATTCCTGAGCAAGAGAAAATGATGGAAATGGCCAGAAACTTCCCCTCCTCCTTCTCTTGAGAGATGAAGCCACCAGGGAGGATCCATGAGTCAGCAACAAACAAGAAGAGGAGCTCTCCAGAAGCTGTACCTGTGAGCCCTCCTGTTTCTCATTGATGCTCTTCCTCCTGTTTCTCATTGATGCTCTTCCTCCTCTTTTCCATCCACATAGTGTGAGAATGGGAAAGGATAGGGATTTGTTCAGGCTCCAAATAGACAAACTTGTGATCCTTGTGAGAACAGATCTATTTAGCATTGTGCTGGGGAAATACAGGAACAGGAGAGAGAGAGGAGAGTAAGCAATGCCTATCAAAAATGTAAGAAAACCATCTGAAAGTAAATCCTACAGAATCATGAGCATAATGGACCCCACAGACACATGTGTTTGAATACTTAATCCTCAGTTAGAGGCACTGTTCTAGAAGGTTGTGGAACTTTTAGGAGGTGGAACCTGGGTGGAGGAAAAACATGACTAGTGGCAGGACTTTTTTAGAACTTTGCCATTCACTTCCCGCTTCCTGACACTGATACCATGGAATCAGTTCTGTTCTGGGACTGTCCTGTCATAACTTCCCTGCTGTGATGGACTGGAATTTAGACTGTTTCAGCAGTAAGAGTAGTAACTAATACAGTGAGTGTCTACATCCATTCATTTAGACTTAGCCATAGAAACAGAAGCTTGATCCAGTCCCCATAAGAATAACTTTATTAAATATTGCTACTGTTATGATAGAGTAAATTAGTAACATACTGATAAAGTTATTTTCTAAAAATTGATGTAATTCACAAAGTATCAGTTTTAAAAGGCTGTGCATTTTATAGGAGTTATGTCCAGCATTATATAATTCACTCATGAAGGAGGCAGTTACTGAGGTCCTACATGGAACTTAGAGATCTTAAGCAAATGCCCATTAGCTAAATATTACTGAGTAAGAAACAAGGGAATGATAGTTTGGTGTAATTTTTATCATAAAATATATTTGAAAAGTGAATTTTGTTTCTTCATAATTGTTTTTCTACACCATACCATATTGCATTTTTGGTTTTGGTAACCAACACTGAATAGAAATTTCTAGAAGTATGCTTCCCATTTTAGAGATGAAAACCTTAAGGTGCAGTAATTCTATAACACTGGCTAAACCACACTTGCAATTAACCTTAAGGATAGAACTCGATGGAATTTCTACCTTCTTAGACAATACTGATTATAGCCTTTAGGGCTAGAATAAAAGTTTAATGAGTAAATAGCAAGTGCTTTGCTTAGTTTTTCTGACTTATTGAAGTTACTAAATCAAAAATACAATTTACTTCAGTGTCTATTTCCCTAGCTGCTCTAATAAGCAAGGTATTTTTCAAGCTGTGGTTGAGCTTAGAGGATGTTAAGATTTTTTTCCTTCAAGAAATTAGAATCTAATGAAATCTATTTGCCTGTGGGTTTCTAAGCACCTTCATCATGCTCATTGTTTTATAATTCTGTTTAATTTTAAGTAAAAATATTTTCAATGTTACATTTAAAATATGTCATTATGGACATGTCTGTATGTTTCTGTCTGCTCAAGAATCTCTTCGGGTGAAGGGTCCATTTAGATTGTGAGTGCAGGAGCCTGAGTGTTCAATGAACACGCCCATGACCGATGCCTATGGTGAGGACCCATCTTCAGAAGCACTGTTTTTGCCTTTGCTCCTCCACATGGGCTCATATGCTGCTGCTGTTGCTGCTTGATTTCAGGTGAGATGCAGAGTCTCACCTGACTCCAGCATCCATACCCAGGCTAAGGAAGCACCAATATCTGTTAAAGGGAGCTCACAATAGGGAATATTTCCTTTAAGATGGAGCCTCTAGTGAAATGGTAAAGGCAGTCAGAAGAAGGTGGTAGGAGCACCTCTGAAACAGAAGATGCAGGCTATCAAGGTGCAATGAGGAGATAAGCTTATCAGGGTCAGTGGCCAGACTATGGATTCACATCCCATAATGAGACCCTAGGATCACCAGGTGGGAAATCTGTCTAAGCCTCAGCTGGCCAGACCACTTTAATGCAGACACTCCCGGTCTCCAGTGTTAGAGTAAACAGGAAATATCTGTCAGTGGGAGGTGGAATATTTTGATATTAATTTCAAAAAGAAAAACGTTCATTGTTGAACTTTAACTTAGTCCATGGATGTCCTTGTTTAGAAATTCGAGACTTAAATGAGGTTTACTCATTGCTCTTTCTGGAGCAAATTATGACAGGTTGTAACTTACTTAGAAAGACAGTATCATTACACATACACATGCACACACACACACACACACACACACACACACATTATATGATACTTGGTATATATGCTCAAATGATAAGGATATCTAGAGATGTAGTTAATTGGCCTAAGGCCAATTACCCAAGCCTACACAAGTCCATGGGCTCAATCCTTATCACTAAAACTGTTTTTCCATTTTTATCTCCCAAGTATTTTTGACATATAATTAACAAAATGTATTTAAGGTAGATAATAGTTTGATATGCCTGTATTAATGAAATAATTATCATGGTCAATCGACTTAACATATCCATATCTATCACCTTATATACTTACCTTTTCTTTTATGGGTATACGCTTAAGGTCCACTTTCTTCACAGATTTCAAATGCACAATACATTGTTATAAACTAGAGTCACTGTGCTATACATTTAAACCTCCAGAGAGTATCTGGGTAAATGAACCTTTGTGTCCTTTAAATAACCTCTTCTCAGCTCTTCCCCTAGCCTCTGGTAACCGTTGTACTTTCTGCTTATGTAGTTCAGCTTTTGTAGATTCCACACAAAAGCTCAAGAACTATTTGTCTTTCTGTTTCTGGCTTATTTTACCAGCATAATATCCTCTAGCTTTATACATGTTATCACAAATAAAAGGGATTTCCTTTTAAGACAATATTATTCATTGTAAGGTGTGTGTGTGTGTGTGTGTGTGTGTGTGTAACCCACACAAGTTCTCTATCCATGTATCTATTGATGGATGCTTATACTGATTCCACTTCTTCACTATTCTGAATAATGCTGCACTGTACATGAGCATTGGAATTTTAACAATTTTATTGTACAAAAATGAGGGTATCTTACTGGTAAAAATGTTTGCAATTCTATGAGTAGTTTATTTGTATATGCTTCCTTTATATTCAAATCAAATCTATTCACTGATTCTTTCAAGATATATGTATTGTTTGCAATTGAACATAAAATAGTGTTAAAGGAAAAAAGTAACTTAAAAATTAAGTTTCAGTTCTTCCTAGACAGCATATTTATAATGAACTGAGAGGAATTTAAAGTAAACAAGATTAAAACTTGATAGTTTTATTGGAGACCTAGGAAGAATCCATCTTAGTTTACCTCAAATAACTCAGGGAATGTGGAGTGATAATAGAGTAAGACTGAAAGAATTCAGTATAATGAAGCACATAGACAAGAGGGATAAGGTGTGCAGGAAGCATAAATAGCCTTGCAAGTTGAGGATGCCTGAGAGAACATGATGTGTTTAGAGGGTTGGGTAGAGATGAGCCTAATGAAATCAGTAGGGACAAGCTCATGGAAGTTGCTACACATTATGCAAATAAATTCAAATGATTGTTTTCTCTGTGGGAATGGAGAAACACTGAACAAAATTTAGGCACAAAATGACACTGTGTTGGAAGCTAAAAAGTTCATCCTAGTAAGTGTGTAAGTTTCCTTTATATAGAATGAGACTAAATTACAGGCAGAAATTGATCATGGAAGACTGAGTACATCCTTGTAAATATTTTCACAGAATCATAGAGAGCTTCTGCCAGATTTGAAGCTCAGGAGTAAACTCCCTCAATTAGTGTTTTAGAATAACTATTCAAATACTAACAATGATGGGATGAAAGCAACAAGTAAGACTGGAAATGGGAAAAGATGCTTCATATGGAGCAGAAAGGGTAATGGAAACAGATGCCTGAGTTACTGACAAGATAAAATACCAAGGAGTTGGTCATGTTAGTATATTGGTGTATCGGGAGATTTAAGGATGCCCTGATTTTAAAATCTAGGTTACACTACCAGACAACATGGGGCCCGAGGTGGAGGTGAAAAGTTAAGATTGTTATGTCAAGATTCATGTGCATCAGACAATCAGAATGCTACTTAATAGAAGCAGACTTTCCACAAAGCTAATGACTTTTGCTTCCAAGTTCCTCACTCATACAGGTTGCTCCAAGGCCTCGCTTAGCATATTTAATATCTGTATACACAGGTGATTTGTTCTTAATAAAAACAACTCCAAAAATATAAACACTTGGCACAAGCATTTGGCTTTGTAGGGCAAATTAACATATAAGTCTGAAGATAAACCAGGGTGTAAGAGTACTCATATTTGCACAGCAAGAAATTTATCCACTGGACCAGCCTGAATTGTTCCCTTTAAGCTTAAAAAATCACAAAGTTGAAAATCATTTTAGTTAAAAATCCAGCTCACTCTTTGAAGAAAACTGTTTATGTCCAAGACCCAGTGTATCAGACAGTTTCAGGTTTGCTGGGATGAACTTCCAGACCAGGCAAAGTTATGAAGGAAAGGATTTATTGAAGCTCACAGATCCAGGGGAAGTTCCATAATGGCAGAAGAACCTGGCCTGCTCTTACAGGACCAGACACAGAGAGAGAAGCTACAAATCAAAAGCCACGCAGCACAGCACACTTCAGGAACTCTAGCTAGGCACACTTTGCATATGTTTAGATTGAACTCCTAAACCCACCACTGCACCTCAAGTTCCGCCCAGTGACACTGCAGGTGGCTGCACATGCAAACTATAAACTAATAAAACACTGAATATATTGGGGGCCATCTATTCAAACTACCACACCCAGTTTTTCCATTATATATCAATATTAAGATAATCATCTATAATCAATATTACCAGACACATGGCTCCTCCAAGATCCAAAGATTTAAAACTCCTGATTTTAAGAATAGAAGTAAAATGTTAAAAAATTGTATTCATATGCCACTTCTCAACCACCTTTGATGATCATCAGTGATGATGTATAGACTGTGGTAGATTATTTACACAGATGATGACTTCCTGTCTTAGACATGAGCCTCTTTGCAATGTGGCCTTGCTCATTCTCTTATCCCGAGTAGTGACTATTCCCTTCCCTATGAATCTGGACTCTGATGTATCTTTCATCCCTGGAACATGGTGATAGTAATAGTGTAGACCTTTCTAGCCTTTGTTTGAAAGGACACTTTTGTCTTTGCTTGAATCCCCCTCTGCTGAGATCATCTCATGTTCTGAAAACTCGAGGGACATAAGTCTAGGTGGAAAGAGAGTACCTGGTATAGCAACCACACCAACCACTTACCTGGATCTCTCCACTAACTGGAGCCTCAGTGCCTAATCTAAGAAATTACTGCAAATGCCTGCCTAGTGAACACACATGGTGATTTGTTGATATTAAGTCATGAAACTCTGAGTTTGTTTCACAGCAGTAATTAATTTATTCTGGGATTGTGGTCATTTGAATGCATGTCCCTCCTAGACTCAGGTGTTTTTATTAAAACGTGTAAGTTGGGTCTCCAGCCACCTGGATGGAGGAGGTGTCACTTGGGGGATCATAGGGCCCAGCCCTAAGGAGTGTTTGGGGGCAGATCAGATTTCTTGCTCAAAGTTATGCAGAGAAGTTTGAGGTCTGCTGGGTCCTTGTTGCTTGTTGCCTTTTGTGCTTGCTTTATGGGCTGTTTGGTTGTTTCCTTTGGTTTGGGTATATGGAAGCAACAGCTTCTGCCACTGATGGAACTAGATTCCCCTAGGATCTGTATGCTTGAAATAAATCCCTTCTGCCCATAAACTCTGTCTGGTTTGGATGATCATCACAGCAAAGAGAAGCTGTACAACAGGCTCAAGAATATTCTAGACCCTGAAAAGACTCAAAACTCATCAATGCAGAAATTCAAAGAACTCAGCACTAAAAGAGACTTTTAACCACCAAGGCCCAGGGAACATTGCAAAAGCAGGAACCAAAAAATTGTAAGAGCCTCAGGGTGGGAAAGAATATCCTGAGGCATTGTCCCCTGACTAATAGTGACTGGTGCTCGTATGACCCCACAGTGAATACCAATAACTCCACTGAGCAGGACACTCAGTAGAATGGGGGTAGGGAGAAAGGTGGGGCATAAGAATATGGCCAATATACAATATGTTCACATAATAAAAAATAAAAATCAACAAAAGAATATTCTAGAGAACACATAAAAGGCATAAACTGCCATTTTTTTCAAGCATTACCCATGTAGCAGTGGTAGAACGCGCTGTAGCATTCAACTTGACCCTCCTTTATTCCTCTTGGTTTTAGGTGCCAAAGTTCCGTTGCTTTTAATTATCATTTCACATTGTATTTTCTTTGTATTAAACATTTGTCCCTTGAGCTTCACCTACAAAATATGTACCACAACAAAACTTCAATTCTAAGAAATGCCTGTTCTGAACAACATCATTTATGTGTGCAAAATCTTTTGAGATTTTCATAATATTTTCATTTCCATCTCTTTAGGTTGGTTGAGAATATTTTATCTTTTGTATTTATTATGCATTTTCACTTCTCTAGAATCCATTTATACATCCATCAGTTCCAAGGCCTTTGATGGAAGTCACTTTGTTTAGACCACCATCAGCTCCAAGGCCTTTGATGGAGAGTACTTGGTTGACATTTGTAGGAAAGGAGGAAAGAGGACTTCTAGAAATCTGTGGGGGGCCTAATTCCCAACCTTCCCCAGAGCATGAGTTACCCTTTAGCCCTGAATTTTCCTCTAGGAAAATTCCATCTTTGCTTGTTTTTGATTTTTTTTTTTTCTCACATGGCCTGATTCTGCTTCTTGATGGCTAAACCACTTATGCCGTAGTGATATTCATCTTACCTAAAACATGCCTCCCTGATTGTCAGAGATGGAGAATCTCAGCCAGTGAGAATCAGGCCACAAAGTGAATCCCAGACGGACTCCTTCACCAACACTATAGTAACTGAGAAACTGGAGATCAAAAGGAAAGGGTCTTTTTTCCTACTGTTTCATCATTTGATAAGAAAATACAAAAGTGCTGGCACACCTATTTTATTCTAATAGTGCCGTATGTGAGGATTTCATCACCACTGACAAGAGATGAGCTCAGTTTTGATTTCAAGGTTTAGCATACTCTGTCTTTAGCTCACCTTCAATTCAGCCCCAGGCTAATTCCCCAGCAGCCATTGCCCTGCCACCAGTCAGTCCCTCACACTTGACTCTTCAAGGGATCCAAGATCACCTCCTAGTCTCTTCTGTGGGCAGGAACATTTCCATCATCACCAGATAAGGTTATGTGGCAGTCATTCCGACCCTAAGAACACTCTGTGACCTTTGACTTTATATCATTTGGGCTTATCTAACATCTTTGTTTCTGCTTGATTGAAGGCATCTCAGCATGTCCTCCATTTCCCACAGTCCCAACAACTCCCCAGATAATAATATCTACCACTTTAACCATGTTCAAGTTTCCAATAAAGAGTTTTTTTAAGTATTCACTCATGAAAACTGTTCCTGTTGTCTCTTCATGCTGTTATTGCTTAAGCCTGTAGCAAATGTTTACGAATATCTCTTCATAACATGAACATACTTACACCCACTTTTATCTGCCTTGGGACAATGCCCTGGAACCCCACATACTTATTACAAAAGCCTAATGTATATTGTATCCCTTCCGTAACCTAAAAGAGAATCATAACGTACAGTAGTATAGTTAATTTTCAGCTAAGTCTTATAGTTATTTTTAGTTTTAATATTACTTTACCCAATATTTCCTAAATGAATTTGTCATAGGATACTTACTTAGCAGAACACCTTTTGGAATTGGTAGCATAAATATAAATGAGCTATGGGATTCTGATAACAACTTCTACTTCCTCCTGACTAGGACCTCGTTAAAACCTTCAGCTTGTCTGGCAAGAAGTTTGTATTGGGGATATATATGTGTGTGTGTGTGTGTGTGTGTGTGTGTGTGTGTGTGTGTGTGTGTGTCACTCTTTTCCAGACTTTGTTGCTCTCTAATGGGAAACTGCATTTTCATATGAAGGTCCTTAATCTTAGTAGCCATGTACGACTAATCAAAAGCTTATTTTCAGGGCATGGGCAAGAGGCCTTGAAAGGCTCACTCTTCTTCCTGCCCAGAGGGGTTGAGCTCTGTATATTGTATGCTGCATCTTTTGGTCTGTAATTAGTGTGATCTGTTAGTTATCTGCTGTCTGGGTTCTGGGTGATCTGTTTTTTCTTGTGATGCAGGGCAGTTGGAGTCCTTAAATCTCTTTTTGGCAGGAAACAGAGGTTTCTGATTCAGATCTAAACAAGAAAATCCATCTCTATTTAGGCAGAATAACAGACACCAGGGTTTGAACACTTGGATTCAGCAGCTCGGGGAGGTAGGGGAAGGGATGAGGTTATCTACTCACAGTGATATTTTCCTCTATTTGAAGACAGAATAGCTGAGAAAACATGCCACAGTATTATGTCCTTTATTGTCCAACAGCAATCCCTTTTACAAACAGAACAAGCCCATATCTGGGGGGCAGAGAGAAGCAAGAGTTTATTACAAAGTTATTTGATAATTCCTAGTATCATATCCATCTTACTTTTAGTTTTAGTGGCATTCATTTTAAGCATCATTTTTATTTACTTAGCACCAGGAATGGATCTACCTACATTTTCGTATGTCTAAGCAAGCAGACATTTCGTAAAACCATATGATATCAAAAAGGAAAGAATGCTTGGGGTGATCTTCTAAGGCACCATTGTAGAACAACATTGTACACAGGATGTTTCTGCAATAATGAAAATGGTCTGGAACCTGCATTGCCCAACCCAGTAGCCAATAGTCCATATGTATCTGTTGAACATCTGAAATGTGTCTAGTGTGGTGGAAGAACTGGCTTTTAAATTTCATTTGATTAGAATTGAACTTAAATAGCTGCCAGTGGCTGGAGCTAAAATATTGAGCAGTGCAGCTCCATGCAACATGCAGTGAAGACAGGTTAGCCACAGAAAAATCACAATGTTGGGGCTGGACAGATGGCTTATTGGTTAAGGTGCTTGCCTGCAGAGCCAAAGGACCCCAGTTTGATTCCCCAGTACCCACATAAGCCAGACACACAGGGAGCACATGTGTCTGGAGTTCGTTTACAGTGGCTAGAGGCCCTGGTGTGCCCATTCTCTCTCTGTTCCCTCTCTCTCTCTCTCTCTCTCTCTCTCTCTGCCTGCTGTCAAATAAATAAATAAACAAATAAAAGAAAAAAAGAAAAATCAAAATGTCTATTTGTTTCCCAAAGTTAATAAAATTGAATGAAAAACACATAAATCATAATCTGTAGTATGTAATCTGTGTTTCTTCTTGTAATAGCATTTACAGGTGAGTTAGCCATGTGAGGGCACAACTGTAGGTCATCAAACATTTCCTGAGTGTCTGGAAGACACCAAGAAAACAGCAGAGAGTAATATAGTTATGAAAAGTAATGGATAGCATCTGGGACAAAGTGATCATAGAATAAACAAAAAACAACTCAGCAAATGGCAATTAATGAACCAAATGAAAACATTAGTACTCGCAAGCCAACATATTTAAATGAATTAGGATTTCTTTCACAAACCACAAAACTATCAATGTAAAAGATAACCTAGTAAGAAAATCCGAGTTGTGTACTTGTTTGACAATTGACCCTGCTCATATGCCCTACTAAACAGTTCACCAAATGATACTGGGTTCTAGAGCACTCAGAAGTTTGAGACTTAACAAAAAGGATGTATTCCTCAAGACTCCTAAAGCTTGACTTTGGCTTCAGTTGGCTCAGGTTTAACTTTTAGTCATTTGTTTTCTTGTAACTTTAGCACACTGCAAAACAAAATTGAAATGTCAATAAAAAAATATTGCCAAATACATGGGAACATTAAAAAGGCCACAGGGGAGAATTTGACAACTAGTGATAAAGTTAAATTTAAAGTGACATAAGTACATACAATTGGCTGAAGTAAGTATAATTTACATGTCAATATAACAGCCTTTAAAGTGATCGTGAAATCAGGAAGTTATAAGGCATTTCATGAAGGTTGAGTTATAATACTCTTTTCAAATGGCAAAGTAAATTGTATTGAATGAGGCAAAGAAATGCAGATGGGGAGAAATGAAGGAAAAGGAAAATGTAATACAGAAGGAATAAAGTAGTTGAAAGTATTGGACTCCAGCAGGAACTGAATTCTTAAATACGAAATACCTGTAGTCTGATTTTGGATTTAAATGCAAAGTAAAAATATCAAGAGGACATTGATATCAGAATGTGTTCTCTTACCAGATTTTTATATGTTACGAGAAATACATGTAAATCAAGAAACTCATGTAGCTTCTAGTTTGATCTACCAGCCAGTTATCAGCCAATCTTTTGTTGAAGTTCAACATCAAAAGGATACAAAAATAAAAATAAGAAACATAACTGTTTCACTTATTCCACTTTAAAATGACATTTTATACTTTCAGTTCTCTAACTTAAAGCACTTGTCTGGTATTTTATTCTAAACAATATTTGATTTGGCGTTTTCTTACTAAATATTCTAATATATTCATTAATGTGCCTATGTTAAAATTCTTAGGAGATTCTCTTAACTCCTTCATTAAGCTCATTAAGCTATTTTCTATTTTTCTTCAGTGCTAATATATCTTATTTATTTTCCCACTTAAATTTGGTCCTCTAATTCTTTATTGTCTCTTAAATTATGATATGTAATACACAGTATACAATGGGCTTTATTGTGATTGTTTTTTATATTGACTTAGTCCCTTCCCAATTTGCAAACTGATACAATGACGGGGAATGTCACCCCAAGATTCTATTTCATGTCTTTGGTAGTTTGACTTTATGTCCCCAATAGACTCAGATAATTTTTTAAATGATATATTTATGGGCTGGAGAGGTGGCTAAGAGGTTAGGCACATTCCTGCAAAGCCTAAGGACCCCAGTTCAATTCTCCAGGTCCCACGTAAGCCAGATGCACAAGGTGGCACATGCGTCTTGGGGTTTGTTTGCCATGGCTAAAGTCCCTAGTGCACCCATTCTCACTCTCTTTCTCTAAATTAAAATAAAATAAAATATTTTATATATATATATTTGCAAGGAGAGAGAGAACCAGACAGACAGAGAGAATGGGCACTCCAGCCTCGGCAAACAAACTCCAGGTGCATGTGCCACTCTGTGCATCTGGCTTTAAATGGATACTGGGGAATCAAACCCAAGTTGTTAGGCTTTGCAGGCAAGTGCTCCAAGTACCGATCAATTTTTCCAGCCATTGGCTCAAGTGTTTTATTAAGCTGATAACTTGGAGCTTGAGCTGCCTGGCTGGAGAAGGTGTTACTAGAGGTATATCCTGAAGTCCAGCCCCAAAGTGTCACTGGGAGTAGATCTGAATTCCAGCCCAAAGGTGGAAGAGAAGAGGCTGAGCTTTGGGGTTCCTACATCCTGCCTGTTTGTGCTTGCAGCTTTTTGGTGTTTTTTGGCTGCTTGTGTTTCTCTTTCTTTCTGTCAATCTCTCACTATCTCTCCTTAACTTTATGAATGGGAGCCAGCTTCTCCGTCCGTGAGTAGAACTTCCCTTGGATCTCTAAACTGAAATAATCCCATTCCTCCCATAAACTGGTTGGATGGTCTTCCTGATATTGTGGAGCATCTACAACAATGTCACTTATTTTCAGCTATTTATGTCAGCTGATAGTTATATATTACATTTTTACCTGTAGTGGTTTGAATGTAAATGTCCCTCATGCCCTCAAGTGTCTGTGATTAAGCTTCCTACTTAGTCTTCAGCTGGTGGAGCTTTGGGGAGGTGGAGCTCCACTGGAGGAGATGTGTCACCAGGGGAAGGACATTGAGATTTGTTAGTCTAGTCTACTGGGTGTTCAGAACCACTTATAACTGTGATTCTCTCTCTCTGCTACAGATGAGTGACAAAGTGAGCCAACTTCTTCCAGCAATATGAAGCTTCCCCTTGAAACTGTGAGCCAGAAATCAATCCTTTCCTCCCATAAGTTGCTTTTGGTCTGGTGATTTGTCCTAGCAATGAGAAGCTAAGTGCTACACTGCAATACTACCAGAAGCCTTGTGGACAGAATGCTTGCTCACTAACTTGATTGAAGCAAGGCAAGTATATTGTCCATCCAGTCTCCACCCAATAATTCTAATCTAACAAAAAATGAGGGGATGCCAGCGGCAAGGTAGTGTGAAGTGAATCTGGGAGTAACTGAAGCGACCCTAGAACCTGAAGAGGAGATTTCCCAAACTTGGAGCAGCACAACTTTCCAGTCATCTGCTTTGCTGTGGAGGTCATGGCTGGTTCTATTAAGTATGGGCAGCTAACGACCCATGTCACTTTGTTATATATGTACATTATAGTCATTTATAGGATACTGTAAAAAATACCATTTTGTTATTTATGCTTTAAATATGTAAATGTATTATATGATGGTAAATTTGTGTTGTAAGTGTTGTTGGCTTTTATTTACCCTATTTAACCAGAATCCATAAAACCAACACTGCTTTATCCATATAGCTATGCAGATAAACTATCATTACTAGCTACTTGAAAATGTCTAAAATTGTTATTTTTTCTACTTTGGCCTCTTCTAAAAGCTGACTCAAGTCTAATACTGTCAATCATCAGATAATTCAGCAATACAGTTTTGCAAGAGCTTCTTTCCTCTCAAAGAACTATAAATTATTAGTTTATTAACTGGACATGAGAAAATGAAGGTCTCCTGTGACTGAAAATATAAATTTTAGTGAAACAGGAACACAGAACCATTCATTTTAATACTTCCCCCCAATATGCACATATACTAAAGCTCATTTTTACTCAAATTTGAAAGCAATCAACAAAATAATAATCATGAAGGTCCACCACTTCTTATATTTTTGTAAGTTCCAAACATCAGAAACTCTATAACTCGAATGGCATAGATTTCACACATTATGATAAGAATCTATTTTTCTCAGGTATCAGCAGTGAACAGCAAATATGTACTTCATACAAATGTAAATTAAAACTCTAGCAATCCTTTTCACCAAAGGAAATGTCCACAGGATATTTTAAATCATGAAGTGTGTTGGTACACTCATTAGCCCATGGGAATTAACCATCTGGCACATGATTTTCTTACTGGTTTGAAAGAAAATAGGCCTTTCTCACAAAACCCTTCCCATTCAATATGCAGAGCAGTCATTAATAGAATACTCACTGTTGGGTTGAAACACAAGGAAACAAGATCTGGGGCATAAAAGTAAGTCATCCTTGAAAAGTTATCAGAGTCCCAGTGACATTGATAAAAGACCACACAACAACCTTTTGCCTAGCCAAAGACTCAACAACAAAGAAAACATCTGTATATGAAAAAGAGGCCCCACTCATAGGCACCTGCAGCAGTTTACACCCAAGTCCATCTGTCTATTTGGCCACCATTAATAGCATACCATAGACTAACTGTTCATTCTACCCGTGGATCACTGGGAAATGATGCTCTATGGAAAGAACCTAACATGTACCTGTGCTGGTATCTAGTCCAGGTTCATCTGAATCCATGCTATGCACATCAAAGCAGCAAGCTTACTCTTACCTCATGTGAAGGGGATGGGTCGTCAGATATCTAGGACAGAAGTGCTGGTAAAGGTAAAATGGGTGACTAACATTCCTACGTGAAGACAGTACACTGTAACCTCAAGCACTATAAATCATATAATTGTGTGTGTGTGTGTGTGTGTGTGTGTGTGTGTGTGTGTGTACCATTAGCTATAAATTATTACAAATAAGCATTTGTTCTTTTATAAAATCATTTTCATTACATGTTATGGAAATAAAGGATAATATAAAAGAGACCTCAAGTAAGAGCCAGAGGGGATTTGGAGGTATTGAGGCAGCACAATGGTTTTGCAAAGGAGATGGGGCTGGCTTTAGTGCCTTAAATTATGGATAGTCACGGACAAGTGTTGAGCTAAAAAAATGCTTCATCATTCATTCATTGATTCACTCCTCTGCCTTCACAATCTTTTCTTTGAGGATTTTGTTGTTTGTCACACTTAAAGCTACATGTCTAGGGCTGGAGAAATAGCTTAGTAGTTAAGGGACATGCCTGTGAAGCCTAAGAACCCAGGTTTGATTTTCTAGGTCCCATGTTAGCTATATGCACATGGTGGCACATGCATCTGGAGTTCATTTGCAGTGGCTAGAGCCCTGGCGTGCCCATTCTTTCTCTCTCTCTCTCTTTTTATTCTCTCTCTCTCTGTTTCTAATAAGTAAATTTAAAAAATGAAAATAAGCCAGGCGTGGTGGTTCACGCCTTTAATCCCAGCACTTGGGAGGCAGAGGTAGGAGGATTGTCAAGAGTTCGAGGCCACCCTGAAAGTACATAGTGAATTCCAGGTCAGCCTAGGCTAGAGCGAGACCCTACCTCAAAAAAAAAAAAAAACAAAACAAAACAAAAAAAATGCTACATATCTTGTTCTCTCTTGCCTCTGGGCCTTTGTGCATGCTTTGACTTCAGGCTAAACCAGAGGGATTTCTGTTTGTATTTTTCCCCGGCTTAATTTTTAATGTTAAGTTAGTTTCACGTGGTCACGAGTTTGGGTCCATTTAATGTGATACAGACAAATTAATGCCTGTTTTTTCAATTATCTCTCCAAACTGTATGATGTGGTCAGCACCATGCTTTACTTATTCATCCAGAGTGACTGGCATTTGGTATGTGCTGATATCAGCTTTCTGCTTTCATTCATGTCATGGATATTTACTGGATTTATTGTGAGAAGCACCTATTACCATTTGTTGATTCATTGACCTGTTACCCAGGGTTGATATTTGGTAAACATGTATTGGACCTAGAGTTCACATAGATGATGATTTAGAGCATAAACTGAAAGGACTTGAAGATGAGTAAAAGACCATGGAAAACACTTAATTTAATAGATCAGATCATGCATGGAAGTGTTATATCTTTCTTTCATCCAAGAATAAATATATCTGGCAGGTACAAAATCTTATTTATCTTTATATACTTTGTAGTAGAGTGCAATAAGGAGAGCCATGATGAAAAGTAGTGGTTGAACAAATGGATTAATAAAGAAGGGTATTTTCTCAGCCTTCCAAATTCCTGCCCCTCATGTCAGGTTCAGTGCTCTGCCTTTTCTAGCTATTCCAGAACAAGAAGTAACTAGAAAACTCTTCCTCAGACATATACAGGCTGACATAAGCTGTTTGAACAAGTGGATGGGAGTCATCTTTGTTTTACTGTGAACCAAGTGGCCAAATGTTCCCAACTTTGTTTTCAAACTTTAGTAGTTTGTTTCCCACAGTAATGTTCCTGAGATGCTAAAAGACTGTCACTCACCTTCCTCCAGGTCATCGTAAGTATACTTCTGCCACAGGAAAAACCACCAAATGGAAGTAAGAGCCTTTGCAATGAGCTCATAGCCTGCCTATTCCCGTGCATCCAGCTTTCCACCTTCCATGCTCCCCATGCAGTGAATGTTTGACCACAAGGCCAGCTTATACTTCAAATGTGCTAGTAGTGATTTTCTTCACATGTGTCATGATCTTGTCTTATTTAATAGCATTCAGGGAAAAGAGGGTCTATTATAAAATTGCCAGAAAAAAAAAAAAAAGTGGGAGAGAAGATTCCAATGTGAAAAGACTTCTTTCTATTTAACTAAGCTAAGAGTGCCCTGCTAAAAAGTCTCATAGCAACTGTGATTCTTTATAGCACTGCCCCAAATGTTAGTTAGTAATATCTTATTGAAGCTTTCATAGCTATCAGTTCCATAAAGGAGAACCTTGTCTGCTTTGCTGTGTTGTTTCTACAGCTCCTAGCAAAGAACCTGGAATGAAGTCATTGCTCAGTAATTACTTGGCTGGCAAGATCTCAGGACAGCTAGAAGACAAATCCCTAACACAAAGCAAGAGCAAGTGCCCAAGAACCATAGCAACAGCAGGCCCCACAAAATTTAAATGTATTAGAAATGTGGAAAACCACTGAGGACCCACCATAATTACCCATTGTCATCCCCAGATGAAACTTATTGATCTCCAGTGTCTACTATCAACTACTCATTTGGCCTTCATGAAGCATATGCTTCTGCTATAAACATCTACTTTACTCCTGGATTTCCTGCCTTCAAATTCCCTTGCTCACTGTCACAGGTAAGCCTTTTTGCCATGCTCCTTATAAGCCACTGGTCACTGAATGTCCTTGGGCCCTAGACTGTGGCATTTATTGTTTAGTTGTACTGGATCCAAGATGGTGGGCTACCTGGTGTACACCATGAGAGTCCATGATTATTTAGCATAGCTCAGCATAGCTTCTGTCAGGGTAAAGAGTGAAATTTCCTTTAGAAGTGGCACCTGACAAATCTCCAATACCCCAAAATGTATACAATAGCTTAACCAGAGCATCATGCTGAGGAAAAAATGCAAGTTAGCAGAAATTCCATGTGAGAAAGTTAAGGCCTTGACTGAAAGGTAAGCGCATATTTAGGTTTTCATAAACCTGAACATTGCCTTGGATGTCTATTTGTCTTCTTCTATTTATCTTCCATTTTAATTGACATGCAATGAGTGCATGGATTTATAAGAACTATTTTTCCTCTGTAAGCTACTTTCCAATTATCCTTCCTCATACAATTTTTTTCTTTAGTTTAGCAATAGTCCAATAGCATAATGGAATCTACCTCCCACTTTACCATGTATACACTGAAAATAGAGAAATTTAGATTTACCCAGAAGACATTGAAGAGTACAGAAAGATATATTATTCTGTTTCTCTGGAACACCATCCTGAACACATTATTAAATGATGAAGATCTTGGAATGCAGAGCCCATAGTACATCCCTGACTCTCACTATTCTGCCAAAAAATTAAAACCACCATTTAGTAAAGAAAAACAATAAATGATGGTGCTAGCACCATGTGATTCTCACATAACTACAATCCAGGTTACAAAACAAAAATCACCTTACCCAAAGAATGGCCCATTTCCAAATAGCCTGACTGTGTTCTCTCAGGTTCCAAACACTGATTAGAATCACCCAGATCCATTCCCAAAGCTGATATCTACTTTACTTGGAAGTCTAAACCTAGATGTGGTACAGTTTTCTATCTCTTTATCCCTTTCAGCAATTAAGATAATCTGGATATAGGGGCTGGCAGGGCTGAATTCATTTGAGCCTGTCACGTGATTGAGCTCATCAAGTAAGTGTACAGAAAGTGCTAAGCCAAAGGTTTTATAGAAATCTCCTGTAGCTCTGCCAGGGCCAAGAACTTTCTCTTGGGGAAGATTTTTAATTACTTCATCTATTTCTGAAAGTAAAAGGGAATCAAGTAATTCCCCAGTCTTCTGCAAATCACCTAGACAACTTGGAAGGAATGAGAACTGACTGTTTATCTGTTCACAATATTGGACTCTAATTTCTGTAACACTCTTCATCCTGTTTCTGAAATAACTTACTAAGAAGCCCTGGGCTTGTATTTGTCTTTCTTTCCTTGGGGTACTAAACTCCCATTATAGTTATGTGTTTATTGTCAGAGCTCAGCAGCCAGCGTAGCAATCATCGGCTCTCATCCTCCCCTGGTGCCAGCATTTCCTCATGGAGTGATGGAGATCTTCACTTTATGGATTATGAGTGAGCATGGAGTTGTTGGAACAAAGGAGAAGTTTGCTTATAACTTTTGGCAGAGGTGATCCTCAGGGTCCAGACTCTGCCTGCTCTCCTGGACACGTTTCTCCCATCAACCTTTGCTATGTATAGTATTGTTGAATAAGAGAAGTGGAGAAAGATAAGAGACAGGAATATTCACAGAAATTTTCCTGGAAAGGAAAAGAACCCACATTACACAGTTTTGGGGGAAGTACCTGGGCTTAGGGAATTCTAGTAATGAAATGTAGATTCATGAATTTTACATCAATAGAATCATTTTAAGTTTGGTTAATTTGTGTTCTTCAATATGTTCATGAAAAATTTTGAAACCAGGTCAGGTAATCTATTCCACTAAATCTACTTTTCATTTTTCCAAAAGCCTGGAAAGCCTCACAGGAAAAAACAATGCCAGGAGGACATTCAGTGTCATTCACTGTAATTAATTGTAAGAGTTTCTCAATGACCATTTTAAATAAAGTAAGTGCAGCAAAGACTTTTTTAAAAGTAGTTTAAATCATAGCTGTATCTAAACCCAGCCAATATATAACTACAGAAGACACCAAAATGTATTTTTTAGGACACCAAACAGACAAGTGGTAAGATCTGTGGCCCTCCTAATTTAAGAGCATCTATTTTTCAAAATATAATATTGTCTATTTTTAAATGCTTTCAATCATTTCACAGCACTTTCTATGGTCTTATTTATTGTGAAATATTTAAAAAAACACTTTCCTCCCTTTTAAGGTTTTTGTTGTTGTTGTTGTGTGTATTTTAATGTATATGTTATATTATATTATGATATCAGGTTATACTCTTTTATCCCTTTGTCCCTGCTCCCATTTCCCTAGGGCCTTCCTCAATGGGGTTATGATATTTTGCTGTAGGGGTCATGAAGGCCTCAGTCAGTCTATGTGAGATAGTAAGAGGTATTCATGTCTCAGGGTATTCCCACCCATTCTGTGGCTCTGACAATCTTTCTGCCCCTCTTGTACAATGTTCCCTGAGCCATGGTAGGCCTGTTGGCAGCCTGATTTAGTGTTGAGTTCTCTGGACTCAAAAGTTTTTTAAAATTACTTTTTGAAAGATGATGACATCAAATTAAAAGAGAGACTAAGGGAGACAGGGAGGGGATATGATGGACAGTGGAGTTCTGAAGGAGAATGGGGGGAGGGGATGGAAATATCATGGTTTATTGTCTGCAAGTATAGAAGTTGTCAATAAAAAAAGCAGGAAAAAAATTACTTTTTGAGCTGGAGAGGTGGCTCAGTAGATAAAATCCTTGCTAACCAAGCATGAGTACCTGTATTTGGATCCCCAGGGCTCATGGAAAGCTAGATAATATAGCGCCAGCATCTGCAAATCTGTAATCCCAGTACATCTACAAGTGAGAAGGGAAGAGGAAACAGGAAAATCAATTGCCCAGACACAGGCCTGGCAAATGCAGCAGCAAATGAGCAACCCTGCCTCAAACCCGGTGAAAGGCAAGGACCGATGTCCGAAGTTGCCCTCTAGCCCTTACATGTACACTATGGCACATGTGTGCCAGCCACACATATTTTTTGACATTCATTTCTAACCTTGTTAAACCACATTACATTTTATGTTTCAAGCATCTCATAATGATCTAGACTTTTATGTTTAAATGCCTCTGTCAATTATATAGTTGTTAACTGTTTTTATAACTATTAACAAAATTAATTGAAAAATGTCAATTTTTACTGTGAAAATGAGCCTCTTCACATATTTGGCATTGGGCCTCCAAAATTTGTTCTATATTTTTCAAGTTGTTTAGACAGCAGCTTGATCAATATGGTAATTTTCTGGAAACTCTCTTCTTATTATAGTTGATTATTTTTAATTAACTCAAATTTAGTTGCTAATCTGTTATAATCCTTATTGATGCATGGCACAACCATGTCTTTTTCTAGTAAGCAAGCTTCGAGAGTAGAATTTCTGGGCTCTGGGCTCCTCTTTAGATCTAGGAAAGCACTAATTATTTGTCCCCCCTGGGTGCAGAAGGGGAAATTGAAAGCCTGTAGTGCACTTCCATTCAAATTTGGAATTTTGCCCTCCCGCAAAGACCTTGAAAATGAAGAGGCTGTCGAGTCCTCCCTGGCAATGCCAGATTATCATTTTGCTGACCTAGATTTTTCCAGATACATCATGTTTCAAATATTTGTTTTGTTTTTTGATCACATGTCCTTAACTTTGGTTCAGAATGTGTGGTCATTACCATCTGATTTATCATTAAAGCATAGATCTAAAATGCATTTCCTAGCCATCCCTGTCTCTGCCAGCCTCACATAAGCAGAAGCATGCCACTCTCACAACTGACTAACATGCAAGAAAGAGGAAATCCCAGAGCAGCTCTAAATCTAATCACTCATGCCTGCCAGAAAATGGCCTCAGAGCTAGCAAATCTAGGTGTTGCATACTCATCATAATTTGCATCATGGAACAGCTACAGTTGATAAAGCCTGAGCACTTTACCTGCATTGCTTTCTGATAGCTCTTGAAGTTCCCATTTTCAAAAAGTATGCTGCTCATTGGTAGCAAGTAAGTGACAGGGACTTGGTCCCTGGTTGTCTCATTCACTGCTATCCCAGCTCTTCCACTTCTTCCTGGTTAACATCCGGTTACTACACCCAAGCAGTGACCATTGCCCGAGGCAAGAAAGATACAATAAACTGCATCATGTGTGTCTGCAGCATTCAAAAAGAAAATAACCACCCAGACAATTCAAAGACATACTCTCTGATAATAAGACAAAAACTGGATTGGATCTTGTTAAAGAGAAAGGAGGTAGGAATTGTGCAAAATTCTTTTGTTGGCGGTGGTGCTGCTGCAGATTGAACTGACAGCATTGTACATGGTAGGCAAGCACTCTACTTCTACTACTGAGCTGCATCCCCAGCCCCACAATTCTTCACAGAGAAGAACATCTCAGATCCTCTGCTTAGGTAGCACTCTCTTAAAACCTGCATGTATCCTGTTCTATCTCTCTGCTATTTTTTTGCACGCGTGTAACGTGCATGCATGCCTCATATGTGTTTGTAAGTACATGCATGTGTGCACATGTGTGTGAAGGACAGGAGACAAGCTCAAGTATTATTATCAGTAACACCGTCCACTACTTTTTGTTACAGGGTCTCTCATTTGGCTGTTAGCTCACCAAATAGGCAAGCCTGGAGAGCTTGGGTGCTACAAGGGTTCTACTAATCTCTGCCTCCTCAGCATTGGGATTATGGGCACACTTGAGTACTAGGTATCAAATTCAGGCCCTTATGCTAGCAAGGAAAGCATTTTACACACTGAGTTATCTCCCCAGCCTTCCCCATTTTCTTGTTATTGCCCTTCTCCCATTCTGCTTTTCTCCTCTCATTCCTTACGCACTCTAAAGTTGTTTTCACCCACCAGCTGGTTGCAGTGGACCACTCTGAGAACCTTAAAGTATCCAATTGCTCTGTTGACCCTCATTTTCACATTGCTGATTGTGAAAAGAAGCCATGGATACTCCTGGAAAGTATTTTTTCTTTTCTCACTGTTTTTTTTCCTCCAAAAATTGTGTGGAGAATCCCGACCCAATATTAGCAGTATTTTAGAATCTATTTTAGAAATAGAAGAGTTGATTTAACATTTAAGCCATAATTGTTTGAGAGTATTTGCTAGAATTTTGGGATTATGTTGTATTCAACTTAGCTACATATGAGCTATGCCATCTTGGATAAGTTGTTTATGTGCTGTTCAATATTCATAGGACTATTGTGATAATGAAAGGAGAGGAAGAATCAGACATGGTGACACACCCCTGTAATCCCAGGACTTGGTAGGTAAAGGCAGGAGGATCAGGAGTTCAAAGATAGCCTGTGCTATGGGAGACTGTGTCTTAAAAAAAAAATCAAACAATCACAAAGGGAGTGATTATGTCTTATATGCCTGGTAGATGCCTATTTCTATAAAACCATAAAGTAGATTTTGCAAAAGACAAAAAAGTTTCTCAGAGAATAATACCTAACCTGCCATAAAGCTATCAAATAACAGTGGTCAAAATGGGGCCACAGTCTATAACAAGTGACCAAAAAAAAAAAAAAAGAATGTGCTGATATTATTTGCTTAGGGCAGTGGATCTTCAAAAGTGAAACTTCACACACAGAGATTTAATTTTTGTCAAAGGTCAACTCTGTACAATTTCACTGAGATGTTCTAATTTGGGTTTAGATCAGCAGTTCATGTGTTCAATCACCAGTATTACTCTGTCCTTCTTTCCGCCCCGTGACAAAAGCACACATACTCACATACAATAGAAAAACTAAATTGAATATTATTTTTCATGTCACAGTTCTGCTTTCTTTGATAGCTTAAAAGTTATGATTGTCTGGACAATTTCTAAAATAATTAAAACAAGCTTTCATTTCAACTGAAAAGAAATCAATCATTTCTTCTAAATTGATGGGGAATTGGAAAGCTCCTGGAGTTTCCTTTATACCTAGAACAAGGTCAAAATATAAAATGTCCTTGTTTGAGTTAACTGCTTTCAACTGTATTTAATGCTACCACGTATGCCTCAAACCATTTCAATTTGAACAGATCCAGCCTCAGATCACATTGTGTGCTCTTATCACAATCCTATTGGAAATTATTTTATAAAGATTATTTGTTGCTAAATGCATTGACATTTACCTTTTTTTTTTAAACAACAAAGCATGAAAACCTTGACCAAGCACATGGTTGTCAGAAACAGTTTGAAATTCACTGACCTCTTCTAATGAATGCGATCCCACAACACTTCAAGATTTTGATCAAGAAAATGGAGGTCATCCTTAGATGAATTTTAATGCTGTTGACTGCTTTCTTCAAACAAAATCACATGGGGCTTAAGGCTTGTCACTTCTGTACTTGAATATAAAACTGTCAAGTATTTTATTCTTTTTATTTTATTTCATTTATTTATTTATTTATTTTTTGAAGTAGGGTTTCACTCTAGTCCAGACTAACGTGGAATTCCCTATGTATTCTCAGGATGGCTTCAAACTCATGGCGATCCTCTTACCTCTGCCTTCCGAGTGCTGGGATTAAAGGCGTGAGCCACCACACCCAGCTCGAAACTCTCAAGTTTTGAACACAAGGTGTTCCAGCAAGTTTTCTCTTTCCCAATGGCAGATATTTCATGGCTGTGAGGGAAAGTCTTTCACAAGATCATACTTGTCTGAGAGATTCTGGAATTTTAAAGGAGGCCAACCATAGTCTATGCTTCATTCAGATAGTAACTAGACCCAAAGTGTGAAGAAGTTTAAGAACACCAACCCTTAAAAAACTTCCACATATGATGCCAGGTTTGTTTTTCTATGTAACGATGCATCGTTCTATTATTTCCCCTTTATTCTCCTTTGACCCAAATGAAGATACTGAGGTTCCAGAGGAAAATGGGTTGAAAGTACAATTACTTTAATCAGACTTTCTTTGCCTCCAAACTATACCTTTCTCATTATCTCCTGACCTGAAACACGCCTGTAAACACCATCCACTTCCATCTACATACTGAACAAACTGAATCATAGGGAGTGAAAAAAAAAATCATATCCAAAAATAACTTTGTTACACTCAAATGTAAACATAGCCAGGCTTGAAATCTGTGTGCTTCTGCCAAAGAGAGGTCAAAGAAAATAGACGGCATGTAGGGTAGGGGCTAATTTTGCTCCCACAGGGAAGATATTGGATTAGCCACTCTTCTATCTCTCTCTGCTTGCAAGTAAATAAATAAAAATATTTTTTAAAACTGCAAACTCAGTCAAGAAAGTATTTGAGGCATAGAAAAGCAACTACAAGTACAAAATATCTAACATCTACTACTGAAAGATTTATTTATAACCTTTCAGTAGTTTTAACTTTGAAAATGATCTTTTTGTTTTATATGTATTTGTTTTCAGTTTTGAGTACCGTTTTCATTATAGATATCTGGGTTAAAATGATTATATGGATGGCGTAAGTCTTTTGTGTCTTCTTGCATTTATCCTCTGTGGTGGCACTCTTACATACTGACTCTGAGCTCAATCAGTGGCATGGTAGCAAATTTAAATCAGGGGTGGTGGAGGGGAAGCAAAGATCTTCTTTTTCCCACTTGGACTCTGAAAATTCTTGAAAATGTGCCTTGGCTAGCCTACAAGAGGGTGGTTGAAACTTTTTTACCTCATGCAAGAGATTAAAAAAAAAAAAAAAAAAAGCCCACAGTCCACCAAATGTGGAGATGAGTCCTACCAAAACCAGAACGATAGCAAAACCTACAGACTCTAAGTATTTTTTTTTATTCATGGTTCATCTCAGAGTTTGCATTGTGAAACAAAACTAAAGCTATGTCATACTTAGATGGGAATTAGTAGCATATCTTTAACACTAGAATGGACTCCAATTGCAGGGGTCAACCTCACATACATCACAATGTCCTAGTGTGGTAGCCTCTACTTGTGGTAAACCTCATTCTGCTTGTGTGTAATGTGTACTACTTAAACCTGAGCCCAATAAATACGACAATATAAACTGGTCGCTGTTCAAGATACTGACATTTTCTCCATGGTTGCAGAAGTTATAGATGGTGGCAGTGAGTTTCAGGTAGAGTAGAAACTACCTTTTGGAAGGTAGATACACAAGCCCTAGATATCCAGTGCCTATGATCTGTCAGTCAAACAATAGCAGCAATACTAGAAATTCGAGAAAGTAAATATTTAAGTGGAAGATGTTGCCACAAATTCTCACTGGAATAAAAGGTATGATGATATGTATACTGAATTGACAGGTGACATTCTGCAGCTTCAAGATTAAAAACTACCCCAACTAAAATCTATGCCATCCCACATTTCATACTTTTACCCCTTCCCTTCTTCCCCAGTGTGCCAAAGAACTAATCAGAAGCTATTCCTATTTCTGTACTTCTTGAGACTGATAGAATAAAACTCTCAGAACACTGTCACCAAGGTGATCCAAAACTTTAATTCAGCATATCTTAAAATGCTTTGAGCATCTCAAAACTCGCCTTCCCCACAGTAATCATGATAAGAAAGGAAGTATGTTTGCATCACCAATTATCTGACTTCAGGCAGTTTCAGTTCTTCACACTTACTTTAAAAAGTAAAAGAGAAAAAATTAAAACGAAGTAAAACTGACATTTTAAAAGGTTAGTTTTGTAGTACATTATTCATGATTGACATTAACTTATTTTAATCATTTTATTTATTTTTGAAAGTCATTAATCACAGGAAATGCTAGTCAATAAGGTTCTATCTATCTATTGATCCATAGATTGATTCCATTCTGTATATGCATGGCTGGTGTTTACTGACAAAAAGAAAAACAAAAACTGAGGCTGGAGAGATGGCTCAACAGCTAAGGTGCTTGCCTGCAAAGCCTAAGGACCCCAGTTTGAATACCAGTACCCACGTATAGCCAGATGCACAAGGTGGTGTATGGGTCTGGAGTTTGTTGCAATGGCTAGAGGCCCTGGTGCACTGATTCTCTCTCTTTCTCTATCATCTCTATCTCTATATTTCTCTTTCTCTCAAATAAATATTTTTTTTAAAAAAATATATTTGTATGTCTTTTAGTGCCTTAGGGAAGCCTTCTGGACATACAAACTACACTGGCTATATCACTTAGCTCAGGAAAATTGCTCCATGAACAGTGTTACATTTTCAATTACCAAATGATTTTTCATCATATTTTGTAAATAATAACAATTATTCTTTAAATGCTCTTAGATTTCCAGTAGTATATAATTTTTCACATCCTTAATATCATCTACCTTGCTGCATTCAAGACAGACACTATGGAAGTAAGCAAGAGCTCTGAAGGAATACATTGTGTATTTTTCAAATGTTCATCTTGCAAGTCTGCAATTCTGGTTCTACCTCCTTACTCCTAGACTTGTGCTCTAGTCTGTCGTTATATATATATATATTTCTCACAGTCACAGATTGCTGGTGAACAATGACCAAAAATGAGTTCTTCTTTGAAGATGGACTGAAATTATTCCACAAGAATTTCAATGACCATAAAGAGGACCCAAAACATAAATTGACAGCATCCTTTTTAGAAGGCTGCTGAATTATATCAAATAAGAAAATTCCATTCCAAAAAAATAAAACAACATAAAGGGTACAATATTCTACAGTAATCAAAACAGTAAAGTCTAATGGTCATTAGAAAAAAAATGAGATATATGATTTTGAACTATACAAGCCTGAATGTATTCCCTCAAATTCTGTAAATAAAATAGTTAAGCTCTAACTTTGCTTTACCTATCCAAATAATTTTTAAATACGTATAGATGACATTAAAAATATTTTTCAAATATAACTCCACATGATGTTTTAGCTATTTTCCTAAACCCAGCTTGCAATATTTATTTGGCCTCGCCATGTTATCAAATCAAGGAAACAAAAATCATCACTGTTGGGAAATTGCTTAAAATAAGCTTCATGCTTTTCCATGTCTTTTGAAAGTATGACATTAACTTGCCTTTGTTGCTATGTATTCAGTGGTAACCATAGTGAGTCTGTCCTGGACACTACAGAGAGCCTTCTTGGGAGCAAAATGAAGCATTATTTATTGTTAGTGAGACAATATTCCATATCATTAAACATAGTTCCTTACCTGATGATCATATGACCCCTTGAGACTTAGAAAACCAGCTCAGAATGCTGGTTCTGAATACTCCTAACATTGGAAATAGTATACTGTCCTCTGTTCCTGAATGTGAATTTGAATATTTTCTACTAGAATTCATAAAATGCACCAGGCAGGAGCTGGGAAGGTGGCTCAGTGGATAAAGCACTTGCTGTATCCGCGTGAGGACCAGAGTTTGGATGCCTGGCACCCATGTAAATGTCAGAAGGGTGTGCTTGTCCCTGTAATTCCGGCACTTGGAATGCAGAAACAAGGCATCTCTAAGACACATTGTCAATCTTGATTAGCCAAATCAGTGAGCTCTGGGTTCAAGTGACATATCCTGCCTCAGTAAATAAGGTAGACAGCAATAGTCTCCACATGCACATGCTTACACACGTGCAATTATGTATACATACATACATACACACACACACACATTCATACATACATACAGTGAGAGAGAGAGAGAGAGATTATGTATGGCACAATACAGGTACCCCTCGGGTTTTCTCACCAGGATGGCGGATAGCCCATGAGATGGGGCAACCTAAGACAGGCACCGTCACATGTGATGATCCCTTGGGGCCTGGGTTCAACAATGGCTTGGCAAAAAACCATACCTCTTGGGGTTGCCAATAATAAAAACAAAAAGGAGGATATGTATGGCACAATAGAGGCCTGGTCCTAGCCAAACCGCATGGCAGAAGAAAGCAGGAAGTGGCTTCTGAAATCATGAAATTCTGCGCAGGCTTGGTGTGACAACAGTTACAGTCCCATGCTCGCAAGAAGACTGCTACGAGACGTCCTGTCCAGAGACAGGCTGTCATTGGTCACAAAAAGGGGGACCACCCAATACAATGATTAGACATCCAAGCCCCTTAAAACCCACGTGCACTTCCTCAATAAACAAGTTTGCGGCAGCTCACCCTCTGCTGCTTCCACCCAACTCCTGGAGTCTGTGTCGTGACTCTGCGCTGCTCACCCCAACTCGGCAGAGACCCTACTGTCCCTCTTGGGTTGGCCTTAGGGGGGACCACAACAAGAGATGCATCAGACAAGTTTGTTAGCATACATGGAAGATAAAATTTATTTTATTTTTATTGAGAACATTAATATATGAACATACTGTAAATTGATTATATTCCCATCCCATTATCCCCTCTTGTCCACCACCCCTATTCCACTGAGGAACTTCCTCTTTTCACATATTCTTTTCTCCATTTTGATGGCTCATTTCTTTGTCTCCTCCACTCTCTAGGTCAAAATGCTGATGGGCTCAGAACAGTGCAGGTATTCTGATCTTTTACTTTTCTTGACAATAAGGTATATTTTATTAAAGATCCAAACAATAAATTGGACTGAGGATGGTGATAAAGTAAATACTTCAGATATCTCAGGCCAAAGATTCTATGTTGCAATTACCCACTCTCTTGTTCTATCATAAAAGCATCCATAAGCACTACATGAATGAATAAGCATGGCTGTGTTCCTATAAAACTTCATTGTACAGACACTGCACTTGAATTTTATATAATTTCACATGTCATGAAATAATATTTTTTTCAATCATTTAAAATTTTACAAACCCCAATCAATTCACAGGCTGTAGAAAACAGCTGCAGATTATTTGGCCCATGAACCATAACATAACAATGTCTGCATAAGAGAAAAATTGCCCCACCCATTTAAACCTATCAGTTCATTTCTTGCTCTTTCTAGTCTAGTCGATCAGGAAGAAGCACAGGCGAGTGAAGGAACTGAGAGCACAAAGCATGGTTTGGGTGTGGGATTTCTTTGTGGTGCTGAGGATTGTACCTATGGCCTTGTGCATGTTTGGCAAGTGCTTTACCACTCAGTTCATTCCAGATGTTTGTATTCATATGTGTTTTATGTGTATATGAAACATTTCTGTCTTTTGCCCCTTCACTTCCCTACTCTCAACTCATTTTTCTCATTTTGCCTACGTTTTTGTTGTCTGGAGTGCTGTGTGAATGCTGAGGAAATGTACCTTTCAAAGAACATTCACTAGCTCTACCATTTAGATTTCATTTGAATAGTAATAATTTTAACTACTTTTATAGTTTTTACATATAGTTTTACTTCATTTTACCTTTAATCCCAATGAGAGTCTTTCTCAGATAGTCATGATACCTGTGGTCTATTTGTAATACTCAATAAAGTTTTTTTTATATATATAAAGAGCAAAATAAAAAGACTAATATGATTTCTTTGTCATATTATACTAAGTTGTATGATACATTCGGGAGCCAAAAATAATTCTAACCCTTTTGATAACAACCACTTAAAACACTGTCTGATAGATCATATGAGCCCAATAATTATCTGTGTGCACTCTGCATGGTGTATATGCATGTGTGCATGTTCACGCACAAGTGTGTGTGAGGATGTGTGTGAATGTGAATGTGGAGCCAAGAGGTAGGTCATTACCTTCTTTAATCTCTCTTCATCTTATTTTTTTTAAACAAATCTAACCTTTTTTTGCTTGTTTTCTTTCTTTTTTATTTTTATTTTATTTATTTAGTTATTTGAGAGAGAGAAGCAAAGACAGAGAGAGATAAAGGGAGGGAGAATGGGCACTCCAGGGCCTCCAACCACTGCAAACCAATTCCAGATGCATGTGCCACCTTGTGCATCTGGCTTACGTGGGTCCTTGGTAATCCTCCTGTCTCAATCTCCCCAGTGCTGGGATTACAGATATGCATTGCTGAGCCCAGCTTTCATAAACATGCTGGGGATCTGAGCTCTAATACTCATGCTTCTATGTCAAGTACTGTATTGACTGAGCCATCTCCCCAGCCCCCCCAAATTATCACTTCATCTTTAAAGTTTGATTGCGATTCACCTGAAGCAAGTCTTACAAAATATTCTACATCTTTCATTTATTTACACAAACAAGAAAGCATAGCATTCACCAGTTTGCATAATGCTTAAGGCTGAATTTTTATTGACACATGTGAAGTTTGCTTTGGTAGAAAAGGATAATTCTGTTCTTTGTCAAAGGAAGGAATTCATAAATTATTAGGAAACATTGAGTGGGAGAGTGAGTACAGCTACCACAATCAACTTAACCTCAGACTTCACAGCTAAACCAGTATGTAGATTCCAAAGGGCAGGTTTTATATACATGGTAACACTGGGTAGCTGTGCTTTAATTTTGTGTTTAAATTATAAAGCTTTTCTTTGTTCCATCCTGAACACCCATTAAAGAATGGTACAACAGAACATGACCTCACAGTTTGACCCTTATCCATACTAGACTATATCCCTCAAGAAAATCTGTTACTTATTTTGCTATATACTAGCCACTGAGCAATACCCAACTTTCAAGTAAGCACAGCTTTAGCATCTTTGCACACATATTCCTTCAGTCTAGGAAGCATTTTTGAATCAGATATTATTTTTTTTTTTGCAGATCTAGAAGAAACCTTTCCTTTGTAAACCAATTTTAGTCTTATAGCATTAGCAATTTGCCAAGAGAACAGTCATAACCCTATTGTAGTTTGGTTGACAACAAACACGTTAGTAATTTCTCCAGGAAAGTGTTTCCTGTTGATCATTAAAAGCCAAATTTTGAGTCACTTCCCCCTCTGGATTAAATAAATACTATTAGTTTTTCAACTGTGCACAGTAAATATGGATTTCAAGACTTGTTTGCCTGCATTTCTTAAAACATTTATGAACATTGAACAGATGAATTTGTTTTAAGCATATTTTTTCATTTGAACACTTTTCCCCATGGTTTTTAATATGGATACTGTTCATCACATATTGAGTAAAGCAACTTTTACTTTATTTAATGTCTTGACCCAAATCACATTGTCTCCATAAATATTTTACACACTATGTGCAACAAAAGCATGGTTACCAAAGTCATGTCTGTGCTTGAAGGTAATATGACAGAAAAATGGATTATTTTTCCCTTCTCTTGTTTTTCAGAAAGGGAATTGGCACTTGTATTTGCCCAAGTGGGTTTTTTTATTTCCTTTTCCTTTTTTTTTTTTTTTTTTTTTTTTATTTTAGTACACTAACTAGTTCCTTAGGGGTAAGATGTTGGAAACATGAGTCTGTGCCAAGTGACTATCTCTATAAAATTCACAAAGAATAAGAAAACATAGCTCCCTTACTTCTTTCCAGCTGTTTTGCTCTGAAAGAAAACATTTTGAGGCTTCCATTATCCTGATAGATAGTGTGAGGCTGCTGGATGACTGCTTGGGAAGAAGTTACAATGCTTTTCGAAGGAAGAACAAATTAAATGAAATAAAATAGAATTCCAATAATTATTCTTTTGAAAATAACTTGCTTTCTTTAACCACCCAATTTGTTACACATTGAAAGTAGAATATTCCATAGATGTGTCAATACTTTGGAATTGTATTTAAAGAGATTAAAACAGAAATATTGTTTTCCATATGTCACATTTTGCCTTTTTGGTATGAAAAGTGAAGATATATCCTGTATGGCACAATGCAGGTCTGGCCCTAGCCAGAGCACATGCCAGAAGAAACTAGGAAGTGGCTTCTGTGGACGTGGCATTCTGCACAGGCCTGGCGAGACAACTACAGTCCCATGCTCGCGAGAAACCTGCTGCGAGATGATCTGTCCGGAGACAGGCTGTCATTGCTCACAAGAAAGGAACCACCCCATACAATGATTGGCCAGCCAAACCTATTAAAACCCTCTACACTTCCTTGAAAAAATGAGTTTGCAGCAGCTCACCCTTTGCCTGCTTCCACCCAACTCCTGGAGTCTGTGTTGTGACTCCGCACCTCTCACCCCCAAATGGGCAGAGACCCTGCCATCCCTCCTGGGCTGTCCCTAGGGGGGACCCCAACAATATCCCAAATACCTATGGAAACATTTATTTCAGAAGCAAGTGCCCTTAATCACGAAACCATCTCTAGAGCCCAAGAGTATTTATTTGGGGTAGTTAAACAGGGTAGATTTTTCTGTTAGTATTTTTCCCAGAAGAAGGAAAAAGTAAAATCAAAAGTCACACTATAAGTAACATAAACAAAAATATGGCTGATGAATCAGTTAGACACATGGGAGTTACAAAGGAGAAAATTGACCAATATAAATATACTTAGGTCTAAACATTATTAAAGAAATAATAATATCAGAAATACACTAAGGAGATGCAACATATGCATAATTTGTGTTCCTTACAATAAAATCACACCACCCTACATGAGCTACCAGGGGAAAGTGGCCAACACTTGTCTAAGCAACTCAAAGTCTAAACTACTCAGAAGCAAACAACCTGACTTGATGTTCACACAAGTGCAATAGTGGCACACAGCCATGGTGGTTAACCAACTGCTCTTGAATTGGCTAACAGGTCTGCTCAGTAGAAAGGAAACCATGTCTGGAACTGGGAAACAAGTCAGAAAAATATCCAGGTAATGATTTTGCTTTCTATTGTGAAGCTCCCACTATTCTTGGGCTATAAGAGGGTTTCCACCCTTTAATTTATCTCTAAATTAATAATGGTGAGCCAGGTGTGGTGGCTCACACCTTTAATCCCAGCACTCAGGAGGCAGAGGTAGGAGGATTGCCGAGAGTTCAAGGCCACCCTGAGACTACATAGTTAATTCCAGGTCAGCCTGGACCAGAGTGAGACCCTACCTCACAAAAACCAAAAAATAAATAAATAAATAAATAAATAAATAAAAAATAAAAAAAAAAAATTAACAATGGTTATCTCATTTAACTGGTGCTGACTTCACTCTCTATTAAAGAATCTGCTTCTATTTTTCAGACAGAAGCTGGACCTGAGGAGATAAATAACCCAGTTCACTCTACCCATGCTACAGATGAAACCACAGAGGAATGAGCAAGAGTGCTGCTTTCTTAGTGAATCTGATATTAGCACAAGGGTGCAAGTAGATAGACACTGAGGATACTCAATGTCTACCAAACCAGAAATCCAGAGGCTCCTAAGTGCCCATCACTGAAGTAGACTTAAAATGCTCCCAGCATGGCTCAGGAAATTTTGTGGAAGAAGGGCAAAAAGATTGTTAGAGTCACAAGTGGGGGGACATTTTGCATAGAGACATTTCTTCTCCCTTATAATTGACTGCTGCCCCCAAAATGCCCATATCCCCCATAATCTCCATGAGGTTGACCTGCATCCCCAATGAGGAAGGCTTCTTCAAAAAAGGGGCAAGGAGAAGGGAATGGATGATACCAACATGTGTTGTTTACATACTAAATATGTCCATGTCTATGCCAGAGACATAGAGAACATTTTCAACAAAATTATTGAATAAAATTTTCCCAATCTCTCAAAAGAGAGGCTCATGCAGATACAAGAAGCCCACAGAACACCAAACATACAGTATCAAAGAAGAAACTCTTCATGTCACATCATATTTAAACCTCTTAACAATGAAAATAAAGAGTACTAAGAGCAGCAAGAGAGAAAAAAAAAAAAACTCACTACATACAAAGGCAATACCATCAGACTTACCTCAGATTTCTCAATGGAACCCTGAAAACCAGAAAGACCTGGTATGGGACACTTTGATGTCTTAAAAACTATGGCTTCCAAACTAAGCAAAAGTATCCTTCACATCAGATGGTGAAAGGAAAACTTTTCATGAACAAAATAAACACAAAGCCAAACCTAAAGAGAATACTTTAGAGAATACTCCAAACAGAGGAGCCAAACAACCAATCTCAAGAGCCAACAAGGAGAAGATCACAATAACCAAAAATAGACCAGGCTGATAAAACTACAAAATGCAAGGAAGCACCAAACCCCATAAAACACCTCATTATGGTGGGGATTAATTTGAATCTCACCATAATAATCTTAAATATTAATGGTCTTAACTCACCCATCAAAAGACACAAGTTATCAGGGTTGATCAAAAAAATGGAATCTTCTGTCTGTTGTCTTTAAGAAACCCACCTCACCATAAAGATAGATACCTTCTCAGGGTAAATGGTTGGAAAATGATATTCCAAGGAAATGGAAATAAAAACAAGTGTGTGTTGCTATATTAATATCTGATAAAACAGATTTTAAACCAAAAGTAATCAAAAAGGACAAAGAAGGGCATGGCTTTCTCATCAAGGGAATGATCCAACATGAGCTCATCACAATCACAAATCTAAATGTGCCAAACACAGGTGCACCACAGTTAATAAAACATAACCTACTGGACAACAAAACAGAAATAAACATCAACACTGTCATAGTCAGAGACTTCATTATTCCACTGTCATCAATAGATCATCCAAGCAGAAAATCAACAGGGAAATAATACAGTTCAACAACACCATAGATCAACTTGTTATAACAGACATCTACAGAAATTACACCCAAACTCTACAGAATTCTTCTCAGCAGCCCATGGAACCTTCTCCAAAATAGACCATATATTAGGCCATAAAGTGTGCCTCCATAAGTTCACGAAAATTGAAGTAACTTCCTGTATCATATCAGGCCACAATTCTATAAAACTAGAAATCAACAACAAGGGACTCATCAAGAACTCCACCAGCCACTAGAGACTAAACAACACACTTTTAAACAAGGAATGAGTTGCGGAAGAAATAAAAGAAAAGAAATTGTACAATTCCTATAATTGAATGATAATGAAAACAGAACCTACCAAAACTTATGGGACACAATAAAGGCATTCCTAAGGGGAAATTTCATAGTGCTAAATGCCTTCATAACAACTACAGAGAGATCCCAAATTAATACCCTAACTATCCAGTTAAAGGGACTGGAAAAACAATAAGAATCCCACCCTAAGAGCTCCAGAGGGAAAAAAATAATCAAGATCAGAGCAGAAATTAATGGATTGGAAACTAAAAAAACAAGTTCAAAAATGGATGAAATGAATAGCTTGTTCTTTAAAAAAAATTAAACAAGGTTGATAAGCCCCTTGCCAATTTGATCAAGCAAAAAAAAAAAAAGAATTCTTGAATTAACAAAGTCAGAAGTGAAAAAGGAGATGCTACGACAGACATTAAAATTGAAAGTATCAAGCCAGGTGTGGTGGCGCAAGCCTTTAATCCCAGCACTCAGGAGGCAGAGATAGGAGGATCACCATGAGTTCAAGGCCACCCTGAGACTACATAGTGAATTCCAGGTCAGCCTGATCTAGAATGAGACCCTACCTTGAAAAACAAACAAACAAAAAAATTGGAAGAATCATCAGGGCATAATTCCAAAATCTCTACTCCACAAAATTGGATTATTTGGAAGAAATGGATAAATTCCTAGACACAGACCACCTACCAAAACTAAACTCAGAGCAGATTAATCTCCTAAATAAACTTATCACATCCACAGATATTGAAATGGTAATCAAAAACCTCCACAAAAAGAAAAGTCTAGGACCAGATGGCTTCACAGCCTAGGTCTACCTAACCTTCCTCAAAAACTAACACCATTTTTTCTCAAACTCTTTACATAACTGGAGACCAGGGAATCCTATCCAACTACATTAAAAAAATATATTTTATTTATTTATTTGAGAGAGAGAGAGGAACAGGCAGAGAAAAAGAGTAGATGGACATGCCAGGGCCTCCAGCCACCACAAACAAACTCCAGATGGATGCACCCCCTTGTGCATCTGGTTTATGTGGGTCCTGGAGAATCGAACCGGGTCCTTAGGTTTCTCAGGCAAACGTCTTAACCTTTAAGCCAGTTCCCCAACCCTCCAACTACTTTTGTGAAGCTAACATCACCCTAATACCAAAACAAGACAGAGATGCAATAAGAAATGAAAACTCTAGGAATATATCCCTGATGAATTTAGATGCAAAGATCCTGAACTAAATCCTCACAAACCAAATTTAACAACACATCTAAACCATTATCCACCTTTATCAAGTAGGCATCATATCAAGGATGCAGGGATGATTCAACATGAAGATATTGATCAATATAGTACATCATATAAATAACCATAAGAACTACCAATTGATGCAAAGAAGGCCTTTGACAAAATACAACACACTTCATAATAAAAAACATGGGAAAGAATAGGCATGGAGGGTTTATATCTCAACATAATAAAGGCTATATATAAAGCTCCTAAAGCCCAAATAATACTTAATGGGTAAAGACTCAAGGAGTGCCCATTGAGATTTGGAACAAGACAGGAATATCTACTCTCACCACTGCTGTTCAACATAGTACTAGAAGTACTAGCCCAAGTAATAAGATAGGAGAAATAAATTAAAGAGGTTCAAATTGCAAAGGAAAAAGTCAAATTAATCCTATCTGCAGATGACATGATCCTATACATAAGTGACCCAAATGTCTCCATCTCAAAACTTCTAAAGGTGTTTAATTCCTTCAGTGGCAGGACACAAAACCAATGCACAAAAGTCAGCAGCTTTTATATATGCAAAGGAAAAATATACAGAGAAAGAAATTAGTGAGGCTGTCCCATTTCTCAATAGCAACAAAAATATTAAATACATTGAAATAACACTAACCAAGGATGTGAAATAATGAAAACATTAAAAAAAAAAAAAAAAAAAACTCAAGGAAGAAATTTAGGAGGACTTGAGAAGATGGAAAGACCTCCAGTGCTCATGGATAGGTAGAACCAAAAAGCAATATACAGATTTAATGCAATACCAATAAAAATACCCACATCATTCTTCACAGAGATTGTAAAAATGATCCATATGGAATGACAGCAGGCCTTTGATATCCAAACATCATCAACAACAACAACAACAAAAAAAAATAACCTTCCACTACAGGTATCCCCATTTTCAATCTAAAGTTATATTACAATGCCATAGTAACAAAAACAACATGGTACTGGCATAACAACAGAATATAGACCAATGGATCAGAATTGAAGTCTCAGACTTTAAGTCAAGTAACTACAGCCACTTCATCTTTGACAAAAGAACCGATAACGTAGAGTGGTGAAACAAATGGTGTTGGACAAAATGGATAAACAAATGTAGAAAATGAAACTAGACCCACTCATCTCTGTATACACAAAAATCAAGTACAAATGGATTAAAAACCCTCAATATGATACCTGAAAATTTTCTCCTAATGGAAAAAAATAGGAGGCACTCTCCATGATATAGGAGTGGGGAAATACTTCCTAAACAAATCCCCAGTAGCCCAGGAAATTAAACAATCACTCAACCAATGGGATCTCATGAAGCTAACAAATTTTGCACAGACAAAATCACCTTAAGCAGAGCCAATTGATTACCCACTGCATGGATAATTTTCCAGCTATACCAGTGATAGAAGATTAACATCTAGAATCTACAAAGAACTCAAAAAACTAAACAATAAAAAATTGACCTGCTCCAAAAGTGGGGCAGAGAATTGAATAGGGACTTCTCAGAGGAAGAATTACAAATGGCTAACATACACTTAAAATGTTCAAAATCATTAACCATTAAGGAAATGCAAATTAAAACAATCATGAGGGCTGGAGAGATGGCTTAGCGGTTAAGGTGCCTGCCTCCTAAGCATAAGAATGCCATTTCCAATCTCCAGGTCCCACGTTTAGCCAGATGCAAAGTGATGCAAGGGTGCAATGCCACACTTGACAACAAGGGGGCTCACACACCTGGATTTCATTCACTGCAGCTGAGAGACTGCTGGTGTGCCCATATCTATCTGTCTTTCTCTCCTTCTCTCTCTGTCTCTCTCTGTCTCTCTCTCAAAAAAAAAAAAAATAAAATAACAAACTATAATGAGACTCCATCTTACTCCAGTAAGATGACAATCATTAAAAAATCTTGGGGGTAAGATCATGACATAGGAGCCATGCTAAACAGCCCGGGGAGGGATTTAAGCAAAACCAAAGCAAAATACATGCTTCTGCTGAAAAGTGCAGGAGTATAGGGTTTTATTAAACACAGGGGAGAAGCAGGAGAGACCAAGATCCACCAGAAAGGAGGAAAATGGCCAGAATCCCACTGAGGAACTTGCGCCCTGATTGACACAATCTATTTGCCCAGCACCATGTGCCAAGTGCACCTAGCAGCAGCAGCAGGGACCAAACAAGGGGACTTTCTAACCTCATCAGCCTCCTTGCAGAGTCATGAAATCTGAAGGAAAGACAGCTGAGAACAAGTAAGGAAATACTAAAAGAGACACAGGGGACTGTGTGAGTAACTCCAGGCTTTCTACACTCTCCCATCCCATCCCCATCAGAACCATGAACCTGGGCCATTCATTGCCCAGCAGCAGTGAATACAGCACAGCTGAACTGAACTCCAGCTCCACAGAACAACACAGAGGAATCAAGTTGGGCATTCAGCATTGGTGGGATTGGAAGCCACAACAAAAGGTAACAAAGCCAACTTACAAAAAAAAAAAATAATAGTTTAGGAGGTCTGGTCAAGATGGCATCCGTGTAACCTCACCTCACCTTACAGGGAAGTAAAAGCAAGATTTTTAAGCTTTTTAAAGATTTCTTAAAGGGTTTGCTGGCCCTTGCATGCTGCCAGAGGGAGGGGGTGGATAAAAAAATAGGGAATCCACTGATTCCCAAGCTCTAGGCGAGGGGCCACCACTGATTAGGTCCTCCTGGGCGGGGGTGACCCAAACCACCAGCCAGATGCCCACCATTACCAGCCAGAGCCTGGCGGAACTTGCCGGTCTGAGTGACTGCTTGGACGCCCGCCTTTACCAGTAGAGCCCAGGGTCACCCGCCTGGAGGCACGGCAAACTTGCCTGTCTGAGTGACCGCTCAGATGCCTGCCATTACCAGCAGAGCCAGGGGCCACCTGCCAGGAGGAACGGCGGAACTTGTCAGCCTGAGTGACCGCTTGGACCCCCGCCATTATTGGCTAGAGCCCGGGACCACCTGCCCAGAGGTGTGGTGGAACTTGCCAGTCTGAGTGACCACTCAGACACCCGCCACTACCGGCTAGAGCCTGGGGCCACCAGCCCGCAGGCGCTGCAGGCCCTGCCAGTCTGAGTGACTGGTCAGGTCCCTCCCTCACCTGGCCAGTCCTGGGGAGGCCTTCCTGAGCCACATCAGATCCCAGGGGCCCTGCCTGACCCCCATCCCTAGTCAGACCCCTCTCTCACTGGCCAGATTCAGATCACTGGTCAGGTGCCCCCTAGCCTTCCTGACCCCCATCAGTAAGGTGCCACCACTCCCTCTCCCAGGGCAGATCAGGGATCGAGGGAAGTAGGCCAGTGTTCCCACCCTACCCTGCCTGAGCTCAACTAGGGTGGCTGTGGTCCCCTACCCCTCCCACCTCCATAAGGAACAAAGGCCAGCAGGCCAGTGTCCCCCACCCCAGCCTGTCAGAACTCCAGGGACCACTGCCCTGACAATCACCACTGTGCCCCACCCCCACCCCAGGGCAGCAGGCTAGCATTTCATACACAAGGTTTCTGAACCATTGCGATGGGCAGACTACAGCAAAAAAGGAATAGCATGAAAAACCAGATGCAAGTGAATCCAACTAGACTATCCAGTCCTACAAAGGATGTCTCAAATAAAAGCACAGAAGAGACAATAGAATCAGAACCCCAAAATGAAGAGACAAGCTACGCAACCCTGGCCAAGCAAATAGCACAACTCTCAGAAACTCAACAAAAAGCCAACAATTGTATGAATGTTAACCTTGCTAGATTAGACCTAATAGAAAGGAAACAGGAAGGGCTCCAAAGACAGTTAAATGATCTGAAGGAGAATGAAAAAAAGAGGTCCTCAATAACCAGCTGGCTAAGTTCAATGAAGACATAAAGAAATGCAAGGAAGAACTCCAAGAGGCATTTAAAAAGTCAGAAAATGACACAAAAAGGGAACTAGACAGAGGGATGGAAACTATACATTAAAAAAAAACGTAGAAAATATGAACCAAATTGAAAGAGCCCAAAACTCTATAGAAGCTCTTAAGAACAGAGTAAGTCAAGTGGAAGACAGAAACTCAGAACTGGAAGACAAAACAGAAGAAACAGTTCATGAGTCCAAAAATTTTAACAAGTTCAAAAATTTCTGTGAACAGAACATGAGGGAAATGTGAGACACCCTTAAGCATCCAAACATTAGGACCATGGGTATACCAGAGGGGGAAGAAACACAGGCCAAAGGAATGGAAAGCTTATTCAACAAAATAATTGAAGAACATTTTCCTGCTCTCTCAAAAGAAAATCCCATCAAATTACAGGAAGCTAGTAGAACTCCAAACAGACTGGACCAAAGGAGAAATTCTCCAAGACACATTATTATCTGTAAGACTCTAAACATCAAACACAAAGAGAAAATCCTAAAACCAGCCAGGGAAAAATAACACATTGCATATAAAGGGAACCCCATTAGAATTACCTCAGACTTCTCAATGGAAACCCTAAAAGCCAGAAGGGGCTGGAATGGAACACTGCAAACTCTAAGAACCCATGGTTTCCAGCCGCAACTACTCTACCCAGCAAAAGTATCCCTCATAATAGATGGTGAAAGAAAAACATTCCACGATAAAACTCATCTTTACAAATATATGAACACAAAGCCAAACCTACAGAAAGTACTTCAGGGAATTCTCCACACAGAAGAAACAAATAACCAATATCAATAGCCCTCAAGAAGCAGTCCACATTAACCCCCCCGCCAAAAAAAAAACCCACAAAGACCACAACCCACCACAATATGGCAGGTATTAAATAAACCTCAAAGTAATATCTCTGAATATTAATGGCCTTAATTCACCCATAAAAAGACATAAGCTAACAGGGTGGATCAGAAAACTGGACCCCTCAATCTGCTGTCTTCAAGAAACCCTAAAGACAGACACCTCCTCAGGGTGAAAGGGTGGAAAATGATATTCCAAGCAAACACAAATATGAAAAAAGCAGGCGTAGCTATACTTATGTCAGATAAAATAGACTTCAAAACAAAAGTAACCAAAAAAGACAAAGAAGGCCACTTCTTACTTATCAAGGGAACAATCCAACAAGAGGATATCACAATCATCAATATTTATGCACCAAACACAGGTGCACCACAATTCATAAAGCAAAATCTACTTGGCAACAAAACAGAAATAAACACCAACACCATCATAGTCGGGGACTTCAATACTCCACTATCAACAATGGATAGATCATCCAAACAGAAAATTAATACGGAAGTAAGAGAGCTCAACAACATCATAGAGCAACTAGACCTAACAGACATATATAGACCATTCCACCCAAAATCTACAGATTACACATTCTTCTCAGCAGCCCATGGAACCTTCTCTAAAATAGATCATGTACTGGGCCACAAAGCCTGCCTCCATATTTTCAAGAAAATTGATGTAATTTCCTGCATGATATCAGACCACAATGCTGTAATGCTAGAAATCAACAACAAAAAGTACACCAGGAATCCCTCTACCTCCTGGAAATTGAACAACACATTTAAACAATAAATGGGTTGTGGATGAAATAAAGAATGAAATTGCAAAATTTCTAGAACTCAATGATGATAACACATCATACCAAAACTTGTGGGACACAATGAAGGCAGTCCTTAGGGGAAAAATCATAGCACTAAATGCCCTCATAACAAAAACAGAGAGATGCCAAATCAATAACCTAACCATTCACCTAAAGGCATTGGAAAAGCTAGAAGAAGCCAACCCAAAAAGCTCCAGATGGAAAGAAATAATTAAGTTCAGAGCAGAAATTAATGAATTGGAAACTAAGAGGACAATTAAGAAAATTGATAAAACAAAGAGCTGGTTCTTTGAAAAAATCAACAAGATTGATACATCCCTGGTCAATTTGATCAAGCAGAAAAAAGAAACACTTCAAATCAACAAAATTAGAAATGAAAAGGGAGAGATCACAACAGACATGAGTGAAATAGGAAGAGTTATTAGGACTTATTTCAAAAACCTCTACTCCATAAAGCAGGAGAATATGGAAGAAATGGATGAATTCCTAGACACATACCACCTACCAAAGCTAAGCCCAGAGCAGATTAATTTCCTAAACAAACCCATCACACCCTTTGAGATAGAAGAGGTAATCAAACACCTCCCCAAAAAGAAGAGTCCAGGACCAGATGGTTTCTCAGCGGAATTCTACCAAACCTTCATGGAAGAAATGAAACCAATTCTTCTCAAACTGTGCCACACAATAGGAGAAAAGGGAGAGATCCCTAACTCCTTCTATGAAGCTAGTATCACCCTAATTCTAAATAGGCCCATTTCTCTGATGAACATAGACACAAAGATCCTGAACAAAATTCTTGCAAACCGAATTCAACAGTACATCAAAAGCATTATCCACCATGATCAAATAGGCTTCATCCCTGGAACGCAGGGGTGGTTCAACATATGGAAATCTGTCAATGTAATACACCACATAAACAAGCTGAAACACAAAAACCACATGATCATTTCTATAGATGCAGAAAAGGCCTTTGACAAAATATAACATCACTTCATGATGAAAACATTGGAGAGAATAGGCATGGATGGCCCATATCTCAACATAATAAAGGCTATATATAAAGCACCTAAAGCCCAAGTAATTCTTAATGGGGAGAGACTGAAGGAATTGCCATTGAGGTCAGGAACAAGGCAGGGGTGTCCACTCTCACCTCTGCTCTTCAACATAGTGCTAGAAGTATTAGCTCAAGCAATAAGACAGGAGAAAGAAATCAAAGGGATGCAAATTAGAAAGGAAGAAGTTAAGTTATCCCTATTTGCAGATGACATGATTCTATACATAAGTGACCAGAGAACTTCCATCTCAAAACTCTTAAAGGTGATTAGCGCCTTCAGCAAAGTAGCAGGATACAAACTCAATGCATAGAAATCAGTAGCCTTTCTGTATGCAAAGGACAAAGAGACAGAAAAAGAAATAACTAATATTGTCCCATTTTCAATTGCAACAAAGAAAATAAAATACCTTGGAATAACATTAACTAAGGAAGTGAAAGACCTATATAATGAAAACATAAAAACTCTCAAAAAAGAAATTGAGGAGGTCCTACAAAAATAGAAAGACCTCCCATGCTCCTGGATTGGTAGAATTAACATTGTGAAAATGGCAATTTTACCAAAAGCATTTTATAGATTCAATGCAATGCCAATAAAAATCCCAACTTCCTTCTTCAATGAGATAGAAAAAACGATCTCAAAATTCATATGGAAAGGCAGAAGGCCTCGGATATCCAAGCTCATCCTTAGCAAAAGAAACACCTCTGGAGGCATCACCATACCTGATCTAAAGCTATACTACAAAGCCATTGTAACAAAAGCAACATGGTACTGGCATAAAAACAGGAATATAGACCAATGGAACAGAATTGAAGACCCAGACTTGGGGTCAAGTAACTACAGCTACTTGATATTTGACAAAGGCCCTACCAATGCAGAATGGAGAAAAGACAGCATCTTCAACAAATGGTGCTGGACAAAATGGACAACCATATGTAGGAAAATGAAACTTAACCCATACATCTCTCCATGCACAAAAATTAAGTCCAAATGGATTAAAGACCTTAATATAAAACCAGAAACTCTGCTACTACTGGAAGAAAAAATAGGAGGAACCTTCCATGATATAGGAATGGGAAAAGATTTCCTGAACAAAACCCCAGCAGCTCAGGAAATTAAACAATCACTCAACAATTGGGATCTCATGAAGCTGAAAAGCTTTTTCACTGACAAAAATACTATAACCAAAGCCAGCAGATTACCCACAGAATGGGAGAAAACTTTCACCAGCTATACAACTGACAGAGGCCTAATTTCTAGAATCTACAAAAAACTCCAAAACCTAAACAATAAATCACCAAACAACCCACTCACAAAGTGGGGCAGAGAACTGCACAGGGAGTTCTCAGAGGAAGAAATACAAATAGCAAACACACATTTAAGAAAATGTTCAACATCCCTAATCATCAGGGATATGCAAATTAAAACAACTATGAGATTCCACCTTACCCCAGTAAGGATGGCCAACATTAAGGAAAACAATGAAAACAAATGCTGGCGAGGCTGTGGAGAAACAGGAACAAGTTTTCACTACTGGTGAGAATGTTAAATGGTTCAACCACTATGGACAGCTATATGGAGACTCCTGAAAAGGATGACCATAGACCTACCAATGGATCCAGTAATTCCCTATTGGGCATTTACCCTAAAGGCTCCAAGCCTCAGATCAGAGACATTTGCTCAACCATGTTTATAGTTGCTCAATTCATAATAGCAAAGAGCTGGAATCAACCCAGGTGTCCACCACTAGATGAATGGATAACAAAGATGTGGTATAACTATACTATGGAATTCTACATAGCAGTAAGGAAAGATGAAATAAGGAAATTTGAAAAATGTGGTCAAACATGGAGCAGAGCATCCTCAGTGAGCTCACCCAAGCACAAAAAGATAATTGTCGCATGGTCTTGTTTATCTGTCTCTCCTAGCCTGAATCCACATGACATGCGCCCAAACCTAATAAACACTCTGAGGCCCAGACAAGAGGGAGATTGGGATGGAGGGATGGTAAGAGTGGGAGGGAGGACAAAGGGGGATACAAATTGGGACCCAAAAGGAAAAGATACTATATAACCCTTTACTCTGAACAACAGGCTAAAACATTGATCCTTCAGCAGGCCCGCAGAGGGAACACCTGAACCACAGGAACCTGGAGAGAGCATCATGAAGGCCAACTTTAATCTTGTCCTGCTTCTCTTTCTCTTCTCTCTCTCTCTCCCTCTCCTCTCTGTATTCACTTTCTCTTTTATATTATCTATCTTTTTCCTCCCTCACCTTCCTAGGTGCAGACTTATAACACCCAGTGCTAGCATGGGGTTAACTTCCACAATGAGCTGTTGATCTGAGACACCTACAAGTTTTCCCAAAAAAGACAGACTTGTCAGAGTTCTTGGTGACCCCCAAAGGTTAATGGTAAGACCCTACTATCGAAGACAGCATACGTGTGTGAGACCAAACACAGAGAGACCTGGCCAGAATCTGGAAGAAGGTCAATCCCCAGACAGTTAGCTAGTCTAGTACCAGAGGATGCTACATGAGCAACTGGGGGAAAAGGTCTGATATTGGTCCAAACTACTTGCAGTCTAAGATACCCAGCAAGAAACAATTTGACGTAATGCTCATACAAGTGCAGTAGTGGCAAACAGCCATGGTGGGTAACCAACTGCTCTTGATTTGGCTAATAGATCCACTCAGTGGAATGGAACTCATTGCTGGAACTGGGAAAGCAGGTACAAAAAATGAGCTCAGTCTCCAAGATCAAGATACCACCAAATTTGGGCTAGAAGAGAGCCAATGCATATAAAATTCCCTCCAAAACATCTATGGTCATCACTTCTATCTAGTACTAACTTCTCTGTCCGTTGGAGAATTTGCTATCTTTTTTCAGATGGACTACGAACCTGAACGGAGGATCAGTCAGCCACACCCCAGCTGAAACCATAGAACAACAGCATTCATGGAGATCATGACACCAGAAAAAGGCTGAAGGAAATAAATATAGAGAACTTCCAACTCCAACTAAGCCAGATATCCAGATACAGAGGCTTCCAAAACCTCATCATTAGCAGAACTAAAATGACCCCAATGTGACTCAGGGAAAGTCACAGAAGAGGGGGTGTAAAGATTGTTAGAGTCACAAGTTGGGGCATTATGCACAGAGACTGGGGCCTACCCCCCAGAACTCGTGACTAACCTCACAATGTATGACCCACATTCCCCATTGATGAGGGTCCCTTTGAAAGTGGGAGGACAGGGAGGAGGACAATGGAACCAATACTATGAATGTAAAATCAGAATAATATAAATAAAAAATATATATTTAAAATGAATAATAATAATAATAATAATAATAATAATAATAATAATAATAACAGATACACAGGTCTGCATTGGAAGTGCTAATCTCTCTTTCATGTCAGGGCAGGTTATGGGTTACATATTTTTGGTTGGCTTTACCATTCTCAAACAAGCTGTACTTGGGGGTTGAATATTGTTGCCTTTAATGCTTTCAGATTTATAGGGCCTTTGTCTTTTGCTTTTGTCATTATTGGGGGCAGGGTCTGATCCAGAGCCAGGCTGACCTGGAACCTAATTAAGAACAGAATTCTCTACATCCTAGCTGACAGGATTAAGGGTGTAGAGCAACATACACCCTTAGGGATTTTGGCTTCATAAGACTACCTGTTGTTTTAATCCCCACACTTTTATAGTCTGTGCTGGTCTTTATTGAATGTGTATATTGCTCCATTGAAGTTTAGAATTTGCCCCTAGAATACCTGCTTAGCAAGCAAACTCAACACCTAGGATTACTTCTGGGGTTGGATTGGGATATAAGAGCTACACTTGGCACCTTAAACTCATATCCTGAAAGTATGTAAAGGTAGATCACCACATCTGAGAACATTGCTGATAAGTAGAAAACCCAAGCATCAAATCAATTCAGGATGCAAAAGTCACTACATTATAATACAAGAAACCAAAAGAATCAAGATAATGCAATCCTACCAAAAATTATAAATCCATCAGAAATGATCACCAATGAGACTACTGTAGATGAAATGCCTGACAAAGATTTCAAAATAATGATTATATCTATATTCAAAGCAATGAAAGAAGAAATGAAAGGGTTTAACGAAGAAAACAAACCCATGAAAGAGAATACAGGAAACCAGCTTAATGAAATGAAAAGGTCATTACAGGACATGAGTAAGGAAAAATAAATACTGAAGAAAAACCAGGCTGAAATCCTAGCTCTGAAGAACACAGTCCATCAAATAAAAAACTCTGTGGAAAGTCTCACCAGTAGAATGGTTGAAGGAGAAAACAGAATATCTAAACTAGAAGACCAGGTGACAGACCTAATATAGTCCAACAAAGTGAAAGATAAGCTAATAGAAATGTATGAATGGGAATTCCAGGATATCCAGGACACTATGAAAAAAATCAAACATAAGAATTCAGGGTATAGTAGGAGAAGAATTTTAATCCAGTGGATTAGTAGGAGTTTTCAACAAAATCATAGAAAAATTTCCCCAAATTGGCAAAGAAATGGCAATGCAGATAAAAGAAAGTTTTAGAACATCAAACAGACAAAACCTAGAAAGAACCTCTCCTCACCATGTTATAATTAAATTACTAAACACACAAACCAAAGAAAATATATTGAAAGCAGTTAGAGAGAAAAAGCAGTGACCAACAAAGGAATGCCCATCAGAATAAAAGCCCAACAGAATAACAATAATAAAACCTAGAAAGAATCTCTCCTCACCATGTTATAATTAAACTGCTAAACACACAAACCAAAGAACATATATTGAAAGCATCTAGAGAGAAAAAGCAAGTGACAAACAAAGGAAAGCCCGTCAGAAAAACAGCAGATTACTCAACACAAACTTTAAAAACCAAAAGGGTTTGGAATGATGTATTCCAAGTTCTGAAATATAAAAACTATCAAGTGAGATTACTTTATCCTGCAAAGCTATCTATCCAAATTAATGTAGAAATAAAGACATTCCACAACAAAAACAGGCTAAAGGAATTTATGACAAATAAACTAGTTCTACAGAAAACACTGGAAGGAATCCTTCACACTGAAGAGAAAGCAAAACACACAAAGGAGGAAATAGGAAAAAATAAACCATACTCAAATAACAGTTAAAACAAGTGACTAAAGGGAAAACAGGAAGCACTACAAAACAAGAAGAATGGTGAGAATAAATACATATCTTTCAAAAATAACTCTTAAAATCAATGTTCTCAATGCCCCAACCAAAAGACACAGACTTGTAGACTGGATAAAAAGGCAGGACCCTGTCATCTGTTGCCTACAGGAAACTCATCTCTCAATAAAAGATAGAAACCATCTTAGGGTGAAAGGATGGAAAATAGGATTTCAAGCAAATGGGCCTAGGAAACAAGCAGGGATTGCTCTTCTAATATCTGACAAGATAGACTTCAAACCAACATTAGTGAGGAAAGATAAAGAAGGTAATTTCATTAAAATTTGATTAAAAGAACACTCAACAGGAGGGTATTATAATCCTAAAAGTATATGCACCTAACATGGGGGCTCCCAATTTCATTATACAAACACTATTAGACTTAAGGTCAGAGATAACACCAAACACAATTGTAGTGAGTGACTTCAATACCCCACTCTCATCAATTGACAGGTCATCCCAGCAAAAAATAAACAGAGAGACTTCTGAATTAAATGATGTCATGGAACAAATGGACCTAACAGATATCTATAGAACACTCCATCCAAATGCTGTATAATATACATTTTTCTCAGCAGTGCATGGAACACTCTCTAAAATAGACTATATATTAGGACACAAATCAAATCTTAACCAATATAGGAAAATTGAAATAATCCCTTGTACTCTATCTGATCACAATGGGATTAAACTGCAAATCAGCAACAAGAAGAACTACAGAGCATACAGAAATTCATGGAGACTAAACAGTACACTATTGAATGATGAATGGGCATTGGAGAAATCAAAAAGGAAATCAATAATTTCATAGAATCAAACGATGATGAGAATACAACATACCAAAACCCTTTGGATGCAATGAAGACAATCCTAGGAGGGAAATTTGTAGCTCTAAGTGCCTATGTTAAGAAATTAGAGTGTTCACAAGTAAACAATTTAATGCTTCACATTAAGGCCTTTGAAAAAGAAGAACAAGGCAAACCAAAAAATCAGTAGGCACAAACAAATAATAAAGATTAGGGCAGAAATTAATGAAATAGAAACCAAAAAAAAATCCAAAGAATCAATGAAACAAAGTATTGGTTCTTTGAAAGGATAAACAAGATTGATAAACCCTTAGCAAATCTGACCAGAAGAGAGAAGAGACAAAAATTAATGAAATTAGAGATGAAAACGGCACCATTACAACAGATACCAAAGAAATTTCGAAAATCATAAGGACATACTTTAAGAATACATATTCATAGCCAGGCGTGGTGGCACACGCCTTTAATCCCAGCACTCAGGAGGCAGAGGTAGGAGGATCCAGTGAGTTCGAGGCCACCCTGAGACGACATAGTTAATTCCAGGTCAGCCTGGACCGGAGTGAAACCCTACCTCTAAAACCAAAAAAAAAAAAAAAAAAAAAAAAAAAAAAAAAAAAAAAAATACATATTCCTCTAAGTTTGAAAATCTGAAATAAAAGGATGATTTCCTTGATTTATATGACCTACCTAAATTAAATAAAGATGAGACCTATAACAAGTATGGATATCCAAGCAGTTATAAAAAGACTCCCAACTAAATAAGTCCAGGCCCAGATGAATTCACTGGTGAATTTTACCAGACCTTCATGGAAGAACTAACACCACAGATTCTCAAACATTTCCATAAAATAGAAATGGAAGAATTCTACCAAACCCCGTCTATGAAGCCAGCATCACCCTGATACCACAACTGGACAAAGACAGAACAAAAAAAGAAAATTACAGACCAATCTCCCTCCCTCATGAATATAGATGCAAAAATTCTGAACAAAATATTGGCAAACAAAATACAAGATTATATCAGAAAGATTATTCACCCTGACCAAATAAGCTTTATCCCAGAGATTCAGGGATGGTTCAACATATACAAATCAATATATGTAATACACCATATAAATGGTCAGAAGGACAAAAATTACACGATCATCTCAATTGATGCAGAAATGGCATTCAACAAAATCCAACATTCCTTCATGGTAAAAATATTACAGAAACTGGGAATAGCAGGAACATATCTCAACATAATAAAAGCTATTTATGACAAACCTATAGCCAACATAATGCTAAATGGGGAAGAACTTGAAACTTTTTCACTAAATTCAGGAACAAGACAAGGGTGTCCACTTTCCCCACTTTTATTTAGTATAGTACTGGAAGTATTAGCTATAGCAATAAGGTGAGAGACACTCATAAAGGGATACAAATTGGAAAGGGCAGGGGGAGAGTCAATCAAAATTCCAGATATTCTGAATAAGACTTATGTAAACCTACTTTTTTGAATAATTGCACATCCAGAAGCTATAGATTGTTACTAGAAAATTTTCAGTGCTGGGGATGGGATACTTTCCAATGAATTGTTGCCCAGGGTGGTCCCTGTTGCCTCCAAAATGTTATAGGCTATTGCCAAGATCCTTGGTGTCCCTAGAGAAACAGATGCTAAGACCCTATTGCTGAAGACCTCACTTGCCTGAGTGGCAAGGTCACTGAGAAATCAAGCTGGTGCTGAGAAGAAAACCTTCTCCTTGCAGAGTAGCCAATTGAAAGCTGGAAAAAGCTGCACTGTATGTATGTATGGGAGACAGAAATCAACAGTGATGTAAACAGTGGACACTGGAAACCTCAAGTTTGGCCAGACAGGCCAAATGACTGAACAGGTGCAATAGTGGCATGTCTGCTCTGGGGAAAACCAACTGCTCCCTAATTGGACTGGAGGCCTGCTCTAAGGAAGGGAATACATGCCTGGTACTGAAAAACCTAATCAAAAGACTATGGCAGGGGAGGTCATGAGCCTTAGGGGTATAAAGCCTGCTCTTGTTTGGCTAAATGTATATATTATTCCCACAAAACTGCCCTGAAAGCACTACATTTGATGTTCATATTCATATATTAATGCTACTCTCACTTCTGGTTAGAGAAGCTTCTCTTTTCAGATGGCAATGACCACTGGGATGACCCAATAGGCAACACAGTGCTGAGAAGAAGCGACAGAGGAGTGTCGAGCACTGAAACATCTCTATCATACCTCCAAGGCTCAGAGTCCATTGCCAAAGAGGTGGCAGAAAGAATGTAAGAGCCAAAGGAAGGGTACAACTCCTTACAATGCAACTGTACAGACAGAAATTAGCCTTGATATCCATGACCTTGCAGTGCCTCACAATACCTTCGCAAGACCCTCATAATAGGAGAAAAAGATGATGACATCAAATTAAAAGAGAGATGAAGAGAGGGAGGGGATATGATGGAGAGTGGAGTTCTGAAGAGGAATGGGAAGAGGGGAGGGAAATATCATGGTTTATTGTCTGTAAGTGTAGAAGTTGTCAATTAAATAAAAAAAAAAACTTACAGTGACAAATATTGTGAGGGTGTGGGGAAAGAGGAACCCTCATCCGCTGTTTGTGGGAATGTGAACTTGTACAACCACTTTGGAAATCAGTTTGGAGATTCCTGAAAAACATGAGCATAGAGCTACCAACAGACCCAGTTATTCCCTTACCGGACATTTATCCTAAATGATCCATGCACCAATACAGACACATTTGTTCAGCCATGTTTATGGCTGTTCAATTCATTTTAGGTGAGAAGTGGATAGCCATCACTGGATGCATAGATAAAAAAGAAGCCAGATATCCAGAGACACAGAGGGTCCCAAAACCTCATCACTGAAGCAGAACTAAAATGACCCCAATGTGGCTCAGGGAAATTCACAGAAGAGGGGGCGGAAAGATTGTTAGAGTCACAAGTTGGGGCATTATGCACAGAGACTGGGGCCTACCCACCAGAACTCTTGTCTACCCCCACAATGCATGACCCACATTCCCCATTGATGAGAGTCCCTTTGGAAGAGGGAGGACAGGGAGGAGGAGAATTGAACCAGTACTATGAATGTAAAATCAGAATAATATAAAAATAAATAAATAAATAAATAAATAAATAAATAAATAAATAAGTTGTGTTACACTTGCACAATGGAATTCTACTCAGCAGTAAGAAAAAAATGATACAGTGAAGTTTTTAGAGAAATGGAAAGAATTTAAACAGATCATACTCAGAGAACTCACACAATCACAGAAAGAACAATGCCACATGGTGTCATTTATCTCTGGACCTGCTGTCATACCTGATAGGCAAGTCAAGGCCCAGACAATGGGGTTGGAATGATTTGGGAGGATAGGAGTGGAAAGGGAGGGAGGGAAAACAAACATAAAATTAAATCCCAAATGAGCTGACATCATAGAAACTATCATTCTTGGACATAGCCTAAAAGATGTAACCCTCAAAAGGAGTAAGGGGGGGAGCATCTGAAAAGTAGGCCTTTGGTGAGGGTGGGATGAAGCCTACGCTTAAAAGAATTTTTTTTCTGTCTCTGACCTTTAATTCCCAGTAGACGAAATTGGTTGCTACCCACATTGGGCTATTGATCTGAGAGAACTACAAGGTCCCCAAATCAAGACAACTCTGTCAAAGCACTTGATTACCTTCCTGACGCAAAAGCTAAGACCCTATTGCTGAAGACCCCATATGCTGCTGACACAGAGTGCAGAGATACCTGGGTGGAATTCAGAAGAAAGTTAGTCTGTCTAATGCTGGAAAGCACTACATGAGCTACTGGGGAAAATGGCCAACAATAGTCTGAGCAACCAGAGGTTTCTCTGTTTCAGAAGGTAGTGAGCTCAAAGGAGATATACTGCCCCTCACACTTCAGTCAAGCCACAGTTCAAACCACAGAGTTATGGGAAGACGAGCGAGAGTGCTGCTTCCATTATGTTCCTGATGATCAGACCAGGGTGTAGGAGACAGACCCTGAGGATACTCAACACCTATCAAAGCACAGATCCAGAGGCTCTTTAAGAGCTCATCACTGAAGTAGACTTAAAAGTCATCCACCACAGCTCAAGAAATTTTGCAGTAGATGGGACATGAAGATTGTAAGAGCCACGGGTTGAAACATCATGCCCAGAGGCATTCCCTCCTCTCAAAAATAACTGATTCCTGCTCCCACAACACATAAAATACAACCCCATGGAATCCAACTGAGGAGCACCCCAATGGAATATGGGCAGGAATGAAGGAAAAGAGGGTATCCATAAGAAACATCTTGTTAATAATAATAATAAACATTTAAAAAGAGATAATTCTTTTAAAAAGAGAGACTTTGAACAGAAACACTGTGCAGGTGTGAAGAACTCTTTACCTTAAAACCATAGGTTGTTGATGGTAAATCCCAAAGTCAGACCTAGATTATCCCCCACAGTTAGGTATTGTTCAGTGAGGCTCATGAGGCCACATAAACAATGCAGGCCACTATAAAGCACTTGGTTACACACCAAATCTAAGTGGTAAAACCGTACTGCATTAGATACCACAGGCTGCGGTCTCAGAGCACTGAGAGATCCTGCTGGAACCAATATGGAAGGCATCTCCTTGCTTGCTAGTTCTTATAGTTCTGGAAAGTGCTATGAGAGCTACGGGGGTAAAATGGTCACCAACCGCATGAACAAGCTGTAAAATCAACATCCAAGGTAAATTGCAAAAATCCCCACCCCAAATTCGAATGCAAACTTTGGAGTTGTTGTAGTGTGTGGTTTTCCTCCTGGGCATAACATGATTCCATTATCATTTTGGGGTAGAAATTGCCTTGGCTTAATAAAGAAATAAGCCCCCCCCCACAAATAACAAAAAGCAGTGATGGCTAGGAATACATACAATCATAGCTGTTAATACTCCCTGATAGAAGCAGGGTGGTCATAGGTCCCCTTGCCATTATTCCTTGACCCCTCCCCTACCTACAAGTGATCTTGGTGATAGTAAATAATTTAGAATGGAACTCCATGATACAGCTTTCATGAGATTGCTATCCATGATGGAGTGAGACTTAACTGATATATCTATTTGGGGATCAACCACACTTCCTGTAAGCATGCCTCACTTATACTCTGTAAGCCTAATAAACTCATTGGTTCACCAAGTTGGACATTGGTAGAATTATTACTTTGATCTGTTATTGATGCCCTGAGACAAATAAACATGCATTCATGTGCCCCTAGGAAAAGTTAATACAACATGTGTGCATTTACTTATGAGAAAGATGTTCTGTGAATATATGAATATATATATGTGTGTGTGTGTGTGTGTGTGTGTGTGTGTGTGTGTGTGTGAATTAAAGTAATCTGGGAGGGAGTGCCTGAGATCTTGTAAAAGTACAATAATAAAAATATCATGTTCTTATAACTACTTTGTCTTTCATTTTATAAAGGACATATTCAGAAATGAATGACTTCTGTACATGAGGAATTGCTCTGGCCTAAAGAATCAGGTTGTGCAATGTATCTTCACAAAAGGAGTGGCCACTGGCTTTCAAGTGAAGGCACATGATGTACATGCACTGCTCCTACCTAAGTGTCCTCAGGTGGGGTATAGCTGTGTAATCACTGCTCTGTGTGGATTTGGGATTTGATGATCCAACAATTCTTCCACCCACTTTCCTCCCCTACCCACTTCCTTTATCTCATGCTATTATTTGAGAAATAATAATTATTTAACATGGACACTTAGCCCTTCTTTCCAAATCTCTCTCTTTTTCTGTCTTTCTTGCTCTCTGTCTCTCTCTTTCTCTCTCTCTCTCACCACCCCCCACATCCACTCCCAGGAGTAGAGAAGGGATTTCTGGGTTTGGCAGCTGTCAGCTTGTCACTGTTGGCTCCCTGTCCCATCTGCACGGCTTAGATTGTACAGTCACGGGGGGAGGGGGTACCCAAACAGGTTCCCTAGGGAAAAGTAACATACCTCTTGATTTAACTGTGAAGTTATACTTGCGATTATTAATAGACAAGATAAGAGGCTGGTGCTCTATTCATCCATGTTCAAGCTAATTATTCAGTTTGATCTCAGCTGATTATAATACTGATCGCTAACCACAGTACACTTACAACTGCAGCAAGCAGTGGCCAAGTGTCTCGACACAAAGCTGTCATTTGGGTTTATCAGAAAGAAAGAAAGGAGGGGTACGAGGGAGATGAAGAAGCTGCTCGGGCTGATGAGCAATGTGCTGCATGGGACCATTTATAATGAAGCATAGCATTTAAATTTTCCTCTACAAATGAGTCCAATGTGTGTTTCAGGCTGCAGGCTCTGTTAATTGTCACAAACATTGCTTTTTTTTTTTTTTTTTATTATTAGCTCTTTGGCAGGATCTCCATTGTTGACTAAATACTTGGCATGATCAGGGCTTGCTGAATAATTTAGGTGGTTGGCAGCTGGAGAAGGAGAACACACACATCTAGGCAGACAGACATGCTGCTTGAGCTCTTTATATAATAGGAGTGTATACAAAGCAGAGTACAGTCAGTAGTGACTTCTGTGTCTGTTTATAGGTAAACACTGATGTTAGTTTTATAGGAAAACTGGAGGGATACTTCTCACAAATCACATGCAGCATATGAGACAGATGCACTGGAGGACTGTTAAGACGACTCGGATCATCTCTGGCTCTCACAGAATATGATGGCTGGGGTGCCACACACCAGCACTTATGCAACTACTGAAGGGGTGGGAGCTTTCAGGCTCTGACCATAACCATACCAAGACTACCAGGAGGTAGACTGTGAAAGCTTACAAGCAGCAGATCAGGAAGATTCATAAGAACATAGACTATGAGACACAAATACACTTGGGAAGTCCAGATATATGACTGTCATGTTTGATGGGTGCAGTCACTTCTTGAAGTGGAGGGACATGGAGAAAGTCCTGGCTGACATAGTAAATGCACATACAACTCTATTGTACATGGACTAGTCCCATTGATTCTCCTTCATGTGGGCATGCTGTGCCAATTAGGCCTTTATAAGTTTCAAGGGCTTTACAAGTTACAACTCAAGCTTACTTAAGCCAACAGAACTTCAAGGCTAACATTATGTATAAACACGGGGATAGAGTTGGTTAGATAAAGACTCAAATGATGTGGATGCTTTTCTGCATCCACCATTGAATTTTCTCCCAGTGTACTTGCTGAATTCTCAAAAAGGCACACTAAGGACCAGTTGGCCAGAGTTCCAATCTTACATCACCCGTACTTCAAGGCCACTGAGTAGGTGAGATAGCACTAAAGAAAGTTCTAAGACTCAGGCTTCATGGTAGTTACAGAGTGAACAGTCCCAGTCTACTTCCTAAAACATCACCAAGAGCCAGAGGTAAATTTGGGAAGAAAAAGATGCCCAAATAAAATTAGGACGTAAAGGTTTCTCATTGTTGTGACAAATAATCTGACAAGATATTATTTTGGCTCACAGTTTGAGGAAATACAGTTCACCATGGTGGGGAGTGCATAGGGACTGGCAAGAGTATAACTGGCATCCATAGTAAGATATAAAGATATTAATGCAGTTCTCAGCTGTCTTCCTCTTTTCCCCTTTCTATTCACTTTCAGACCCCAGGGGATGAGCTGCCCACAATCAGGGTGGGTATTTCTTCCTCAGTTATATACAGTTTTGGAAACACCCACACAAACACACACAGAGGTATGCCTTTTAGGCAATTTGAAATGCAGCCCAGTAGAAAATGAAGGCTCACCAGCTGAAACCATAGAGTAATGGGGAAAATGGGCAACAGTGCAGCTTTCTTGGTGAACCTGACACCAGAACAAGGCTGAAGAAGATAAACACAGAGAACACTCAACTCCTTCTAAACCAGATATCCAGAGACACAGAGGCTCCCAAGACCTCACCAAGGAAGCAGAACTAAAATGAACCAAACATGGCTCAGGGAAATTCACGGAAGAGGGGGTGGAAAGAGTGTTAGAGCCACAGGTTGGGTCATTATGCACAGAGACATTGCCTGTCCCCCATAACTGTTGGCTACCCCCATAATGCACGACCCACATTCCCCAATGAGGAGGGTCCCTTCGGAGGGGGGAGGACAGGGAGGAGGATACCGTAGGCACCAACATGAATGTAAAATTAAAATAAATTTTAAAATAAAAGAAAATGAAGGTTCACCATCACAATGGCCAAAACAATACAGCAAAAATTAGTATCTGTGTACATTTACAGTTTCCCTTGGCTTGCTTTATTTCAGGAAATGAGGTTAATTTTTTTTTATTTGTTCTATCTACTATTCTGGGAATCATTTTGAAAAATAAAATGTATCAATGAACTATATTAGCAAATATATAGTTATGAACATGCTTACTCCAAGCCTGATAACATAGCATGGGATACTCTAGACTTACATAATTGTAGTGTGGAAAATATGGCCTTATAGAGTAATAAGTTGAGCCCTTATGTGCTGACACGGCTATACCCCCAATGTACAGGATGTAGTCAGACATCTGTGATCCCAACCTCCAAAACGAATGAATCTGCTTTTCCCAAATACACTGATCCCTTAAATTCAGGTGCTCCTCTGAGAGGAGCTAGAAAACCATTGAGAATCTATGTTCATTTTCATGCATCTTCTATGTGTATGTATGTGTTATGGTGCTTGCTTACTTGTTTAACAACAAACTGAAGAGCAAACAATGTTCATCTGTACTCAGTCCATTCCCCTCAACTGCTATGGTACATCCTTTCCAATTTATTTTGCTTGACACCTGTGAAATAGCACAACACACCCAAGCCTATTGACTCACAACAGCTAGTATCCAGACCACATATCAAGCAACTATGCTAATCTGCCATTTGGGACACTTTTTAGTACAACATGAGAATATTCTGGTTGTGCAATTTCCAATAAATGGATCTGTTGCATGTCACTGGGTATTTCTTGATTCTAGCCTTTTAAAATTTTAGTTTTTAAATAGCATCTGTGGATTTATATTGATTGCTAACTTGATACAACCTAGAATCAACTAGAAAATGAGCCTCTGATCATATCTTTGAAGGATATTGATAAGATAATTGAAGTGGAAAAATCCAACTTAAGTGTGGGATGGCAATCCATGGGCTAGGGTCCTAGACTCACCAGTAGGAATTTCCTGATTGCCAATGCCATGAGACCAGTTAAGTTTCAAGCTCATATTGTCATGCCTTCTTGCCATGATGGATTGTAACCTAGAACTGTATGCTGAAATAAACCCTTCCCCTTTTAAACAGTTTTTGTCAGGTATTTGTTCATAGTAACAAGAAAAGTAACTAATGTCAAAAATTGGCACTGAGAAGTGGCTTTAGCTGTGATAAACCTGACCGTGTGACTTGTAGGCCTTTGGAACTGGTTTATGAGAGGAATGAAGAAGATTTTGGAATGCTGAGCTTAAAAAGCCCTTGAATATTGCAAGAACAGCTTAATGAGCCATTTTGGTGGGAACATAAAAGACAAGAATGCTGATAGAACCATTGATAGTGGTGGCCTGGCTCATAAAGAGTTCAGAGAGGAACAAGGACTCTATCTGGAACTGGGCTAAGAGCCATTCATACAATATTGTGAATCTAGCTGTGTTATGCCCATGTCCTAAGAATGACAAGCCATTTGAGAGGAGAGATCCTGGACTTATAATGCTGCTGAGGGGTCTGCTGTCCAAGTGATAATGATTTTGTAGATATGAAAGATTAAAGACTAAAGAGGTCATGTAGACTTTTAGCATGGCTCAAGAAAGCTACTGAATCCAGTCAATGTGTAGCAGGGCTGGAATCCCTGCAAGGACACTGTGTGGGGCCATTTCAGGAAGCTCTGAAGGTAACTGTAAGTTGAAGTGGTGACCCTGGGATTTTGGAGATGACATACCATAGGACATATGTTGATGAAAACTGTAGGTTCTGAGTAGTTTCCCAAAGATAGACAATATGAGTATTATAGGTTGCAAAGCTGGAGGGGTGGAAGTACCCCAGTCCTTTGGGCCCAAAATATTCTATCATGAGTTACAAAAGTGGGACATGGACCAATAGGTTTTTGAATTTTCCCTGTTTGATTTTGATCTTGCATTGATCCAATCATTCCTTGCTATGCCTGTATTTTTCCATTTTGGATTGGAAATGTTTATTCTATTCCAATGCATATTGGAAGAATGTTACTTGGTTTTATTATTATTGTGTAGGAGCATACATTGCCTAAGTAAGAGATAACCTAAGTAAGAAACTGCACTCACAATTATTGAACAATCTTAGGACTTGTGAAGACTATGTGGACTTTCAAAATTGCACCAAGGGCTGGAAAGATGGCTTAGTGGTTAAGGCGCATGCCTGCAAAGCCTAAGGACCCCAGTTCAATTCTCCAGGTCCCATGTAAGCCAGATGCACAAGGAAGCGCACATGTCTGGAGATCATTTGCAGTGGCTAGAGGCCCTGGTGCATCCTTTCTCACTCTCCCTCTTTGCCTCTCTTTGTCTCTAATAAATAAATAAATAAATAAATAAATAAATAAATAAATAAATAAATATAAAATCTTTAAAAAATATCTGCACTGAATGCATTTTGCATTATGAGATGGCCATGCAATGAGGATACAAGAGGTAGAGGTTTATGATTAAAAGTGATATTCTGTGATTTTAAATACAATTGACACAAAAGACTCCACAAATATCTTCTAAAAGTGATAACTTCTTTCAGAAAAATGGCAGGATACAAAATCAATACAAAAGTTCTACATGTCTTTCTACATGCCAAAAACAAAAATACAGAATAACAGATAAGCAATGCAATCCAATTTTGAATAACCACAAAAAAATTAAATATCTTGGAATATCACCAACCAAGAGAGTAAAAGATATGTACAAAGAAAACATACAAACACCGAAGAAAGAAATCAAGGAGGACATGAGAAAATGGGTTTTCTCCCATGCTCATGGGTGGGAAGAATTAATATTATAAACATGACCATCCTACCACAGAATTATACAAATTCAACACAACTCCAAAAAAAGTAACAGAGATAGAAAAATATAGTCTCAACATTTAAATGGAAGAACAGAATTTCTCTGTGATGGTTTGAATGGATGTCCCTCAATTGATTCAGGAGTTTTATTATTATTATTATTATTGTTGTTGTTGTTATTATTAAGAACATATTTTGCATGAATACATGTTAGCCCTATCTTCTCCTTCCTCCCTGCCCCCATTCTACTGGGGTTGTTGGTATTCCCTATGGGATTGTGGGTTATTCCTTGTGGGAAGAGCAGTTATTGGGGGGAGGCAATGCCTCTGGGTATGGCTCTGAAAATCTTTCTGGCCCCTCTTCTGCAAAATTCCCTGAGAATTTTACTGTATGTGTTTTAAGTCTACTTCTGTGATGAGCCCTTAGGAGCTTCTGGATTTCTGCTTTGGTAGGTGTTGAATATCCTCAGCTTCTGTCTTCTTCACCCTGGTGCTGATTGTCAAGCTCACCACAGGGGACAGCATAATTGCTTGTCTTCCCAATTCATATGTAGCCTCACCTGGGTCTTGGCTGAAATGCAAGTGTGGTTTATCTCCTGGAGTCTTGCTACCTTTTGAAATAAACAAACAGATTCTCCAATGCAGTGTGAAGTCAACATTTGGTAAATAAGATAAGCATGATTAATTTAGGGAAATTTTGATGGATATAGCTAAAGACGAGTGAGAGTTTGTCATTGGAGAGCATAATTTTTGTCTGCATAGGATTTTTACCTGGTTACCAGTTCCAAATATGACTTCCTTTTCTCTGAGCAGATCTATTAGCCAATCAGAAAGCTAGTAGTACCCACCAAGACTGGGTGCCACAATTGCACTGGGGTATACTTCTCCTCATGCTGGTTGCTTCTGAGTGGCTTGGACCCCTGCTTACTCACACCATTCTGATTGTGTGTTTTTGCTGAGTGTGATCTGTTCTCAGTCCATCCATTTCTCTAAAAATTTCATTGTTTCATTTTTTCTTACTGCTCAGTAAAATTCCTTTGTGTAAATGTACCACAACTTTATTATCCATTCATCCAATGATGGGGACCCATGTTGATTCCAGTTCTTTGCTATTATTAATTGAACAGCTGTAAACATTGATGAGCAAACATCTCTGTAGTGAAACATTGAGCATTGAGGGTAAAGGCCCAGTAAGGGAATAACTGAGTTCATTGGTTTTTCTATATTCATCTTTACCAGGAAGCTCCATATTGATTTTCATACTTGTTATATGAATTTGCATTCCCACCAACAGTGGATGAGGATTCCTCTTTCCCTACATCCTCAACAACATTTGTCATTGTTTGATTTCTTAATTATTTCCATCCTTATTGGAGTAAGGTGGAATCTCATGGTTGTTTTAATTTGCATGTCCCTAATGGTTAGGGATGTTGAACATTTTCTTAAGTGTTTATTAGACATTTGTAATTCTTCCTCTGAGAACTTCCTATTCAGTTCTCTGCCCCACTTTGGTTGGGGTTGTTTGATTTTTTTTTATTGCTTAGTTTTTTGACTTCTTTGTAGATACTAGATATTAGATTTCTGTCAGTGGTGTAGCTGGGAAAGATTTTCTCCCATTCTGTGGGTAATCTATTGGCTCTGCTTATGGTGTGTGGGTGCAAAATCTTTTTAGCTTCATGAGATCCCATTGGTTGAGTTATTGTTTAATTACCTGGGCTACTGGGGTTTTGTTCAGGAAGTTTTACCCCATTCCTATATTATGGAGAGTGTCTCCTATTTTTTTTTTTCCAGTAGGAGAAGAGTTTCAGATCTTATGAGGCGTATTTTTGCTGAGGATATGTTTGGATATCCAAAGCCTGCTACCCATTCCATATAAATTTTGAGATCATTTTTCTATCTCTGTTAATAATGATGCTGGAATGTTTATTGGTATTGAATTAAATCTGTATATTGCTTTTGATAGAATTGTCACTTTCACAATATTAATTCAACCTATACAGTAGCATGGGAGGTCTTTCTATCTTCTTAAGTCCTCCTCAGTTTTTTTTCTTGAGTGTTTTTATGTTTTCATTATATGTCTTTCACAACCTTGGTTAGTGTTATTCCAAAGTATTTGATTTTTTGAGTGTGGCTATTGAAAATGGGGTATGATACAGTGTTCTGCACTAAGTTTTTAGACTAGTAAGCAGGTATTGTCATGACATTCTTATAATATTCTATTGATTTATTTGTGTGTGAGAGAGAGTATGAGCACCTCAGAGACTCTTGCACATTAGCTACAGATGTATGTGCCACTTTGTGCATCTGTCCCTCTGTTGGTATTGGGGAATCATACCCAGGACAGCAGGCTTTGCAAGCAAGTGCCTTTAACAACTGAGCCATCTCCTCAGCCATAGTGACATGTTTAGATTGTCAGTAGAAGTTCATTCTGGCTTCTAAAATAGGCACTAAAATTTTAGGGAAATTTCAGGGAAGCAAGATCAATCCTTTATGTGTTCTGGACATTACCAGGCTTCTGTACTAAGCCAACTACAAGCAAGCATTTGATTATCATTTTCAACACTATTATAACTATCCTTATATTTCCAGAATGAACATCTGATTACTATTAAACTTTATACTCCTGGAAAAATAATTCTTTCCTATAGTATAAACATTCCTGAATTATAGCCAAAGAAATATGTTTTGGTAGTTATTTACAACACACATTTCATTATGCAGTAATGAATCAAATAAATCAATATTCTGATAGACCACTAGATGAGTTTTCATGGATCCTTCCTTTTAAAGAAGCAATCAAATGAAGCCAGATCCACATAATGACTTCAGATTAAAAACATCACAACTTATAACTTTACCTAGCTATCATTTTAAAGAAGCTTTAAGAAATATACATACAAAACTGATACTGATAAATTCCAAAAGTCCCACACTTCTACTATTAGCATACAATTCTCCTCTTGCATCCTATTGATATAGTAGCAGTAACGCTACTAAGGAAACATGAGAAATTGACCAGTAGATTTGGAAAACTACAACAAAGAGCCAAGTTAAAGAGAAACATGCATTTTTAAGCTTTAGGTAATGGTATTTTTATGTAGGAAATGAATAATATTTTACTAGTAGACAAAGGAACTCTGATAAAGGAATTGGCATTCTGAGCCATATGTGGTGGCACATACCTGTAATCATACCATGTAGGAGGATCATGAGTTCAAAACCAACCAAGACTACATAAGGAGTTCAAAGACAGCCTGGGCTACATAGTTAGACTCTATGTCCAAATCAACAAAGCAAAAATAATTTTCTTTTGGGGGGGTTTCAAGGTAGGGTCTCACTCTATCTCAGGCTGATCTGGAATTCACTATGTAGTCTCAGGGTGGCCTCGAACTCATAGTGATCCTCCTACCTCTGCCTCTGGGATTAAAGGCGTGTACCACCATGCCCGGCTTCAAAAATATGCTTGTAAAAAAAGGAATTAACATCTAGTTCAGTGATTAAGAAAATTTCATTTAAACATTTGAACCCCCCCTTTCCAAGTCTTGAAAAATTAATGTGGAGATCATATTAAGCAGATTTCAAATTATATTTGAAGTGAGATATTAGTTCTTTTAAAATCCCTTTTTAATACCCTCTTCTTATAAGATTGAAAACAAGCTAGACTTGACTATGAAAAACATACCTTTGGAGACTCAGTTTTATTTTCAGTAACAGTCAAAGTGAGGAGAATGGCCCATGCTGAGGCCTCTCGCTTCCTTAACACACTTCCCTAACCATGCTCTGTGTTTTCCAAAACCAGAGGCTCTTTATGCTTCTGAACCTTCACCCACACTCAGAAATCTGCAATAGTTAGGTGTTGATCCTGCTAAAGCAACCCATTTTAATTACCATTAGAAGTTCTTTAAAGGCAGAGACTCTGTCTTATTTATCCTTGAAGCAGAGCCTTGAACATTATAGCATGCAGGAAAAGTTCATTGAATGAACAGGTGAAAATGACTCCATGAGAGATACTAAGTGAAGGAAATATAAGGGAAAATTGTACTACCCAAGAAGTTGATAAGCTTCCCATAGCTTCTTTATTTCTTGTGAATAAACGTTTTTATTTTTCTAATATAATAATGGCAACCCTTAGCTCTTTGAGATCATGAAAGCCTCCAAAGCACAGAGCCTTTTAATAAAATAGCTCCTTTTCTTTGTAAATAATTCATAGAGTAAGAGACTCTTCAAAGACTAACAGTGCTATTCACGTTGATAAATCTTATAAAGATAAAGATTTAACAACAAACTTATAAATGGTTGTTCATGTGGAAGTTCAAAAGCACAAAGCTACTTTACACACATTACCATAGTATGTGCAAGGTGAAGGATTAAAAACACTGGATGTTAAATAAGTATTCATATAATTCAGTAAATTAGACCATATAATTCATTTCAAAAGGGAAGGTAGCATTCTACATAGACATAAGTGTTTTAGAGCAAGGCTACATTACAAAGGACTTAGACAGAAAAAGAAACTTTAAGATCACAATTGTATATTCTATCCATTTTGTTTTCATTCCAGAAAAGTCAGTTAGGCCTCTAAGAAGGAGCCCTATAAAGCAAAAGACGAATCATCCCAATGAAAGCTAAACTAAACCATCTTTGCAGTGTTTATTATGTGCCACAGATCTTGCTAACACTTTGGAGGTATTATCTCATTTGATTCTCAAAATAACCCTGGGCAATACATGTTCCCATTCATCCTCTTCCCAAACCATTGACCCTCTAAAGAATTTACAACTATAAACGTTTAGAAGTGGCTCTCAACCCAAACCCACTGTAACTGTGCCACACTCTGTACTTCTCTCCCTTTATACTGACCTCAGAGTGCTTCAAGAATGCTTTTCCACCTTGTGAATTATAAAACAATTTTGCAAAGCATATCCTTTCTACCAAGAGTTTTTCCTATGTTCTTCTCTTATTAGGCTATAGAGTTGTTTAATCATGATGGTTAACTCTTAGAATCATTTTAATGCCTAACCATTGGGGATTTTGCTAGGGTTGATGAAAGGCTATCCTGCCACAAGTTTCCCATATGAAAACTTGAAAGTCTAAGTAACTCAAGGATTCTGATGAAATTTGTTTTATGTGTTTTTTCTGGACCTAAAATGTCATCACAAGCACCTACCACCTCTGTGAACACCCATCTTGTTCCAGGTTCCTCATCAGAGACTCTAAATGTCTCATCTCTCACTTCTTCTTCAAAATTATGTGGTAAGTTACCACTGTTCAGTGGATGAGGAAGTTTGGAGTTTGAGAGCTTATATAACTTGCTCCAAGTAAAAGGTAGTTGGTGGCACAGCTAGAGTTTAATAAAGGTCTGTCCCCTGTTATGTCAGCATGCACTGGGGCAATAACTATACAGTTCTGCCTTAAATGACACTGTGATCAATTCTTTCTGTGACCTTAATTAGTAAATTTGAAATCTTCTTTTTTTCCAATCACTAGTCCTTAAAATACTGCTTTTGGTTCAAATTAATGCAAAATATTCAAATGAAATTTCAATTCTAAAGAAAAATAAAACAATTTTAAATAAATAAGTCCTCAAACCTTCTCTTTTAAAAGGTACCAATTAAAGAGATTCTATGAGGCCTGCATGGGAGGAGATGCTACTCATGACCACTTGGCTCCAAATACAGATGCTTTTTAGAGAAAATCCAGTACTTGCATACAACAGTTTTCATCTGATGACAGCCAAGCATTTTGTTTTTTTTCGAGAAAATCAAGTACAAATTATGTTTGTTTTTGAAATTATGATCTGTACTTTACAAGTGAAATTCCACACACCAATGTGTGAGCTTATTTTGATGAAACCATATTTCACATTGCACATGTAACTGGGTATGAAATCAGGACATGTGGTGTGGGGTTTTCATAAAAGTCAAAATCTGATAATTAGCACCAAAACTGTTCTTTGAAATCTGAAAGTATCAGAGATAATGGAAATAAAATCTCATGAAATGCCAAGAATTTCTGCCATTACTAATTCCTATTAAATACCCCCCCCAAATCAAGGTGATACACATTTAAGAACCTGTTGGGCTGGAGAGATGGCTTACCAATAAAGGCGCTTGCTGGCAAAGCCACAGGACCCAGGTATGACTTTCCAGGTCCCATATAAGCCAGATGCACAAGGTGCTGCAAGCATCTGGAATTCATATGCAGCAGCTGGAAGCCCTGGCATGTCCATTCTCTCTCTTTCTCTCTCTCTCTACCTCTTGTTCTCTGTCTCTCTCTCTCTCAAATAAATGAATAAAAATAAAAATATTTTTTAAAAACCAGTTAACCCTGCTTGTTGGTGAAAAAAAGAGATAAAGACAAAATTTTACTTTTGCCATGCTGAGGATCAAACACAGGGCCCCGTACATGCTAAGAAAGTACACCATTCACATCCTGGGCTACATACAAATTGAGTTTATTAAAATTTTGTGGATAACTCTTGAATCACTCTAAAACTTTGACTTGTTTCTCATTGTCTGATTTTGAGGTTACTATCCTTAGAGACTATAGACCTAAAACCCAATATTGATTTCAAGCCAGTAAGAGCGTACTGCATCAAAAAATTTTAAAGGCAGTTGTGTTGCTCCAAAATACATAGCTCAATGACAAGAATTATGGACCAAATGCTTGGAATAGATTTTATGAGAAGAAACTGGAATCCAAAAGTTCCTGACCCCTGGGGTGATTGGTTTTCATTGAAAACTTGATGAGATTTATAATCATTTAGGAAACATATCTCTGGGTGTATATGCGAGACTCCTTCCAGAGATTAGCTAAAGGGAGAAGACACTCTCAAAGTCAGTGTCATCTTCCAAAGTAGGATCAACTGTAAAGAAGTGTAAGGGAAAAACAGTGAGTACCTGCCTGCCGTTGCTTCTTCTTCCTGAGCAAATGCATATGCCCCTCCTCTGCTGACATCAGACTCCAGCCCTTTGGGTTTTCCAGCATGGACTCAGTACTAACAACAATCCAGGGAGTTCCAGGACTTCAGTGAAGGACTGGGACCATTGTGGAATTCCAGATTCATGGGCTGAACGACTCCTGGGTTATCTACCTCTCCAGAATATAGACAGGAATTATCGGACTACCCAGCCCATATTGTATTGTTAGTTCATCTGAGTCTCCCTATACAATATATTTACATTCCATTGGTTCTGTTCCTCTAAAGACCCCTGCTTAATATACCAACTGACTGGTATTTGTGTATATCTAGAGTCTATGTGTGTGTGTGTGTGTGTGTGTGTGTCTTAACTCGGTCAGCTTTAATAGTAGTAAAAATAAAATAAAATAGAATAAAACCTACCTTGGCAAGTTTCCAGCCCAAATTGGTAACAGTATGCTTGATTCTATTGATTTCAATAGCTGTAGCACCCCCTGTTTTCCAATGTACCTCAAGCCTGCATTATTATTTAGTAGAGAAGTTGTCGGATTTAATGTTTCAGGAATTGGCAGCAGATTGCACCAGCAGTCCTTAAGCAGCAGCATGCTGTATTTATTTGTATACCGCATTTCATCCAATGTATGTAATTTTATCTTGAAATTCAACGTTTGTTGGTGATTGCATAGGGAATGGTTCTGTTTAAGTCAAAACAGGAACAATACTATATTATAGCTCAGATGTGAACTAAATAGCTGATACCAACTTTTTGGAAAACAACCAATGTCTCTTATTTCAAATAATACACTCTATTTTAATAGAAAGTAAGTCAAACCTTTAGTTATGTAGGAAAACCATTTCAAATAAAGGCCATTCACTTGTAATGAAATAACCCAAAAACAATTTCTTAGAAGGCAGTGCTGCCTATGAGTGAAAAAGAATGGAATATTGATATTCGAATGTACATATGAGAAGCAACTAAATAACAAGTCAGCATTATTAACATGACTGACATTTTGGTATACATAAATGTGTGTGCATATACATACACACACATATGGGCCATGGATGGCTTGCTGACAAGAACACATCTGAGCATCACTAAACTATATCATTATTTGTGAAAAACTGTGTATGTGAATTTATGTGAATTTATGTGTATTTATGGATTGTATAGCCTACTATACATAGGTTCCATGGGTCATCACCATGTATTTTGGTCCACTATTGGCCTAAAATAATGTTATTTGCTTATCTATCTATCTGTATGTATATATATATATATATATATATATATATATATATATATATATACACACTTACATATATATATATGCATAATGTATATAAATGAAAGTGATGAGATTTTGGTGGATAAAAAGAGATTTTAAATACCTTTCATACAAAAGTTTAAAATTTTAAAAGTTAGCTAAATTTGAAGACAAAAGATAAAAGTGTTCTACATTTAGCCTTGTTATAGCAAGATAGTATTTTATTTTACTCATTATATGAGAATAGAATATGTTATAGGTTCCAGATTACGTTCCCCACCCAATTGCACCATTTTATGTTATTATTTTTTTTTTTATGGGCGAGAGAGAGACAGAATTGGCGTGCCTGAGTCTCCAGCCCCAGTAATTGAACTCCAGACTCATGTGCCACCTTGCGCTTATGTGAACATTGTGCATTTGTGTGACCTTGTGCATCTCCCTTTCATGGAACCTGGAGAGTTGAACATGCATCTTTAGGCTTTGCAGGCAAGTGCCTTAACTGCTAAGCCATCTGATCTATCCAGCCCATTTTATGTTCTTTATATTGAGTTTGGAAAAAGTCATTTAACTAGGCACATTGTAGAGAAAATTATGCTGCCATCTGGAACTATGAGAATAAAATGTACAGAGCCAAAGATCACCAGCCAATTGATGGTCCCACTGTGTAAACCATCTACAATGTTTCAAAGTAGAATGCTGTGCTTATGGTGTTCCTCTTTAGCTGGGCCATGCAGCAGAGCAAAGAGTCAATGGTACATAATATAAGCAAATAAATAAAATTTTAAAGAATTTGAAAGCTGGCTTTTAAGACAGAGTAAAAGATTATTACCATTGACTATCATGGAAACCTGGCCTAATCACTTCACCTTCTGGTCTGTTTACTTATCCATAAAATAAATAGGTTATAGGAGATGATTTGCAGATCAGGTTTGTTCAATAAGTATTTCTTGGTTTCCGGCAGACTGCGGCTACTGGATGCCAGTGATCTACTGGATGTGCAGGTGAAGAAGAGCAGAGTTCCTGCCAGGCCCCGCCGAGGCGAGTGTCGGACGCAGGGGCCTGCCGCTGTCCCTTACATTTGCCTGGGCTAAGAATGAACTATATGCCTGGCACCGCCAGCCTCATCGAGGACATCGACCAAAAGCACTTGGTCCTACTTCGAGATGGAAGGACATTTATAGGCTTTTTAAGAAGCATTGATCAGTTTGGACTTGGAAAAGGAGAGTGACACGCCCCTCCCGCAAGTGTCTATTGAAGAGAGCCTAGAACAAAGCGCGGAACAGCAGACCAAACTGGAAGCAGAGAAGCTGAACGGTCGGGCCCTTAAAGATCGCGGTCTCTCTATTCTTCACTCTAGATGAGTACCGAGTCCTTTGCTCAGATGCTCTTGTCGTGGAGAGAGGGACTGTGACTGAATGGAAGTGACATCCTTTTCACCTAACACATTTGACCAGAGACTGAAGTTCATTTTTAAGCCTTGCACATATGTCGCATGAAAAAGATCATGGGATTTTTTTTTTCCTCTTTAACAAAATGATTGTAGATTTTGTTCTTATTCCTTTTTTGAAACAATCTATGTAACCCTGACTGGCCTGGAGCTCCTCTGTAGACCAGGCTGAACTTGAACTTGCCATGATCCTGCCTCTGCCTCCCAAGCACTGGGATTACTGGTGTGTGCTGCCACACCAACTTCCTAGTTTGAAGAATCAGTGGCATGGACTCCTTCCACATGAACATCACTGCAGAGCCAGTGGTTTTCTTACATTGCTTTAGACTTTATAGGGGACTTTTTTTCCATTTACTTGTAAATAAAAAATGAATCTCATAACTGTCAAAAAATATTTCTCCATACCTATTATAGTATGTCTTAGAAGTGCTGAGATGAATAAGACATATCCTATCCTTGCTGAACTTACAGTCTAAATAAGAAGTCATACATTAATATGTCAATTTGAGATAATATGGTGCTAAGAGACATATATACAGGTATTTCCAGAAATCTATCATTTCTTTTATGAATCTTTTTTAATTGCTCTTAATGTTCTTCTTTCTTTTTTCAAAAACAGGAGATCCTGTGCTGTGCCTCAGGGAGGCCGAGGGAATTTTAAGAAGAGTTAGGGAAAGGACATGGGACAAGATCCATGGTTTTTGCTTCCAAGAAACAAGGGAAAAAACAGGAAAGGGAAGCCAAGAAGCTTCACGTTTAAAAGACTTAATTATCTTTCAGCTGGCTTGTATAATGCTAATGTGATTTATCTGTCCAACCAGCCTCCAAAGGACCACTGTCTCCTTCCTCATAAATACGAGGGGTGTTTGACCTTGCTTCAGCCAAAATTAAATGGATATTATTGATGATTTTGTGTGCTTAATAAACTTTTCATCTGCTAACCATTTCATTTCATTTTTAAAATCCAAATGACCTTCAAGTGAAAATACTAGGAATGTGACTTTTTTATATTTCATATTTCAAAACTGTTACATTTGACTCAATTTCTTTGCAAAACTCAAAGTAAATGTGACAAGCTACCTGAGTAAATTATACATGAATACATGTTTTTACTCCCTTGGATTACTCTGAACAGTGATAAATACACTGATAATTTATGCTGCCAAGACTTAGAAGGCAAAAATAATACTTTAAATAAGAATATTGGAGGTTTTCCTGCAGATAGATTTGGAATATAGCTGATGTGATTCCAATATTCTTTTTTTTTTTCTTCTTTTTTTTGCTGTGTTAGGTTCAGTGCTTAAATGGGAAAACATATATCTGAGAGTCAAGGGGAAAAAGTCCTTGCCAAGCAGATGTTGGAAAATTGCCAGCTGAAACAAAGTTGTGATGTTGGTGACAACAAGATTGGTTTCTAGAGGATATTTAGAAAGCAGAGAGTCTGGCTCAGCTATCATTTCCCCCAGGAAGAGCCTGGCTGATGGGCTACAGCACATTACCAGCTAGCAACTTGCTTCCAAACATCTGGATCTCTACTCTCATCCATTTAGAAGTGACTTCCTCATTGTAATGTGTTGTGTGTGGAAATCCAGCCAAGAGAGAAACATTTAGCCACCTTGTCTCCTGACATCCGTTTTGAGCTTGTTCTGCCACAACCCTTTTATAGGATTAAAAGAATCATATCTTTGATTTCTTTTCTTACAAACAAATATAATAATATTTAAATTTTCATTAATTTCTTTTATAGTCCACTCTTACCAAATCAAGGTAAAAGGAAATTTCTGGAAAATATGTCTAAAGTAATGAGTGTTTATGTCTGTTACTCAGATACCTGAAAAAAAAGCATATTTAGGGCTTAAACTATACTTAAAATTGATCAATATTTCATAGAATTTCATTGATATATAGCAGTGGTTTATTACTAACATTTTTAAACATTTTTCCCATAATTTATTTTTATTTATATTATTCTGTTTTTACATTCATAGTGTTGGCTCCCTTTTCCTCCTCCCTGTCCTCCCTCTTTCAAAGGGACCCTCATCAATGGGGAATGTGGGTCATGCATTGTGGGGGTAGTCAAGAGTTCTGGGGGGTAGGCCAAGTCTCTGTGCATAATGCCCCAACTTGTGGCTCTAACATTCTTTCTGCCCCCTCTTCTGCGAATTTCCCTGAGCCACATTGGTGTCATTTTAGTTCTACTTCGATGATAAGGTTTTGGGACCTTCTGTGACTCTGGTTATCTGGCTTAGTTGGAGTTGGATGTTCTCTGTGTTTATCTCCTTCAGCCTTTTTCTGGTGCCGTGATCCCCAGGAACGCTGTATTCTTGCCTGTCCCCCACATTACTCTATGGTTTCAGCTGGGGCCCTGATGAGGTGTGATTGGCGGATCCTCCCTTCAGGTTTGTTGTCCATCTCAAAAAGATAAGCAAATTCTCCAACAAAGAGAGAAGTTAGTACTAGATAGAAGGGATGACCATAGATGTTTTGGAGGGAATTTTATATGCGTTGGCTCTCTTCTAGCCCACATTTGGTGGTATCTTGATCTTGGAGAATGAGCTCATTTTTGGTACAAGGTTTTGACTTATTTTCCAGTTCCAGCAATGAGTTCCATTCCACTGAGTGGATCTATCAGTCAAATCAAGAGCAGTTGGTTACCCATCTTGGCTGTGTGCCACTACTGCACTTGTTTGAGCATTACGTCAGGTTGTTTCTTGCTGGGTATCTTATATTGCAAGCTGTTTGGATAGGTATCAGCCATTATCCCCCAGTTGCTCATGTAGCACCCTCTGGCACTAGACTAGCTAACTGTCTGGGGACTGACCCTCTTCCAGATTCTGGCCAGGTCTCTCCATGTTTGGTCCCACACACGTATGCTGTCTTTGACAGTAGGGTCTTACCATTAACCTTGGTTGGTCATCAAGAACTCTGACAGAAATCTGTCTTTTTTGGGAAACCTTGTAGGTGTCTTGATCAACAGCTCATTGTGGAAGTTAACCCCGTGCTGGCACTGGGAGTTGTAAGTCAGTACCTAGGAAGGTGAGGGAAGAAAAAGATAGGTAATATAAAAGAGAAAGTGAGTCTAGAGAGCAGAGGGAGAGAGAGAGAAGAGAGAGAGAAGCAGGAAAAGATTAAGGTTGGTCTTCATGATGTTTTCTCCAATTTCCTGTGGTTCAGGTATTCCTTCTGCGGGCCTGCTGAAGGATCAATGTTTTAGCCTGTTGTTCAGAATAAAGGGTTTTATAGTATCATTTCCTTTTGGGTCCCTATTTGTATCCCCCACTCTTGTCCTCCCTCCCATCCTCTAATTTCCTCCCACCCTTACCCTCCCTCCATCCCACCCTCCCTATTATCTGGTCCTCCGAGTGTTTATTAGGTTTGGCAGCATCTCAGGTAGATTCAGGTTAGGAGCAACAGATAAATGAGACCATGCGATGATTATCTTTTTGTGATTGGGTGAGCTCACTGAGGATGATCTGTTCCATGTTTATTGACAGCTTCCAGTTAGGTTCACATTACTGGCAGAAAACACCCAACCAAAGAGCTGCCTGCAAGGAACAAAAAGGTTTATCTTGGCTTATGGACTCGAGGGGAAGCTCCATGATGGCAGGGTAAAATGGTGGCATGAGCAGAGGGTGGACATCACCTCCTGGCCAACATCAGATAGAAAACAGCAACAAGGGAGTATGGCAAACATTGACAAGGGGAAACTGGCTATAATATCTATAAGCCCACGTCCAACAATATGCTGCCTCCAGCAGGCATTAATTATCAGCTGGGAACCTAGCATTCAGAACAGTAAAGTTTATGGGGGACATGTGAATCAAACCACAACAGGGTGTTTAACAAAATTACTACATTCAGCCTTAATAACTAAAATATCAATAGCCATAATGAGTCTGAATTAGATATATTTAATTGGGACAGCAGAGATGGCTCAGTGGTTAAGACATTTGCCTGTAAAGCCTAAGTACCCAGGGTTAATTTCCTAGTACCCCCGTGAGCCAGATGCACAAGGTGGCAAATGCATCTGGAGATCATTTACAGTGGCTAGAGTTCCTGTGCACCCATTGTCTCTTTCTCTGTCTCTCTGTCTCAAATAAATAAATAAATAAATTTTAAAGAGATGTTTTAATTATAATTTTAAAAGTATCAGAAATAACAATGAGTGAATCTTCAATAATGTATATGGAGAACTAAAATATTATAAGTGAGACCAACATAAAACTCATACCTAGAAAACAAATGACTCAACATTGAAAAAAATTCAGATATCTCCAATTTGATAAATATAACATAAATTAAGAAAGTTCAAAATACAGTTTTGGCAGTTTTTGTAAACCAATAAGCTGTTAGTATAACATACAAGAAATTTCAGGCCCCTTTTAGGAAGAATCACTCTGCTGCTGCCTTGATTACAATAGTAATCGGACAACCACCAGGATAAAGGAAGTTCTATCACAATCTCTTAGGAGAGGAAAAGGGGCATGGACAATCAAAAAAGCAATTCATACAATCAAGGTTCAAGCCAATAGGTAAGAAAGTATCTTCTCTTCACAATGAAGTTGTGTAAGTTACATAGCAACTGTGTGCTCTTGTCAGAGGGGATGATATCACCAAGGTTACAGAATACAAATTTTCTACCATCATTTTCTCCACAGTGCACTGATGTGACAATTAACTACAGGTGAGAATTACTTTGTAGGTGGCTAGGAGTTCCTCAGAAAAATCCCAGCATTCCATTGGAAAAAAAAAAAAAAAGAAACAAATAGACATAGTGAAGAGAAGAACAGATTTATTTTACTTTTGTTATCCTCTCTCAAGTTGACACAGCCAGTGCCAAGAGAAACACTCTTCACATGTGACTTCTCCCACAAGGAAAGGTAAGGTCGTAGTGAACATGACTTTTCCAGCTGCTGAGAACTCTGGCAGATACCCACCTCCCTTTTATCCTACCATGATCCTTAACAGACTAGCATAGCCAGGTGGACAGAGGAGACTGACACAAAGAAGAGAGAGCAGGATTCACAAAGGCTGGTACAAAAAGATCCATATAGGAACACATAATGAGATGGTTAGTCTTTTTTGCAACCTGAGGGGTTTGGGAGGACTTAGGAAACTCACTTTTTAGAGTATCTATAAAGATTTTTCCACAGAGGGTTTCCTGAAGAGGGAAGACCTGCTTGGAATGTGGGATTCTCTATTCCATGGGCTGGGTTCCAGGCTGAAAAAAAAAAATATGTGAAAGTAAGCAGATTACCAGCATTCCTCTCTTTCTCTCTCTCTCTCTCTGTCTCTCTACCCTCTCTCTTTCCTGTCCTCCTTCCTTTCCTCCCTCCTTCCTGAGGATACAATGTGACCAGCTGCCTCATGTTCCTGTTGTTAGGTCTTCCCAGCATGATAGAGAGTCCATTCCTCAATCTTTAAACCAAACAAATCATTCTTCCATTAATTTGCTTTTTGTCTGGCATTTGGTCACTGTGATAACAACCTAATGCATCATTCAAATAATCATGTATTAGTTTCAAGTATTTGCTTCATGAACTCCATTAGGATTTCTGCCCACACCCTAATATGGATGGCTTACATATAGATCTTGTCCTCACAGTGGCCCACTATGGCTATTTTACATCCATTGTGGCCATTTTACAATGTTCACCTGCTGAAAAGCAAGTGTGAACATGCACTATCAGCAACTTTGACTCTGTGAAACTAAATGAAATCAGAAAACAATCTGAACATTTCAGGGCACTATTACAAAGAAACAAACAAAAGATCCCAAGGAAACAGGTCTGGCTTTGCATTATAGGATGTTTATACTGTTTAGTATTCCCCACTCCTGGAAGCAAATAAAAAAAAATAGACTGGGTAAATCCATAAAATATATTTTAGAGAGCTTCAGAATCAGTAAACTGGCTGACTAATGTAGGTGTTTATTTTGTAGAGCTAGCCAGCAACATTGGGGAAAAATATTTCTTCAAATGTGAACAAATTTATGAAAGTTGACATAAAAAGGCAAGAAAACATCTAAAACAGAACACTCTCTTTGTCCAGTAACTGACCCTGTATAGAGATGTGTGAGTAAGCCTGCCAAATTATATTCTTAAAAATATTTTATTACTTATTTATTTATTTATTTGAGAGAGATAGTGAAAGGGGGAAGGGGAGAGAGAGAGAATATGAGAATGAGCTCACTAGGACCTCTTGCTGCTGCAAACAAACTTCAAACACATGTGCCACATTGTTCATCTGGCTTTACACAGATACAGTGGAATTAAGACTTTGCAAGCCAAGGTCCTTAAACTGCTCAACCAAGTGACAAGAGAAACAGACAGACAATGAAATCAGGAAAATAACATTGCACAAAACCCAAGATTGCCAAAAAGCTAAAAATCATTAAAACCAAGTGAAATTGTGGAGCTGAAAAATATGATGAATGACATGAAAATTAAATTGAGAGATGCAAAAGCATATCTGATTCAAGCCCAGATAGGGTATTCAAAATTAATCACTCAGGATATGTTGCACCTAATTTCTCATTGCTGAGACAAAACACATGACTAGAAGCAGTTTATGGGAAGAAAGGGTTCTTGCTTACAATTTTGAGCAGAAGATTCATCATAATGTAGAAAGCATGACATAGTATCACATATCTTGGAGGAAGTAATATGAGTGAACTGACCAGAAGCAGCAAGAGAGTGAGCTGATCTAGTATTGACAAGGGGGACTGGGCTAAACTAGCTCAGTTTCTTTCCCCAGTGACCTACCTTCTTTAGCAAGGATATAACTCCCCAAGCTGGGGATTCAATATGAGGCTTAATCACAAACAAGAGGTTATGGGGGATATTTCACACTCAAATTATCACAGGATATAAGTAAGAATAAAAAAATGAAAATGAAGAAACCTTGTGAAATTATTTTACAGTAGCAAGATAAATATTTTAAGGACAATGTAATTTCTAGAAGGAGGAAAGACAGTGTCAATAAGCTTATTTTCATTTAATCCTAGCACTTGGGAGGCAGAGGTAGGAGGTTCATCATGAGTTCAAGGCCACCCTGAAACTACCTCATGAATTCCAGGTCAGCCTGAGCTAGAGTGAGACCCTACTTTGAAAAACAAAAAATTATTTTAAAATATTGTGTCTAGGGCTGGAGAGATGGCTTAGCGGTTAAGGCACCTGCCTCCTAAGCCTAAGAATGCTGGTTCCAATCTCCAGGTCCCATGTTTAGCCAGATGCAAAGTGACGCAAGGGCCCACACATCTGGATTTTGTTCACAGCAGCTGAGAGACTGCTGGTGCACACATTCTCTATCTGTCTCCCTCTCCCTCTCTCTCTGCTGTCTGTCTCTCTCTGTGTCTCTCTCTAAAAAATAAAAAATAAAAAAATATTTAAAAAAATATTGTGTCTAAGCTAAGCATGGTGGTGCATGTCTTTAATCCCAGCACTTGGGAGGCAGAGGTAGGAGGATCATCATGAGTTCACAGCTACTCTGAGACTGCACAGTAAACTCCAGGTCAGCCTGGCTTAGAGTGAAACCCTACCTCAAAAAAAAAAAAAAAAAAAAATATATATATATATATATATATATATATATATATATATGCTAAAATGACATTGCAAATATTGGGCAAAATACGGAAATTCAAACATATGGGCCTCAAAGATCCCCAGGTTCAATGCAAAAGTTCATTGACATTATAGCCAAGTTGTTCAAATCAAAGAGAGAATTTTGAATGTAACAAGAGATAAGAGGCTCACTATATACAAGATAACCTATATTGAAACATAAGTGGATTTTTCAGCGGGAACCCCAAAAGAAAATATAGTAGAATATTCAATGTGTTGAACAAAAATATGTATGAAAATCAAGGATACTTTACAAAGCAAAATTACCTGTTAAAATTGAGGAAGAGATAAAGACATCATCGGGTAAAGAAGCTGCATAAGATTTTATAAGAGAAACTTAAAATCCTTAAAGTTAAAACTGAAGAAACACTGGAGATAATAGCACATGTTTATAAACCCAGTGTTAGAGAATTAAAGGCATGAGGAGGATTGAAGTTCAAGGCAAGTCTGGACTACATAGTGAGAGCAGCTGGGCTATACAATGATACCCAGTTTAAAAAAAAAAAAAAAAAAAAACAGGAGGAGGAGGTGATCTATTTAGTTTTGGGAAAACATGAAAATATAATTAAGCTCACTAGCAGTAAGTAAGTAAGTAGTCACATTTAGAATGCCACAGTACTGAAATAATCATGTGTACATTGATTTTAATTCTAGGTTAAAAATGAAAAGATAGGGCAGGAGAGATGGCTTAGCGGTTAAGACGTTTGCCTGTGAAGCCTAAGGATCCCGGTTTGATTCTCCAGGTCCCACGTAAGCCAGATGCACAAGGGGGCGCATGCATCTGGAGTTCATTTGCAGTGGCTAGAGGCCCTGGCATGCCCATTCTCACTCTCCCTTTCTTTCTCTTTCTCTCTCTCTGTCTCTAATAAATAAATAAAAATAAAAATGAAAAGATAACAATATCTAAAAAATGACTATAATAATTGAATAATGAAAAACTAATATAAAAGAACAAAATTATGTTACTATAAAATTTAAATGATGGTAGAAGAGTAAAATTATATATTTTCAGTATGTCAACAAAGTTAAAATAAACAAATTGACTGTTAAATTATAAGATATTTTATGAAACCTCATAGTAAACACAGAGCAAAACTGCATAGTAGATACACAAAGGGTAAATAAATCCAGGCATATTACTATGGAAAATGAAATCACATACAAGGAAAGTAAGAGAAGCACAAAGGAACCCCAAAAGGAAAAGCAAAAGGAAGAACAAAGAAACCCCAAAAGCAAAAGGAAAAAATGGCAATACTAACTTCTTTACCTAACAATAATTACTTTAAATGTAAACAAAGTCCTTCAATCAAAAGACATACAGAGTACTTGAATGTATTAAAACAAAGAAACAAATATACCATATTGAATACATGCTGCCTACAAAAGGTTTGTTTTATACTTAAGGAGACACATAGATGAAAAGGAACCAGTGTAAAAAAAAGACAACCCATGTCAATGGATACCTAAAGAGAGGAGTACTGCCTACATTTATATCTGATAAAATAGATACTGTGAAGATCCTAACTTATCACAATAGGCTTGCATATCAATGCTTATTTCAGCACCATACAAAAAGGATAAGCACATGGAACCAAACTAAGTGTCTCACAACAGAGGTGTGGATAAAGAAAATCTGGCATATGTACACAAGGAAATTTTTTTTCAGTCATAAAGAGGAATAAAATTATGTCATTTGTAGGAAATGTATGCAATTGAGAAATCATCACAGTAAATGAATTAAGTCAGCCTCAAAAAGATATATATCACATATTGTCTCTCATGTATTCCCAGATTTTATATAGATACATGAGATGATCTATGTATATAAGACATGAAAGTTAAAAAAAAAAAAATCTGCCTAAGGGAATAAAGAGAACTAACAAGAAGGAGAGGGAGAGGAAAGTGAAGAAAAGAGGCTATGAGGGGAATATACTTAAAATACAATTTATACTTGCATGAAAATATCCTTCAGGCTAGAGGTGGATCAGCAGTTAAAGACATTTGCTTGCAAAGCATGTTGGCCCAGGTAAAAATCCCTCATACCCACATAAAGCCAGATGTACAAAATAGCGGATGAGTTTGGAGTTTGTCTGCAGTTGCAAGAGGCCCTGGCATGCCCATACTATCCTTCCCCACCCCTGCCTTTTTCTTTTTATCAGCTTGCAAATATACAATAAATAAAATAGTTTTGAAAATTCTTATGAAACATAGTGCCATGTACAATGGTTATATGCAATGAGGATTTTTTAAACTTTAAAATAAAAGAAAGAAGGCTCAGAGAAAAATGAACCAATAAGAATAATTGTAACAAATACATGAGGGGCAATAATTTAAGAAAATATTTTTTAAATATATGAATAGAAAGAATGGACCTCAATATAATACAGGAGCTATATATAAGTATATGTTATATATATATATATATATATATATATATATATATATATATATATATATACACACACTGCCATACCTTGCCCACAATGATGGACCCTCAAATGCTGAGCCAAAATGAACCCTTCCTTCCTTAAGTTGCTGTTGTAAGATACTTTGTTACAGGAACAATAACTAACTGATAACAAGAAAAATAACTGATGTGCCTATAACTAAACCTAACCAAGGAGCTGAAAGTCTTCTATAATGAAGTCATTAATACACTGAAGAAAGAAACTGAAACCCCTAGAAAATGGAGATTTCCTATGTTTAAGATTAAAAAAATTAACATTGTAAAAAATGGTTATATTACCAAACATACAGAGTCAATGCAATTTCAAATTCCAGGTACATTATTCACAGAACTATAAAAATCAATTCTAAGATTCATATGGAAGCAAAAATGACCGCAATTAGTGAAAACAATCATAAGCAGAAAGAGCAGTGCTAGAGAAATCACAATTCCTGTTTTGCAATTATACTGCAAAGCCATAATAACAAAGATAGAAATTGTACAAACACACACACACACACACACACACAAAGATTTGTAGATTAACAGAATAAAACATCCCAAAATAAACCCATATATCTACACCAACTGATCTTTGCAAAGGTATCAAAGCACACATGGGTGAATAAACAGGCTCTTCAACAAACAGTGTTGAAAAACTGAATATATATCCCTTACCCTGCCCCTCGAAATCGATTTAAAATAGATCTTCAATGTTGATATAACACCTGAAATTCTGCAGCTGCTTGGAGAAAACATAGGCAAACCCACCTCAAGACATAGGAATAGGCAATAACTTTCTGAAATGGATGCCTAAACAAAGCTAACAATTCTAAGAATTGAGAAATAGGATTGCATGAAATCACAAGGTTTCTTCACTTCAATGGAAATATTCACTACAGTGAAGAGATATCCTATTAATTGTGATAACATCTTTGCCAGCTATACATCTGACAGGGGATTTAAATGCAAAAAAAATCGTTTAATCTATAAATGGGTATGCAATTAAATAGACAGTGCTCAAAGGCAGAAATAAAAATGTCCAATAAATATGTAAAAAAATGTTCAGCATTTTGCCTTCTCACACCTCAGTCAGAATGGCAATAATCAAAAAAAGAAAAAAAGGATATCAAATGCTGACAAGAGTGTGAGGAAAGACAAACCTTTATATACTACTGGTGGAAACATAAACTTGTACAGTCACACTGGACATCAACATTGAGGTTCCCTCTGCAAATAATTAAAAATAGTAAATCAGTACTCGGGAGGCAGAGGTAGGAAGATCACCGTGAGTTCGAGGCCACCCTGAGACTACATAGTTAATTCCAGGTCAGCCTGGGCCAGAGTGAGACCCTACCTCAAAAAACAAAAAAAAAAAAAAAAAAAAAAAAACCTAAATCAATGGGCTGGGGTGTGTTTAAAGGTGCTTGTTCCACAAGTCTGCTGACCAAAGTTAGGGTCCCTACAATCTTCTTAAAGCCTGTGGTGGTTTGATTCAGGTGTCCCCCATAAACTTAAGTGTTCTGAATACTAGTCTCTCCAGCTGATGGCAATCTAGAAATTAAAGCCTCCTGGAGGCGGTGTATTGTTGGGTATTATAGCCAGATTCTCCTTGCCAGTGTTTGGCACACTCTCCTGTTGCTGTTGTCCACCTTATGTTGACCAGACAGTGATGTCCACCCTCTGCTCATGCCATCGTTTTTCCTGCCATCATGGAGCTTCCCCCTCGAGACTGTAAGCCAAAATAAACCTCTTTTTTTTCCCACAAGCTGCTCTTAGTCGGGTGATTTCTGCCAGCAATGAGAACCTGACTGCAATAAAGCCAAATACAAAGAACTACAAATACCCAAATATCCAACATGCCTACAGCAACATGAGTCAGAGTTAGGAGAATCTTGACACTCATAGAGCAGCTAGTCAGGTCTTCTTAGTGACAAAAAAGGAGACTCTAATAAACAAGGTGGAAAGAGAAAACCAATACCTGGAGGGTGTCATCTGGCCTCTATATGTACACTGCATCATTTGCCTAAATATATTCACACACACAGTCAGAATATATAATAATCAAAATATATATAAATATATATATATATATATATATATATGAGAACATATGATTCAAATAGCACTGAAGGACAATAAATTGGCATCATGTTACTTTCCCATTATTGGACCAAAACACCCTATAGAAGCAGCTTATGGGAAGAAAGTGTTTATTTCAGGCTTATACAATCCAGAGAAAGCATTATCATGGCAGAAGCTGGCTCACTTCCACAGATATATAAAAGAGAGGCACAATTAAGCACAGCCAATACAAACAGCAAGACCATAAAATTGCCTCTGAAAACAACTTAGAGTTGGACTACAAGATCCATTCCCAGTGACATCTCCTCCAGATGGCTGCTTGAGATTTAAGTAGGAAGCTTACTCTTAATCAAAAATCTCTGAGGTTGTGAGGGATGTAAATTCACATTCCAACCACCACCACATTCTGTCCCTGGCTCTCAGATTCATGACCATCTCACAATGCAAATTGTACTCAGATAAACTTCAAAGGTCTCCATACTCTTTGCCAATTTTAACATTGTACAAAAGTTCAAAGGTTAAGAGGTTGAACCTTCATAAAGTCCTTAGATGGAACATCTGAGTCAAAGGACCCTGGAGAGGGTATGATGAAGACTAACCTTAATCTTCTCCTATTCCTCTCTTTCTTTCTCTCTCTCTCTTTCTCTTTTATACTACCTATCTTTTTCTTCCTTTTTTTCCTTGGCACTGGCCTGTAACTCCCAGTACCAGCATACCATTAACATCCACAATGAACTGTTGATCAGAGAGACCTACATGTTTTCCCAAAAGAAGATAGATTTCTGTCAGAGCACTTGATGACCCACCAAAGGTTAATGGTAAGACCCCATTGCTGAAGACACCATATGCTGATGGTATGGAACATGGAATTCTGGCTGGAATCTGGAAGAGAGTCAGTCCCCAGACAATGAGCTTGTCTAGTGCCAGAAGGTGCTAGATGAGCGACTGGGGAAAAATGACCAACATCTGTCCAAGCAACCCATGGTCTAAGTGAACACGACCTGACATGATGCTCACACAAGTGCAGTAGTGGCACACAGCCATGGTGGGCAACTAACTGCTCTTGAATTGGCTAATGGATCTGCTCAGTGGAACAGAACCCATAGCTGAAACTGGGAAACAAGTCAGAACCATACCCCAAAAATGAGCCTACTCTCCAATATCAAGATCCCACAAATCTCGGGCTACCAGAGGGCCCATACCTACTAAATTCTCTCTAAAATAATAGTTATGCCATTTATCTGGTGCTGACTTCACTCTCCACTGGAAAATCTGTTTCTCTTTTTCAGATGGATGCAGACTGTGAGGAGAGAATCAGCCCATTGCACCTTACCAGGGCCCCACTGAAATCATAGAGTAACTGGGGAAATGAGCAAGAGTGCTGCATTCTAGGTGAACCTGGTACTAGCACAAAGGTGAATAAAATAAGTCACAGAGATCACTCAACTCCTACCTAACCAGATATCCAGAAACACAGAGGCTCCCAAGATCTTATCACTGAAGTAGACCTACAACAAATGCAACATGGCTCATGAGGGGGCAGAAAGATTGTTATAGCCACAAGTATGATGATATGCACAGAAACATCGCCTCTTCCCCATAGCTGAAGAAGTCATGGGCTGTGTTTAAGATAAGGCAGTAACAGTTGTGCTCTCCTAAGTCAACTTTTAGCACTATCATAAGAGCAAATGTGATGGCCAGTATGTTTCTCTGTTGTCTCCTTCATGAAGCACAAAGATGTCCTCATCAGAACCTCTCAACCCCAGCTTGCCTTTATACAATGGCCTTACTGGATCTACATACAAAGATTCCAAACCTGCTTCACTGTGCCCAGTGTCCATTTCCAAAAAAACAAAACCTCATTGCACTTCATGACCCTTTCTGTCCAGCATTTGCCAGCACCAGATGTGAAGCAGAACCAAATTTGTAAATCCAGAAGAAATAAACCTGGACCAGGAGCCAGTTAGTTCTTTAGGTTCTTCCTTCAAGCCTTGTCCTTGCAAAAGCATTTGTATTCTTACTAGATGGAGCCTTTAATGGGTGGAATTCACCCTCAGGCATCTTTTCCATTGTCCCAATGTTAAGCATTTGGCCCATGATTAAAGGTGGTAATCAACTTAACAATTGCAGCTTCAGTAACCGAAAACCAGTCTCTGTGCCTGTAACTTCAAGTTTGATTGAATTTTTCCTGTGCTAAACTGTACATCTTTTATAATGTTATATTCTATACCTTCCAGAAAGCATACCAGTCTAATACTTTTAAATTCAGCATTGATCCAACTCTTTAGACATGGGTAGAAGAAAGCAACCAGACTTCCTGCCAGTAGCCCAGTTCCAACAAAGTTGTGTCTTTCCCCTTTAAAAGTTCATAAGCTAAGGCTTCGCAGTCCACAATTCTCTATGCAGTCAACATTTTTAAACTCTCACCAGAATAGCCCATAAAGCCCTTTTTACAGCAATGAAAAGATTCACAGATCCTAAGTACCAAATACTTCCATATTCCTTCAGCCAATACTAATATGAAAGAACATTTTTTTTTTTGAATTATCAGACTCATCCACAACAATGGCCCCACTTGGTGGTACTAATTTTACTATTGCAGTTACTTTTATGTTTCTGGGACAAACACCTGACCAGAAGCAGTTTATGGGAAGAAAGTGTTTATTAAAGGCTTACAGAATCCAGGGCAAGCATCATTATGGTGGAAGAACCTGGCTCACTTCCACAGATACATGGAAGACAGACACCAAAAATACCCAGCAATCATGAACAGCCAGAGCTCAAACTGGCTCTGAACACACCTTAGGGCTGGGCTATAAGATCTGCCCCCAGTGACACCTCCAGTAGCCTGCTTGAGATTTAAGTGGAAAGCTTAGTCTTAAGTAAATATTAAGAGACTATGGGAGACATACATTCACTTCAAACCATTACACATATTATAGAGATATCTGCACATCCATATTTAGTCAGCTGGAAATAAAAATTAAATTATGACATTTGCAGCGGAGAAATGGCTTAGCAGTTAAGGCACATGCCTGTGAAGCCTAAGAACCCTGGTTCAACTCTCCTGTTCCCAAGTAAGCCAGACGCACATGGTGGCACATGCATCTGGAGCTCATTTGCAGTGACTAGGGGCCCTGGTGTGCCTTTTCTCTCTCTCTCTCTCTCTGTATCTCTCACTCTCTGTCTCTGATAAATAAATAAATAAAAATAAAAATCTTTAAAATTATGACATTTGCAGGAAAATGGATGGAATTAGACATCACTGTGTTAAATAAAATAAGCCAGATTCAGAAAAACAAACTGCATGATTTCTTTTATATGTGGAATCTCAAACATATGTGTGTGTGCATGCACATGCATGTGCATGTGCGTGTGTGATATGAAAATATGAATGTAGAAAGGATTATAGGAAAAAGAAGGAAGAAGTCTAAAGAGAGGGTGGAGGGAGGAACAATAGAGGATAATAGTATAATATATGTCACCGAAGGAGAAAAGGAGACTATTTGGATAAAGGAAGAAGAGCAGCAAAGGGGAAGGAGGTGCAATCAGGGACTCAGTGGGGAGAAGCACCAAGGAAGAGGAACAAGAACAAATCATAATGATATGAATGTATGAAAATCTTATAGTGAAACCCATTTTTATATACAAAATAAAAAAATTCAAGAAAAGAACAAAACATAAAAATAAATGAGAAAATAGAAAATATCAATAAAAATAAGAGCTGATTTCTTAAAAACAAAATCAATGAAATTTGATAGACTAAGAAAAGCAAGAACATTCAGATACAATCAGGAATGAAAGAGAAAATATTATTGTTGATATCACAGAAATACAAGTGACTATAAGAGACTTATGATCAATTATATGCCAACAAATTGCATAATCTAATAGAAATAAGTAAATTCCTATGAGACATAGTCTACCAAGATCTAATCCATAATAAATAGCAAATGTGAATAAATAATAAGAAAACTGACTCAGTAGTAATTATTAATAAGAATAATTCTTTTAAGTTTTCTTACATATTTTTCAAGGTAGGGTCTCACTTTACCTCAGGCTGACCTGGAACTCACTCTGCAGTCCCAGGATGGCCTTAAACTCACAGCAGTCCTCCTACTTCTGCATCCCAAGCCCTGGGATTAAAGGAATGCATCACCATACCCAGCTTAATAATTCTTTTTAAATCTCCCAATGAAGACAAGCCGAGTACCAGATGTTTTCCCTAGTGAATACTACCACACATTTACAAAGGAATTATTACTAGTCCTCAAACTCTTTCAAAATATTGAACAGCAGCCAAGCATGGTGGCACACACCTTTAACCCCAGCACTTGGGAGGCAGAGGTGGGAAGATCTCCGTGAGTTCGAGGCCATCCTGAGACTACATAGTGAATTCCAGGTCAGCCAGGGTATAGCAGACAGCTTTAGGTTTGCTGAGATGAACTTCCAGACCAGGCACAGTTATGGAGGAAGGGATATTTATTGAAGCTTACAGATCCAGGGGAAGTTTTATAATGGCAGAAAAAGCTGGCCTGCTTTCACAGGACCAAATAGACAGAGAGAAGTTACAAGTCAAAAGCCCAAAAGCCAAAAGCCACACAGTAAACTTCAGGAACTCCAGGTAGAAGTAGACACTTTGTATATCTTTAGATTGGAATTTTCTTTTGTTTGATTGTTTGTTTTTTGTTTTGTGAGGTAGGCTTCACTCTAGCCCAGGCTGACCTGCAATTCACTATGTAGTCTCCAGGTGACCTTGAACTCACAACAATTGATCTTTCTACCTCTTAGATTGGAATTTTAGACCCACCATCACACCTTAGGGCTGGACCTTAAGATCCACCCAGTGACATCTCCTCCAGTCAAGTGGCTACTGATGTAAATTACAAACTAATAAACACTGAATATATTGAGGGCCATCTTTTTAAAACTATCACACAGGGCTATAGTGAAACCCTACCTCAAAAAAAAAAAATGTTGAAAGGGAGGGAAAATGTCCAAACTCATTAAAAAGCTAACCCACTGAAAGCAGATAAGAACACAAGAAAAGATTAATTCAAGGACAATATTTCTGATGAACATATATGACAAAATTCTCAACAACAACAAAAAATGGTATTCATCTAAACCTAGCAGGACATTGAAGGAATCAGATACTATGACCAGCTGGGATGAAAGGTTAGTTCAATCATGGCAAATCAATCAATATCATATGCCTTTCAACTAGATGGGTATAGAAAAAACTTAAATATAATAAAAGCTAACAGGACAATAAATAATATAATAACCAACAGTTTAAAATCTGGAAGCAGAGGAGAGGAAGGGAGAGAGCAGGAACAAAATATGTCCTTTTAAGGTAAGCCCCCAGTGATCAACTTCTAACATGGACCCATCAGCTGATAGCCCGTTCAGCTATGAACTTGTTCACATAATGTAGGATGAAGCTTTAACACATGAACCTTTTGAGGAAACTTATCTTTACATCTAATCCTAAGACCCAGAGAAGGTATGGAAGCTCCACACCTCTTCCTACATACCTAGTGCTGTGCATCTCTTCTATATCCATTGAGCTATCCATCTACACTCTTGGTAATATCCTTTATTTTATATTAAACTCAGAAATGCATTTACAGTACTTCCCTGAAATGCATGTGCCCTGCAGCAAAGCAATCAAACCTAAGGATGAGGTTGTGAGGACTCTGATTTGTAGTCAGGAAGTCAGAAGCAAAAGACACAATCTGTCCTTAGTATTCACATCTGAAAGTAGGAGTCAGCCTGTGGCATACTGTTTTTGAGATCTGATACTATCTTCAAATAGATAGTATCAAAACTGAATTGACTTACACAACCTGCCACACACTTTTCCACACCATTTTCTTATCATCCAGTAGATCTTGATTAAGAGGCTCTGGTGTCAGCCTGGATGATGCTGAATTGCAGCTTGGCAGCACCCCCACAAGTCCTGGGCTCCATTCCTTTCCCCCTTTTCTTGTTACCAAGAATGTTAGCAACTGATCCCACACTATGGAACAGGCTGGCAGTTCTCACAACAGTTATTGACCCTTCCCAAAATTTAAATGATCAATTGTCATTCATCTAACAAATGCATATATATATATGATGTCTTTATTTAAGAAAGAGAGAAAGAAGCAGAGAGAAAGAGGTCAAGGCCTCCAGCCACTGCAAACAAACCCTAGACACATGAGCCACTTTGTGCATCTGGCTTTTCATGTGTACTAGGGAATCAAACCCCAGCCATCAGGCTTTGTAAGCAAGTGCTTTTAACCACTGAGGGATCTCTCCAGCCCTTGAAAATATATATATTAAGTATTTAATATTTGATAAGAATTAGGAATGCATTAATGATCAAAACAAATATTGTCACTGCCTTCATGGAATTTTCAGTGCAAAGAGACCAGACAAATAGAGAAATTAATTAATGACTATTGATTTTGTTTTAATGGGGAAGCTGTTCATGGCTCTGGAAGTTATGTGACACCTTCCTGCTATGCATCCTAGAAATGCTTAACCTGGCAACCAGACAGGACCCCCAAAGACACTCAGTACCCTAGCCTGAAGTTCTGAGCTGAAAAATCCATGAAAAACAACAAATTCCTTCCAAGTTAGTTTATAAGCTAAGCCAATGCTATATACTTTCTATGTTACAATCGCCTTTTCCATTACATTTATTTTCTCTCTACTAGTTTCCATGTAACAAATACATGGAAAGCAGGGGAGAAATATGGAAGGAAGATGTCTGAGATAGAAAGAGAAGGGAGAGAGGCAGGCGGTCCAGAATTGAACCAGAATATCTATGGAATACATTTTTAAAATGCTGAAACAGTATTTATTTTCACATATATGAGTCTTTCTTCATTTCAAGGAAAAAAGCCAAAATATAGTGTATCTGAAATTAAGCTATAAAAAATAAAAATGTTACTTTTTTAAATACAACACTACAATAGAAAAGTAAATTGATGCACATGGATACAAGAAAGCAAGCCAAAAGTGGACTTTGGTTAACTTTGGGTTTCCAGTAATCTTTTACCAGGTTATATATATTATTTATATATTATGTATTATATATATATATAATTTTACCAAGTTATATATATTATACATAGAAAAGGAGCATTCTCTCACACAAAGGCATTTATAGTGTATTTATGTGTTTTAATTATTTGTGGAAATTCCTGACAGCTCTGCATTTAGCCACTTCACTTAACAATCAAGTTTGTGGTTGACAAAGCTCAATGGGAGAGAAGACAGTGGCTATATCCCAGTGGTTCTGCATGTGTATCTGTACTTGTATAGACAGCCTGATTTAAGGAAAAGAATACTACATGTGTTAAAAGTGATGCTACTGCCGGGCGTGGGGGTGCACGCCTGTAATCCCAGCACTCGGGAGGCAGAGGTAGGAGGATCGCCATGAGTTCGAGGCCACCCTGAGACTACATAGTTAATTCCAGGTCATCCTGGGCCGGAGTGAGACCCTACCTCAAAACAAAAAAAAAAAAAAAAAAAAAAAAAAAAAAAAAAAGTGATGCTACTGATGCATCCAACCTTTTTCCTGGGAGGTGTTTTGAGATGAAAAGAAAGGTGACTCCTCTGTCTGGGGGTTTCCTTTCACTGTTTTCCCAGGATCCTATGGTTACTTGCTGGGGGTACACGCGACCCTCCACTACAGCAAGAGAGTAACCATGTGGTAAGAATGAGGATAACTAGCCTGGTGGAATAAGAAAATGACACATTTCACTCTGTCTTCTTGTGTTCATTTCACTCATTCACAGTGTGGAATGCCAGGTATTCTACTAATATTACAGGAAGGGGAAATTTAAGTAAGTAAGTTTATAGAATGACAATTTAAAACAGAATAATAGCTGTAGCAGCTTCCTAATTTTCAAAACCTTGTTTGTTTCAACCAAGAAATGTTTCTATTTTACTATGAATGTTACATATTTCAATGGCTTTCATACAATCATTTGATATTTGTGCTCATTATATCATGTTCAAGTAAGGTCCCATGTAGACATTTTCTCAAACTGTGTGCCAGGAAATTGTTCTAATCTTTGTTGTTATTTACTCACATCTTTTTTTATAAATATTTTATTATTCATTTATTTATTTGAGAGAGAGAGAGAGATACCAAAATAGGCAGGTAGAGAGAGAGAGAGAGAGAATGGGTGCGCCAGGGCCTCCAGCCACTGCAAACGAACTCCAGATATGTGCACCCCCTTGTGTGTCTGGCTTACATGGGTCCTTAGGCTCCACAGGCAAGCATTTAACCACTAAGCTATCTCTCCAGCCCGTTACTCACATCTTTTTCAGGAATAATCAATGATATTCACTCATACCGGTAGACACATCCTTTGGTCTAAAGATGGGTGGGCCCTGGTTCTCTAGGGTAAGTTATATTTTAAACACATTTAAAACATTCAAGATTTATTCTTCCATTGTTATTTCTAACACTCCAATACTAGCAGGCATGTTTGTTTCATGGCACTATTTTAGCTAATTAAATCCCATTATCCCTAGTCCTTATAACACCTTAAAGAGGTTTATTGTGCTTCCCATTTTACAGATGAAAAAGCCAAGGCTTATTGGGGCTTGAAATAGCTCCATAACTAGTTCACTGGAAAGTCGGGGCTTGACATGTCTGGCTCAAAGCCAACATTCTTCAGCGATTTACTTATTTTGTTCCTCCTTTCATAAAAACTTGACCTTAAAGAGCAGCACAATGACAATTACCATGCCTCTAAATTTATACCAAAATTGGAAGCTGCTCTCGGTTTTGCCTCGTTTTGTAGCAGCTCCCTGGAGGATTTATTTCAGCGGCTCTGACAATACAATGAGCCCGCAGACAGGCATTATCTGCTTCCCGTGCGACGCACCAGGACTTTGAGCTTCCGCTTGCCGTGCCCATCACACTCTTCTCTTTGAAGGGAATCCCATTTCCCCACCTGCATCCATCATTCATCTGTCATCCCATTCAACGGCTGAGCTTTTTAACTAGATGATTTTTTTTTTAATCTTTCTTGGCTAACCTTGTCGCTCAAGGTCTTTGCTCTGACTACAATTACATAGCTTGCTCATTTGCTTGCCCCCAGCTCGCCCCTCTGAGAGTAGCAATTAACACGGGCACCTGTTTTGTTGAGTTTTGCTTTCTAGTTATGAAAGGGCAGAGGCAGCCTGCTTGGGTTGGTCTGAGCTTCCTTTTGATCTAGAAGGAGCTGCACATCAGTATATCCATCCGCACACACCTGAGCAGCGTAATTTAGGAATGGCTTCAAGGAGGAAGCTTCCAGGGGCCATCGCAGCGACAGTGTGACAGAGTGACCCCTTCTTAGCCACTCTTGGAGCTGCTGCATGTGCTCTGCTGAAGCCTCCCCTCCCTCCTCTGATGCAGGGATGAAAGTGTCTCTGAAGAGGATCACCGATCCGCGCTATCACAAAGCATGGCGTTTTCTCATTGCATTTGAATGGAGGGTATTGCTCTTTCGGTTTTGCTAAGATTACACAGAATGTAATTACAGCGACACGCTTCACCTGGGGCCCTGAGAAGTGAATGCTAATGCTGGCGTCGGGAGAGCAGCTTGGGAGCTCTGGAACACTTTCTCCCTGCATCCAGCATCAGCCGCGTGCCTTTTTTGCGGCCCCAGAACCCCACAGTCGCTCCATATGGAAGCACATGTGTGTTTATTTTATAACGTTGGGGTTCATGGACTGACTGTTCTCCTCCCCCACTTTTTTTCCTGGTCTGTTAGAAGAAGCCTTGTAAATACCCATGCATTCCCCACAAATAAGATTTGATTTCGGGTTAGCTTTATTTCATTTTAACTTTTTGTAAATTGACACAGCCGTGTGTACCTCTGACATACTTTGGCTACGTGTGTACACTGTGCGAGCAAAGCGGGTTCCTCAGCATCATGGAGCCTCATGGTCGGTATTTCCATGTATGGAGGGCAGCCAAAAACCTCTTATGTAAGCACAGTGGTCCAGTCCTCTACCCTCAGCATTCAAGAGGCTGAGGTGGGAAGATGGTGAGTTTGAAGCCAGCCTGGGCTACTAGTGATAGCGAGTTCAAGGCCAGTCTGGGCTATGGAATGAGATCCCATCTCGAACAAGTAAAATAAAATAAAAAGATCTGGGAATGATAACATGGTAGAGCACTTACCTACCATGCTCAAGACCCTGGGTATAATTCCCTGTAGTAGAAAGAAAGGGGAGAGGGGGAGAAAGAGAGAAAAGGAAACCCACCTAACTATTTTGAACTAGCTGAAAAGTGGTTGTGGGCTAGCTTTCTTTGGAAATAGAAGATTAATAGCACTAGTGGCTGCTAAATGCTGGCACACCACACCTCAAACATTCCTGACTAGTTTTAGTGGGTTTTATGTGAGCCTCAGTCTTAGTAAAGAGGTGGCATTTGATTAGCAACATCCTCATCACCTCAACAGCCTTGCTGACAGGTGGAAAGGCATGTCTTTATGTGCCTTGCACTTTAAAAAAGACAGCAACCCAAAACTTACCCTTGAAACTCTCAAGATGGTTAGACTATTGGAAGGGAGGAGGGGTGAAAAAGGGGAGGACAGAGGGTCTGGAGGAAAATGTGTTCAAAATGCATTTTATACGTGCATGAAAATAGCCTTGTATAAGCTAGTATAATACAAGAACATGTTGTATGGCAAATTCCTCTGAATTGAAAGCACTAAACAACTATTGCCAGCTTTATCAAAAGCAGCTGTGACAACTCACTAGAGACTCAGGAAATTGGGCCTGTTGACATTTTGCCACAGAAGAAAAGGCTTGGGGAGGGTCATCAGATCCCAGGCACCTCCAGTTCCATCTGTATACAATGATGCCCATGGTCTCCTGTCTAAGCAGGAATATACAGTATTTAGAACGTAGATGGTCAAGGGAAAATAAGCCCTACCTAACATACTGGGATAAGAACTCTTGGTGGTACCTCTGCTTTGTGATCTCTGTGCTCCCAGTAAGTAAGCCCTCCCTCTAGGGAAGAGCATCAGCAGAGATAATCCCTACACAGAGCTCCAACCAGCAGTGGGCAAGTCTTCACGCATGCTGAGATGAGATGGCTCCATGGTGTGGCTGCACTGTACCACTTTCTGTAAGTAACCCCATTAAACTTATTGGTTCACCCAAACCTAGTTTTGGTACAATTATACTTTGATCTGCAATCTGTGTCCTATCTGGGGTGAAGTGATGTGTGTTTGCATCTCTCCAGAGAAAAAGTTTCATGTAACACAAAGGAAGACACCAGAAAGAGGACCCTGAGAATAGAGAATGAAGAAAGAGAGAGAGAGAGAGAACAATGTGATAATTTTTCTTCTTTTTAACAAAGTTTAGAACTGACATAATTATCCAAAGAAATTTTTTTCTAAAACACATATAATTTCCTAATATTAGGGGAAAATGAAGCTTAAAGATTAATAAACATGTGGGAAGAATTACAAATGGAAAAAATTAAATTTAGGAACAAAAAATAGGAAAGAGAAAATTATCATGTCACAAGCTCATTTGGAAGCAATCTTTGTATAGGAATTATAATGAATAATTTAATCAAAAAATTATAATACAACTGTACTAGGAGGATGGGCATGTAACGGGGCTAAGTATAAAAAAAGTAACCCTAGAAAGCCATTGGATACTATGTAAATCAAAATTAATGATGCACCCATGATCCTTAGAAATATAAGAATGTGTAAATTGCACCCTCAAATCAAAAACACAGCTTTAAAAGTTAAAACAGATTGCCAATTGGCAGAGATTTTTCTGGTAATGAGGAGGCTGTGGGTGGAGAACTACTACTATACTTTATTATTAATTTTGTAGTAGTAGTTGGCATTTTAAGCATATGCATGTAATACATTGATTTTTTTTAATACAGTCTAACTTGGTCACCATTCATCCAGCAGTAGCACTGTGACAAGCATATAATGGGACTTTAAGAAATAGTGACTGGGCTGAGAAGGTGGCTCAAATGTGGCTCAGTTGGTAAAGTGCTTTCAGAGCAAGGATAAGGACCTGAATTTGCATCTCTGACACCCAGGCAAATGCCTAATTTAGTGGAGTGTGCCTGCAATCCCAGTTCTGGAGAGGCAAAGACAGGAGAATCTCTAGAGCAAGATGGCTAGCTAGCTTAGTCTAATCAGTGAGCTCTTGATTCCGTGAGATAATCTGTCTCAGAAAAGAAGGTGAATGGGCTGGAGAGATGGCTCAAGGATTAAAGGTGCTTGCAAATAAAGCCTGGCAGCCTGAGTTCTGTCCCTAGTACCCACAAAAAGCCAGATGCACAAAGTGACACATGTGTGAGAAGTTTGTTTGCAGTGGCAGGAGGCCATGGTGTATCCATACTTTCTCTCATTCAAATAAATAAATGAAAATATTTTTAATAAAATAATAAATAAAAATCATATTTTTAATAAAATAAGGTAGAAAGTAATTGAGGAAGATATCTAACATTCAATTATGGTATCTACATGCATGTACATACATGTGTACTTATATACAAATATGTGGCCATAGCATATAAGCACACATATATAAATACCACATACATGCATGAAGGAAAACAGAAGGAATGATGAAAAGTGAACAGTGAGTCTTTAGCTGCTTGTAGAGAAACCCTCATTGAGAAAGAAGCATAGAAAGAAAACCTAGACACTGTCCACCTCCTCTTCACATGAAACTGCTGCCCAGAGCTGAACCTCACACGTTCTTACCCCACATGAAGTGGGGTAGGAGGTAGTGACAGATGAAATGGCAGAACATGTGTTTCAGCATCATAAAGAATAGCACCTTGTGGCCTGCTCACTTTAAAAGTTACCTTACTGGTTCAGAGACGTGATGCCTGTAGAGCAAAGGTATATATGGGAAAGAGTACAGCATTGCTTGGATCAAAGCCTTGATATCTACAAAGTATAGTTGTATACAAGACAGTGTTCAGCTGAGAGCAGTGACTGACACCTATAATCCAGCATTCAGTACCCTGAGGTAGGATTGTCTTGAGTTCAAGGCAAGCCTGGGCTACAGAGTGAGTTCCAGATCAGCCTGGGCTACAGTGAACACCTGTCTGAAAAGGGGGGAGGGGAATGACTGAGCACAGTATCCACTAAGAGACAATTGTGGAAAAAATCCAATTTCAACAGTTTTTATTTGAGAGAATTGTTTTTTCAACTTTAGAATCTCAGTACCATTAGTCTCAACTGTGTAGCAGTGCTAAAAAAGAGAGGGAGAGAGAGAGAGAGAGAGAGAGACTGTATTAAAATATCTTCATGTAGACATTCAATATAGTTAGAATAAAGCAAAGTTTCAGGAGATGGGAAAATGTATGTGTTTTATTCTAGAAATGGAAAGAGTGCCTTGTGCATAGGAGACAGTCATTGGATAGTGGATGAACAAATGACTCAATGAATGAATTGTCATTTCTAAAGGAAACATTCAAGCATATTTCAAAATTTCAAAAGCATTTATTTAGGTACTTGCCTCTTCAATTTACACAGTTCAACTTTGATACTATTTAATAAAGCATCTCAGTAGACGTTGTTCAGGGAGAATCAAGTCCCTCAAAAACTTACAATGGGTAACTGCAGAGAAGCACCTTATTGAATCATAGAATGCCTCACTTGAATAAAAATAGAAGGCAGTCATAAAATGCCTTCACTAATTTTGAGAATCGACAACTGTTAGCAAGAAAAATCCTAACATTGTAGTGAAAGGGCCACATTATAGCCTGACATTTTGTTGTCCAGTTTCATTTAGTCTCCAAAGAAAACATCTCCCCAATCTTTAATCACCACCCTTTCTCATTAGAAAAAAAAATGCAATTATGCAAACTATACATTTTGTACAATTAAATATCACTTTTTGATTTTTTTGCCCTAAAAGAAATGTTTCCTTTTCTGCCTTCTTTAGATTCCATATGTCAATGCAAAGAGAACTTTCTTGACAAACAGGAAGAGATCAAAATGTCTGAGAACCTTGAATGCAAAGCACTTTTCTATTGATCAGTTACTTTGAAAGACTAATTTTTATTTTATTTTATTTTTTTAGTTTTGCTGAGGTAGGGTCTCACTCCAGCCCAGGATGACATGAAATTCCCTATGTAGTCCCAGGCTGGCCTCAAACATACAGTAATCCTTCTATCTCTGCCTCTTGAGTGCTGGGATTAAAGGCATGCGCCATCATGCCCAGCTGGAACAGTTACTTTGAAACACTATCCACAGACCATAATAATAAGAAAAGGACACAAACAGTTTAACTACTTTTTTTTTAACCTCCTAGTAGTTCTTCCTTTTAATCTATCCTTTCATTGTCCATTACTATGTGCAGAACAAAACTGTTGTAAAATCCAGATGCCTAACACTGAGAATTCCCTCACTGAATTATGTTGTAGTCAGCTGTGCAGAGCCATGGGGTGCCCAGTGTGCCCCGTAACACTACTGGAATGACAGAGACATGCTCAGCTTTCTAATGGGAAGTCTCCTTGCTGTGGGAAGTATCTATCCTGTCTGCTTCCAGTTTCCCTTTTGCCATCATTTTTCATTGATCTTGGAAAACACATGGTCAGCATCTGCTTGTGGACAACTATTTGTCCCTGTGTAAATCGTCTATGAAATATAAAACCAAACACTGGCTATGCCTTTTTAATGGAATTATTTCTCTGCGCCAAGTCATGGAAGAAGTATACCACTATCAGCATAAAGGAGATGAGTATTCTGACCTCATCAAAAGTAGATATGATGTGCTTTTTAAATAAAACTGAATGTTGAAATAATTGTGTCCACTTGTATAGGGTGTGTTGTTGTATACAAGATTTTTATTTATTTATTTAGTTAGTTAGTTTTTGTGGTAGGGTCTTGCTGTAGCCCAAACTGACCTGGAAAACACAATGTAGCCTCAGGCTGTCCTTGAACTCACAACCATCTTCCTACCTTGGACTCCCTACCTAGTGTTGGGATTAAAGATTCAGGCTGCCGTGCTTGGGAAGAATTGTGTACATATCTTTACATTCCCACACTGACCCTCAGCTTGGAACATCATCATCTCATTTTAAGGAATAAAGGCCCAAAAGGGTTAAAGCAAGGTCCTTTAAATCTAAAGTTGCAATTTGTTATATGCTATCCAAAACCAGGTAGGGTTATTCACACCTGCAAGCCTAATATTTGGAAGGATGATGTGTCTGAGACCAGCTGAGGCTACATAGAATGACCTTGTCTCAATAGCACAATAAATTTACATTAAGCATTTTTTTCATTGTTTTCAAGAAGCATTCTTTAACCCATCAGTGATATTAATGGGATCACTTTATAGCAAGGCTTTCTGGTAGCTGTGCTATCATCAGGTGGAATTTCTGATCATTTTGTATATAACCATTTTCAAGAATAAAATGAATTAATAGTAATCACCTCCTTTGGTAATAATTTTGAAATAGACATTTCTTATCCAGATCCAAGTAAATGCTTTATTAGGGCAGATGTACAACCCAATACAACTCACAAATATTTTTTGTTTACTTAGTAAATTAAGCAGTCTAAACAGTGCCTGAGGCTAGTTTTATACACCCATATGAGAAGCAGAATCAGCTGGCCCCTGTCTAGGAAGAATGTGCTAGAATTTAGCATAAAAGTTAGACATGCAAAATATCTAGGACACAATTTACCAGATCCTAAAACAACAATGAGAGATCAGGTGTGGAAGCAACCATCTGCCTAAACAATAGTAAAACCCAGATATGCTGGGTGTGGTGGCTTGAATCAGATGTCCCCCATTAAATTGTGTTTTGAATACTTGGTCCTCAGCTGGTGGCAATTTGGAAGATGGAGTCTTAATGGAGGAGGTGTGCTACTATGGGTGTGTTTGGGGTTGTTATACCTATTGCCAGAGCCTGACTCACTCTTACCGCTGCTGGTTTTCACCTGCTAGAAGGGGTGATGTACAGCATCTGCTCTACCATCTTTGTCCTGTCATCACAAAGCTTTCCCTGAGACTATAAGCCAAAATAAAATCCAACCCCCTCCGCATCAGCTGCTTTGGTGGACTATTTTGTCTCAGCAATGTGAAGGTACAGGAAGAGTGTGGTTATTGCTGCTAGAAATCTCACTGTGAGGCTTTACCCTTTGCAAGAGGATTATGGATTTCTTGGCCTAAGAAACACCTTGCAGTTCTATAAGCAGACCTTTGATGGACCATTTTGGAGAGAGCTGACAAAAGACTTAAATGCAGAAAGAACTATATACTGTGAGGCTAGGCTTAGGAAAGGAAAAGGAGATTTGTCTGGACTGGGCTACAGGGAGTCTGTGTGAGAGGCTGGCTGTGCTTCTCCTATGTTCTGAAAAACCTGAGCAAAACTAAACTTAAAAGTAATGGCAGTTTGGCGGGAATAATATATACATTTAGCCAGACAAGATCAGGCTTATACCTCTAAGGCTCATGACCTCCCCTGCCATTGAAAGCACTATACTTAACGTTTATGTTCATATTCACATATTAATGCTACTCTCACTTCTGATTAGAGAAGCTTTTCTGTTCAGATGGTGATGATGACTGGGATACCCAAAAGTCAACAAAATGTTGAGAAAAAGGGACAGGGGAGTGTCCAGCACTGAAACATTTCTATCACACCTTCCAAGTCTCAGGGTCCATTGCAGAAGAGGGGGTGGAAAGAATGTAGGAGCCAAAGGAAGGGTGCGACTCCTTACAATGCAACTGTCTGGACAGAAATTGGCCTCAATATCCATGACCTCACAGTGCCTAGCAATACCTTCACAAGACCCTCATAATAGGAGAAAAAGATGATGACATCAAATTAAAAGAGAGACTAATGGAGAGGGGGAGGACATATGATGGAGAGTGGAGTTCTGAAGGGGAATGGGGGACGGGAGGGAAATATCATGGTTTATTGTCTGTAAGTATAGAAGTTGTCAATTAAAAAAAAGTAATGGTAGACTATAGAGCATAAGGATATGGCACAGAAAGAAATGAAAGTTTTGGGTGAAATGAAAGTTTGGGTTTTGGGTGCAGCCCCTCTCAGCTGCAATTAATTGAGATCTTACCACCATTAAGGCCAGCTCTTCTGCATTGGGACAGAAGGAAGAATACTGACTTGTTTAAAAGGGCAGGCCTGAAGGAAGAATGCTAAAAGTTACTGCTTCTTATATTCACTTTATCCCCACTCCTGGATTAATAAATTTGGTAGCCTTGCCCTCCTGGTATTGGTTATGGAAATACAAAAAAAAAAAAAAATGCAGGAAAGAAAGGGTCATTGGATTTGCAAAGCAGTTATTTGTAGATGGTCCCTAGGTGATATGAAGCAGGGTCATAGTTCCTGAATGTGCACTATAGCATAAAATCATGGGTTGTAGGATAGACCCCAGGATTTTGGAGATGCCACGACTATGGAATGGCTGCCAAGGAGAGCTGATGGCTCAGAATGGATTTTTTTTGAAATGGGCTATGATAGGCAGCTTATCTGGAGAAATGGATTTGGAACCCAAGAGACTTTGTCACAGATTCTACATGCCAGACATCAAGTTGTGGGATTTGATAATTACCCTCCTTGTTTTAGATCTTGCAATCATTCAATCTTTTCTTTCTATGTTCAATGTCATCTTTTGCATTGTGATTGTTTACTCTGTGCTATAATTCTAGCAAACAATCTAAATTCTACCATGAATCATTGCTGTAAACATTAACAAGAAAGCTTTTCATGAGCTGGTATGTGATCTAAGGAAGAAAAGAAATATGTAAATTTGTGAACTTTGAAACTTGATGATCTCGGGGGGACAAAATAAACAAATGATCAAGAGTAATCTAGAAGCTTCACAAAATTATGCCAAACTCCTTTCAGAAAAAAATGGAGGGACATTCAAGACTTAGGCATTACGGTAGTTTGAATTAGGTGACCCCTATAAGCTTGTGTGTTTTGAATGCTAGATTCCCAGATGGTGGCAATTTGGGAACTGGAGCTCTTGTGGGGGAGGTATGTTGTCAGGGGTGGGCTTATGGATGTTATAGACAGCTTCCCCTTGCCAGTGTTCAGGTCATTGTCATGCTGCAGTGTTCCATCTGCTGTAGCTGAGGTGATGTCAAGCCTCTCTTCATGCCATCCTTTCTCCTGCCATAATGAAGTTTCCCCTCAAGTCAGTAAGCCAAAATAAATCCTTTCCTCCCACAAACTGCATTTTGGCTGGGTGCTTTGTGCCAGCAATGTAGAGGTAACTGCATCAGAGTCATATACTCTACCAGCAAGCATGCAGGGAAAGCACACCCCCATCACTACCTATGTGCCACAGTACCTTTTAAATAGGAGTCACTTTGTAAAAAGAGGAAGACCCACATTTCTTTGGATTACGTAAAAAGGGTAAATTAAACAGCATCCAAATTGCAAGCTTTCAACCTCCCTCTTCTCATACTCACTGGGAAATTTTTACGTGGCTGTAACACAGCTTTATTTAGGACTGGAGGAGAGCCAAATGTCTATTGTTCAAGTTCATATTTGAACTAGTGATGGAAATTCATATGTTTTGTACAGGAACATCCTAAGGAGCAGTCCTCACTTTGGGACTTTGGGGAAAAAAAAAGAAAAAGAAAACACCTGAATTCCAAGACAAGCCTGCTTTCCAAAGAGGCAAAGATTTTCAAAACAAACAAACAAACAAATCAGCCAGCCAGAAAATGGGTCATTGTTGTGTTTACCACAGAGAAGATATCTGCTAGAAAGTTGAAGAGCAATGATAAGCATCATTTCCCCCATTAATTATTTTGCTAGATTAAAAGAGAAAAGCAACCACATGGTCCTGGCATGTTCTTATAATTAGAATGGGAGGCTTATCTTGCTGCCCACACACTAATGTCTTTCAGAACTTAACATCTTGAAAATAAATCCACAGTATTTACCAAAATGTACTTTTGAAAACATTTTGAGACTCCCTCACGTATTTAGGAGAGAAAATACAGTAGGTATGTGATCACTGACGTGTAATTAGCCTAACTTAGTTTTGTAAAATAAAAAGGTTTCATGAACTCAGGGACTGTGGCATAGATTAAGTGCTATTCATAGTCCTCTTCAGTGATGCCCGCCCAATCAAGAGGAGACAGTCAGCTCAGCATGCTCCCTCAAGTTTCTGCTCGCATATGACTATGTGATATGTTTTCTGACCTATCTGTTTAATATCCCTGTTCCCTGAACAGGAACTAAGCTCCATTAGTCTAAGCACTTTGCCTCATTCATTCATACTCTCTCACTCCCTACCACAATGCCTGGCTCATAGTAAGTGTTCAATACATATCCACAGAAAAAATTGAAACTGGCTTACTTACTATTACTTCTCTTCTTTGCCCTCCATCCTAAATTCACATGGCAAATACATATATGTGTGTGTGTGTCCTTTCAAATGGAAGTCCTTACATAAGTGGGGTCTGAGTATATGAATTATTGTTCTTGCAGTGGACATGTAATGTATTGTATTATATTTATATTGTATATGTTAGTGTTGTTATAACATTTCTTCTTTGCTTGTGTTGCCTGATGTAACTTATCACCCATCATGATGGCTCATGAATGCTGTTGCTACATACCAATTACCTTTCCTTTCCATCATATATAAAACTCTTCAGCTCATAATATATTTTGGATTAGAAGATAAAAGTATAAGGAAAATACTCAAGAATCTCATTCATAAGTGCTGATTCAAACAAACATTAAGTAAGAAAATAGAACCAGAACGTCCCATTTGGCATTAGAGTGGCCTTCTGATTTCATTAAGCATGACCTAATTTCCTTTAGTTCCTGGAAAATTGCCATCACTTTAGCATTTCTAATGTGTTTTTAGTTCCTTTTAAGAAAAATATCCCACACAGGTCTCCATGAATTTTTATGTGTAACTATTTGGGATGACAACTCAAAGACTATTGAATTCAAAATACACTAATCCTTCCGCAAACTTTTTTGTATGGAGGAAAAGAAAACATTAATAGATGACCAATTGAATGCAAAAAATTTCTCAGCACTACATTTTCTCTGAGGATATTTTTACTGAAGCTAATTAGCTTTTTTTAAATGATGCTATTCTAATTTTCATACAAAACAATGAACTGTGAATCAGTTTTAGGAAGATTTAAAATAGGACTCCCTTTGCTTCACACATAACTACTCTTAATTACAAGAACAAGTGTATACTCCCTTTATCCAATTAAGACAAAGGTAGAAAGGATAATTAAATGTAAACCACAATAATCAAATGCTGTACTTGTAATTTCATTTTATATGCAGTTCAGTATTGTTATATTTTATTTGTAAATGAGACTTGGAAGAACAATGGATTCAAAGGAATAACTTCTCAACTTGAAAAATGTTACACAGATTGTTCTAGATAAGTGCCTGACATGATCCCAGAGAATGAGCACTGAAGTGATATGGCGGAGGTTGGAATGTCTTTTTTTGGATCCTTCTCTAGGTAAGCTAGACTTGTTTTCTCATTTATAAAATGAGTATGTGACAATCACAAAACTTACTACTTTGTCTGTATGAGTGCACATAAAAAATAATTTTTTAATTAATCTCCATTTGAATTATAATTTCATCTCCAACAATGTTTGATAGTTGGGTCACTTCATTATGGTGAAATGTGGAACCATTCAGTCTATGAAATGACATCAGTACACTACCAAAATGGAAAGTTTTATGAAATAAAGTTAACTATGCTTTTTTTATTAAGACATAGTGACTGAGACATCTGAGAAATCACCTAATAATTGACTACTACCAGTGAGAGATGATAGCTTAGGGCCATTTACACTTCTGTTTATTCAAATTATTTTGCAATTTCAATAAATTCTCAAAATATTTTAGTGATGATCCATGCCCATGCAGGCAATCATAATTGAACTCTGTGAGCCACACCCACACACTTCGAAAACAACAGAGCTAGCAAAGTAGAAGAGGGACTAGATTGAAATAAGAAGGGGTTCATCACAAAGGACTTGAGGAAGAAGGTCAAGTGAAGGTAATGGGAGGGGAATATAATCAAAATACATTATATGCATGTATAAAAATTAGTACTGGCTGGAAGGGCAAGCACACCCTTTAATCTCAACACTTGGAAGGCTGAGGTAGGAGGATTGCTGTGAGTTCCAGGCCAGCCTGAGACGATATAGTGAATTCCAGGTAAACCTGGCTAGAGCAAGACCCTACCTCAAGAAATAACAACAACAAAAATATATTACTAAGATGAAACTTTTGGGGGATGGGGAGATGGCTTACTGTTTAAAGATGCATGCTTCCAAAGCATGCTGGCTCGGGTTTGATTCACTGGTACCCATGTAAAGCCAGATGCACAAAGTGGCACATGCACTTGGAGTTCATTTGCAGGGACAAGAAGACCCGATCTGCCCATTTTCTCTTTTTTTCTTTCTCTCTCTTCCCCCTCCTATCCTGCATACAAACAAACAAAAATAAAATAAAATAAATGAAAATGAACAGTGGACCAGTGGTTAAGGTGCTTGCCTGGAAAGTCTAAGAACGCAGGTTTGATTCCTCAGTACACATATAAAGCCAGATGCAAAAAGTGACATGCATCTGGAATGCATTTGGAGCAGCTGAAGGCCCTGGCATACCCATTCTTTGTCTCTTTTTCTCTCTATGTCTCTTTCTCTGGTTACAAATAAGAAAATAAAATATTTTTCTTAGGAAATGAACAGTTGGACTGGATAGATTACTTAGCAGTTAAGGTGCTTGCCTGTGAAGCCTAAGGACCCAGGTTCAATTCCACAATACTCACATAAGCCAGATGCACAAGGTGGTGCATGTGTCTAGAATTCCTTTGCAGTAGTTCGAGGCCCTGGTGCACACATTCTCTCTCTCTCTCTCTCTTCTCTCAAATAAATAAATAAATAAATAAAATATTTTTAAATGAACAATTAATGAAAAAAACTCCTCTTGGACTTTATGCTTCTGCCAACTTTATATACATACAGAATGATTCACCTTTTCTAACTATATATGATATAGAGCAGAATATCTTGGCTAACAATTCATTTGGTTATATTTCTTTTTATCAATAATAGTTATTATTTAAAAATTTTTATTATGATACAAAGTATTATGCTTTATTTATGGTAGTTTAGTTAAAAATCAACAATGTTTTTGTGTCCCTTCTCCTGTCTTATGTCCTCCTTCCCTTCACTCTGGTGCTCTTTGACCATGACTCCATTCTGCTCACAGATCTCACGTGTCCTTTTACATCCTCCATGCTTAATGCCTTCTGCTCCCCATCCAGTTCCATAGCCTATACTCACTCTCACATCCCTTATTTATGTACAGTCAAACATTAAAAGTTAAGATCTACATATGAGATAGAACATACAATTTTTGTCTTTGAGTATTTTTTGCCATCACACTTAAGTATAATATTTTCTGGCTACATTTACTGTCTTGCAAATTTTACAATTTTATTTTTCCCAAAACATAAGTATCATAGTAAAAATTGAAAACTGGTGGTATAGGTTATAAATAGACTCCTTTAGTATAAAAAAAATCCTGTGGTGGAGCCATAACATAGGATATAAATGACTCAGTCTTGTGCTTTTCCCAGATGTGCAAGGGGACAGCATCAAATCCATCTCTTTGTTGATTCTACTTTGTGAACTTCTAGAGATGACAACACATACCTTGGTTGGGAAAATATCTTTGAGTTAATTCTTTTCTGAGTAGAGTTGTTGACTAAAACTGTGCATGAATTCTACAACTATATGATAATATGTTGGACATATAATATACTATCCAAAAACAAAGCATTAAAGCATATAATACAGACACATATGCATGCCTTCTATAAGTCATTAAATACATATGCCCCTGCTTTGTAGTTAATATTCAAGGAGTCACATAGCTTCTTTATGAAGAAAGTACACACTAATACCTGTCTTCTGAGAAAAAGTTGTTATGTAATCCCTAGTGATTAATAAACATAAGCTTACAATTTACATAAAGAATGATATAAACAAGGCAAATGAAAGATCACACATTCTTACATTCTCTGTTCAATAGGCAACCTTTTCAGATTTTCACATGTCCATATCTCTAATGGTACAAGATTATCAATACATAATCATTTGACAAATACAATGTCAAAACTCATTTTGTTCTTTCCTTCTTTGAATCTTACTACTTGAAATTGCCATGAATTTTGTTAGAGCTTATGTTTAGGATGGAACACCATTAATGTTTATTTATTTATTTTTAATATATATGACATATTTAGTATATAAATAACACATGTTGGTACCATCCTTTCCCTCCTCCCTTTCCCTTTTCTGAAGAGGCCTTCCTCATTTGAGATGTAGGTCAACCCCATGGGGATTGTGAGTCATGCATTATACGAGTGGGGGAGAGGCAATGTCTCTGTGCAAAATGTCCCAACTTGTGGCTCTAACAATCTTTCCACCCTCTCTCTCTTCCACAAAATTCCCTGAGCCATGCTAGAAGCATTTTAAGTCTACTTCAGTGATGGGCACTTAGGAGCCTCTGGATTTCTGCTTTGGTAGGTGTTGAGTGTCCTCAGTGTCTATCTCCTTCACTCTTGTGTTGATATCAAATTCACTAAGAGAGCAGGACTCTTGCTCATTTCCTTCATTTCTCTGTGGTTTCAGCCTCCCTGAGGTGGAGTGCACTGGGTCATTTATCTCCTCAGGTCCAGCTCCTGTCTGAAAAAGAGAAGCAGATTCTTCAATGGAGAATGTAGTCAGCACTGGTTAAATGAAATAACCATTATTAGTTTAGAGAGAATTTGAAGGGTGGAGAACCTCTTATAGCCCAAGACTAGTGGGAACTTGACAATGGAAAGCAGAATAATTATCTGGAGATGATTCCTACTTGTTTCCCACTTCCAGATATGGTTTCCTTTCCACTGAGCAGATCTCTTAGCCAATCCAAGAACAGTTGGTTACCCACCATGGCTGTGTGCCACTATTGCATTAGGGTGAGCATCACATCAAGTTGTTTACTTCTGAGTCACATAGACTTTGAGTTGCTTGGACAAATGTTGACCACTTTCCCCCAGTTTCTCATGTAGCACCTTCCAGCACTAGATGGACTAATTGTCTGGAGACTGGCCTTCCTCTGGATCCCAACCATGTCTCTCCATGGTCCGTGAGAACAGTGTCACCATTAATGTTTTCAACCAAATTTTTTTTCTGATAATAAAAGTAATAAAACCACGCTTAAATTTCATAACATAAATAAATATATAAAGAAGAAAATAATGGGCCACCCATAATCATGCCATGCAGCAGTATCCTTCTAGACATTGTTTCTTTTCTCTGTAGGTTTATTTTATTATTACTCATATGCCATCATATCTTCTGATTTCTTTTATATCTGTCTTTTGCTTAGTGATTGTAATCATGGCATATATATAATTCTGCGTGCTGCATTTTACTTAATATTACTGATTATTAAAAGCATTTTTGCATCATTAAAGCACTCTTCACTTTTAATGACTACATAAATATTCTATTGTACAACTGTACCATAATTTACTTCCTCTAATTCAGGATATTTAAGGAGATTTTATTTTTCACTGCATAAGTAATGCTGTGGTAAACATTCTTGCTTCCACTATTTTGCATTTCTAATTATTTCTTAATGACAGATTCCTGTAAGTGGAATTAATGGTCACAAGGTATAAATGTTTTAAGACTTTTCAAACAAGCTGTGGTATCTATCAATTTACATGATTAAACTTCAAGGAAAATATTGGTTGTTAAATCTACAGTAAAATTTAAAATATTAAACATTATTCATACCAGTTGTTAGTTTGACGTTAAAAAATCCCAATGTTAAGGAACGTATAGAAAATGTCAAGTCTTCCTTGACATAATGCCTCATGAGTGACAGCTTTCATTTTACCGAGAAATTTATAAACTCACATTTGGATATGGTTGACATAATATACCCAACATATAAGTTCCCTGAAATTAGAGAAAATAAAACCTTTTTTTTTCCTCTATTCTCATCTTAATTGTGTTTTCTCTTGTGTAGGTACGTGTGTGTGTGTGTGTGTGTGTGTGTGTGTGTGTGTATTTGTGGTGTTTGTATGTGTGTAGGTGCATGTGTATGTATATACATGTAGAAGTCAGAAGACAACATTAGATGTCTTTCATCAGGAAAGCTATTTACTTTTTTGAGACCAGTTCTCTCATTTGCCTGGATCTCACCACATAGGCTAGATTGGCTGGCCAGTGAAACCCAAGTACCTACTTGTCTCCATCTCTTTTATACTAGGATTATAAGTGCACACCACCACCACACCTGGCTTCTTGAAAAAATGTGTTCTGGAGATAAAACTAAGGTCCTCACACTTATCCAGTGAGCACTTTACCAACTGAGCTATTTCCCTAGTCTCCTAAACTACTGCATTTTTATTAAGGCATGCTTGTTGTTTTGAAAGCAAGCTATATCAGACATATTCAGTATTAAGTCCATCACTTTAATGTATCTTTAAGAAACCTGGTTTCCTCTGTTCCTCCAAGGCAGCAGTGACCTGAAAACAAAGGATAGAGGAAGAGAACACTTCTCTGAGTGTGCTGACTGCTAAGTGGGTGAAGTTGTTTGAAAAATCTGACAAATCTTTGAAAACTTTTAGCTAATAATTATATATTTTAATCATTTTCTTTGGGCTAGGGGGATTGCTCAGTGATTAAAGGTGCTTGCTTGCAAAGCCTGATAATCCAGGTTCAATTCCTCAGTACCACCATAAAGCCAGATATACAAAGTGGTGCATGTGTCTGAAGTTCATTTGGCTGAAGGCCCTGGTGCTCTCTCTCTCTCTCTCTCTCTGTGTGTGTGTCTTTCTCTGTCTTAAATTAAAAAAAATTGAAAAAATAATAATTTTCTTCAATAATAATTAGCATTGTACATTAGTTATATGTGTGAGATTCTGGAATTGAACCATTTGAGCTCAAGTCCCAATCTACCATTTTCCAGCTGGGTCCAGCCCAGAGTAATCAAATACTTATTGATATGTAACCCTCAGGATTAATGTGAGATTTAAATAAGATAACATTTGCAAGGAGTTTAGCACACATGGCTGACCTAGTATATAGTGTTTGGTCATCCTCTGGACCACCAGAAGTTATCAAATACAGGGAACTAGGAGCATGCCAATTATAATGCGCACAAAATTGCAAATATTAAGCTACATGATGATAATATGGTAGAACATGTATTATGTGCTAAGAGAAAGTCATTAGTAAATGTGTTTGTTTGAATGTAGACTGCCCCCACCCATAGCCTCATGTGTTTGTGGCTAAGCCTCCTACTCAATCCTCAGCTCGTGATGGTTTGGGAGGTGGAGTCTTGCTGGAGGAGGTGTGTCACTGGAAGTAGGCGAACCTTGAGTTTTATTAGCTCAGCTCACTCTATTTCCGCTATGACAGTTTCCTACTGGCATCATGTTTTTCCAGCTATGATGAACCTTCCCCTTGAGAATGTAAGCCAAAATAAATTCTTCCTTCCCATAAGTGGGATGTTTTGTCCTGACAACAAGAAGTAACTACAACAGTAAAAGAAATTGCAAGGTTCCTGTGGAAGAAGCAATTATTGACTGATGATTTTCTGTAGCTGGCTTCCTCACAGGAAACATGGGATTTATGCAGGACTTTAAAGAAGAGAGAGTGCTTGTCCCAAAATTAGAAGAGCATTTTAGACACTAGAAATATTGACAAGATTACATCCACAATGAGCTGTTGATCGGAGATACCCATTAGATCTCCCAAAACAAACAAGACAGACTTCTGTCAGAGCACTTGATTACCCACCAGAGGTTAATGGTAAGACCCTACTGCTGAAGACACCACATGCTGTTGGCACGGACCATGGAGAGAGCTGGTTAGAATCGGGAGGAGAGCCAGTCCCCAGACAGTTAGCCCATCTAGGGCTGGAAGGCACAAAAAACGCTACTAGGGAAAAGTGACCAACATCTGTCCAAGCAACTCAAAGTCTAAACTACTCAGAAGGAAACAACTTGACGTGATGCTCCCCCAAATGCAATAGTAGCACACAGCCATGGTGGGTAACCAACTGCTCTTGGATTGGCTCAGTGGAAAGGAAACCATATCTGGATGTGGGAAACAAGTCAGAATCATATCCAAATAATGATTCTGATTTCCATTGTCAAGCTCCCACAAACCTTAGACTATAAGAGGGTCTACGTCTATATCCTTTTAATTCTCTCCAAATTAATAATGGTCATCCTGTTTAACTGGTGCTGACTTCATTCTCCAATGGAGAATCTGCTTCTCTTTTTCAGATAGGAGCTAGATTTCAGGAGATAAATGACCCAGTGCACTCTACTGCATGGAAGCTGAAACCACAGAGGAATTAGGGAAATGAGCAAGAGTGCTGCTTCCTCAGTGAATCTGAAATCAGTACAAGGGTGAAGGAGATAGACACTGAGGACACTCAACACATACCAAGCCAGAGATCCAGAGGCTCCTAAGTGCCCATCACTGAAGTAGACTTAAAATGCTCCCAGCATGGCTCAGGGAATTTTGTGGAAGAGGGGTGGAAAGACTGTTAGAGCCACAAGTTGGGACATTTTGCACAGAGACATTGCCTGTTCCCCTCCCCCCATAATGCGTGACTCACAATCCCCATGACCTGTATTCCAAATGAGGAAGGCCTCTTCAGAAAAGGGAAAGGGAGGAGGGAAAGGATGGAACCAACATGTGCTTTTACATACTAAATATATCCATATCTAATAAAAAATAATAAAAATAAAATAAATCAAAATTGATCATCATGAAGGGAACTAGAATGTGAAGGGATTTATGTAGCAAACCACTCTGGGGAATATGGAGTGCTCTGAGAGGAAGAACACTAGTAAAAGGTGAAGTAGACTAGTGCATCATGAATATCACTAATTTGCAAGATAACTCAGATTCAGAGGGTTTTTTTCAATTTTCTTTACTTCTTTTTGAGACAGGATCTCACTATATATCACAGACTGTCCTAAAGCTCATGTTTCTTGTGTCTTACCTTCCCAAATGCAGAGATTTACAAACCAGTGTCACCACACTCAGCACAGACTGGGAGACACTAAACACAAAATAATAATAGTAACCACAACAATAAAAGTCATGAGACTATGGGTCTATTTCATAACCAATCTTAGGGTATATCTTTCTAAATAGAGACCTGATTAATTCATGTTCTTCCTCCTTGGAATATTTTTTTCTAATTTTAACCAATAACTTAGGGGCAAACAAAATAAAACAAACAAAAAAGTACCCATGTACCTAACCTTGTCGACTGAATTTAGTTTTAAATCTTTTAAATATTTTTTATATATTTGGGGAAGGGAGCACATGTGGAAGTCAAGACAACTTCAAGGTGCCTGTGCTCCACCTTCTTTGAAACAAGGTCTCTTGCTGCTGCAAACAAACTTCAATAAATAAAACATTGTACTAACTGGCTTTGTGTGGGTGATGGGGAAATTGAACCCAGGCAGCCAAGCTTAGCAAGCAGGCACTTTAACCTCTGAGCCATCTCCCCAGCCTATAATTATGAGACTTGTTTTATTCTGTTTTTGAGGCAGGGTCTTATCCTTGGCCTGCCAACCTAGAATTCACCCTATCACCCAGACAGCCCTTGAATTCACAGAGGTCCCCCTACCTCAGACTCCTGAGTGCTGGTATTAATGGCATAGGTCATCATACCAGGCTTTTAAAATTGTTCAATTTTAAAGTAAGCTCTGAAAACAATGTAAGCTTCATTTTCAAAGGTCTAGTCCTTATCCAAACCATAAAGAAAAATAATTTCAAGGATCTGGTGAACATACTTTGAGAATTCAGGTCTCTAAAATAAATCTCACAGTTCAGAGTCAATACAGTGGTTTTTAGGCCTGCAAACTTTAGTTGTTTTGGATAAAAAGAGTTGATGATTTGATTGGCAAATGACCCACTGTGCAAACCTTAGGGAACTTGATTATGAGCTTTCAGGTGTCCTTGAGAAATTTCAAGAAAGGCTCATGATATTAACATATAACTAATTGAGAGCTGCTTCTAGGAAAGCCCACAAAACATTTATCTTTGGAAATCTTGAGGAGATAATTGGCAATCAGTGGTCTTTTTCATTTTTCATTAGTTTTTTTTTTTTTTAATTAGCATACAAAGTAAGGGGTTTTATCCCGGCAGTTACATACATGCTTTGTTTTATTTGAACCTTCCCTCTTCCCCTCCCCATCTCCCTGACTGACCTCGCCAGTCCCCTTTCGTTCCCCAATCTATGGGTAGATATAATCTTTCAAAATAGCTGTGAAAATGAACTGGCCAGAATATATAATCTTTTTCAAAGTAAGTATAATTATAAACATAAGAAAATCAATTAAATATATGAAATATTTTCCTTGTTTTTATAGTTTTTAATGGAATTTTCTTTTGTGAGCATTATGAAATATTTTCCCTGAAAAATGTAGTACCTTAAAAACATAATGAAATTGGCATAAAGGAGGTTGAAAGACACGTCTACTTTTCAAGCCAAAAAGAAGCCTTGTGGCATAATTTGCTCTGCAAATGTATCAGAGGACTATTTTTAAATCCTTCTGTTATTGTGATTGTGTGATATTATGAAGCCTTACTGTTGAATGACCGTTGACCCTGTCTCTCTAAGCCATGGAACTTCAGTTTTCTAATCTATAAAAGGAGGCAAAAACAGCAGGAGAGTGAAGAAGTCACTTTCCATTAAATGCTTATAAGGCTTTTTGCAAAATATAGAATGTTGATAATCACTTCTCTTGCAAGAGTCTCATTGCTTTAAAATTACATGGCTCACTCTGTTCTTTAGAAACTGCTTAGGCCCAGTGACATTCTTTTACTTCCATGCCTTGTGTGGTGAGTAGCATCCTCCTTCAACTGGCAGAGAAGGAAACCAACAAGTGCTCAATTACTGTGACACTTCCCTTCCAAGGTGAGCCCACGCTGACTGCAGTAATAAAGTCCCAATTAAGTCAAAATTCTCATGGAATTTATTTATGTTTTAGTAATATAGATGATTCTGTGAGGGGCTGTGGGTGCTAAGTGTTGATTAAATCTAAAGAGCTATTTTGTTCTCTTTGCCTCTCATTTCCCTTTCTCCCCGTCATGCTTCTTTGCTATTCCCTGGTTCTCCCTAGACTTTCACAAACTCACACCATGCCCCCTCATTTCCTCTTGATAAAATTCCTGTTAGCCCAACCTTGCTCTACATTTCCAGTCTGCCATTTGCTAACATATTACATGACCAGCTGAGCTACCAAGCTAGAATAAACAGAATGCACTTTAGCATACAGGGATATTTTGCAAGAGATATATTCTCAAGTCTTGGAAACTTAACTGTGTGTTACCATATTGTCTTCCTTATGCTCCTTCTGTTTCTTAATTTCACACATCACTCCTTTCTTTGAAGAATCTTCCTCCAATGTGTTAAGAAACTGAGTCATGTCCTAAATTCTGTAGAAAAATTCTGGAGAATGGGAGGAGGCCCAGCTATGCAGAGATGATCTTGTCTCCCAATCACTTTACCAACTGGGTCAATTCACATTATGGGTTAATGCAGGGAAAACGGCTCTGAAACTCTAGCACAATGCAGAAGGAATCCTAGGATTCATTTTCATCTTTGGGCCACATGCTCCAGTCTTTGTGTTGGCAAGGGACTCATTTCAGGTGAGGTACTTTCCCTGATAGCCTAAAGCTAAAAACACTTCAGCTGTAAGAGATCACCTTATGCTTTAAGTAGTGGTGGGGATAATTTGTAGGGAAACAACCCGTAAGAACATTGTTGTATTGTAGGAGCAGCAGTGACAGTGTATAGTTAGATGATCATAAGACCAAAGTGTATATCTCTCAGCCAGATCAAATGTTAAAATTTGTTTATCTTAAATCAGTAACTCAGCTAGTCACACAGCATAGTGGCCTTTCAAGCTCACTCTCTCACTAAAACTTTTTTTAATCATGGAGACTTTTCCGTCTAAGGAATACAGAACAGAACTAGAACTAAAAACTGTTATTGAAGTGGCAGTTTTTTTTCACCTTCATAATTCTGTGTTTCTGGGCGACATTCTGTGCTGTCCTGACATATGTTAATCAGTGCATTTGTTACCACACTGCTTGACTATTGCATTTCTCTGGTGGCTGGCTTATCATCATCTATAATTATTTCTACTCCAATTAATCCTGAACTTCTTTGCAAGGTTATTTGCTTGCTTTAAGCAATAAGACAACATGGCACCTCTTTTGATTTCTAAGCATCTGGTCAACCACAAATTAAATTTAGTGTTCTCTTCTTTGCCTGGGAGTCTAGTTCAGTGACCCTTCTCATTATATCACTGGCACTACTGGTTGCTGGTCTGTTTGTCAAGAAAAAAAAAATGCTTCTGGTTAGATGACGTTCTTGTTTTGTTTTTCTTGAGACAGGCTAGTCTTAAATTTGTTGTTTAGTGGAGCTATGTATTGAGCTCCTGATCTTCCTGCCCTTACCTCCCAAGTGCTGGAATTACAGGCATGCATCACCATACCTGAAACCCATCATGACATTGATGACACATTAGAAGTAGCATTAAAACTTATAAAGGAACAGAGGACAAATAGATTTGGAGGTGTGTTCATCCAGAGTACAAAAAGAACCAAAAGAGAGAGAATCTGACAACTTTTCTTCTGGACCTGTACATATGCCACATCGGAATGGTGTCTACCATGGGACAATGATCTAGAAGTAAAAAAATAAAGACTATACATTGTGGGAAGGATGTAACTCAGAGTATTTGCTTAGGAGGCCTCAGGCTCCAACATCAACACTCATCAGCACTGCAAAATTAATTAACTCATCTATCAATTAATCAATGTATTAAAAAGCAAGTTTACAAGTTTTCATGTATGAAGGAGTAAGAATAATATGTGCCCAGAAACATGAAGTCCAAAGTCACAGAATCAAAGAAAAGGGAATAAGTTCTAAAGCAAGGATGTTAAGATATTAAGTAGTAAAGTAATGTAGAATAGATGTAAATCGATCTTTTCTCTTTCCTTTCTCTTTTAGAGACCCAGATATTAAATATTTTCAGCTTTATAGCCCATATAGTCTCTCTGCCACTGCTACTCAATTCTTCTCTCATAATGTAAAGCAGAGACACTAAAATAAATATATTATATTATACAAAGAAGATATGGATCTAAGGTCATAATTTGCAGACCCCAGGGTCTAGATCAGTATTTCCAAAGACAGGGTGATATCCCATAAGAGTTGTTTGGAGTAAATGAAATATTTTTTAATTAGCACCATAGTAAAAGTTCAGGAGAGTATTCAGAAGGTCTGTGTAGGGATGCTAAATAGCCTGCAAAGATCCTGGGGCAGACTTATCTAAACTCATTTAAGCTATAGCTTCCCACCTTAAGTGACAACAGTATCTCCATTAAGAAACCCTGGATTAGAGCTAAGGTGATGGCTCAGTGATTAAAGGTGCTTGCTTGCAAAGCCTGTGGCCTTGGTTGGTCCCATGCTCATGTAAAAGCCATATATACAAAATGGAGCACAAATCTGGATTTGTTTACAATGGCAAGAGGATCTAGTATACCTATCCCCCCCCCCACTCCGCTGTAACTCTTTCTTCCCTCCTTGCACATAAATAAATGAAAATACTTTGAAAAAGAAACCCTGGATTATCAAAGGTGAACAAGATTTGCATTAATATCAGAACTCATTCTCATGCCAACTCACAGGAAATCAGCAATAGGGCTTGGAGAGAATCAAGGACTTTCTAGAAAGAGAAAAGCTACTGAAACGAGATCAATATTCTTTAAAATTAGCTTTCCGACTTTGTTGTGGAGTATCTTAAGCAAACTCTCTGATGTCTGTAGACCTCAGCTTACATCAAAAATAGGGAAGCCTTATCCCTTTCTCATTACAATGCTATGAAGTTTCAAGAGAGAACAAGTGGTCTATACAGTATGAATTGGGCAGGCCCATCCTATTCAGTACAAATCACTGTGAACCACATGTATAACTTTAAATTGTCTACTTATCCATACTTTACAAATAGGTGAAAGAAAATGGAAAAGTTATTTTATATTGCTTTTAACTCAATATATCCAAAACTCTCTTCAACATGTATAAATATAAGAAATTATCCACGAGGTGTTTCTTCAAAATCTGGTGTGTATTTTAAACTTTTAACACATCTTAATTCAGACTTAATATCCACATGTGGCTGGTGGAAAACTTCCTGGACAGAGCAGGTGTAGACTGTAACCAAAGATTATATACACTTTGCCCATTCCTTCATGTCTCAACAGGTCACCTATTCTGATGACTCCTAGTCCATGTGGGGAGTTAATCCTGTCATCTGTCCTTCTCCCAAGCCTACAGGGTAACACCAACACATGCAGAATGATGTAACCAACTCAGCACTGTCCAGGGATCAGTTATGAAGTATTTCCCAGACTGTACTGCCCAAATTTAACTGAATCCAAAATTAAAATAACTGTACTTTATTCATATTTACAAAGCTTAAGTGTCCATAAACCATATACAACTAAAGACAGTTGCTCATGTTTCTTTGGTAACTTCTGTATTTGAGCATGGTTGAAATAGTTATGTAATCCATTCTGATTACCCAAGAGTTCCAGCCATTTTAATGTCCCAATTCAAATAAAAGAAGTACTTTTAAGCAGCCTGGCACAAAGGGTATATCCCAGTCATACAAGTGCTCGAAAGAGATTAACTAAACCCTGTTGCTGGCTCAGTGATATCTATGATGAATGCAAGTTTAATCATTAGCATTCTGGAATTTTCTTTCATCTACTGAAAGAAAGGAATTCTTTCTTTTTTAGTGTTTTGAATCTTGTCAAGAAACATAATAAAAATACATGCACATGTGAAATATTATAATGAAACCCATTATTTTGTACACTTAGTATATGCTTATAAAAATGACACATGTAAATTTTTTTTCAAATGATATACAGGTGGGGATGGTGGCTCATGCTTGTAATACAACCCACAGGAGGCTGAGGCAAGAGGATCAACAGCCTGGACTGAATCATGAGACTATATTTCAATTTTCAAACAAAAAGTAGGAAGGATATACATGTGGGAGGGGGAAATTCTCAGGTTATTCTTTTAGTAAAATTAAAAGATGGTACCTCTTTTCATAATTATTTTGCTCTGAATTCACCAGGAAACAAATATGAGTATTATCCATTTTTTTTTTTTTTTTTTTAAATTGTGGGGATACCTAAAGCCTGCAGCAACTTTCCTTAAAAGCAGATGTTTCAGCCCAACCAGCTTGACTATGCAGGGTCCAAGCCCACTGACTGAAACCAGCATCCCCTCCAGACATGCAGGTCCTCAGAGGAGCGTCAGCGCATAGGAGAAATGCGGTTTTGTTAGGGTTAGTTTTCCAGAGTGGTCAAATCCTGCCTCCTCAGGGGACCTTCTTTATCCTTTTGTTTGTTACTTTGGTTGGTTTTAATAAAAAGCAGGATGTAGATAAATGTCTTCAGTTCTAAAACATTCAAGTCCACAGGCAATGGAGGTTGTGCCAGTTGATACAATTCTGACCGACTCTGTGAACCTCCTCAGCCCTCACCCCACAGTTCTTCAAGTACCTCTCCCCACCCCACGCACACATCACACCCACTCACCAAATATTAGCTAAGAAATGTAAGAAACAAGCATTTTTCTAAACAATGTTCTTTGGGGCAGTTCCTAGAAATATTGATCTGGTGAAAGGCAAGAGACACTAATGAATTTCCAACCATATGGTCTGCTAATGAGGGTCTCACTCAGGCTGCAACACCTATTGATTAACCTGTTTAGTATCTTGAAGCCAGTGCCTTAATCACAGATAATGCCCACCCCAATGCCAATCTCGGAGAATAATGTCATTGTTTGTTTTGCACATGCCAGGAGGAAGTGTCTGCTGATTCCCCTGATGACAAAGGTGCAGCAAGGGCTCTCTCCCCCTCTTCGGTAACAAGAACGCTGGCCCTCCAGATGATAGGGTTCGTCCCTTTCCTGCAGGTAACTGTCAGTCAGGCGGGGTGTGAGGTATGATAATTCCATCTGCGCCACGCGGATTGTCAGCTGCATTGTTCTGCTCAGTGTGCTGTGGATGGTGAAAAACAACCAGGACGGATGGTTTTAAGTAATTGCTCTGACAGAGACTGATTACTACAGTAACAACAGTCAGTTATAGTTAAGGAGTAGCCTGGGCATATGGTCTACATTGGATGTGGGGAGGAGAGTGGGGGAGAGGAAGGGAAAAGCTTTATAATTTTACAGATTGCTTTCTGTTTTCTGATGACTGAGTTTTCTTTTCCTTCACTTGATTTGGAAAATATCACCAACAGAAGCGCGAGAAAAATCTAAATATTGCTACAGATAAAGGAATTCAAGGAACATATTTAACTGCTATTAAGATAAGCCATGAAATGATTAGTGTCTGTAACACCGATAATTATTCATTGCCACAGCATTTATTGTTCTGTGGATTGGGGTTTGTTTTCAGGTTTGTGCATCCAGTGATCACCTTCCTGTAACACTGGGCTCCTCACTGGACTGCATGAAACCACTGCACCCATTTTGAGAGATGAACCCTTAATATAGGAGGCTTACCTTCTGTCTAGTACCGTATTTCATTTACTAGAAATGCTTTAAGAAAACAAATAATTTATTTTATGCATCTCCTCTAGCACATGTTTGTCTAACTTTAGCATAATAGAGATTGTAGTAGCTTACCAAGAGAATAAGAAAACTAATCACATAAATTTCACCTAAATAAAAAGATTTGCTGGCGTGCCCATGCTCTTCCTCTGTCCCTCTCTTTCTCTCTCTCTCTACTAAATTAATAAAAATAAAATATTTCACAAAAAGATTTGCCTTTAAATTGAAAACAAAGGTTTTTGAGCTTTGTAGTAATGTATGGAGGATAAAACAATAGATTTCATTCTAGTTGGAACTTTTAATTTTTGCATTATTCTTATTTTTAATTTTTTTGATGCCTAATAAGTGGTTTATGAGATTATATGTAGGGCAATGAACTAGAAAGCTCCTTCAAGAATAATTGAAGTGATAGTGATTTTTAAAAAATAAATGGTAATATGCTCAATAAAATAGTTCAGTACCATATAAATAGGAAAGTCTTAGGAATAAAAAATTAGGGTAATAATTTAATACTGTGAAAAGTAAGTATGATAAAGTACATCTGAGGGGCATTAATTACTTATACGTGTGTGAGCTATTGTGGGGCACATAATGGCTGATCCATTTACTGGCACAGTCGTGCTACTCCCACTATTTTAACTCATTACTTTGTAAACCTCTTCCATGATACCTTGAAAATAAGAGGTGCTATTTTAAACCTACCCCTATTTAATATTAATTAGGGTTAAGCAAAATAATTTTCATCAATTTCTACTTAAACAAAGGAGAATGCTGGGCTAAATAATATTTTCTGAGATGTTTGGTATTAGCTAGAGCCAGAGAATTACCAAGAGATTTAGAAATATCACTTCAATTTCCAAGGAGAAAATCAGAAAGGTTGCGAGTCAGCCAATTGCACTACTGGGTTTCAGAAGTTATTTCTATGCACTAGGAAATCTGTGAGTATGGGCAAGTTTAGAGGAATAGAGAGCCTTTATCTCAGTGATTTGCATCATGACCTGCTGATGAACAAATGGAAGTCATATGGCCCTTTGACCCTGTCAGGTATTGCAAGCCATCCATAGTAAATAAAATTTTCCACTGGGAAATCTGGCAATTATACAAGGATGCTATGGCAATTGTTTCTAAATAGCACAGTTGCTTCAGAATTTTAGTTTCTAAAAACTGTTGTTGTCAAATACACTTGCCAACCACCAAACATATCCCTGCTTCAAATAGCTGACTGCTTGACTTTAGCTGAATAATCAAATTGGCCATAATTTATTCAAATTAAATGGACTCCTTTGCAACTCTGAATATTTTTTTAGCTATAATGTAACACAGAGATTTACTTTTTCTTTTTAATCTAATGTAACATCCCTTACTAAACAATGAACTAGACATGTTCTTCTGATGAACTTGCTGGATTTAAAGTTGACATTTTATCTTGGATATTAAAAGTCAGTATATTTTAGAGTTTATTTTTTAAATAAAAAGAACATTTTGAAATGTGCCCCAATATCTTGTCACAATTCATTTTTCATTTCCTATTTGCTTGCACTTGGAAAACTTTAGAAATGCGCTACCTCCCATGGCTTTGTAGGTAACTGGGCTTGAAATATCTAGATTAATAATCTCCAAGTTCTTTTCTTATAAAGTTTTATCATCCAAAACTTCTTGTCCTTAGATTTGGGCAGAAAAGAAGAAACTAAGTTGTTTGGAAGATGGCCCAGCAGATAAAGTCACTTGCTTGCAAAGCCTGCTGGTCCTGGTACAATTCTCAAGCCACTCACATAAGCCAGACACAAGAGTGGCTAAAGTGTCTGGCATTCATTTGTAGCACCAAGAGGCCCTGGTGCATGTGTGTGAGCACACACACATGGGTACAAATTAATCATTTGTTGTTGTTGTTGTTTTCAAGATAGGGTCTCACTCTAGCCTAGGGTGACCCGGAATTCACTATATAGTCTCAGGCTAGCCTTGAGCTTACATAGATCCTTCTACCTCTGCCTCCCAAGTGCTGGATGCCACCACATCTGGCCAAATTAATATTTTTTTTCTGTGAAAATTGCACCACTTTGAATAATCATCTAAATTTTTGAAGATTTATTTATTTACTTACTTGCTTATGAGTGTTTGTGTGAGTATGGACATACCAGAATTTCTTGCAGCCTCAAACTCCTGATACATGTGCCACCACTTTCTGTACCCAGCTTTACATGGGTGCTAAGGCATTGAACCAGGGCTATCAGGCTTTGCAAGCAAGTGTCTTTAACAACTGAACCATCTTCCCAGCTAATCTTCTGGATTTTAAATAATTATATTTTAATCACATTTGAGGACTCTGGACACACATATAAATGTACAGAATATACTTAAGAATTAAAGTTTGGGGATGGAGAGATGGCTCAGAAGTTAAGGTACTTGCCTGTAAAGCCTAAGGACCCAGTGTAGTAGTTTGAATATATGGCCCCCAATATACTCAGTGTTTTATTAGTTTATAGTTTGCATCTGCAGCCACCTTGCTAGAGGCAATGTCCCTGGGCGTTAAGGTGTGATGGTGGGTTTAGGATTCCATTGTAAAGATATGCAAAGTGTGCCTAGGGGGAGTTCCTGAAGTGTGCTGTGGCTTTTGGCTGTAGCTTTGCTCTGTGTGCTGTGTGCCTGGTTGTTTTTTCTCTCTGCTTGGCCCTGTGAAGGCAGGCCAGCTTTTTCTGCCATTATGGAACTTCCCCTGGATCTGTAAGCTTCAATAAATAATATCCCTTCCTCCATAACTGTGCCTGGTCTGGAAGTTCATCTCAGCAAACCTGAAGCTGTCTGCTACACCCAGGTTCAATTCCCCAGTACCCATGTAAGCCATATGCACATATTGGTGCATGCATCTGGAGTTCCTTTGCAGTAGCTAGAGGCTTTGGAGTGTCCATCCTCTCTCTTTCCGTCCCTCTTTCTCTCTTATAATGAATAAGTAAATAAATAAGTAAAAATAAAATATTTAAAAATATATATTTTAGGGCTGGAGGGATGGCTTAGTGGTTAAGGCATTTGCCTGCAAAGCCAAAGGACCCAGGTTTGATTTCCCAGGACCCATGTTAGCCAGATGCACAAGGGGGAGCACACTTCTGGAGTTCATTTGCAGTGGCTGGAGGTCCTGGCACACCCATTCTCTCTCTCTTCTCCTTCTCTTTCTGTCAAATAAATAAATAAAAATAAAATATTTAAATATATATATATATTTTTTTAAATGCATTTCAGTTGGCTTGTATTCTGTAGTTCTTTCAACTCTGTCTTTACAATTATATTTAATACATATCCACACTGACAATAATATGAATTATGTCTTATGATTCTCTGTATCCTGAACTGTGCAGGACTCCATGGGAAGGTTCTTCCATGTCATGTGTTATTGACTAGAGCCAATCATTCAACTGACTTTAGTTGCCATGAATGTCCAAGAAGACTTCATTCGCATACCTGACATTATAATGCTCCTTCATAGATAATGTAATACATGCACACACACACACACACACACACACACACACACACACACACATCCACACAGTACTATATTCAGTAGTCTTACTAATATTTCTTTATAAAATGGTGACCCAATTCCTTAACAAGATTCCAGCCCCTGTAAAGATTAGACTTCCAAGTTGGCCCAGGAGCACTTTTCTACCTTCTGTTGATCACATCAATCCTAATAACTATCTCTGACATAAGAGGAGAGGACCTAGAGAGTGTATCCTGATGGGGGAAATGGTATGTGAGTAGAGAGAGGAGGACTTGATGAAAACCAACTTTAGAAATTGTTTCATCTTCTAAAAAATTATTTGTTGATTTGTCAGACAATATAAGCATTCCAGCCTAGGGAGATGGCTTGGTGTGGAAGCATGAGAAGCTGAGTTCAACCCCCAGGACCCAACTAAAAAAAACTAGGAATGCCACCAAAACTAGACCACAAGTCCCAGCTGCTGAAGACACCACATACTTCAATTGTAAGATATCTATAGAGAAGCCAAGATAGAGCTGAGTGGGAACCTTCTTCCCTGACTGCTAGCTTTCTTTGTTCCAAATAATGATGTGCAAGCTGCTAGGTGAGAAAAGTCATCAACAGTCCTACCAGTTGTGGACCCTGAGTAAATGTCCTCCTTTAATTAGTATGCTCATCAAATACATAGATGTTTTGAAAGTATTAAGCATTAATAAAATAGATTTATGTATTTATTTACATGCATGTGTGTGTCACCCATGTGTATATGTACCAGGGTCTCTTGCCACTGAAATAAAGTCTCTACCTGGCCTAATGTGAGTAGCTGGGAAATTGAACTTGGACTTGTAAGCTTTTAAAGCAATACCTTTAGTCACTGAGTAATCTCCCTAAATTCAATTTTATTTTTTATTGGAAGTATTGTATTCTCAGATAACTAGTTTACCAAAATGTTCCTTGAAAGGGAGTTATGATATCAAATATATTTGGGAAATATCACATATTATCAATTCCATTTTTTAAATAATATATTAAGAGCCCTAACTTCCTGTGGATAAAATCAAGAAATGTCCCTAATTTTTTTTTAATTTAGTATGTTTCAAATGTTAATAAAATATAAATGAGTTAATATTCCAACAACAGAATCATAAGGACAAAACAACTTATTGGGGGCTGGAGAGATGGCTTAGCAGTTAAGGTGTTTGTCTGCCAAATTTAAGGACCCAGGTTTGATTCCCCAGGACCCACATAAGCCAGACACACAGGGCGGTGCATACATATGGAGTTCATTTGCAGTGGCTGGAGGCCCTGATGCACCCATTCTCTCTATCTGCCTCCCTCCCTCTCTTTCCTTCTCTCTCCATTAAATAAATAAATAAATACATAAGTAAATAAAATATTTTTTAAAAAATATGTGTACAGTCTATAGACATTGAGGACTTTTTTGCTTCATAGAAGAGATAGCAATATTTAAATAGGTGGATCTCCCATCTTGATGTTATATTGAATAACCAGTAACTTACTTTTTTAAAAGGATCATCACAGTTCAGGGTCATTAGTAAAAGTGTTTGTTTTGTGTTATGCGAATAAACTTTAATTCACTGTGTATAGCTATTTCCCCCTTAGACTCAAAGGTCCCACACTTTCATACCCGGTTGTTCTTTTTCCTCTCTTAGGATCAGCTCAGCCTTCCTACTCTGTCTACTTTATGGTTTCCTCCTCATTGCTTCCTGGTGTTACTGAAACTTAATGAAAAATACACGATTCTAAGAATCAGTTACTAAATTCTGTTCAGTAGCCTGAGTTTTATACCCCAAATGAAATCTATAAATTTTGCCCAGAAGGTGGATGTCTCACCCTATAGAATGAAACACTCTGTTTTATGGCCATTTTTCCCCCTTTAATTTCATATCCTCTTTTCCTGAACTTGTTTATTAAGTTGTAATCTCAAAAGTACAAATGCCTGAGTGCTTAACATCAGCATATCATAGCAGCATAACATAGCAAATGCCCTGTGGAATGGAATGGATAGAGAGAGCATTCGCTGAAAGGATGGCAGATGAATGCAAAGATGAAAGGAAGTGAGACAGGGACCAAGAAGGGAAGGAGTGAAGAGAAGAAGCAAGAAGAAAGGACCAGCTGACCAGTTCATAGTAGTTCTGAAGGAATCATAAGAACTCACACTACTAACTAAATTTCTTTCTTTTCTTGCTTTCTTTCTTTTCTTTCTTTCTTTCTTTCTTTTTTTTTTGTTTGTTTGTTTGTTTTCAAGGTAGGGTCTCACTCCACCCATACTGACCTGGAATTGTCTATGTAGTGTCAGGGTGGCCTCAAACTCATAGCAATCCTCCTTTCTCTACCTTCAGAGTGCTGGGATTAAAGGCATGTGCCACCACAGTGGCTTAGATTTCATTTTATTAATTTATTTAGTTAGTTAGTTTTTGTTTTTTGAGGTTAGATCTCTCTCTAGCTCACGCTGACCTGGAAATCACTATGTAGTTTCAGGCTGGCCTTGAACTCTGAGATCCTCCTATCTCTGCCTTCTGATTGCTGGGATTAAGGCATGTGCCACCGTCCAGCTTCAAATTCATTTTAACTAAGAACAAGTAAGAGGCCCTGAGGTGTAAACTGAGAGGACTAAAAGTAGAATCTAGAGAAAGAATATTCAGGTATGATTGTTATTTAATGTTTATTGGTTTTTCCCATTTAAGACAAACTAATATAGGGTCAATATCTCAACATAGTACCACACAAAGGATTGAGCTTTTTTCATATGAGTAACTCCATTATTTGTGTTAAAAAAAAAAAAATACATAGTTTCATGCCAGAAAAGGTTTTGATCAGCAATCAGGCAGCAAACAAAAAAGAAATACTTTCAGGTGGGGTGTGGTGGCACATGCTTTTAATCCCAGCACTCTGGAGGCAGAGGTAGGAGGATCACTGTGAGTTTGAGGCCACCCTGAGACTACATAGTTAATTCCAGGTTAACCTGGGCCAGAGTGAGACCCTACTCGAAAAATAAAACAAACAAACACAAAAAAACACAGGAAATAATTTCAGTGAGTGAACATGTCTCCTGTGCTCAGACCCCCATGAAGATCCTTTACGGTGGTTTTGTCACCATCCGTGCCTTTTTGGATGGAACTATGACATTCTATGGAGAGTCCTATACACTGAGTCTCAAAAACTGAGACATTTTGTTCCAGAAGGCAAACAAATGTTTCTTTCAGTATGACAGAAGACATCAGTTTTAAAGAAATATTTGGGTGAAACATTTCACCCAAGGAATCAATTTAGTCATGGAAAAATAGCCACCCACAAATGCATGCATCAATTTATGCCTTTTGGAGACATTTTTCTAACATGGGCTAAGTCAGAATAAGTCAATGAAAGAGCATGTAAATTTGAATGATGAACACAGAAGGCCATCTTTTCCTTGAGATTTTTCAATAACATTGTTTTCCACCACTATAGTCACCATTTTTACATAAAATGGATTTCTCACAATGTTCATGCATTGATTTTGCAGTATTTCCTGTGATATAAAGCAAATCAATATTTAAATATTGGATATAAGAACACAAAAAGGTATAGTAACAGGAAAAGATGATGATCTTGAATTTCTTTAAAATTAATTTTGCACAGATGTCCATTGGAACCCTATTTCATAATATTAAGTTTGGTAATAACTTACACATTACTATAATTTGGCTAAAATAGAGAAGCACTAGGAAAACAACTGGAAATACTAAGGCTCAAAAGGTAGGGGAGAGGAACAGAAAAATCAAGTGTACTGGTTACAAGTTAAGTCCTCTTAACTGATTTATTTTGCCATATTTTTTGTTCAAGTAACCTATTTAAAAACGCATCCATGCATAGAGTACCCCTATTATTAATAGTAAATGTACATTTCAACCTGTCAAGTTTTTCGAGCCCCACTTTTGCAAGGTTTTTTTTTTTTTTTTTAAGGAAAAAAATTTAAAAAGCAAAGGCATTTCCTAGGGCACATGCTGCCAGACACCCAGCATTTATCTTATCTCAGTTGATGACTTTCCTTTTATCCTGAAATGATTTGACAATGACTCTATGATTTCCTGTACAAATTACCCTTTGAAAGTGGCAGTGGCGCTTGGCAGCGATCTTCACTTAATTACTGAGTGGATTATTAGCATACGGCTCCCCCCTCTTCATTTCTTTATATCTTCTAGATTGCGTTGACAGTTCCCTTTCATTGCCTGCTTTAACTCACTGAATACTAAACATTGTGCAGATTGCAGCTGAGAAGTACCCAGGCTACTCCAAACCCCTAGTCTGCACCAAGACCTTTTTGATGGAAAGTAATTTACAGGTCAGAAATCAATAGTGTGTCTGGGAAGTGCATCTGTAGATTTTCTTAATTTAGATTGGGGTGGGGTGGATCAGAGCCCTAATGTTAAAAGGGAATATTCCTCTGCAGACTTTCTGAAAAACAATTAGTTTTGCTCCTTCCTTTAATATCCTCTGTCTTTAAATAGTCTAAGATCTTGAGATTCTGTTTTCTTTTTAACTCCTTATGCTACCACCTAACTTGATGAGAGGGAATTAAAGAATCTCTGTTTGCAGAAATGATAAGGTTCACTCTTCAGGGCTCTGATAAGCTGACCTCCTGGTAAGGTGCAGACTATGATTGTTTGCTGGGGCAAGACAAATGCCAGTTGATAAACTGCATGAGTCTTTCCAGCATGCTCAGAAGAAACCTTCTTTCTCTTCTGTCTTGGCTCCCATCTTTTGGCAGAATTTTGCACATATGTCGGGCATTCTCTTTCCAGATCTTTATGCTCTCCTCCCCCAACTGCATTCAAAACATCCTCCACGTTTCCTAGACTATAGTAGGGACATGAGCCCCTTCCCATCTCGGCCTTATGGTCTGGTTTAGTTATTTTACCCCCTCTCTTCTTGGGAGAAGAATACAATACATGAGTAATTTTAAGACTTGACAGAAGTGGCACCAGAGCCATAAGAGTCAGCAGGGTGGGTGAACAGCTGGGTGCTGACTATGTCATCTCCATCCCAGGACTATCACCCACCAGCTTTATTCTTCTAGTGTTACATCTGCTATGAAATTTGGGTCTTCCAGGTGGCAGCCCAACATGCTGTCCAGTGCTATCAGGCCATTTAAATGCTTTGAGCTAATGCTGCATATCCATTTTCTAAACAAGTTAGCAGATACCATATGCAGCAATTAAAGTTTTATTGAGTGGTGCCTGCTTACCATACTGAATTTGGATTGGCTACCATCTGTCTGAAAGCCTGTGGTACCATTCCTGTTGCTTGAGAGAGCATTTGTAAGGAGAGAAGATTTTTCTCAACTTCTGAAGAAGCTGTTCAAATTACTTTTTACATGCAAACCCACAAAAGTGAAATTGGTACAAATCAAAAATTCTGGACAACTACAAGTTAGATTGCTTCTGCGTTATTAAACAATGTAGGTCACTAAACCAAGAACATAGAATCTTGAAGCTTCTGTTCTGGGTATTATTAGTATATAGATGCCTCTAAATATGATATTTCTCAGAGGTACTTTCTATGGGCAAGCCAATAAACCCTAATTAAAACTAATCAAAGACCATGGGAATTGTTTTGCATCTGTGAAAGTTAATAGGATCTTTCATTTCCTAAAAATAACAACTGTAATAATAAATTATCCTAGAACCATAGGAAAAAATGAAATAAAAGTTTGTCTTCTACTCACTCTGCTGGTTAAGCCTTTAAAGGAGACAATGCTATGTAAGAGCAATCAACTAGAGAAAAGATTTGGAAGACAGTATTTATTAAATGTAAGTCATGCCTAAATGCTTGAGTATGATAGCTTACTAATCCATTCTTAATGTCTGATGTTTCTTCAGACATAGTCATCTCCGTACCTTTAACCTTCATGAATTCTGAGAAAAGAAAGGCACATTATAGTGAAATTCAAAATCTTTTCAAACTTTCAGGATTGCTTGGGTAGTAGTATAGACTAGTACAGCCAAATTCTTGGCTTCAAAGATCTTGGGTATATTGAGATTTTGTGGATGCATCAGAGCCTATTGATTATTCCTTCTAATCCTTTGGAAATGCAAAGCTAAACCTTTGAGTTTTAGAAACAGTTAAACGAAGAAAGTCACCCATAGTTTTGATCTAGGCTTCATTATATTACATGGTGATGATATTCACTAGAGCTTCCTTACAATTTAGGTCTTGTTAAACAAGGTGAAATTTCTAAGAATATAAGTCTCTAACACTGTTAAGCTTAAGGCAATGTGACACTCTTGAACAAGGACTCCTTACAACGTGCTCCTCCAGACACAAAATGGCCTGAATATCCATGACTTTGCAGTGCCTGACACTACCTACATTAGACCATCATAATAGGAGGAAAAGATCATGACATCAAAATGAAAAGAGACTTATTGAGAAGGGGAGGAGATATGATGGAGAGTGAAGTTTCAAAGGGGAAAGCAGGGGAGGGAGGGAAGTACCATGGGATATTGTCTACAATTAAGGAAGTTGTCAATAAAAAAAATAACTAAAAGAGAAAGAAAGAAAGAAAGAAAGAAAGAAAGAAAGAAAGAAAGAAAGAAAGAGAGGGGGAAAAATGCTATGAGATGGCCTCCTGACCTCAGCAATGCTCATCAGTGATTAGGAAAGTCACCCTCTGTGTGGATCCTTTCTCCTGCTTTGCAAAGTGGAACTCAAAATCCATATCTTTTATTTTTAGGTTTAATGAGATCTTAAGTCTATAAGGTTGCTATAAAATAGCTGAAATATGAAAAGAAAAATAGCTGTCATGTCGTTCATAAAATCTTTAACAAGTAATCAGCCGTTCTTCTGTACTCACACAGTAAAAGTCTATATATGCCCTAGGACATGCTCCCATGTTTTATTTTTCTAAAAATATTTAGTTATTTATTTGTTTATTTATTTATTTAATGGAAAGATAGAAGGAGGGAAGGAAGAAGGGAGGGAGGGAGGGAGGGAGAATAGGCATGCCAGAGCCTTGTGTCTCTGCAAACAGATTTCAAATGCATGAGCCACTTTGGGCATTTGGCTTCACATGAGTACTGGAGAAGTGACTCTGGACCAGCAAGCTTTGCAAGCCAGCACCTAGATTTCATAATACTTGCTACTAAGTGTGTTCTTCTCCATGTAGCAAATGCATCAGCCTCAGCAATAAACATTAGAAATCCAGAAGTTCAAGGCCCTCCCAGACCTGCTTAATCAAGAACCTATAGATTACCAACTAAATACTTTGAGATGTAAGATTCACTACTCTATACAATAATTTTAACAGAGTGAAACTCTGTTTGTGATTCTTCAAATTATGATAGATAACATATGTGGGGCTTTAATGTTACTGATTCAACTCATTAAAAGTAAAAGAAAGCAACTTCCGCCAGGCGTGGTGGCACACGTCTTTAATCCCAGCACTTGGGAGACAGAGGTAGGAGGATTGCCATGAGTTCAAGGCCACCCTAAGATTACACAGTGAATTCCAAGTCAGCTGGGCTACTGAGTGCCTACTGGGAACTAGAAATTGTCGTAAGCATTGAGAAGTCTGTCCAAATAAGACCAAATATCAGAGGTTTGCAGTGTAGTGAGGACAAATTTACTGTCTACCTTCTGTCCTAATAGTTATATTTTTATGAGATACATAATTCTGCTGAGTTATTAATTTCATCTTTGACCTACATTCCTTTCAGGTTCATATGTTGATTTAGATTTAGAACATCACTGTTTAATTAATCTGGTGAAATTAAGCGGAACTTTTTACTTATATATAAGAGAAAATATCACGGTGGAGCTCACTATATGACACCAGACATGGTCCTAGGTATGTTGCATGCATAATATCATTTAATCTTTACAAATATTTTATATAGCAAACATCACTCCCTTTTTACAAATGAGCTGAAGCCCCGAGAAGCAAGCAGCTTTCCTGCTTTAAAAGAGTGGATGACTCAGTGGTATAAGATTTGCCTAATATGTGCAAGGCCCTTAGTTCAATCTCCAGGATAAAAGAGAAAGGAGAGAGAGATTGGAACATTGAACATTCTGACCTTGAAGGTATATCATTGATATAAAGCCTTAAGGAGATGATGGTACATTTGGAATGATTTTTAAATAGTATAAGTTGTCTCTAATTACATATTCTATTCTTTTGTAATGAAACATGGATTTCTCACCAATGACAATGAGAATCCCAGACACATTAGTCCTAGGAAATTCTTTCAAAAGAATTTTTAAAAATGATGATAATCTTGAGCTTAATTAAGAACTTTGCATTTTCCTGCCTGAAAGGTCAGTGGAAGCACAGGAACTGCGGTTTCAATTATTTATTGACTGCATGATGTTCTTCCCTCATGAACAGTCATTCTTTCTAATTTTCTAAACTGTAAATATAATGTGTTCATTTTCTTAATTACACAACACCAGAAGAATTATTGTATTGCTATTTTGTGTTCCAGTGTAATGATTTAACCTAGTCTTTTTTTCTCACCTTCACCATTACAGATTCTCATCAGTGTGTGATTTGTCTCTAAATGTGTTGTTTAGATCTTCATTTGGTTTGGCTTTTTGTAGTATACTTTCTAGCTCAGGCTGACGGCCTCAAATTCACAGCAATCCTCCTACCTCTGCCTCCCAACTGCTGGTATGAAAAGTGTATGCCCCACCAGGCGTGGTGGGAGGCAGAGGTAGGAGGATTACTGTGAGTTCGAGGCCACCCTGAGATTACATAGTGAATTCCAGGTCAGTATGAGCTGGAGTGAGACCCTACCTTGAAAAAAAAAGTGTGCACCACCACACCCTGCAACGTGTTTAGATCGTAATGCAGAGTAGAGTTTTAGGTTGAGGCTTGGCTATCCAAGGCAAAAGAGTGACTCTAATATCAGTCAGAGAGTTTCTGGCATCTATAACCTTGCTCATCACAGCCTCATCTTTCCAATTGGGATCGATTATTGTAATGGCTAGATGACAGTTCTACATAAGAATGAATCGCTGACCGTGAGGAGCTTCTGATCAAATATCTTCTTTCACGTGCTCTCATGTGGTGTCAGGAACCATCAGGTTCATGCTCTACTTTCTAAATAATTTATTTCCTTATTTGGGCTTCTTTCAGCTCCATTTCTTGGGTTACTAATATCTCCAGAGGACATATCTATAGAAATTATATCACATAGTAGAGTATTCCCACTATAGAAAAGTCATGATGCTATATTTTGGGGAACTAAGGTGTAAGGCATGTTTATTTTGTCTGATTCTCTGTAAGCTGAGGCAATCAAATTCCGAATGCTCTATGAGCAAGGGCTCTCCAAGACTGGGACATGACATTTACCAATGCCATCTACTTAAATAAACACATTTTTGGAAACTGTAATATTGCTCACTCTACTTTAAAAAAAAAAATCTTCCTTAAAACAGGCTAGTTCTAAAAGGACTGTGTGATGCAATATCAAAACAGAAATCTCCTTATTGGTATTTCTGAGCTATTCAGGGAGAAGTTCTGTCAGGGTCTGCTCTTGATTCCCATTGTAACATAAAGGAGAGCTCTCACACACCTCCAGAGCCCTTGATTTCCTGCAAATGATGGAGAATGTCATCAGATTTCTTGCAATAGGAACCACTTAGGTGGCACTAACCTTGATTTCCAAATGAAGCAATATACTTACAGAAAGAAAAGTGGGACTATCTACATCATAAATCTGAAGGGAACTTCTAGCTCAAGACCTTGTTGCTATTGGAAACCTTGCTGAGGTCAATGTCCTGTACTCCTGGAGTATCAGACAGTGGGCTGTGCTAAAGTTTGAAGTTTCTACTAAAGCCCCTCTGATTGCAGGCTACATCCTTCCTGGGACCCTCACTAACCAGATACAAGCAGCTTTCCAGGACCCACATCTTTTGGTGGTGACTAGCCCCAGGGATGGCCACCATTCTCTCACAAAGGCATTTTATGCCAACCAGCTGATCATTGCTCTGTGAAACATATATGCTGAGCTATGTGGGCACTGCTATGCCATGCAACAAGGTAGTCTATGTGGTGGTTGCTGGCCCAGGAATTTTTACACAGACACAGCTCCTCCTCCCACAAATACCCATGAGATGTTCATGTATGATGTTTTCTATAGAGATTCTGAAGAGGTGGGAAAGGGAGAGCAAGTCTTCATAGAAAAGCCAGGAACCAAGGAGGAATTTCAGCTTGAATGATTGTACTAGCTCCTGAGTTCACTGCTGTTGAGACTGAGATCAAAATAGTCAAGGCACACAGGTGCCCTGGGTGCTTGTCCAGAAGGTCCTGCTGAAGACTGGAGTGCCCAGCAGGCCATCAAGGCCTGGCCTGAAGCATCTACTATGCAGCCACTGAATGGGTAGGAGCAACTACTACGTGGTCTGAAGCAGTTCTTTAGACATTGAAGCAAAACAGAAACAAGGTTGAAGTCAAATAAATACCAGTTTCTTAAAAAAAAGTAAATGAAATATATCTCCCCCTGTCATAGTTGCTACAAAGAATATTCTCACAATGTATGATCCAAGTTCAGGCCATGCTTGGAGAATCTGAACAGTTTCTTCTTTCAATGAGCTAAGAATATCAGTCTAAAGCCAATAGTATTTCTACCCCATGGATCTTCCAGGGTTTGTCATCAATGACAACTTTGACCTTGGCTCCCATGTTTTGTTGTCAGTATGACTTGTGGCTACATACATCTCTTAATAATCTCCAGGTTTGTGCTTGCTTAAAATTCTCTTAGTACAATTTCAGCTCACTCAATATGCAAGTCCAGAATCCTACAACAATCAAGAATATTCTGAGTGTTATAAGAAACACTAGAAAAGCCACAATCAATCTTTCAATAATGTCACTGGACTAAAATACATCATCAGCATTCCCTAGCCTAGTATAAGACATTTTGAGGATCTGCCAATCACCTCTGTTTCCCTTTAGGGTGATAGTCTCTTCCTAAGCGCAATTTCTCCATCAGTGGGAATCATTTACTCCCTGTAAGAATAAAAATAAATATGAATGGAGCCTAAGCCTGAAGACATGCTAGTAGGTCGCTCACTGTAGCTATCAAAGGTGGGAAGGATGGTGCCTGTGTCTGTGGACCTATGAGGATGACAAGGCTGGAGGTACTGATGAATATCTGCTCTGTCTTCTTCACCCTCTTCAGATGAAAGCAGTTGAATATCTGGCCCATCATCCAACACATTGACCTCAGGGTTTCCATCAAAACATATAGGAGGTGAAAAATTGTAGAAATGTCAGAAAGTAGACTTGATTCATATCCCTCATTCCTTCCAGTTTGACCTTGACTTACTTTTACTTTTCTTGTAAGAATGTCTTATATTTCTTCTCATAAATCTATCTGAATCTAGTTGTACTTGGTCATGTAAACATGCTTTCCCCAGAATATAATTCTGCAGCCTGGATTAGGCACACATTTGACCCATAAAATTAGATTTGTCCCTTGGATGTGACATTCTGCATGGCACATCCCTTGTTTCTGTTCCATGCCACTCATCCTTAATTTGTTCTTCTTAACTATTATCTGAAATCTACAAGATGGTTCCCAGCTTGACCTTTCCTTGCTACTTTCTATGTCCAACATACCATTAAGGAGAGTCCTGGCATTTATGACAATAAAGTGTATGCAATGGATACTAAACATTCCCCCTACCAAACATTTATCTATCTTATCTTGTCATGGTAAATAGAATGATTTTCCCTCATTTTTCCAAATTAGAAATTTCTTAGCACTTTATGGATTGTATCCAAATGCTATCAATTCTCCTTTCCAAGAAACTCAGATGTGAAATTGTCACAGCCATCACACAATGGCTACTAATTCACCACATGCACATATAATCTTTTTAGAATCTTGTAAAATGCTCTTACTGATTTTCTCGTTCTAGAATTCATATCTACGTTTTTCCTCAAATAGCCACTGTATATCTCTCTAAATCTATACCATAATTATGATGAACTTCTATCTTAAAATCCATTCAGTGTTTCCAGGATGATAAGGTCTTATAGGAGCTCTATACAGCCACCCTGTTGCCTCATCCAGGCCAACTCCCATGCCTGAAGAACCTGGGGCCACTGGCCAAATGTTGGCTTTCCCCAGGCATTTTCTTCACTCCATTGCTCTCCCCAGTGGTCTTGCTCAGAATGCTCATCCATCCTTTTAGATCAGGTTCAGATTTCATTGTCTTTGGGCAATGGCTGTCCACTGATCATTTCTGATAATGGATTTCCTTGGCTCTTTTATACTTACTCTTTTTGTATCTCTGTGCTTCCATTTACAAGACAAGTAAAATGACAAAAAGATAAGGTTGCCAGACTTTCTTAACCAGTGGTATTTTTAACCTAAGGATACACAGTTAGAGATTTGGCAGTAGGGCGGGTATTTCTTGGCCAATAGTTAAGACCCTTTGCACTGAAACTCATCTATTTTCATCAGAATTAAGTCTTTGGCAGACAGTTATCTGCTCAGGTGCCAAGGTGTCTTTACTGGGAAGTAAGAAGTATTTTGAAATGATTCAGAGGCAGGGCAGAAAACACAAAGCATCACTTGTTACTGATAGTCTCCCAGTTCCGTGTCTTCCACAGAGACTTTCAGAAGGATTTCTTCATTTTTCTTTTGAATTTTGAATTCTACTTCAGGTTCTCAGAGAGGAGTCTTTAGTGATCATTAATACCAATAATTACCATACTGCAATGATTTACTTCATATGTACCAGATGACAAACATGGTGCCCCTATCAGGGAGGCACTCTTCACCCTCCTTTTCAGGTGATGAAACTAAGAGTAAAATTATTTGCCTAGCAAATGATGAACAGTGAATCATCTGAACAATTCTAAAGCCTTTTCTAACCACAGCACCGTGCTTCTTCCCTGAGCCACAACTCACTGTCAGCAGTATTTCTACTCATCTCCAGGGATACATGTCTCTTAATGTATTTGTCTTGGTGAGAGTGAGCCAGTGATCTAATAGAAAGTCCTTGTCAATTATACTACATCAACTTAGAATGGCAAGGCAGGCATATGCATGATACTTCCACAGAGTTAAGTGGGGTTATCTGAGCCATAATCAACCTTTGAACTTACTGTATCACCTAAATCAGCTTGGGGCTAAAGCCACCTCATCACCTAGGTGTATGCTAATTATATTGGGAAAAATCCAAAGTGGAACCACCACTTTTAATTGATCTGGCAGCATTAGTTGTATTTAATGAAATTTTCTCTCTTAACATTTTATTATGGATGATTTAAAACTTTTATCCAAAATTAAAGAGGACAGTAAATTTCCATACTTCTATCCCTAGCTATAGCAATTATCAACTTTTATTTCCTCTTTAACTTTCCATTTTCCTCCCTTTAGATTGTATTTACCTAATATCAGATATATAATAGCATTCATACATAATATGCTATTAACTCTTCAAATATCATTATATACAAATTAACAGTATGTCCTCATCAACATTAAGTACTGTCAGTGTTTAACCTTCTTCAAAGTTTACCTCACAAATATATGTATCATTTTACAGTTGTGTTGTCCTAATTGGAATTTAAAGAAGGTTCAATCACTTATTTGTAATTCTTGTTTTCTCATTCTGTTCCCTCTGCTTGAAGGTGAATCTTCAAGTATTTTAGGTTTTTTATCCTGGATGACTTCTCTTGTTCTACAATTTTCTGTGCCCTCATCATGTCATTTAGTGCATTCCTCTACACTAGACAGCTAAGTCTAGGGATGTAGTTGACTATTGGATTTCTTCATGCAAGAGGGCATATTTCGTTTCCTGTTTCCCAAGAAGAGGGTTTGGTTGTAGTTAGTACTCTTATTTACACCGTAAGTTTTTTCTGTTCTTTGTCCCTTCAAGGGTCCTGAATTCTTGACACATTGCCCAGATGGCTCCATTATTTTGCAGTACGAGCTATTTCAGATTCATTTAACAATTCTTTATTATGAAGTACAAAGTCATATTTATGCACCACACTATGGGGCCAGAAATGCTAATTATTGCTGGAATACAAATTGTTTCTGGATCCTTTTTTGTGGACAAACATTAAAAAATTTTGGTTAAAAAATTTTAATTGTTAGGCTGGAGAGATGGCTTAGCAGTTAAGCCACTTGCCTGCAAAGCTTAATGACTCAAGTTCAGTTCCCCAGTACTCACAAAAATCCAAATGTACAAAGTGGCGCATGAACCTGGAATTTATTTGCAGTGGCTGGAGGCTCTGGTGTGCCCATTCTCTCTGACTGTCTCTCTCCTCACTTTCTCTACCTGCTTGCACACAAATGAATAAAAAAAATTAAGAAAAATTTAATTGTTCTTTATTTATATGTATATATGTGATATATCCAATAATTTCAAAATATTAGCTATATTATTGAAAACCATGTATTTTCCCTTAAAATAATCTTAAGATATATCCTATTAGAAATAAGGATGTGTAAGCAAATTACTAATAGTAATTTGAAACTATTTTTCAGATCTTAATTAAATTCCAAGTTTAATATATAGTTTGGCTCATTAATTTAAAATTTTCATTTTGGTTTTTAATTTATTGGGGGGCAAGGTCTTGCTATATAGCCTTGTCTGATTTCAGACTCATAGTGTTCCACCCTCAGCCTCTTGAGTGCTGGGATTATAGGCATGTGACACCATGCCTGACCAATCATTCTCTCTTGCTTTTAAATTTTAGATGCTCCTTTTAACATTTTAATTTGACTTTGTAATATATTGCCAACTGTACAAAACTGTAATAATTTATATCTGTAAATTCAAGTCAGCCAAATAAAGTATATTCTGAGAAGTCTAGCTATAATCCCCTCAACTCCCCCAATTTACCTCCCTCTCCTTAGAGATGACTTTTGGGTTGATTTTATGATTCATCCTTACACTTATAAATTTAATAGAATACATTATCTGTAGATTTTTCTGAGATAAGTAGCAGAACGCTACATAAACCTTACCTTTATTTTTACTTGATATATCTTTAAAATCACAAACAATTTATTGAGACATTTTTTATTTTTAATAGATGTTAAATCTATGCATTGCATGGATAAATGATGATTAATTTAACTGGTCTCAAGTAGACATTAATTCCCATTGCTGCTTACAGATAGTATTATAATCAATAGCCGTATGTATATGTAAGTATATATACATATCTATATATAATTTTTATTTCTGTCTCTTTAATGTGTATTTCTAGAAGTAGGATATCTGGGTCAATGGAAAATGTAAATGTAGTGTGATACATGTCAAATTTCCATCAAAAACATATGAGAGTACATTTCTCCGCTCAGCCTCACTAACAGGATATACCAATTTTTGGATTTTTTTCTAAGTGGCAAATTAGATATAATGCCTCAATGAGGTTTTAATTCTTATTGTGAGTAAAGCTGAACAACTTGTAAATGTTTAAGAATTCTCTGTATTTCTATGAGCCACTTTTCCCCCTAACTCTGGCCCATTTCTCTATATAGTTTCAATTTGTTCTCACTCTCTCTTTTTCTCTCTCTTTTTCCAGCAGGAACGTTAACCATCTGACTGTGATGTAAAATTTAAATAGTTTTTTTCCCACTTGATATTTGTCTTTATAGATTGCCTTGTTTTACTTTTTCTTTTTACTTATTTTTGATAAGCGTGATATGCATGTATGTGTGCATGTATGTTCCTATGTCTGTGGGTGCATGTGTGTATACAGGTGTATGTGTGTGTACATGCATGTGGAAGCCAGAGATTGACATCAGGTGACTTCCTCATTCTCCCTCCAATTTATGCTTTGAGGCAAGGTCTTACATTAAATCAACAGTTCATAACTTGGACTATATTACTAGCATGCAAGCCTTAAAGAGCCAAACCTGAGGGGAGAATCAGCCTATTGCACCTCACCAGGGCCCCAGCTGAAACCATAGAGTAAGGGGGAAATGGACAAGAGTGCAGCTTTCTCAGTGAACCTGTCACCAGCACACGGCTGAAGGAGACAGACACAGAAATCAGTAAACTCCTACTAAACCAGATATCCAGACACACAAAGGCTCCCAAAGCCTCATCACTGATGTAGAATTAATTCAACACAACATGGCTCAGAAATTTGCAGAAAAGGGGACAGAAAGATTGTTAGAGCCACAAGTTGGGTCATTATGCACAGAGACATTGCCTGTCCCCCATAACTGTTGGCTACCCCCGCAATGCACGACTCACATTCCCCAATGAGGAGGGTCCCTTCGGGCAGGGAGGACAGGGAGGAGACTATGGAAGGCGCCAACATGAATGTAAAATTAAAATAAAAAAATAAAAAGAGTTCCAGTACTGGGATTAGAGGAATTTGCAATTGTACCTAGTTTTTACATAAGTGCTGAGGATGTGAACACATATACTTTACCCATTCTTCCCAGCCCCCGCCTCCAGTTTTATTTTATTTATTTTTATTTTTGGAGAGAGACAGAGAGAGAGGGAGAGGAAGACAGAGTTGGGCATGCCAGCAGTCTCTCAGCTGCTGCGAATGAAATCCAGATGCGTGCACCGCCTTGTGGTCAAGTGCAGCATTGCGCCCTTGTGTCACTTTGCATCTGGCTAAACATGGGACCTGGAGATTGGAACCAGCGTTCTTGGACTTGGGAGGAAGGCGCCTTGACCACTAAGCATCTCTCCAGCCTCAGTTTTATTTTTAAATGAAACACAAACCTTTTCTTTGATAGAAAAATTTGGCATAATAATGTACCATTATTTTTCCTTATTGCCTCTAGATTTGGAATTTTGAATGGGAAAGATTACCTCACAGAAAAAAAATCTTCTTGTTTCCTTTTTTATTTATACCAGTTAACTGTTTAATTTTACATCTTGTAGTGTGTATAGAACTAAGTATAGTGGGTGATCTGAAAATTAGATCCAATCTGATTGTATATGGTTGTCTATTTATATTCATATCAGTAATAAAAATGTCTTTTCCTGACTAATGTGAGATAGTGCTTTACAATATTCAAACCTTCCTCATGCAATGCTGGCACTATTTCTAAATTTCACAAAATATTAAATCAATGTATCTGCCTCTGTACATGAAATGACACATACTGCTTTAATGATAGAGACTTTAATGTATACTTTAGGGGCTGAGAATACGGCTCAGCAATTAAAGGCATTTGCTTACAAAGTCTGCTGGCCCAGGTTCAATTCTTCAGTACCCATGTAAAGCCAGATGCAAAAAGTTGTGCATGCATCTGGACTTTATTTTCAGTTGGAAAAGGCCCTGGTGTATAGTTTCTCTCTCTCTCTCTCTCTCTCTCTCTCTCTCTCTCTCTCTCTCTCTTAAACTAAAATATATACTTTTTTTGAGGTAGGGTCCAACTCTAGCCCAAGCTGACCTGGAATTCATTATGTAGTCTCGGATTGGCTTTGAAATCACAGCAATCCTCCTGCCTCTGCCTTCCAAGTGCCAGGATTAAAGGCATGCACCACTATGCCCAGCCTAAAAATATATATTCTTTAATCTCTTAATCTGTCAAGGTTGGCTCCACCTCATTACATCTGTTTTTCTCTTAGCATTTTTCTGAGTATTCTTCCTCTTAAGCTTTTCTAGATGAATGTTATAATAAATTTATTTGGGTCAATAAGAAAATGTGATGTTTTTTTCATAGATATTTCATTGAGCATATAAAATACCTTGGGTAGATCTGAGACTTTTATTGATTATGAGTCTTTACCTCTAAAACCATGGATATAGGTTTCTGTTATTTATTTTTTTTTTTTGTGTTTTTATACTTTTCCTCATATAGTTTTTGGACACTGTTTGCTACATATTCCAGTCTGTAATTATCAGAAATAGATGGACAGAGAGATAATGATAATGAATTGAATGATGTTTCATCTGTAGTACAAGTTACATGCCCCATCCCCACTCACCTACTGTGTTACTGTACTATACTCACAGGGAACATATTGACAAACCATAAAGGCAGGCGTTATAGAAAGTAAATTGTTCAGCAACATAGTGAAAAATAAAAATAAAAACATTAAAATTCAGTGCTTTGTCTAGTTATAATATTTGTGACATAAATTATATGTACATTATTTTCATCATTCCTATGTCTTCATTTGCAAAATTATCATCCATTATATTTTAAAGATCCTAAATGTTCTCAATGTTACTCAAAAAAACTTGGAATTTCATTAACTTTAAGATAGCACAAATATACAACTCTGACCAAATTAAGCATGACTTTATTGTTATTTTACTAAATAAATAAAATTTTCATCTGGAGAACTTGATAATTTCCTCTTGATGGCTTTTTCATTCCAGACTACATTCCCATGCCTCCTCTCTAAATTTTAGTGGCTGAAAATAACTTGGAGAGGGGCTTTCTGGAAGCAGTCCAGTGCAAACAACCTGGAGAGCTATAGTTCTTCATTTAAAATGGGCTATTTAAGTTTAATTATCCGTTGGCTGATCCTCCAGGCTCTAAGCTCATTCATCAGTTCCCACAAATATATTGCAGCAAAAAAACCATTTTCTACTTCTAAAATTTATTTCCAAAACTACTTTTCATTGAAAATATGTCGATCCCTTGGGGTTGGAGCAATATCTCACTGGTTAAGCACTTGCTTGCAAAGCCTAATGGCCCAGGTTCAATTCCCCAGTATCCACAGAACGTCAGATGCACAAAGTTATTTGGCCGTGGCAAGAGGTCTGGGCATACCCATTCTCTCTATCTGTCTTTCTCTCTGCTTGCAAATAATTTTTTTTTTAATGAGAAAATATGTTGATCCCATATTGTTGTAAATATTTTTGTCCCCAGTCCATGAGCATTCTAGCATCCACACACTTGGCATGAGTTTACTGTGGGTAGAGTGAATTTTATCTTCCACTGACGTTGAACTTGCTTATGGGATTTCTTGTACTTAGTGTCACATGCCAAGAAATGTTGAAATACCATTTCTGAAGCTAGAATGTTTGAAGCCTCACCTTGTCCCTATTGGCATCTTACAGCCATGACACAGACATCATGCTCATGACTAAGAGGACAGGAAGCATAAAGCAAAGACTCTGGCTACCCCAGGATCTTTCGTGATGCAATGAGCTTCTTACCTGCCCCAGCCTGAACAGAGTCGTATACATAATTCAAAATGACATCAAGAGAAGTCAAGTTGATACACAATTCACAAGGTTATTACATGTTAGTGAGGTCACTGAATTTTCAAACTCCTTGTTATAGAGCAGCAAACGATTTTTTAAACAGCCACTCACTAATACTGGACTAGAGTTTAGATCTTTGCTTTCATCTCTCCAAACAGACCCAGTCATCAAGTGTTCACTACAGTGCCCATGGTTATTCACACTGTATTGTTAAATATTGACATTATTACAATAATGTAAACTCCACCTTAATTTCATCTTCTTTTAGCCCATCTTTCTTACCGACGTGAGAGGTATGTTTATTCCCATTATAGACCCAACCATGTTTATTCTTTGCCTGGGGACATGAAATTAATACCTTTAGAACTGCAGCTACTATTTTCTCCTCTTTCTCATACCAAACCTAATCTCACACCAAAAATAACCACAAATTTTTCTACAGAATCCCAAAAGGGCCTTAATATGATAGTTTTCAACCACCGCAACCAAATTAGTTAATCCAAATTGTCTCTTTCTCTCACTGGTGGTAGATGGTTCATCCTGATCCAAACTTAACTTCCATCATTAGGTCCACACAATGACCCTCCAACTACCTACACAATCTCACCTTCTATCACCCTCTCTTTGATGCACTGAATTTCCTCTCCTACCTGAGCTAACTCCTCTTCCCCAAACAGGTCACTACTCTCATAGCAGATGTGGCATGAGATAAAATGGTTTATCTTCTACAGGGATCTCTTTAATATCCTCCTCTATGCCTACCCCCAAAACCCACTCTTCTGGATTTCAGTCGAATGTAGACATTCTTAGAGTGGAAACATTAGACTTACTTACACCTTAGTATCCCATGCTTCTGTTACTTCCTTAAAATAAGGACCTTGGGGCTGGAAAGATGGCTCAGCCATTAAGGTGCTTGCCTGCAAATCCTCACAACCTGAGTTCAATTCCCCATTACCCATGCAATGCCAGATGCAAAAGTGATACATTATCTGGAGTTCATTTTCAGTGGTAAGAGATCCTGGAGTGCCCTTAAACGTATGCCTCTGTCTGTCTTCTCTCTCTCCATGCAAATAAGTAAATAAAAATGAGTAAGTCTTAAAGAAAACAAAGATTTTGTCCTGCTAACCACACCTAGCACCATTCATGTAACTTAATAAGCAGCGGAGGTTGGAAAGACAGAACCTTCAAAAGATATTTGAAAGTGTGAGGCAATGTCCTCTTGCTAACTATGATAGATAGAGATTAGGATTTCAGTGTACATTTATTTAAAAATCCTTCTCACTTCAAAATTATTTAGAAGTCAGAGACTTGATGAAGCTCCAGGGATACTATTATGGAGTATTATAATTTGTAAAATTAAATGAGTTTTCAAGGTAGATTTTATACATGTTAATTAATACCATTTAAGGAATGTCTGATTTAATGAGAGACTATTGCACATACAAAGGTGTTTGAACAAGTTAGAGTAACAGAAAATTGATACCAAAAAATGTAATGCAATTATCATTTGACCATGCTTATCCAAATGCCATAAGTATTCAATCATTTATTTATGCAACAGAATAAATATAATTATTTCCAGCTTTTAAATTAATATAATCTCTTCTGGAATATATAGAGATTGTTATAATGAATAAAATTGATGATATAAATAAAATAGGTATATCATTTAGTAGGTTAAGTACAACATAAAATAAGCTCACTGGAATGGACACATGGATCTATAAATGCTATTTATAACAGAAGAGTCACTGAGTCACTAGGGGTTAGAGATAATGAAAATAAAGTGCTGCCTCCTGAGTTAACTCACAAAATTCATATTTCCAAAGACCAAGCACATCCTGTTTGCTTTGTCACCTCAACCCTGACAGAATGATGTTTAGCTCATAGACTTTGGGACCCTGACAGAATGACCCTTAGATCATGGACTTTGGGGCTTGGCTTTTCAAGTAAAAGATTTGAAGTTAACGTGGTGTCCTAGATAGAGCATTTATCAATCACACTTGTGGCTCTGGGAGATAAGGGTTCATTGGAGGCTTGAGAGGTCAGATGATAAGGGCAGAAACCAGATAATCAGAGGATTTCACCTACATTTCTAATCATGATGACGACCGAGAAAGTGGGAAATCAAAAAAGTCCTGAATGTAGCCACCTGTGGTATTTACTTCTGCTTTTCTGAGCTATTCGTATTTCTCCTTATTTCCTTAAAAATAAGTTGAAAATTTCCACATAAAGGTCTTCAACCCCCAGGTAAATTATTTCCAAAGTAAAGTGCACAGAGTAGCACACTTGCCTAGTGTGCATGCTTCTCTGACCTCCATCCTCAGCACCAGAACAAATAATTATCTACAATGGCAGACAAAGAAAGTATTAAGCTTTCTATCATCTATACTTTACTTTGTCCTCTTTATTATACTTTTTATATATGTGTAATAAATATATATAGTCCCTCCCCCTACCTGTATAAAAATACATAAAGGCCCTCCTTATCTGACATTCTGCTCACCATGGTTTCAGTTACCTGCAGTCATTCACATTCTTTCAGACAGGGTCTCTTGATGCTTCAAATGGAGTACCAGACTTCAATTGAACAGCAGACGGGCTGGCCTGTAAGCTTCAGATTGTCCTGTCTCTGCCTTCCGTTTTTGTCTCCCACTGCAAGTCTGTTGGGATCACAGAGGCATGTGCCACTTTATATCTGGCTTTCCTTGAAGTTCTGTTGTCAACTTGAGCAGACTAAGAATCCATAGACAGTCCTCTTGGGTGGGTCTCTGAGGTTGCTTCCAGGAAGGATTAACAGTCGGCAGCCCTCCTAGTGGTAGACTATAATATAAGAAAACTCAGAGAGGAAATGGTCCTTTTTTCCTGCCTGTTTGCCTATACTACTTGCTGGTGAGTGCCTTTACTTCCACATGCATTTATCCTGTTCAGCTATACTTGATCAGCATGGGAACCAAGTTTTCTCAGCTTTCTGATATGAACTGAATACCAGTGGCTCTCTGGAAAGCCTTCAGTGCTGACTTTGGAACTGTTGAGGCATCCAGCATGGACTGAGCAGCTACTTGACTCTTAAGCTGGCATATAGCTATTGTTGGACTGCCATAAGCTAATACAATAAATTCCCTTTTTAATACCAACTCATCCTATTAGTTCTGTTCCTATAGTGAACCTGACTAATACAAGCTGTGATACCAGCACTGATGACATTGCTGTTAGAAACCTGACTGTGTGATCTTTGACCTTATGAAACTGATTTTCAGGGAGGACTTGAAACCTTGGACTTAGAAACACCTTTCAGTGTTATAAGCATAGTTTGATAGACTATTCTAGCTAGAGTTGAAAGACCTGAATGTAGAAAGACCTGTGTACTGTGTATGCATGACTTATGAGGGGAAGAAATAATTTGGCCTGGACTTGGATACAGACAATTTGTATGGAAAAACTTGATGTATTCTGCTGGTGTCATGTGAACCTGTGCAGGCTTGTATTGTGTAGAAATGCACTGGTGTGAGCAGAAGGATATAGCACAGGAAGGAATGAAAATTTCGGAGTGGACACAGTATCCCATGCATCGGCAATTGTCTAAGAGACAACAATCACTGAGAATGGGCAAGCTGTCCTGCATTGGAACATCACAAATAATGCTGAGTTTGTTGTAAGTAAGGGGCCTAAATACTGAAGAGATGTCCTGTTCTTCAAATTTGACTTTGTTCCACCCTACATTATCAAATTTGGTAAGCTACCTAGTACTATGAGAGTTTAGCAAATGTTGGGGTGGGGTGGGGGACGTCATTGGATTTGAAACAGTTTGTTTATTGGAAATGACCACTAAAATAATTTGAGGCAGGCTTGTTGGAATGCCTGTGTGGAGGCCCAATGGAGCCATGTGTATTAACTATAGGTTGCAGTGGAGACCCCAGAAATACCAGAGCGGGATGGTTACCAAAGAGAGCAGCTGTCTTGGCACGGATTGCCCTCGTGCTATGAGCAGCCTACCTGGAGGAACATAATTGGAACTTCAAAGACTTCATCACTGGCTAGAGATGTTGGACTTATAGCTACAGGGTTTGATATTTTCCCTATTTATTTTAAATCCTGCATTGGTTCAATCTTTCTTTGTAATGCCTTCTTTGCAGTGTAAATGTTTACTCTGTGCCATTATCTAATTTTTTTCTTGTTTTTAGTTTTACAGCTCACAGTTAAGAGAGCTTGGACTATGAGGATGTTTGAAGTGTTGGGATTGGTAAAAACTATGAGGGGCTGGAGAGATGGCTTAGTAGTTAAGGCGTTTGCCTACAAAGCCAGAGGATCCCAGTTCGATTCCCCAGGACCCACGTAAGCCAGATGCACAAGGGGGTGTATGCATCTGGAGTTCATTTGCAGTGGCTGGAGGCCCTGGCGCGCCCATTCTCTCTCTCTCTCTTTCTCTCTCTCTCCCTCTTTCTCTCAAATAAAATAAATAAATAGAAGTTTTTAAAAAGCTCACACTGTTAAAGTTTTTTAAAAAACTATGAGGACTTTTAAAATTGGACTGAAACGCATTGCATTTTACATCATGGATGGTTATTGTGGTAGTTTGAATAGATGGCCCCCAATATATTCGGTGTTTTCTTAGTTTATAGTTTACATCTGCAGCCACCTTGCTGGAGGCAATGTCACTGGGAGGTTCTTAAGGAGTGAAGGTGGGTTTGAGATTCCATTGTAAAGATATGCAAAGTGTGCCTAATGGGAGTTCCTGAAGTGTGCTGTGCTGTGTGGCTGGTGGTTTTTCTTCTCTTGCTTGGATCTATGAAGGCAGGCCAGCTTTTTCTGCCATTATGGAACTTCCCCTGGATCTGTAAGCTTCAATAAATAATATCCCTTCCTCCATAACTGTGCCTGGTCTGGAAGTTCATCTCCGCGAACTGTACAGTTATCAATTTGTGGGGCCTAGAGACAGAATGTTTTGGTATAAGTTAAGTTTACTCTATAAACTTGTGTGTTCTGAATGCTTGATCCCCAGCTGATGGCAATTTGGAAAGTGGAGCCTTGCTGGAAAAGGTGTGTGACTGGGGGTAGGCTTTGGGGTGTTATAGCCAGCTCCCCTTTGCTAGAGTTTGTCTCACTCTCCTGCTGCTATTTTCCACCTACTGTGGCAGAGGCGATGTCCAGCCTCTTCTCATTCCATCTTTACCCTGCCATCATTCAACTTTTCCTCTAGACTGTAAGCCAAAATAAATACATAAGTTGTGTGTTTTGTGCCAGCAATGAGAAGGTAACTACAACACTTGTGTGCTAGGGAGTTGTGTATTAGCTGTCAGGATTTGCAAGCAAGGGCCTTTAACACTGAGCCTTCTCCCCAGCCCCCAAATATATATATGACACTTCTTTACTGTTAATTTTAATCTCCAAATAAGAAACAAATGAAATTTCATTGACTCTCATGAAAAAACTATTACCAAAGCCTTTTCTTGGTGCTTCTGCAGTTCTTTGACTCTCAAGGCCAGTGTCTCATCTACTCTACAGAAATTCTTCAGGAAGCCTGTTCTGATTTCTAACACATACTGCAACTTCCGCAGTCTCATATGTGCAGGTAAGTTGGTTTAGAGATGCACTATTTAGTATTAAGCAAATCTTCACAGAAAGATGGACAAGTGACTTTTTTCCTGAAGGTACAAGGATAAACATAAAATTGGCAGGACTGGTATATTGCCAAATATAAGCAAAAGCATGTAACTGGCATCCTTAATACATTTCCTACCTCTTGCAAGATCTCACTATCTGCTTGTAGCAAGGTACAGTGAATGGACATCAAACCAGATCTGACAAGAAAAGCACTAGGTGTTCAAAAGTGTTGACAGGACTATTTAATATATGCCATGAATCCATATTACTAATGAGAAACTGCACTGAATTTATACTGTACTCTGAGATAGTATGTGTCTTTTTTATCCTCACTGTATTTTTTCTAATTTATGAATTATATGTTTCAAAATGTACATAATTGCATATAAATAAATGATTATAATTGCATAAATTGTATATATCAATATTTGTTTATTATTTGAAATGTGTGCTTTAAATTTTTTAATGGATAAGAATAAATAATAATTTGAGTAATAAAGTCTAGATAATAAAACAAAAACTTTGTTTTAATGCAATTTAAAGAGCTCTTAGGGAACTTAGCTAACTTCAAAAGTCACATAAGGATATAACAGGTAGACTACTCTAGTTAGGAAGGGAGAGAATTTTTAGAACCAATGCTAATTACTTCTGCTATTAATTGATTCCTACTTAATTCTTTCAAAGAGAGAAGATTATTTTCTGACTTGTTCCTAATAATCATGTGAGTTGAAGAATCCTACCTAAAAAGACCTTCAAATATGTCAAGTCAATCTAGCAACTTCATTTTCCAAATGAGCCTGTGCTTCAGAAAGATAAAGAGACTCATTTCTCCATGTACCAGAGCCACTCCTGTAGCACAGTAAATGTAATGAATTTGTAATTCTTCATGTTTATGACTTATACATGCATTCATACATTTCATCTCATTTGAATCCCAAAAGTAACTTTCAAGGTGGTAATCATTACTGCACTCATTCTACTCGAAGGAAACAGAAATGGGTGGTTTGAGACTGTGTAGCTAATTAACGATAAAACTGCATTTAACTTTGACCCAGATCTTCCAACTTGACCCTCATCTAGTCATTACTCTTTTGATTTGGACTTGAATGTGCTTATTTACATTCCTTCCAGTTGTTCTGTGAAGATAAAATAGACCTTTAGGAAACTCAACTTACATGCATGAAATCCTACAAAAAGCATCTTCAGATGAACAAATATTAACTGGTAGTGTAATTGTTGACCTAAAAGAATGAATAGTCAAGTGTTCATTAGCAATAAAAACATAGATAACACCAGGTATTATGGTGCCCGCCTGCAGTCCCCACATGGAAACAAGAGGATCAGTAGTTTAAGATCATCCACAGCTACATCATGTGTTAGAGGCCAGCCTATGCTACATGAGACCCTATCTCAAAAAGGTACGTATAAGACAGCTGGAGGGTACTGAAGAAATTGTTTAGTGGTTAAAGGCTCTTGCTTGCAAAGCCTGTTGGCCCAGTGCTCATGTAAACCCAGATATACAAAGTGGTACATGCATCTGGCATTCATTCGCAATGACAAGAGGCCTAAGCATGCCTATTTTCTCTGGAATTCACTCTGTAGTCCCAGGGTGACTTTAAATTCACTGAGATCCTCTTACCTCTGCTTCCTATCTGGCAAATGAAAATATTTTTTTTTAAATGGGGTTGAAGCCGGGCATGGTAGTGCATGCCTTTAATCTCAGCACTTAGGAGGCAGAGGCAGGAGGATTGTCATGAGTTCAAGGCCACCTTGAGACTACATAGTGAATTTCAAGTCACCCTGGGCAAGAGCAAGATGCTACCTTGGAAAACATCAACAACAAAAGTTAATAAAGTAGGGATAACACTTGAGAGAGTGTTGGTAAGAGGATTATGATGAATTCAAGGCCAGCCTGTTACAAATGCAATGGTGCCTGAATAAAAAAAAAAGTAAGTAAGTGTAATAACTGAGATTTTCTTTAACCATTAGGATTTTAAACCATTATTTTAAATATTTAGAAAACATTTAAAATAAAATTTAAAAGAATGAATTTTGTTACCAGACTGTAAAAGTTTACATTTTCCATACTATAAAAAAATAAATTATAAAGACATTTTATCTTTTTCATTAACATGAAGTTAATAAAAACTTAAAAGGTATCAGATAAATTTTGCCCTTCTTTGAAAGAACTCCTACTCTGCAGGTTTCACGAAGTGTTTGTAAAGGTAATGATGCAGTTAATGTTATTTTTGAATAAGTAAGGTAGAACAGAAAATTAAATGAATTTAAAAATTGAGCTATTAAAGTACAAAATTTTGCCAACAAAATAAATGTTTTCTTATATCAAAGGTAATTTGTGAAAAATACATAATTTTACTTAAATAAGTTCTAATTTTTATTTTCTTCAGTAAAGATGTCTGTTCAATATATGCACAAAGGGGCATGATAAAAAATCTCAATAATATATTCCAAATGTGTACACTATTTGGACATCATTTGGATCACTCAGTCCTTTGTAGGCCACCCAAAATTCAGTTCCTTATGGGCATAAATCATTTCCATTTGAGTCTAAGTATTTTTAACTCCTACACATAGCCATTTTCCTCTGGTGGGAAACTGTTCATAATGTTTCCAGTGTGTGTTTTCATTCTCTATTATGTGTGCATGTACTGTGGAGCATGGAGTACAGTTAGGAAAAATGAAAAGATGACATTTGCCTATATCAACAACCTTTTCTTGAAGCACTGGCAATTAGTACTAAAGATTACATCAGCTTTGTAAAATTTAGACAGTTAAAGAAAAGCACAACATATAATGAGTCATATTGTTGCAAGAGTTGGTTGTGCATTAGAAAGATTTAAAACTAAAGCATTCCTTACTGAAACAAACACACCTTTCCTGGCTTCTTTCTTTATTTGAATATCTCAGAACTTGTATAGTTCACTGCTTCTTAGCACATAATGGAGAGATGGGAAAAGAAAAGTAAAGAAAACTATCTGGTAGCAATTCTCATTTAAAAAGACATGAAAATTGGAGGGGGAATAGTTGGCAAGAAGGAACAAGGTCAGTGGGAGGTAGAGAATATGATCTAAGCATATCATTTACAAGTATGAAATTATAAAGAATAAATTAACTAAATAAATAATTGGGGGAAGTTGAATAATATTGTGCTAACTTGAAATGTATGGTTTAACTCACTACTTAAGATAGCTCATTCTTTTTGTTGTTGTTGTTGTTGTTTTTTGTTTTTTGTTTTTGTTTTTCGAGGTAGGGTCTCACTCTGGTTCAGGCTGACCTAGAATTAACTTTGTAGTCTCAGGATGGCCTCGAACTCATGGTGATCCTCCTACCTCTGCCTCCCGAGGGCTGGGATTAAGGGTGTGCGCCACCACGCCCGGCTTCATTCTTTTTTTTTTTAATTTGTATTTTTTTATTTATTTAAGAGAGAGAAAAAAAGGCAGAGAGGGAGAGAAAGAGGAGAGAATGGGTGCACTAAGACCTCTAGCCACTGAAAATGAACTCCAGATACATATGCCACCCTGTGTATCTGGCTTACATGGGCACTGGGGAATTGAACCTGGGTGCTTAGTCTTCACAGCCCAGTGCCTTAACTACTAAGCCATCTCTCCAGCCCCCAAGATGGCTCAGTTCTTATCATCTAACATCAAAAAAGTGAGACTTGTCAGTTAGCTATTATTTGATATGATTATGAAGGAAAAAGCTTTATATATTTTTGAAAGCTTTATTTTATCACAGTAGAGATAAGTGCTTGTCTCCAAAACTACTTAAGCTAGTGGCAGTGCATGTAGGCATCAGGTAAAGTTGAGAGGGCATGTGTGGGAGCCAAGATAGATCACAAAGGAAAATCATCTCTAGCACAGTGTAAGAAGCTAGAGTCACAGGAAGAAGACTTGACCCCAGCCTGAGGTGTGGAATGTAGAATGCCCACACTGATGAGGAGATCTTGTTCCTAGGACTGGTACTTCTGATGGCTGTCTCGATGCTCTCATCACAATTACACACAGTTGAAGGATGGGAAGGTGGCTCCCATGGTTAAAATCCTTCCTTAGAAAACCCCAGACCCATGATCAATTCCCAAGCCACCCACTTAATAAGCCAAGTGCAAAAAGTGGCACAAATACCTAGCATGCATTTATAGCAGCAACAGACCCAGACATCAAACACACACACACACACACAGAGAGAGAGAGAGAGAGAGAAAGAGAGAGAGAAATATATTTTTGGTTTTTTTAAATTTATTATTTATTTTATTAGTTATGCTCATACTGTGAGTACATTCATGTTGGTGTCTTCAATAGCCTCCTCCCTATCCTCTCCCCCTTAAGGGACCCTCCTCATTTGTGGAATGTGGGTTGTGCATTGTGGGGGTAGCCATCAGTTATGGGGAAGAGGCAATGTATCTGTGCATAATGACCCAACTTGTGACTCTAAAAATGTTTCTACCCCTCTTCAGCGAATTTTGATTATATACAATTGAGTAGAATGAATCACAATGCAACATTTTGTTCTAGAATTCTGTGAGGAATAAATACACCCCCATTTCCCATCACCTTTCTATATTAAAAAATATATATTTTTATTTATTTATTTATTTGACAGAGAGAGTGGAGAGAGAATGGGAGCACCAGGGCCTCTAGCCACTGCAAACAAACTCCAGTCTTGTGTGCCCCCTTGTACATCTGGCTAATGTGGGTCCTGGGGAATCAAACCTGGGTCCTTTGGCTTTGCAGGCAAATGTCTTAGCCACTAAGCCATCCCTCTAGCCTCACCTTTATTTTTATCCACAGAACTTACTACTATCTCTTTGGAAATCTTATATTCAGTTTATTATTTTTATTCAAACTTTTGCTGAACCTTAGGGCATGGAGATTCTGACCTTTGTAATCACTGCTGTGTCCCATGTTTCTATAACAGGATCCAGCACATAGTAAATTGCTGGATGAACATTTGTCAAGTGAACAAATGAATCTTCCTTTGTCCCACTTCTCTGTCTACTAGAAACCCACAGAATTTTTCAGGTCATACTAACACCATGGGTGTCACCAAAATGCCTTCACCAAACTTTCAGCCTGCAGAGATTTAGGTGACAGGAAATTTTTTCCCTATGTCCCTAAATCTTGAGGAAAGGGGTATAAAATTAGGAGGTTGCAAAAAGTGTGAAAATTCTACAACTAGAAACTTGACATTGGAGAGACACTGACTCACCCAAGTAACTTACTACTGCTCCCACAAAGCATAACCCAGAAGTCCATGGGGAACACCAGCAACCCCACTGAGGAGGGACTCCTGTGGAATGGGACAGAGAAGAGGGATACGATGTACACATTGTGTATCCATACAAAATATGTTCTTAATAATGAAAATAATAAAAATAAATTCTGCTAGATGGTATTTCTAATCTTGGGCCAGTTTCCAATGGTCTTAGCATACAGAGCTCAGCAGTTTCATGATCATGCACAGGTCCCCCTGCTACCATCACTTCTGGTGCTGACACAAAAGCCTGATGCCCATCCCAGGAGTGTTAAACCATACTCCTGTCCTGGTGTTGGACTCCACTCAGATCGTTACAGCAAAATATCTTAGATCAGAGCATCTATAAACAACAGAGGCATTTCTTCTGCTGCTTCTTGCTCCAAGCTCTGAAGGCTGAGAGACCAAGATCAAGGTGCCTGCAGATTCAGCATTTGGCAAGTGAACTGTCCTCATAGTTTCTACTTTTTATTGTTTTCACATGGTAGAAAGGAAAGAAAAATAAACTTCTTTGAGACTCCTTTTTTAAAGAGTCCACCCTCATAATCTAATTATCTCCTAAAAATTTCATCTCTTTACATCATCACTTTGAGTTAGATTTCAATGTGTGAATTTGAGAGAGAACACAGTCAGCCCATAGCAATAAGCTAAAGGCACTGCTCACTATAACTTCTAAGACCATTGAAAATTGGCCATCTTGGGTGCCTGCTGGGGTGACTCAAAAGTTACCACTGCCAGGCATGGTGGCAAATGCCTTCAATTCTGGCACTCAGGAGACAGAGGTAAGAGGATCGCTGCTAGTTCAAAGTCACCCTGAGATTACATAGTGAATTCCAGGTCTGCCTAGGCCAGAGTGAGACACTACCTTAAAACCACCCCCCCCCAAAAAAAACAGTTACCAAGGTGCTGAGAAGTAACAGTCAGTGTTCGGCACTGAGATGTCTCTATCATCACACCATCCAAGGCTCAGGGTCCATTGTGGAAGAAGTGGCATAAAGAATGTAAGAGCCAAAAGGAAGGGTAGGACTACTTATAATATAATCTTCCAGACACAAAATGACCTTAATATTCATGACCTCACAGTACCTGACACTACATACACAAGACCTTCATAATAGGAGAAAAAGAAGATGACATCGATATAGAAGACTCATTAGAAAGAAAAGGGATTCAGTGGAGGGTGGATTTGAGAGGGGGAGAATGGGAAGGAATTATCATGGTTTATTGTCTATACTTGTGGAAGCTGTCAATAAAAAGTTTTTAAAAATTGCCATCTCACATTATCACCTGAGAGCATACTGTCATCACTACCTTAACATAATGACAATATGCCCAGTGAACACACAATCCCCACTATCAAAAGCTGGGGCCAGCTCCTAAGCAGAGTGAGCAAAGTGGAGTTTCACATTCCACTGAACAAGGCAGAAGAAATCACTTTCCCAAAGTGGCAAAGGGTCTTCATTGTACTAGTTGCACTTAACAGAGATTTTGTGTGTGTTAAAACAAATTTATGACATTTATATTTAAAATATTACCATGTTTCTGACCCACAGTGTCAAAAACAGAAAATGTAAGAAGGTATTTTGTTCTCCAGTGACTCTGAGAGGCTAATGTAATCAAGACAATAAGTGTCTATTATTTATTGGATGCTGGGCCCTGGGCTAAGAGTGGTATATACACCAACATCTTAGTTAATTCTCACATAGACCTGTGAATTGAATGTCACTGTCAGTCTAGGAAATAATTTTTACAGAGGTACTTTGGAGGTAGAAGTTTAGCCTCACCTTATCTCTCATTATTGTCCCCCTCTCCTCTTTAGTCTCAACTACTTGGATTTCCCAATGCTAAGATCGGTTAGTCTTTCTGGTTTTCAGTGGCAAACTGAGCCTTGTGAAGCTAAAATGATTTTCTGAGAACCACACAGTAGGAAAGTGGGAGAACTCAGATTCAAAACCTAAATCCTATATCCTAAATCACTCACTACACTGCTTCCATCTCATCAGACAGAAGCTGCCAAAAAGAACATAACATACAGTTTTGTAATACTGAAAATTTACAAAGCCTTCCCTCACACATTATCCCATCCCATTTGTATAAGATATTCTGCCCTCATTATGTTGGGTGAAAGATGCAAGGACCTGTAATATGATTAGGGAGGAAACATAAGGCTTAGCAGAACCAGCAGAAAAAGCAGCTGATTCAGTCGCCACTGTTTTTCCCTCAATCTAGACTAGCAGAGCCTGAGATCATTCTAGAAAATTGAGAACACTCCAGCTCCTCTTTATCTGCTCTCTGCTGTTCAGCAATTTCACAACCATTTTTGTCTAATTAAGCTTCTGACTTCTAGATGAAATGCAATTTAATTAAGAAATCCCTGTATATGTGGTCTATCCACCTGGCATTATACTACATTAGATTTAGGCTATTATCAATAGCCAGCAAAAAAAAAAAAAAAAAAAAAAAAAAAAGTCCCCTTTGCCTTCAGGCTTTTCAGCCAATGTTTTTCCTAAGCCTGCATGTCTGTTGTCCTAATTAGGTAAATATTTTGAAAATATTCTTGCCCTAGAAAATGACCAACTACAAGCTAAAAAAAGTTGGAAGGGTTAGAGTTTATTTTTATGAGCCCAGTTCTAGGATAACTTTCCTGAGAAGTACCCTTGGAAAGAGTTTGTGTTACCCTAAATAGTAAATCAAATTTAGTGGAAACCCCAATAACAGTGATTATTTCCATATTTATGTCAGCCCCTACCTTGAGGAGAAGTTTAAAATATGTTAAAATCTCCTAGCTGCTGAATGAAGCCCATGCACCAAAGTTTGTAGCTCTGAATCTGTAGTGCTTGGTTCTCACTGTGTGTACATCTCTGTACATATAAGATCATGGTACGATGTACAGGTAATATTGCAGCTAATACTTTGGGTATCTAATTCTCAGCAGTGTCAAGGAAGGTATGTAGTTTATCTAGGCCTCCTTGGACAGTGAAGAGGCTAATGGAATATGACTGGTGGACATTGAGTGTGGGATAAAAGCAGGCATATTGGCCTCAAAAGTGAAAAATTATGTGACAAGCTATCAGGGCAGAGCATCAAAAAAACAAACACATACCCAGGTCTGATGGCAACATGCCTTTAATCTCAACACTTGGGAGGTAGAGGTAGGAGGATCGCCATGAGTTCAAGGCCACCCTGAGACTACATGGTAAATTCCAGATCAGCCTGGGCTAGAGCAAGGCCATACCTCAAAAAAGAAAAGAAAAGAAAAGAGATAAAAGAAAAGACAAGAAAAGAAGAAAAGAAAAGAAAAGAAAAGAAAAGAAAAGAAAAGAAAAGAAAAGAAAAGACAACAGAGCAACTGCTTACATTCCCCACCCTTGCATGCTACACTACAACCTCTTGCACATGTAATTCTTAGAGTAAACCAACTCACTTTGCTTCCTTACTTTGATTGTCTGGTCTTTCTGTCTAGAACACTCTTCTCCCCTGCACTCCTGTGGATCAGACGGAGGCATAGTTCAGGTCTTGTCCTAAGATCATTCAGAAAGTCGTTCATGATGACATCAACCTCATCTCCAGATGGGGGAGGAAAACAGGAGAGGTGGCACACACCTGTCATCTCACTACTTGAGAGGCTGAGGCAAGAGGACTGGAAGTTCCCGACCCAGCCTAGGCTACAGGGTAGAATCTTTTCTCAACAAGATAAAAGCACCAGGCGTAGTGGCGCACACCTTTAATCCCAGCACTTGGCAGGCAGAGGTAGGAGGTAGGAGGATCGCTGTGAGTTCGAGGCCAACCTGAGACAACATAGTGAATTCCAGGTCAGCCTGAGCTGGGGTGAGACTCTACGTCAAGAAACCAAAAATAAAAATAGGAGAAAAAACAAAATAAAATTTGAGTGGTGGGTGATTAAATTCTGTTCCCAACTTGATCAGATTAGGAGTCCAGAGACATTACTCTGAAGCAGATCTATAAACTTTCTCTAGGACTAGAGAGATTGCTCAGTAGTTAAAGGCTCTTGCTTGCAAAGCCTAATTCCCCTGACCCATGTAAAGCCAGATGCACAAAGGGGTACATACATCTGGGGTTCTTTTGTAGTGGCAGGAAATCCACACCATCTTCTCTCTCCCTTTCTCTCTCTCTCTTCTCTTCTCTCTTTCAAATACATAAATAAATATTTTTTTAAAAAAAAATTGTTTCTAGGAAGGATGAAATGAAGGCAGAAGTCCTTTTCCAGAGTGAGGCCTTCCTCCAGAGCGTGTTGTCCCTCCCATGGTGGGCCGCATAAGGAACCTCTGAGAGAACACAGCCCATTTCCATAAGGCTGCCTGCACTACTCCCTGGTGAGTGCTGGTGAATCCCCTGCTATTCACTTATACATCCATCTTTCCTGTTAGTCCATCCTCCTCAGCAGTAGAACCAAGTTTCCTTAGCCTTCCACATGGACTGGATATGAGCAGCTCTCCAGAAATCCTCCAGGCTTTCAGTGCTGGATTGGGTCTGTTAAAACATCCAGTCATGTGGACTGAGCAGCTACTGGGTTCCTCAATGCTCAAGCCTACAGACGTAACTGTTGGAATGCTATAAACTAATCCAATAAATTGCCTTTTTAATACACATTCATTCTATCAATTCTGTTCCTCTGGAGAGGTATCCAAGTTGCTCAGGTGTGGTGGTGCACGCCTTTAATCCCAGCACTCAGGAGGGAGAGGTAGGAGGATGGCTATGAGTTCGAGGCTACCCTGAGACTACATAGTTAATTCCAGGTCAGCCTGGGCCAGAGTGAGACCCTACCTCGAAAAACAGAAACAAAAAAAAAAATCCAAGTTGTATATACTTTGTAAGATTGCACATATTGTACATGTGTTCTTAAACTGGCAGAGTTACTGAAGTGCATAGAAACACCAGACTGAATACATCCAATGTTGTCAGATAATAACTGAAATCCGTGAACATCTTATCACATTATCCAATCATCATTATTTGATCTTTAAAAGATATTAAAGAGAAATGATCCCTTTGTGTTTCATAAGAATTCTCTAAATCAACCATAGTCGGCAATCACTATATCATTGTGTGCCAACTTCTCTGCCAAGCTCTAGTAGTCATCTCATTCAACCCCATTGACAACTTTTGGTATGGGTAAAACTACTTTTTAGATATTTAATCACTTCCTGTTAGTTATTCACTTGGTAGGCAGCAGCTATGTGACACAGATCTAAGTGTGTCTGAGTGTATTCAATCTAAAGTCAATACTCTTAATCACTGAATTATACTCTCTGTACCAAAAAATTGACATTGGGTCACTATTTAGCTACAATATTTATGGAAACTGAGTAAGCATGTTTGTATGGAATGGGTTTCATATACACTTAATACCTATAGTGTTTAAGGGCAATGTTATATGGTCCAAGTTTCCAAAACAAGGACATGGTGGCAAAAGTTTGTTTTTGTTTTACTGCTGCCTTGGCTGAGAAGCCTGACTTATCCAAGGAAATTGATACAAATTATATGCATATGCATTACAAATGCTAGGCAGTATGTTGAAGAAAGTAAATCTGAGACTTGCAAGAGTTTATAATGGTCAATCTTATCAACCTGATGAGATTTTGAATCACAATAGAAGCAAACGTGTGGAGTGAGAGTAATTCTAAATTAAGTTAATTAAGGCATCCCTCTAGCTATGGGCAGCAGCATCCCACAGACTGGAGTCCTGATCTGAATAAAGAAGAAAAACAGCCCAACTTGAGCTTCATATCTATAACACCAGCACTTCAGAGGCTAAGGTATGATCACGGTGAGTTCAAGGCCACCTTGGGGCTACAGAGTGAGTTTCAGCTGAGCTGGGACAAGAGTGAGACTCTGTCTCAAAACAAAATAAATAAATAAAATAAAAAAGAGAAACCTAGCTGAACATCAGCATTTTCCTCTGTCTTTCCTGCATGCAGATGCGATGTAGACAGCTACCTCCAACTTCTGCTGCCATGCCTTTACAGCCATGATGGGCTGTACTCTCATACTGTGAGCTAGAATAAACCCTTCCTTCCTTAAATTGTTTTGGTTAGGTGTATTGTCATAGAAACAAGGAACTAACTAAAATGGGTTATTTTAGAAAATGCATGTTCATGGGGCTGGAATGATTACTCAGTGGTTAAGACACTTGCCTGCAAAGCCTAATGGCCTGGGTTCAATTCCCCAGTACCCATATAAAGCCAGATACACAAAGTGGTACATGCATCTGGACATTTTGTGGTGGATAGAGGCCCTGGTGCACCTATATTCTCCCTCCCCCTCTCTCTCTCTCCTTGCAAATAAATATTTTTTAAAATATTTAAAATCTATAGAACTATCTCGACTCAGGATTATTTTTTTAACTTAGGATTAATGTGCTACATCATCATTTATTTCCTAAAAGTAACATTGACAAAAAGGAGACTAAGTGCACACATCTAAGCTACTCACTTCATCTGCTAAATTTAGTAACTCTCTAGAAGGATGAACAGTGACTAAAGTTAGAGTCTCAGTTATAAGATATTTTTCCATTTCTGAAGATATGGTCTTCTGAGTTCTAACCAGTTACCAAAGATCTGAAGTTAGCTTCTGTTTTATGGTCTTACCAAGTTCAAATTCTTTTCACAGAGTTCTAAGGTGGGTTAACTTCAGGGAACCATTATTGAATGCTATCAGGTAGAAGGATCCTTATGGGGAAAGGATTAATAATCATATCTCTTCCTATTTATATATCAGGCCATCAAAGTCAAAAGTCATCCTCATCACAGGATAGGAATCGACTACTTAAGTAGTATGCATTGTCTTGTGGGGCTCAAAAGCTTACTAACCATGGCTCCCCAGAGATTATTTTTTTAAAACAAATAATACAATTTTTTTTTATTTTTAAACCTCTCTATGTAACATTTATACAAGTCACTATCCTAAAGGACAAGTGAATAGAGGAATTCTATTCTTATAGGGCATTTACATATGTTTAAAAAATAGTGCTTAAAATATTAGAGCCATATTGTTTACATCATTTTGTATACTTCCACAGTACTATCAGAAATATTATATTCAGACAGGTGATGTACCTAAGTGGTTGAATGATTGCCTAGTAAGTAATTTTGGATATAACCACAACAATACAAAAAGAAAAATGAAAGTAAATCCTTTAGTATGAGAACATTGTTACATTGATAAGCTTTTATAACCCAATTATTTCTCTTCACTTGAAGCAATCTCAGACCTTCCTTGCCTACAAAGTGCTGCTAACTATGAGAGAAATTACAGGAGTTTGTAGGCCATGTTATTGGATAAAATATTCCTAAGGTATTGATAACTTTCTTCATTAAACTAATTCTAGAACAAGGACTAGAGAGAGATGGCTCAGTAGATAAAGTGCTTGCATGCAAGTGTGATGACCTGAGTTTGTATCCTCAGAACCCATGTAAAATTGGGCACAGTAGCATGCATCCGCAATCCCATATGGTAAGATGGGAGGCAGATACAGGATAGCCTCTGAAGCTCACCAGCCATTAACCTGGCACGCACTGTAGCAAACAAGAGATCCTGCCTCAAACGAGGTAAAAGGCAAAGACTAGCACTCATGGCTATTCTCTGATCTCCACACACATGCCATGGCACCTATGAACTTTTACACAAACATGCACATGCACATATATGCACACACAAAAATAAAATAAACCTTAGAATGAGGGGTTAGGTAGAGTTCAAAGGCTTCAACAATAATTTTTCCTTCAAGAAATCAAGAAACCTACTCCTAAAGGTAGCAGATACAAAACCTAACTGTAACAGCTCATGTCCCTGCAGTCTTCAGTGACTTCCCGTCTGATAGTCATGATACCCAAAAGAGGTTGATGGTATCTTTCACATAAAAGATGATTTATTGTCCCCTGATTGTCTAACTCCCTTGTTTAAAAAGTGAATACATACAGGCTTTTAAAGCCTCAAACTCTAGCAAGACCACATGTAATGCTCTTTCTCTAATTAAAACATGGAAATGTCAGCATCATGCATGTAGCTCAAACATGTCATGAAACTGCTACAGTATCTCAGAAATGTAAGGCCCTGACATTACCACTGTTAATAAGGAGTCTGGATGTGATGGACCACACAGAAGCCAACACAATCTCCATAGACAAGTGTGTATGTAATCATGCGCTTGATTGTAGGCTGGTTTTACTGAATTCTCTTAATAAGCAGCATGCCATCTCCATCAGAGGGCAGGGACCTTATCCGTTTGATAAGCTCATTATTCTGTGCCCATTTTAAAACCCTAAGAGCACTGTAGGAAATATCAATGAGCAAGTGCTAAGGTTTTCTGGGAATATATCTGAAAAATAGCAGAGAAAGGCCAGAAGGGGGGAAAATGACAGTATAAATAAACACAAAAATCTCTTCATTTCAGGTGCCTTTCATACTTATATGCACACTGATTTGGTCGCAGCCAAGAGGGAAGGTCCCAAGCAACCCCGGGAGTGTAGCTTTAGCACCATGCTGCCCATCTCCACATTTCAGATTCTATTGCACCGTTCTCCTTGAGCTCCCCGGCTCTATCATACCATTTGACCGAATGTACTCTCTAAGCCAAGTGACCTCTACCAAACAGCTTGCCAAAGCATCACACAAACTGTCATAGAATTAAAATTCCATTTCTATCATTCTCATTTCTGATTAATCGAGTTATGGTAGAAATTTTAGGAACAAATCACTTAGATATCTGGGCTTTTGTGAGGTTGAGCCGGTCAGACTTTGAAATTAGGCACATTCAGCACATATTACTATAGATGAGTGGCAGTCTGAACATCCAAAATTTCTAGCCCAGCAAAGCATATATTGAACAACTGGATTATGAATGAATAAATGAATGAGTGAATAGATGATGTAATCAGAAAGCCAGTGTGGACTAAAACAATGGCATGATTCCATCTGTTTGCCTTACTTACCTTCTGCCTTTTTTTTTCTTTTGTATTTCTGCCTCACAGCCCTTTTATAACATCCCTGAAGCTGCCCTACAAACACCCAAATTATCTCCCAGGAATGTGTAAATGCTAAGCTTTCATTATACCATATACCATTTATCTTCCCAGGAAATGGAAGGATTCCCCAGGGCCATATATCCATGTATGCATGACAGAGGGGCAAACCTTCCAGGAGATCAATCTATATATCTGACTGCTTTGTAAGGGATTTACTAAGTGCAAAACAAATCATTCTTGGCGCCTGACTTTTGAAACATTTCCCTTTGTGTTTACAGAGTGCAGTCACCCGGTCACTTGCATTCTGAGACATGAAATCTTGCAGATGGTTTAGTGTGTGCTCACTAAGATGGTCTTTCTCATTAACTCCTCAGCTCTCAACACATGCTGTTTCCAAGTCTGGTTAGGGTGATAATCTTATGGCCTGGAAATCGCCTAGGAGAATTAGTACTAGATACTTGGCTTAGCACTGAAAGATTTAGAAATATACTAACAGCAGTTCTACTGAAATGGCCCATCTGCAAAGACTGAGTGTACGGGCTTTAAGACACACAGACTAGAAGAACAGTGTTTGCAAAAGAGAAAAAGTTTCCAAAGCATCTAATGTCCTGCGCACTCACTGACACTTTGTATTTTATTCCTGTTGTGTTCCTGGAGAACTGTCTCTGAGTTAATAGAGTTAATAATTCAAAGTGTGGAGATTTTTCTTGGGGTGGTGTACTCAGAGCTAGTGAGGGAGGGAGGAAGGCAGGAATTTGGTAGGTTGGAAAGGGGAATGGAAAATAAGCATCAACGAATGTATGGGCCACTCTTGAAGACTGTTGCTACAAATGAATGAGTCTTTACCTTTGCCCCACATTGAGGCAAGAGGGTCGGGACTTTATCCCTGCACCATCTCCTCATTGTGTGTGTGTGTCCGCTGGGGAAAGAGTATAGACTTGGGCAAGACACCTCATTTGGCAGAGGGCAAAAGACTTAGCCAAGAGCCTTCCACAGTCAATATTTGTGAACGCTAAAGGAATCAAACCCCTTTTCTGGAGAGAGGTATGTAGGCAGGATACCACTGTGTCCACTATATCTGCCATGCCTAGGGTGATGAATAGAACCACAGAAAGGTATGTTCTTCATTTTTAAATATCATACCGATTTTCTTCCATAACTTAAGGAGGAACATTACTAGAAAAAAAACTGGTAGCTGCAAAGATATCATAGGTTTAGACTTAATTGTTTTAAAGACTTTACCTAAACAAACAAGAAAAACAACAAAAAACAAAAAACCCTAAAGCAACTATGAGCTACCAGCCTGTCCTTGAAGAAAGAGAAGTAATTTCTGTTATTACTTTGGTACTACCAACAATAATCTCTGGTTTTTTGTCCTGTATTCAAACAGAGAAAAGTATGTGTGCATGAACTACAAAGCTACGTGAGTGATTCCGATGATGCCTGGTATTGCTTCAAAGCAAGATCAACACGTGGATTTGCATTTCTTGGGTAAAGAAGAAGGATGCCTTACAGGTTCTTGTGTAAATAGAGAGAATAATCCCCTTAATAAAACTACTTTCCAATCAGAAAGAGTCAGAATTGGAGCCCAAGACCCTTAGAAGTTTGTAGCGACGGAAACTTAAGCATCTGGACTTCCATTCGATTAAATTTGTCTTGTTCTGAACTTTACCCATTGAATACACAATAATATATTTGCTAGTTCACAATGTTATAAAGTTTTATTGCAGAATATAACATGATTTTTCAAATAAGACACCATTAAAAAGGACATTAATTTTTTTCCTTGAAGTAAATAAAGAGAAATCTTATTTTTTAAATGTTGGGTTGGAGAAATGATTTATTGGTTAAGGCATTTGCCGACAAATCCAAATAACCCAGATCGGATTCCTCAGTACCCACGTAAAACAGATGCACATACATCTGGAGTGAGCTTGTTTGCAGTGGCTGGAGGCCCTGGCCACCCATTCTCTCTCTCTCTCTCTCTCTCTCTATATATATATATATATATATATATATATATATATATATTTACATTTCTCTTTCAGATAAATAAATAAAATGTTAATTAGTTATGTCCATGACATTATGCCAACTAAATATTATATTTTAACAGTTATTGACCTTTTTTTGAGGTAGGGTCTTACTGTAGCCCAGGCTGACCTGGAATTCACTATGTATGTAATCCATGGTGGCCTTGAACTCACAGCAATCCTCCTACCTCTGCCTCTGGAGTGCTGGTATCAAAGGCATGCGCCACCATACCCAGCAAGATATTCACTTTATCAAGATTTATGACTAGTCATAGCACTTAAAGGTTTTTCGGAGATTTTGAGGCAAAAAAGTTGTTGCTGCTCCTCCTAAATATCATGACGATCTTGTTGAAGTCATTAATGCCAATAGTTACAAAGTCCGACGGTTCTCCCTCTAATTGCTAAGGATTGTAAGGGTGATGTGTGTTCATAAAGTCTCTAACAGATGATTACCAAATAAAGTCGTGAGAATCCTGACTGTTAACCTCTAACCTCAGGGCCTGCATCAGGTTTCCATAGTCATTAGGTTTATATCCACCAAAAAGCCTTCGGGCTCAGCTAAGTTTGAATCTGTCCAGCCAAATTCATGTTGTACAGTGACCTGTTAGTCTGTGGTCTGTGAGTGAAGCACAGGTCATCCAAGAAGGTGAGAAGTCTAACAATTGGAAACTATCCATATCTTCATTCTCTCCGAGTCTACAGACACTGCCGTCAGTGGTTGTGAAAAAGATGTAAGGGCAGAAAATGTATCACCCCCTGACAATCAGGCTGCACCTTGATTGTATGACATGCACAACCATCTCCCCCTAGCCCAGCAATGAACGGAGGACTGCCTCTCTTTGACTTCGTGCTTCACACCCTGTCATATTGTTAACCAGCTAGAAAATCAGAAAGGCTACCACACCAATATCAACTCCCACGTAGGCACAAGGGACAATGAGATTACAGATTCACTCTTTGTAATTGAATTTTTAAAATATTATTATTATTATTTATTTATGAAACAGAGAGAAAAGGAGAGAGAGAGAGAAAGAGGTAGAGGGAGAGATAGACAATAAGAATGCCAGGGCATTCATCTGCAAATGAATTCCAGATGCATGTGCCGCCTTGTGCATCTGGCTTATATGGGTACAGGGGGAATTGAACCTTGGTCCTTAGGCTTCACAGACAAGTACCTTAACCACTAAGCCATCTCTCCATCCTGAGAATATAATTTTATTTATTTATTTGAGAGAGGGGGGAGAAAGACACAGAAAGAATGGGTGCACCAGGGCTTCATACCCTGCAAATGAACTCCAGATGCATGTGCCACCTTGTGCATCTGGCTTATGTGGATCCTGGGGAATCAAACTGAGATCCTTTGGCTTTGCAGGCAAGTGCCTTAATTGCTAAGCCATATATCCAGCCAGAGAATAGAATTTTTATTGACAACTTTAAACATGTATATAATGTATTTTGATCACAATTCCCTCCCATTACCTTCTCTTGGCTCCCTGTTCTGTTGACTTTCACTAAACCCCTTCTTCTTCCCAGCTAGCCCCTCTGCTGTTTGATGCCTCTTGTTTTCTTGTGTGTGGGTGTAAGCCTTTGAGTAGAACATAGAAAAATGAAATAAAATAAGGTCTTTTTGAATAAAAAGAAATTGCCAAAGGGTAAAGATAAACAACCATCATAATAGGATATGATTGAGAGTGGAGTTTCAAAGGGGAAAGTGGGGGGAGGGAGGGAAGTACCATGGGATAATGTCTACAGTTAAGGAAGTTGTCAATAAAAAAAAAAAGTAACAGCAAATAATCTTACTGGAAAAAAAAGTACAATCTACTTGTTAATACTATATAAATGAGCCATAATCCATGTTAAGTATCCTCCACCTCCTTTTTTTAAAAGTTCTTTGTAGGTAAGGCATGATGCCAAGCACTAACGTACTTCCTGTAATTTGGAAAACATGGCTGGGCCCCTACTAATAAGCATGTGCCCAAAACACTATTATTTTCTTGTTACCCATATACTTTCTTTAATCCAATCATCTTAAATTCCTTACTAAATTAAATGTAAATATACAGTGACAATCAAGAGGTCACTGAGCTATCTGGTTCCCAAATGGTAACTTTTTGCCATAAGATAAAACCTTTGCTGTATTCCTTTCTCCCCTCTTTGTAGAAATGAGGCTTGCTATCTAAGAAAGATAATGAGAGGCTTTGAGATGTGTAGCCCTGTTGGCATCATCTCTTCTGAGAAACTGTTTAACCAAAACTTCACAAGGACTAGAGATGTAGCTCAGTTGGTAAAGTGATTAGCATGCAAAAAAACCCATAGGTCCACAAAACCTTAGGTTCAATTCCCAGCACCACATAAAGCAGGTGTGGTGGTGCATAACGGTAATCCAGCACTCAGGAAGTAGATGTGGGAAGTTCAAAAATTCCGCCTGGGACTCATGAGATCCTAGCTCAATGGAAACAACTAACCTTGATCAAATTAAGAAAAAAGAAATAGAAATGCCCCAGTTTCCTTTTTTTTTCTAGTATGCAGAAAGTTAAAAGCAAAATACGATATAGCAAGTTCAACCAACAATAGAGTGTGAAACAGTGTCTTTAATTGAAAGTACTTTTGGAGATACAAGTCAATGGCCCCATGACTTTGCCTAAGCAACTTGTTTTGGGTGGCTTCATTTCTCTGTTGCTGCAGGTGCAATGTTTGCACCTGCAGTTAATTGCAGCCACAATTAGACTATTGTGAGAATAATTAGACACTTAATTTTAAGGATGTAAATGACTGGCCCACAATTAGTCCTAGCTAAAGCATTTATACCCATGTTAAAGGAGACTCAATTCAAATGAGTCAAATTTTTTGATTGTGCACTTTTGCATTCTGTGTCCTTTCTTTGCAAATGGGAAGAAATGAGAGAAGATAATTGGGCATGCAGTGGTAAAAGCATGTGCGATGAGAGTAACGGTACTGAGTGAAAATGAAGCCGAGTTGACAACGATATAAATCAGGGCAGCAGCACATGTATAAACACCAACTAGAAAAGACCCTCTGTCAGAGGAGCTGCTTCAAACAACAAATTTCTTACTTAGGTCTCCCTTGCCAAGCTAACGATTTATAATAATGGTGTGGGGAAGATGGCGACAAGCTTGAAATCATTAAGTGGGTGTTCATGTATGATGTTTATCCTTTTGAATGTTGAGGATGCTGGGGATTTTTGCCTGCACTAGTGACATGCAAATGTACTCCCTTGCCAGACTTTGATCTTATTTATTTTCACCCCATGTTTCCACGTGGGACACACATCACCTTGTGAATATTTTGAAAATATGCATGTTTTCTACTAAGTTATAGAGCAAGTTAGCTTTTTCAGGTAAACCTTCAAAATTACTATAGTTAATTCAAAAAACTTTATTAAAACGTGAAAAAAGATATTTTTTTATTTGATTCTTGGAAGACAAGAGTTCTTGAAAACTTAGAAGTTTATTAGTTAACAAGAAAAATACAAAATGGCCAATTCTTACTCTCATAGTGAAGCCATGACATTTTAACCTGAGATGAAACAAATATTGTCCTTTGGCCTCCTATTATTTTCATCTTGAGAGGCTTATGCTTCATCTATCTATTATTTTTAAATATTAATATATCTTAAAATGGAAATACCCACATGGAAATGCATTTCTTGGGCTCAGAGGCAAGTTATTCTGTTACATTCTACTGTAGGCTTTCTAATGAAATCATTAGCTGGTTTCCAGAGCTCTTGAATTTACTGGCTGAAGTTTAAATGTACTCTTAAAATCAAGCAAGAGGAAGTATAATAAACATAGAAACTCTTCATCATCCCTTCAACTTCAAGAACACTTCTAAGTTAATGCTGTGCATCAAAACTGCCAATTGCATGAGCCCTGTTTATAAATTATTAAGCAGTTTAGATAGCAACACGAAAGCTTGTCCAAATGGGAAGATGCGGTGGTGTTCAGCCACTCCTATGACTATAGACCAGCAAGACTCCCTTTTGTTATGGGCACTGCACAAATGTCAGGAGAATGCTGTCAGGGATTTTATATCACCCTGAACTTCCACCTTTGCATGGTAGCATCCATAATCAAGTGACCTGCTGCAGCTCATTAAAGTTAATGTAACGGATCATTCCTCACTAATTGTAATTATCAGCAAATAGACTCCTTTCTAGAACAGCCGGGCAGTAGGTAAGTAAGTGCTCAAGTAGACTGCACAAATAACTTTTCTCTCATCCATGTGCCTATATTCATACAAAGGAGAATGAAGCAGGAGAATAAAGATACAGACATCCTAATAAGTGCTCAGATGTGTCTATTTACATTGTATTACAGCCATGAGATACTTTTGTATGCTAGATCACATTTTAGAACAGATACAAGAATAGAAAAATGATGTGGGTAATTTACATGAAGCTCCTACTTGGCTTATTTTGTAGTTAATGCCTTTCCCCTTTGGCCAATGGCTCCTATTGTCAAAGATTAGAGATATTATCCTCTAACTTCTGATTGTAATTGTAAGCCTTCTGGAAACCCCAATGCTGCCATATTGATTTTTCATTTAAAAAATGGTATATAAAAACACAAAAGTAGAAATACATGTGAAGCATAAACCTCAAATTATTGAAGTTAATCAGAATAATGTATGTAAAATTTTTGTTTTACCTAATTGTTTCTGATTCAAATTCAAATGACCATTAGTGCTCATTTTATGATTGTACTATGGTGATAATAGTTCCCTAGCATTTGAAATGTTACTGGAAATACAAGGTTAAAGAGTAATCATGTTAGATCATGGCATTGTGTGAAGGGTTCTCTAATTTACTGTCCTGAGCAGTCTCTAAAGGAGAGCATTTTTCAGTCTAAACAGGAAAGGTTTAAGAAAGGCTGTCATGAGAGGAATTACTGGTTCAGTTGATAAAGTGCAATCTGTACCAGGTAAAGGTTGACTAGCTATCTTACAACTGGGTGCATAAACTCAATGAGCATGCAAAACAATGCAGATGACTGAGCAACTGACCTTAATTTCTATGGTGTAAGTGCTCTCAGATATACCTTAAACACAGTGACACACACAAAGAAATGTTTTCTAATACATTTCTAATACATGGTTCTCAAAGTATGACTCTGACCTGGAAGCATGAAATCTGAATACTTCTAAGAAATGTAAACTCAAAGCCCAACCCTCAATCTACTAAACCAGAAACTTTAGAAGCAATGTCCCAAGATCTGTCATGCACAAATGATGCACATTAGAAAACCTGACAAAGGGCTACAGAGATGGCTCAATTGTTGAAGGCACTTGCTTGCAAAAGCCTGACGATCCAGGTTCAATTCCCCAGGGCCCACTTAAAGCCAATTGCACAAATTGACACACGCATCTAGAATGCATTTGCAGTGGCAAGAAGCTTTGGGAGACCCATACTTTCTCTCTGCATCTCTCTCTCTCTCTCTCTCTCTCTCTCTCTCTTTGTCTCTCTCAAATAAACAATAAATAAATAGAATTTTTTTAAAAATCTGACAGATTTCCAGGAAGTGGGTGATAGCACAAGTGCTATGGTGAGTAGAGAAGGTAAAGCTGAGGTGATATGACATAGCATATACGGGAAGTCTGATGCAAAAGCCTAACATCACTAAGTAGCTTGGGGTCTTAGATGAATCACTTAATACTGGTGGACTCTAAGATTTAGATTAGGCCAGACATGGTAGTATAAGCCTATAATTCCAGCATTTAGGAGGTAAAGGAAGGAGAATTAATAGTGAGTTTGGGGTATCTAATTTCCTTTTTGTATGGTTTACTTATTTTAAATGTTTTTATTTAGGGCCTGGAGAGATTGCTCAGTGGTTAAGGTGCTTGCCTATAACCCAAGTTTGATTCCCTAGTACTCACAAAAAGCCAGGTGCACAAAGTGGCACATGTATCTGGAGTCTGTTTGCAGAGGCTGGAAGCTCTGGTGCACTCACTCAATCTGTCTGTATCTCTTCCTTTCTTTCTCTTCTCTTTCCTCTCTCCTTGCAAATAAATAAATAAAAATATGTAAAAATATATTTTATTTATTATTTATTTGCAAACAGAGAAGAGAGAGAGAGAGAATGAGAGAATAAGTATGCCAGGGCCTGTTGCCACTATAAGAAAACTTCAGACACATGTGCCACCTTGTGCATCTGGCTTTACTTGGGTACTGGAAAATGGAACCAGGGCCATCACACTTTGCAAGCAAGCACGTTTAACCACTGAGCATCTCTGTAGCCCCCATTTTTTTCTTTTTTATTATGTATATAATGTTTTTGATCAAAATTCTCTTGCATTACCATTGCTTTCTCATGCTTCTTCCACTGAACTTCTTCTTTCCTGGTAGTTCCTCTTGTACTTTTTTTTTAATTTGCCCTCCTCCACCATCCATAATAAAATGTGGATGGCTCAGGAATTACACGAGTCTTGTACAGGTAATAACAGTCACTATGAGGTCAGGAATACAATGTCTACCTCATGTCCAGAAGATAGCATTTCAAAGCACTACTCCCCATTCTCTGGCAGTTATATTCTTTCTGCATTCTCTTCTGCAACGTTCCCTGAGCCTTAGAGGGGATAATATAAAGACCTGATGTTCTTGTCATGTAGTTAACTGCACAGCATATAAACACTTGTTTTCTTAATCTGAGTGAATCAAGGGCATTAGTTATGTTTTATGGTTGGATGGTATTAAATTGGAATCCATGTTCTTAAAATATGAGAGCTACTTTTTTTCTTACAGTTATAATACTGTAGTTGGAAAATCAGAATTGCTAAAAAATGACAGTAATTTTTAAAATTAGTATCTCACCATTTTAGATACATATAACTGCATGTTCTTTTTCTCCTAACATCTTAAAATAATCCTCAAAACTATGAATCAGTTGATTATAAAATTAAAACATAAAATGTCTTTAACTTTTAAATTTCAAGTTTTGCTAGCCTATTTTTGATAATGTGGTTAAGTCCTCCTAACATAATAATATAAAATTTAAAGCATTAAATAAAACAGCTAAGAAATAATTAGCTATAGTCCTCCATTTCTATTTTCATGTCTAAGTTGTCTTCCCATTTTTGTTTGTAGACTTTTGTTTTTTCATTTTTTATTGAAATAGGGTCTCTCTATAGACCAGGCTAAACTACAACATGCTCTGTAGTCCCATGTTGGCCTCAAACTGATAGCAATCCTCCTACCTTTATTATTTTAAATTTTATTTATTTATTTGAGAAAGAGAAAAAAAGAATGGCATGCCAGAGCTTCCAGCCACTGCAAACAAACTCCAGATGCATGTGCCACCTTGTGTATCTGGGTTTACCTGGTTACTGGGGTCAAACCTCTGTTCTTTGGCTTTTCTGACAAATGACTTCACCACTAAGCCATCTCTTCAGCTCCAAGCAGGGAAATACTTTGTAATGATTAAGATAACATTATAAAACATAGCAGTTGAACAATAGCCAGAAATTTTGTAATACTTACACCATCAAAAGTTAGAGCAGGGCTGGAAAGATGGCTTAGTGGTTAAGATGCTTCCATGCAAAGCCAAAGGACCCAGGCTCAATTCCCCAGGACCAATGTAAACCAGATGCACAAGGTGGTACATGCATCTGAGGTTCATTTACAGCAGCAGAAGACCCTGGCATGCCCATTCTCTCTCACATAAATAAATAAATAAATAAATAAATAAATAAATAAATAAATAAATAGTTAAGTCAGTCTGGCTATGGTGGTACATGCCTTTAATCCCAGCACTTGAGAGACAGAGGTAGAAGGATCACTGTGAGTTCAAGGCCAGCCTGGAACATAGGGTTAGTTCCAGGTCAGCCTGGGCTCAGGTGAAACCCTGCCTTGGAAAACCTGAAGGAAAAAAAAAAAAAATTGGAATCACCTCCCATGTTGTATGGCTTCTGCAACAGCTTTCACCAAGCAATGTCGAAGACAATGCCAGGTTCCAGACAGCTCAGTCACTTCTCTTTCCTAGCATTCACTGTTGAACCCTTGAGCTACCAGGTGAAACATCCAAGTAAACTGAACCTACCATAACCATGAAACATATTTGTATGTAAATCTACATAAATATATGACTATTCCTTCAATATAGATTTGTTTGAATAGCTATGAGGTCCAAGTGCCTAAATAAATGCTTTTAAGGTTCTTAATATATACTGCCAAATTTCATTCAGAAAAGATTATGACAAATTGTATTTACACCAGCAATGTAAAAGGGTGGATATATTTTCTCATCTTCTCCAACACACATAATTAATATTTTAAAAATTAGTTGTCGGGCCTGGAGAGATGGCTTAGTGGTTAAGCACTTGCCTGTGAAGCCTAAGGACCCCAGTTCAAGGCTCAATTCCCCAGGACCCACGTAAGCCAGATACACAAGGTAGCACATGCATCTGGAGTTTGTTTGCAGTGGCTGGAGGCCCTGGCATACCCATTTTCTCTCTATCTGCCTCTTTCTCTCTCTGTTGCTCTCAAATAAATAAATAAGTAATAAATTTTAAAAAAAATAGTTGTCAAGTTGGTGGCCAGAAAAGGAAAATTGCATTTTTTTGAATGAGGCAAGTGGAACCTTTTATTTTTAGATAGATGATTCTTCTTTTTTTTTTCCTCTTGTGAATTTCCCAATAATGCCACAAGAGATTACATGTAAAACAACTTGGAACATTTATTTAACTCTTTATTTTTTGAATCCAAAATGCTAACCACCAAAGCAATATCAAACATAAAATCAGTTTTGGTATTTTTAATAAAAAGCAAAGAATAGAGAAATCAGCTTTAATAAACTTCTAAATTAGGCAGTGTCGAAAATTAAATGTATAACATGAATATATGTATAAAAACAGTAAAATTAGTTTACTGCATAATATTTAGAACATATTTGTTTTGCTTTTTTTTTATTTACTATAATTTTACATTCATGTTGGTGCCTCCAGTAGCCCCCTCCCTGACTGGCCCGCTCTAAAGGGACCCTTCTCATTGGGGAATGTGGGTCGTGCATTATGGGGGTAGCCAACAATTATGGGGGAGAGGCAAAGTCTCTGTGCATAATGACCCAACTTGTGGCTCTAAGACTCTTTCCACCCCCTCTTCTGCAAATTTCCCTGAGCCATGTTGGGTTCATTTGAGTTCTACTTCAGTGATGAGGTCTTGGGAGCCTCTGTGTCTCTGGATATCTGGCTTAGTAGGTGTTGCATGTTCTCTGTGTTTATCTCCTTCAACCTTGCTCCGGTGTTGGTTTCATCAAGAAAGCTATACTCTTGCCCTTTCCCCACATTACTCTATGGTTTCAGCTGGGGCCCTGGTGAGGTGTGATAGGCTGATCCCTTCTGGTTCTTTGTCCATTTGAAAAATAGAAACAAATTCTCCAATGGAGAGAGAAGTTAGTACCAGATAGATGGAATAGTTAAAGAGAATTTTATATGCATGGGCCCTCTTCTAGCCCACATTTGGTGGGAGCCTGATATTGGAGAATGGGCTTAGGTTTTTGTACATGGTTTTGACTTATTTCCCAGTTCCAGCAATGAGTTCCATTCAACTGAGTGGCTCTATTAGCCAAATCAAGAGCAATTGGTTTCCCACCATGGCTTTGTACCACTATTGCACTTGTTTAAGCATCATGTCAGGTTGTTTACTGCTGAGTAGCTTAGACTGTGAGTTGTTTGGACAGATGTCAGTCATTTTCCCTCAGTCACTCGTGCAGCACCCTCTGGTACTAGACAAGCTAACTGTCTGGGGACTGACCCTCTTCCAGATTCCAACTAGGTCAGTCCATACTTTGTCCCAACAGCATATGGTGTCTTCGGCAGTAGAGTCTTACCATTAACCTTTGGTGGGTCATCAAGAGCTCTGACAGAAATCTGTCTTTTTTTGGGAAACCTTGTAGGTCTCTCTGATCAACAGCTCATTGTGAAAGTTAACCCCATGCTGGCATTTTCCTTCCACGCCAGGTGAGGCATGTTTACATGGATGCCATCTTGACCAGAAGTTGTTTTGCTTTTTTGAGAGAGAGAGAGAGAATGGCCATCCCAGGACCTTCAGCCTGCTGTGAACAAACTCCAGATGTGTGCACCCCCTTGTGGCACATGTACGACATTGCACACTTGTGTCATTCTGTGTCTGGCTATGTGGGACCTGAAGAGTTGAACATGGGTACTTAGGCTTTTCAGGCAACTGCCTTAACTGCTTGCTAAGCCATATCTCCAGCCCAACATATTTGTTTTAAATGAGAAGCTTATCTATTTATTATAGTTAAGTTGGGGAGAAAAACATAATTTCAAAACAGAACACTTTTACTCAATTTTCTTGTTAAAAGCATTTTAATAATGTTTATCTATGAAATGTATATCAAAAATCAAAGGAATCCATTTAATAGTGCCTATCTACAATTATTTAATAATGATAGAAATGTGTATATCTCTTGTATTGGTATGTTCATCTGCAACTAGTGTACGCAACCTCATTTGGAGACAGGGTCTTACAAAGGTAAATAAGTTTAAGGATCTTGAGATGAGATCATTCTGATGGAGTAGAGGCGGTTCTCAAACCCAAGACAAATGTGGTTCGAACAGTCAGAAGACAACCATAGTGGCAGACAGTAGGGAAAGCTGTGTGAAAGCCGAGGCCAAGGTTGGAGTGATTCAGCCCAAGAAAGGGTGATCCAAGCATTGCAGTTGTGTCCAGAAGCCAAGAGAGCATCAGGGAAGACATTATCTCTCAGGTCTCTAGAGAGAAGAGATCTGCTGATATATCAGGTTCAGACTTCTGATCTCCAGAAATGTGAGAGTATTAATTTCTGCTCTCTTACACCACCTAGTTTGTGATCATCTGTTATAACAGTCTTAGCAAATGAATTACTCTCTGTACAAGCTATTACCTTCAAAAGCAGATTAAAATCAATTTCCTGGGTTGGAGAAATGGCTGAGTGGTTAACGCACTTGCCTACAGGACCTAGCAAGCCAAGTTTGATTCCCCCGTGCCCATGTAAAGCCAAATGCACAAGGTGGCATATGCATCTGGAATTTGTTTGCAGTGGCTGGCCCATCCTCTCTGTCTTTCTGTCTCTGCTTGCAAATAAATAAATAAAAATATTAAAAAATCAATTTCCTAGAAATTGCCAATGTGACCTTTCTCAATATTGTAAATCTCCTTCCCTTCCAAAATTAACTATCCTAAAGTTTATGTTTATAATTCTCTTGTTTTTATTTGTCATCATATACAAATATATAGATAAATGATAGAATGTGGAACATATATATATATATATATATATATATATATATATATATTAGAAAAGTATGTATGATATATAGAGAGATGATAGATAATAGAAGACTATTGATAGACATAGATGTAGCTTGGTTTTGCTATTTTTATATTTCATGTAAAAATGCTGTAAATGGCTGAACAGATGGCTCAGTTGACAAAGAACTAGCAGCATGAACATGAAAACTTGTGTTCAGATCCCCCATACCTGCGTAAAAGCTGAGCATGGCCACCACACGCCAGTGCTAGGGAGGTGGAGACACAGGATCCCTAAGACTTGCTGGGTAGCTAGTCTAGCAAAATTGATGAGCTCCAGGTTCAGTGAGAGATTGAGGAAAGCAACCAACATCAACCTCTGGCCTCCACATGCACATACACCTACACACACATGTGAACTTGCACACATACAAACATACATGCACATGTGCACACACATAGCACGTACATATGCAAACAGTACTATATATACTACATGTTCTTCAAACTTAACTTTTCACTCAATATTAGGTTTACAAGGTCGTTTTAGTATTTTTTATGTTTAATTAAAAAGATTATTTTGGTTTTGCTTATCCATTTTATTAATTAATATTATTATTATTAGATAAATGGGTGATTTCTAGTTGTCTTCCCCTTACAAAAAATGCTTTGGGGCTGGACAGATGGCTCAGTAGTTAAGGTTCTTGCCTGCAAGGCCTAACAACCCATGATTGATTCCCCATTACCCAAGTAAACCCAGATGCACAAAGTGGCATATGCATCTGGAGTTCACTTGCAGTGGCTAGAGACCCTGGTGCACCCATTCTCTCTCTCTCTCCCTTATAAATAATTTTTTTTAAATACTATTAAAGTCATGATTTAGTTTTGCCCTTAAATACAAATGCAAGGGTATCTATAAGTAAGAAAATATAGGATCAGAACTATATCAACATGAGTTCTTTCATATATTGTTTTTTAATCATTTTATTTTTATTTATTTATTTGAGAGAGAGAAATAGGCAAGAGAGAGAGATTGGATGGACATGCCAGGGCCTCCAACCATTGCAAACAAACTCCAGACCCATGTGCCCCCTTGTGCATGTGGCTTACATGAGTCATGGGGAATTGAACCTGGGTCCTTTGGCTTTGCAGCCATGTGCCTTAACCACTAAGCCATCTCCCCAGACTTCTTATAACTTTTTTTTTTTTTTTTTTGTTTTTTCGAGGTAGGGTCTCACTCTAGCCCAGGCTGACCTGGAATTAACTATGTAGTCTCAGGGTGGCCTTGAACTCATGGAGAACCTCCTACCTCTGCCTCCCAAGTGCTGGGATTACAGGCGTGCGCCACCACGCCTGGCTTCTTATAACTTTTTTAAATATTTTATTTCTTTATTTCAGAGAGAGTGGGAGAACAGATGCAGACAGAGAGAGTAAGTATGGGTGCTCCAGATCCTCCAACCACTGCAAGTGAACTCCACACACTTACACCATCCTGTGTATCTGACTCTACCTGGGCAATGGAAAATCAAACCTGTGCTATCAGACTTAAAGACAAGAACCTCCAAGCACAGAGCCATTTCTCCAGCTCTCATAAACTTTTTATAGAGAGAGGAAAGGTTGAAACAACATATCACTCTACAGGCTGGCCTGGAACCTTCTAGGTGTCCCAGGTTAGCATTTCCGTGACCTCACGTAAATCCTGCTTTTGTTTCCCAAGTGCTGTGGTTGTAGGCATGAGCCATCAGGCCTAGCTCTCCTTTCATACTTCTGTAGTAATTCCAGAGTATATCCAAACACTGGGGTTATGCTTGCTCCCATCAGCATGACTAAGTGTCCCTGTGGTTCCATAGCCACCAATACTAGCTATGTAGTCAGATCTATTTGAAAATTTAAATTAGGAAGATCTCACTGGATTTCAAAGAGTCATTTTAAAGGCATCACTAAGCCAGAAAGTGACATACACCTGTACTCCCAGCACTAGGAGACTGAAACAAAGGGTGTTCAAGGCTAGTTCTGATTACATGGCAAGTGCAAGGCCAGTCCCGACTACATGAGACCCTGTCTCCAAAAACAAACAAACAAACAAAAAAATCAAAACAAAAGCATTAATGTCTAGATCTGGATAGGCATTTCTGAGGACTTACAATGTGTTATACCCATATTATTCTCTACTATATAATTCTCATACTCTTCCATATGGACAATATTTCCATCACTAATATACAATTTTTAAAAGTGAGCTTTAGAAGGATAGTTAATCAACTAGTTTACATGATAATTAGACCCAAGTATTCTAACCAGCAGCTTCTGGCTACTGTTTTGTTTCTACCCATAAATTTTTCAAAGTTGAAAATTTGTAGTCATGGCCCATGTTACAAATCAAGTTCACATACCAACTTACTATTTAAAAAAGTCTAAGAACTACATTAGGGTGGGAAACTGCCACTAATTTTAGTTATCCCTGATGTACTGTTGACAAAGAAGAAGTCCATGTCTTAATGCTTCCGCATATCATTGGGAAGGCAAGCTGACTGAGTGAACTGAACTTGGCATTTATCACTGAGCCAATATAAAGAGCCACTGAGTTGTGGTATTCTATGACCTTCTTCCTGACAGCCACTGACAATGATCCAATTACTTAAGCAGTTCTTTTCAGCATCATTTAAGGAGGTCTTGCTTTCCCCGTGCTGCTTTAATAAGGGGGAAAAAAAACAAACAAAAACCCTGGGCTGCTCCAGTACTAGCATCCTAAATGTAAGTACATTCTTTCTTTACATGTTAAGATCTCTGAATGCATCTGTACCTTGACAGTCCATTTTTTACCATATGACCATGAAAATAAGATGGTGATTAATAACCCATTTAATACATGATCGTAAAAATAATAACTGATGCCTGCTTCACACTTCTTGCCCTTTGAGATTTCCATGGTAGTAAAAATATGACATCTTGTACATGATCAGACTTATCTCCTCAAACTGGGCCTGCATACAAACCAGATGCTACTTAAAGAAGGAATGCAGACGATAACATGAAGCTCTGGCGGTATAAGACAGAATCTCCTCTCTCTTCTGCCTCGGTGGTCCACAAGTAGCCACTGATAACTGACTGCTCCTATGAAAAGAAAGGATCTAGTCCTTGCCTGGTAGTAGGCTTACAAAAAGACTTGGATAGAGCATGGGTCCACTAAGTGTTTTGTCCTTACAAAACCATCACAAAGCAGTGTGACTTATGAATTGCTTTTACTAAGGCAAACATTTGCAAATGATTCATTTTATTTTATTTTTTTCAGATAAGGGCTCACTTTTACTCAGGCTGACCTGGAATTCACTCTATAGCCCATGCAGGCTCAAAGGCATGAGGATTCACCTACCTTAGCCTCCTAAGTACTGAGACTCAAAGTGTGAGGCTTCCACACCCAGCTAGGATTTCTGAATGATACTTTAAAGAAGTATTTAATTGGGAGAACACAATTTTGCAATTGAGAGAACTCTGCCACAATGTATGTCAAATTAATCCTCTCTGAATATCGTGATTTTATGGAAATGTTTGTTGTCAGTGAAAGTAAAAAGATATTTTTAAAAAGTTTTTGTTGTCTGGTACCACATTTAACAATTGATTACCTCATCTATAAAACAACCACTAATGTGGCTCAGTCAGTAATATGCTTGTTGTGCGAGCATGAGGACCAGAGTTCATATTCTCAGCCTCCACGTAAAAGCCAGGTGTGATGGCAAATGCGTGTCATCCCAGCACTGAGGAGGCAGAGATAGGAAGATTCCAGGGCTTTTCTGGCCTGATAGTGACTTCCAGCTTCAGGAAGAGAGCCCGTCTCAAAACAGAAACAGTCGTGACAGCCCCCTGACATTGATCTCTGGCCTCCACATACACACCTACACACATGTCCACCCACACGCATGCATACAAAGACACATACACACATGCACGTACACCACACTCACACATATATATATGGCAAAAACTAAAACTAAGAAAAAAGAACCATAAATTTTCCTAGTAATAGTCCCATGGTCTTCTGTCAGAGAAACCTATTAGATTTAGTAGTGTTAATGCTGTATGAATTATTGTGGTTATTTGCTTTTTATACTCTTAAGCCTTAAAGTAATTAGCAGAAGGAATGGCTAAAACATCAAAAGTAGCTACTTTGGAGAAATGGTTACTGGGTCCAAATCTTTAATTTGCAAAATATCCCACTCAATCTTCCAAATATCTTTTGGGAGCAGGCATGATGCAGTATTTGCAATTGCCTATTAAATTTGATTGTGTGGTAAAAAATTATTTCTGGGAGAACAGAAAAATGGAAAAATTAATTAAATCAAAACCTGTTTTTTTTGAAACCACTGAATTTGGCTTACAGTTTCCTTCTTTTTATTTGTGTGTGTGTGTGTGTGTGTGTGTGTGTGTGTGTGTGTGTGTGTATTGGCACACCAGGCTCTCTTGCCACTGCAAACAAACTCTAGACACATGTGCCACTTTGGGTCTGACTTCACTTGGGTTCTGGGGAATCAAACCTGAGGCAGTAAGCTTTGTAAGCAAATGCCTTTAACTGCTAAACCATTTTCCCAGACCCAAACCTGATTCTTTAAAAAGAAAAACCAAGATATTATAAATAAGTTGTAGCCAGATATTTAAGAAAAATGAAAAATAAATTACAACATTAAGAAGACTAAATACTACAAACTCTGTGGTCACATGTTGTCTACCTTGGATGCATGGGCAAATTATACTTTGAAATATATAAATAACCTAAGTTCACACAAGAAAAAAAGAAATTTAAAGAATTCCATATCTATTATGGAAAGTTAATTTTTAGTTAAATACCTTTTCCTAAAGGACCTCAAAGCTGATGAAGAGGATCTGCATTTAATAGAATGAATTCACTAAAGCAATAAAAATGCCAATTCCACATAAATTCTCACTTTATGAGGCCAGCATTACCCTGATAACAGGACAAAATAAAGCCATTAAATGAAAAGACGTGCATTATTTAATAATGCCTTGAGGTCAAGTATAATTCCTCTAGGGCAACGGTAATTCATCAGCAGCCAGTGTACGGTTCTCTCAATACGTAAACATGTAGCAAAGGTCACCGTCCACGGTGCAGGTGTCTTGTTGGGATGAAGACATTCTCTGTGAGCGACACAACTGACTAGACAGACAAGACTATACCCATTGGTGCAAGAGTGGCATCACTGTTACAGAAGTACCTAACTGTTTTCCGATAGGATTTTAGGCCTGATCCATAGTAGGGAATTCATGCCTGATTTCCTGAGTCTTGGAGAGACTGTGACGGATGTCTCATGTAGTGCTAACCAATCCACAGTCACATATTCTTGGCACTTTGACAGGTTTTTAGTCTCACCAGTAATCAGAGCCTTTTGCAAACAGAAGCTTCCCTGACCAACACTAGGGCAGCACTAATGTAGGGGCATAAATATAAGCAATTTGCTAGCAGACGATATGATAGATACAACCTACTCATGTAGGCAAACAACACTAAGAGTTTCCACCTTGAGCCTATGACCTCCCCAGATATAAGTTTTTGACTAGTTTTTCAGTACTAGGCATGAATTCCTTTCTGTGGAGTGGACCTCCCAAATCCACCCTCCACTTAATCCTTCTCTCTTCTATTTTAATGTAATCACTTTTTTTCCCCCCTCATATTATGCTTGTCTTATATAGGAGTGTCAGTCACTGTGAGGTCATGAATACCATGGCCACTTTGCCTGCTAACTTTATGTTAACATCTCCCAAGATCTCAAAAAAGAGTCATCTAGCACTTGACCTATGTTCCCTTAGTTGGTCTTATAGGGAGAGAGCTTTGCTTATAGCTGCCTACCCACTAACTCACTGGAGATATACATATATATATATATATATATATATATATATATATATATATATAGTCAATTGAGAACATTATCATATGAATATATTGCAAATTTTTCTTTGTAAAATGACTTTTCTTTCTATTCCTACCACACCCTCCAAGGCTCAGGGACCACTGAGGAAGAAGTCACAGAAAGAATGTAACTGCCAAAAGAAGGAGCGGAGTGCTTTGGTATACTGTCTTCCAGACACAAAGTCGTCAGAGCATTAAAAAAAAATGATGACTTCAATATAGAAAAGGGACTAGATGGAAAGAAGGGGTTCAGTGGAGAAGGGATAGGAGAGGGGACAAAAGAGGGTGGTGGGATGTTACATTGAGTATATGTATGGAGCTTATCAATAAAAAGTTTTATAAAAATAAATGAAATGGCTTCGTGCCACTGCCCAGTCAAGTGCTGAGAAGATGAGACTTTCCTGTCATTTATATGATATACAGACCTCAAAGTTCCTTATCTGTCTAGTCCCTCTCAGGGGTTAGCCAGCAAAGTAGTGGTAGAATTCTGACCAGTATAAACAGCCAAGGCATTAATGAAACATTACTTAATTATTAAGGAAAGTATGCTGGGTGTTGTGGCCCATGCCTTTAATCCCAGCACTAGAGAGGCCCAGGTAGGAGCATCACCTTCATTTTGAGGCCAGCCTGAGACTACATAGTGAATTCCAGGTTAGCCTGGGCTAGAGTGAGACCCTACCTTGAAAAATAAATTCTTATTTGGTTGAAACTAAAATCTGTTCAGTGGGATGGAGAGATGGTTCAGTGGTTAAAGGTGCTTTCTTGAAAAGCCTAACAGCTTTGATTTGATTCCCCAATACCCACATAAAGCCAGATGCAAAAAGTAACACATACATCTGGAGTGTTTGTAGTGGCAGGAGGCCCTGTTGTACCTCATTCTCTTTCCCAACCTCTCTCTCTCTCTCTCATAAGTAAATTTAAAAATAAAGGGCTGGAGAGATGGCTTAGCGGATAAGCGCTTGCCTGTGAAGCCTAAGGACCCTGGTTCAAGGCTTGATTCCCCATGACCCACGTAAGCCAGATGCACAAAGTGGCACATGCATCTGGAATTCGTTTGCAGTGGCTGGAGGCCCTAGTGTGCCCATTCTCTCTCTATTTATCTGCCTCTTTCTCTCTCTGTCTGTTGCTCTCAAATAAATAAATAAACAAAACATTCTTTAAATAAAATTTTTTAAAAATTTAAAAATCTGATCAGTATTGTATCCAGCATTGACTGTATTATTATTTTGGGGGGGTGGGATTGAAGTAGGGTCTTGTTCTAGCCCAGACTAACCTGAAATTCACTATGTAGTCTCAGAGTGTCCTCAAACTCATATTGATCCTCCTACCTCTGCCTCCTGAGTGCTGGGCTAAAGGTATGTGCCACCATGCCCGGTTCACTGACTGTATTTTTAAGTCTCTGCTTTTGATTACTCCACTTCTTGCTATCTCCCCCCCATTCTGTCAGCCTGTAAGCATGATGACCCCAGAGCTATTGCTCCCTTGTTCCCTCTTCCTCTTCCTCCATGTAAATTATGTATTACTGAAAGTAGGGTATAAATTTTCTAAGGTTCTCTCTGTAATCCTATGGCTTTAACCCTCTGCAAATTCACTAACTCCCTTCTGGTGTCAGTACAAAGCACAGCTCTCACTGCAAAGAAAAGAGAGTTCATTTCATTTCATTTATTTATTTACTTATTTATTTCAGAACAGAGAAAGAGGGGGAGAGAGAGAGAGATACAGAGACAATGGGTACACCTGGGCCTCTTGCCTCTGCAAATGAACTCCAGATGCATGCTCCACTTTGTGCATCTGGCTGCACATGGATACTAGGGAATTGAAGCCATCAGGTTTTACAAGCAAGTACTCTAACCACTGAGCAATTTCCCGGCCCTTTCTGTTCTCTCTCTGTCCTCTATATTTTCATTCTCAAACTAAGCATGAACAATCAACTCTTAGAAACATGAATCTAGGTCATCCTAAATACCATGTTTCAATATGAAAATTATTTAGTGAAATTTATTTTCAATACAAAAAGTAGGGAAATCTGCTGTAGGTTTCACAAGCTCTCTTAACTTTTGGGTTGGTGGGAACTAGTGTTCTATTAACATATCCTGAAAGGTTTCACGTGATAGTCTCAAGGATGTTAGGCCAGACAAAGAAGTGGACAATAAGTCTGTTAAGGAGGCTAAAAGTAGTACAAAATAATTGGGCTATGGAGCTATAGAATTTTAACTCTCCACAATCATGAAGTTCTCAAATCAAGCAACCTTGTAGATTTTTTAACATAGGGGTGATTATTTTCTTCTGGAAACTTAAGTTCACACTTGAAGTAAAACACCCACTAAATGGGGCCAAGCCTTTGAAATGGAGTCTGTATTCACTCTAGACTTCTGCTTCCTAAAATTCCCTTTTTTTTTTTTTTTTTTTAGATTCACAAATATTTAATGATACCTACTATGGGCATAGCATAATGCCAGTCTGTGAGAGATAATGATACAGACATTATAATTTAATATAAAATATACATCTTTATAAGATAATTTTATAATGACTAGCATATGTGGTATCAACAGGAGATGAAATAACAACAGTTTTCCTAGTCTTTTTTTTTTTTTTTTTTTTTTTTGCTGGAAGAATCCTCTGGTTGCCATTTTATTATTTCACCTTATATATATACATACACACACACACACACACACACACACACACACATATATATATATATATATATATATATATTTTTTTTTTTATTTATATTATTCTGATTTTACATTCATAGTATTGGTTCCATTGTCCTCCTCCCTGTCCTCCCTCTTTCAAAGGGACCCTCATCAATGGGTAATGTGGGTCATGCATTGTGAGGTTAGTCAAGAGTTCTGGGGGGTAGGCCCCAGTCTCTGTGCATGATGCCCCAACTATGACTCTAACAATCTTTCCGCCCCTCTTCCGCAAGTTTCCCTGAGCCACATTGGGGTCATTTTAGTTCTCCTTTGTTTCTTTGCTACTAGAACTTAAGAGTTTGGGCTGTTGGCCACTTTGTGGCATAGCTGTTCTCCAATTGTCCCCGGTGTATTCCCTGAAGATTCAAAAAGTCAATGCACAGGTGAGCCTTGCTGTCTTCTAGAACCAAGACATAATCCATTTTACCTACTAGCCTTATACTAGCCTTAAATGTCTCCATTTTAATAAAAATTGATATTTTCACTGTTTGATTTCTGTGCTTCCATCCATTTATATCTAAATACATGTACTACACACAAACTTGTTTTAAACTAAAAGTCTTTTTGCATTATGCAAACTATAGAGTAGTAGGTCTGTAGACACATCCAGAGTTTTGCCTTACTAATCTTCTATAAGCTTCTCAGTGTCATCAAGTTGATAATCCAGATTGGCCACACCATAGCCATCATAGTAGGTGTGTAGTGGTATTTATTCCATTTGCACTTCCCTGATGACCCACGGGGCATCTTTCATACACTTTACTGCTACCTGTATGTCTTCTTTAATGAGGTCTATGTTAACTTCATATTGGTATTTTTTTAACCCATGTTGTGTTTTCCAATGATTGAGTTTCTAAAAGCTCTTTGTATATGCTGGATATCAATTCTTTATCTATGACTTTTCAAAATATAGTCTGTGGTTTGTCTTGAACTCAAAATGTCATATTGGGGCTGGAGAGATGGCTTGGCTTAGCAGCTAAGGCGCCTGCCTGCTAAGCCTAAGAATGTTGGTTCCAATGTCCAGTGGTTCCAATCTCCAGGTCCCACGTTTAGCCAGATGCAAAGTGAGGCAAGGGCGCAATGCCGCACTTGCCCACAAGGGGGAGCACGCATCTGGATTTTGTTCACAGCAGCTGAGAGACTGCTGACACACCCATTTCTGTCTCCCTCTCCCTCTCTGTCTATCTCTCTGTGTCTCTCTCCAAAAATAAATAAAAAATAATTTTAAAATGTCATATTGTAAAAATATCACATAAACTTTTAGGAAAAAATCTTGGGTATGGGACCTTTCAGTACAATTCTTTCCATTCATCACCACCTTAGCCCTCCCCAACTAATGTTCTCTACTTGCAAGGATGTTTATCAACAAAAATGCAACCCTAAATAAAATGCAACAACAATGCTTCATAATCACCTCTATAAAAACATGGAGGCCTAAAGAGATTGCTTAGCAGCTAAGACACTTGCCTGAAAAGGCTAACAACCTGGGTTTGATTCTGTAGTACCGACATAAAACCAGATGCACTGATGCATATATTGGAAGTTTGCTTGAAGCAGCTAGAGGTCCTGGCACATCACACCTATTCTCTCTCTCCCCTTGCTATCTGTCTGTGCTCACATCTAAGTAAATAAAAATATTTTTTTAAAAAAAGCAAGAAAAAGATGGAATTTCCCACAGAAGAAATGTACATTTTCTAGGGCAGATATAGAAAGACAGATAGATAAAATAAATTTAATATTATTCTAATAACAAGTATATTTTGAATATCTGTTCTACATCAGGCATTGTTCTATGCTAAGTACATAGTATAATGAATAAGATGGAGGAAAAAATCACTGTTCTAGTGGAGTTTACATTCAAACTAAAAAAAAAGGTGATATGTGTGAAGAGAATGATTTCAGTAAGTTGAGGTGACAGTGTGAATTTTGAGTTAGTTGTTCATGAAAGACCTTTTAAATGAGATCACAGAAAGTGGCAGTGGATTGAATTCAAGGCAGGCAGGAGAATGAAGAAGCCAGAATCAAGATTCATAAACAAAGACAAAAAGTATAGAGATTAAATGTGTTGGAAAGTCATTGATACATTTTTTATGAGAAAGAGAGAATGAGAGAATGAGAGAGACAGCGGAGAAAATTGGCACACTAGGACCTCCAGACACTGTAATTGAATTCTAGACCCAGGAGCCACCTTGTGTGCATGCCCTATCTTGTACACATGCATCACTTTGTGCATCTGGCTTATGTGGGTTCCAGGGAGTGGACCCTGGGTCCTTAGGCTTCAAAAGAAAGCACCTTAACTGCCAAGCCATCTCTCCAGACCCTACTGATAGATTTTAAGAAGAGGTTTGGTATGATGTGATTCATGTTTTAGATTGTTTTCCGTTATGTAAGATAGACTGAATTAATTTCACGGTAGTTAAGTGCAAAGCTGGTGGTGGTGACTAGACTAGAACACCCTGAACAGAGCTCTGTGGGTCTCCAATCCCGACTTTAGGACCAGCCACAGGAAGGGAAAAAAATGAGATCAGAAGCCAGGCATGGTGGCACATGCCTTTAATCCCAGCACTCAGGAGGCAGAGATAGGAGAATCACTGTGAGTTTGAGGCCATCCTGAGACTACATAGAAATTCCAAGTCACCTTGGGCTAGAGTGAAACCATACCTTGAAAAAAAAATGTGAGATCAGAAAGCAGAGGGAAGCCAGCAGGTCAGAGTGAAGTTGGGCTGTTTATCGCTGTCATGATTATTATGACTTGGAAGCCTTTATTGAAAAAAGCCAGGGACTGTTCTCAGTACAGATGTTTCTTGAAGTACAATGAGTCTTTGCCCAATAAGCCCATAATAAGTTGAAAATGTTCTGTCAAATATGCATGTAATATACCCAAAATACCAAACATCATCACTGCAGAGACCCAGATGCTCCCCCTCATGAGTACATGGTTGACTGGGATGTTTGGCAATCTTCTGCTGCCCAGCTTCATAACAGATTATCATACCACATATCACTGTTTAAAGATTTAAATTAGGCCAGGCTTGGCGGCACACACCTTTCATCCATCACTAAGGAGGCCAAGGTAGGAGAATCATTGTGAGTTTGAGGCCAGCCTGAGAATACATAGTGAATCCCAGGTCAGCCTGGGCTACAGAATGACCCTACCTAGAAAAAAAATAAACAAAAAAGATTTAAATTAGCCATCCATGGTGACATACACCTTTAATCTCAACTCAGGAGCCAGATGTAGGAAGATCGATGTGAATTCAAGGCCAGCCCATGGCCCAAGTGAGACAATACAAACAAACAAAAAGACTTTAATTAAGATTTCTACTCAATAAGCATGGTTTCAAGCCAGGGTAAAATAAAAAAAAAAAAACTCATAAGTTAAACCATCATAAATGGGGAGTCATCTGTATTATCTCAAATTCTCAGTGACTTTAAGATAGGTAAAGTTATTACCTAATAATGTGGCTGAGTATACCAAGTCACAGAGTGATAAATAAATTGTTCCGCCTCCTTCTAATATTATAGAGCAACAACAGAACTCAAACCCAAGTCACCTGCTAGTAGACTGACATGCTAAGATTCTCCACATACCATCTTCCAGTGGTGATGGAGGAAGACCACAGGATAGATGTGGAAAGGGCCTCCTCTTCTCCCCAGAGATGTCCAAATGTCTGAAGGAAGCATTTTCTTGGGTGCATGTGTTGAAGCACAGTGCCCTGTAAACTTTGAAGATAATGATTGTGCCCATTAGCTAAAGCAATCTCATGGAAGCCCATTATAGTGCCCTGTAATCCCAGCATGTAGGAGGGCAGAAGCCATCAAATTACAATTTTGAAGCCAGTCTGGGTTATGCAGCAAGTTCAAGCCTAGCCAGAGTTTTACAAGATCATGTCTCAAACAGGAAAATGGGAGAGAGAGAGAGAAAATATGTTGAACTAAATTATATGCATTTGGAGACAAATGAGTCTATGAGAAATGAGACACACGGAGGAAAGGACACTTCCTCTTCTGCCCCAGACCCCAGAAAATTCATCCAAGTAGTACCTACAAGGGACTCAAGCCAACCAAACACTTCCTCATATTGGGTTGCCAGAATCCTCTGGTGATATGTGCTCTGGCCAAGATAGCTCAGTGGAAAAGAGTGAGGAGAACAGACTCAGGAAATGTCTCCTTCATTTCAGCATGAAATTACAGAGCATGACTGGCATAAGATGATTCTGCAGTTTTCCACTGATTATAGATACTATCCAGGCCTAAACACTACTCAGCAAAAAAACAAAAAGCTGAATCCCAGTCCACAGCCAACTTGGTCCATCTATTTTTCTGTTAAGGATAACTCATAGTACAATGTTGTGGTAGTTTGAATGTGTGTTCCCCATAGAATCAGGTGTTTTATTAAAGCTTGTAACTTGGGTGTCTAGCCATCTGGATGGAGAAAGGGGAAGGGACCCGCAGGTTCAGCCCTAAAGTATGTTTGGGGACAAATCTGATTTCCAGTCCAAAGGTATGTGTAGCAGTCTGAGCTCTGGCACAGTCCCTGCTGAATGCTGCCCATTTGTGTTTACTGCTTTAGGGTTTTGTGAGCTGTTTGGTTGTTTCTCTCTGCTGGGATGTATGACAGCAGCTTCTTCCACCAGTGCTGTAACTTCTTCCCACTGGATCTGGAAGTTTAAAATAAATCCCTTTCTCCTTTAAACTGTGCCTGGTTTGGATGTTCATCTTAGCAATGTGAAGCTGAGTACAACAGGAATTTGGTACAAGAGAAGTGGGGTCTTTTTGACCATACAGATTTTGGTCTTTTGGAACTTACGTTCTAGAGGGATGGACAGGGACTTAGTACTTGAAACTGAAGATACCTTATAGAGCAGTAAGTCAAATTTCATAGGCTATTCCAGAGAGATTTTGAAAATGCTAGGTGCAGAGAGCATTGGGTAGGCTTATAAACTTTCAAAGGGAAAGGAAAGACAGCAGAAAACCTTGCTGGAACTGGCATAAAGGATGGATGAATTTGGTTCACATGCCCATAGAGTTTAATCAAGATGGAATTTGAAAGTAATGGACTGATGGGCTTGGGGGAAGATGTAGAAATGAAAGATGTATGATTTAAGGTTGGAAAATTCAAAGAAGTTTAAAATTACTGGCACAGAGACAGATTTTATGTTACTGAAGTTGTTATCAAGCAGATTTATCATCATTAAGAATGGGTCAACTCCTTACATTGAAATAATGGGAAGATGCTTGAGATGATTCCAGCCAGTAAAGATTGAATGGTAGAAATGCAAACTCTTTTGAAAGCAAGAATTCTGAAAGAAAAAAAAAAAAAAACTGCTCTTCAAGGTCACAATTTATTTCCTTCCTGGATTAATAATATGGTTGTATTTTTGCACACCTAGTATTGATTTTGGAAGCATGAAAAATGCATGGAAGTGGGTCATGAAGTGCACACAGTTCCAGGAGTCACTGCTGAGATGCAGCATGAGAGACAGGGCATCATGTCTCTAAGAGAGAGACCAATCGGCCCATTGCAGGATGGACTGCGGTTTGCAATGGAGACCCTAAAGTGTGCCAGGCTTGGAGGTTTATCCCAGCAACATGAAACTGACTAAAACAAATATCAAAAACTAAACTGTCACAATGGGAAGATATTTAAATGCCTCATCCTGCCACTTAAGCCACTTTATAAAGAGAAGTCTACAGAAATAGATTGCCCAATGAGTACACTCATGGAATAAGAATTTAGGTTCCTATACAGCTACTTCAAAAGACTCAATAGGGCTGGAGAGATGGCTCAGTGGTTAAGTGCACTTTCTATGAAAGTATGAGGGTTTAAGGAGGCCCGAGAGACTGCTTAAGTTCTATCCTCAGGACCCACATAAACAACTGCTTGTGGCCAATCATGTTTGTAACTCCAGTACTATAGAGTAACAGAGCTATGAGAATTGCCTGAGCATGCAGAAAGAAAACTATCAACTCTGGTATCAGTAAAACACAGTAACCTCAAAAAATAATGGACAGAGTGTCATGGAGTGAAGCATATCATGATCCACTTTTTCTCTAAGTTTCTACTATAAGGTCATTGCAGGTGGCCAGACACTGCTGTAGGAAACCACATGGGCACCTATACTTGCATATTCCACCCACACACCACTTACACACACATGTACAATAAATAAATATATAAATTAATTTATAATTTCAAACATTTATCTTATTATCTGGCACTTTATTTTGATCATGCTACATGTACCAAAGCCCCAAAGCATGCATCACAAGCCAACACCATGGAAATTAAACTTTTTAGATGAAAATATTTTGTGTCTTGAGTTGCAATATGTTCCTCAAAAAAGTAAGTTGAGGGCTGGAGAGGGCCTCGGTGACTTGCGCTTTTACCTGCAGAGCCTTTGGACCCAGGTTCAATTCACCAGTACCCACATACAGCCAGATGGACAAGGTGGCACATGCACCTGGAATTGGTTTGCAGTGGCTGAGGGTCCTGGTGTACCCATTTTCTCTCTTTCTTTCTCTCTCTCCCCCTTTCTCTCTGTCTCTAAAATAAATAAATAAATAAATAAATAAATAAATAAATAAATAAATGTAAATGTTGAAGTTATAACTTGTATTGCTTACATGTGTGCTTTGAATGTGGAGTGTCCCCCATGCCTCCTGTGCTTGTGATAGAGCCTCATACTTAGTCTCCAGCTTGTGGAGTCTTTGGGAGGTGGATTCTTGTTGGAGGAGATAGGTCACTAGAGACCCACATAGGGATTTTATAATCTAGCTCCTCTTGCCAGAGCTTGCAAGCTCACTCTTGCTGCTTCCTCCCTGTTGATAAATGGAGGCTGTGGGCCAGCTTTCTGCTCTTGCCCTACTTTCCCCATCATGATAATACTTCCCCTTAAAACTGTTGGCTGAAATAAACACTTTCCTTCCATAACCTGCTTCTGGTAAGTTTTTTCTTAACAAGGCGAAGGTAACTGTGACACTATGAATGTGGCCTTACTTAAAAATCAGTCTTTTTGTGGGTTAGAGAGATGGCTCAGTGGTTAAGGTACTTCCCTGCAAAGCCTAACGATCCAAGTTTGATTCCCCAGTACCCATGTAAAGCCAGATGCACAGAGTGGCACATGCCTCTGGAGTTTGTTTGCTTAGGCAAGAATTCTCAATATCTGTGTGTGTGTGTGTCTCCTCTCTATTTCTCTCTACTTGCAAAAAATAAATAATTTTTAACCAATCTCTAAAATTACTTTATTTATGTTTTGATGAAGAGCCACACAGAAAGAGAAACATACACAGGGAGAAGCTATTGGTGCACCACAGCTTCTTGCAGCTGCAAACAAACTCCAGACACATACTCCATATTGTGCATCCGACTTTCCTGTGGGTGCTGGGGAATCAAACCTGGGCCATCAGGCTTTGCAAACAAGCTTCTTTAACCACTGAGCCATCTCTCCAACCCAAAATCAGTCTTTATAATGAAACTGAATGCTAAGATGAGGTAATGCTGGAGTGGGGTGGGTCCTTAATTGAGTGTTAGAAAAGAAAAACCAAAGACTTACAGAAAGAAGAGAATGTCACACACACACAGGCACAAATGCAGAGGAAATCAGGATGTGTGGCAATGGAAGCAGAGATCAAAGTTATGCAGCTGCAAACTAAGAAGATGACAAATATTGCAGGCAATCTCCATGTCCCATAATGTCCAATGCAGAATAGAAATCATATCACCTCTATTTTCCTTAGTCTTTGAAACTAAAACCAAACTTCAATTTGCCCTGATTTTCGTGATATTAGAGATATCATGTTATTTCAACTGATGAGAAACTCATTGAGCTTAGTAGTGTATTCTGCCCATCATTTGGGAACACATTTCCTTCATAGATCTGAAAATTGCCTTAATGTTTTCACAAAATAAATTAAAATTTTTTTAAATGGGGGAAAAAAGGAATAAAGCCAGAGGACATTGCTCAGTAGTATAGTATTTTTTTAGTATGTGCAAGGCCCTGAATTCTTTCTCCTGTGCCAAAAAAAAAAAAAAAGAGGGAGGGAGGGAGGGAGGGAGGGAGGGAGGGAGGGAGGGAGGGAGGGAGGGAGAAAGGGAGGGAGAAAGGGAAGGGTGAAGGAAGGAACCAATTTTCTGGGCCTTCCAAAGTGTTCATATAAAACAAAATTAATATAAATGGGTAAATGTAATTGGGATCTCACTTTTCATTTCCAGTCCTCTTGCCAGCCCTATCTGTGTTTCAGTCCTGCTCATGAAATATGGTGCAGAGAACAAGCAGAAAAGTTGTTTTCAAAAGTGTGGACTGGGAAGATGGATAGGCAGTTAAAGGTACTTGCTTACAAATCCTGTTAGCCTGGGGTTCAATTCCCCAGCACTCATGTACAGCCAGCTGCAAAAAATCACACCTGCATCTGGCACTCATTTGCAGTAGAAAGAGACCCTGGGATAGCCATATACACACACATGTAAAATGTGGGAAAGTGCAAGGGGATTCAGAAACATACTCATTTAGAGAGACTCAGGAAAACTTGAGACGCTGAAACTAAGAGTAAAGAGGTGGAAATTTAGGCCATCTACAAAAACAGGGGCTCTGTTGCAATCTTAATGGCAAAGACCCTGAGGCAACTTCCTGTTTCACCCTCCATGCAGCATCTTTGAAGCATATCCATGTGGAGGAAGTGATTAAGGATTAAGGAGAGAGGATCTGCATGGGGACCACTATGCTTTTGCATGGCTCAAGCACACAGCCCTCAAAGGAAATCAAATCCGGGTGAGCTGGGTCAGAGTCAGTGACTTCATGTAATTGGCATTGAACATGATTCTCACAGCTGCTGCAATGGTTTCTGGCAAGGATTTCCCCATCCCAGACATAAACCTAATCAAACAGAAAAATGCCAGAAAGTGAAATTACAGGATATTTCTCCTGTGCCTGTCAGAGTGTTCTGAAATAACCTCAGTCAGCTACCCAATGATTTAAACTGAGTGCAAACTTGTAGGTAATATTGCTCATTATTTGATTTCCTACGCAATACATGCACAGGACTTGTTTGCAAAGCCATAATTCCCAAATTTAATAATCATTACTCCATCAAGGTCTATCTGAAGACTAGAATGTGAGCACAACATTATTATGAATCCAGCCTGATTTAGAAATAAATTAGCATAAAAACCTTAGAGCTTAAACTATTATTCTATTCGATATCTAATGAGATTCCCTTCCCACTTGTTTGATGTCAGTCTGGCATGACATCTAGCAGTTAATAACTAGTTTAAGGGCACTGCTTAGCTAGTTTACCAACCTCTTTGCTAAAATGTTTAACTGCACAAGAAAATATACATTTAACCCAGAAATTTAAATGTAAATATTAATTTGTAATGAAAATAGAAAAGAGATTCATTGGTGATTCAAGCCACACTATAGAATGAATTACTTAGTGTCACATTAAGTGGTTCATGTGGAAAAATTACAAGTAATTCTTAGAAAATACAAAATGTGAAGCAAGGTTAGAAATGAGGGATAACCAGATGAGGTGGTGCACCTCTTCAGCGCCAGAACATAGGAGGGAGGCTCAGGTAGAAGGACTGACATGACTTCAAGCTAGCCTGGGGCTAGTGTGGGATCCTGGCTCAAATTAAAGAAAAGGAGGGCTGAATATATGGCTCAGTCAATAGAGCAAGCTTGAAAACCTGAATTTGGATACCCAGAACATGTGTAAGGTGCTGTGGTATGTCCCTATAGGCCTGGAAATTGGGAGATGGAGACAAGAAAACCCTTGGACTCATGGCTAGCTGTCTGGCCATATTGGTGAGCTCCAGATTCAGTGAATGAGCCCATCTCAGTAACTAAGGTGGAGAGCAACAGAAGGAGACATGCACCCACAGACATGTGAACACATACATGCATGCACACTGCACACACATACACATGGAGAGAGGAAGGGTTTGGTAGGAGGAGTAAGGGAGGAAGACAGAGAGATGTGAAGAGTATGATCAAAATACATTTGTACATATGTACAAATTGTCAATAAGGGTTGGAGAGATGGCTTAATGATTAAGGCATTTGCTTGCAAAGCCTGGGGGCCTGGATTTGATTCCCCAGTACCCATGTAATCCAGAGGCACAAGATGATGCATGGATATGGAATTCATTTACAGTTGCTAGAGGCCGTGGCATGCACATTCTTTCTCTCTGTCTGTGTCTCTCTCTCTCTCTCTTTCTATCTCTCCTATCTCAAAATAAGTAAATAAATAAAATATTTTTTAATTTGTCAATTGAAAAAATAATAATAAATAGTGACCACTTTGTTATTCACAGCTGCACCCCACTCCCATGACATGCTATGCACTGGTGACACCCAAATGTACCCCATCCACCAAGATCATATACAGTACATGATGCTGTCTGTTCAGCTAGAACAGTGAGAAACACTTAACACATATGCACATGTGCATGAATATACACACTCTTGCAACTATCCAGAGCTTGGCCAGGAGCTAGGAATGTCCTCAAGACTCTGGTGTCTCTCCAGGCCAGCTATGTTTTGGAAGGCCCAATCTGGTGGACAGGGCATGGCAGTGGGATTTAAGAGACATGGGTGTCCTCCCTCCCTCCCTGAGAGCTGCGGTGTGACTAAGAAAGTTGCCTGGAGCTGGCCTCTCCTCTGCTTTTTCTTCTTGATAAGCTTAGCAGCTAGGGGGATGAGCGTGAATGGGATACACAGATGTGTGGCAGTGACTATCCATATCACTGTCACACAGTTTCATTCAAAGATACACTAGGGTAGATTGTTACTAGAAAATTTTCAGTGCCAGGGATAAGATACCTTCTGGTGAGTTTTTGGCCAGGGAGGTCACAGATACCCGCAAAACATTAGAGGCCATTGCTGAGGCCCTTGGTTTCCCACCAGGAATAGATGGTAAGACCCCATTGCTGAAGACTCCACATACTTGGGTGGCAAGTTCTCTGAGAAATCCTGCTGGAGCTGAGCTAAAGCCTCCTCCATGAGGACCAGCTGACAGAAAGTTGGAAAAAGCTACACTGCATGCAGGTCAATGGGAGAGAGAAAACACCAGTGAAAGTACTCAACAGTGAACACTGTAAGCTTTTAATTTGGCCAGCCAGGACAAATGAGCCAACAGGTGCAATAGTGGCATGTCTGTTATGGGGGAACCAACCACTCTCTAATTGGACTGGAGGCCCACTCCATGGGAGGGAACACATCCCTGATACTGAAAACGTACGACAGGGGTAGTCATGAGCCCTAAGGGTGTAATGTCTGCTGGAGTCTCACTAAATGTATATACTATGCTCACCCAACTGCCCAGTAAGCACTTCTCTTAATGTCTACACCCATATATTAATGCTACTCTCACTTTTGGTTAGAGAAGCTTCTCTTTTCAGATCGTGGCAACCTTGGGATGATTCAGAAGGCACCATGGTGCTGAGAAAAAGTGACAGAGGTGTGCTCAGCACTGAAACGTCTCTAACACACCTTCCAAGGCTCAGGGTCCATTGTGGAAGAGGGGGCCGGAAAGAATGTAAGAGCTAAAGGAAGAGTAGGACTCCTTACAATGTGCTCCTCCAGACACAAAATGGCCTGGATATCCATGACCTCACAGTGCCTGACACTACCTACATAAGACCATCATAATAGGAGGAAAAGATCATGACATCAAACTGAAAAGAGAGTCTGATTGAGAGGGGGCGGGGATATGATGGAAAGTGAAGTTTCAAAGGGGAAAGTGGGGGGGAGGGAGGGAAATAACATGGGATATTGTCTACAATTAAAGAAGTTGACAATAAAAATAAAAATAATTTTTAAAAATATACACTATGGTGACCAGATTAATAATAAGGGGCCACAAAGCCTTTGGCATGTGATTTCATGCATATGATGTTCCTGGTTATAGAATGGAAAGTAGAGGCTCAGAGATACAGATAAGTTCTCGAAAGTCAAGCATCCTAGGAGAGCTTAGGTCCCCGATTCAGGCTGTGGAGACAGCAACCCTTAAGACCCACTTGTCCTTTAGGGAGCTTATTTCAAAAGAGCCTGTAGACTTGAGTATTGGCAGGTTTCTTTCTTGTTGCTCTAGAGAAGGCTGACCTAGAATTCACTATGTAACCTCAGGGTATCCTTGAACTCACTGAGATCTTCTGCCTTCCAAGTGCTGGGGTTAAAGATGTGTCACCAAGCCCAGCACATTTCATTTTAGAAGTTGACTTCTCACCTGTTGGAGAGGATATGCCAGCCCCATATGAACAGTTGCTGACTTCTGTGCCCAGGGTGTATGGTCTGGCAGAGTTCAGCATAAGGCTTTATCCCCATACCAAGAAGAAACAAGAAGAAAACACACACATCCACAACCTTCAGAGCTGGGCACAGACATTCAAACATGTAGCCAGTCTGTTAGTCACTGTGTCCACAGAACACTAGGGACTCCACAGCTGGAGAAGGGGGCATGCCAACACCCAGGCCACAGGTAGAACCCTTCTGTGCCAGGCGAGGATCATTTCTCTTGGTGCATCATAATGACTCCTGTGCTGGAGTCATGTTATATCCTTGGAGTTTCCAGGCTGCTGTGAGGTCCTACCTCAGTAGTTAGCAGGAAAGAAGGAAGGCTGGATGTCCACATGTGTGTATTCTCTGAAGGCAAGAGAAAGGGCCCACTGGTGTCTGACTTGGCACCCTAGGCCAGGAGCTCAGCATGTGGGAACTTGCTGACCTTGGATGCTCTGTAAGGCTGATGCTGGGCCTCCACCCTGGTCTGTTTCCTACCAGTGTCTGGGGAGTCTGGCTGGATGAGCATGGGGTGTTGTCACTGCATATTTCCTCCTCTGTTATGAGGGACATCAGCATGAGAGTGTCAAGCAGACTCTGCTGCTGGTGGGCTCGCTGGATTCTCCAGGGGCTGTGCCTAGAAGGAAGGGGGGGTGCCTAGGCTTCAAGAGGCCAGGGATCACTGTTGACTTTAGTAAGACCCTGTTCACCAGGTACCCACTAAAGTTGAGTCCCAATGCAGATGAAGCCACCTTCAGGAGCCAACGCCAATTACAAATCTATCCCCAGTGTCCACTGCCAAGTGTGGTGTGTGGTGGGTGCTGGGCTTGGTGGTGGGGGACCAGGCCAGTCGTGCTTTCTGGAACCAGTGAAGCCACCAGCCACTTCCTCTTCCCTTTCTCAGGGGGCCTTTAAAGACAGTTGTGGTACAGACAGTCTAGGCAGGTCCTCATTCACCTGGCAGGTTTCCACTGCCCATCTACTGGGGTGAAGGAATGGTTCCTCTCAGCCTTGAGGATGGTCCTTTAGCTAAGCTCCTCATTGGACCTTACATATGAAAGGAATGAGGGGCCACAGCCAGACATGGGCTCAGCCTGTAGGCAGGTGGAATGGAGGCCATCCCCGGGCTTCCTTCCCAGCACACAGCTCATCCAGACAAAAGGTTTCTCTAGCACACTGCTTCTTGGCCAGGTATGAGTCACAGAGCCCCTGTGGCCACTCAAGTGCCTCTGGCTATCACTGTGTGTCTGGACGGGGATGGGAGCAAACTTGAGATGTAAGTGCACTGGCTGGATCTGTGGGATGAGCATTTAGTCCACACAGCTCTCTGTACCCACTGGAATGCACTGGGCTTTATCTCCCTGGCCCAACTGTTACTGTGAGCTAGCACATCATGCTTATCTGGGGGTGCTTTGTGGGGAACCCAAATGAGGACCAACTACTAGTCCCTGCATCATCACCACTTTATACATGACCCCGTGTTTAGGGCACTGTTGGTTTTCCTCATCCCCCTGCATAGGGGCTATAGTATTGCCTGCATCTGTGGGTAGGGAAACTGAGGCTCAGGAGATGGCAGCTTGTCAGGAGCCACCAGGTTAAAATGAATTCATTTGTTTAATATTATTTTATTTTGAAAACCATCGAGCTATGGAGAATAATAAACACCTTGTTTGCTTATCACTACCTCCCCCCCCCAAAAAAATAAAACAGTGAAAAGATATCTACAGAATAGGAGAAAGTATTTGAATATTTGTGAAACATGTATGTGACATAGGACTTCTAGTAGGAAGTCCTTACAACTCAGCAACAACAAAAAAGAAAAATCCAATATAAGCAAGTGTGGTTCCTGGGGTCCCCGTGGCCGTGGTTCCCTGGAGACATCCAGGCAACTGTGGAGTAGGGTCTTGAGTGGCCATGAGTGCAGCAGAAAAAAACACCCAGGAGGCAGCTCTTTTATTGTCAGGGGAACAGGTTTGTAAGTGGTTGTGAAACAGCAGGAAGAGGTACAGGTCATAAGGGGATTGGTTAGTACAGAGGTCCCGCTGATGCCTAATTAGCATGTAGGGACTTTGGGTGAGTGGGGGAAAGGGTCACATGGTCTAAGTAGAGGCAGGTCTAAATAGTGGAGGTATATGGTATGAGTCATAGGGGGATTGGCTGTAGAAGGCTGCTGGCTGATACCTTATTAACATATAGGGACATAAGCAGAAAAAGGTCACAAGGCTCTGGGGAAAGCAAAACCTAAGTCTTATCAGGATAGGGAGTGGCCTTACTCCTGCCAGTCTCGAGGTGAGATTGTCGGGGTCTAGGCTCACTGCAACCTCCAGGGGGTCCAGGACCCTTAGTCATGCCTGACAGCTCAGGCCTGCCTAAACTTTCAGTAGCCTGGGGGCCTTCAACTGTGCCTACAGCTCCCCCTTTGTTTTCATAATGGGACAGTATCATCATATTGAGTGAGATTTTTATAGTCTACCACAGGTCTACATAGAGCTAGATAGAACACAAGGACGTGATTGGTAGCAACCGTAGCAGTATTAGTTATCTGTTGTCTGAGAAATTTGATAAGGCAGGGGTCCACAAGAAACAGGGTTCCTATAGCCAGGAGGGGGCCAAGGAAATGGAAAAGCCAAGTGACTAAGAGGTTAGAGAACCAGGGGGTGGGGTTGTCAGGTTTATAGCAGTCAAGTAGCTCCTTGTGGAGTTTTTTGAGAGTTTTAACATTATTTTCAACAACATTTGATTCATTGACAAAAAAAACATTCTTCTCCCAAGACCATGTATGTCCCCCCCTCCCATGTTCAGCAGTGATGAGGGAGCACCACACCTGCGAAAGAGTTCAATTGTCTCTGAAGAGACTCAAGGCTGTTGGTAGTTGATATCATAGCCTGGTCAAGCTTGTCTCAGAAGTCCCTGCGAGGTGGTTGGTTTGGGCAAGGGCAGTTCCTGCATCCCTGGAGGCTTCCAAAGACCATGTCAGGACGAGGCCCATCAGTAGGGGGATGAAAATCTCTCTTGGTTAACGTGGGTGGAGTTGGAGTTCATAAGCTGCTTCCTCTTCCTTGTAGAGATACACTTGTGGAACAATCAAGACTGAGAAACAATAAGCGGTTCAGGAAACATTTATGCACGGGGTGGTTACCCCTTCACACAAAAGGAGGGTGGGTGTCTTCACATAAATGGTCTTGGTTATGGAAATATTGAGGAGGTACTCAGCTCTGGTTGGCTTAGAGCTGGACAGGCGAAGGGACATACCTTGACAGGCATCAAAGAAGGGAATATGAGTAAGGCAGAGTTGGAAATAGTTTTCTATTTATTTGGGGTATTCAATAGTGGCATTAGTAGGGACCGCCATCAGCAGGGGATGGGTAGGGGATGAACAAAAGAAGCAGTTAGAAGCATTGTGGTGATTAGAAAAGGGGAGGTGGACCAAATATTGGATGTATTGTGCCCATGTTATAGTGGCTTGTATTTTTCCTGTAACTTGTTTTTCCTGTGAGAGAATGCGGTGGTTAGTTTGAACCGGGTGGGGAGCAGGGACAAGCTGTCTAGAGATATGAAGAGTACCAGAAGGGGATGATAAGAAGCTGGGAGTACAGAGTTCCCCTGTCACCCCTACCCACCAGTGCTCATCCCAGGGGTCTCGTATGGAGAGTGTACATTCCTTATTTGTGGAGGTTTTGAAGACAGAGTCTGAATGCCCATAGTGTTCAATGACACAGCTTTGGTATCAACATCTCCATAATAGGCCTGATCTTTAAGACACTCTTTGGTAGTTTGGCAATAGGCAAAGCATGGCCTGCCGTTCCTGCAAGACACAGACTTAGGATAGACACGTAGACACGAAAGTTGACAGTGTCCTGACAGCCCTGAATAGGGCAGTATCCTGTACTGATGATGTTATTGACCCCTTGATGGGTCTCTCGGGCCTCAAAGCGCCATTGGAGAACATTAAGGGGGAGAGGCAGCAAAAGAGACAGCTGCATTGGAATGTAAGATTGTTAAAGCTCGAACAAAATGGCCAAGAGGGAGGCCTGTGGAGGGCATATGGCTTTGGCTGCATCCACAAGGTCATGAATATCCCTCCAAAGGGCTCCCCTTTTTTTGCCCTGGTGATGTAGATGGGGTGGCGCTTCCTCTGTCAACATCAGGCAGGCCATCTCTTTGATCAGTTGGGTGGAATAGGACATTTTGGGCTGGTACCCAAATGGGCTGGGGCTGGTCCTGTAGGAAGACACAAGCAAACCCCCTTCCCATAATGAGGAGGAGGTCTGGTCACTTCCATATTCCATCTAAAGGATCTCACCACCGCACCGGGATGGCAGGGGAAGTCCCTGGTGTATGCCAGTGGAGGGTGATGGAGAGGCATTGGGAATTTTTGTATATATTGAAAATGTTTAAGGTATTCAGGGCCATGGCCAAATGAAGATTGGGAGTGTAGGTATGGGGCTTTATCATTATTATTATTATTTTAACTTTATTTATTTATATATTTATTTGACAGAGAAAGAGAGAGAGAGAATGGGTGCACCAGGGCCTCTAGCCACTGCAAACAAACTCCAGGCGCATGTGCCCCCTTGTGCACCTGGCTAACATGTGTCCTGGAGAATCAAGCCTGGGTCCTTTAGCTTTGCAGGCAAACACCTTAACCACTAAGCCATCCCTTCATGGGTTGTTGTTTTTGAAGTTGGGCCTTTAAAGTTTGGTGTGTCCTTTCTATTATATTTTGGCCTTGTGGGTTATGTGGGATTCCTGTATGATATGATAAGCAATCTTCCATTGTATGCTAAAGGCTTTGAATGAGGAGCTTGTAAAAGATTGGCCATTATTGGTTTTTATTTGATGGGGGAGGCCCATGATGGCAAAGGTAGATGGCATATGGTATATGAGGTGTTTTTTTTTTTAATTTTTCTCCTGTTTGTGCTGTGGCCCATATAAGGTGGGAGTATGTGTATATTGTTACAAAGACATATTTTTGGTGACCAAACTGGGGGACATGGATGATATCAATCTGCCAAACAGCATTGGCTTTAAGGCCTTGGGAGTTGGTGCCCATTGTCGGGAGGGCAGGTGTGGTTATTAGCAAGGCACAAGAGTAGCAGGTTTTTAATATGCATTGGAGTTGATGTTTAGGGATCACAGGAAAGCGTGACTGAAGTTCTTTAAGGTTTACATGGGTGTTAGCATGGAATTTTTCACCTTCCTCAAGGCTGGCCAAGAAGATGTCTGTTGGGCCTCCATAGGAGGCCACCTGGTTGGCTAATGTGTTTCCCTCAGTGAGGGGGCCAGGTAAGGAGCTGTGAGTTCTTCTGTGTTGTACAAACAGGGGAGCCCTTCTTTTGAATATGAGATAGAGACTTTTATCAACAAGAGTGAAAGAGGGTTTTCATCTACCTGGATGTGTGAATGAGCAAGCCATGGGAGCAAGTTAGCAGCATAAATACTATCTGAAAAGAGATTAAAGGGGTCTCCCTTCCTCTTGCAGTATCAGGTAAATAGCATCCAGTTCCTTGTATTGTGGGTATCTGTCAGGAAGCTCCTTAAAGTGGATGGTGGGAGGTTGATCCCCTGGGTGGTAGAGGACTATAGTTGCTCCCCTTTTCCCTCTGTCTGCAAAAATGGGGGGTGCTCGGGGGATTGGTTATCTTAAAAAGAGGTGGGGTGGAAGCCATTTTAAAAGAGGTATTGTAGGGATCCATTTTTCATTAGGGTAGTGGATGTCAATTTGACTGGGGAAACCCATAAGGCTAACCACAAATTGGGAGTGGTTCCTGAGTAGCCATTGTATATAAGAAAGGGAAAAGGGGGTTATCAGGTTCTTTGCTCAGGGTTTGGAGAGCCCACTTTTGTCCAGTCTTGATCATGGCCAAAAGGGTGTCAACCTCTGTTAGTATGTGTGGGGCACCACTGATGGAAGTATGGAGCCATTCCAAGACTCTTTGGGGTTTGTATAGCACTCCCATGATGGTTGGGGAAGAGTTAAATATCATAAGTTGAACTAGCCTGTCTGGCAAGTACCAGGCAAGTGCCATATCCAAAAACATGTTATGAATTTTGGTTTGTTTTGCCTCAGGGCTCAGAGAGCAGGGGGTGGGGGGAGAAAATTGTCTTTGTTACCTTTTAACATATCAAATAAGGGATGTAAATCACTGGTAGGGATAGGGAGCCATGGCAGGGGCCAACTGAGGTTTCCCAGAAAGCTTTGAAGTAAGGCCAGTGAGAGATTCTGGGGGAAGGACAGTATGGGTTTAAGGGGCCGAGCAGAGGTGAGGGAAAGTTCCATCCCTAGGAAAGTTATGGGTGGGATAAGTTGGACTTTATTTGGGAAGATTATGAATCTGGCCTCAGTGAGGGAAGGTATTAATTGATCCCTTAGTTCAGTGGTGAGGTGGAGGAGTTTTTCCATGCTAGGATGTCATCCATGTAATGATAGATGTTAAGGCCTTGATCTAGGTGTGGCCTTAATGCTGCAGCAACCACCTTTTGGCATATAGTGGGACTATTGGCCATACCCTGGGGTAGAACCATCTACTCATAGCACTTGGCTGGCCCTGAGTTGTTGACAGAGGGGATCAAGAATGTGAAGTGATGTTGGTCCTGGAGGTGCAGAGGTATAGAAAAGAAACAATCCTTGATGGCAATAGTAAGGAGGAGGGGTGATAGCTGGAATGCCAATACAAGGGGCAGCCCCCTCTGAGGGGAGCCCCAAATGAGCATAGCTTTATTGATGGCCCTGAGATCTTGTAGTACTCTCCATCTTCCCAAGCCCTTTTGAATTATGAATACAGGAGTATTCCATGGGCTCCGTGAGGGGCAGATGTGATTAAATTGGAGTTGTTCTATTACTAACTGATTTAAGATTTCAAGTTTCTCCCATGGAAGAGATGACTGTTTGACCCAAATTGGCTCATCAGAGAGCCATTCTAGGCAGGGAGTTTTGTATTTAACAATGGCCTTTAGGATTGGGGGTGACACCAGCGATGTTATCTCTCATAGTCTTCTATCTCAATGAATTCTCCCTATATATTACTGACAATGACTACATCTAGGGTCTCAAGGATGTCCCTCCCTGGCAGGTTAGTTGTTACATCAGCCACTAGGGGTCTGATGAGACCTGTAGTTCCATCTGGTCCTTCCATTTAAAGGCCTTCTTGGTAACATATGCCTGTGAGGGGCCTTCCATCCCCATTAATTGGGGCCCAGGAATTAGTTCCCTATGTTGGGGAACTTCAGATTGCCTTAGGATTGACTTATCTGCCCAGTATCAATTAGACATTTAAAATTTTTTCTTCCAACTTCTAAGGCTAGACTTGGGTGGATCCTTTCTAGGATGCTCATTACCCATTGCACATTATGAGTTTTCCCTTTTATTGGCAGGGCTGAGGGTTGCCCCTTTTGAAGTTTAAAGACTCTAGGGGTTTGCCATCTTTGTCAGTCTTTTCTCCAGTGAAACTCCTTGCAGCATCTAGGGCAAACTCTTTTGGGAGGAGGCATAGATGTGTTTGAGCCTTTAGTGGTCTGGTGTTGAGGACATTCCCCTTTCCGATGTCCTTCTCCCCGCAAATGAAGCATTTTCCTTTAGTGTTCAAGGCTGCTGCAAAGGCCTGTGCTAAAGAGGCCACCTTATGTCAGGCAGTTCCGATATCCTGAGTAATGACTATCCATTTATCATAATGTTCATCCTTGAGGCCTTGGCAAGCTAGCCTACATTCTGAGGTCAGGCCTTCCCAAGTGATATTTTTAAGGAAGAGGTCCCTGGCTCTTGGGTCAGGAATTTTTCTCTCAATGTTCGGTTTTGTTCTTAAGATAAAATCAAAGAGGGTTTTCTCTGGCTTTTCATGAAGGAACAGTAAGGAAGAGGTATTGTCCTGGGGGTTAGAGGGAGGGGCTATCCTGTCTCATGCCTGGAGGGCCCAGAGGCAAAATTGGTCATAGTATCCTGGGGGCTGTTGAGCCTGTTGAATGCCTGTGGAGAAATTACCCTGTCCAAAAAGTTCATCAAATCCCAAGGGAATGTTCTAATGGTTTTGGTTTCTTTTTATCTGTTGGCAGCATTCATCTCTATAGAGGGCTTCCCATTGAAGGAATAGGGGACTAGGCAGTGAAGACTGGCAGATATCATGCCAGTCCTGGGGGGAATTAAGGGAGCCCCATAGGCTCTGGAGGAGGGACTTAGTCCATGGTGCATGGATCCCATCCTCCTTAACTGCCTGTCTGAGTTCTTTTAGGTCACTGGCCTGAAATGCATACCATTGTAAGGGCTGAGCCAGAGTTGGCTGAACATTAACAGGAAAAGCTGTGACTCCCTGATTATATGCATTTGTGTTGTTATCTTGGAGCTTGCATAGTTGTTCTGTGATTGTCAATGAGGCAGCAGATGGAGAAGGGTCTTGGCTAAGGGAATTTATCATGTTGGGATTTTTTAAACATATTTTTTATTTATTTTAATTTTACATTCATGTTGGTGTCTTCAGTAGCCTCATTCCTGTCCTCACCCCTCAGAAGGGACCCACCCCATTGGGGAATGTGGGTTGTGCATTATGGGGGTAGCAACAGTTATGGGGAAGAGGCAATGTCTCTACATAACGACCCAACTTGTGGCTCTCACACTCTTTCTGCCCCCGTTTCCAGGACCTTCCCTGAGCTATATTGGATTCATTTTTTTCTGCTTGAGTCCAGAGGGGGAGATTCTAGATTGGGAGGTGGGTATGGTGGCATAGGTGGATAAAGGGGAGTAAGTGTAGGGTAGTCTGGGGTCATTTTTTTTTCTAATTCTTCTATTGCTTTTTCAAGGGAACTGAGGTCTGACACTGGGCAGTCCTTGGTACTCTCCTCATTGGTGTGGGGGTGGTCTTGGGGGGGGGGGGCTAATACATTGCCTAATGGCTGCTATGATTGGGAGAAAAGAGAGAGTGAAGGCTCCTTCCTGAACCTCCTGTCTCCTGGCCAAATAAGCTATACAGGTCCATGTTTCAGGGTCATATGGATTCCCAGAAATCATCCATGGGGCAATCTGGAGGACTTCTTCCCAGAAGGAGATGGCATCTCTCTGGGAGAGTTTAATTACCCTTTCAGGAGTGCTCTTAATCCACGACTCTGTGATTTGTGCGGTGGGAGACAATATTGCCCATGATAGAAAAGAGTGGAAGTGCCAAGACCACAGGACAACCTTTCCCTGGGATTAATAACACCAGTGGGGATTCCCCAAGTCCAGACATAAGCCTGTCCACAATTTTAAGAGACCAGAAACCTGCTCTACAGGATTTTAAGAGGTTGATGCATTACTGGTTTTTGTGTTTAAGAGTAACAGATCGGGGGTTGTTGCCAACACCTGAACAGGCTGTCAGGGCTCAGGCAGAGGGCTAGGGACTTCAGTCAATGCTGAAGAGTGGCCTTGGCCAAGAGACATCAGTTGCCCATTTACAACATCTGATCCCTCATGATAACACAAACTGAAAGTAAAGGAGGAAAGGGCAAGATTCTGCCAGCCCTCAAATATAGAGGCAAGGCCACAGGGGGCCAATGTTCTCCTAGAGGATAATGTCACTCTGGGGGAGCACTCACTTTCCCCAGTGCATCTCATAGAGTCCCTGTTCAGGTACCAGTTGTGATTCCTGGAGCCAACCAGGCAACTGTGGAGCAGGGTCTTGAGTGGCCATGAGTGCAACAGAAAGAAACTCCCAGGAGGCAGCATAAGAAGGCAGCTCGTTCATTGTCAGGGGAATGGGTTTATAAATGTTTGTGAAAGAGCAGGAAGAGGTACAGGTCATAAGGGTATTGGTTAGTACAGAGGTCCCACTGATGCCTAATTAACATGTAGGGACTTTGGGTGAGCAGGAAAGGATCACATGGTCTAAGTAGTGGCAGAAAAAGGTACAGGATATGGGTCATAAGGGGATTGGCTGTGCAAAGGCTGCTGGCTGATACCTTATTAACATATAGGAATGTAAGTGGTAAAAGGTCACAAGGCTCTGGAGAAAGTGAAAACTAAGTCTTATCAGGATGTCCAGGTGCCCCAGGCTGGGAAAAGGGAACAGCCTCACTCCTGCTGGTCTCAAGACGAGATTGTTGGAGTCTAGGCTTGCTGCAGTCTCCGGGGTTCAGGGACCTTAGTTATGCCTGACAGCTCAGGCCTGCCTAAACCTCCAGTAGCCTGGGGACCTTCAACCATGACCTACAAGCAAGAGGTTTAAAAAAAATACAAATAGCCAATGAGCTAATGAAAAGATTTTCAGCATTAATCATTAGAGAATGTACACCAAAACCACAACCACGACAGTTAAAATTTAAAAATAAATAAATAAATAAGTATTGGCAAAGATGTGGAAACATCGGAAGCTTTGCTAGTGTGGATATACAGTTAGTGCCACCACTTTGGAAAGCTATTTAGCCTTTTGGAAAATGTTGAACAGTTGCCATATGAATCATTATTTTTATTTTTAGGTAAATAGCCAAAAAATTGAAATCATGTGTTCATACCAAAAAAAAAAAAAAAAAAAAAAATGTTTAGGGGCTAGAGAGATAGCCTTCCCAAAAAAGCCAAAGGACCATGGTTCAGTTCCCCAGAACCTGCATAAGCCAGATGCACAAGGTGGCACATGTGTCTGGAGTTCGTTTGCAGTGACAGAAGACCCTGGTGTACCCATTCTCTCACTCACTCTCTCTCTCTCTCTCCCCTCTCTCTCTCTGCCTTTCTCTCACTCAAATAAATAAAAAATAAAATAAGAATTTTTAAAAAATGTTTAGAAAAGCATTATTCACACCAAAAAGGGAAAAAATAATATAAATACCATTTAATGTACATGTGATAAGCAAAACAGAGTCTATATATATTTGGAAATTTTACAAATGAAGTATTAGCACATAGTACCACATGGATAACTTGAAAACATTGTACTAATTGAAAGAAGGCAGTTAAGAAGACTGTATTATATTATTTCATTCACAGGAACTTTTCCAAAATAGATAAGTCTGGAGAGACAAAACACAATACATTGATGATTGATAGGGACTGGAGGAAAGAATGAAAAATAAATAAGGTGTGGTAAATGTTCTAAAATTGGATTGTGGTGATAATTGCATAATTGTGTAGCTATACTAATAGCTACTTAACTGGACACATTAAATAAGTAGTTTGCACACCTCAATTGTGGCTGTTTTTTAATCAGTTTTTTTGTTTGCTTGTTTGTTTGTTGAGGTATGGTCTCACTATATAGCCCAGGCAGACCTATAATTCACTATATAGTTTCAGGCTGGCCTCAAACTCAAAAGTAATCCTCCTACCTCTACCTCCTAAGTGCTGGAAATTAAAGGACCATGCCAGGCAGACAGTCAGAGAAAGTGAGTGCAAGCTCACCAAGACCTCTAGCTACTGAAAACAAACTCCAGACACATGTGCCACCTTGTGCATCTGGCTTTAAGTAGGTATTGGGGAATCAAATCCAGGTTATTAGGCTTTGCAGGCAAGCTCTTTGATCACTGAGAAAGCTCTCAAGCTCTTTTAAAAAATATTTTATTGATTGATTGATTGATTGATTTGAGAGAGAGAAAGGCAGATAGAAAGAGATCACGGGCACCTCAGAGCCTCTAGACACTGTAAACAGACTCCAGATGCATATACCACCTTGTGCATCTGGCTTTATGTGGGTACTAGGGAATAGAACCCTGGTCCTTTGGCTTCGCAGGCAAGCACCTTAACTGCTGAGCCATATAAACAGCCCATTTAGTCAATTTTTAAGGGCCCATATTCTATAAGCTTATACTATAATCAATTGAGAAAAATAACATAAATATCAAACATTAGTTTCCTAGAATTACCATAACAAAGGCCAGAAACAGAATGGTTGAAAAGAAAAGACATTTATTGTCTCACAGGTATGGAGATGGAGGTTCAAGTCAGGGTGTCAGCAGGATGGGCACCTTATGAGGTTCTGGGGAGAATCTTCTCCCACCTCTCTCCCAGCTTCTTATAGTTGCTGGCAGTGCTTGGCATTTTCTCACGTGTGGATGTATTATTCTGGTCTTGTACTTCACCCTGTGTGGTATCCTCCCTCTTCATTTACACATGATCGTCATTCCTTCATCCCTCTCTTCTCTTATGAGAAGCCTAAATGACCTCACTGAACACGATTATATCTAAAAAGACACCATTTCCAAGGAAAGTCACATTTATAGATGCTAGGGATTAGAATTTCAACAAAACCCATAACAGATTGTGAGAGACTTCTATTATTTCCCTGATATCATTACTTGTTTTGAATAGTTTGGTTTTAGGAAGAATGTAAGTATTAAGTCTTGGCTGATTGTTCAATCTGTATAGCTGTCTACTTTAATGTGAAAGAATTTTAGGCACAGAGTCCATAATCTTACCTGAATTCACGTCCTAATGCTGAATTAAAAGAATGTTTCCCTCTAGTTAAAGGCTTTGCTATATGGCACAATATAGGTCAGGCCCTAGCCAGACCACATGCCAGAAAAAAACAGGAAATGGCTTCTGTGGACATGGTGTCCTGCACAGGCCTGGCGTGACAATAGCTATAGTCCCATGCTTGTGAGAAACCTGCTACGAGATGATCTGTCCAGAGACAGGCTGTCATTGGTCATAAAAAGGGGACCACCCCATACAATGATTGGCCAGCCAAACCCCTTAAAACTCCCTACACTTCATTGAATAAACAAGTTTGCAGCAGCTCACCCTCTGCTGCTTCTACCCAACTCCCAGAGTCTGTGTCGTGACTCCGTGCCTCTCACCCTCAACTCGGCAGAGACCTTGCGGTCCCTCCTGGGCTTCCCCTAGGAGGGACCCCAACAGTTGTCCATCTGAAAAAGATAAGCAAATTCTCCAACTGAGAGAGAAGTTAGTACTAGATAGATGGGATGGCCATAGATATTTTGGAGGAAATTTTATATGCGTAGGCCCTCTTCTAGCCCACATTTGGTGGTATCTTGATCTTGGAGACTGAGCTCATAGGGAAAGGAGGAGGTAAGGACAAGGTTAACCAAAACTAAGTATGTCTGGATGATATGTATGACAAAATACTATCACTAGATCATGATAAGAACATCTCTCTAGGGCTCCACAGGAGTACAAACAAGAGTCAAAATTCATTACAAAAAATAGGCTTGTTTCCTAAATGGTTTGCAGTAGCTAGAGACCCTGGCATGCCCATTCTCTCTCTCTCTCTCTCCCTCTCTCTCCCTGACTCTCTCTAGGAAATAAATAAATACTATAAAATAAAAAGTACACCCTTATGCAATAGTGGCACACAACCTCTGTGGGTAACCAACTGTTCTCTGATTTGACAGTGGGAGATAACTCATATCTGGTACTAGAAACTAAGTCAGAATCCCATGGTCTTGAAACTCATAGACTTCAGAGAAAAGCCACTACTGCTCTCTTTAGAAGAAGAATGGGCTCCCACACCAAAAAAATCTCTCAAATCACTTTGCATACCCCCTTTAACCCAAGTTGCTCTCAGTCTTGTTTCGAGAATCTTATTTGACAGATGTCAAAGAAAACGGAAGAGAATGAAGATCCATCAATTAAGACAAGATGTCAGCCGACTGCCCACCATGAGACATTCCATCTCTACCACATCTGTCAGAACCCAGAGACATTAAGGAGTAAGCAATGATATGATTACTGCTCTTACTACGAGCCTGACAATCAGTTCCAGGGAGATGTTGATGGACACAATTATCTATCGAAACCTGTCAAAGCAGAAGTCAGAGAACTTAACACTGAATCAGACCACCAACAGGCCTACTATGACTCAGGGAACATTGTGGAAGAAGAGACAGAAATATTCTAAGACTCACAGAGTAGGTAGGAATACTCTTCTGGCCACCCCACAGGAGTTGACTGAGGCCTTCACATGACCTCACAGTGGACACCATAACCCCACTGATGAGGGCCCCAGGGTAATGGGAGCAGAGGGGAAGGGATTAAAGAGGATAACCTGTTATACATAAAATAAAAGGTAAATACACACACACACACACACACACACACACACACACACATAATCTGGAGAGATGGCTCAGTGAGTAAAGTGCTTTCTACATATGCATGAGGACTTGAGTTCAGATCCTAAACATCAATGTAAAACCCAGGCACAGTGGTCTGTGCTTGTAATCCTAGAGCTTGGGAAGCAGAGACAGACATACTCTAGGGTTTTCTGAATAGACTATCTAGCTAAATTAGTGAACTCCATGCTCAACAAGAGTGAGACTGAGGGAGACACCCAACATCTGTGTCTGGACTTCAAGTGCACATGCACACAGTATGCATGTGCATCTGCACATGCTTATACCCACAAACATATATACACACATGCTCACATCACATGTAAAAATCCCAGAATAATCTTAATTACATTTCTCCAAATATCTGATGTATTATAGAAAGGATACTACCTATGCCACACATGCAAACTTTAAATTTCTCCTAGGATTAGAAGGCATACCTCAAGATTACCAAAAATAACAGACGTTTGGCTGCAGATATTTTTCAGTTCATTACTAAATGCATTCATATATATGTGAATGCATTTAGTAATGAACTGAAATATATACATATTTTAGAAGTAATTGAATAAATGAATAAAACACACTCACTGCTTCATCTTAACTTTAATTAAAATGCAGAAGCAATCGCATCTAATTCCTTTGTTCATATTTGTTAAATTATGAGGCAACACAGAAAGTTGTTCTGCAATCTCTCCTGATGGTTTTTCCACACTCTGTATTTACATTACTCCTGTGGCTTTTCACTGCATCCTTACATTTCATTTTGAGTAGATTAGACACAAAATAAATTTTCATGTTAGGCACAGGTATTTGTTGTTTTGGAAGAACCATTTTATTAAGTATATTCAAAACTATGATATGTCTTATTGATTCTGGTTCATTTATAGAACAGGAAGTATAAATGGAGCCCATCCTTTTAAGGGCCATAAATGGCTTTTGAGAGCATCCTAAATGTATAGCAAAATATCTAAATGTACTTCATAATGTTTCTGAGAAATATTTTAATTTGAAGCAACTATCACTAGAATCACTCTTTCACTAAATATAACAGAATATTTTCTTAAAATGACACAGGAATAGGTTTATAATGATTCATTTTCTTTTTTTTAACTTCTCATCTTGTAACGAGAGTTTTACCAGGATGGCAGGCCCTTTGACACTGTCTCAGTCTCTGCTTCCTGGATTCTGCTCCTAGCTGCTCTCTGTCCTGTTTCTATTGTGTTTCTCAACTGAATTTTCTTACCCAACAAGGCAGTTGTTGGCAGATCTTACTATTGCAACTTATTGTATGGAATACTGGGGCCTGTGAGTATTCCAGGAACTGCACAATGTGTTATTTATGAAAGAATGGTGAAATAAAGTAAAATGTAAAGAATAGTATTTTTACTAGGAAGTACACATAAGATTAGTATTTTTTTCTCCTCATACAAGTAGGAAGGTGATGTGCCGTGTGTGTGTGTGTGTGTGTGTGTGTGTGTGTGTCTGGTATTAGAAACATCCACAAAAGGAACCAAGTCCTATTAACAGAATACAAGCCTTCACTTTGAAGCATGCAGAAGAATTGCCTTTGTAGCTGTTCAGCAGAGGATTAGTGAAGGTATCTGTGTTCCATATTGGACACACACTTGTCCCTCTACTGAAATAAGAGTGCTTTGAAGGCAGAGATCAAGATCCCATTACAATGTCCTTAAAGCCTAGAAAATGTCTTCCAAAAAGCAGGAACTCATTCAGTATTTCTCATTGAAGAATTCTCCTTCACCAGAACTAATCATGCACATGAATTGAGTCTTTTTCTTTACATGGATATAATATAATCTTTACAGTTTTCAATATAACATGTCCCATAAACTGGCCCTAGTCGTGAACACCTGTAATCCTAGCACTTGGGAGATAGAGGCAGGAGGATTAGGAGTCCAAGGTCATCCTCAGCTACATAAAATACTCAAGGCCAGCATTGGTAGCATGACATCCTGACTCAAAAAAAAAAAATCATCATCAGATCCTATATCTATAAACAGAATAATATTTTAAGAAAGTTGGCAAGTTTTTAAACTTTATGCGAATGGCATTATATAATAATAATTTTATAGTACTTTTGTTCAACATTATATTTTTTTAATTTACCCATGTTGAGAAGATTTTCATTGTTAATTCACCTATTTTAACATCTATCTAACAACAATACACAGCCATACCTAAGTACTGAATGGCTGACTCTGTAACCATTGACAACTTTCTTCTCCCTTAATATTAATTTGATGTATTGTGCTGTCATATTTTTTATAATAGAGAATTCTAAAAATAAATTCCAAATGCATTTTTAAGATATAAAATTGCTAAAATAATTTAATTTGGACTATTTTCTGAATACTTATCAGTTTTATTTTTCAATTTCCCTATTATCAGACTTTGTATTTGTTCTCTTATACAAAATACATTTTTGTTGTTCTTTCTTGAGACAGGGTTTCATACTGGAACCCAGGCTACTGTGGAATTCACTAGGCTTACAAGGTAACCCAGGTTGTCCTCAAACTTCATGCCATCCTCCTTACCTCAGCATCCTGAGTTCCGGGATCATAAACACATGACACATTATTCTGTTTAATTTTAAATTTTTAATTTTTTAGAGGTGGGATTTCATGAGTTGTATGGCACAATGCAGGTCTGGCCCTAGCCAGACTGCATGGCAGAAGAAACAAGGAAGTGGCTTCTGTGAACATGGCATTCTGCGCAGGCCTGGCGTGACAACAGCTACAGTCCCATGCTCTCGAGAAACCTACTACGAGATGACCTGTTCAGAGACAGGCTGTCATTGGTCACAAAAAGGGGACTACCCCATACAGTGATTGGCCAGCCAAGCCCCTTTAAAACCCCCTGCACTTCCTCGAATAAACGAGTTTGCAGCAGCTCACCCTCTGCTGCTTCCACCGAACTCCCGGAGTCTGTGTCATGATTCCGCGCTTCTCACCCCCAACTCAGCAGAGACCCTGCCATCCCTCCTGGGCTGGCTCTAGGGGGGGGGGGCAACATCTAGGGGCCCTCTGCCCCATCAGCATTAGCGAGACACCCCATCCTTGATCATCAGTGAGCAACCCGCCCCTGGCATTAGCAAGATGCCCCCTTCTTGATCGTTGGTGAGAAAAGCCCCTTGCTGTTCTGTGTGCTGACGGTTGCCCAAGGGTGAGCAGGCAGCCACTCCTCCCACCTTTTCCTTTGTTCATCATCCCCGTAGGAAGGCACACATCGCCGCAAAGCCCTGAAGCCCATTTCAGCTCCTCCATTATTTGGTTCATCCGGGTGAAATCACTTAAGGGTTTGACCAGCCTGATTTAGGAACCAAGGTGAGGCCTTTGGCTGAGCCTCCTTGTAGACACCTTGTGGGCATATGGCCATGGAGTAATGACCCAAGGAAGTCCCCCACTAAGCACAAGACACATGGGTCCTAAACATTCTATCCGTATGTCTCAGCTGGCCCTGGCATTAGGACTTGTGGTTTGCGTAATTATCCTTTGGGCTATCATTTTTTATCTGGGTTATTATTTTCTCAGTCTCTGGGGACTCCACAATTGCAGGATCTTAAGGCCCTCCTCCTGCAATGTGGCTTAAAAGTAAAACAAAAGGACCTCCATAGCTTTTGGGATGAAACTCTTGTTCTAGCCCCATGGATTAGTCCGGAGAACATCTGGGACACTTCCATTTGGTCCTGGGTTCTCTTCCTCATGAAGAAAGGCGAGGTTTACGAAGGGCACACACCCCCTGCCCCATTCTTTCCTATCCTCCTTGCCATAATTGTCAGCCTTAAAGGCTCCACTGTGGAGGAAGTCATTTCTGCCCATAACGAACTCTATAAGGAGGAACCAAAACTGGTTCATCAAAGCTCGTCCCTCCCAGACCTATCTTATGATAACTTGGATGAGGAGGAAGTCAAACCTTTAAATGATAATAGATTGCCACCACAACCACCTCCTGCTACAGCCACACTCAGAACCACCCCTTCCCCTCTTTACCCTTTCAAGGACCTCCCCTGACTCAGTCCTGGCCACACCCAGGTGACTGCCAGTTCCCTGAAATACCCCTTCACCTCCTTCCCCATTAACATAGGGCTGGATGCGACAGGCAGGCCCTGGTACCCCACCCCCATCTCTGATCTGGCCCTCATCCGCAAGGCGGCCCAGGAATCTGGTGTTGACTCCTCTTACTTTGAACAAGTCCTTTTACAATGGGCCATCCACCTTCAGACTTACTATGACTGGTACTTGCTCCTCAAGGCGGTCCTTCTCCCCCCTGAATTCCTCCAAAGGAAAGCTGCCTATAATGACCTGGCTGAATCCCAGGCCCGCCAAAATTTTAGGAGTGGAATTCCACTTACCCTGGACATGCACCTTGGCATAGGACCTTATACAGACCCTGTATCACAAGGCACAGTAGGCATTCATGCCTACTTTGACCAAGTAAAATCTTTATCCCTCCAAGGGCTTAAGGCCTGTCTTCCACAGAAGCCAGATACCAATTTTCATAACCTGGTCCAGGGCCCATCTGAGGGCTTCATGGATTTCCTCTCTCATGTGACAGAGTCTGTGGACCGACACACTCCCCCTGGCCCTGCCAGAGATGCTTTAGTTAAGCATCTGGCATGGGAGGGAGCAACCACAGCAGTGAGTAATGCTATTGCTGCCATGCACAAGGAGGATCTCCATAAATGGATTGTAGCTGCCAAAGATATCAATCCCATGTCTGCCCCCTTCAAGGCCCTGGCTGCTTCAATACAAACCCTGACCAGGGGTCAAACGCCCCAGCCTTTACAAATGCCAATAAACATACTTATGGACTAATTATTAAGAGAGCCAATCAACTGGATGAGGCCCTTAAGTTCCCTAACTCCCATTCAGTCCAACTGGGGGAACTATATGCTATCATCAGAGTCTTAGAGCTCTGTCAACTAGAGCCCATCAACATCTTCTCTGACAGCAGTTATGCAGTTCAAATGGCAAAGGTACTGCCCTTAGCCAATCCCAGGCCCTCTCATCATCCCATAGACATTGCCATCTCCACTTTACAATTACAGGTGGAAAAAAATTGTTCCCTTGGTTTATTGAGCATGTTTGCTCACACACTGGTCTGCCTGGCTTTATTGCTGATGGGAATTCGCAGGTAGAAAAATTTATTGCTGTCTCCTCCTTGCCACCTTTAGAACAAGCTAGACGTTTACATCAAAGGTTCCATCTATCCCCCACTAATCTAAAAACCCTATACCCTGAGCTGTCGCTTAGCCAATGCAAACATTTAACCCATACCTGTAAGGCATGTGCCCCCTTAGCCCCCTTGGACCCCCTTCAGCCCTGCATGCACATCTGCCCAATTCACATTCTTTATGGAATCTTGGGGAATAAACCAGTGCCTTGGGATTCCCTGCATCCCACAAGGAAAAACCATCATGGAGAGAACTAACTGGACCCTATAAGAACTAATTATAAAACAAAAGTCAACTATGTTTCCCAAGGACCCCCACTTGGCCCTAGTGGAAGCTCTCTTCACTCTCAATTTTCTCACCTTTGACGAGGCAGGACTATCCCCAGCCTACAAACATTGGAGATCCCAACCAACCACAACCCCTTACCCTTAGTCTGCTGGAAGGATCCTCTTACTAATATCTGGAAGGGACCCCACCCTCTTATAACACAGGGCTGAGGGTATGCTTGTGCCTTTCCAGAAACTTCATAGATCCCAATCTGGATCCCTGCCAGAACCATCCATCCAGCCATTGACACAGGGATCAACCTTGAGGAAGAGAATGATGCCAAACCCCTCAGGCCGGATACTGGACTTTAAACTTTATTCCCCCTTTTTTTCTCCTTTTATCTCCTTTTCTACCTACTACCACTTCCCAAAAACCATTTTGGACAATTCTTCTTAGGTCATACTTGCTTGGTGAGTTAGGCCTAGATTCCCATGCTTTTCCTAGGCTTCATTTTAGCCACTCTATTTTGCTGTATTCCTCCCCCTTCAAGCACGTACTTCTCCTTAGCCACACCTTTGCCTTTTTTGCTTATTAATGCCTCTTATGGTAATGCTACCCTCCAACCAGCCATAAATTCCTTTGCAACTGCTTTGATTATGTTGATCTGCTACCATTAAGGACACTCAATGTTACTAATTATGATGCTAGGGTGAACTCATGACAGTCACCCAGCAATCTGTCCTTCCCAGTCTTTTTCAGGTCCTATAGTTAAGTCTTTCTCACTGGGATAGCTCTTTGGGACCATTTGCTCGCCACAGAGCCACCACCACTTGGCCCTCCCGTGCCTCCTAGGTGACAGCCACACCCCTCGGGTTTTGGCACAATGCAGGTCTGGCTCTAGCCAGACAGCATGTCAGAAGAAACCAGGCCATACCCCTCGGGTTTTCTCACTAGGGTGGCGGGTATTCAATGATGGGTAAGACTCCATAAGATGGAGCAACCTAAGACAGGCACCATCACATGTGATGATCCCTTAGGGCCTGGGTTCAACAATGGCTTGGCAAAAACCATAACTCCCAGGGTTGCCAATAATAAAAACAAAAAGGAGGATATGTATGGCACAATGCAGGTCTGGCCCAGCCAGACTGCATGGCAGAAGAAATCAGGAAGTGGCTGCTGTGAACATGGCTTTCTGTGCAGGCCTAGTGTGACCATGTTCACGAGAAACCTGCTATGAGATGACCTGTCCAGAGACAGGCTGTCATTGGTCACAAAAAGGGGACCACCCCATACAATTATTGGCCAGCCAAGCCCCTTAAAACCCCCTGCACTTCCTCGAATAAACGAGTTTGTGGAAGCTTGTCCTCTGCTGCTTCCACCCAACTCCCGGAGTCTGTGTCTTGATTCCATGCTTCTCACCCCCAACTCATCAGAGACTCTGCCGCCCCTCCTGGGCTGGCTCTAGGGGGGACCCCAACATCGAGCCCTTCACCATGCATGATGGAATGTTGGCAGGCTCAGTAGTGTACGGAAAACTGTAGCCACTGTGAGTCCTGACCACAACAGCCAAGTCAGGTTGTATCCAGAAGACAGCATTCTGCAGCCCTCCTCCCCATACTTCAGCTCTTACATTCTTTCCACTGCCTCTTCTAGTAAGTTTCCTGAGCCTTGGAGAGGGTGATGCAGATGTCTCTTTTAGCACTTTTTCTAGCTCTGCATCTCTGGATTAACCTCTGCCCACTGAAAAAACAAACTCATATGATCTTGATTGAGAGCAACACTCATCTGTGGATATAAACAAAATATTTAGAAGGAAGTTTGATAACCTGTGAATTAAGCATAGCAACAATTATAGATTCCCACCAGGGCCTGGGACCTCCCCAGCCACTGGCTTTTGTCCAGGTTTTGATTCTGAACACCTATTAGAGGAAGAAACTCCAAAACTGATGAAAAACAAATGCTGACAAGGATGTGGATAAGTAGGAATTTTTGTCATTGCCTATGGGAATAAAAACTAGTACAACCATTTTGAAGACAATTTTTTACCAAGCCAAGCATAGTATATATATAATATAGCAATACACTTAAAATATAGCAATAGTACTCCTTAATCATTACCCAATTAAACTGAAAGCATAAACTGAAAAACAAATGCAGAACACCACTGACATCGCTTTGTTCATAATCACCAGAACATGAAAGTAACAAAGTATCTTCCAATAAATAAGCTGATAGGCTGTGAGCCATTGATACAATGGATTATTGTTCCTCGGTTAAAAAAAAAGAAGAAGAAAAGAAATGAGCTATCAAGTCATGAAAAGACAAAGCGGAACCTTAAATATATGCTAGTAAGTGAAAGAAATCAATCTGAGTCACTGGTGAAAATAGCCTAGCAGGTAAAAGTGCTTGCTATGTACACATGAGGGCAAGAATGACCTGAGTTCCAGTCTCAGCATATAAAAAGCTTGGTATGGCCGCGCACCCTGTAACTTCAGACCATGGCAGAGTTGGAGAAAGGAAGATCGCTGGGACTTGCTGGGCTAACTAAAAAGAGCAACTCCAGGGTCAGTGAGAGATGACCTAAAGGAAATTAACAGAGGACAGGACAACAGATATTCTCCTCTAGCTTCTGTATGTGTGTGCACAAGGTACACTCACCAGCACACACACACACACACACACACACACACACACACACACACACACACTCATACTATACATGCACACACTACATGGACTAAAAGAAAGAAAGAAACCAATCAGAAAAGGCTACATATTCCACATTTCCTATGAGATGACATTTTAAACAGACAAAGCTATAAAGAGAGTAAAAAACAATCAAGGGTTTTAGTGAAAGTAGGGGTGAGTGAAGAGATGAAGCAGTTTTTCATGGTAATAAAATGAATCTGTATGAAACTGCAATGATACACATCTTTTTGAGTTTTGAACTGTACAGCAGAGTTATGTTAAGCCAGAATTCACAAGGAGGAAATGATGTAAACTATTGTTAATGAAACAGTTCATAACATCTAAATACCCATTCATTTATTGTAGTAAATATACTACCCCACTGCAAGATGTTCATAATGGGGGAAATGTGTGCAAAAATGAGGTAGATGCATGGATTTACCTGTACTACGTATTCCATTATTTAACATCTATTAGCTTTAAAGTTGCCCTCAGTCATCTACAGACATATAGTTTAAAATATATTATTTACTTATTATTTATTGAGAGAGAGAAAGAGAGTGGGTGTGCAGGGCCTCTAGCCACAGAAATCGAACTCCAGATGCATGAACTACCTTGTGCATCTCACTTACATGGGTTCTGGGGAGTTGAACCTGGGTTTTAAGGTTTCACTGGCAAATGCCTTAACAACAGCCATTATATATGGTTTATTTTTGACAAAAATGCCAAGTTAATTCAATAGTTAAATAGTATTGTTTTCAACATATGGTGCTGGAACATTGATAAGCAAAAAAAAAAAAAAAAAAATGGACACAAAGCTTGAATCTAGTTCCATAAAAATATATTTAGTTCCCAAAGTATCATAGGCCTAGATGCATTATGAAAACTATAAAAACTTTAGAGAAACAAATGAAAACACTTTGTACCTTTACATTAGGTAATAACCTCTAATTTTGCACCATAAAACAGCTGCAAGTCATCAGGCTGGAGAGATGGCTTGGCGGTTAAGGCGCCTGCCTGCTAAGCCTAAGAACCCTGTTCCAATCTCCAGGTCCCATGTTTACCCAGATGCAAAGTGACACAAGGGCGCGATGCCGCACTTGACCACAAGGGGCGCACACATCTGGATTTCATTCACAGCAGCTGAGAGACTGCTAGTGCGCCCATCTCTATCTGTCTCCCTCTCCCTCTCTGTCTGTCTCTGTCTGTGTCTCTCTCCAAAAATAAATAAAATAATTTTAAAAAGCTGCAAGTCATATAAGAAAAAGATAATTTGATTTCATCAAAATTTAAAACTTTTAGTCTTCAAAGCACAACATTAAAATGGAAAGAGAAGCCAACTGGGATAAACTATTTACAAAATAAGTATCTGTTTGTTAGAGCTACAAATTGGGACATTTTTCACAGAGATATTGGCTCGCTCCCCACCCCCACAATGCATGACCCACAATCCTCATCAGATTGACCTGCATCCCCAATGAGGAAGGCATCTTCAGAAATGGGGCAGGGAGGAGGGAAAGGATGGTACCAACATGTGTGGTTAACATATCAAATATGTCCATATCTAATAAAAATAAATAAATTAATTAATTAAGAATAAGTATCTGAAGATTTGGTCAAAACTTTCATAATTCATTACATGAACCAGAAAAGTTTTAAATAATCAAAAGATTTAGACATTTCACTTAAGAGACTCAGGTACTATATATACACATAAATAATGATCAACATAATTATTCATTATTGAAGGACAAATGAAAAACACAATGAAACCATAAGTATTTCAGAACAAATTAAGTTTATCTACAACTGACAATCCCAATTTCTAACAAATATGTGAAGTAATTGGAATTTTCACACTTGTGAAAAATGATACAAGTACTTTTGGAAAACAGTTTGTAAATGTCTTATAAAGTTAAATGTTTATTTACCATGCAACCTAGCAATTACACTTCCAGGTATTTACTGAGAAAAAAAAATGAAAACATAGGTCTACACAAAGACTTTTTACATAAGATCATGAAAGCTTTATTTGTTAAGAGCCCAAAACTCTGGAAAAAATCCAGACACATGACAATGATAATGTATGTCCATTCAATGGGAAACTAGACAGCCACAGTCCTTGTTACTCCGCCAGGCCAGCAGCTTCTGGGAGGCACAGTAATGCGATAAGACCTGGCCTTGTGCCACCATTGGCTTCTCCTGTTGTGGCTCTGAGGTGATTTTTGTGATGTTCTGTGTCACTGAATTAGACAAGTTGTACTGGCCGAAGTCTTAAGGGCAAGAAAAACAAATCCATACCCAGAATATATGTCAGTTCTAGCCAAAATGAATTCCCCTAGCAAGGGGAAAAGGTCCTACTAATCAACTCCTTCCAAGGAGCAGGTTGTTTTTTCAAAGCCTCACACTGTAATTAGGCTCAGTCTGGAGCTCTGTTGTTATAGGGTGGATATTCGTCAGCAGTAGCTCAAGCAAACTTCATGAGTGGAAGCCCAGTCTCCAGGGCCTATGAATACACACTATTGCTGCACTGTGCAGAGCCCCATTCACAAGCCCAGCATTTTACACACTGTTCCAGCACTGCACTAGGCAATGACAACAGCTGGCTGAGGTCAAATGGCACAGTTTTGTGTCTGTCTTCCTTAGTAGAGAGCCTTCTGTTCCATACTAGTTGAGATATAAAGATTCATGTTAATTTCCAATATCTTTCATTTATTTATTTATTTATTTATTTATTTATTTATTTATATATATTATTCTGATTTTACATTCATAATATTGGCTCCATGTCCTCCTCTCTCTCCTCCCTCTTCCAAAGGGACCCTCATCAATGGGGGATGTGGGTCATGCATTGTGGGGGTAGTCAGGAGTACTGGGGGTAGGCCCCAGTCTCTGTGCATAATGCCCCAACTTGTGACTCTAACATTCTTTCCACCCCCTCTTCCGTGAATTTCCCTGAGCCACATTGGGGTCATTTTAGTTCTGCTTCAGTGATGAGGTTTTGGGAGCCTCTGTGTCTCTGGATATCTGGCTTAGTGGGAGTTGGATGTTTCTGTGTTTATCTCCTTCAGCCTTTTTCTGGTGTCGTGATCACCATGAATGCTGAATTCTTGCCCTTCCCCTGCGTTATTCTATGGCTTCAGCTGGGGCCCTGGTGAGGTGTGATTGGCTGATCCTCCCTTCAGGTTCGTTGTCCATCTGAAAAAAAGATAAGCAAATTCTCCAACAAGGAGAGAAATTAGTACTAGATAGAAGGGATGACCATAGATGTTTTGGAGGAAATTTTATACGCATAGGCTCTCTTCTAGCCCACATTTGGTGGTGTCTTGATCTTGGAGACTGAGCTCATTTTTTTCCAATATCTTATTAATCTCACTGGCTATAGTAATTTCTGAGATTGTCCCTTTTTCCTAACCAGTTCTTTATTTCATTTCACCCAAATTTTGTTTTCTTATTTTTTTCTTCTTCATGGATAATATTTCTTTGAATATCATAAGCATAGTGTTAAAATATTTGCAGGTTGTTCTACTAAATGAACTTATTTTTTCTTGTAGTACTAGAGATTGAACCCAGGATCTCTCATATGATAAGCAGCCTCTGTACCACTGAACCATTTACCTCATATTCTTTTTACTTTTTATTTTAAGACAAGGTCTAAGTTACCCAGGATTGCTTTGAAGTCACTCTGTAACCCAGTCCTTCAACTTGCAATCTTCTCTTCTTAACCTCTGTAGCTGGGGTTATAAGCCTGGCCTAATATGTGAACATTTAATGAGCCAAATTCATGCACATATGTTTGTGTGATTGTCTATTGTCTCTGTATTATATTGATTCTTCCCCATGAATGTAAGGAGTGCCTCCAGTGCCTTTAATTGTTTATTTCCCAATGTATAGGTTTGTGTCTCCTAGACCCTTCATATTAAAGCTGTGTCTCATGTTGAAGAACTGATATGACTTAACAAATATCAAGAAATTTACAATCCTTGTCATAAACCCCTTGAGACTTTCTTCTATTTGTAGCTAGAGATTGTAGGTATCCTTCTCTGTCTCCTATGACATCACATACACTACATCTTATCCCATTCAGTGGAGAAAAGAAGCCCTTCATCCAGGCTGTGGATGAAGTAAGGAACCTGGTTCTTCTGCAGAGCACTTGATCTCATAAGCCTGAACTTCTGCCTCTCTTCTTCCACCAACCACACATTTCCTTATTCCACAGAGACATTTAGTTTCTTTCAATTGGTTGTTTTAGCATAGTTATATCCTTTTCAAATTTTGCTTTAAAATATATCTCACACTAATTGGACAGCATGTCAAACTGCCTTCTAAATATCCGCATGCATTCTCATAGATTGATTCTGCTCTCAGCCTCAAACATAGATAATTCCATATGCAAAGAGCAGAGGTCAATACAGAAAGGCACAGCTGGAAAAGTAACTAAGAATAATAGTGTGGGCTCATTCCTAACATGACAGCCATACTACACCCTTCAAGTTTCAAGGAATTTCACAGAAGAGGGAGATGAAAATGAATGTAAGAGCAGGAAGGTGAGAAACGTGGAGTTCTGTCTTCTCAATATGGCAAGCCCATTACACTCACAGACTCACAGTTGATGTGGTTTCCTGCATATCACTGAGCCTGCCAATATTTCATCAAAGCTGAGGGAGGGTTCCATGAGACTCAACACCACCCAGAGTATACATAATGACAACACATGATTACTGGGTGTCTTGTGCTTTAGTGGTGTAGCCACTGCTGGGTTTTCTATTCTCCAGTAAAAAAAACTTCCCATCCATGGCCATGCAAGCAACTCTACTTATCCCAGTCAAAAAAAAGAAAAAAAAAAGAAAAGAAAAGAAAAGAAAAGAAAAGAAAGAAAAGAAAAGAGCATAGTAGGGTGGAAAGTTAAGAAGAAGAAGGATTTTAGTAGGAGAGAAGGGCTGGGGGTATTGGGATTTAAATGTATTATATATAAGTATGAAAATACCAAAAATTGAAGTTGTAGAGCTGTGGAAATGGCTTAGTAGTTAAGGCACTTGACTGCAAAACCTAAGTACCTAAGTTCAAATCCCCAATACCCATGTAAGCCAGATGCACAAGGAAGCACATGCATCTCTAATACATTTGCAATGGCTAGAAGCTCTGGTGTGCCCATTCTCTTTCTCTCTTTCTATCTGCCTCTCTTTCTCTCTCTCAAATAAATGAATATTTTAAAAATTCAAATTATGTATATCATATATATTACAGCTGAGCATGGTGATGCATGCCTTATAATTCCAGAATTTGGGAAATTGAGGGAAGAGGATGATGTGCTCTAAGCTAGGCTTGGCTACATAGCAAGCAAGCTCAAGACAAATTTGGACTATGTTAACAAAAATCTGTCTCAGAATAATGACAAAAGTAATATATCTCATTTTTATATTTTGGAATATAAACATTCTTCAAAGTACAAATTTACAAAGCCATCATGGATGAGTTGGTAGATATTTGTTTTCAAATATGTATTAAGTAAATAGATTAAATGCTCCTTGCCTTGTTAAAAGTCCCAGTGAGCTTGTGCTGTTCTGGAAAACTAGAGCAAGCTTTGTGTATTTTCAATGTTATTCTTTATTCCAATATTAGCTCCCCTACAAAGACTTACTGAATGACCATACACTCTGCATAAAATTATTTTCACTGTCTATTGCACTTATTATAAACTTCTTTTAGATAATATTTGATGTTATATGGCAACAAATTTTAGTTCTGCCTGGTCAACTAATTATGACTCCCTCAACATGTATTGGTATGTTCTCAAATATTTATAAGATGAATTGCTATGAGTCACAGAGCAAGGGAATGTATTATTTTACTCACTAACTTCTAGTATAAAACATACATTAAGATGTGAACATCCACCCACATTAACTGCAGCAGTTTGAAGCCCATTTGTGTGTCACATCACTATTAAAGGAAACTTGTTTGTTGAAATATTTTATTTATTTATTTATTTGCAAGCAATTAGAAACATAGAGAGAGGAAGGGAGAGGAAGGAGGGAGAGAACAGACACAGTAGGGTACAGTACCACTGCAAATGAACTCCAGATGCATCCACAACTTTCTGTGTCTGGCTTTACATGGGGCCTAGGGAATTCGATTCTGGTTGTTGGGCTTAACCACTGAGCCATCTCCCCAGCCCAAAAGAAATTTTTTATTTAAATTTTGCATTTAGTATTATGACCTCCAAGATCATACAAGTAGATGATTGTTTTCATATTATAAATATGTGCTTAATTTCATTGAATTATATGAATATAAACAAATGACTTTCATAAAAACTGATCTTTCACTTTAAAATATTATCTTGATATAATATATCTGAAATAGTATCTCTCTATAAAAAAGACATATAGAGAGATTAAGATAGAAAGATGGCTGGAGAGATTGCTCAGTGATTAAAGGTACTTGCTTGCAAAGCCCAATGGCCAAGTTCCAAGTTCCTGGTACCCAAGTAAAGCCAGATGCACAAAGTGGCACATGCATCTGGAGTTTGGCAGAAGGCCCTGGCCCACCTATACTCACTTTCTCTGTCTTTCCTCTGTCTTTTTCTTCCTCTCTTTCTTTCTCTCAAATAAAAATAAAATATTATTTTAAAAATTTCTTCAATGAAAAACAGTTTTTCTTGCACAACCTTAGCAACTTGGCCTAGAAATGTGAAGGAGAAGGAATGTGACCTAAATATCTGTTTCTCTCCCAAAAGCTGGCAAGGTAACTTGTAGAATGTTCACTTCTATAACATATTGAAATAAAATGTAAGATTGCCTCCTATTGTGAGAAAACTCCCATTTTTATTTGTAAAATGTCTATAGAGTAATTAAATAAAAATTACTGGGGCTAGAGAGGTTAGCATTTAAGGCCCTTGCCTGCAAAGGCTGATGACCTGATTGATTCCCCAGTGCCCACATAATGCCAGATGCACAGTGTTCCATGCATCTGGAGTTTGTTTGCAGTGGCTGGAAGCCTTGTGAGCCCATTTATCTCTGCTTGTCTCTCTTCTCTTTCTCTCTCTCCTTGCAAATAAAAAAACATATAAAATATTTTAAAAGGCATGAGCCAAAACCAATTGTTGAGCTGTATTTAAAAATAAAATACTAATAATAGAGACTTTAACATGTGCCAAGCACCATATTTTAATTTATTTGCAAGCAGAGAGAAATAGAGAAAGAAGAAAGAAAGAAAGAAAGAAAGAAAGAAAGAAAGAAAGAAGAGAAAAAGAAAAGAAAAGAAAAGAAAAGAAAAGAAAAGAAAAGAAAAGAAAAGAAAAGAAAAGAAAAGAAAAGAAAAGAAAAAGTACTAGGGTCTCTTGCCCCTGCAAACAAACTCCAGATGCATGTAAATTGGGGAATCAAATTCTGGCTAGCAGGCTGTATATGCAAGGGCCTTTAACCTCTAAGTCATCTTCCAAGTGTCCCCTCCCAGGCTGACAACTTAAAATGCAGTACTGTGTTTAATTTTCTTTCTTCCTTTCTTATGGTTGTGTTTGCATGTAGTTTGGGTAGTGTGGTGTGACGTGTGTGTGGCACACAACGTATGTATGCAGATGCAACGACCAGAGGAAAATGCCTGGTATCTGTCCCCATCACTCCTCTGCTTTACTTCCTGGAGATTGAGCTCCTCAGTGAACCTGGAGCTGCTGTGATTTGGTCAGACTGGCTAAGTAGCAAGACCCATTGATTCTCCTGTCTCCACTCCTCATACCACTCGGGTTACAGGTCTAGATGGCTATAACCAGCTTTTCGCATGGGGGCTACAGACTGAACACATGCCGTTGAGGTCATCACATGCATGTAGGACAAGTGCTCTTACCATGGAGCCATTTCCTGAATAGTCACGACAGGCGAAATCTCTTAGATTATGATAGTGAAGACATTTGTCTGAAGTTCCTGGAAAGCTTAAACAAAGCTGAGATCTCAGTGTAGGCAAATATGACTCTGATACTGGTTCTTCCTTTCCACATTAAATCCTTGCAGGTGTGCCTCATAACTGTTCCTCTCAGTGACACCTTTATGACATTTAATATTAACTGTTTGGGCAAAACACTTAGATGGTTAAACAAAAAAAAAAAAAAAAAGGGAGTGGAAAGCCATACAGACCACCCTTATTACACATTGGAAGTTTTACTGTTTGTTTTGTTTTTCATACATGTGTGAATCGTCACTCATATTTCCATCTAAGGGGGAATAGACAGGTAAGACAACCTGTGTATTTAGGGGACAGGCTAGATTCCAAACAGAAAGTGCAAAGGGGAAAAAGTAGAAACACAGTGTGGGCTCTATCTCAGAAATAGCACTCCCTGTATAGCTACAAAGCCATATCCATGGAGAGGTTTCTTGGGGCACAAGTTATTTGGGGTAGAATCACCAAGTCACTCATCTCAGATAGAAAGAGGAGAGAGAAGAAGAGAGAGAAAGCAAGAGAGAAAAAGTATTTGTTCCATGTTGGAAAAGAACAGGAAATATGCCAGAAAAGACTCTCACAGGGAGGAATGACAATAAGGAGTGTCATATGCTCAGCAGAATAAACTTCTTTGCATTATTCCACTAAGGACATAAGAGGATTAAGTCTTTCCGAGTTAACTTGTTATCTCAGTTATGGACTCTCCAATTGAGGGATTTTAATTTTGATGAATAAAAGCTTGGTTTCCCACAACAGTCTATAGCTGAGAAACACTAGGCTAGTCTTCCACAGCCCCATTCTCCAAGCTACCATGGAATTCAGGAAAATCCTTGTACTCCTGTGAAAGGTTTGCCCTTCTTCCAATGTGCTCTAGCCTGTCTGCACAGTGAACACTTTAAATCAGCATAATTATATTTCACATGGCAATAAACACTTTCAGTTTAAGTGCGCATAATTTGTCTCTTTGTCTGATTCCCTTTGTTGCATTAGTTTTTCTCCATGGTGAGCATAAAATAACAGGATTTGTGATGATTCCCTAGAGATTACTTTTTTTTTCTGCTCTCTTTTAAAAAAAGTGCAAGATGCTTTGCTTATTTTTTTTTTTTCAAGAAAAAGAGAAAAAAAGAACAAGGTTGGGTTTAGAAAAAAAAATGTACCTCTAAGCTTTTGGTTTTGGGGTGTGTGTGTGTGTGTGTGTGTGTGTGTGTGTGTGTGTCTAGATTATGCATTGGAAATTCTGTTCTTCCAGCAGGAAAGTAGGTTTCCTGATTTTTCTGCATTCTTCTAATTCTTTCCCTTGGCTAGGCTGAAAGTTGGCCTAACTGAGGGTCAGTCTTCTGGCTTCAAAGCAGAGTGGTGGAGGTACACAGCCCCAATCCCTGCAACACATGATGATTCTTTCGTTCTCTCTCAGCCTCCACCTGTTCCGTGGTCCAGTGGAGGACTGCAACCGCATGAAGTCTGCTCCCCAGCTTGAGACCTTCACATGTGCGCTGGGGCTGCTCAACACCCAGCCAGCTGCAGCCCGGCCACCACATTAGCAGATGACGGATGGCTTTATATCAGGTGTTTAAACCGTTGCGCTTGATGCCCCATCTGGTAAGTGATTCAGGAAGTCTGGCCTTGCTTGATGAATGGAGAAAGTGACAATGCCAATCAGAGTGACCCCTGCAGCCTCCCTGCTGCTGTCCTAACAGCCACCATCTCATCTACCCCACTGATTCCTTTCTCAATTCTGTTGTCACTCAGCTGAGGTTAGACCTACTGTCACTAAACTGTCAGTACTTTACATCATTCATCCATGTATTTTTTTCTTGCAAGAACCTTCATAAAATAGATGCCTGGCCACCAACAGACTCATGGTCAGAAACAGAGGGCAGAACACAGGATTCAGTCCAGTCGTCTCTGAGGTTGTTTCACATCACTTTTCACAATTTGATTTAAAGAAGATGTGCTTATTTGGGGAAATGCTGTGTATTCTATTTTCAAATCATATCACGATGCTTCTATGAGAAATGCAAAAGGGCTCAATGTGTCCTGCATGGTTCTGGAGAATAAAAAACCCTCTACAACATTAGCAGGCCTGTGATAATTGGTGTTCCTTGGTGAGTATTTGTAGGGCATTCTCCAAATGGCTCACCCAGTCTATCGTTATGAGATGGTTTCTGATTTGATAACGTAGTTTGGAAGAATTAAAGTTACTGAGAACCTGCATGTGTTAATAATTGCCTACTTTTGCTCAGGATCACCATGCCTGTAGGGAATATGTATGCTTTATGCTAGGTTTACAAGTCTCAAAATGAAATGGAAATTTCAATCAGTAGAATCGATATTCCACCTCACCCTTAATGTCATATTGTGCAGAGGCAATCTGGATACAGGTAGTATATCATATCAATCACTTATCATAACAAGTACCAAATAATGGAGATTAAGCACAATGCACAAACATTTCAGAGACAATTTTCTAGACCATATTTATTTTCATCAACATTTCCAAATGACTGTGAAAGACTCTTGAACCAAGCACCAATTGTTTTGTTTTTAATTTAAAAATATATTGCCATCTAGATCTTCAGTGAAAATGCCACTTTGTCCACCTCTATTATACAGCACATCATTTCTTGTGACCATGAACAGTGAATAAACAAAACAAAGGGGGAGTTAATGGGAATGACAGCTCAGCAGGTACATTTATGATTTAGTATCATTTCAGTTTTCATCCAAGAAAATTGTCAACCATTCCAGAAATAAAAAACAAAATGCTATGTACTATATAGCATAACCTCTTTAAATTGGCAATTTGTAGCTGTTTGATAATTCATTCTTAAGCAAACCTCAGCCACTTGCTACCTGCTGTATTCATTAGCCTGTCCATCTTCCTATTCCCTGCAGAGCATGTGGAACTATGATTGTTAGAAAAATGCTGTGCTGCTGTGTGTATCTGCTACTTAATATATACACTCACACTCATAGTTTTCATCTATTTTTTAACACAATTGTTTTTGAAAAGATGAGCAAAACTCCCTATTTCATTTTTGGTCTGGGAGATATATATTAATGGTTTCGAGATGTTTTGCAACAGACCCATCTTAGATAAATAATGCATCTCACACTGTGTCATGTGTAGCAGAATTTCTTTTTATTCAGCTATTGAACATAATATGCAAAGCTCAATATAGAAACTACCAAATTTTAGGAGCAACAGCTCTCTGTATGTGGCACATTTGCAAATATGGGTATTTCAGAGTGCAAATTAAAATAGTTTGATGCACCATATCACACTTTCTCAATGAAAGGGAAACTTTCCTTGTGCTTACTATAAACACTTCATTTACACGTTTATTTGAGACTTTGTTAAATTAGATTATGTAAACACAGGCTGGATAGCAAGTCAGATTTAATACACACAAGTTTTAAAACTGACTTACATGCTGTACATAAAAGTATAAAGGACTTCACCAAGATTTATTGATTCATGTCAAGGCATCATTACTTTTCAAAGTGTGAAAAATGATCATATATTTATGACCTGCCGACTGAAGCTGTTTTGTGAATTAGCAAAAGCTCTGGAGAGGAGCAGCCTAATTGCATTATCATAGAATCAGAGATGGTTGTCAATTTCTCCCATTTAGCTTTTCTCCTTTAGTTTGTTAAAATGAAGGTGCCATACGTTGGTTGAATTCACTAATACCCTGATGAATGAGGTATTTTCCCAGTAGGCTGACTACCAGTATAAACAGTGAATTAGGAATGATAGACCATCAATCATATCTCCTTCAAACAGATCTCTGCCCTGAGATTATCCATTATATATTAGGTCCACTTTTTTAAAAGTTTGAGACAGGATTCACTGATGAAAGAATTGTCTGATTCCCCAGTGGAAGCAACTTTAGGAAAGTAGGTCACTTTCTTCATTAGCACAATTTTTATTAATTGTCTCTTTCACTTCAGTTACATTTCTTTTTAAGAAATGTGTGATACAGTTCACCCTGTGCACATTAATGTCCTTCAGAAGTGACCTAACTGAAGTACTGAATGTCATTGTTTGGTTGTTATTTCAGCTTTACAAAAACCATGCACCTCAAACCCCAAATCATCTGAACATGGGATAAAATAAATGTTAACGTACCTCAGATTTTTGTCTTCTGCAAGTCTAGAATGACCTGGGGGGTTGTGTTCTGTTTTCTTTTCATTTTTTTATAGAGGGTCAGATTTTGCCCTCAGGCACCCATGTATGGTTCCCCTGGGGTTTTGTCCCTTTAATGGAAATTATGAGGATGCATCCAAGAACAAGATTCCTCCCAAAGGGGTTTATCCTGCCTCAATGTGCAAACATAATTCTCATTAAAATTAATAGGAGTTGTACACATGCATCTAGGGAAGAAATAGACTCCCAGGTTCACATCACCTCATTCTGTTTCATGAAAAATAAAATGACAGGCCCTGCCCTAAGGTAGGCATGCAGCCGAGATCTGAGGCTTCAGACACAGTCAGTGCTTCCAGCACCCACCTACACCATGCAGGAAACATGACACTTTGTTGTTGTTTTTTTTATATTGCAAGAGCTGGTACAAAGAACCCAGCTTGGCTTGTATTTGCTAATCTTTTCTCTAGCATTATAATTAGTTCCATGATTTCTTTTCCCGGGAGTTCAGAGGAAACTGGGCATTGCTTGAACTTGATTCCTAGGTGGAAGATTTGGGATCATTTGTATTTATTGAAACCACTGGGCCATAATATTTGTCTATTCTTTCCTTTTTGTAATGCTTCAAAAATACCTCTTATTTGACTGGGTAAGTGGTATTTAACTCCTGGTGTGTTTTAGGGTCGGAATAAATCAGCTTTTATTCTGGGGAAATGCAGCTTTAATGCACACATTGCTAAACTTGTGTAAATTCAACTAAACAATGTTTTTAGACCAATTGAATCTATGTAGCATGAAGAAAGAAGACGAAACTCGACAATCCATTAATCTGATCATTCCTCTTGTTGAAACTACATAAATCAGCCATAAAAGGTATTACCTAGGCCACTGAAAAACATCTTCAAAGGTAAGTAATTCCTAAAACATTCCAAAGCGTATTTAAATATGAACTCTTAAATTGTTTCACTAATAAAAGTCAGGATTGTATAGAAGAAATATGAGTGTTTTTAATGACTTACATTCATCAAAGCAAACAACATATTAAAGAGATCTTAAGTATCTCTGTTTAATGTGCATGTTTTTTGTGTATATTCCTGTGTGTGTGGATGCACATGCATGTGAGTGTGTGTGTATGTGGAGGCCACAAGTCTATGTCTGTCTTAGGGTCTTCCTCATTTGCTCTTCACCTCATTTTTTGAGACAGGCTCTCATTGAACCTGGAATTCACTGACTTGGCTAGACTCAATAGCTAGCAAACTCCAGGGATCTTTCTGTCTGTGAACTGTCCCATCCAGCTTTTACATGGGTGCTGAGGGATCTAAACTCAGGTCCTCACACTTAAGCTACAAACACTTTACCAACTGAGCCATCTCTCTGACCTTTAAATCTCTTAAAAGTAGGTGTGCAAATCAATTTTGAAGCAAACCAAATACCCCTTAAACCTGAACCAATAATAAGGCATGGGTATAAGCACAGAGACTTTTAGTTATTAGTTGGGAAAAACAAAACAAAACAAAACAAAACAGCCTGAATCGAGTGGACTGTTCCTAAGTCAACTGATGGCAAAGATGCAGCAACCTTCTGGTCACTAAAGCTGCCAGAACAGCGGGCCCTCTACTGGCGGGGTGGAGAAATGTCATAGTTACAGGTCCTGGATCCTGGGACTTCCAACTGGCACATGGAATACTGGTAAAAAACTTAAGTGATTGCAGTTTGTATGACGCTTTGTGGTAAATTATGTAAAATACATTGGTTTAATTTGTGACTGTTAGAAATTATGTCACATTCACAGTGACTGTTGACAGACTTCAGTGATGTGAGCACTTTGGCTAAGGAGTGACAAGTGGTTAATATGCAAAAGGGATGGGCAAGAGTTTTTGTGTGTTTCTGAATGCCAATGACTTGGGGAGTTATTAAGTTACTAAAATTGATAAATAAGTGTTCACATGGTCCCTTTGCAATAAAACTGGTTATGACTTAGTCCAAGTGTTTAACAATTGGGCCTATTCAGTCTGAGCACACATCACTGTGACAGTATGCAAGCTTTTTCAAGGGTGAAGTCTTAACCACACTGTAAATTACAGTTTCTTTAAAAACAATATTATCTACAGAATATACTATGTGCATTTATACTAGTTTTTTTGTATATTATAGTGTCAATATATTTTAATTGTTTTATGCTTACAAGTGGTGGGATATCTTATCTTTGAGGTGTGTAATTTAGAGTCCATTTGGTTTCTTCCCAAATAGACTGCACTTGTTTTCACATTAGCAAATGCTATGTGTGTTATATCTTGAGTTAGTCTTAATTCCACCACAAGTTAATGAGCCCTCTAGTTAATAATGCAAATATGAATGGAGGATTGTTTGAATATTTTTATTTATTTATTTGCAAGCAGAAAAGAGAGGGGGGATAAGAATGGGTGCACCAGGGCCTCTAGCTACTGCACCACCTTGTGCATCTGACCTTACATGGATATTGGAGAATCAAACCCCAGTCGTTAGGCTTTACAAGAAAATACCTTAACCTCCGGGACATCTCTCCATCCCATGAATGGAGGATTTTATTTATCAAGAATCTAGAATAAAATAACATATTATTCACAACCAGCTTCTGTTACTATTATTCTAAACTAGTTAGTGCAGCTTTTCCCTCTGTTGTGGTTGGTCTCATAACTAGGTTAAGTTTATTTTCTCTGAGAAGGAGCAGGTTTGTTTTTTCCTTGTGGGGGTTAATGCAAAACTGTGGGAGTACAGCTCCAGCTTATTGGAACTCTGCCAATTAAGATGGTATCAGGCTAGGTTACATCTGGTTAGTATGTTGTTGAGAAAAAATCTCTCTTATAGAGATGTCTTTGCAAGTGGTTTAAAATTTATTCTATTGAAGTTTTTAAAACAATTATGTACATTGACTAAATTTACGAATAAACTTACTTGTCCAACAGGGAAAAAAAGGCATGGGTACACAATCAGCCAAGTTGGCTAGAAGATGCCATAGGTACAAATTTCCATATTTCCTTAGAAAAATTACTAAAAAGTAGGACACTTGAGATATTGCATAAACAGATACATTAAACCACTCAAATTTTCAGTTGCAATCAAATTGGCCAAGTTGTACACTAATCATAACATATGTTCAAGCAAAACCAATAAACTAAATGATGAAGTTAATTTTATGATTGGTATAGTTGCACTTTGAGCCTGTTTATATCTGAGTAATGACTCTGAGGCCAAGGAAAAGATCTTGTAAATTAATTCAATTGTTTTTTTTTGGGGGGGGGGGCAGAGGTGAGGTAGTGTCTCACTCTAGCCCAGGCTGACCTGACACTCACTCTGTAGTCCAAGGCTAGCCTTAAACTCACAGTGATCTTCCTACCTCTGCTTCCTGAGTGCTGGTATCAAAGGTGTGTGCCACCATACCCAGCTAGGTTGATTTAATTTGGATGATATTAATTTGTTTAATAATTTAATTTCTTATTTCAAAACAGTTTTCCAAACACCACAATGAAAGTTCCTGCCTTGTGTCAGGTGCACCCTTATTTCATGATTCTCTGATACTAGATACTCTTCCTCCCACCTCAGTATTGAAAACTTTGATATAGCCAAAGGTTCTATCATTAGCTTTCCTATACATTACAGCCCCATCTCCTTGGCTCTTATACTTGTATCCAGGCTACAGCTACCATTTTTTGTACTCAAAACTTCCAAGTTGTTAGATCACATCTTGGATACATTCCTGAGTTCTAAATCCATCCCTCAGGATGGAGAGGTAGAAGGAGCTCTGTGAGTTTTGGGTTAGCCTGACACTACAAAGTGAGTTCCAAGTGAGCCTGGCTGGTGTGAGACCCTACTTCAAAAATAAAAACCAGCGTATTCTATGTTTCTATTTGACTATTCTTCAATTCATTATGGACAAAAAAGTGCTCTTCTTTCCTTAATATTTATTTATACCTACATAAGCAATACATACTAACAATTGATATTAAAAAAGAAAAACATGGGGAATGTTCATATTTTCTCTCATACCATATTCTTCAGTAACAGGCTATAAACTATGCACTATATTAGAGCACTTCATTCTGTAAACTAGACAATTTCAAATGCATTTACACAATAATGACAGTTCTTTTGAATGAATATGCATCTTCTTTATACAATTCATTTCAAATGACATGAATGAACTCCATTTTCCTCTTTAATCACTATCACCCAGAAAATACTCACCTGCCTCTTGTGCTAAGGAAATAAGAGGACTTCTTTGGAAGCCATGGTGTGTTCATGACTTGCACACAGTAATTTTTGGTCATGTCTGAAATTATTTCTCTGCTCGCTATATGAAAGCAAGCTATATAAATGTATAAATATATATATTTCATATTTTTTATTTGAGAGAAAGAGTGAGACAGAGAGAGAGAGAGAGTGTGTGTGGTGTGTGTGTGTGTGTGTCTTATAGGCATGCTAGGGTTTCTTGTCACTGTAAACAAATTTCAAGCTCATGTGCTACTTTGTGCTTCTGGTTTTTACATGTGAACTGGGGAATCAAACCCAGGACCTGCAGACTTTGCAATCAAGTGCTTCTAACTTCTGAATCATATTCCCAGGGCCATATTTTTGTCCTATTTCACTGTATGTACACTCTTAGTTTCTTGTTGATTTATCAATAAATTAGGAAACATGAGTTCAATTTATCAAAACATATAGATGTCAGAATAGTTAAATTCAATTATATGTCAATACAATTCTAAACAGAGAAAGAAGACATAGGGATTTACTTTTTCTTTTCTTTTTAACCCTTATTTTAAATTAATAAATGTTTTACCTGAATGCATACTGGCCAAAATAATTCACAAATTTAACATATGGAATAATAATGCAAATTATTCTTTCATATCTCAACACTAACCTATAGAGGCAAATAAAGGTAATAGTGCTTATCGAGGTGAGTATGGTAGGATACACCTGTAGTCTCAGCACTTAGGAGGCAGATGCAGGAGGCTGGGGCATTAAAGCTAGTCCATAACAACAAATTCCCTCAAAAATAAATAAATAAATAAATAAATAAATAAATAAATAAATAAGCAGTGTTTATTTGCCTGTTTTGTCATAGCCATAAATTCAACATCCAGAAGAGTCAATAATAGCTACGCATGATCATGCATGCCTTTAATCTCAGCACTCAGAAAGCAAAGGCAGGAGGATTTCTGTGAGTCCAAAGCCAGCCTGGGAATGCAGAGTCAGTTCTAGACTGAACTAGAGCAAGACCCTACCTTGAAGAAAAAAAAAAAAAAAGCAAAAACAATTATATATAATATATACAGATGTGTGCTAAATAGTTGTCAAATTAATATTCTTTCAGGTATGTGTGTATTTGCATATATATTCAATATGTATATAAAGATAATGTATCTACTATCCTGTTTCCTTGGTTTCTTTTATGATTATTTTTTCTTGTGCAAATCCATTGCACCTACTACTGTTACATAAGAAATTTTCATTCAAGTATAAATTGTTCAGTGGGCATACTGCTCCCAGTGCCCTCCTCCTCTCCCCTTTTCCTCTCCTCTTAGACTTGTTTCCCTAGAGAGTTTTGCTTCTACTCTCATGTTCTATATACAAGCATGTTTTATAGCTATATAAAACCTAGGAACCACAAATGAGCAAACAAAAGTGATATTTTTCTTTCTGAGATTGGCTTACTGTCTTAGCACTTACTACAGTCCAATTGTACTCCTTTTCCTACAACTGATATGCTTTTGTTCATACGCATACGTGACCGCGCACGCATGCACACACACACACAGTTTTTCAGGAACTGCCATACTGATTTCCATAGTAACTGGACTAGTTTACATGTTTACCTTTCCACTAGCAGTGTATGATAGTTCCTTCTTTTCCATATTTCTTTGTTTTCAAAATCACATGTATTTATTAGCTCTCATACTTCTCATTTTAATAGATAGGAACATGATAATTTAAACATTCTCCTTTGTGTTGTGGTCAAGCTTTCTGTTGTGGTTTCCTTTGCATTGCTAAGACAACATCTGACCAGAAGCAGCTTATGGGAGGAAAGGGTTTATTTCAGGCTTACAGAATCCAAGGGAACACCATCAATGGTGGAAGAAACTTGCTCCCTTCCATAGATCAGAACAGAGAGACACAGTCCAACAGCCAGTTAATGCAAACAGCCAAAGCAAAAACTTACTCTGAACACACCTCAGAGTTAGACTCCAAGATCCACCCCCAGTGACACCTCCAACAGGCTGCTGGAGACTCAAAAGTTGCAAGCCTAATAAAAAATACCTCTGGCTACGGGGAAACATATATTCACATTCAAACCACACTTTCATTACTGTAAACAATGGGGTCATGATTATCTTTAAGCACTGTTTATATTCACTTGGTGTTTCTGTTATGTTCTCAATGCTGTGAACAAATACCTGACCACAGCAAGAAGGAAGGAGAGTGTTTATTTTGGCTTAGAGTTCTAAAGGATACAGTCCATCATGGTAGAGGGGCATGGCAGGAGGAGAGAGCCAGTCATCACATTGGCCAGCAGGAAGTGATGTAGAGCCACTAAACATCAAGTCCTTATCTTAGTGATCCACTTCCTCTAGCAAAGTTCCACCTCCTGAAGGTTCTACAAGCTTCCAAAATAGCACCACCAGCTGGAGACCAAGTGGTCAAACACATGGGCCTAAAAGGACATTTTATGTTGAAGCAACAATACACAGTAATTTTTTCTGTTTTGGTTTTTGCAGTGCTATAGAGCCCAGAGCCTCACACTTGTCAGAAAAGTGTTCTCTCATTGTACCACACCTCTAGCCCCTACATCTGTATGTTTTTGCAAAATATAATTTTAGAGGTAGAATTTGTAGGTCCAAGGAATACAAGTATTTGAAATGTAGTTGATAGTTCTCTATTGCCTGGTACAAAGTTGTTCCTATATACTCAAATAGCACTTTTTCAATTATCTTAAAACTTTTCTATTTCATGAAAACCAAAATGAAGACATAGCTAATTACTTCAATGTACACTTGGTAATATATGCTTAAATAGTCACTTTGTGTTTAACTAGAGGGGAGGGTTATTTTGGAACACAATCTCATGATGTTGCCTAAGCTGATCTAAATCTGATGGACTAAAGTGATCCTTCTGCCAGAGTTTTCCAAATACCTGGGACAACTCTCCTGTAACTCCATGCTTATCCACAATTACCTTTGAAATGTCTTATGTGTTTCATAAGAGCATGTTTTTCAGATATCAACTGCAATTTTTCTGAATTTAAATTTTGACAATATTGAACCTTCTAATCCCTAGGAGAAAATGTCCCATGATCTGTTAATTTTTTTTTTTCCTTTTTCAGGTAAAGTTCTCTGGTATTTTTTTTCTAATAGTAGTAATAAAAGTAATATTTATCAAGCAATTACTCCTAACCATATATATAGTTATATATATAATACAAATATATATTCATATTATGTATTATAAACTCTTCATCTTTTTAAGTCTGAAATTTAAGCATAATTTATATACCTATTTACATAAAATCAGCAGACACAGAGAGATCAAGTACCTTGAAAAGGATTTATAGCTGATAAACAATGGTTTTGAAGCAATGTACTTAATGAGAGAGTCTATCCTCATCTGTGCTACATAATTTGTGTAGCATAATTTGAAAGTTGTGATAGCTATGGTGTTCATGGAACCTGTGTTATAGGCTTATGTGTTTGACTACCTGGTCCCCAGCTATCCTGCTCTTTTGCAAGGTTGTGAAACCATTGGAACTTGGGCCCTATCTCCAGGAGGCAGACCACTAGGGGTAGACCCTGAGAGTTATTATTCATTGCTGCTTTCTGCCTACTCTGCTTCCTGCTTCACCAAGATGTGAGGACCCTTTACTATATGGATTTTTCTCTAACAAACTCCATTGTGCTTCACAACTAACCAAATAAATCCTTTCTCCCTTAAGTTCATTCTGTTGAGGATTTTGTCTTCATATAAAAGTAACTTTTAAAAGTATCTAATACATCAGTTTTCTGGCAATTTTTACTGTTGGTTTATTTTATTATTAAACTCATTAGGCTATTGTTGGTATATATACTTACAATTTTATCAGCACTCCTTACTCAATTTCCTAATTCTTACATGAATATATCTTCTAAATTCCTTAATTCTTTAGAGTATTTTAAGTAGACAACATCTAAACTAATAATAGGCTTTCTTTTTTCTATCCAATATTGAAAATTTACAATACATTGCACTCTCCCATATGTTTTCTTTGTTTCGAAATCTTGTCCTTCCTCTTTTTGGAAAAAGATTGCTCAAGCATAGATTTTCATCTTTTTATTTGATTAGGACTGATTTAATGATTCGACATTGGAACATAGTGATTGCTTTGTGTTTTAGCTTCATTATGCTAAGGGATCAAGAATCCTTGATAATTGTGTTTCCTTCAACTCAATCATTTTGGCATCTCTTATTCTGCGCCTATGGATCAGTTAATTTGTTACATCAAGTGAGTAACTTTGTATTGCACAAATATATTCTTGTTGCTTATATGAACTTATCTTACTAGACAGTTGTATTTGACTATTGAATCAGGATGTTATTCAATACTTTGGCATAATTAGTATTGGTCTTTAGTTGTACTATACAAATCGAGACTATATACCATAATCATGTAGTACATGGAACCTAGTTAGACAGTTTTCTATATTTTCCTGTGTTCTTCTGAGTACTTTTATTTATTTGTTTGTTTATTTTTGGTTTTTTGAGGCATAGTCTCACTCTAGTCCAGGCTAATCTAGAGCGTATTCTGTAACCCAGACTATCCTTAAACTCATAACAATTTTCCTACCTCAGCCTCCCAAGTGCTGGGATTAAAGGTATGCACTGCCTCACATAGCTCTTCTGAGTATTTATAATTTAAATAACATACTTATTTTTATCTGTTCATTAGATAGAATTTATAAATTTCTATAATTAAAGATTACAAACTTGCACTCTCTCTCTGTCTCTCTCTCTGTTCCCTCCCTCCTCATATAAAATAAATTTTTAAAAAGTAAAATAAATTTTAAAAAAATAAAATAAATTTTATAAAGGGCTGAAGAGTTTGCTTAATGGTTAAGGTGCTTACCTTCAAAGCATAAAGTCCCATGTTTGATTCTCCAGAACCCACATAAGCTAGACACACAGGTGACACATATGTACAAGGCGGCACATGTGTCTGGAGTTCGACTGCAGTGGCTAGAGGCCCTGGGATAACTGATGGAAGGTCTTGTCTACCCAGCATTTATTTGATACTAGAGATCCAAATACAGTCCCTCATGCTTGTATAGGAAAAGTTGTATCCATTGAGTCATCTTCCCAGCCCCCAAATGAATGTTTTTCTACAGAAAAATTATTATGTATATGCCAGTTTTAAGATGGAACATGTGATGGTTTGATTCAGGTTTCCCACTGTTGCAGACAGCTTCAGGTTCGCTGAGATGAACTTCCAGACCAGGCACAGTTATGGAGGAAGGGATATTATTTATTGAAGCTTACAGATCCAGGGGAAGTTCCATAAAGGCAGGGCCAAACAGAGAGAGCCAAGCCAGCCAGCCAACACAGCACACACCACAAAACTACAGCCAAAAGGTCACACAGCACACTTCAGGAACTCCTGCTAGGCACATTTGCATATCTTTACAATGCTCAAACCATCACCACACCTAAAACCAGCCCCCAGTGGCTAGAGGCCCTATAAACTAATAAAATACTGAATATATTGGGGACATATATTCAAACTACCACATTCTGCCCCTGGCCCCCAATATATTTAGCTCCTGGGATAACTGATGGAAGGTCTTGTCAACTACCCAGCATTTAAACATTTGATACTAGAGATCCAAATCAACCACAGTCCCAAACTCATGCTTGTATAGGTTTTCAAAAGCTGGCAGAGTCGTTGTATCCATTGAGTCATCTTCTCCAGAGACTGGTCAGGTTTTCCACTCCGAGCTGGCAGAGTCGCCAGGGAAAACTCTCATCCCATGCCAGCCCCCAAATGAATGTTTTTCTCACAGAAAAATTATTATGTATATGCCAGTTTTAAGATGGAACATCATAGCCTTGAAAAGTAGTTCCTTCTCCAGATGGTTTCTAACAGTTGATTCAGGTTTTCCACCTTCCTTAAGATTGCTAACTTACAATAGGTCCCATTGCCTCTGCTTTTAACTTGCTTGAGGTTTTTCAAAAAATCTAAATTCAGTCCGATATCTTCAGCCAAGCTGATGGAAACTTTCTGGACCTGGATAGTAATGCCAACAAAGTCCTCTGCAGTTTTGAAAGCTCATAAGCCAAGCCTTGAAGTTCAAGCATCTGTTCTCAAACTTGTTCCATAAAACTTGTGAAGGTGCATTGCCCATTCCTCCAAAACAAAGGTTGCAAAAAGACGAATATTATAGCCAGTTTGCCAGCTTCAGGTTAAGCTGAGATGAACCAGTGGAGGAAGGGATTTATTTACAAGCTTACAGATCCAGGGGAAGTTCCATGTTGGGCCAAACAGAGAGAGCCAAGCCAGCCAGCCAACACAGCACACAGAGCAAAAACTACAGCCAAAAGTTGTCCACCTGATGTTGGAACATTGGGGTGATTGATGTCTAATAAAATACTGAATATATTGGGGACATATATTCAAACTACCACACCCACGTAAACTTAGGTGTCATGCCATCATTTTCTCCTGCCATGATGGAACTTCCCCTCAAGGTTATAATCAAAAATAAACCTTTTTCCTTTTTTCCCCACAAGCTGCTCTTGGTCAGGTGGTTTCTGCCAGCAATGTGAACCTGACTGCTACAGTAATGTTGTTACTGAGGAGTGGGATTGCTGCTAGACACCTGACTGTGTGGCTTTGGCCTTTTGGAGCTGATTTACAAGAGAAATGTAAATGATTTGAATTTTTGGACTAAGAGATGCTGTGAAGTGCTGTAAGTACAGCTTGATAGACTATTCTGGTAAGAGTTGAAAGACCTGAATGCAGTAAGAACTATAGACTATGAGATTTGGCTTGTGAGGGTGAGGGTAAGAGAACTGGACTGGGCTAGAAGCAGTTTGTGTGAGAGGCTTGCTGTTATGCCCATGTCCTGAGAAGTTGTTCAGGGTTTCAGTGTGTAGAAACAAGACTGGTGTGTGCCGAGGGATATGTCACAGACAGAAATCTTTAGGCCAGCTGACCTGCATTGGGAAAACAAAAAGAATTCAGTCTTTTGAAGGGACCCAAATACTCAAAGAGTGTCCTGTTCTTCAAAGTCTGTTTTATTCCCCCTTGGATTAACAAATTTGCACCCTATCTGGTATTGTGGAGTATAAGAAATGCAGGAAAGAGAGGGTCATTCAGTTTGCAAAGCGGTCTTGTGTTCTGGAAACAGCTATGGGCAGAGTGAAGCAGGTTTGCTGGATGCCTGTATGGAGACCCAATGGAGCTGTAAGGATGACCCTTCAGCTACAGTGGAGACCCAGTGGAAATTCTAGGAATATGAGATGGCTGCTAAGTAGAGCTGCCAGTCCTGGATGAAGTTTTATAGGACTGTGAGTATCCTAGCTGAGGGGGTGAAATTGGAACTCCAGAGAGTTGTTGCTGGTTAGAATTATCAGACTTGGGGATTTGTCACTGACCAGAGTTGTTCGACTTGGAGCTACAGAATTTGATGTTTGCCCTGTTATATCTGTTATATCTTGTATATCTTTGCTATGCCCAATGCCATCTTTTGCAGTGTGAACATTTATTATGTGCCATTATGGGTTTTGGGGGGAATTTTTTGGTATCATGTCTCAGTTAAAAGACCTTGGATTATGAGGATATTTGAGTATCATTGGGATTTATGGTGACTGTTGAAGTTGGATGAATGCATTGCATTTTATATCATGTATGGTTATCAGTTTATGGGGTCAGGGGCAGAATGTGATGGTTTGATTCAGGTGTTCCCCATAAACTTAGGTATTCTAAATGCTAGGTTCCCAGCTGATGGATATTTGGGGATTAATGCCTCCTAGAGGCAATGTTTTGTTGGGCATGGGCTTATGGGCATTATAGTAAGTTTTCCCTTGCCAGTGTTTGGCACAACCTCCTGTTGTGGTTGTCTGCCTGATGTTGGCAAAGGAGTGATATCCACCCTCTGCTCATGCCATCATTTTTCCCTGACATGATGGAATTTCCCCTCCAGTCTGTAAGCCAAAATAAACCTTTTTTCCCACAAGCTGCTCTTGGTCAGGTGATTTCCGACAGCAATGTGAACCTGACTGCAACAGAACTATTTAAATAACCTCAAGAATGACACAATGAAACTCCTCCTCTACTATGAATGCAATCCCAAAGTTTATTGTCCCAAGTGGCATTGCTTTCAATTGGGGACATACATCAATTCCAAGTTGACTATAAATTGTTTAACCTATTTCAAAGATGCATGGTTTTAGTCTAAATAAAGGAGAATAAGACACTGGGCATAGTGAGATACCCCTTTAATCCCAGAACTCAGGAGGGGATAGCTATGAGTTCTCGGATAGCCTGGGACTACAGAGTGAATTCCAGGTCAACCCTACCTGGAGGGGAGAAGACAAAAATATGAAGCAAGGTAGATGAGAGGCCAGTGTGAGAACTCTCTGAGAATCGACCATGTCTGTGCTTCTTAGAGCATGGATAGTTTATTTTCCATCATCACTCTGGAATACATCAGAGATTTTAAGATATGAATTGTTTTCATTGTTGATGTTTTATTTTTTGTTTGGTTTGGTTTGACTTTTGGAGGGTTTTTTGTTTGTTGTTTTATGTATTTATTTAATTTATTTATTTATTTATTTATTTATTTATTTATTTATGAGACAGAAAGAAAGAGAGAGTGAATATGGGCTCTCTCTTGGGCCTCCTACTACATAAAGGAACTCCAAACTCACGTATCACTTTATACACCTGGCTTTACATGGGTACTGGGGAATCAAACATGGCCCATCAGAGTTTGTAACAAATGCCTTTAACTGCAAGACATCTCTCCAGCCTGACATTTTGGTTTTAGAGACAAAGTCTCACTTTGAAAACCCAAGCTGGCCTCCATTTGCTGCAGACTCCCACGTGCTGGGATTACAGGAATGTACCACCACACCAAGCTAGAAATTTATTCCCATGCATGTCTATGCTCCAAATGTCATATCCATACTAGACACTGAAAAGAGAGGTTTTCTTCAATGAAGGCACTTATGTTTTCTTTGGTACTTTAATTACATTTCACTGCCATCATATCTAGCATTCTGTTAAATTCTTCATTAATAAACACTTACTAAAGCTGTGATCCCAACACTTGGGAGATAGAGACAAGAGGATAAAAATTTAAGGCCAGCCTTGGCTACATAGTAAAATTTGTGTTCCTTTTTTTTTTTTTTTTTTTTTTTTTTTTGAGGTAGGGTCTCACTCTAGCCCAGACTAACCTGGAATTCACTATGTATTCTCAGGCTGTCCTCAAACTCACAGAAATTTTCCTACCTCTGTGTGGTAGTTTGAATATATGTCCCCCAATATATTCAGAGTTTTATTAGTTATAGTTTGCATCTGCAATCACCTTGCTAGAGGTAATGGCACTGGGGGCCGGTCTTAAGGTGTGGTGGTGGGTTTGAGATTCCATTGTAAAGATATGCAAAGTGTGCCTAGCAGGAGTTCCTGAAGTGTGCTGTGTGACTCTTTTGGCTGTAGTTTTGCTCTGTGTGCTATGTGGCTGGTTGGTTTTTCTCTCTTGCTTGGCCTTGTGAAAGCAGGCCAGCTTCTTCTGCCATTATGGAACTTCCCCTGGATCTTTAAGCTTCAATAAATACTCCTTCCTCCATAACTGTGCCTGTTCTGGAAGTTCATCTCAGTGAACCTGAAGCTGTCTGCTACACTCTGCCTCCCAAATGCTGGGATTAAAGGTGTGTACCACCACATCCAACTACGTAGCACATTTAAGGTCTGCATAAGATCCTGTCTCAAAGACCAATTAATTCATTTAAGTTAATTAATAAAAAATGAAATCTAGGCATGGTGGTGCATGCCTTTAATCATAGCACTTGGGAGGCAAACCTATAAAAATCATTGTGAGTTTGAGGATCACCTGAGACTACGTAGTGAACTGCAAGTCAGCCTGGGCTAGAGTGGGACCCTACCTCAAAAAAGCAATAAATAAATAAATAAATAAAAATAAATGAATGAATAATAAAAGCTAGCCAGGATGGTGACACATACCTGTAATTCCAGAATGGGGGAGGCTATAGTAGGAGAATTGCTATGAAATTGAGGCCAGATTGGTGCTACAGTGTAAGTTCCAAGTTAGCCTGGACTAGAGTGAGACCCTTCCTTGAAGAAAAATAAAATAAAAGTAAAATAATAGAAAAAATGTCCAAAAATAGAAAAAATAAAGCTTACTTGCTACCTATTGTGTTTCCAGACTATATTTCAGGCACTAAGAATTCAATGCATACAACACAATCCTTGTTCAAATGTAGTAGTGCATGCCTATAATCCCAACTCTCAGAAGGCTGAGGCAGGGGGATCATAAATTTGAGACCAGCTTGAACTATATAGCAAGACCCTGTCTCAAGAAATAAACAAAAAATCAATCAAACAAACAAACCCACAGAAGGGACTGGAGAGATGGCTTAGCAGTTAAGGCACATACCTGCAAATCCTAAGGACCCTGGTTCAATTCTCCAGGTCCCACGGAAGCCAGATGCACAAGGGGGTGCACTAGTCTGGAGTTCATTTGCAGTGGCTAGAGGCCCTGGCACACCCATTCTCACTCTCCCTCTCTCTCTTTCCCTCTCTCTGTCTCAAATAAATAAATAAATAAATAAATAAATAAATAAATAAATAAATAAATAAAATCTTTAAAAAAAACACACAGAAACCAAAATCCTTGGTTTCATGAAGCTTATATTTAATTGGGGAATATACAATCATCCAACATATTACAAAGGATAATATAATGTCAATCAATAATTAGCAAATACTACAAGAGGGACAGAGAATGACCAGAGGGTACTATTTTAGAGAAGAAAGTCATGTTTGAGAGACCTAAATACAGAAAGAGAGAGAGAAAGAGAGAGAGCAGGTCCTGTAGATATTGGAGTGGAAAGCATTCCATCAGAAAGAGCAACAAAGGTGAAGGCTTTGAGATACAAGTGAGCATGGTGTGCTTGAGGAGAAGCAGCTGAAATACAATAAGCATGAGTGGCAGTAAAAATCAGGTCAGAATGGCAGGCAGAGATCAGATCACATAGAGTGTTCTAGTCCCTTGTTGGGATTTATAGTTAATGCAAAGTAATCCATGGGAAGATTTTTGAATCGGAGACTGAAATGTGATTTATACTCCCAAACAATCATCCTGATTGCTACAAGAAAACAATGAGTGAGTGGATGTGGGTGCTGACTATAAAGAGGGAAAGTAAGGCCATTGAAAAATGATCATAGTCATTCAAATGAGGGGGATACTGGCCATAAGCAAGGAGTTTCAAGGGGATGGTAAAAAAAAATATTTAAAATACACTTTGTGGATAGACTCAAAGAAGGTTTTGGATATGGTAATAGGCAAACATGGGAAGGACAAGGAATGAATTCAAGATTTTCAATAGAAGCAGCAGGCTGAAGCTGGAGTCACTAAATCTGAGGAAGCATGACTGACAAGGAGGTTTTGAAGGCAAAACATAAATTTGGTATGAGACAGAACATCTTAGTGGAAAAGTCAGGAAGACATTTGAATAAATTGGTGTGCAATAAACTAGAGAAAAGCTGTATAGAATTCCATTGTGTAAATATACCACATCTTAGTTACCCATTCATCTAAAGATGGACATCTTGGTTGGTTCCAGCTCGTAGCTATTATGAATTGAGCAGCTATAAACATAGTTGAGCAAATATCTCTGAACTGGGCTTGGAGGTTTTAAGGCAAATGCCCAGTAAGGGGATAACTGGGTCTGTTGGTACCTCTATAGACATCCTTTTTAGGAGTCTCCATATTGCTTTCCATAGTGGTTGTACCAGCTTACATTCCCATTAACAGTGAATAAGGGTTCCTATTTCTCCACATCCTTGCCACTTCAGGATTTCCAGGTAAGATGGCTGCATAGGAGTCATACTAAATCAACCTAGGGAGGTATTTAAGCAAACCCACAGCAAAATACAGTTTTCTTGAAAAAAGTGAAGATGTATAGGTTTTTATCAGCCACTGTGGAGAAGCATGAGAGACCAATATCTACCAGAAAGGAGGAAAATGGGCAAAATCCCATGGAGGCGTTTGCAGCCTGTATGGCTCAATTCACCTGCCTGGCCCACCACCAAGCTGAAGGAACAAAGAACAAACAAGGGGATTTTATAACCCCATCAAACCTGAAGGGGAGAAAGTGGAGATCAGCTAAGGAGCTGCTGAAAAGGATGCAGGAGGGACCAACTGAGCAGTTCCAGTACAATTCCAGGCTTCCTGCACTCTCCCATCCCCCAACTTCCAGAGCCACAAATCTCCTGAAAATGCATTCAGCCACCAGCAGCAGGACATCCAGCACAGCTGATCAGAACACCAGCTCCACAGCACAACATGGAGGGATCAGGTTGGGCACTCAGCTTTGGTGATATTGGAAGCCACTCCAAAAGGTAATGAGGCTGAGTGACAAAAAAGCAGGTACATGCACCTGCAGTGGAAGTGCTAATCTCTCTTTCCATGTTAGGGCAAGTTATGGGTTACACATTCATTGTTGGCTTTACCATTTTAAATTAAGCTGTAATTAAGCTACTAAACACACAAACCAAATAAAATGTATTGAAAGCAGTTAGATAGGAAAAGCAAGACACCTATAAAGGCAAGCCCATCAGGATCACAGCAGATTACTCAAGACAAACTTTAAAAACCAGAAGGGTTTGGAATGATGTATTTCAAGTTCTGAAAGACAACAACTGTCAACCAAGATTACTTTATCCCACAAAGCTATCTATCCAAATTGAAGGAGAAATAAGGACACTAGTAAAGATAATTAACAGTGAACACTGAAAGCTTTAAATTTGTCCAGCCAAGCCAAATGACCCACAGGTGCAATAGTGGCATGTCTGTTATGGGGGAAACCAGCTGCTCTCTAATTGGACTGGATGCTCTCTGAATGGGAGGGAATACATCCCTTATACTGAAAACCTACAATAGGGGTAGTCATGAGCTCTAGGGGTGTAAAGTCTGTAGTGTCTCAATAAATGTATATACTATGCTCAACAAACTTCCCTGTAAGCACTTCTCTGAAGGTTCATACCCATATATTAATGCTACTTTGCTTTTGGTTAGAGAAGCTTCTCTTTTCAGATGGCAGTGATTTGGGATAACTCAGAAGGCATGATGTAGCTGAGAAGAAGTGCCAGAGGAGTGCTCAGCACTGAAATATCTCTATCACATCTTCCAATGCTAGAGTCAATTGAGGAAGAGGTGGCAGAAAGAATGTAAGACCCAAAGGAAGGGTAGGACTCCTTAAAAAATGCTCCCAAGACACACAATGGCCTGGATATCCATGACCTCACAGTGCCTGACACTACCTACACAAGACCATCATAATAGGAGGAAAAGATCATGACATCAAAATAAAAGAAAGGCTGATTGAGAAGGGGAAGGAATATGATGGGGAGTGGAGTTTCAAAGGGGAATGTGTGGGAAAGGAGGGAATTACCATGGGTTATTGTCTACAGTTATAGAAGATGTCAATTAAAAAATAAATTAAATTTTAAAAAATCCAACATCCCTTCATGGTAAAAGTTCTACAGAAACTGGAAATAGAAGGAACATATCTCGACGTATTAAATCTATTTATGACAAACCTACAACCAACATAATACTAAATGGGGAGAAACTTGAAACTTTTCCACTAAATTCAGGAACAAGACAAAGGTGTCCACTGACACTACTTTTATTTAATATAGTACTGGAAGTCCTAGTATGGCAATAAGGCCAGAGACACTCATAAAAGGTATACAAATTGTAAAGGAAGAGCTCAAATGATCATTATTTGCAGATGATATGATTCTATACAGAAAGGATAGAGCTGATAACTGTTAGAGCTGATAACACTGTTAGCAATGTAGCAGGATACAAAATAAACACACAGAAATCAGTAGCTTTTCTATACACTAACAACAAACATGTGGAGGATGAAGTCAAGGAATCTCTCCTATTCACAATTGCCTCAAAATAAATAAATAATTACAGTCCCTTGGAATAAGCCTATCCAAGGAAGTGAAAGATCTCTACAATGAGAACTTTAAAACACTCAAGTGAAAATCAATATTGTGAAAATGTCAATCTTACCAAAAGCAATCTATACATTTAATGTTATCCCCATTAAAATTCCAGTGGCATTCTTCACAGAATTAGGAAAAAAAATTCTAAAATTAATTTGGAAGCACAAAATAACTTTGAGTAGCCAAAACATTGAGCAACAAAAATAAGGCGGGTGGTATCACCATCCCTGATTTTAAGCTATATTACAAAGTCATAATAACAAAAACAGCATAGTACTGGCACAAAGACATACACATAGGTCTATGGAACATAATAGTGGACCCAGATGTTAATCTAGGCAGCTACAGCCAACTCATTTTTGACAAAAATTCCAAAAATATTCATTGGATAAAAGACAGTTGCTTTGACAAATGCTGCTGGGAAAACTGGATATCTATATGTAGAAGAATGAAAATAGATCCTCTTTCTCCATGCATAAGAATCAGGTCCAAATGGATCAGGAACCTTTATATCAGACCTGAAACTCTGAAACTCCTAGAGAAAAGTAGGGAAAACCCTTCAACATATTGGCATAGGCAATGACTTTCTGAATATAACCCCAATCACTAAGGAAATAAAACCACTAATCAACCACTGGGATCTCATGAAGTTACAAAGCTTTTTACAGCAAAGGACATTGTGAATAGAGCAAAGAGACAACCTACAGAAAGCAAGAAAATCTTTGCCAGCTACACATCTGACAGAGGATTACTATCCAGAATATACAAAGAACTCAAAAAACAAAACAATAAGAAATCAAACAACCCAATTACAAGATGGGCTATGGAACTAAATAGAGAGTTATCAAAGGAAGAAATATAGATGGCATATAAACATCTAAAAAAGTGTTCTACATCCCTAGACATTAGGCAAATACAAATTAAAACTACTTTGAGATTGTATCTCACTCCTGTGAGAATGGCTATCATCAAGAAAACAAATGACAATAAATGTTGGCAAGGATGTGAAAAAAAGGGGAACTCTTCTATACTATTGGTGAAAATGTATTCTGGTACAACCATTGTGGAATCAGTGTGGAGGTTCTTGAGACAGCTAAAAATAGATTCACCATAAGATACAGCTATATCACTCCTAGGCATATATACTAATGACTCTTCTTACTAAATTAAAGATATTTGCACAACCATTTTTACTGCTGCTCTATTCACAATAATGAAGAAATGGAACCAGCCTAGATGTCCCTCCACAGATGAATGCTGTTGCAGACAGCTTCAGGTTCGCTGAGATGAACTTCCAGACCAGGCACAGTTATGGAGGAAGGGATATTATTTATTGAAACTTACAGATCCAGGGGAAGTTCCATAAAGGCAGGAAAAGCAGCTTGCTCTTCACAGGGCCAAACAGAGAGAGAAAAAACCAACCAGCCACCACAGCACACAGAGCAAAAACTACAGCCAAAAGGTCACACAGCACACTTCAGGAACTCCTGCTAGGCACATTTGCATATCTTTACAATGGAATCTCAAACCATCACCACACCTTAAAACTGGCCCCCAGTGACATTGCCTCTAGCAAGGTGATTGCAGATGCAAACTATAAACTAATAAAATACTGACTATATTGGGGGACATATATTCAAACTACCACAAATGGATAATAAAGATGTGGTATGTTTACACAATGGAGTTCTAATCAGTGGTAAAGAAAATGAAATTATAAAATTTGAAGGGAAATGGATGGATTTAGAAAGGATTATACCAAGTGAGGTAACCCAGGCCCAGAAAGACAAACATCACATGTTCTCTCTCATATGTGGATCCTAGCTATAAATGTTTAGATTTGTGTGCAGGCTGGAACCAAAAATCAGTAGCAGAGGCCAGTACACTAAAAAAAGGCTCTACGGGAAGGAGGCGAGGGAAGGACTTAAGGGGTTATAACAGATTACAGGGAGTGGAATGGCCTAAGTGAGGCCAGGGGAAGAGATTGAGTAACAAAAGGGTAGGGGAAAGGGTCAAACAAAATTCAAGATATTCTGAATAAGACATATGAAAGCCCACTTCTTTGGATAATGGTACATCTGGAAGCCATAGGTTGTTACTAGAAAATAAACAGAGAAACAATGGAGCTAAACACCACCACAGATCAAATGGACTTAACAGACATCTAAGTACAGAACATTCCACCCTAATTATACTGATTACACATTCTAAGCAGCTCATGGAACCGTCTCTGAAATTGACTACATATTAGGACACAAAGCATGTTTCCAAAAATTCAGAAAAAACTGGCATAATTACATGCATTATATCTGACCACAATGCATTAAATCTAGAAATCAACAATAACAGTAACAACAGAAAACACACCAATTCTTAAAGATTAAACAACTCACTATTAAAAAAAAACTGAATGGGTTATTGAGGAAATCAATATATAAAAAGGAAATAAACAAATTGGTAAGGAAGAACTCAAACTAGCCTATTTGCAGATGACATAATTTTAAATGTAAGTAACCTGAAAGACATTACCAAAATCTTCTAAAGGTGATAAATTCTTTCAGTTGACTGGTAGGATTCAAAAATCAAGGGGGCACATGCATCTGGAGTTCGTTTGTGGTGGCTAGAGGCCCTGGTGTGCCCATTCTCTCTCTCATTCTCTCTCTCTCTCTCTTTTACCTCTTTCTCTCTCAAATAAATAAATAAATTAAATTAAATATATTAAAAAAGAAAAAAATCTAGTTGTTATATGCCAAAGGTAAACATATGGAGAAAGAGATAAGTAATGTCATCCTGTTTTCAATAGCCACAAAAAATTAAATACCAGGGCTGGAGAGATGGCTTAGTGGTTAAGGCATTTGCCTGCAAAGCCAAAGGATCCTGGTTCAATTCTCCAGGACCCACGTAAGCCAGATGCATAAGGGGCACATGCATCTGGAATTCGTTTGCAGTGGCTAGAGGCCCTGGCACACCCATTCTCTCTCTGTATCTGCCTCTCTTCTATCTCTCTATCTTTCTGCTTGCAAATAAGTAAATAAAAATTTTAAAAAAATTAAATACCACTCTCCAAGGAAGTAAAATATCTAATTAAGGAAAATATAAAAATACTGAAGAAAGATATTGAGGAGGACAAGAAAAAACAGAAATAATTTCTATTCTCATGGATTAGAAGAGTTAACATTGTGAAAATGGCCATCCTTGCAAAAGTATTATATAGACTCAATGAAATTCCAGTAAAAATTTTAGCAATGTTCTTCACAGAGATAGAAAAAGTAGTCTCAAGCCAGGCGTGGTGGCACACACCTTTAATCCCAGCACTTGGGAAGCAGAGGTAAGAGGATTGCTGTGAGTTCTAGGCCACCCTGAGATTACATAGTGAATTCCAGATCAGCCTGGGCTAGAGTGAGACTAGTGGGCTAGAGAGAAACAAAAGAAATGTTTCTGCAGGAACAAGCATATCAGATTTCAAGTCATACTACAGAGCCATAGTAACTAATACAACATGGTACTGGCATGAAAACAGACACACAGGCCAATGGGAATGAAGACCCATCTCTAAATCTAAGCAACTACAGCTACCTGATATTTTACAAAGCTGTGAAAATACACACTGGAGAAAAGACAGCATCTTCAACAAATGGTGCTGGAGAAATTGGATAACCACATGTAGAAGAATGAAATTAGATCCACTTCTCTCACACTGAACAAAAGTCAGCTCTAAATGGATTACGGATCTGAACGTACAACTTGAAACTAAAACAAGTAGAAGAAAAGGCTAGGAGGACACTCCATGACATAGGCACAAGGAAAGGCTTGCAGACTATGATGGACTGAGATCGTCCAAAAACAATGGGCCAAAATAAATCATTCCTTTCATAAGTTGTTTCAAGTATTTTTTTCACAGCAATGAGAAAGAATAACTAATAAACCTAATCTGGTATATTTTATAGTTTTATACTTGCTCTTTTTTTGTTTTGATATAGGACTTTGCAGCAAGCCTGAACTATATCTCTCCATTCACCTCTCTATGACCAGATTCTATCAGTAAATATTTGATAATCAATAACCAAGTCCCATGGCACAGAGTGGCAATGTACTTTATTTATTTGTAGAGAAATTCTAAAGAAGAAATACTAGAATACTAGACATGCACTCATCTGGAGTTTGCTAGCCACGGCATGAGGCCCTGCATTCACATTCATCCCCCACCCCTTGAAAATAATAATAAATAAATTTAAAAATATGTTTTTTAATAAAGCCAATGTCGCTTCTCCCTTGGGAAAACACCCAATGGTAGATGATGCCAGTAGTGCGGGAGGGCTCCTATAAGGTGACAGGCTGCTGTGGCTCCATGGTAGTGCACCTTATCCCTGCCCCCAGGGGCACTGGCATTGTCTCTACCCCTGTGCCCAAGAAGTTGCTGATGATGGCTAATATTGATGACTGCTGCACTTCAGCCAGGGGCTGCACTGCCACCTTGGGTGACTTTGCTAAAGCCACCTTTGATGCCATCTCTAAGACCTACAGCTATCTGATTCCCAACATCTGGAAAGAGACTGTGTTCACCAAGCCTCCCTACCAGGAATTCACTGACCATCTTGTGAATACCCACACAGAGTCAGTGCAAAGGATCCAGGCTCCAGCTGTGGCTATCACATAGGGATTTTATACAGAAAAATAAAAGGGAATTAAGCCTGTTTTTTTAAAAAAGGCCAATGTCTTTGAGGTGATATGTTTTCAAGGATGGTGGTAGCTTACAGTGAAAGAGCAACAGGTCAGTGTTCAGAATTGAAAGATTTTCATTTCTTTTTTTCTCTTTTCTCATTTTTTTTGTTGAACTGAGTACAAGATAATCTGGAATTAAAGGAAAATGAGGCATGAGAAGGTATATGTCAAATTAGGATAAGGGCTCTCATCACTAAGTTTTTTGGGGGGTATTCTAAATGTATAAACAAAGCAAACATCAAATTCTGTGATTCCATGTCCAACAACTGTAACCATTGACAAGTCTCCAAGTCCAATAATTCTAACCAGTGACATATCTCTTGAAGTTCAAATTCCACCCCTCCAGCTAGGCTGCTCACAGCAGGTGGAACAATTCCAAGCCTGCAGATCCTTTTGGCAACCATTTCATAATTATGGCATCTCCACTGCGATCCACAGTTCATTCTCATTATGTCACCATGCAGGGACTTCTTACAATCCTGCTTCACACTGCCCATGACCACTTCCAAAAAACAAAACCACATTGCAAATTCAATGATCCTCTCTTTCCTGCATTTGTTATACTCCAGAGTACCAGGTAGGCTACCAACTTGTTAATCCAGGGGGGGAATAAAGCTGACTTTGAAGAGCAGGACAGTCCTTCTGCATATAAGCCCCTTACTTTCAAAAGAGCTCACATTCTTCCTGTTGTCCCAATGCTGCTGTTCCAATGCAGATCAGTTAGTCCAACCTCAATAGTAGTAATCTCTCAAACAACGGGTAGCTGAATGGGCAGCAGTTTGGGCCCAAAGATTCCTTTTCTTTCTCTGCCATTTCCATCTTCTCATACCAGTCCATTTGTATGCAACACAGCCCTGCACAAGTTCTCAGGACATGGGAAGATGCAGTGAACTTCTCATACAAACTGCTTCTAACCCCATCCAGCCAAAGTGCTTTCTTCCCCTTATAAACCAAACCTTGCAGTCCATAGTTCCTACTGCATTCAGGTCTTTCAACTCTGATCAAAATGGCCTATTAAACTCTGCATAGAGCACTGTGAAGTGTCCCTTAGACCACATCCCTCCTTCTAATCAGTTCCAAAAGGCTAAAAGCCACATGGTCAGGATTCTAGCATAAACAACCCCACCTCTCAGTACCAATTTCTACTGCAGTCAGTTTCTTCTTGCTGAGACAAACATCCACCAGAAACAGTGTACGGAAGGAAAGGATTTATTTTGTTTTATAGACTCAAGGGGAAGCTCCATGATGGCAGGGGAAAATGTGGCATGAACAGAGGCTGGACATTACCATCTGGCCAACATTAAGTGAACAACAGCAGTAGGAGAGTGTGACAAATACCGGCACAAGGAAGCTGGCTTTAATATCCATAAGCCCACCACCAAAAACACACCTCCAACAAGGTTCCAATTCCCAAATTACCATCAGCTGGGATTGGGTTAAGCATTTAGAACACATACGTTTATGGGAAATACCTGAACCAAACCACCACAGTTACCCAGGTAATGTTATCACCTCCTTTTGTGTTGTTATCTTACATAATTAATTTTATAACTGTTCTATACTATTGATTGGATGTCTGAACTCCTCAGAAAAGTGAATATATGACAGCACTTTTTTCAATATTCTAATTGGCATATAGAGATTTAGGTATCATTTATTCTAGTATTTTCAAAGAAATTTTGTTTTTGTTTATTCCTGTCCCTCCAACTCCTAGCCTGAATGCTTTCTCCTACCCCTATTCCATCTGCTGTATCTTCCCTGCTACTGTTATTTCTGTTCACTTTTGTTACAGTTCTACCTTTAAAGATTTTGTCCACATTTGCCCCACTGCATATACATACTTATAGCTAATATAAGCTAAGACCCACAATAAGTTTTGGTCTTTCTGTGTTTGAGTCACTTTACCTAATATGGGTCTTTCCAGATCCATCAGTTTTTCTACAAATTTAGCAACTCTTTTTCCATATTGCTGAATATAATTTCATTGTGTATATGTACTATATTTCATTGTCAATTCATCTATCAATGGGCATATATAGAGTGGTTCCAATTCTTTGCTATTCTAAATAGAACAACAATAAATATGGATGTTCAAGGAGCTCTGTAGTAGAGTGTGGTGTCCTCAAGGTTGTATGCCCAGGAGTAGAATAGCTGGGTCATTTGGGAGGTCTATTTCAAATTTTTTGAGATATCTCCATACTAATTTCCATAATAGCTATACTAGTTTACAGTCCTAACAACAGTGGATGAGGATTTCTGTTTCTCAGCAGCCTCGCCAGCATTTGTTGTCTGTTTTCTTAATGACAGCCATCCTGACTGGGATAAGATGGTATCTCAAAGTTGTTTTGATTTTCATTTCCCTAATGGCTAGGGATGTTGAACACTTTCTAAAGTACTTACTGGCCATTTGTATTTCTTCTTTTATGAACTATCTGTTCATTCCATTAGCCCATTTGGTAACTTGGCAGATTTATATTTTTGGTGTCTGACTTTTACAGTTCTTAAACATATGTGCTTGCTTTCCTCATTTTGATTGTTACTTATATTGGACATGCAAATGTTTGAGTGTAAGTCAATTTGTTTTATTTTATTGAGGTAAGCATTAAAGTTATAATACAAAATGTGCTGTCATTTATTGTAACAGTGAATTTGGGGTGCAAATTTATTTTATTTATTTCCATTTCTTTAGAAGGAGGTTATGTGAGTTGAAGCCAAATTGAGAAGCTAAAAAATAGCATAGCTCAGATTTCAACTCAGTTCTAAATCTGAATTTCAATCAATTTGTCATTCTAAAACCATAAGGATTGTTTGGGGGGTGGGTGTTCGTTTGGTGGGGAGGTGCTTTTGGATCTCACTATATGGCACATGATGACCTTAAATTCTCATTCCTCTTGTTCAGTTGCCCACATGCTGGGATTACAGGCTTGTCCATCCCAGGTGGCTAAGGATTGGGTCAGATCTGGGCTGTGTTGCCTGGGAGTTAAGAGTCTAGTTCCTGGAGTCAAGCTGCTTTGACTCAGTTCCTGACTAGCCCATTAAATATTATGTAACTCTTTACTAATCTCACTATTTTTAAAAAATATTTTATTATTTATTTATTTATTTATTTATTTATTTGAGAGAGAGAGATACAGAAATAGTCAGGTAGAGAGAGAGAGAGAGAATGGGTGCACCAGGGCCTCCAGCCACTGCAAACGAACTCCAGATGCATGCACCCCCTTGTGTATCTGGCTTACGTGGGTCCTGGAGAATCGAGCCTCGAACCAGGGTCCTTAGGCTTCATAGGCAAGTGTTTAACCGCTAAGCCATCTCTCCAGCCCTAATCTCACTATTTTTATATACAAAAAAGAGGAAAACAGTAATATGTAATTCATTATCTTTTGAGAACTAGAAAACATGTTTTTATTAATATTTCTAAAGTACTTAGAATACTACCAGCAAATACAAATAGTTATTATCATAATATGTAACATAATTGCTTTAAATTTTATCTAATAGTATTCTCATACTATTTATAATCATGAAACACACATTTATATTTAACTTGATGTAACTACCTAAAATACTGTGTGTGTGTATGTGTCTCAAGATTGAGCCTAAAGCCCAGGCACAAAGCTTTTACCACTGAAGTACAATGCCAGCCCTCCTAAAAATCTCAAGATCAGAAATATTTTCCTTTTTAGTGTCTTCTGAATTACAACCTGAGTCCTTTCATCAGTTTAATCAGATATAGATTGAAATAGATTCACAAATATCTAAATATCAGTCTTCAATATACCATTACCTGTAAATTTTGCTGTATAGATGAGATAAAATACTGAAGTATAGCTGGGCATGGTGGCACATGCCTTTAATCCCAGCACTTGGGAGGCAGAGCTAAGAGAGTCCACTATGAATTTGAGGCCACACTGAGACTACATAGTGAATTACAGGTCATGCTGGGTTACAGAGAAAGCCTAACTCAAAAAAAAAAAAAAAAGGCTACAGAGGTAGCTTAGGGGTTGAGGCACTTGCCTGCAAACCTAGGGAACTAGGTTCAATTCCTCTATACCCACTGTGGTAGTTTGAATATATGTCCCCCAATATATTCAGTGTTTTATTAGTTATAGTTTGCATCTTCAATCACCTTGCTAGAGGCAATGTCACTGGGGGCTGGTCTTAAGGTGTGGGTTTGAGATTCCATTGTAAAGATATGCAAATGTGCCTAGCAGGAGTTCCTGAAGTGTGCTGTGTGACCTTTTGGCTGTAGTTTTGCTCTGTGTGCTATGTTGGCTGGTTGGTTTCTCTCTCTCTCTGCTTGGCCCTGTGGAGAGCAGGCTGCTTCTCTTGCCATTATGGAACTTCCCCTGGATCTTTAAGCTTCAATAAATAATATCCCTTCCTCCATAACTGTGCCTGGTCTGGAAGTTCATCTCAGAGAACCTGAAGCTGCCTGCTACACCCACTTAGGCCAGATGCAGAGGTGGCACATGCATCTGGAGTTTGTTTACAGTGCGAGAGGTCCTTGCATGCCCATTCTCTATCTAGCTCTTTCTCTCTCAAATTAATTAATTAATTAATTAATTAATTATTTTTAAGGATTAAAACAAAAAATTGCATAACAAAAAAATCACAAATTAATGACATTAATCCAAATATTGCCTTCACAGAAAAAAAGAAATTATCAAACTTTAAATAAAATCTGAGAATACATCTACAGTCTGTGTCACATCAATCTACATGCATATTTGAAATATCAACCAACCCCTCCACAGCTGACCCATAGTGCCATGTGGACATCTATTTGTAAATGCCTCTTAGATGCTTGGTTTCATGATTTGTGTCCAAACACAGGATGTTGATAAGCATAGAATACACATTATTAAGTTTTCCTGTTGGTTTTTATTTTTATTTGTTTAATATGTAGCCACAGGATCTCTTTCCTCACAGAGCTTCTGGTCCAGCAGCATAGACAAGAGGTACACAAGTTTACAACAAGAAGGAATCAAATGACTATCTAAATATAGCCCCTATGCATTTCCTCACAATGCAACTAAATAATAACATTATCCAAATGAGGAAAGTAATGATAAAGAAAAGGTGAGCTAAGCATGACTTTGCATGCTTATAGTGCTAGCATTTTAAGTGCTAAGGCCAGAGGGGCACAAGGTAAAAAGCCTGAATGACATAGCAAAATTCTGCCCTTTACCTCAAAGAGAAAGAGAGAGAGACAGACAGACAGACAGACAGACAGACAGAAACAGAGAGGGGGAGAGAAGACAAAAAGAAAGTAAAAGCTTATAGGAATGCAGGTATCCCTAGGACAGTAACAAATATATAGCCCCAAACCATCAGCTAATAAGTTCTACACTATAAGCAGAGACTACCAGCCAGGGTTGAATCAATCAAAAGCCACCCAAGTAATTTCTATAGCAAATGAAATAGGTAGAATTCATGAAGTACCTGAACAATAAGGTTATTTAAATAAATAAGAGTTAAATTAGGGAAAAGTCTGCATGTACACACAAATAAGCCAACAAAAACAAAAGACAACTTCTAACTCCGGGAAAAGCAAGATGTCTGCAGGAAGCAAAATTATGGTTTACCCTACAGCCAGCTGTATATAAAACTAATAAGTACAAATATCTTTTAGGGGAAAGGGAAAGGGGATATGTGAAGCAAAGATAAAGAGATAAAGCATTCTCCATTTCAACAGCAGGAAGTCACTAAAGAAAGAGCAGGTCAAGCACAGGTGGCTCACACCTGTAATCCCAGCACTTGGGAGACTTCAGCAAGAAGATTACCACAAATGTGAGGCCAGTGACATAGTGAAATCTTGTTTCAAAAAAATGCAATGAAAGCAAAAAGCAAACCAAGAAATCAAGAGTGGTAACACAACTACAATAAAACAGAAAATAAGATATTAACTGGTACCTGTAAGTAAGTTGTTGGCCAGGGAGGTCACGGATACCCCAAAACATTACAGGCCATTGCTGAGGCCCTTGGTCTCCCACCAGGAATAGATGGTAAGATCCTATTGCTGAGGACTCCACATACTTGGGCTGCAAGGTCACTGAGAAATCAAGCTGGAGTTGAGCTAAAAGCCTCCTCCATGTGGACCAGCTGACAGAAAGCTGGAAAAAGATACTCCACATGCAGTTCAATGGGAGAGAGAAAACACCAGTGAAGATAGTCAACAGTGGACACTGAAAGCCTTAAATTTGGCCACCCAGGCCAAATGAGCCAATGGGTGCAATAGTGGCATGTCTGTTATGGGGGAAACCAACTGCTCTCTAATTGGACTGGAGGCCTGCTCCATGGGAGGGAATACATCCCTGATACTGAAAACCTACTACAGGGGTAGTCATGAGCCCTAGGGGTGTAACGCCTGCTGGTGTCTGGCTAAATGTATATACTATGCTCACCAAACTGCCCAGTAAGCACTTCTCTTAATGTTCTTACCCATATATTAATGCTACTCTCACTTTTGGTTAGAGAAGCTTCTCTTTTCAGATGGTGGTGACCTTGTGATGACTCAGAAGGCACCACTGTGTTGAGAAGAAGTGACAGAGGAGTGCTCAGCACTGAAAAATCTCTAACACACTTCCTAGGCTCAGGGTCCACTGTGGAAGTGGTGGCATAAAGAATGTAAGAGCCAAAGGAAGGGTAGGACTCCTTACAATGTACTCCTCTAGACACAAAATGGCCAGGATATCCATGACCTCACAGTGCCTGACACTACCTACATAAGACCATAATAGGAGGAAAAAAATCATGGCATCAAAATAAAAGAGAGATTGATTGAGAGGGGGAGGGGGTATGATGGAGAATGGCATTTCAAAGGGGAAAGTGGGGGGAGGGAGTGAATTACCATGGGATATTGTTTACAATTATATAAGTTGTCAATAAAAAAAACTTAAAATGAAAAATAAAAAGATTCTGTGAGGACAGAAAAGTAAATCAGTAGTAGAGTCTTTGTCTCTCATGTGTGATGTCCTCAGTTCCAAAGAAATAGACATGAATATATATATATATATATATACATATATATATATATATATATATATATATATATATATATGGTGTGCATGCATTTGTATCTGTGTGTATATGTGTCTGTGTGTGTTGTATGTGCATATGTATACATGTATGTATAAAAAGATATGGTAAACCAGGCTAGGAAGCACATGCCTGTAATTCTGACACTCAGGAAGTAGAAGCAAGTAGACCAGAGGTTCAAGGTCATCCTCTGGTGCATAGCAAGTTCAAATCCACTTTGAATAAAATAAAAAGTTATACAACCAAGCTACTCAGAAGCAAATACCCTGACAGGATGGCCACACCAGTGCAACAGTGACACACAGCCTCAGTGGGTAGTTTTCTTGGCTAACAGATAGTCTCTGTGTAAAGGAACCCATATCTGGAATTGGGAACCAGATCAGAATCCTATGGAGACAAAGATTATGTTCTCCATTGTCAAGCTGTCACTGGTCTTTGGCTAAAAAGGAGTACATACATAAAATTCTCCCTAAATTAATAACGTTTATCCCATTTAAGCTATGCTGACTTCATTCTCCATTGGGGACTCTGTTCTTTTTTCAGAAGGTTGCAAGACCAGAGGAGAACAACTACCCCTTGCATCTCAGCCAAGTCTCCTCTGAAAGCTCATAGGAATTGGGGAGATAAGCATGAGTGCTGCTTCCATGCTGAGCCTGATAATCAGTGCCAGGGTATAAAGAGCTCATTACTGAAGTCGACGTCACCCACCCTGGCTCAGGGAATTTTGTGGAAGAGGGTGCAGAATGTTTGTAAGAACCACAGGTTGAGACATCATGCCCAGAGGCATTCCCTCCCCCACCCCAAAAAGTAACCGACTGTTACTCCCACAATGCATAAACCACAACCCCATAGGAAATACCTGCAAACCCCACTGAGGAGTGCCCCAAAACATGTTGTTAATAATAAGAAGAAAAAACATTTTATAAATGTTATGCAGCCAAGCTTGGTAGCACATGAGTTTAATCACAGCACTGAGCAGAGGTAGGAGGATAACCATGAGTTGGAGGTCTGCCTAAGACTACATAGTGAATTCCAGGTCAGCCTGGGCTAGAATATGACACTGCCTCTAAAAATAAAAAATAAATTTAAAAAGTTATACAGCCAATTGACAGAAAACCATAAAATGCACCAAGTGTGGTGGCGTTCACCTTTAATCCCAGCACCCGGGAAGCTGAGGTAGGAGGAGTGCTGTTAATTGAGGCCAGCCTGAGACTGCACGGTGAATTCCAGTCAGCTTGGCCTAGAGCAACACCTTCCCTCCAAAAAGCAAACAACAAAAATAAAAGGTCTTCTGTGAACCAAAGTCAGGAAAACCTTAGCTTCCTTTTCCATCATACACAAAACAGAACATGGAGTGCTTCCCTTGGAGCTTATGGTCCAGTGTGGACTGGCCTTGCTACCTCTGAGGTCTCTCTTCTAGCTGCTAAAGCTGGGGACATGATGCCTTACAGGATAGTTCCTTGGCAAACAGATTCCTTTGAAGCGTGAGAGACTGGAAGCTCTCAGACGCAGCTTCAGGAGCAAAGTCCCTCTCTGACCTTCTGCTCTCTTGTTTCCTGCCCTGCTTTTTCCCATGAAACAAGTCATACAAACCAAAGTCAGTCTTTCTCAAGGCACATCATAACACTAAAACTCATCCCCTTCAAAGCAAGCAACGAAATATAGAAGGATAACCCTGTACTTCACTGAAGTGGTCCTAGCCTCATACCCAGAAGGAAAGAATAGTTCACAGAGAATCCTAAGTGAGTTGGAGCAGATGGCCCTCACTAGGCTTGCCTCCTGTGCTTTTACCACTGAAACATACTTTTTGTTCCCAATGCTTCTACAGGCTATCCATTTTTCATCAAATCTAAATATACTACTGGACAGTTTTCCTGATCTTTAGGCCTTCATTTCTGAAGGTTCTGGTCTCATAGAAAACTCTGATTAAGTCTGAGGAGATGGTCCAGGAAGTAAGCTGCTTGCTATGCAAGCCTGCTGACCTGAGTTTGAGTTCCTGGAACCCATAGGAAAGCTGTATGTAGTAGTGAGCATCTGTAATCACAGCACTACTCTGGGGAAATAGGAGGCAAAGCCAGGAGAATTCTGGAAGCTCACAAGCCCATCTGTTTGGGGTGCAAAGCAGTGAAGAGGAGACCTTGACTCAAGGTGGAAGGCAAAGGTCAGCACTCAAGGTTGATCTCTACTTCACATGCAATCCATGGCACATGCATGCCCATACAAACACACATGAACTCATTATTCACATAATTATAATTTTTAAAAACTTTGATAAATAATCTCATTATGCCTTTTCTCTGGTTAACTTATCTTTTATTAGAGAATTGCTTATTGCCTTTATGATGCTTGAAGTGAGGTATCATATTGTCATCAAAGCTTAGACTTAAATCTAATTAAAAAGTAAGGTCAAAGATGGGCATGGTGGAACATGCCTTTAATCCCAGCACTTGGGAGGCAGAGGTAAGAGGATTACCATGAAAAAAATAATAATAATAAGGTCAAGCACCAAGCATAGTAGCGCATATCTGTAATCCCAGCACTCAGAAGGCTGAAGCAGGAGTATGGCAAGTTTAAGGCCAGTCTGGACTACATTGTAAGAATATGTCTCAATAAAACAAGGGCTAGAGATGTAGGTTGGTGTCAGAGGGCTTGCCTAGAAAGTACAAAGCCTTGGGTTTGATTCCCAGTGCTTCAAACAAAAGAGAAATACAGTTTAATAAGGTCAAAAATATAACCACTTGACTTGTCTAACCAAAGGCTTTTCATAACTCAGCCTTGGTTTTGTTCTCTTGATGGATGTAGTGGCATATGCCTTTAATCCCAGCACTTAGGAAGCAGAGATAGGAATACTGCTGTGGGTTCAAGGCCAGGCTGAGACAACATAGTGAATTCCAGGTCAGCCTAGGCTAGAGAGTGACCCTACCTCAAAACCTAACCACCAAAAAAGAAGATAACAAATCATGTTCTGTATATTCTAACTTGTTATTTAAAAAAAAAAAAAAAAAAAAGAATCACATCTTTTGCACTAGGTAAATTTTAAATATTTGTTGAATGAATGTAAGATCCTTGTGAAGATTGTGTTTCCAAACATAATGGTAAACCCAATAAGAAGAAAACAAAAGGTTTATGGAAAGTTTTTAGTTTTTAATTCTCTTAAAATCAAAACATACTTGGTAAGGAAATAAGAATATAGTATTTTCCAAAAGATTAATTGAGGATGTGTTCTAATCATCTTCCAGAACATTAAGCCAATCTAAACAGAAAAGTATTTTCAGCTTTGAAGAGTTGTTCTTGTACATTCAGAATTATAAATGGCCCAATTTCCCCTATATCTCCATAATTAACAGAATAATTATTGATCAGCACAAAGCACACAGTCTCTGGGGACATGATTTGTGAGTGCTTAGCTTTCTGAAAGCTTAAATCGCTGTCGTAGGTATTAAAAATGAATTGATAGTAAATGTGGTATAATTAATCCACCTATTCTATTTGCACAGGAACATCTCTTCATGCTAAACATCTCATTCATTTAGGAGAGAATACAAAAGCATGACAATGACAGAATGAAAAATAAATTGGAACTTTATTTTCACTGTAGTACTCCTTGCTTTAATTTATTCAGACTTCTCATAGATCGTACAAGTTTAAACTGTGTTCTCCACTTTTATCTACAAATGACAGGTGCAAAGGCTAGAGCAGGTGCTAATGCTAGACTCTTTGCCCTCTTGATTCTCCAGCCTTCCCTGCTTCTCCCAGAGTCACAGTGGATTGTCACCTGTAAGCTGTGTAAAATCAGATCCCATTGTGGAGCATTTTCTCTTGTGCTGGGGGTGGAGGAAGGGGACTAATTGGAAGAAGGAACAAAGAAGAAAGCCAGGATGCTTCTCCCCATCTCTCTGCTCAAGGAGTGTCAAGGCTCTAGCAGCATCTGCCTGTCCTTCCTGCCTCTATATACCTATATAAAGTCTTACAGGTGGCCTTGACCACAGAATGCTGATAACAGAATCTCCCTTTGTCCTTCAAAGGGTATCTTGCTGATGATGATCTCTTGAGTTGCCTCAGTGTTTCCTTGCCTTCACTGCTCTTCCATCCCTATGTAATCTATTCATACCAATTTCCTCTGTACAGTAGTCTTTGACTTAAGGACCTTGTTTGTTTTGTTACATCCTACTACCGAAGAGAGGCCAAGTGTGTCTTAAGTAACCAATGCAGGTGTGCTGGTACATCCTAGGGAATGGTGGCATGTACCTTCAATTCCAGCACTTGGGAGGCAGAGGTAAAATGATTGTTGTGAGTTTGAGGCCAACATAGGACTATATGGTGAATTCTTGGTTAGCCTGGGCTAGAGTGAGACACTGTCTCACAAAACAGAAAGAAAGAAAAGAAAAACAGAAAGGAAGGAAGGAAGGAAGGAAGGAAGGAAGGAAAGAAAGAAAGAAAGAGAAAAGAAGAAGAAAGAAGGAAATATATACATTATTTATGAAGTATCAGAATGGCCTGAAGAACTTGTTAAAACACAGATTATTACCCTGTATACACTCTCACCGGTTTCTGATTTAGTAGGCATGGGATGGAGTACCCAAATTTACATTCCTTTCTTGTTAACTTTTTTATTGATAATGTTTCTATATGTACATAATGTATATTGGTCATAATCTCCTCCAATTGCCTACTTATTTTATTTATTTATTTATTTTTATTTCAAGGAGAGAGAAAGAGAATGGGCATGCCAGGACCTCTAGCCAGTGCAAACTAATTGCAGATACATGTGTCCCTTTGTGCATCTGGCTTTACAAGGGTACTGTTGAATCAAACCAGTGCTTTTAGGCTTCACAAGCTAGAACCTTAACTACTGAGCCATCTCTCCAGACCCCTATTATGTACTTTGGTCCCCCACTCACCTTCCACTGTATCCCTTCTTCTTTTCAATTTGTATTTCTATTAGGATGCTAATGTTGGTAGTCCTGAAAGCATGCATGGAAAACCATTACCTTGCATCATGAGTGGACCTGAACATAAGCTAATCAACAATCCAACAGGAGAACATTAAAATTCTACAAATATATGCACCTAACATGTGTGGTCCAAATTTCATCAAGCACTATTAGACTTAAGGTCACAGATAACACCACGCACAATTTTTTGTGGGTGACTTCAATATCCCACTCTCATCAATTGACAGGTCATCATTGCAAAATTAAACAGAGACATGTGGATTGTCTGATGTCATAGGGCAAATGGACTGAAGAAATATCTACAGAACATTCCATCCAAATGCTGCAGCATACACATTCTCTAAAATAAACCATGTATTAGGACTCAAAGACAATCTTAACAAATGCACAAAAATTGAAATAATTCCTTGTATCTAACTAATCACAGTGAGATTAAAATAAAAATCGACAAGAAAAACTACAGAGGCATGTGGTGGGCACAGAGTGAGTAGGCCAGATCCCTGTTCTCCTGGACTCTTCCCAGTTCCCCAGTCCCAATATGTCCCTCTTCAGCTGACTTGAGGATACTTGACCCTGTGAGCTTGTTGAAGAATCAGGCCCCTTGCACTGCCTTCCTTATTGAAGTACCCCTGGATTTCCAATTTCCTGGTCCCTGTAGGTCCCCCTGCCCCTGGCTTCAGGAGGCCTGGTCCCTGTGTGGGGGTTGTGGAAATAGATGATTGGCTCTGGTATCCTGACTAGCCCCTGGGTACTGACATCCCTGTTCCCCTGAGTCAGTGGGTAGACAGGCCACTGTAGGAGCAGGCCTCTTGCCTGTGGATCTCCAGCTTCCAGGTGCTGAGGAGTATGTGCAAGTTGAATGAGTAAGCAAGACTAGTTCCCTAGATACTTTGATGTACTTGAAATCTGATCGGTTCACATTTAAAACAAAATATCCTCTGAAGATCCTACAAGGACAAAAACTTGCTTCCTCCTCAGTAGAATAAAGTATCTCCCCAAGATGGATAGACCACAATGCACAAAAGCCAATGAAAGCCAGAAAACTGAGAGATCTCCACCCACAATCTCCATCCACAATGGAGACCTCCAATGAAATCGTAGAGAAACCAACAGAAATTCAATCCCAAAATGAAAACACAACAGCCAATGAGACCCTGATCCAAAGAGTTGCTGAACTGGAAGCAAACCATCAAAAAGCAACAATCATATTATTGAAATTGAAAAGAATCATCTTTTAGAGGATTCAGCTTTTGACAGCAGGCATACCTTGATTGAAAAAAATGTTAGAACCCTCAAAAGAGACATGAATGAATTAAAGATGAGTAAAGAAATGGAAGATCTTGGGCTGGAGAAATGGTTCAGTGTTTAAGACACTTGTCTGTGAAGACAAAGGACCCTGGTGAGACTTCCAAAAACCCATGTAAGCCAGATGTACAAGGGAGTTCATTTGCAGCGGCTGGAGGCCTGACATGCCCATTCACTCTCTATCTCTCTCTCTCTCCCTGCCTAGTTATCGCTCTCAAATAAATATAGAAAAATAAAATAAAAAGAAATGGAATATCCCAATAAATGATTGATTAAGCTTAATGAAGACTTGATCAAATGTAAGAATGAATTCCAGGAATCATAAAGAAAATCAGAACTCAAATTGAAATCGTACCTCAAAAAAGACATAGACACGAGTCAAAATAACACAACAGAAAATAAAAATCAAACAGAGCTTATAAAACCCTCTCTAGGACTCCACACTAACAGAGTTACTCATGTGGAACACAGAACCTCTAACCTGGAAGGCAACACAGAAAAAAAAAAAATTATTGGGAGGTCAAAAACTTTGCTAAGTTCAAAAAGTCAAGTGAACAGAATACAACGGAGCTGTGGGATACCCTAAAACAAGTGAACATCTGGATCATGGGCATACCAGAAAGAAGAGAAATCCAGGCCAGATGCAGAGAACAAATTATTAAAGAAAATTTTTCCAATCTCTCAAAAGAGAAGCCCATCCAGATACAGGAAGCCCACAGAACACCAAAAAGAAAGGACCAAAGAAGAAACTCTCCAAAGCACATCATAGTTAAAGCTCTTAACAATGAAAATAAAGAGAGAGAGCTAAAAGCAGCAACAGAGAAACAACTCACAACATACAAAGGCAATTCTGTCAGAGTTACCCCAGATTTTTCAATGGCAACCCTGAAAGCCAAAAGGGCCTGGAATGGAACACTTCACAGTCTTAAAAAGTATGGCTTCCAACCCAAGCTACTCTACCCAGCAAAAGTATCCCTCATAATAGATAGCAAAAGGAAAAATTTCCATGAAAAAAGTCATCTCTATAATTATATGAATATTTAGCCAAACCTACACAGAACAGTAAAACAATCAATTTCAAGAACCAGCAAGAAGATCACAATAACCAAAAATAGGCTATCTTTAACTCATGGTTATTCTCCAACCTCAACCTCCAGAGTGATGGAATTAAAGGCTAAACTACCATGCCTGGGCCCTTTTCTGTTTTTCATTCCTCTTCCTCCTCTTCACCCTCCTCCCACCTCTTCTTCTTCCTCCTCCTCCTTCTCCTTCTTAACTTTCGGCACAGACTGGTCTGGAATTCCTCAGTCCTCATCCTGGGTCACTGCCATGCACTGCCACACAGGTCTTCCTCATTCCACTATTGCCTCTTGAAGCTTTTCCTCTGTACTACAGGCAAGATGATCAAAATAAATACATAAATAAGTGGAAGAAAGGAAGGCAGAAGTGACATGAGTATTGCTCCAAATACTGGCCCAGCATCCACATCCATAAAAATAGAAGCAAATTGTGGTGAACTGAAACACAACAGAAATATAGAGGCTGCAGAGAAGGCAACACCAACCAGTATCACACCTGCTAAGGCTCAGGGACTGTTGTGGAACAGTGGGCAGGAAGACTGTAAGACACAGCTTCCTCCAGACACAGAGGCCCTAATTACCCCACAGTGAACACCAATAACCCTTCTAAGGAAAGCCCATAGGGAAATGGAGACTGGAGGAGGGGACATGCTACAACCTATGTTAAAAATAATTAATTAATTAAGAAATTAAGAAAGATGAAAGAAAGAAAATGAAAGGAAGTAAGGAAGAGGGCTGGTGAGATGGATCAGCACTTAAGGTGCTTCCATTAAAAGTCTAACAACCAGAGTTCGATTCCCCAGTACTCACATAAAGCCAGATGCACAAGGTGGTACATGCATCTGGAGTTCGTTTGCAGTGTGGCTAGAGACCCTGGTGCAATCATTCTCTCTCTCTCTCTCTCTCTCTCTCTCTCTCTCTCTCTCTAGTGATGTGGTAGTCCATGCCCTTATTCCAGTACTCAGGAGGCAGAGGTAGGAAGATTGCTGTGAATTCAAAGCCAACCTGAGACTACATAGTGAATGCCAAGTTAGCCTGGGCAAGAATGAGACTCTACTTCAAAAAGAAAAGAAAAGAAAAAAGAAAAAAGGAAAGAGGGAGGAAGGAAGGGAAGGAGGGAGGAGGGAGGGAGGAAGGAAGGAAGGAAGGAAGGAAGGAAGGAAGGAAGGAAGGAAGGAAGGAAGGAAGGAAATAAATCAGACCATGGCATTTAGTTCATCCCGTGGCTTGCTTATAACTTTCAAACAAAATCCAAATCCCTTGCCCTACATGACTCCCTCCTCCTTGAAGACCATCCTCTTGACTGGATTCAAGTTGCTAGAATCAACTAACAACATCCCCACTCCAGTGCTTTTGTGCATGGTTTTTGTACCTTTTGGGGGGAACAGCATCTCCTAAAATATGTTCTCTCTCTTTTGCTTTTCTTTCATATATATATATATATATATATATATATATATGACATTCAGGTCTCTTCTAAAAGTTTTCCTCCTCAAAATGTCTTTTCTACCACTTCTTTATTTTTTAAATTTTCTTTTCTTTTATTCATTTATTTTGGTTTTTGGAGGTAGAGCCTCGATCTGGCCCAGGCTGACCTGGAATTCACTATGTAGTCTCAGGGTGGCCTCAAATTCATGGTGTTCCTTCTAAATCTGCCTCCTGAGCGCTAGGATTAAAGATGTGTGCCACCATACCTGACTTCTACTACTTATTTAGCTGGATGAGATAGTGCATGCCTTTAACCCCTGCACTGAGGAGGCTGAAGTTGTAGGATCATTGCAAATTCAAGGTCAGCCTGAGACTACACAGTAAAGGTAGTTTGGGCTAGGTCAGTCTGGGCTGCCGCAAGACACAACCTTGAAAAATCAAAAGAAAAAAAAACACCTCTTAAAACAATGTTCCCTTCCCTTCTTTGCATCACTGCCACCCTCAGACTTGTCTGTTGTGTGCAGTACCTGCTACTTGTCCAGCAGAATGCAAGCTGCTCAGGGCTACGGCCTCAGTGTGCTTTGCCCAGTGCTATAAACCAGCACAATTTCCCTGTAAGCATCTGTTGAGTGAATGAAATATCAAGTACAAACTGGGATTCAATCCAACTTAACAATAGAAGAAATTTGCCTTACCAGCTCCCTTTTTCTACCCTAAATTCCTCCTCAGGGGATCCTTGCCCAACCCACATGTACACACATGCTTACACACTCAATAAATTAGTATCTTGCTGTATTTCTTATATCTCCATGAATGCAGGAATGTTGTTCTATTATTCATTCCCAGTGTGATATAAATGACTGAAAATCACTTCAAGAGTTATAGGTTCCAGGCTTATTCACATTTTAACAATAATCTTCAAGTAAGAAAACTAAACTCTTAAAATTAAGTGTTTAATGACTGGAGTACCTTTTATGACTAGAAAGTATAAGACTCAGTCTAACTGCCCTTGGATGGTAGACTGGTTAAATATACTACAATTTGTTTACAAAGTATGCCATTATTACAGGAAGATATAGACACAAAACCTTAGAGAGATATTTAGGTATGTTGTTAAAAATATAAGCGTTGGGGTCTGGCGTAGTGGTATATGCCTTTAATCCCAACACTCAAGAGGCAGGGGTAGGAGAATCAGTGTAATTTCAAGGCCAGCCTGGAACTATAGAGTGTGTAAGTAGTGTATAGTATGTGGTGTGTGTGTACTATATTATATAATACACATATACTATAAACACACACACCCCTCATATACTGTACACCACATGCACACCATATACCATACACACACATACCATGTAATATTCACACATACCATAAACTACACACACGCACACAAGCTACAAGAACTTTAAACAAATCTTGAGCACTATCTAGAAGTTTTTCCTTTTGTTTACATAGAAGTATAGATATAATTCTCAAACTAAAATGTATGCAATGTGTACTAGCCAAATGATTAAGAATGCTACTATCATTAGGAAATTAAGTCCTCTATAGAAGAAGATATATATAAGTAAGTGATGTTGGAAAAGTGGGTTTGGTGGCATATACCTGCAATTCTTGCTCTTGGGATGTTTGGAAGTACTTGGGAAGGAAGAGGATCATGAGTTCAAGAGCAGCCTGGATGACACAGTAAAGCTTTGTCTCAATAAAATGAAAGTAAACAGGGCTGAAGAGATATCTTAGTGGTTACATCACTTGCCTGCAAAGCCTAATGACCCAAGTTCCATTCCCCAGTACCCACGTAAGCCAGATGCACAAGATGGTGAATGCACCTGGAGCTCATTTGCAGTGGCTAGAGACCCTGCTGTGCCCATTCTCTCTTTCTCTCTCCCTCTCTCTCTCTCTCTCTCTCTCTGTGTGTGTGTCATTCTCTCTCAAATAAATAAATAAATAAATGAAATATTTAAAATTAAAGTAAACAACATGTACTACAAAGCATAAATAAATAAATGAAAACATAATAATAGCTCTTTGAAAATGAGGAATAACAGTTTATTGAAACTAGCATTTATTGAAACATTTATTGAAACTAGCATCATTAACTCGTGGGTTATATGTTATATTCATATATGTGCATTCCATAAAAATTAGTGTATACTAGACTTGCATAATAGGAGAGGAAAAAATGATGACATCCAAGTAGGAGACTAGTTGGAAAGAAGGAATCCATAGAGGTAGGACAGGGAAGGGGAGAATGGAGAGAGGGATGATAGTGTATTGTTTATATGTTTGGAGGTTGTCAGCAAAAGTAAAAATAATAATGTATATACACACCTATAAGTACATTATACATACACTAATTTATGTGCTCACATATACATGCCTATATAACATATGGTTCATATGTAATTTTTCTACTTCTGTCTACTGAAAAGGCCTAGAAAAAACAGATATCTCTATGTGGAATAAAAACCTAGTTTTATTTTATTTATTTATGTGAGAGAGAAAGAGGCAAATAGAGAGAGGGGGAAATGGGCATGTGAGGGCCCCTAACCACTGCAAAGGAACTCCAGACTCATGTGCCACCCTGTGCAACTGGCTTACATGGGCACTAGGAAATTGAACCTGGGTCTTTAGGCTTCATGTGCCTTAGCTACTAAGCCATCTATGTAGCCCAAGACCCGATTTTTAGATTGTGCCAATTTCCTTTGTGTCATTACACCTATCTTGACTCATTTTCAGCTACTATTGGTTTAATCACTAGGTAACACAATTCCTGAGAATTTACCTAACTACTTTCACAAGCCAGCAGGAGCCCACCCCAAAAGTACAGAGAAGAAAAAGCGGGTAAAAAAAAAAAAAAAAGGCAACAGAGGCATGATAGCCCAGGATGGCTGAGTCCAAGGAAATGCAGCAGGGGTGAGCCAGGGCAGAGTTTAGGTATATGGTAAGAAGACAAACAAGATGTGTGTGTGTGTGTGTGTGTGTGTGTGTGTGTGTGTGTGTGTGTGTGTGTGTAGGATCCCCAAGGTCTGGCATTTAAGACCAGCTCACTGAGTGAAAGTGAGCAGAGAAGCTATTGGAGGAGTTCCATTAGAGAAAGTACCATGATCTGACCTTTCATCAAGATCACTGGAACAACTGGATTGGACATAGACACAGGCAAGGAGGAGAGCTAAGAGGGCATCTGCCCCTGCTTTCAAAAGAGAAATGTGCTGTGGAGGTAGTGAGAAGTCATTTAGGGCATTATTTGAAGCTTGCAGAATCTTCTGGAAGGTGGAGAGAAGTAGGAGAGAAAAAGAAAAACCCAAGATGACCGCCAAGGTTTTGAACTGGTTTACCAAAAGGATGGAGAGAACATTAGCATAGGAAAGGGAAGACTGTGAGAGGGATAAGTTGAATGTGTAATATTTTATACACTGTGAATTTAAGAACCAAATGGAAAAGTCAGTAGGCAATGTCAGAATAGAAAGTGGACTGGGCATGGTGGCACATGCCTTTAATCCCAGCACTCACTTGGGAGGCAGAGGTAGGAGGATTGCTGTGAGTTCGAGGCCAGCCTGGAACTATATAGTGAATTCCAGGTGAGCCTAGGCTAGAGTGAGACCCTACCTCAAAAACAAAACAAAACAAAACAAAAATCCAAAAAAAGAAAGTCCCAATGATCTAAGGGGTCTCCTCACTGGTGCCAATGCTATACCAACTCCCACCCCCAGCATCAAAGATGTGTTTCCTTTCTTTTCTTTCTCTTCTTTTCTTTTCTTTTTTTTTCTGAGGTAGGGTCTCACTTTGGCCTAGGCTGACTTGGAACTCATACTGTAGTCCCAGGCTGGCCTGGTACTCAAAGCAGTCCTACTACTTCTGCCTCCTGAGTGCTGGGATGAAAGGCATGTGCCACCATGCCAGGCTTAGATGTGATTTCTGTTCTTACTCTTCATATCCTACAAAGTTCTACAGATTTCAGCACAGTCCACTTAAAAATGGAAACCAATGCAACTGACTTATTCTAAGCACATATAAAAATGGAAAGTTTACAGTGGATGTTTCCCCCAGGACAATCTAATTTTCTGAGAAAATCAGAAAGAAAATATTTGAGCTATTTGATTTTCTGCTTTCCAAAACTGGGTGTGTGGGGTATACATGTCAGAAAGAAATCAACTATCACCACACAGCAAAGAAATCCTATTTGTCTAGTAGTAATTTTAAACATTGATCACTGTTTTGAGATTTTTTTTTAAACTGTAAATAACATTGTATTTTCCCCACTGCCCTCTCTGGATATGGTGAACATGCAAGTCACAAAATATTTGCATGTTGGGATCACTAGTGCAGACAATTTTGTAATGATGACATTTAATATATGTTTTCAGGGAAAATACATTCTTTCTTCACTGTTAATCTTAAAAATAAAATAAAAAAGAAATAAATATGTATTAATTTTAAATGGCTCCTTACTTCCCTAGCTAGCATGGCTGGCGAGATGATCAGCTGTGACTAGGGGGGAAGCATGCCAAGTTTCCGGTGTGTGTATGCACATTTCTTCTGCTCATAATTAATAGCCCCTGTGTTTGCTAAGGTTCTGAAAAGCAGCTCAAAGCCTACCCAGGTAATGCCTTCTGACAACGTTTTAAAGATCAGTTGTGTCATATGGCTGCCTTTTAGAAAAAAAAGAAGTCATAACACATAGCTGTGCCATATGGCATCTCTGAAGAATCAGCCGGATTGGACAGACAGTCATTGGATAAGGTCCCACAGCACTTGGAAAAGAATGTAGTCCTGTTGCCAAAATGTGGCCTTTGTTAATCTCCTAACTATTATTGTGCAGAAAGCAATTCATCTGTATTAATTATAAACAAATTTTAATTACTTCAGTAAAAGCCTATTATACCGATATCTGATGCCAAACAAGCTGGATTAACTCTTTGTAAGTCTCTGAAGCAAACACGAGGTGTTGGAACGTAGGTGTTTTACATGAGGCAGGAATTTCTCTAGCTAAGTGTAAAAATGCAGTTCTGACATTTTAGTTTTCCAGTTCTTTTAAGAGATCTCATGATGCTTTTGCTTTTTTTTTTCAGAAGATATCAAAAGGCAGCTGATGCATGTAAGTTGTTAAAGACAGATTATTCTTAATGCTGAGTGTGTTGCTATACTTTGTATTCTTTTGCTGAGATTTTAAAGTTAACAGCAACAACAAAAAGAAGTATGCATTATAAAGCAATGATTTCCAGTGACACTGAACAACTGGGTAAAAAGTGACCCGATTTTGCTAAAGCGGTCATCAAGACATCTATCCGGAAAGCTCTCTGGACAATGTGCAACCGCATGTATCCTGAGCATCAAAGCAGGGTAGCCTTAAAATACATGAAAACCCAAATCACTAGCATGTTTTATGGCAGCAGCTTGGCCAAGAAAGCTGGCTGGTCTTTCCCGCACAGAAACTATCTGGTTTGCAGATGACACATGGTGGCTACAGCGTGCGCAGCCGTTGGGGTTGGATGCGATCCAGGGAGAGGGCTCATCTGTGAGCAGCAGTGTTGGAATTGTCTTGGAGTGCAATTTCACTAATGTGTAGTTTTATTTTATTAGGCCAACCATCAAAAGTTTCTTTTCCTCCTGGAAACCATTCCTTTTGGTATTCATATCACTCCTTGGACCTAAAAAGTTAAACAGTTTTAAACAAATAGAGCCACATCCTGCCTTCTTCCTCCATTTGACTTTGAAGTTTCCCATGTAAAGCTCACATTATTTTCTTTCTCGTTTTATACAAGAAAATAATTTATTTTTATAATAATAATGGATAAATTCTAGAAAGCACTCTCCTTTAAATTTTCATTGGTGGACACAGAGAAAATGGCTTTACACAATGTCATCAACATAACATGAGAGCTGGCTGAGGATGTGGTTTGGATGAACATGTAAGGGAAGCTAAGTCTCTCACTGCACAGATATTTTCTGAGTACAAATAAAAGACGTTATATAATTGAGAGTTTCTGAGGTTTTTCTCTCCTACTCAAAAAGCTATGAGTATAAATATCTGTCACATCCATATGAAGTATATATTTTAACTACAAGTGATAGGATGTTTAATTTTACATCTGAAAGTCTCTCCAATGAAGTTTTTCAAACTATCCCCCTCAGTGTACGGACAAGAAATGAGGGTACAAAGTAAAATGTCCAAGGTCCTAGAACTAGGTAATGGCAAAACAGCAACTTATTTCTAAAGTTGCCATTTAGTATTATCTCCATTACACCACATTGCCTCATTTCGGTTTTCATTGATTAGCAGAGATTCACCTTGAGCAATAAAAACAAAGTGAAATAATGACTGTAAACTGCATGGAAATTAACTCTGTTTTGTTGCTGATGGTGTTGTTTTAGCTCCCATAGGGATGTATTTTATTCATTGGGTAGATGTACAGTGTTAACACACTTGACACTTGAGAAGGACCTTACAGAAGGGATGCATAGAATTTTGGAGGAAAAGATGGAAATATATCGTGTTACTAGGTCATCAGACTCTCCAACAATTTATTATTAGATCACAGCTACTTTGATTCTCCCAAAATTTGAAGTAAAATGGATCATTTCTATGTAAAAGATGAGCCCACACCACCCTTATCATAACTATTAAAATAATAAATTCTAAAAGAAAATGAAAAAAGCAATTATCAGATACAGACAAATGGAAAACCTGATTCCAGAGAGCATGTACTGCCAATCTGCAGATCATGTCCCATGCAGCACCACACATAAGCATCCTGGCTGAGGGAGACCCACCTGCCATGACTGTTGGCTAGCCTTCACTAGCCAGGGCACTTTGTGTACTGGCTCTGCCTTTACAGAAAGCAAGTAGCCTACTACCTACCACGTCTCCTGGATCATATAAAAATTAGGCCTATTTCTAAAAATGATAAAGATAATTATGAAAACATCATTTTCTAAATTTCACCTTTTTTATGTGAGTCTCATAAAAATTCAAAGCTCCTAATTTTGTTTCGTTTGGGTAGAACTCTTTTTTGAAGCAGTGTCTTGCAATGTAGCTCAGGCTAGCTGCTAATGGTGATCGGCCTGCTTCAGGTTCCCAAGTGCCAGGATTACAGGTATGCACCACCCAACATGTCCAGCTTCCTTGTGATCATTATGGCATTTCTGTCTAGAAGAGAACCGTGATGAGGGCTAGAGACAAGCCTCAGTTGGTAGTGCGCATCTAGATCAACACTGCAGAAGCAGGGAGTGGTGGTACACGTCTGCAATGCCAGCCCTGGAATTGCATGTGGAGGAAGGAAATCAGAAGTTCAAAGTCAGTCTCACTTACATAGTAAGTTTAAGGACCTTGGCTATGAGACCTTGCCTCCAAAACAAAAAGGAGCTGATAATGATACTATTCTGACCACGGTGTTCCAAATATGGCAATACAATTATACTAATGCCAAGACGTAGCCAGTGATCTCTGTTGTTAAGAGACTGACTTATTCCAAATGGCATGATTTATCTCTTTGAAAGATTGTCCCATTTTTCAAACCATGGAAGGGGTTCTGTCTGCTTTGCAGAACATGTTAGTTGAAGGGTGATGAACAGAGATAAGTGTGAAGTGAGGATGAAGTAACCTGGACAGAGGAATTGGAGTGCATTTGTTATTCCTGCATCACTAGGACAAAAATAAACCAAAACAACTTAAGGAAGGTTGATTTTGGCTCATTATTTCAAAGAGATTTTAGTCCGCCAAGATGGAAAGAGTCACAGGAAGACAGGCAGCAGAGAGTGAGATCAGAACTAGGGGCAGGTTCAAAATGCTCTCAGTGACCAATTTCTTCCAGCCGTGCCCCACCTCCTACAGGCTCCACAGGCTTCAAAATCATGCTGCATGGGCTGGGGATATATTAGGATATATATCTGTGATATACCAGGTCCTGGGTTCAATCCTGTGTGCTGCCGAAAGAATAAATAAATTAATTATTTAATAATAAAGTGCTACAATGAAGAAACAAGCCTGTGTGGGACTCTTCAGATTCAAACTGAACAGACAGCACAGGCTGAATCCCAAAGAAATTATGAAATATATATGTACATATTTCTCTTTTCCTTGCTTTGTGTTGTGTTGCTATAATAAAATAGCCCAGGCAGGACACTTTTTTTTTTTTTTTTTTGATTTTTCGAGGGAGGGTCTTGCTTTAGCCCAGGCTGAGCTGGAGTACACTATGTAGCCTCGGGGTGGCCTTGAACTCACAGCAATCCTCCTACCTCTACCTCCCAAGTGCTGGGATTAAAGGCATGCACCACCATGCCTGGCTAGGACACTTTATGAAAAAAAAAAAAAAAAAAAAAAGATTTATTTTGCTCATGAATCTAGGGGATGGAAAGTCCAAAAAGCATTAGGACAGCATCTGTCAAGGTCTCCACCCCTGGCTGCCTCACAACGTGGCAGAGAAGCAGAAAGGGAAGTAGACAGATGGAAAAGGAGCCAAGGACATGGGGTGATTTTGCTTCATAATCATTCACTACTTTAAGAATTAACCTGACGGGCTGAGAAATGGCTTAGCGGTTAAGGCATTTGCCTGCAAAGTCAAAGGATCCCGGTTCAGTTCCCCAGCACCCATGTAAGCCAGATGCACAAGGGGCACATGCATCTGGAGTTCATTTGCAGTGGCTAGAGGCCCTGGCATGCCCATTCTCTCCCCCTCTCTCTCACTCTGTCTCTCTCTCTCCCCGCTTGAAAATAAATAAATAAAAATTTTAAAAATATGAAAAAAAGAATTAACCTGAGCCTGCAAGGGCTTTGTCAGTATCTTCTCAAAAATGGTGGCCTCATGAATTAGCCACCTTCTACTAGGCCTGTATTAGCTTCTCCTCCCACCCCCAATGCCTGAGGTAATGAATGAATAAGAAAAAAGTTGTTGGGCTGAAGAGATTACTCAGTGATTAAAAACACTTGCTTGCAAACTTAATAATCTGGGTGCAATTCTCCAGTACCCATATAAAGCCACATACACATACATGTGTCTGAAGTTCATTTACAGTGGCAAGAAGCCCTGACATGCCTGTTTTCCCTCTCTCTCTCTCTCTCTCTCTTTCTCTCTCTCTCAAATAAATGTATGTGGGAAGGGGCTGGAGGGTATGTGGTATATATGCATGTGGTTGTCAGAGGCACACACTGGCTCTGTTTTTCAATCATTCTCCACATTTATTTATTTATTTAAGTGTGTGTGTGTGTGTGTGTGTGTGTGTGTGTGCATGTGAGTGCATGCTCCAGGGTATTTTTCCATTGTAAACCAAGCTAATCTGGCTTTACATGAGTTCCTGGGGAACTGGCAGTCTCTGTGAGGAAGTAGCTTTAACCACTGATTTGTCTCTGTGGCCCCTCCACTTTATTTTTTGGAACAGATTCTCTCGCTGAACCTACAGCTCACTGATTTGGCTAGACTACCAAGCCAGCAAGCTCCAGGGGTCTCTTGGCCTCTCAATACTGGAACTGCATTGCAAGCATGCACTGCCACACTCATAGGTGCTGGGGATCTATATTCAGGTCTCCATGCCTGTGCTACAAGCACCTTACCTACTGAACCATCTCCCCAGCTCCACAGAGAAAAGGTTAATTCTGGCTTGCAGTTTTAGAGGTTTCAGTCCATGGCAAGGTGACCCCATGGCTTGACATCTGTGGAGTCACATCAAGGTAGGAGCATGTGACAAAGCAATGTCCCACACCTCATGACCAGGAAGCCCAAAGGAAGAGAAAGAATTTGTATTCCCAAAGTCCTCTTCAAAGGCCTGCTCCCATTAACCTAAAGGCCACCCAACAGGCCCTGTCTTAAAGGCTCCACCACTTCCCAAGGGTCATTATTACTTGTACTTTGAAGATACTCCCTAAGATCCACCACCTCATAACACTGTTTCATAGGGAACCAAGTTTTTACAACACACATTTTGGGAGATAAACTCAAACTAAAACACTTTCCAACGGGGATCTGGAGTAAGGATCCAATTTAGGAGGCACTTTGGAAGTGAAGCCAATAAAATCCAGGAGGCAACAAACTAGAAGTTCAGGAATATGCTACATATACTATAACATAGTTAAATGACTTACCTTTTCCTTTTTATTTTATTTATTTATGTTGAGAAAGAGGCAGATACAGAAAGGAAAAAATGGGCATGCCAGGGCCTTCAGATGCTGCAAATGAACTCCACATGCATGCACCATCTTGTGTGTCTGGCTTATGTGGGTCCTGGGGAATAGAACCTGGGTCCTTTAGCTTTGCAGGCAAGCACCTTAACCACTAAATTATCTCTCCATCCCACTTTTTCCTTTTTAGAACTGAGTTTCTCCTGCTCTCTGCTTTCTCTTCACCATGCTATGAGCTGGTCTATCCTACAGTGCCCTCCATGATAGACTGATATTCCTTGTGACTGTTCTGTTTCATTGTGGAAAGACAAGCATACACTCAGCTCTCTTGGACTGAGAGTTTTTGATTATGTGTGGATTTTTCTTCAAACAATTGTTATTTTTAAAGATTCTTGTATTGAGATGTGATCATTTGCTTCTTGCAAACATTTCCATCATCGATGTTGACCATAAGGTGACACAGTTAGGAGAAAGCCCTCCAAAGAACTCTGCTGATGCAGACACATGCTCTTATACCCCCAAAGTGGTGGGATAAATAATCTCCTATTAAGTAAATAAATAAGCCAGGCATAGCGGTGCATGCCTTTAATCATAGTACTTGGGAGGATCTCTGTGAGTTTAAGATCAGCTTGGGACTACATAGTGAAATACAGGTAAGGTACATCTGGACTAGAGTGAGACCCTACTTCAAAAAAACTAAAATAAATAAATAGAAAGCCAGGCATGGTAGTGCACATCTTTAATCCCAGCACTCTGGAGTCTGAGGAAGGATGACAGCTGGCATGGGGCTACAGAGTGAGAGAATGAGTTCTTGGTCAGCTTTGCTAGAATGAGACCCTACCTGGGGTGGGGGGGGGGAGCAAGAAGAAGAAAGACCCTACCTGGAGTGGGGGAGGGAAAGAAGAGAAAAGAGTTGATATTTTTAAAAAGAAGGAAAAGGAAGAATTGGCTTTGGTTTAAAATACATGTAATGACTGATGCTAATAATTAATGCTCTGATTCATGGACAATTTTCCAAGGGAATAACAGCAGTATCTTCTAGTCCAAACCTCTCCTGGCATGGCTGTCATCAGCTATACGCATCCGGGGTGCCATCTTGGCATTACTGACATCTGGGCTTGGATAATTCTCCATGACAGGGGTTTATTCTTGTGCACTATAGAAGACTTAGCAGCATCCTTGGCCTCTGTGTGGCAACATGGATGACTGTACACATATCTCTTTCCAGTCATCACACAGAAATGTCCCCAGACATTACCAACTAACCCTTGAAAGCAGAATTACCTGTACTTGCGAACCATTGGCAAAGAGCTATCACCCAGGACAGGGGTAGAACTCACAGTACCACGTATGATTGCCACTCTGTGTCCTGACTGTCCCAGTGGCATTCAGTGGTGGCCTCCTGTGCTCTCACTTCATTATACAACATCGTCATCAGTGTGCAGTTGGCATTCTCACAATTGGCATTCTAACCCATCTGCTGGCCCACAGTGCCTCTCATGGAAAGGACCATTGCATATATGGTTAGGGTATGGAGGAAAGGAGGAAATAAAAACCAACCCACTAAATGATGTGAATTTTGTTGTTCATAGTAAAATGACCCATATTCTAAATCGAAAATCAAGGACAGGGTATAGGAACTGCAGGAATAGGTGGGAATCCCTGGAAGGTGATATACAGGGAGTTATCAAATGACCTCCCATTGTAAAGGTAAACAGAAGAAAAAACCAAAGACAGAATTTTAGCCAAAAGCAGGCACTTCAAACTTCATTCTTTGACAGTCTGCAGTGATAAATATTCCTCCCACCCCACAGGGGAAGTATTTGCTTTAATCAACAGACTCTGATGAGTGTGTGACAACCAGGTTATAGAAAAGCATTACTTATGACTGACAATAAATTCAGTCTCATTTTCCATCTTCGACACAATTCTCTCCCCACCCCATCATCCTCCACACCCTTCCCCTTGGGCCTGTCCCACATGGTGTCTTACAATTGGGCCTTAGCAAGAGGAGAGTTACAGCCAAAAGCAGCAAGAAAATGCCATGAAACTGGCAGTGTACATTGGGGAAGGAGCCAGAGCATCTGCTTTGGAGCGGGGCTATGAAGCAAAGCCACAGGGGGAAGAAAGGCTATTAGGCCACCAGCAGCCAAGGGGGAAAAGCCACAGGAATGCAGATTAAAAGTATGAAAAGATTTGGAACTCAGAATAAAAGATCCGTGGAAAGAGGTGGAAAAGCCAGGTCTGGCATATGGAACCACTTGAGGGGTGCTGGTCGTCAACCCAATAAAATCCTCCACAGAGCCTGATGTGAGAAGGGCCAGAAATGGTTGACACAGGGGTCTAATGCACCTGCCCAGGGACTGTGGCAAGAGAATGGCAGAGCCACACTCTGCAGGGTAGGTAGCACACATGGGCCCAAGGGCCAGTTTTTATAAGACACAGGACTTTCTCATCATTTTCTCCAATGGGTCATTTTCAGAAGATATGCTGTCTCTATAGTTTTTGGATCTTTCTCTTTGTACACATCTTTACACACACACATACCACAAAATATATTTAATAAAGTTGGGAGTGGTGGTGCATGCCTTTCATTCCACCACTAAGGAGGCTAATGGCCATCCTGGTATACAGACTGATTTCCAAGACAGCATGAGCTAGAGTGAGACCCTGCCTCAAAACAAACAAACAAACAAAAGTTTAATATAATCACTAACCTGGAAGCAATTGTGCTTTCTTCTACACTTTTTTTTTTTTTTTGGCAACTTCTATACTTACAGACAATAAACCATGATATTTCCCTCCCCTCCCCCCCATTCTGCTTCAGAACTCCACTCTCCATCATAAACCTCCCTCTTTCCATTAGTCTTTCTTTTAATTTCACAGGCCACATTTCTTTTCTTTTTTTATTTACAATTTATTTATGTATTTGACAGAAAAAGAGACAGAGAAAGATAAAGAGAAGGGGCATGCCAGGGCCTCTTGCCACTGCAAATGGATTCCAAACACATGTGCCACCTTGTGCATCTGGTTTTAAGTGGGTACTGGGGAATCCAACTTGGGTCCTTAGGCTTTGCAGGCAAGTGCTTTAACTGATGACTTAACCACTGAACAATCTGTCCAGCCACACATTTCTTTCTTTATGTTAGTAAAAAGGAGAACTTCCTGGGCTGGAAAGATGATTCAGTGATTAAGGCACTTGCCTGTAAAGCCTAAGGACTTGAGTTTGATTTCCCCAGTTTGTGCATGTATCTGGAATCTGTTTGCAGTGGCAGGAAGCCCTGGAATGCTTATTCTCTCTCATTTTCTCTGTCCCCTCCCTCCCTCCCTCCCTACCTCCCTCTTTCTCTCTCATTCTCAAATAAATAAAATTAAATTTGAAAAAAAAAAGGTAAACTTCCTAAAGACAGTAAATGTCAAATGCTAAAAAACTTCCTTTCTACTTGGTGTTAGTTGAAACACCTTTATTGACCTGTGTGTGGTTAGATTTCAAGCTGGTTAATGTTCTCTAAACCCTGCTTTCTGGTGACTCAACCCTTAATTGTATCCCTGTCTCAAATTCGTCTGCTGCTATAAATTGGCTAAGTAGAAGAAAATCCACAATTCTAACTTGTAGGACTGTAAATGTTCTTTCTGCCTCCACCCACACTTGCAATGCCTTCCTTATGTGACCCCAACTTCATAATTCAACAAAACAAAACAGTTTTGGTCTGGCAGAACATGTCTGGAATTCCTATGACCCCTCTGTCCTGTCCAGGTATCTGGGAGCACTTCCTATTTCTACAAAAGGTAGCTGTGGGGTTGTGGTGGAAGTCAGGACTGTGGTTTGCTCACATAGCACTCCTGCAAGGGGGACGTAGTTGTCATGAACTGGGAATGGGGGCAAATGCAGACATGATATGCAATGCCTTCCCAGTTATGTGGAGGTGGTTTCTGTTTCACACAACAAAATCTATCCTTTGAATGGAAGAGAAATGAAGTATGTGCCGCCTTTGGTGGTGGGTTTCACTGATTTTTAAAACTTAAAAGCATAAAGTTAAGGCTGATATTCAGCCACTATTATATAGGAATATTAAGGATCTGTAATAAGTATTTTAGATATGCTGCCTTCCTTAATGTTTTTTTAAATATTTTGTTTTTATTTATTTATTTATTTGACAGATAAAGAGGGAGAGAGAGAAAAAAATGGGCACGCCAGGGCCTCCAGCCACTGCAAACAAACTCTAGACACATGTGCCCCCTTGTGCATCTGGCTAACATGGGTCCTGGGGAATCGAACCTGGGTCCTTTGGCTTTGCAGGCAAACACCTTAACCATCCCTTCGGCCTTTTTTTTTTTTTAAAATATTTTATTGATTGATTGATTGATTTGAGAGAGAGAGGAACAGGCAGAGAGAAAGACAGAATGGCCACGCTAGGGCTTCCAGCCACTACAAACGAACTCCAGATGCTTGCACTCCCTTGTGCATCTGGCTAACGTGGGTCCTGGGGAATCAAACCTGGGTCCTTTGGCTTTGCAGGCAAATGCCTTAACCACTAAGCCATCCTTCCAGCCCCTTCCTTAATGTTTAACAACCTGAAAAGGTGTCCATGGCTTTCTTTGGAACAGTCTGAGGCATCCCAGGGTTCATATACCCTTCCCCCTTTTTATTTTTGTCATTTGTCAATAGCATCCTGATTTCCTTTGGTCAGTAGCTGTCTCCCTTTGGGTGTACCCCCCAGTTCAGTGTCTACCCTAATCAGAGAGCTTTGCCTCTCTCTAGTCAAGATTTAGACACACAACCTGAGCTAAACCTGTGCTTTCTCCAGGACTGGAGTCTTGAGAAGAGTAACATACAGGTAGGAAAGATCACTGAAACTAATCCCCATTGCAGCATTACCTCCGTGGAGACTACAAAGTATCTCAAGCTTTCTACCTCCCATACTGAGATTGGCTATCTCTTCAACTCTTTGAAATGTAAGTACTTTTCTCAAGATGGAGCCAGAACCCAGACCTCATGGATCTCTTTCTAGGACAGTCTATTGGTCCCTTTCACACAGTAAAGTTAGGATGGACACTAACATTGTTTAGTGTGAGGAGATTCACTGTTTAGAAAATGTGGTTAGAACAGAACTAGTAAGTTTGTTTCAGAAAATGTGAAACTGTACATATCTTGTCAACTCCTAAAACCAGTAATTCTTGATTAGAATCTTAATGCCCAGAAGTTGACTTGCTCTTCCTGATTTTGTATATTTATACCCCAACTCTATTGGAGGAAGAATATGTTAACTCAAAGAACAATTTAACCCCAGGGTAAAGAATTTAGATACAGTAGCACTATTTTTTGGTGACACTAAAAAAGAGTATACCATTTTATAGTTCACTAGAGAACAAAACATGACCTTAATTCTTCTAATAGTGCTTAAATTCTAGAAATAGAAGGGGTAAGCATAACTCTTTATCAGGGCAGTTTGCACTTCCAGTTCACTCTGAGTGATAGGAAGCTAGGAGATCATGGATACACTATCTATTTCGTTTCTTTTTTCTTTTTCTTTTTTTTTTGGGGGGGGGGGGGGTGGTGGCAGGGTGTTACTCTAGCTCAAGCTGACCTAGAACATAGCTGGCCTCAAACTCATGGTGATCTTCCTACCTCAGCCTCCCAAGTCCTGAATTATAGGCTGAGTCACCACCTCTGGCTTTAGAAACCATCTGTTTCTTTACTTCTTCATGAAATTGATACATGATCTCTCATCTCTTTTTTTTTTTTAATTTTGTGCACTTCTTAAGCTTTTTATTGACATCTTTCATAAGTATAGACAATAAAAACATGACAATTCCCTCCGTCCACTCCTATAATCTTCCCTCCATTGAATCCCCACCCCTAATTAGTATCTCTTTCATTTTGATGTCATCATCTTTGCCTCCTATTATAAAGATCTGTTACAGGCATTTGAAAGCACTGTGAGGCCATGGAATATCAAGACCATTTTGTACCTGGAAGATTGCATTGTAAGCAGTCCTGTCCTTCCTTTGGTTCCTACATTCTTTACACACCCTCTTCTGCAATGGACCGTGGGTCTTGGAGGGTGCAACAGAGACTGCTCATTGCTGAACACTTCACTGTCACTTCTCAGCACTATATCATCTTGTTTAAATTTCAAAAATTTATATGCTCCTTTTAATTTACAAGTTGAGTTCACAAAGGCTATGTATACAAAGAATTCTGCTCTTATACTATATATTTCTTCAGACATCGCTTATCTCAGGCCAGGAATAGCAATGCCCAAATAAAAGGCAAAGCCTCAACTGAATAGATATTTGTATAAGAACAGTTATTTGTAGTTTATTATTTCTATTCCACATGTGATAATTAATTCAGGAAATACTTGGTTTTCTTCCTAAAACCAACACAGTATTAATTGCCTTGGGGAGCAAATCCCACAAAGAGTAACAGTTTTATGGCATACTTACCAGGTAATTGCTAATGTGTTAGGGATTTTAAGTGGTATTTTTCCCTAGCTCTCTCTTAAAAATCATCTGTGTCACCATATGGAGCTAATTTAAGGATGATGATGGTCTTACTAATAACACTATACTAATATGATAATGTATGTTTTACTGTTATATAAGTTCTACCCAATTTTGATAATTATAAAGAGTAGGAAACGTGAATAGAAGTTATCTTCACTTTATGAATGAAAAACTGAGGCTCAAAAATGAAGTGTTAGCCAGGTGTGATGGTGCTCACCTTTAATTCCAGAACTTAGGAGGGAGAGGTAGGAGGATTACCGTGAGTTCGAGGCTACCCTGAGACTACATAGTGAATTCCAGGTCCACCTGGACTACAGTGAGACCTTACCTCAAAAATAAAAAAAATAGGGGGTTGGAGAGATGGCTTAGTGGTGGTGCACTTGCCTGCAAAGCCAAAAGGCCTCAGTTCGACTCCCCAGGACCCACGTAAGCCAGATGCACAAGGGGGCACATGCATCTGGAGTTTGCTCCCAGTGGCTGGAGGCCCTGGCATGCCCATTCTGTCTCTCTCTGCCTCTTTCTCTGTCTGTCGCTCTCAAATAAATAAATAAAATAAAATATTTTAAAAAATAAAAATAAAATAAAAAATAAATAAATAAAAAATATAAATGAAGTGTTATCCAGGTATAGTGGTGCATACCTTTAATCCCAGCACTCAGAAGACTGAAGTAGGAGGATTGCTGTGAGTTCAAGGCCAACAGGAAGCTACAGGGTGAATTCCAGCTCGGCTTGGGTTAGAGAAAGACCCCACCTCAAAAACCAACCAAACAAACAAAAAATGAAGTATTGAGCAAGATGTGGAGATTCACACCTTTAATCCCAGCAGTCAGGAGGCTGAGGTAGAAAAATTGCTGTTTGATGACAGCTTGGACTTGAAAAAGACCTTGCCTTGTAATATGCTCTCCTCCCAAATGAAGTGTGACTCTGGAAATATAACTCAGTTGGGTAGAGTGCTTGCCTACCATGTATGAAAGCCTGGATTTGATCCCCAGCACCTCATGAACTAGGCATGGCGGGGCACTTCTGTAAATCTCATCACTTAGACAGGGAAGCAGGAGATTCAGAAGTTCAAGGTCAACTTGGGTTACACGGTACCCCATCTTTAAAAAACATGTGGGAGAGAAGCCCAGTGTAGTGGCACATACATTTATTTTTATTTTGATCAATTTATTTATTTATTTATTTACTCATTTATTTATTTTGGCTTTTCAAGGTAGGGTCTTGCTTTAGCCCAGGCTTACCTGGAATTCATTATGTAGTCACAGGGTGGCCTTGAACTCAAAGAGATACTCCTCCCTGGCACATGTCTTTAATCCAGCACTTGGGAGATAGAGGTAGGAGGATTGCTGTGAGTTCTAGGCTACCCTGAGACTACATAGTGAATTCCAAGTCAGTCTGAGCTAGAGCAAGACCCTACCTCAAAAAGACAAAAAAAGGCGGGGAAGGTGGGGCTGAGGAGATGGCTCAGTGGTTAAGAGTGATAGTTGTGAAAACATGAGGGCCTGAGACCTCTTGTGTTAGGTTTCTTGGCATCTGGAAAACAATCCTGGGTTGACTGAGAGACTGTTTCAAGAAAGGAAGAAGAAGAGCAAAAAAAGGAGGTCTTTGATGTTCTCCTCTGGCCTCCATAAATGTGCCCACCTATACACACAAATGCATACACAACACACATCACACACCATACTACACATGTTTTACACACACAAGCATATGCACATGTCAAAAAAATGAGGAGCTAGAGAGATGACTCAATGGTTTATAGCATTGCTGCACAAATCTGGGTTAGGAGTTTTTATCCCCAGAACCATGTAAAGCCAGACACAAGTACCACACATATATGCAATCCCAATCACCTAGAGTAATAGAGGGTGGAGTCAGGAGGGTGCTGAAGCACACAGGCCATCTAGCCTGGCATTCACAGAGGCCAAGCTACAAGAGAGACCACATCTCAAACACCATGAAAGGTGAGGACTAGCACTTTGCCATTGTTCTCTGTTCTCCACACATGCATCATGGCATGTGCACATCAGCACCTAACACACACACACACACACACACACACACACACACACAATTTTGTGCAAGGTCATGCAAGTAATGGTGAATCCAGACATCGGGTTCCCCCTATGGCCCTAAAGTCTATATATATGTGTCAGCAAGCAACAAATGTTTTCTGCAAAGGACCAACTAGTAAATATTTTAGACTTTGAGGGTCTTATGCTTTTTCATAACACCTCAGCTTGGCCCTTTCACATCAAAATTGAGCATAGACAGTATGTAAACACATGAGCAAGTCTTCGTTTCAATAGGACATTATTTACAAAAACAGAACAACACCTGTATTTGCCTGGCTCCTGAACTACAACTTCCTACATCACATTCCAGATGCACATGGTCACTGTTGGCTCATCCCATATAGGAAGCACTTGGGAGTACTTTTACTCTAAGCTACATTTCTCTAGTTTCCTAGATTACCAGGTACAGGAGTGTCCCAAAGAAGATAAAGAAATGCAGATGTCATTCATCATAGTAGCTCCCTGCATATTCTGGGCAACTACATTGTAACCAGCCTGGAGGAAAGACTTCAGGTTAAATCAGTGGTTCGTAAGCCTTTGTGGGTCTAAGAAAATCTTAGCAAATGATCATAACCTCTCTTCTACGAAAAACACAAACTTATACACCCTAAATACTGTGCATAAGTTCTCAGAGTTTGTGAACTTTAAGTATATGTGAAGATACATAACTATCAAAGGACCCTGGTTTAAAAGTTTGTAATTAAGAATTGAATTATTTTGTTATTGTATTGCTAACATTGTTATTGGATTATTATACTTTAGTAACTAGTCCTCATGAAAAACTAACTTATTTGATATGAACCTGCTTTAAATGCCCGTTGTGATGATACAAGCAATGGGTTCTGGTGGTGAATATTTTTTTGGTAATTTTTTTAACAGATTATACTCTTTTATTCCCTCTCCGCTGTTTCTGTTTCCCTGGGACCCAGTGTGGTTATGGGATTTAATGTGTTGCCTTGAAGGCTTTAGTGAATCCCAATGGGATTGCCTCAGGGTATTTCTACCTACTCTGTGGCTCTTACACTCTTTCTTCCCACTCTTCCACAGTGTTCCTTGAGCCATTACAGTCCTATTGGCAGTGTGATTTAGTGTTGAGTTCTCTGTAGACTCTGGATTTCTGCTTTGATAGGTTTTGCTTGATCACTGTGTTTTCCACCATCACCCTGGAGCTGGTTGTCAGCTTAGCAGTAAGAGCAGTGTTCATGGTGCCACATTCACTGCAAGTGCTCCTGAGCCCTGGCAGATGTGGAAGAGGTGGCAAGTCTTGTGGTGGCCAGTAGGCTATCTTCTTGTCTTATTGATGGATCTCCTCCATTTTCTCTGCAATATGTGAAATAAAGCAGATTCTCCAACCAAAAGTGAGAGCAGTTCAGGTTAAAGTTATTTTAGAGAATTTTGGTGTGAAAGGCTGCTCTTCTTCTCCAGAGAGCAGTGGGGGCTTGTCTCTGAATTATAAGTTTCCTAACTATGGGAATCTGACTTGGTTTTCAGTATCAGGTATGAGCCCTCTCCCACTGAGCAGGCCTCATGTCCAATCAGAGAAAAGCTGGTTATCCACAGAGGCTGTGTGCCACTATTGCACAAGTGTATAATCCTTGTCTGGCTGGTTGATTTCCTAGTCTGCAGGGTCCCTGGCTTATTCATGCTGTTGGTGACCATTTTCCACCAGAGGCTCCGACAGTGCTTTACAGCACTATGAGGGCTAGACAGGAGGGAGCTAGTTGCTCTTTCAGTTTCAGCATGGTAATCTGAAGTCCTGTGACTGCAGCCTGTGGTGTCTTCAGCAATAGGGTCTTACCTTTTAACTCTGGCAGGTAATTTAGTGTTCTGGCAATAGCCTAAATTTTTTGGGAACCACATGGGTCCCCTTAGCTAACAATTCAGGGCCTAGGGATTACAAGCCACAGTCTGTGGTTTTAAGAAGGTTAAGCTTTTTCCACCTTATGTCCGGACTGTTCCTCCTACTTTATTGATGGTTATACCTTGTAGAATGCTAGTCCACATTATAATAATCTTTTATTTTTAATGTGTAGTCTCGAGATCTTGATAATTTTGTACTCCAAGTTATTCATATTGACAGTAACTTTTCTTCCTGCTTGTGATTGTGCCTAAAAACAATTTTCCATGGCTATGTGTACACACCCCAACTTGAATGTGTGGCAAGGACTTCCTTTGGCTTGTTGCTAAGTTAATCAATAATAGATAATAATGATAATAATCAGATGATGAAGAAGAAAAGTCTAGTTATGGAGAAAAAGCAGGTTATAGCTGCAATAACTCGAGAGTTAGATTTAAAATCTCAGCTTTCAGGGTTAAGATGGGAGTTCAAATATAAGCTTTTGTTGATGTCTACAAAATACAAGACATAGCATAGTCAAAAACAAGATCGAGAGACCATCTCCACATGTGATAAAAAATCAACAGATTGATCCACTTCAGTTCTTCACAAGGAAGCTGCCTGCATCTAATCTCAGTGCTCTGGAGCATGAGCCAGGAGGATGTTAAGTTCATGTTGAGCCTACACTCCACAATAATAATATGCCACAAAGGAAACAAAAATAAGCTGGGTGTGGTGGCACATGCCTTAACTCCCAGGCTTGGGAGACAGAGGTAGAAGGAGTGCTATGAGTTCCAGGCCAGCCTGGGACTACATAGTGAATTACATGTCAGCCTGGGCTAGAGTAAGATCCAACCTCAAAAAACTAAAAAGGGGGAAAAAATACTTTTGGGCCGGAGAGATGGCTCAGCAGGATTCCCCAGTATACATGTAAGCCAGACACACAAGGTAGCACATGTGTCTGGAGTTTGTTTGCAGTGGCTAGAGGCCCTGGCACACCCATTCTTCTTCTATTTGCTTTTCTCTCTCTTTCCTTCCCTTCCTCTCTCTCTCACTCAAATAAATAAATAAATAAAATATATTTTTTTAAAAATGAAACCAGAAGCTGTGGCGAGCTCCTGCCATCCCAGCATACTGACACAAAGTCGGAGGCAAAGACAGGAGAATTTCCCCATAGCTCAGTAGCTCTTAAGTGCAGCAAGGAACAACAATGAGAATGAAAGCAAGCTGCCTCAAAGAAGATGCGAGGATGAGAAATTATACCTAAAAGTTGTCCTCTCGCTCCAACATGCATGCCATGGCATATGTACATCTACTCTCACAGATGAACATGCATACATGTCACATACAAAACTAAATAAAAATTTAATTTAATTTAAAAATCAAACCAAAAAGTAGTGCCCCATACCTTCAGTCCCAGCATTTGTGAGGCTGAGGTAGAAGGAAGATCAATGTAAGTTTGAGGCCAGCCTGAGGCTACAGTGTGAGTGTCACATCAGCCTGGGCTATGAGACCCTGTGTTGAAGAAAAAAAATTCCGTAAAGGTATGAATAGCATTTCAACCTCATTATCCATTTTCTTTTCTTTCTTGCTTGTTGTTTGCTTGCTTGCTTCTTTCTTTCTTTCTTTCTTTCTTTCTTTCTTTCTTTCTTTCTTTCTTTCTTTCTTTCTTTCTTTCTTTCTTTCTTTCTTTCTTTTTTTTTTTTTTTTTTTTTAAATTTTTTCGAGGTAGGGTCTCACTCTAGCCCAGGCTGACCTGGAATTCACTATGTTGTCTCAGGGTGAACTTGCAACAATCCTCCTACCTCTGCCTCCCAATTGCTGGGATTAAAGGCATGTGCCACCATGCCGGGCTTTCATTATCCATTTTCTATTAAAATATATTATAAGTCTGAACCACTGTGGTAGCTGGTTTTATTGAAGTACTAATTGTGAATCATTCACTTACACGTTGATGCTATTTCCTAGCAATGGAAACAACATAAAAACCAATCAAATCCTGTGAGGCACAGACTAAGGGCTAAAAGTGAGGATAGCTTAGAGAAGACCAGAAAAAAAAAAAAAAGATTATAGGTTTTCTTGGCAAGTGTTTGTAAGGCACCAAGGGCTGAAAAACTGAAGCAAGTCTCCTGATCTTTCAGGTCTCAGCCACAACACCAAGTAGTCACCTTCCGAAGATCTACATGAGGCTCCTTGTAACCCTTCACCACCCCAAACCTGTTCTTAAATCATTTATCAATTCAGCAGTTAAAGGTGCTTGCTTGCAAAGTCTGAAAGTCTGGTGTTCAATTCTCAAGTACACATGTAAAGCAGATGCACAAAATATTGCAAGCATCTTGAGTTCATTTGCAATGGCAAGAAACCCTGGTGTACCCATCTCCACCCTTGAAAATAAATAAATACATGTTTTAAAAGATCAAGAATTAGTAAAGTGTGGCCCATGGGCAAACTCAGGTCTGTCATATTTTTGTGTGACCTGAAATCTAAGAATGAGTTTTACAAAAGAAATGTCGGAGGAAAAAAAATCAAAAGAGCTGGGCATGGTGGCACATGCTTTTAATCCCAGTGCTAGGGAGGCTGAGGTGGGAATGAAGGAGGATAGTGTCGGTTTCCCCCCCGGCAGGTAGGGCTGAAAAAAGAGCTGGTCCAGCGGTTCCTCTTGGGGCTGAGCAGGATGATGAGTGCCGGTGACCCAGACCCCCTCCTCTAAGACACCGGAGAGAAAAACACAGTGGGTCGGAGTCATTTTATTGTAGTAGGAAGATGTTTATATAGCTTTGAGAAAGAGGGTGGGTCTCAGGATGGGAAAAAGGTGTAAGGGCCAATAGTATTTCACCAAGTCAGCATTAGCTGGGCAGAGGCAGTTTTGGCTTAGGCTTTGCTGAGTCACTACTGAGCGGGAGTAATAGGCCAAAGACAGGTCGCCAAACTCTAGTCAGGCTCAGGAAGTTCCACTAGGCCTCACACCTGGGCCTCTTAGGGCACAACATCTCCCCCTTTTGTTTTTATAAGAACGGCAGAGATCATGGCCCCTGTCTTATGTTGTCCCCCTCTGGGGATCTTACACGTCACTGGGTACCATGCCTCCAGCCCGTCGAAAATCCACTCCATGACCTGTCTTAGGTTGTCTCAGCCTGTCTCAGATCTTACCCGTCATTGGGTCCATGGAGGGCAGGGGAGGGACGTTAGGAGGACAGCCAGTCAGAGGAAGAGCCCAGCTCCTGAGTTGCAAGCCTGTGGTATTTTGACCTGATGAAGTTTAATTGCCTCTAGCTGTTGGTGAATGAATTGTGTAATCTTATTAATTACACAGGGCCCAACAGTGAGGATAAGAAGAAGGAGAAGGAGGGGTCCGAGGAGAGGGAGAAGGTAGGGTAAGAAGCCATGTAAGCCCGTCCAAAGCGGGTTGTCTTGGAAGTCCCGTCTCCTCTTCTCCAAATCTTTTTGGAGCTTTTTTGGCTTTATTTGGGTCTAGCAGCATCCACACCTCCAATCGTTCCTGGGGAAGAAACAGAGGCACAGTTCTCAGGGGTGGAACACTCCCTGGAGAGTTGATTGTTATTGTCCCCTTGTTGGGGTAAATATTTTAAGTCTCTTGCTGGTACCCAAATGGGTCTTTTTTTCCTCTTGAGGAAAGACACATTTAAACCCTCTCCCTGCTGTGAGGAGGGGGTCTGGTCCTCTCCAGGCCCCAGTCAATGGGTCCCTCTATTTGACCCAGATGGAGCTATAAGTAACGGCTGAGGTCCAATGTTTTTGAAAAGGGGACAAGTGTCTATCTTCTTTAGAAAAATTTAAAATATTTAGGGTTAATAATGTCTTTTAGTTGGTTGTGTGGGGGTAGGGATTCCCCCTTTTGTTTTTGTAATTGAGACTTGAGAGTTTGATTATATCTTTCCACGATGGCTTGGCCCTGTGGGTTATATGGGATGCCTGTGGAAAGTGAGATTTTCCAGGTTTGGAGGAAATCTATAAAGGCCCTGCTTACGAAGCAGGGGCCATTATCAGTTTTGACTTGATCTGGCAATCCAAGGGTGACAAAGCATTGAAGCATATGGCTAATAGCATGTTTAGTCTTTTCCCTGGTGTGTGCCGATGCCCAGCAAGCATGGGAGAAAGTATCAACTGAGAGAAAAATATATTTAAGTTTTCCAAATGGAGAATAGTGTGTAACGTCAATCTGCCAAAGGTGATTAGGGTGTAGCCCTCGAGGATTGGCTCCTGTAGTTTGAAGAGGAGGCACCTGGAGGAAAGGCTGACAGGATTTGTAAGTTCGGACAATTTTTTTAAGGTCCTTGACTGGCACGTGGGGATATTTATGTTTAAGGCCCCTCCAATTTATGTGGGTTAATAAGTGGAAGCATGTAGCTTCTGAGACTGTATTACACTGAGGCAGAGAAGCCAGTTTGTCGGCCAAATTGTTTCCTTTAGAGAGGAATCCTGGTAAATTTTGATGGCCTTTGAGATGTTGAAGCTTACAGATCTAGGGGAAGTTCCATAATGGCAGAAGAAGTTGGCCTGCCTTCATAGGGCCAAGCAAGAGACAGAAAAAAAAAATCAACCAGCCACACAGCACACGGAACAAAAACTACAGCCAAAATCTCCAGCACACTTCAGGAACTCTTACTGGGCACACTTTGCATATCTTTACAATGGAATCTTAAACCCACCATTAACACCTTAAGATCAGCCCCCAGTGACATTAAGTAGAAAGTGGGCTTGAATCATCAAGGGTTGGAGTCCAGTCTAATATGTGTCTCAATTAGGTTGAGTAACAGGTTAACAACATAAAGACTGTCAGAAAATAAGTTAAATGGCTCCTGAATAGTGTCCAAAGCCAAAATGACAGGGAATAGTTCTTTGAATTGTGCTGACCCTTTGACCTGGGCTGCCTTGCATATAAGAGCCAGATCAGAGAGGGGGGTGGAGTACCAGGGCCTAGCTGTGGCCTCCGGCCCTACTTTAATGGGAAGGCTGGGTGTGTCCAGGACGGATCAGGCCGAAGTCCTTCCAAGGGTAAAGAGGGGGAGGGGTGGTTGTGAGCGCTATTGCCACAGGCGGCGGTTATGGGCTGAAAAGACAGCAGGCCGGTGGTGGTTTGGGTGGCGGCCTTGGGAGGAACGAGATTTTAAAAGCCAGTTTTAGTTTTTCCTTACAGCTTTTGTTAAGGGCAGAAATGAACTCCTCCACAGAGAAGCCTTTAAGGCTGGCAATTATGGCAAGGAGGATTGAACTAATCCATGGGGCTAAAACAAGAGTTTTGTCCCAAAAGCCATGGTTTTTTTGTTTTACTTTAAAGCCACATTGTAGGAGGAGGGCCTTAAGAGCCTGCAATTGTGGCGTCCTCTGGTGGGGAGGGAGGTTGCCCATTAAGGCTTGGTGGTATTTAAGGGGGGGTGGGTAGGCTGGGACACTCCTGAATCAAGGAGGCTGAGAAAATAATAAACCAGATTAAAAATGATAGCCCAAAGGATGATCATGTAAACTACAACTCCGAATGCCTGGGCCAGCTGAGACAAACAGATAGAATGTTTAGGACCCACATATCTTGTGCTTAGTGGGAGATTTTTATGGGTCATTACTCCACGGCTGTACCCACACGGTGTCTCCACCAGGGACGTATGACCCGTTCAGAAATACAGGAGCCGCAGATGCGGCTTGCTGGAAACCTGAAAGTGAAAGGAAAGAGAAAGGAATGAAAAGATGTTGAAGCAAGCACAGGTTACAGAAGCAAAGGTTAGAACGTTAGATATGAAGACTACCTCATAATTTATGAGGGTACACTCATCCACAGACCAATTGGCCCGTCAGCGTTCTTCTGTGTTCTTCTGTAGGCAGGAAAGAGAGTTCCTCACACGGGGCACCAGTCTGCCGGTCCCCCCCCCCCGGCAGGTAGGGCTGAAGAAAGAGCTGGTCCAGCGGCTCCTCTTGGGGCTGAGCGGGATGATGAGTGTCAGCGACCCAGATGCCCTCCTCTAAGACACCGGAGAGAAAAACACACTGGGTTGGGAGTCTTGTTGAAGCAGGAACTCATTTTATTGTAGTAGGAAGATATTTAAATAGCTTTGAGAAAGAGGGTGGGTCTCAGGATGGGATAAAGGTGTAAGGGCCAATAGTATTTCACCACGTCAGCAGTAGCTGGGCGGAGGCAGTTTTGGCTTAGGCCTTGCTGAGTCATTCCTAAGCGGGAGTAATAGGCCAAAGACAGGTCGCCAAACTCTAGTCAGGCTCAGGAAGTTCCACTAGGCCTCACACCCAGGCCTCTTAGGGCCCAACAGTATAGGAGAAAGCTACCATTTATTTTAGACAGTTTCAGGTGGAGGTTGGAGAGCATAGCATTGTTTTTTGATCTGAACTTTTCTGGTTGCCTGGTTTGTAATTTGGAATAATTTTCCACCTTGATTACTTGTGCATTTTCTACTGGTGTCCAAATCTATCATGTGTGTATTTTCCTTACACTTTAGATCTACCCCATGTGTGCTCCCACCAACTGTAGGCTTGCTTCCTGTGTAATTTCATTCAACCATGAGTGTGACACTCTTCATTACTCATTTCTCCTCTTCTCTGCTTTGATATTTTCTCTGTGCTATTCTTCCTCAAGTCACCATCGCTCTTTTACCTTTCTTCCATGGGAAAGCACATGGCAGATGCCATGCAGGTTCTTTGTAAGTTTCCCTACACAAGTTCCTAGATTCTACCTTCCATGCATTTATTGCTCTACCATAATCCCTCCTTAAATGCCTCAGTTTCTCTTCCTTTCCCCATGTTTGCAGTTTACTCTAATCTCTCTTGAAAGGCCTCAGTTTCTCTTCAATCCCAATGTCCCTTAAATAAACCCCACAATTTGTGATTTCCTCCTAAATAAACTTAATAATTCATAATTTCTCTTTCTTGAGTCTGTCTTTATTAATTTTTTATTAAAGAGAGATAGGACCCAAACCTTGGGGATTCAAAAATTCTGGGGTACCCCTCCTGAACCACAAAATCCTGCATCAGGGGGATTGCTGGGAGTTCAAGGCTGGCTTGAGACTACACAGTCAATTTCAGGCCAGCCTGGGCTAGAATGAGTACCTACCTCAAAGAAAATCAAAAAGAATAATCATACTCCGTGAAACATGAAAATTTGTGTGAAATCAAACTTCAGTGTCTATCAATAAGATTTTATTAAAACCTGTGCCCATGTATACACTGCTTTATGCTACATGACAGAGGTGACCGGCTATAACAGAGACTACAGATCTTCCAAGTCAAAATCATTTATTACCTGGCTCTTTACAGAAAAAAAAAAGTGCCAATCTCTGTTCTGTGTTTTAAACTCCATGAGCGTATGTGTTTATTTTGTTTAAACCTAGCTCCTCACATAATGCCTGCAACAAAGACACTGCTCAGTAAGTTTGTTAAATTAAGGAATTATGAACTAATAGAATAAATGCATTGATTCCAGGCTTAGGCTGTAACCAAAATTAAAATTGATGATATCTAAAAGCATAGCATTTCCAGGTGAGATGGCACACCTTTAATCCTAGCACTTGGGGGGGCAGAGATAGGAGGATCACTGTGAGTTTGAGTCCACTCTGAGACTACATATTGAATTCAGGTCAGCCTGGGCTAGAGCGAGACCCTGCCTTGAAAAGAAAAAAAAAAATCAATCAATCAATAAATAATGAGAAAATAAATAAAAGCATAGCATCCTTTGGTTTCTGGTGTAAACCTCAGCAGGGCAGAAAGATCAAGCAACTTTTTTGAGAGGGGATCATCTGGAAGCAATAACCACCTCCCCGTCCATAACCCCAGCCCTTTTTCCTACTGGAAACAGTAGTTATAATATTCTAGTAGCTCTGAGACAGTACCTGACATCTTTGCTACTCTTGCATTCTGAATAAGCTTCTGAGATAGATGGGAAAAGGGAAAGAGAAGCAAAAACAGACACAATCACAACTAGACAGCGACTGGGAAAGAGGGAAAATATAGTAGGACAGGAAGACAAACTGGATAATACATTCTAAGGAATCTTAGATTAGGTTCATAGCTTGAGGGTCTTTAAAATCTATAGCAGTAGGGTGACAGAGATAAGTGTTCATAAAAATCAAGTCTTCTCTCCTGAAAAGGATGAACAGAGAGTTACCAACAGACCCTGTTATTCCCTTACCAAATGCTCTATATCTCAGTTCAGAGAGATTTGCTCAACCATGTTTATAGCTGCTCAATCATAATAGCTAAGAACTGGAATCAACACAGGTGACTATCACTGGATGAATGGATAACCAAGATGTGGTATATATACATGATGGAATTCTACTCAGAAGTAAGAAAAAAATGACACATTGAAATTTGTAGGAAAATGGTCGAACTTGGAACAGATCATTCTTAAGTGAACTCACACAATTACAGAAGGACAAGCATCACATGGTCTCATTCATCTGTGGTTCCTAACCGGGATCAGACCGATTTGCTGACATACCTGAAAGGCATCTCGAGGCTTGGACAATAGTGAGGGTAGGGCTTGGGGGAAGGGAAAAGGTTGGGGGAGCACAAAACTGAACCCAAATTGAACTGGTACCATAGAATCCTGTATCCTGGCAGTTAGACTAAAAGGTGGAACCCTCAAGAGGACCTTAGGGGGAGCACCTAAATCGAAGGGCCCTGGAGAGGGTGAGATGAAGCCTAACCTTAAATTTCTCCTGCTTCTCTTTCTTCTCTGTCTTTTTCTTTTTTTTCTTTTCCCTTGACACTGGCCTGTAATTCCCTGTACTAGGATATAGTTTACATCAACAATGAGCTTTTGAGAGAGACCTACTAGATCTCCCAAAACAAACAAGATAGACTTCTGCCAGATCACTTGATTACCCACCAGAGATGAATGGTAAGACCCTACTGCTGAAGACACCATATGCTGTCGGCATAGACAATGGAGAGACCGGGTTGGAATCCAGAAGAGAGCCAGTCCCCAGAAGAGAGCCAGTCTCCAGACAATTAGCTCATCTAATACTGGAAGGTGCTACATGTGCTATTGGGGAAAGTGGCCAACATCTGTCAGAGCTACTCAAAGTCTATGTGACTTAGAAACAAACAACCTGACGTGATGCTCACACAACTGCAATAGTTGCACACAGCCATGGGAGGTAACCAACTGCTGTTGGATTAGCTAACAGATCTGCTCAGTAGAAAGGAAACCTTATATGGAACTGGGAAACAACTCAGAATCATGTCCAGATAACAATTTTGCTTCCCAATTTCAAGATCCCACTAATCTTGGCATATATGAGGTTCTACACCCTTTAAATTCTCTCTAACTTAACAATGGTTATCCCATTTAGCTGGTGCTGACTTCACCCTCCTTTGGAGATTCTGCTTCTCTGTTTCAGATGGGAGCAGGATCTGAGAAGATAAACGACCCAGCACACTTCACTCTGTGCCAGCAGAAACCACAGAGGAATTAGGGGGATGCGCAAGAGTGCTGCTTTCTCAGTGAACCTTTTATCAGCACAAGGGTGAAGGAGATAGACACTGAGGACACTCAGAACATACCAAAGCAGAGATCCAGAGGCTCCTGAGTGCCCATCACTGAAGTAGACTTAAAACATGGCTCAGGGAAATTTGCAGAAGAGGGGGCGGAAAGATTGTTAGAGCCACAAGTTGGAACATTTTGCACAGAGACATTGCCTCTCCCCCATAACTGACTGCTGCCCCCACAATGCATGACCCACAATCCCCATGGGGTTGACTACATCCCCATAAAGGAAGGCCTCTTCAGAAAAGGGGCAGGGAGGAGGGAAAGGATGGTACCAACATGCGTTATTTACATAATAAATATGTCCATATCAAATAAAAATAAATTTGAAAAGAAATCAAGTCTTCTTCAGAACTCTGGAAGTCAAGGGGAGTCATGAAATAAACAAAGGTATAAGTGTAAAACCTTCCCAGGTACAGAACAGTCTTCCCAGAACAGTCTTCAATTAGGAAATATGTGAGGCTAAATGTATACATGTTCTCTGCTTCAGAAAGAAATATAGTTCTTCCATTTCTTTTAGCGTATACCTATTTGATTATAAGAATCAGAATTTTTTATTTTTAAGAAAAAGTTGATAAATTTATCCAAGGATATGTTAGTCAGGGATTTATTTATTTATTTTGGTTTTACAAGGTAAGGTCTCACTCTAGTCCAGGCTGATCTGGAATTCACTATGTAGTCTCAAGCTGGACTCAAACTCACAGTGATCCTCCTACCTCTGTCTCCCAAATTCTGGGATTAAAGGCATAAGCCACCATGACTGACTTTATTTTAAAATAAATACAAACAAGATTTCCTTTCTTATAAACAAATTTCTTCATGAGACACCAGGAAACTAAAAGGAAACATCAACAGAATCTACAAATAACAGAAAGTGAGGCCAGATGTGGTGTTGCATGCCTTTAATCCCAGCACTCAGTAGGAAGAGGTAGCAGGATCACCATGAGTTCAGGGCCACCCTGAAACTACATAGTGAATTCTAAGTCAGCCTGGCTAAAGTGAGACCTTACCTGGGGGGGGGGGGCTTCAGATTTACTCTTTCTTTCTTCTGAAAGAGTCTCACTATGAACTTACAATTCTTTTGCATCTGCCTGAGTGTTGGGATTAAGGGGTGTGTCATTTTGTTTGGTGAGCTGCTGATTTTGAATTATCATACACAGGCAATAAAACCAGCATGACATCAAGAAATAAAGTCCAGGGGCTAGGGAGATGGCTCAGTGAATAAAGCACTTGCTGAGCAAGCGTGAGGATCAGAGGTTAGATTCTGAGTAAATTCCCAGGGAGCATGACAGACATCTCTAGTCCCAGGGTATGAGAGGAAGAGACAGGGAATAAAAAGTGCAAGCCAGTCCCAAAACCTCATCACTGAAGTAGAACTAAAATGATCCCAACATGTCTCAGGGAAATTTGCAGAAGAGGGGGTGGAACGGATGTTAGAGCCACACGTTGGGGCATTATGCACAGAGACTTGGCCTATCCCCCATAACTCTTGACTACCCCCACAATGCATGACCCACATTCCCCATTGATGAGGGTCCCTTTGGAAGAGGGAGGACAGGGAGGAGGATAATATGAATGTAAAATTAGAATAGTATAAATAAATAAATAATTAATTAATTAAATAATAAAAAGTGCAAGCCAGCTAAGATAGAGTAGCTGAACCAACCAGCTCTGGGTTCAACTGAGACCCTGTCTTAGTATAATAGACAGGAGAGTAATTGAGGAAGATAACTGATGTCAGCCCCTGGCCTCCCCCTGCACACACACATGCACCTATATGCACACATTCCCACTTGAACACACCACATACACACAAGAAAAGGAATAAAGTTCAGATTGACATTTTGGAACCATAATGTTATAATAAATTTTTTTAAGGATCTATTCAAGAAAGAACTCAATAGGGCTGGAGAAGAAGCCTTAGGAGTTAAGGCATTTGCCTGCAAAGCCTATCAACCAAGATTCTGTTGCTCAGTACCCAAGAAAAGCCAGATGCCTGAAGAGGCACATGCATCTGGATTCTTTTGCATCAGCTGGAGTCTCTGGCATGTTCTCTCTCTGTCTTTCTCTTTGCTTGCAAAAACATAAATAAAATATTATTTTTAAAAAACTGAATAAATGTGCCTTTCAGTAGATAAGAAACAAATAAAGAAGGTAATAGTAAAAGAGAACATGAGTAGAAAAATTATCCAGAATAAAGCATGGAGAGTCAAAGGAGAGAAAATTTAGAAGAGGAAATGAACAGGAGAATGTTTTCAACAGTTTTATATGCTTTAGTTGGACAGAAAAAAAAGAATTAAGGATAAGGTTTTTAAGACACTGTTATTTGGAGTCTCAAAAAGAATGAAGAGCCAGGTGCAGTGATGCAGCCCTTTGATCCCAGTAGAGGTAGGAGGATCACAGTGATTACGAGATCACCCTGAGACTGCATAGTGAATTCTGGGTCAGCCTGGGCTTCAGCGAGACCCTACCTCAAAAAACCAAAATAAATAAATAAATAGAAAGGAAGAAGAAGAAAGATAACCAGTACCATACAGCTGTAGTACCAGCATGCAGAAGGCTGAGGCAGGAGGTTCATGAATTAGAAGTCAGCTCGGACTCTCTAGTGAGTTCCTGGCCATCTCAGCCTGTGCTACATATTTAGAAGGGACCTCAAAATACATAGGTAGGCATGGAACTCACAGAGACTTGCCTATCTCTGCCTCTGGGAAAGAAAGGTGAGAGCCACCACACCCAGCCCTCCTTCTTTTTATATAGTATGTTAAGTCCTATGGGTGAGCAATTATGGTGTTTAACTTTCTAATGTTATCAGGGAAACAGATTGGGTCTAGTATTCAATGATCTCTAAGTTTAATTTCTGCCTATCTACTACAGTAGTACAAGAAAGAAAGAAAGAAAGAAAGAAAGAAAGAAAGAAAGAAAGAAAGAAAGAAAAAGAAAGAGAAATAAAGAAAGAGAAATAAATACAAAGAAAGAGAAAGAGAAAGAAAGAGAGAAAAGAAAGGAATGAAGAAGGAAAGAAAGGATAAGAAAAGAAAAGAAAGAAAGAAAAAAAAAGGAAATAAATATCATGTGCGTTTACATACACACACAATGGCTGGAGGTCCTAGCATGCCCATTCACTCTCTGTCTGCCTCTTTCTCTTTCTGTCTCTCTCTCCCAAATAAATAAATGAATGATAAATAAATAAAATATTTTTAAAATGAAATCTCTTTTTTATTTTTACTTTTTCCTGAACAAAGTTTGGCATCTTGGGTTTGGGTGCTGTTTTTGTACTTCTGGGGATTGAACCCAGGGTCTCAACACATTGTAAGCACATACTCTACCAGTGAGTTCCAAACCCAGCTATCTAAATGATTTTCATCAGTGAAAAAGCAGAGTGATGTGTGACCTTTCTACTTGCGCATTGTCAGGCTCAGCTGAGATGTGAAATGCAAGTATCTTACAGAATCTGAAGTGCTACTCAAATGGAAGTTATTACCTTCTTAGTCGGGGTCAGAGCCATGTGCTCTGGATTGTCCAGTACAGACTCATGACAATATATAGAAATGGGAAAAAATGCGAAAGAATATTTATAATGATGTTTATTGCCTCAAATTAATATCTGGGGTCACACTGTTGGCCAGGTCTTGAAGAGCATTGTGTAAGTTTCAGTGGTCTTCAGAGGAGAAATGTGAAGCTTGAAATATGACAGTTACCAGAAAAGGTGTTAAAAATACAAAGCTTTGGGATCCAAATCTCGCAGATTTTGATTTAATAAATCTGAAAGGAAGCCAGTAAATCTATATTTTTAAAGTGAATCAACTGGCATCATAAGTTAGTGGCTCAAAAGAAAATTGAATTGTGGGTTATTTTAGCTGTTCTCAAAAGTAAAAATAAGGATATTATTCTCATTTTTTTTCTTTTGAAAGACAACTCTTTGGACTTCTGGGAGGAGCAGCAGGCCAGCCCTCTACCCATCTTTCCCTGAACAGCTTAATGACAGTCAGAACATATTTAGGCAATTGACAGATTAGGTGTGAAGTCTGTAATTAGGCAGTTAATTCTTTTTTTAAAAAATGTTATATTTCTAAGTTCTACTATGTACATTTTGAGGAGAGTTAATGCTAGGTAATATCTCTGAGTACATTTTTATCTGAAACTGTTTTTGAGTTTTACTATAAAGTAATATAGAAAAAAAGAGAACACTTGTTACTTTAAGGAAAATAAATAATGTTGTGATTGAGAAGGAATCAGGTAGACCCATTGTTTTTAGAGACAGATAGCCATATAGGGTATACACCCTATCTTTTCCTCGGAGACCCAGCCTATGCAGTTGGTCCTGAGGTCATCTCCAGGAACCCAGACTTCTGTTTGTGAATGAATGGCCTGCCCTAAGGGAAGATATGGGATCCAGACCCTTCAAGGGTTTGTCTCACTAGGAGCACACAGGGGTTGATTACTGAAGTAAGAAAGACTTTTTCTCTGGAGGGGAAGTGTTTTGAAGGGTACTTCCCCCCTCACCGAAAAGAACACCTAAGAGCTGAAACACCTTCACCATGGGTGAAATGAAACAGTCACTCTGGGGAGGTGTGGTCACAAATATGGAAGCAATGTATACATTTACATTACACTGTGTTATTTTTCCTGAAAATTTTAGGAGCACTGTTATACCTTTAAGAAATTATGATAATGAGAGCAATTTCTTAAAAACTCAACTCAAAGGTCTGCTTCCTTAAGAAAGGGCTACCCTGCTTGCTAGGTCCCAGTCATGGAGCTGCAAGTTTATAATCCCAGAAAAATAAAACGACAGAATCTGAAGAAGAGTTCAAGGCCATCCAGAGCTACAAGGTAAGACTGTCTGCATAAAGAGACAACAAAAAATAACTGGTAACAAAAGCAGAATGAAGTGGCACACAGCACATTTTAGATAGGAGAATCATAAGTTTGAGGTTGATGTGGACCAACAAGGGCTCTTTCTCAACATGAAACAAAACAATAAAAACATTTTTAAGTGATAACAATGAAGGACTGCTAATCTGATCAGAGAAGAGAGAAACTCAAGGATACTCCCAGTGAGGGTCTTTTGTTGGTTGGTGGCTTTGTGATAGGTATCATTATGTAGTTGTGGCTGGCTTTGAACTCATGATCCTCCTGCCTTAGCCTTCTGAGTGCTGGGATTAAGCCGCACTATTATGTCTGACTTTGTTATCAGTTTTGCCTCCAACTGCCAAACTGGGTTCTTTTCCTTCTCTAAATTGTGAAAACAGTAAGACAGTATCAACTGAGCAGGGAAGATTTCTACTCCTGAACAGAAGTCAGAGATAAGCTCCCAAGTCAATTTCCCAACCCTGGAGGGTTGGGCAGTCTCAAAGTGTAGTTAAAAAAAAAATAATAAATAAATAAATAAAAGAGGACCGTGGTAGACTAATGAATGAGGAAGAGATACATTCCTGTCTTTTCTGGATAAAGGTGGAGATTTTCTGGGAATTTGAGCACATCCTCTTTTTGTTGCTTCCAAGATTCTTTCCAGTATATAGAGACAACTGTCAACTGCAATGGCCAGAAGGAATGGCCCTGACATGCAGAACGACAATGAATGATGTACTTAGAGGCTGGTGGTCACTCTGGAAGCCATCTAACTAGTTCTACTTAGCCTTCCTTAGGAGGAACTTACAGCCTTTATAATTCAGTCCTGAAAAAAAGATGAGGGCATGGTAGAATTCCAACGAGGTCACCTAAGCAGTGCAGGGAACAGAGTGAGCACTTGTTTATCCTGACAGGTCCCTTTCAAGAAGTTGAGAGCTTGTCTATGGATCCAGGTGCCAAAGTTTCTGACCTCACAGAGAGATTTCAGCACACTACTACCATTCATATCCATTTGAGTCCAAGAAAGCTGGTTCGCAGACTTAAATCTTTGTGGCCCTGAGCTTGTAGACTTTCTTCAAGTTTTCCTGCCCTAAGATTTGCCTTGAGCCTGGCGTGGTGCCACACTCCTTTAATCCCAGCACGAGGGAGGCAGAGATAAGAGGTTAGCTCTGAGTTTAAGTCCACCCTGAGACTATATGGGTCAGCCTACCTCAGAAAACCAAAAAGCAAAAAACAAACAAACAAAAAATTTTAAAAGATTTGCCCTGAGAAGCTTAGGAAAAGAGAAATAAGATTTTCATTAATGTTTATAGTCCTTAACCTAAAAATTTGACTGATACCTTCTGATGGGGTAGGAAACGCCCTTGGAAGACCCTTGAAGCTATCCCAGACTTATTCTATAAAGCAGACCACTGGGTTTCAAGTCCTCCTCTGCCATTTTAAAACTGGAGAGGCCTTACAGAAGTTATGCCAGCCCTGAGTTTAGTTCCTGAGGACATAATAGTATTCTTCCACCATTGTCTTTAGACTGAACCAGTTAACACTTTGAAAGTGCTGCCCAGAAGAAAGTCTAGGACCCAAGGCTGGAGAGATTACTCAGAGGTTAAAAGCATTTGCTTTCAATCCAGATGCACCTGGTGACACATGCCTCTGGAGTTCATTTGCAGTGGTTAGAGGCCCTGGCCTCCCCATTCTCTCCCACTCATAAATAAATAAATATTTTTTTAAAGCCCGATGGCTCAGGTTCAGTTCCCCATTACCCAGAAAAGCCAGATGCACATAGTGGTACCAACATCTGGATTTCCTTTACAGTGTCAGGAAGCCCTGGCACACCCATACTCACTCACTTTATCTGCCTCTTTCTTTCTGTCTCTGATACATAAAAATAAATTTCAGAGGGCTGGAGAGATGGCTTAGTGGTTAAGGCACTTGCCTCCTAAGCCTAAGAACGCCGTTCCAATCTCCAGTTCCCAAGTTTAGCCAGATGCAAAGTGACATAAGGGCCCAATGCCACACTTGACCACAAGGGGGCGCATGCATCTGGATTTCGTTCATAGCAGCTAAGAGGCTGTTGGTGCGCCCATCTATCTGTCTTCCTCTGCCTCTCTCTCTGTCTCTCTCTCAAAAAAACAAATTTCAGAAAGGAAGGAAGGAAGGGAGGGAGGGAGGGAGGAAGGAAAGAAGGAAAGAAGGAAAGAGAGAGAAAGCAAGCAAGCCTGGGACATAGCCTGAAGTGTGATGAGTCATCCTAATGAAAGATGATAGCGTTTTCTTAGGCAGGATTAGAGATTGAAACCCAAAGAGAAACCAGGACATGCCACCCCACATGCCATCTCACCCTTACATATGGAATTGAGACATGACCCCTGCTGCCCAGTCTAGCACAATATCTAGACAGCCAGCCCAGATTTTCATTAATGTTTATATTCCTTAACCTAAAAATTTGATACCTTCTGATGGGGTAGGAAAAGCTCTAGGAAGACCCTTGAAGTTAGCCCAGGAATCCGTCTTCCAAATTCACCAACCGCTCATGTCTTCTCCTTGCTTATAAAGCCTACTGTCGTCTTCCTGTCTATACTATGTGACTCTGCCCCACTCCACTCAGCTTAGCTCAGCTGTTTCTCTGCTCAGCCTGCCTACCTCCCTTCACTATGCCCCAAGAATACACTTGAGTCTGGCTTCCCCCTTACCCAGCCTGTTATTTCTTGGTTTGGATGGCTTTTCTGCTTGTCTCTGCTTTGTAGTTTGGAATAAGTTCTCTCTTTGTTTATGTGCATGATTTCCCTCTGGTCTCTGAATCTACCATGTGCAGGTTCTTCTCAAGTTTCCCCACACAAGCTCTTAGATTCTACTTTACACGTGCCAGCAGCTTTCCTCTGAGTTCTCTTTAAAAGCCTCAGTTTCTCTCAAGTCCACATGTTTGCAGTTTTACTCTAATCTCTCTTTAAAAGCTTCAGTTTCTCTTAAGTCCACATATTTGCAGCTTTACCCTAATTTCTGTTTAAAAGCCTCAGTTTCTCTTAAGTCTGTATGCTTATAGCTCTACTCCAGTTTTTTCCCTAAAATCTCAATTTCTCTTAAACAAACCTTATAAACTATGCAGTGTTTCCACATCAAAGCATGTTTCCTAAACTCCACAATTTGTAATTTCTCCCTTAAGTAAACCCTACAATTTGTGATTTTCCCCTCAATAAACTTAATAATTCATAATTTATTCTTCTTGAGTTTATCTTTAGCAATTCTTTACTAAAGGTAGGTCAGAACCCAAAACTTGAGGTTTATACATAGGGGGACCCCCTCCTGAACCCCAAAATCCTGCATCACTAACAGCAAGGTATGGGAGTCAGGTTAAGTGTTTTGAGAGGCCACTTTGATTTATGCCAGAGAAGCTTCAGCTATAAACAAAGTGAATGGAAGATGAACTACCTTCTTCAAATGTTTTTTCATAAAACTAAGACAACTGGCATGATGACACATGTCTGTAATCCTAGGACTAAGAGGCTAAGGCAGGAGATTTGCCTTCAGTTCAAGACTGTCTCCATAAACAAAACCATAAACAAACAATAATAACTAAAAAAAGACTAAAGCAATTACTCTGAGGAAGATGGCAGAACCTCTGAGTAAGAACTAAGATCAGACTCTCACACAGATGTCCCTGAGATAGGTTCTCATGATCAGATATAATTTTATGTGACTATAACATGAAACTATGAAAGAAAAGTTATATCCTATGCATATGGCTGGTGAACTTGAGGAAATACCTTGGGGGTATCTTTATTATAATTTGTACCTTGATCAAGCTTAGTACATTGGCTTGCAATTTTACATATAATGCTTAAAAGGTATAATCAGCAATTTACTCATGAATTCCATCAAAAGATGCTGTTCCAGCTGCTTCTATCTTCAAACAATTCTCTCACAAAACTGAGTTTCAAAAATTAAAACTATAAAACTACATTAACATAGACAAAAAGAGCTTTAATTGGGTAACTATCAGAATCCACTATCTAAATGAATTTTCCATTCTATTAAAATAACAATGATTTAAACTTCAAAGCAAACTAGGCCTGGCTGTTTACCCTGCTACTCCAAGTATGTCTGTAAATTATCTAGATCTTTTGTTAGACATATGTTACTAAGCTTAATCTGTCTTTGTTCCTTTTAAAGTCTAGTTGCACAAAGAGGAAGGCTTTGAATCTGCTTTCTAACACAATCTTATTTCATACCTGTGTGAAGAAATGTCTAGTTCTGACGGATACAAATGGATGGGCCTCACACTGCATGAGAGGATGTTAAGAAGAGGTTGAAGGAAATTGGAATACCAAAAAGCTCTAAGGGAATTATGGAATATTTATGAAAATATGTGGTGCATTTTGAAATGCAGATGTCTCTGGGACTGGAAATGTAATCAGAGGAATGAAAACTGTCTTTAATAAATCTTCCTAATTAAAATCCATTGTTCAGGAAAAAATATAAATCCTCCTCCAGTATTAGAAATGCTAGCAAGAGGTAGGAATGTATGGATTCAGTCAGATTATAGCTAAGAATTGTTATTAAGAGTTCCTAGTTACAGCACTTTTTTTTTAAGCTAAATGAGAGGCATTTTGGTACACTGAGCATAAATTGTTTGCCATTATGGTATTCAATGAGGTGAAAACAATGAAGGTTTGTAGCACAAAAATATATCCAATCATTGATGGAAAGAGTATGATACAATCACTGTTATATCATGTGAACTTTTTTTAAATATTTCGGTTGCAAGGATTTTAAAAAGGTGTTCCTTCTGCTCAAATAGCTGAACACCAATTACAAGAAATAAATTTGACCTAGCCTTCCTCTCAATTTATTCATATTCTAGGAGACAAAACAGAACACATTCGAATGAAAATGTTGCCATGATTCTCTTTGGGAAAGAAATGTGATTTTTTTTTTCTGTTCTTCTAATTCTTCAATTGTCATAATCTTGAAAAGTCAGTAAGTCTTTTGCTTGAGCCACAATTCTGTGGCATAACTATCATAACATGTTCATAGGTTGAAGTAAACTAATTTTGTTAAGTAGGCCAGCTGAGGCCACCAGCAGCTGAGCTCTGCCCCTCCTTTTATCGCTGCAAGGACTGGACTGTCAGGGTGGCATAGAGTCTGGTACAGGAAGTTGTCATAAATTGCACCCAGTGAAAGTATGAGTACATATGAGTGTTTTTTCTCAGTTACACATTGCAGATAGCAAATGTTACTACTTAAACACTTGGTAAATAGAATCTCAGGCTAGAGACAGCTAGCTATCCATGGTCCCTTATGGGACAGTCCATGGTGACCTAGTCAATCTGCAGAAATCACCCACTCAGGGCTCAACATTTGAAGGGTTTCTAGCTTTGTTTATTTCTTTAACTCATTTTTTTTCTTTCTAGTACTGTTTAGATAAACAGTTTTGTGAGTGCTTCTTTTATTACTGTCTGATAATGGGCCTCCATTCTTGATTGCAGGTGCCTGAACACCAGGTGGGGATGTTAAGGACCTTATTCATATCAGAGCATGCCTTTCTTTGTCATGGATGCAGGGTCTTGTATGGCATTCTGGATATTTTATGAGTGCTATGGGCCTTTGGGCAAACTGTGAAAGTAGCACTCTGTATAAAAAGGGGCTAGTAAGGCATGGTCTTTGCAGTGCCTCTAGCAACCCCTAATGCCTGAAGCCTTACTCCTGAAAGTATGAGAATACATAGTGAATTCCAGGTCAGCTTGGGCTACAGTGAGACCCTTCCTCGGGGTGTGGGGGGGGTGTACAATCTCATTGCTGGGCATGGTGGTGCACACCCTTAATTCCAGCACTTGGGAGGTAGAGGTAGGAAGAATGCTGTGAATTCAAGACCAGCATGGGATTACTGAGTGAGTTTCAGGTGAGCCTAGCCTAGAATGAGACCCTACCTCAAAAAAAAAAAAAAAAAAAAATGTACAATATCAGACCCCAGCCTAAACCCAATGATTCAGATTTTGCATTTTAATCTCATCTCCAGGTGCTTGATGTGCATGTCTTACTGTGTGAGATGCATTGCTTATCAGTCATATATTTGCTCTCTACTAAAATTATTGTGTTCTTGAGATGTATTAACACTACAAACAATTGCATGTCATGCAGATATCCTGTGAAGTATCATATAGGAGTGTGTATTCAAAAATTAAAATTTGGGCTGGGTGTGGTGGCATACACCTTTAATCCCAGCACTCAGGAGGCAGAGGTAGCAGGATCATCATTGAGAGTTCAAGGCCACCCTGAGACTACATAGTGAATTTCAGGTCAGCCTGAGCTAGAGTGAAACCCTACCATGGAAAACCAAAATAAATAAATAAATAAATAAATAAATAAATAAATAAATAAATAAAATAATAAAAATAAATAATAATAACAATAAGTTAAAATTAAAATTTGCCTAGGGCATGGTAGCACATGCCTCTAATCCCAGCACACAGGAAGCTGTGGCAGGAGGATTGCCATTAGTTGGAGGCCAGCCTTGGCTGCATAGCAAGACTCTATCTCAACCAGAAATGAAATGATATAAAACAAAAAAATGAAGATTTAAGGTATATTTCAATTTAAAACTTTGTTGTACTAAAGAAAATACGACAAGTCAAAATTTCCTATTGTATAATGATTTTCCACTTGAAGAATCTGAGCCAAATTTCATGGCATGTGGTTAACAGGGTGGTTCATATCCTACTTAGTGGTAGCTTTACTGGTGCTTAACCTAAAAGGACATAATTGACTGAATGATCTCCTACAAGGGAGCAGATGATATCTGGAAGAGAAACTTGGGAAGGAAGGCAGAGTTTGACCTAGGTGATGGACATGTTCCTAACCATGCTGTCTTCTTGGGGGGGTGGGGTGTACGAGTACAATTGGGTCCTTCACTGGCAGTTAGCCATACAGAGAAAAAACAAGAAACTAAAAGACAAGAAAAGAAAAGAAAAAGAAAAGAAACAAAAGTACTGTGCAAAACAAGCTCATGCTGACCATAATTAATATTAGTCTAGGTCTGCTACAGATTTGTTGGCCAAAAATCTCTTCTATTCCAAGTGCTGTGCCATGAGCCTGTCCTACAGTGGTGTGTTGATCCCTGCATGAAAAGTCTTCTGAGGTGACAGGAGCTGAACACACTGCAATGCTCTGGGGAGCAAATCAATAGTTTTAAAGGATTAGGGGAAATGCAATGATTAAAACACTGTAGCATATGCATCTTAAAAAAATGTTTAGAGAGAAGGAAGGAGGAGAGTAAGAAGAGCTCTGGCCTGTGCAGGAGGGGTAAAGCCCACCCTGTGACCCAAGTTGAAGTCATTTAGTTTCTGAATGGGGCCTGAGCTAACCAGCCCTGACACCAAGTATGGAAACTGAGCTAACCAACCACAATGCCAGATTCTGGTTTAATCCTTCCAGGAATCTTAATTCTTAGAGGAACATGCAATGATTAAAACATTGCAGCATGGGCATCGTTTAAAGGGGAGAGTTGAGGGGGACCTAGGTGTACTGATTTTGTGTGGTAACTAGGGAATGGATCTCCAAATCAGAAAGCTTTTACTAAGTATAAACACCCTCTAACTAGTCTAGATTAGCACTTAAACTATGCACATATAATAATTAAGTGAAAGAATGAGAGCACCTTATGAATCCTTACTGAGAATGATTGTGGACCTAAAGAATGCATGCTTCCCCTATGATACAACATGGGAAGGGTTATTTAGTCTCCTGGAGCTTATTGTCCTCAGGTACCTCTCTATATGGCAGTTTTAAATTTAAAAAAAAAAAAAGAAATTCTAGTTAATTGGAGAAAGTAATTGGATTTTTAGGAAAAAAAATGACTTATTACAGTATCTTAGAAAATTTTAGATACAGTTAGAATGTAATCAGAACATACAGTTTTATATCAATTTCTCCCCATTTCAGGAAGTATTGAACACACACACTTACACACACACACACACACACACACACACACACACACACGATCTTTCTTTCTAGATTTTATTCATTTAACATCTTGGTAGTATCTTGGGTTTCACTGGGTGTGGTGGTGCACACCTTTAATCCCAGCACTCAGGAGGCAGAGGTAGGAGTTCAAGGCCAACCTGGGCCTATAGAGGTCAGCCAGTTCATCCTGGGCTACAGTGAGACCCTATTTCAAAAAACAAAACAAAACAAAAACAAAAACACCATCCAAAAAACCAAAATACTAAAAACAACCGTAGAAGTTAATGTTGGTCATATGGTGGCCCATGCCTTTAATCCCAGCACTCAGGAGGCAGAGACAGGAAGATCACTGTGACATCAAGGCCAGCCTGAGACTTCATACTGAATTGCATATCCACCTGGGATAGAGTGAGACCCTATCTTGAGAAAACACAAAACAAAACAATTAAAAAATCAAAAAGTACAGTAGTTCAGAAAAGTACACGTGACTCTATCAACATAAGTGTATCATGCTAATCAAACTCATGGTTTGCAGGCTTGGCACTAAATCATGCTAAAATGTTTATTTTATTTGAGTGGATTATGGGAGCTTAGGTTAACTTCTACATTGTCTACTTAAAAATTTTTTGAGTGAAAAGTCTCTGAACAGCTAATGTATTTATGCTGTACCTTCTACATTCACTAACCTATATGTGGCTCAACTGTAACAGAATAAAGATCTTTGAATTCATTCTCTTTTGGGTCTGTCTTTTAAAATGAAATATTAAACAAGTTCAATAACAAAATTATTACAGTTTACAATAAAACTTGTCCACACAATGCTCAAAAATTAAATCATATAAAATTATGTAGCAGAAAGGGAGAATTTACAAATTGTAGGTAAGTCTAAATTTATGAAAACTTAGTTATAACTTGCTATTCTTTATGTTTATCATATTCTATTTTTCACAAATACAACACTAAATAACTTTTGTTTGTAGCAAATAATGTGGTAATTAGGGATTTTCCTCAACCTAGGCAAGCAGGAGGACTTTTTCAAGGAATAGAAAAATCACAGCTTGGGAGTAATTTAAACTTTAAGATCTATAAGAAGGAATTTAAAAAGTGCTAATTAAGTACTTGTTAACATTTTTGTATAGGAATTCCTTTTTGTGTGAGGCGAATCACATCTCTAAAGAAGGTAATAAGCACTCATCTGAAATTTGTATTGAAAGCTCTGCTTTTTAAGGGGGTTGGTTTAAGAAAAAATTTTAGAAAGCATCCTTAGGCAGCATTCTGGGGGAAAAAAAGGTGTAAACTGAAGGTACTCAGAACCTTTATAACAACTAAAATTTAATGATATAAGAAAAAAAGCTCTAAAATGTGGGCAAAAGAAAATTGTTAGCAAAGAGTTCTTATAGTTTAACATATTATTCTGGGTTGTGTTTTTTTAATGGTTTTGTTATGATGGGTAGGTGTCTATATTTCTAAGCAATCTCCTGTTTTTAAGTTTTTCTTTTTCCTTAGGAAACTAACCTTGAAGGTATAGAAACCCAATTCTTCCTGGGTGTATTCAGATAGGAAGACTTATTCCTATCTCAGATTGACTGAAAAAATGTATTGATAGTGTGTTGCGTTTTGAAAGTGGGGTCATATGTGTCCCTCCATGCCAAGACTAAAGTAACCAAAATATATTATAGACCTGTGCTGTTTGGGGGTAATTCACACCTGCCACACAGCCTCAAGGAGCTCTCCTGTCTCTTTGTGCTCATGTCATATGTCTTATTTTCCTAAATATTGAATTCAGTGCTTGAGTTGGCCCCTACAGTTACTACAAGCTCCAGAGAAAGGAGTCAGGAAAGAATTCAAGGATAAACCCTATAGAGAAATATGCTGCATGTTATGTACAATACAGGCCTTCAAGCAGGTGGTAAGTGGGATTCAGCAATATTCTGTGTCATTCTTTCCCCATCAACTCAAGGATGGATGTTCTTCAACTTCTGTTATTAGAATTTTTTTAAATCCTAGATTTTATCTTATATTCTGATATAAAGGCAGATTAAGTGGGGAACTTTTTCTAGAATGAAGCATAATTAAACATTTCTTCTTCTGGAAGTCTTACCCGTAAAAGGAAGATCCTGTAAGATTTGTGAAAGATGATCAAACATGGCTTGGAGTGGGGTATGTAGTGTGAATGTGTAGCACTCTATCTTGATTTCCTGCGAGTCACTTTCATTTGATTTAGAAGTTCAAAGTTTCCATTATGATTTCACACTTACATTGGCACAGTTTACAGGAAGAAGAAAAACGTGGCATAATATGTGTGTTTTATTCCCCCACTTTTTACATAACATGCTATTGTTGACTTAAATTTAAAATAGGACTAAGTAATACTTTTAACAATCAGTCCAGACTCAGATGAAATGTCATTAATTTTAAATAAGGACGAGTCTATAATTCCAGAACCCCCGAGCCATTCATTTCTATCTTGGGGGACAGAAGAGCAAACAGGTGATAGCATAGTAAAAACTCTATGGCTTTTGATTCTCTTAAGGATATATAGTAAGCTATGACATAATCTCCTTCACAAAGGAGTTACTGTAGCAGTATGCACATACAACTTTATATTTTAAGATGATTAATCTTATGAAGATTGATAAGCATAGCAGAAAAAATCCTAATGCAAAAGTTACTATAGAATGCATACCTTGATGAACTTGGAGGCTTGAATTAAGGACATCATAATATCAAACACTAAGATTTAACATTGCAATTCATTAATCCATTATAATTCATTAGCCAAATGTCCCGAAGAGAGGGCAGCATGTACAGTGAGTGCTTTCTGGAAATGAATTGCTAAAAATTAGCAGTCTGAAAAGACCTCAGAATTGGAGGCTCCAGCTGGGATTTAAGGGATGGGGGAAGGGATTTCACTGACTGTTAAATATTTGAAACACCACTTCAAATAAATAAAACCACCAATGCTTTTTCAGTTCTTACGGCATCGGCATCAGGCTGACTCCGACCCTCATGCATTTTTTTCCTTTGCAAAGATGAAGCTTAAAATCACGCATACAGGACATTTTACACTGATTTAGACCAGTGGGAGAAAAACAAAAAACAAACAAACAAACAAAAAAGCATGGTTCAGGGTAGGATTTCAAATTGTTCCACTAAATACAATAACATTCGCAGTCATGGCACCGTTCCATAGCGAATTTAAAAGATTTCGTTTTACTGATTATTGCCAGTCATTATCTGATCACATTTGACCTACATATTAATATTTTCATTACCGCTCAAACCCTTGTCTGCTATGCACAAATTCTCAGAACTCTGCACGGAGATATTATTTATTTATTCTAGAAATATCTGGAATTCTTTCATTCTATCTTGTCCTCCGGGGACTCTCTCTCTCTCTTTCTCTCTCTAAAGTATTGATATTAATATCGGAGGCGGGGGAGTACATATCTCCCAAAAACCAAGAGAAAGAGGTCTCTCTTAACATACACTATGGGAGGAAGTAGAAAGACAAAGGGGAGGAAAAAAACCCGAAAATGATAATTGTTTTCTCTAAGGCTATTATCTAATGCGAAATCAAACAGTCAGTCTGGAAATCAGGTAACAGAAGGGGATTAGAGAGGAGATGTGAGCGTGGCTTGGTTTCTAGCAGAGCTGTCTCGGTAGCCCGGTGATGAGGCGCAGGCCGGGCAGCTCTGCGCGCTCCAGATGGCCGGGGAAAGTGGTCGTGTTGGGTTACCGCGGGGCACCCGGCGGCCGAGCGCAGCGCCGCAGCCCGCCGGGCGGGCCGGGGAAAGAAGGCATCCTTAGGGAGCCAGCCTCGCATCAAGCCGGGACCAGAGAGGGCGAGGCCGGCAGCCGCACCCCCCCGCACCCCGGCGAGCCGGGCCTGCCCATTGTTAACATATACTTGACCTCCGTGACCCCCGCACGACACAGATGTCTCCCCACTCACCACCCCCCCGCACCTGGTCGCAGCCGCGCCGCCTCCCTTCCTCCCCGCTCCCCCTCTCCCTCGCTCTCCCTCCCTCCTCTCTCCCTCCCTCTCCCTCTCTCCCTCCCTCCCTCCTTCCTTCCCTCGCGAGCGGCCACGGCGCCCCGGGCGCGAGCGCGCGCCGGAGCCGGCCTGGAGCGGGCGGGCGGGCGGGCGGCGCAGGGGGCGCTCAGAGCGCGGCGCTCCTGCTCCCCGGCGGACGCCCGGCCGCCCTGCAGATAAATGCGTCGCCTTCCTCGAGAGTGAGCGAGCGAGCGAGCGAGCGTGCAGGCGGGCCAGGCGGACACAGACGCCGCCTGTGACAGTGGCAATTCCCTGCGCCCCACATCACATTTGTCTGCCACCGCGGCGACAGCAACACCGCGCAGGGAGGGCGGCGGGCGGGCGGGCGGAGAGGGGGAGGAAGGGAGCTGCCTGCGCTCCGTGAGTCTCCGGGGCGCGCGGGCGGGCCGTGTGCGTGGAAGCTGCGTCTGGACCGCGTCCTCGACCCCCGGGTTTCCGCAGCGCAGGGCGGCACAGCGCAGCGCAGCTCCGTGCAGCGCCCCCCGGGGCGGACGCAGCTCTCGGCCGCCGCTCCACTCCCCGGCCTCGTCGCGAGCGCGCGTGGACCGCCGGCCGCGGACACTCTGGCCCCGCGAGGGCAGCAGCGCCGCGCCCTCGTCCCTCTGCCCCGCGGGCCGTCCCCAGACGACGGGAAGTTTTATTTGCAGCTCGGAGTCCGTGGCGGATGGTGGGAATCTCCGGCCCTGTGCAGCGTAAGTGGCCCGCGGGCGGCCGGGGGCGGAGGGCGGGGGCGGGCTGGAGCGGCGGGCCGGCCAGCGGCCGCCTGGCCGAGGGAAGCGGGTGGCTGGGACGGGACCCTGGCTGTGGCTGCTAATGACTCTTCCGATGACCACCGTCCTCTCCATGTGGATTATCCGACCGACAGGCTTCGGGCTGAACTTGGCGCTCAACTAGAGTAGGACCACGCAGGAGGGCAAAAGAGGAACGTCCACCGTGACTCCCAGTTTGCGATGACACTGAACTTCGCGGGCCGGGCAAAGAAGCAATATGCACATATATACATATATATATTACATTCGATAACCCGCACTCTTTTTGAAAAAATAATTTTTCTTCTTTATCATCCATGTGTGATCAAGAAGATGAATGGCCCTCCCCGACAAAAAGATTGGGTCAAAGTGCCCACGGTGCGTTTAGCAGGTGGTCCTACAACCCGCTTCGTGGGGTTTTTGAGCTGGGAGCGAAAGGCTTGATTTTGATGGTGAATATCTTATCCCTAGAGAAAGACGAGGAATCCTTATTTGGGACTGGCCGATCACTTGGGCGAGGTCCTTTTAGAGGCACACATACGTTCTTCGCCTGCCTACGAACTTTCCCGCTACTCCTGGGCATCTGGGGTGACCCTGGAAGCAGGGTCAGGGATGGGCAGGTGCCGGTCCTCACGGCCAAGTGGGCCGCTCCACGGTTTCACAACAGGGGGACCGTTTCTGCAGGATCTTTGGGCCACTGCGCCGGCCCTTCTGGGTGCTCAGGTGCATCACCGGCTGGGCAGCGCCCAGGAACATACGCCCGGTGGAATCCCCACGAAAGCCGGGTCGGGAAAATTTCTTTCGTTTTCCAACATTCCCTCTGGCTAACCTGGAAGCACTGGGTCAGTTGGCACAGCCAGACCCTCTCCCAGGGCGGACTTTACGCTTTAAGCTAATATGGTTATGTCATCACAAGACTCTTAGTCCAGGTTTTGAAAAAAAAAAAAATCCTTTTTCTTTTTTGTAAGGGCGGTCGACCCTTGGAAAAGTTTGAATATTATGGTTCCGGGCAGTAGGATGTGAACCACGACTGTTTCTAAAAATAGCACCCTTCTCTCCTCCCCTTCCCTCCAAAGGCCTTTCGGTTTGGAGGATTTGGCCAGAGTCCTGCAGAGTCCTTGGTTGTCCTAGCCCTAGCAGAGGATAGTGGAGAATCGTTTGAGTCCAGCTTTCCTTCAGGGATGGACTTCACAAATCCCAGTGTGCCCTAGCATGGCTGCTGCTTCCTGGGGGGAAAAATGTGCAGAAGGGAGCTTTATAGGAATTAACTAGTATTCCCTGGGAGGAGAGCCCGCTGAGCAACCACTGAGCTAGCTAGGGACGGGAGGGAGTGATCAGGACCTGCAGAGTTGGAGAGGCCACTCCAGACCAACTTCATGTGCTTAATGTAACTCTGAACCCTCTTGAATTTTTAACTTCGCCTCCCCTTAATTAATCTGCCCAGGGCCTGTATATAAATGGATGTCCACAGCTGCTGCAAATTGATTTATCTCCTGATAAAGGTCGGGTTGCTGACCAAAGCATTCTTGAACCGAAATGTGTTTTACAGGATTTGTCCTCGCCTAGTCTCCTTTAAAACATCTGTACCATTTTTAAGCGCACTCAGTGGCTTTTATTATCATTCCCTTCCTTTGCATAGAACAGGAGTAGAACTGGGTCTGTGCCCAGTGAGTCCACACGCCCCAGCATACAAATCGACCGGCTTTGCTATGATAAACTGTTGTTGGTTTTAGGAGCCCCCTTTTACTTTGTTGCGGGGGTTGCCTGGACCACATGAGTGTTGTGCTATGTCCAGTTTTTCTGGCCCCATAATTCCTTAGAAAACATCAACACATACCATTGTTTCTTAAACCATCAGAGCCTCATTTGGGGTGTTTATGTCAGTTGTGATGTATCTAAACAGAAGCATATTCAAAATTCTATGTACTTCTTCCTCATCATTTAAGTGTTGTCTAGCTTTAGCAGTATGGTAGTTTACAGAGATAGGGTTAAATGATTTTATTTCCCTTTTCGCTATTTTTCAGAGGTCTAACAAGTCTCACCCAATGTTAATCAGAATCTTAGTTTGATCCAGGTCCCCTACCCCTCCTCCCCCATGCTAGGATGGATGTCAAGGAAATTGAAACCTTGTACTGTATTTAGTATTTGATATTTCATTAATTTATTCTTTGTAAAGAAAGCATGCCAACAAAATAACCAAGGAATCAATCTCACTCTGGGCACATAAAAAATTACTTTTATATAATGTTATACTAAGGAAAGAACTTTTTATTAAATATCTTTGTTTACACATAAATGACACAATTGCAAACCATTTAGACAGTAGTCACTTTATTTGAAAGCTGGATCTGGTGTGGGAGAATTTCAGGATGTAGTTTTCCTAGAGACAAAATCCTACCTAATAAAAGCAGTGCAGAAAGTAACTGCTTCTTCTTGAGTAGTTAGACAACTCAAAGCAAAGCAGAAGTCTTTGAAATGATACTTTTCCTTTGTTACTAAGTCTCTTATACCAGTAGCATTTTGATTTTAAAATGATATTCAAAAGGACCTTGCTAAACAAGAAATGTCTGCCTTCAGTACAGAACCAATTGCACTGTTAAATTGTAAATGCCTGGAAATAGTTGGACAGCAACCTATCAGACCACTGCTTTTTATACCTTGACTATTTTTCTTTTCTGAGAGAAGGAAAATGTCACTCTTAATGTCATTGTTGGTGATGAGTTCTCCTCTCCAGATGTTAGTCTAAATATTTTCAGATAAAGGGACACTTTATAAATTGCAAAGAGCTACCCAAATGTAAGGTGCTATTCTAATTTATTTTATTGTAAAATAGAAGCTTAGCTACCCTGCCTCTTTAACATTGAAAAGGGATCTCAAGAAAGAAATGCTTCCAATAGGAGTGCTGGTCAGTGGTTGTCAGTTCAGGACATTCTTCACTGTCAAATCCTGTTTCTCACTTCTTTGATATGAACATCAGCTGACAGGCACTGAATGCAAAGCCTTCTTCATTGAGGTTTTATGCAGGCAACATAGCCCTTCATAGCAAAGCAGTCTGAAAAATTGGCACCTGCAAGATTTGCATGTGAAAACAAAAAACAAGTCAGTTGCATTTTGCTGAAGTCTATTACTGTAAGTTATGTAAGTTGAATAAGAAGGGCTATTTATTTGCTGCTGTTTGGGAATTTAAAGGTTCTTTATTTTGTGGACACCTTATTCATCATATAGTGATCCATAGACTTTATTGATAGCAGAAGCAAGGAGAAGTGAACTCTGGCTTTAAAGAAGTTATTTATTATCGGCAGAGTGTTTTTAACCATGTGCTTGTAGTGGGTGCTTAGATTCATGGTTCATTTTTAAAATGTGCCTTGAAAGAATGAACTCATTCACCTTTGAAAATAATCTATCAGAAGTTAAATGTCTAAAATTAGGCTACCAGAAATATCATTTGAAGCCAAACTAGGATCATTTAGAGTTATATACTTCAATAAAAACTCAAAGTCTACAAAAATAACTGAGTTTTATACTTCTGTACTTTAGGAAAAGTGTTGTCTTCCCCTAGTTTTGCATGTTCAGTTATGTTGATCACCTGAATGTTCTTTAAAGAATTTATATTTGACCCTCTTTATGTAAACCAACAAGCATGTTAAACCAACTAAAAACCTTTCTGAACCTCAGGGAATCATCGATTAATGGGGACATTTTACCCAGTGTAAACTATTTATTATTATCAAAAGAGATACCTTCCAACTTCACTTTTTTACAGCCATTAATATAAGAGTTCCTAAATAATGTTTAAAGAAGAGTGAACATTTTATTAAAGCAAACACTCGTTCGGTTTAATGGAGGTAATGTAGGTTATCTCCGTGTTGTTTAAACAGAAGGAGCTACTTTGCACCATTTCCAGTAGCCATCTGTAGAAGAGAAGGGTTTGCACCTGTCTGTCCACACTAATTATAGATTAGGGCTAAAGAAATGAAATTTGAGGAGGTTTTCAGCTAATGAAATCCATGCTGATTTTATTGTAAATGTGTTTTATGTTAAAAGGATGATAGTTGAGTTATGAGTGAATAAATTGCTATGTAACTACTAGGTACTTGGTTTGGGAGCACAATTCTGCTGCTTTTACCTTTGTTATTAAAACATCTCAAACAAGACAACTTCAACATGGATGCTAGCCTTTGTTTGCAATGCACAGCTACAAGTTAGTAGCCGCAGTGATGTTCAGTGTGAAATTTAGAAGTGTGCTGCAAAGCAGCTGAAGCAGTAGGGATATTTTCATATTCTGAAATGCAGATGAAGGTAGGTTCTGTTTTAACTTATGCATATAAAGCATTACAAAAATGAGGAAGCCTTTTACTTTTTTCTGCATTGCAGATCCACATCCAGGAGAAATTAAAGCAGAATGAGTGAGGGATGCATTCTTCAATAAAAGGTCACATGAATGTCTACCACATCTGTTTATAGTAATTATGAATGTAATTAACATAAGAATTACAAATGAAATAATGACAAGCTGAGCAATGAGATATTATGCCATAATGGTCATATGTTGGAATTCTCACATTATAGCACACTAGAATTCACATACTCAAAGAAAGAAAGAAAATGCTAGATTTTTATCTGAATTAATGCTTCAAAACTTATCTGCCTGGGGCAGATGGACTTTTTGCTTTTATAGGGAAGTAACCTATTATTAAGAAAAGAACTCATTGAAATTAAGATTTCTAGTGTCTAGTCTGGTCTTTAAGACACCTGTGATTATAGAACACACTTTTTGCTGTATACTTGTTCTGTGATTAAACTTCTTGATTATTGTAGTATTTTGTTTTGCTTGGTTTGAGACAATGTCTGATTTTCTAGCCTAGACTGGCTTGAAACTCAGTCTGTAGCCCAAGCTAGTCTTGGACTCATGGTTATCCTCCTGCCTTGGTCTCTCTAGAGTTTTGGGATTGCAGGTGTGACTCGCTACATTAGGCTTGATTTTTTTTTTTAAACGGAAAGCTTTGAAACACAGTACATGATTTTGAAAAGGTATGGATTCTTCCCATTTGAGAAGTACTTGATCTTTTTTGTAACTGTAAGCCAAAAAAAAAAAAGTCATAGAAATACTGTACTTTCAAAAATCAGAACATTGGCAGATCAGCTTTTCTAGTGTTTCTTTGTGGTTAGTCTTTGGGGTATTTTCTTTAAAAAATGCAAGTTTGTTATGGGGTTGAAAACAGCATTAGGACATTTTTTTCATTTTTATGTATGTATTAATTGTATATAATAATGGGTTTCATGGTGACATTTTCATGCCTGCCTATCTAGTGCACTTAAACAAATAGCATATCTTAAGAGAGAGGATGTAATGGAAAAATCAGTGAGCATTTGTAAGTTGCATTGTATTTCCTTCCTTAAAGTTGCATTTGATTTCTAGGTGTTTGTATGTTAAGCTGTGCCCAAACTGGTCTAAGTAAAGAGTGCACTAAGGGAGGGCCTGGCTGACTGCTTCTTACACTGAATAATAGCTGGAGAAAAGGCAAAAGGGATCCCTTTCATGGGAGCCAAAATAAAGCTCTAGAAATACGTTATTAAATTTAAAACATTGAGGAATGACAGATTTTCACCCACTTAGAGCTCACTTGATTTTTGTCATGTAGCCTGCCAAGTGGTTTGCTTTTTATCCTGACACCCTTCTCTAACTATTGAACCTGGTCACTTTTTGAAGATTTATGGAGAAATATTACCTTGTTCTCGTCTCAGTGATACCATGAGACTTTCCACATTATTGGATTACTGGAGGATTGTACCAGACCCCCTTTTATCTGACATTCATTGCATGACAAGATTGTCACACATGCCCTTCCCCCACCATGCCCAGCTTTCTTCACTTTGCGTTTCCTATCAGATTTCCCTTGATTCTTTTCTTGGGGTGAGAGCATGGGTGGAGAGAGGGGGTTCATCACACACACACACACACACACACACACACACACACACACACACACACACACACTGGCTAGGTGATTTGGAAGGGAGAGTGTTTGATTAGACAATGCCTCTCCTCATTTTCTAAAGAACCTCTTAAAATTCACCTCTTACTCTTCCATTTTTTTCTACTTATTAGCCCTGTCTCCCTCCCCATTTTGTCCCTTTCTACTGAGATCGCATGCTATCTTATGACCCCAAGTTTCACAGCTGCTGAGGCTCCAAGAAAAATCCTGTGGTTTATTGAACTCAGTCTCCATACTTCAGTAAGGGCTCCTTAACTAAGCTTCAGGCCTTGCAACACAACACAGCCAAATCCTCCCCCTCCTCCCCCAGCAAAAGCACCCCGGGTGGCTGCATTATCTGCACTCCATTAAAGATCTGATCAGATGTTCAGATTGTCCGATAGGTACATTTAAAAGTGAAAAGCGGCTCCCCAGGGACTATTCAGGTGTATCTCCCCCTCCTGACCACGCTGGGGCTAGAGATGAACTCTGGCCTGCCCCTGGAGCTTGAGCCCTGCTGGTTCTCTGATTGATTCTTGGGCGCTGGGTGGGAGAAAAGTCGAGAGGCAGCTCAAGGCAAGATTGATTGCCTCAATTTTGAATTTCCACTTCCGAAATAGACTCTCAGATGTACACATAAGGAAACCCTTGCGCCAACACGTTTTCTGGAGGTGGAGGAGGTGGAGCAGGTGTCTCGGAGTCACCTGTAGCTACCAATCCCAAGCGGTTCTCCTCATCACCGGGACACTGGCTGAACCGAGTCTTCAGCTGGGACCCACTTACAGGACTGGAAAGGAAGCTGTTCTCTGTCTGCCTCTCATCTGCGGATGAGTGGGGGCGGTGGAGCATCAGGGTCAGGGGAGAAAGAAACACCACCCATGGGAGGTCGGACGGAAAGGCCATGGGACGCGCGAGAGGACTCACAAGGGTTTTGCTTAGAATGTGTATGTGGGTGGAGGTGAGGTGCTCAAGGTGTCTGAACACCGCCCTGACCTTGAAGAAACCTCTAGAATATTCGTAGTGTAACCCTGGAGCCGGAATATCCAATCTGGATTGACACCCTCCCTTTATTTTGGAGGTGGGGGGGGCGCAAGCGACCCCTCCTTCCCTGATCCTATCCCCCTAAACCACCCTTAGGGTAGCTGTCTCTCCACAGTCCAGCCCCATCACGGGCCTGCACCGGCTCCTCCATCCCTTGGCTTTCTCCCTTCCTGCCTGCGTATCTCTCTCTCTTTTCTCTCTCTTTCCCCCCCACTTTTCCTCCCTCTCCCCTCCGTCTCGCACGCACCCTCTGTTTATTTTCCTGCCTCCATCTGGGCCCTGCTGATATTGTAATCACCCTGATGCACGTTGGCTCCTCTCCTCTCCCTCCTGCGCGCACACACTCACTCACACACAATGTGCCATCCTGACAAGCCTTTTACTTCTGATAAGCTCCGATGTGTGTTTAATGAATACAAAGCCGCGGTGTGGGCGCCGCGCGCTCCCAGCCCCAAGGTAATCTCCGCGGCCGGCCGGGGGCGGCGGGGCGGGGCGCGGCGCGGGGGCGGCCCCGCGATGATGGCCAAGTCGATAAGACCCGCGCAAGTGAAGATGTAACCTGTTATCTGTCGCTCCTCTTAGTCGCCGGCGGGAATTTACATTTAAAGATTACAGGGGGAGAGGGAGAGGGAGAGAGAGAGGGAGAGAGAGAGAGAGAGAGAGAGAGAGAGAGAGAGAGAGAGAGAGAGAGAGAGAGAGAGAGCGCTGCCTTTTGTTGTGCGGGGTGAGGAGGAGTCTGTGGCGCTGGCCCCCAGCGCTATCTCCCATCACCTGTGCGATCCCGGCGGGACTCACCGAGGTGAGATGACCCAGGGCCTTATCTTTAATTGGGTTTAGTGTTGCCAGTCTGAATAGGTTTAAAAGGGACTCGATAAAGGAGGAACAATAGATTATTTGTTGACCGGATGCTGAAGCCTTTAGATGAGAAAGGGAGAGAAAGAGGTGTTTAACAACTTGATTAGTTGTTTTATTTTTATTTTAAGGTGACACTTTCTCCCATGGAAGGAGGAAGGGCTAGTGAACTTAGGTGCGATTTGAGCAAGTTAAAATGATTCTTTCCTCTTCACTCTCACCTCCTGGCTTTCTGAGCGCCTCTCGCCTGTCAGCTCTTCTAGGTGTTCATTGACTCCTGTAAAGACTTTAAGGTTGATAAATGAGTGAGGGCCCAGAGAGGCTTTCGGGATTGGTTATAGGAGTTTTTGGTTTTGCGTGACTTATTTAGAACAAGTGATGAATTGATGCTAGGGGGTCCACGAAAGAGTGGGAAAAGCAAACGAAACTCACACTTCCTATAGAAGGAGGTGATTACAGTGTATGGTTCAACTCAGGAGGAAGGGGACGCATCATTCCAGGTCTGTGAAGAAGAAATCTATTTTGCATTTTAATCGTATCTTTTGCTTGAAGCCAGTATACAAAAAATAAAATAAAGTCAAAAGCAAGACTGTTGGCATATGAATGTATTTCAAAAGTATTATAAACTTAGGAGGTTTTACAGAGGAATAAAAAGACAAAATGATTGCTTTTCCCTCCTACACATTGTCAAGACAGGTGTTGTCATAAGTAGAGAGATATGATCTAGTAACTAAAAGCCTAATTAAAATTTGTTTAAAGCCAGAGGGGCATGCTTCCTTGTTGACAGCAGCAGATCGATTGGGTAAGACAATAGAGTCCCATTATTTTACTTCCATTGACTGAACATATTGACATTTCAGGTTTGCTGTTGCCTCAGTGAGCATGATGAAACACTGAAATTCACAGACCAACTGGTCAGAGTGGCGCATATATTACTGTATGTCATTTCTGCCTTCAGGTTACCTTATTACCCAGGCAGAATGGGGAAAGGCCAGTCTGGAATCCTTTAGGTGTAGACCTTGTTTCTGACTCAAGAAACTGTTAGATCTACCATGTCTTAAAAGTATCATTACTTTTGCCCAAAATTCGATACTGCATTGAAATACATGGATTGCTTTTGTTTAAAACTCTGGCAAACAATATAGCTAGCAATCTTGAATATTTTATGTAAGAGAATACCCATTATCAAGATTTTCCTTCACCGTCCCTGGAGATATTTACAGTAAGGGACCAGCTAGTGTTTGGGTGACTTTCTTTCTTTTCCAGGCTGGGTTTCTCAAAAAACTAAGCACCCGCTAAGTGTATACCTGATAAAAGAAAGTGTAGGGTCTTTCCCAACACAGGGCCAGATTGTGACTTCTTTCCCATTTTCTTTTGGTAGGTGGAATATGAAATGAATGGGATGCTTGTGTCATGCACATGTGCACCTATAGACAGAGATAAAGATTGATAAATGTGTGTATGCTGAGCAAAGACAGAGAAAATGTTACTTGTTACTTCCTGCAATGCATTTTACCCATTTTGCATCATTTTGATATAATGAAAAGTATTAAGAAGACACTGACTCAAATAAAATGTAACAACATAAGAAGGGAGCATGATAAAAACCCACAAGAGACCAAACATAGCTCTTAAAAAGTTGAATGAAAATATAAAAGTGCAATGACTTATACATAGCAATTGTTGCCATCAAGCAGGCAACCAATGCCCTTTGCAGTGTTTTAGAGCAAAACTAGTCTTTTATACCATTTTCATGAAAATGTTAGGTTTCTGTTTGATCAGCAGGTGCTGTAGAGATGAAAGCCATGTGTACATTTTCTGGAGGCCAAAAGTGTCAATTCAGAAAGGGAAAGTGATAAGAGAAAATGCAATCAGTTTTCCTGTTTTCAATTTGTGCAGGGTTTGAGAGCTGTTTTGTTAAACTGCTGCATCTGCTCCAATATGAATATTGAACTACTTCCACTAAAAATAACAACCTATAATTTGGAAGCTACTGCAGTCTTTTGTTAATGTGAGTGGGTTATTTAAAAACAAAAAACCAAAAAAAAAAAAAAAAAAAAAAAAAAACAATTTTCTATTGACAATCTCTTGCCTAATGTGCATTTTCATTTGTTGGCACTTTTATCCTCAGCAGATAAATGGTATTATGCAATTAGGACCTCATCTTGCTTGACTATAAAAGTGGTTTCCATAGGTGAAAATCCGGGTAATATAAAAAGGGAGTGCACAAAGCAAAATTTGTTTTAAAGTAACCTTTGAAAGTACGATTCCTTAAAAAGATATAGTTTCTCCTCATTTTGTCTAATACTATAATTTTTAACTTATTTCCAACTATTGTAAGAAAGTTAACACTGTCTCATTGCATACTGAGCATTCTGTGCTTTATTTCACCTTTTCTATACCTTCAAATGTAGGTTTAAACTAATCGGGGATATTTTACCTAACAAGGCTTTCAGAATAATTTTTTTCATGCTTAAATAAAATGATTAAATTATGCTTGAGTGCCTGCATACAAAAGCTTTAGCTTTTATAGTACTGCTAATCAAATAAGTTTTATGGACCACATTAGAGAAAAATTGGACGCATTTTATTAGTGACATTTCTAGGAAAGACATGCTCTTTAAAATCAACTAATATTAATTAAAAGGAAACTCCAGCTTATATTTAAAATAATTCTACTAGAATAACATTTCACCCCTAGAATAAGAAAGTAAAAGACAACTCTGCCCACATGAAATATGGGCCCATAATTAAGGTAGAAAGAAGACTGATGGAATTTGGATAAGGTTCAATATTGATTCAATCCCTGATTGAACTTGGGCTGACTGTAGCTAAAGCCATTTGTCTAGGGTGAGACCTGATCCCTGCCTAGGATCAGTTAGCTGTGTAGCTTGTGGCTTCACACTTGGGTTGCTAGACACATTCTTCCCAGATAAACTTCAAATAGCTCACAATGAAAAAAGAGGAAGCCAGATGCTGTGACACATTAAAGTTGGATATTTACAAATGCAGCATTCTTTTTGAAACACCAACTCACAATGAATAGTTTGAAGAGTATTGAATGTATTTCTTTGTGATTACCTGTATGTAACCAGAAAATAATAATACCCTTAAGGAATATAATTTCCACTTTGAAGGCCAAACAACATCTCAGGATGCTATGATATGCTGGTGTATCTTTAAGAGAGCTGGGCACCATATGGGTATATTCTTTGGTACCATGTACTTCACCACTCTCAAGTAAAGAGGCTGAACTGGGCATAATGGTTCACATTTGTAATTCTAGTTGGGAGTGAAGGCAGGAGGCTCAGGAATTCAAAATCATCCTCAGTTACATAGTTCCAGGCCAGCATGGAATTCTATCTTCTCCCCCACCCCCTTAACTGCTAAAAAAAAAAAGAACAAGTGAAAGAAAAGAGACAATCACTTATCTGTGTTATAAAGTTTATTCACAAATATAATGACATCATTTGGGAAGGTTTATACTGAAGCCACAGTTTCTTACATGGCACCAATTGGGAAGAGCTTCCTGCAACTTCAAAATGTTTGTCCTTTATGAAATGATGTCCAGGCTCTCTCAACAGAACCATTGATGAAGTAATGTTCAATGGTTGAGGTTCAAGTCATGGACCATCTTGTTTAGGAAAGTTGAATGCTCCTTGTGTCCACTGGTATTTTTCAGTGACTCAAAGACTAGCTTCAAATCTCCTGCTTTGGCGGTTTTCATTGTGATTTCCTGTGCATTGTAACTCATGGAAGAATGAAGCAGCCATTTGTTTTCGTAGATTTTGTATTGATTGGGGCCTCTAAGGCAAATCAGTATTTGGGTGAATAGGACCTTTTGAATACAGTTCTTGTGGAAGAGAAATGCGAAGGGCACAAATGCAAAGTTTTCCCCTTGTATCTAGACAATCCAAGCACTATAAGTGCCTTGGGGAATGTGATCGACTGGCTTCATTAATCTTTTAACACCTGAGGCACAAACCACTTCTGAGTGTGTGCTGGACTGTCAAGGACTGCCACATAGTTGCTGGTCTAGGGAGAAAGAGGGGAAGAATTAGAGGAGAGGAATTGACAAGTATAAAAGACCTACTATAAGCCTGGTCATCACAGTTTTTAAATTCATGATTAACCACCATTTCACTGTCTTTCTGTCTGAGAACGCCAGTTCATAGCCCCAAGACTGTCTAGGGTTGCTTTTCTGGCTTAACCTTCTTGCAAGTTAAAATGTTGAGATTTCTTTTTGTTCCTCAAATCTATGACCTACTTGGTGTTTTAGGTATGTTAGTCAGGACCTTATTCTCTGAATACCTGACTTGAAAATCTCCTCAGCTCCTTAGCAGACACCATCTATTTGCCCACAGTTTTCTGTTCCTTGTCCCATTTTGCCTCCCACTGAGAACTGAGAGTCAACTAGTCTTTCACGTGTCCTTGGATACCCACAAATATGTGTCCATGCATTTCTTCTTCCTTCTAATCCAGTCATCCCTTCTCTGGTCAGACTATATCCATGCTGCACTGTGCACTGAGCACATGAGCAGTCCATCTGTTCCATATTTGAGCCCATCCGGCATTCTGTGGCCATTTTTTACTCAGTGCCCTCAGACCTTTTTGCACCCAAGCAAGCCACCTTATTTCTTGACCTCAGCTTCTCTCAGTCATCTTAGAATGTTTTCTCTCTAAAAGATAAACATATCCTAAAAAGAAAGAGATTCTTTCTTGAGTCTCTGAATCTACCAGGCAAGGAACCACATATGTAGCTCAGATTGGGATGCCTCACCATCCCAGGTGCTGGTATTGAGTGCTGGCATATACCACCACACCCAGCTAGGAGAGTTCATGCCCTGTTTTACCCTAGAGAAGATGAGCTTTTAAACTGGTTGTGTGATATAAAGCACTATGTACTATAAAAAGAAGTACCTGGTATGGGTATGAAGTTCCCTGGTAGGAAAATGGGAATTCCCTTTCTGCTCAGTCATTGACTTCCAATGATGAGATATATCTCTGCTCGTTTCAGCTCTGCGATGAGTTCCTCAGGAGTAAAATGAGGGTGTCTCCTGCATAAGAATATGATGCTGGTAGTAGGCTTTGGGTCATTCCACATGGTTAGCAGAGTGTTGCTTTGACTGGGGCTCTGGAGAACACTGATTGTCCTCACATAGCTGGGGATGGAGCACTCTAGGGCCTCATTGCCCTTCTACTTAGCTGCATGTGGAGAATAAGCACTGGGAGAAGGAAACCATGCTCAAATAGACATCCTGGACTTTAGGTGATTATGTGAAATTTTAATTATTGATCGTTTTCAAGGGTAAATGAATCTGTCTATGCAGTGAGGCAGGACTAAAAAGCTTATGTTTGCTAAAGGAAAATAGACTTTATGTTTTTCTCTTACAGTTACTGGCCAAGACAGTAGGTGGTGTGCCCGGCTGTGGGAGTTAGGCAAATGGGGTGGAGATTAGGTGTGACTAGCAGGCACTCACTATACCCCACAATCTGAGAGTGTGTACCTGAGTCACCTGGGAAGTTTAGAAAATGAACTCTTTCAAACATTTTTGGAGGAAAGTTGATAACAGCTTATTTAAATGAAGAGAATACAGTGTCATTTTATTGAACACAAGTCTTAAAGGAAGATTCAAAAAGTGTCAGTTTGCTTTTTGTCTGAAGAAACAGTCCACTTTGGTTTTTTTTGAAACATTTACAATTTTAATTATGAATAGCCCTTGATATTGTGTTTGTTGTCAGTTTGTAAAATCACTGCAAAGTATTGACATTACTAGAAGTTGGGTGCTAACTTATACATCACTCATCATTAACCAGGGCTAAGCTTCTTTAGCACTCAGAAGCCATTACACACACACACACACACACACACACACACACACACACACATATATATATATATATATATACACACACACACACACATATATATATATATGTTGATGGATGTAAGCACTTCTTTGTCATCTAGAAAACTTCTGCTGTTTGCTAAGGACATCTTTGGTTGGCAGGCCTTGGAAGTATGTTATTTTACATTTTCTTTAGAGATGGAAGCTACAGTAATTGTTGCTGATTCATAGACTGTAGACTTCTTTTGCACTGATATTCAAAGTTCATTGCAAAGCCAAATTGAAATTCTTTGCCAAAAAGAACATGTTAAAAGTATAGATACAGTGAATTCTTCTTTGAAATTTGATGTGACTGGATTGTGTATTACTAAGCGAAATATTAGATAAAGTGTTACCAAAGAACATCAGGGAAGTTTGTTCAAAGAAGTTCAAGATCTTTGGTATTGATTAATAATATGAGAAGAAACAGTGCCAGAGCAAGAAGAGCTAAATGTGGCCAGATATCAAGATATTGTATTGGGAATACTGGTTTCAAGGTGTTCTTGCAATGATTATTTTGCAGGTTTCTTCTGCTAGACTTGTTGGGGAATTCACGTAGTAACACTCAGATAAGAGCCTAAGGATATTAGATGAATAGACAGATAATGGTACCTAAAAGGGTCTGTATGGATAATGATACCTGGGAAATAGCAGAGCAGCACTGCAGAGAACATTTCCAATGCATTTCTGTTCAATATGCCAGGTGGTATATGAGGTTCTAATCCTGCTATTAATACAAAGTTGTAAGGAGTTGGTTAATCTGTGTGGTTAGAGCTAAGAGTTCTGGACCCCTTTCCTTAACCTTAAGACAGAAGAAGATGTGAACTGTGAGACAGGTCATGAAAGATTGCTAGCTTATTTTCTGAGCCTATGCATATGTTCTGTGCACAGTGATGAGCAAACACAGCTGGGAAGAACAGCAGATGATATTGGGACTGAAACTGTGGTGTTTATAAGACTGACACAGTAATCCTTTTCTGTGAAAAGTGTGTCTTTTAAGGGACTGTTATGATTCTGCAACTTTCATTGAGTAGAAGAAAAGTATTGTCCTCATTTACCCAGGTCCTTTGCCCATCTGTCTTGCATTTTCTTTCTCATTGCTAGATAGATTTATTTAGAAAGGAGATCCACAGTTGGCCACTGATGAGAAGAAATATGTCTCGTCATTTTGTTTAAATAAGGATACACAGGTCAATGCAGGCTAACAGGGGTAGGAAATAGGATGAGTCTCCACTGACATGCTTAAGTAAAGTGTTGAGTTGGCTGCAGGGAGTAAGTAGGAAATCTCAGAGGAAGAGAGACATGAAGAGCAATAAAATGGGTAAACCACCAAGCCTCATGTGACACTTTCCAAAGAACATCACACCCTATTTGTGTAGCCCTGGTATAGACAACTTTTAGAGTGACAAAGAAAAGTGAAATGTTTGCTCCTGCAAATGTATCTGAAGTACCCTGTTAAATATTTAATAAAATGCCTAATATGTATATGGTACGCTGTTAGGAGACCCAAAGCAGGTAGTAGGCTCAATTAATTCCACCCCATGATAAGCCCTTTTGGGATAGGTCAGATAGCTACAATGATGGTGTACCTTGATTACTACACAATCAACTGGTACAGTAAGTAAGTGGAATTTTAGAGGCAGTAATGAGTTAGAATTTAAGCTTGTCTTGACATAGGAAGGATTTATCAAGACAGAGCTATGGTTATAGGGTAGAAGTAGATTACAGGGAATGAATGGTGAATGCAGAATCCCAGCTGTGGTAATGGCCTTTGAAAGGGTATTGGGGGTTGGAGAAGAGGAGGGAAAAGTATGTATTAACACATGTAGCTGCAGCAAAAGAAAAGAGACAGAGTAAGAGAGAGTGAATGAGAGAGAGAGAGAGAGAGAGACTGACTTTGGGGTGATTCATGTGTAAGAGCCAAAAGATCACAGATACCTTGTATATGAAGTATTTGACTTAAGCTTCACCTTCTTAATTAGCCAAGACATTTTCAGAAGTAGGTTCTACAAGAGCCCCTAAGGTTGGGAAGTAGCATGGAGGGGCCCTTGCTGGTCTCAGATCCTTTCTTCTGTCCCCTTATTACTGTAAAGCCACAATAGTTCTGCTTGTATAAGAAATTGTTTTTGAAAAAATTAAGTTTCCTAGTTGGACTTTTTTTTTTTTTTTTTTTTTTTTTTTTTTTTGTTTCTGAGGTAGGGTCTCCCTCTAGCCCAGGCTGACCTGGAATTCACTATGTAGTCTCAGGGTGGCCTCAAACTCATGATGATTGTTCTACTCTGTCTCCCAAGTGCTGGGATTAAAGGCATGTACCACCATGCCTGGATAGTTGGACTATTGAATGAGTATCACTGCATAGCAAATTTTAATAAAAACAAAAGTGGAAAATGAAAGGTGTTAGGCTGGGGAAGCTATGGTTCATGAAAAACTATTCCCGAGGAATTGATCTGGTGGTAATGGATCACATCAATTGTAGGGCAAGGAGAGAAGGGAGGGCCTGGAGGTCAAGGCCAGGCAGGAAGCCTGTTGCAGCAGTAGATGTTTAATTTCTTTTCTTTGTCATGCTGGAGATTGAACCCAGAGTTTTGTGCAGTTAGGCCGACACTCTAACTACCAGTGAGCTTTGTCTGCAGCCCCTTGCAGAAGCAGTGTGATGGTAGATACTACACAAGGGTGGTCAGAACTGGGTTAGTAGGACAAGAAGAGCCAGATACAAGAGGGAGTGCAAAGAAAAGATCATTAAAACTTGGATGGAGGGCTGGATTTACAGAGGGGGAGAGTTAGCAATTGGATTAACTGTCAAGTGCACTTGTAGTTTGCTGAACTTGGGAATTACTTTCGACATTTAAGGGACAGCTTCCCTACCTTATTACAAGTTCATAGACTCACAGCTTCAGAGAGGGAACTCAAACTCAGTTTTAAATTCATATCCCAGGAATTATTGTGTCCTAGCTACCTTGGGGGGTGGAGACAGGACTCTGAAGTGGTAGGGGTAGGTACAAAAAAGGATATTTTTTTGAACTTTTTGAAACTTGGCTCTCTCATGAGCTTTGGCTCTTAAGACTATTTCTAATTGTTCTGTGGTTTTGCAGATGCCTTTTGGTATGTGGAAGAATGAAAAGTGGTCAGGTGGGTTGGGTTCTAGGCCCTTAGCTTCTGATTAGAACTTGTTTTTGAGGAAAACTGATAAAGCTTTTTTTTTTTCAGCTGTTACTGTCACATAGCAGTGAGAAGTTTAGGGACAGGATAAGGTGTTAAGGAGCTGCTGATGAAAGCAGAGGCAGTTCTTGCAGACTAGCAAGTTCCAGACTCTGGGCAGTGTACTCTTGGGAACAGTGCAAGAGTATTTTTTCAAAGGGTTTTTGAACGTAGAGTCATTGATTCGGCATGCTAAGCATTGTGTATAGACCAAATAGATTTTTTCATACAATAATACTTTTCAAATGTACTTCATTTTTTATTTGAGAGAGAGAGAGAGAATGGGCACGCTAGTGGCCTCTCAGCTGCTGTGCATGAACTCCAGATATGTGTACCCCCTTGTGGGCAGGTGCGGCTTTATGCCCTTGCATCACTTTTTGTGTCTGGCTAAACGTGGGACCTGGAGATTGGAACTGGCATTCTTAGGCTTGGTAGGCATGCACCTTAACCACCAAGCCATCTCTCTAGCCCTCAAATGTACTTTTAACAGAACAAAAATGCATGAATATATTGCTGAGTTAAATAAAAATCTGTCCTTATACATCTTACAATCATGTTGTGTATGAGATCGTGATTTTTGTTTTAAAATGTAAGCCTCATATTGGAAAAATAAAGGAATACTTTTTAATATGCTAAAGGACTGTATTTTAAAAATATTTTTATTTATTTATTTGAGAGAGAGAGAGAGAGAATGAATATGGGCATGGCAGGGCCTCTAGCCTCTACAAATTAACTCCAGATGTATGCACTACCTTGTGCATCTGGCTTTACATGGGTACTGGGGAATCAAACTTGGGTCCTTTGGGCGTTGCTGGCAAGCAATTTAATCAGTAAGGCATCTCTCCAGCCCTAAAAGACAGTATTTTACATTACATTCTTCTTATTATATTAAGTTGCTCATTATTGACTTTACCCCATTTAAGAGAATTTAGTTATTGGGTGAAATAACATCAACAATAAAACTAATCATGAGCCTGGTGTGGTATCATATACCTATAATACCAGCACTTTGGTGGCTGAGGCAGAAAGATCTTGGCAAATTTGAGGCTAGTCTGGGCTAGATAGACTATCTCAAACAAGCAAAGAAATAAATATTCTAAAATATCTCCTTGTATGAGTACTTTTATAGTATAGTTCACGAGGTCATATTATTTCATATAATATATATTATATTATAATAATATATTATATAATATATTACATATAATATCATGTAATATCCGTAGAAAAGATACTGAGATAAGGCTTCACACTGTAACCCGCAGCAGGTGAAGGACTTCCCCTAGACTTAGGGGCCTCATCCATGCAAACCCAGGATTTGTGACTTTGATGCAGAAAAGAATTTCAGGGAGACCAGTTTGAAGCAGAATTGAAGATATTATTCAAGATCGTAAAAGGTGCTCAAGAAGAGAGCAAAAGTGTGCCAGAGAACATGGATGTGGGCTTCTCTGAGGGAGAGTCTCTGAAGGAAAGAAAGACATACACAAGTGTGGATATGGCTCCTTAAGGAAGAGTCCCAGTTAATTGTTGTACCTTAGCCAATATGCCATTTTGTTGCCTCTCAAGTTACACCTCAAAAGATTGCTAACTTTTTGTTGTTCTTCTTCTTCTTCTCTTTTGGTAAGTGATAAAATTGGACAGGGTGGCTCTGCAGATGCCTTAGGTAGAATTGTAATCTGATAAGGTAAAACCAGAAGCCTCCAGTTTGCACAAGGGGTTTGGAACATGTCCTTACCCTATACATGGGATTTCTGGTGAGATTCCTTGCTAATGGCATGTTCATTGCAGGTGGGGTGGAGGGGAGGGAGAAAGGCCTTGAGCAGGTGTTCATTGTGCTGAAGGTCTGCTTCTCTGCATGTCAGAGGCTTCAAGAAGATTCCTGGGTGAAGGGCTCTTCTCCCTTCCCATGGCATCAAAATAGTCCCTGTTTTTCTATCATCCTCAAAAAGGAAATCTTAGCCATCCCTTTTCTTGAATATTGGGAGACCAAAAGAAAAAAAAAACAAAGCATTAAGATAGTATATCCTAGCAGTGATTTTTGTCTAATCTTGTTTCCAAAAAGCCAAATTTGCCAGGGCTTTAAAAGCCACCATGTGAACTACTAAAGAAGTATCACAAGTGGATATTGAATCCTTTCCATAGTGACAGTGCTGCAAACATATTCATATTAATCATAGAGTGTTGTGATATATTTAATGTCTTTTAAAAAAGATTTATGTATTTATTTATTAGAGACAGAGGTGGGGGGGAGAGAAGAGTGACAATGGACACACCAAGGTTTCTAGTCACTGCAAATGAACTCCAGACACATGCACCACCATGTGCATCTGGCTTATGTGGGAACTGGAGAATTGAACCGGTGTCCTTAGGCTTCACAGCATGTGTCTTAACCACTAAGCCATCTCTCCAGCCCCTAATGTCTTTTTTTTTTTTTTTTTTTTTGTCTAGGTTGTCAGGGTACAGTTAAATACCAACCATGTCTTATTTGTTCCCTTAAAATTTACATGTACTTAATATATTTAATTGAGAAATACACACTTTTTATTATGGTGTAGTTTCTTTCTTTCTTTTTGTTTTGTTTTTGTTTTTTCAATTTTTTGAGATAGACTAGCCCTGGCTGACCTGAAATCCACTATGAAGTCTCAAGTGGCCTTGAACTCACAGTGATTCTCTTAACTCTGCCTTCTGAGTGCTGGGATTAAAGATTTTCACCAACATACCTAGCTTAGTTTCTTGTTTTTTAAAAATTGTTTTTTTTGGGGGGGGGTTCAAGGTAGGGTCTTGCTGGAATTCACTATGTAGTCTCAGGGTGGCCTCAAACTCATAGCAATCCTCCTACCTTGGCCTCCCAAGTACTGGGATTAAAGGTGTGTTACCACCATGCACAGCAGTAGTTTGATCATGACCTTGTCAGAGCAATATAATTTTCCTAAATTTATAAATAAAACCTAAGCAGTTCAGTTATTTAAAAACTTTAGAATTCATTTAATTTGTTATCTTATTTTCATATTTTTATTTATTTGCAGAGAGAGAGAGAGAATGAAAGTTCTAGGCCTCTAGCTACTGCAAATGAGTTCCAGATGCATGCGCCACTTTGTGCATCTGGCTTTATGTGGGTACTGGTGGATCAAACCTGGGTTGTTAGACTGCAGGCAAGTACCTTAATTGTTGAGCCATCTCTCCAGCCCTCAGTTTTTCTTTAAGACCACCTCAAATCTCTAATTCCAAGGCTACCTTACTATATGTGTAAAGTGGATATAGCAATGTGGTTAATAAAACATTTTTTTCCTTATCAAATTACCAAGTCTTTGCCTTGTTTTGTCTGGGGTCACTTGATTTGAAAACATGTCTTACAAAAAAACCTTTGAACTTGAATCAAATTTGTGGTTTTGTGGTTTTGTTATAAAAATCTGTCAGAATTAAATTTTTTATGAATTTCCTCCTATTTTGTCATCAACTCTGCTTGATAAAAATTAATCATTGATAATCAACAAAAGGAACATCATCATTAAACAAGCTTTTTAAAAAATAGATAATTTTTATGTTGTTGGTAGAGAGTATTTCTGAAAAAGATTGTGAAATGAACAAGGCAATGAGCAGAAGTATCTGTGTAGCACAATGTTTGCACAGAACATTGGGTACAATGCTAGTTGTGGAAGAGGACAAGAATATGACAGTGCTGCTTGCTCTTGGGGAAAAAATAGAGCCCAGACATTGGTGGTCAGAGGAAGCTTTTGTGTCCTTTCACGCTGAGATTTTTTGTAAATCTTCAGTAGGCATCACCTGCCTACAGAGTGACAGAGATATGGCAGAGTCAGCCCCAGGCTCCCTGGCCAGGACACTTGGGATCGTGATTATGAAGTCTTTCCTGTCAGCAGACAGTTGGCCATCCCAGGAAAAAAGGTTTGATTCCCAAGTGCCTCGTCATTTGTTTAATCTCCTGTTCCTTTTCTTGCTCTAGAAACAAGTTCTCACCCAGATTATAGTGTCATGGATGTGGGGAGGCTAACATGGCATGAGGTGTGGCACACTAACTTCATAAAGGCTTGCTTCTCCCTAGACTCTGGCCCCTTCTGGCCTTGTCCACCCCTTTCTCCTAGAACCCCCTATTGTGTCTTCTCTCTCTGGCCATTCTTTTATTTATAAAATAGTGCTTGAACAGGATGGCTATACTTGACCTTGAGAATATGTATGGGGGGAATTTAAGACAAGATAGGACCCTGTTTTATAGCATGGCCCACCCTGGTCCTTTCTCTTTCAGCCCTGTAAAAACCATGACCTGTACCTTCATGCCTAGATTCCTTCTGTACTTTCTTTTATTAAAAACAAAACAAAACAAAACAAAAAACAATTATTTATTTATTTATTTATTTATTTGGTGGGGGGAAGAGAACTGGTGTGCCAGGACCTGTAGCCATGGCAAATGAACTCCAGATGAATGTACCACTTTGTGCATCTGGCTTATGTGGGTATTGGGGAATTGAACCTGGGTCCCTAGTGTTTGTAGGCTAGTGCCTTGACCTCTAAGCCATCCTTTCAGCCCCTCCTTCTGTACTTTCTGTCAAAGCCAGATCTACCCACTTGACCTTCTCTTCAGCCTCTGAGGGAACTTTCCTCCCAGAAGTGTTCATGACCTCTCATACCTAAAGAATGTGTCACCCTACCCCCTTTGTTACTATCCATGAAATTCAGACTTTCTGCTGGTTTACAAACTCCTTTAGCATGACAGTGTGGAACAAGTAGACTTCTTTGTGATGCTTTATTAAATGTTTAAGGAAAGCTCATACCTTGAACTCAAGTTTCTTACTTAAAACTGTTCTGAAGCATTTAGTTGCAAAGACAAAAATGAAGTCTTTAGTTTCATCGGCATGCTTTATTTCTCAGTCACTTCCCACTTTTGTCTCCTTTCATTGTATTCTCTTATGGAATGCACAATTTCTAATGACCATATTTTGGCTAATTTTGCCAGCTTGATTGGTCTAGGGCATTAATGTGACATACCTTTGGGTGTATCTGTGAGGGCTTTTTCAGATAGCACTAAATGAGGGAGGAAGAGCTACCCTGAAGCTAGGTAGGATTATTTTATGAGGCTGGGTCCTGGACTGAGTAAAATGGGAAAAGGAGAAAGAAAGTTCAGCTGAGTGAGACTTTAGTTCTGCTTTCTCTATTATTCTGATTCACTCAGAAGGGAAACAAGCTTCCATTGGCACAGCAGTGAGCTGCTCCTACAGCCAAATCTTTCCTGCCAAACGGGGAAGCTAAAGTAAAACCTTACTCCTTTAAGATGTTTCTTGTCAGATATTTGGTTATAGCAATGTGAAAATTAACAGGTAAGCCGGGCGTGGTGGTGCATGCCTTTAGTCCCAGCACTCTAGAGGCAGAGGTAGGAGATCACAGTGAGTTTGAGGCCACCCTGAGACTACATAGTGAAATCCAGGTCAGCCTGAGCTAAAGTGAGACTCTACTTTGAAAAGAAAAACAAACAAAAAAGTAACAAGTAACTGACATGCCCACCAAAACAACAACAACAAAACATTTTCAATACAAAATAAGCATTAGGCTAACTATGGTCACACTGTTTTGCTATTCATAGATGGACATGCTAACCTGTTTTCATTTTACTTTTTGAATCTTGAACTTCATAAATAGGGTTCTGTAAAGGATGAGCTGAGCTGAGCTGAGGATGGTGTTGCCTGCCTGTAATTCTAGCCCTTAGGAAGCTTGAGGAGGAGAGGAGTGTGCATTTGAAGCTCACCTGGGCAACACAGAGAAAACCTGTCTCACAAAGAAAAGAGGATGAACTCCCTGAAATTGGAAGCATAATGGTGATTCAAACATTCCATGAGATGAACTATCCCTTTGGTCAGAGACACAAACAAGGCAAAAACCATGTTTGTGGCTTCCAGCTTCTCTGAGTAGATGTCCCTGGTTGTCCCTCAGATGTCTGGTTCTCTTCATTTGGTCGTCCGTATCTGCTCTCTGGTCAGATGCCCATGCTGAGCACTTCTCTATAAAGACATTCATACCTCACCCTGCCTTCTCTTCTGTCAGACCTGGTATGAATTCTAGCCACTCTGTTCTCTAATGTGCCAGCATCAGAGCAAGGGCTGACACTGGAGAGTAAGACAGGATGACTCTGCCTATGTTTCTGTCACTTAACATGTAGAAGTGGGCGCAGGGTCTCACTGCTTTTCCTTCAGTAATATTTCCATTTAGAGAGACCATCGCAGAAGGACTAGCCTTTGCAATACTAGTGAAAAGGGCAATTTTAGACAGAAACACGGAGGCAGGAGGCATATTGGAGGCCTTAGTGACACCTGTCAACTCATTGAATCCTCCCCTGGGTGTGAGCTTATTTTGGGAGTCACTCTTTTTGTTTTACCCACTTGCTGAGATGATCCTGCATGGTGATGGGCAAAGTCTTACTTCCAGACTGCAAGGCTTCACCACTGTTCCCAAGTTTATTACCACTCTTGGAAATCTTCAACTTCTACCAGCTAAGAATGTCTCCATAAACAGAGCCTGCCACACTGTATGCAGGTGGGAATTCACTACAGTAAAGATGGGAAAGTACTAGGACTTTAGAAAAGTTACTGCTTAGGGTATAAAAAATTCCACAAACCAGGCGTTGTAGTGCACACCTTTAATCACAGTACTTGGGAGGCAGAGGTAGGAGGATCGCCGTGAATTCAAGGCCATCCTGAGACTACATAGTGAATTCCAGGTCAACTTGTGCTAGAGTGTACCCTACCTCAAAAAAACCAAAAAAAAAAAAAAAAAAAAAAAAAAAGTCACAGACACGGATAGAAACAGAGAAAGGGAAAAGGCCAAGAAGCTGATGCGTTGCAGTTGCAAGTGTCCATTAGCAGCTGGACAGTTATAGTAGACCCGTGATACAGGAGACCATCAACCATGAATGCAGATACGTCCAAAGTGTCATTTTTCTTTTATGTGAAAGTTGCTAGCATGGAACAGATGCCTTTATTTGAAGAAACTAGTCTTTGGAAATAATTGCTTTTCTCTTCTTTTATCTCTAGAGATGGTCTTTCACAGATGAAACTAGATGAGAGAAAACAAATTACAATATATTCGTTCTTTGTCAATCACAAAATGTTTTAACACCTGCAGCCTAATAGCTCACACCTTAATTTTGTAGACTGATAATAATAGATGTTTTATTTCTATCACGACTAGTATTGTAGGAAGTTTAAGAAAGGAAAATATATGATTTTAGTAAATCATTTTTGAGTAATGACTTTTTCTCTTGTTTAATCCTTTGAACCATGTTATGTTAACATAAGTGTTGTATCACCTTTTGTGTTAAATAAAGGAACTGGTCACACTGGGTAAAGTAAAACTTGCACCAGGAACACTAAGATAGGCATTTTACAGGTATTATCTTGGATCTTTATTTCATTCTGATAAGTTGGGTTTTATTATTCTACTTTCTTTAGAGATTAAATGTGAAGCTTAGAGAAGCTAAATGACTTGTCCAAGGTAAGGTAACTGTTAAATAAGTGTCAGAGCTAAGACTAGCCCAGCCAGATTGTGCATGCAGTAGGCTTCTCAGTGCTATATGCATGCAGGCCATAATTACTTTACAATACTTTGTTTCTCAGAACTTAAGTTATATCTGTAGCAGAGGAGATGTTTACGAGTTTTCTACACTTTAAAATTGCATGGCTTATCAAGTTATTGGTCATATTGTATTGTTGATTGACTAAATATAGATTTTAAATTGGTCACTTGCCTTCTGATTAATTTGTTGTTTAAGATTAATAGTAGTGGGGCTGGAAAGATGGCTCAGCAGTTAAGGCATTTGCCTGCAAAGCCTAATGACCTGGGTTCAATTTCCTAGTACCCATGTAAAGCCGGATATACAGTGTTGTGCTTGCATCTGGAGTTTATTTTCAGTGGATGGAGACTCTAGCATGCCCATTCTGTCTATGTGTCTCTCTTTTCTCTATCTCTCTCTGCTTGGAAATAAATATTTTTTAAAAGAGTAATAGCTGTGATGTTTTGAAATAATGCCTTAACACAATCATAGGGGCTAGAGTTCAGACCACATAGTATTCAGTAATTTCTTACTATATTGTTTAACTGAGTCAGTATTGAGCAGTTTGTTCTATGCTCAGGAATTATGCTGGCTACTTGAACACTGTTGAATACTCATGGCTGTGCCCTGTTGTCCAGCAATAGAAGGAATATTGAGAATCAAGGGTCTGAGGGTGGAAAGAAAATAAGATAGACTTGTTGTTCTACAACAGCTATTAGAATGATTCATACTTTAAAGATTGTGTAGTATTTTATTGGTGTGATAAATAACCAGGTAACAATTTAAAGCAGGAAAGGCTTATTTCAGATCACTGTTTCAGAGATTGTAGCGCATAGCCAGCTAACTGCATTAATGGGCACCTGTGGTGAGGCAAGATAACCATAGTGATGGAAACATGTTGGGGAGAGGGCTGTTCACATCCTGGTGACCAGGAAATGGAGAGGGTGAGTGAAAATGAAGCTGTGTTGGCCAGCTTTCTCATCCTTACAGTTTTGTTCCATTTTAGCCCCCATGCTATTGGATCGTGCCACCCACATTCAGGGTAGGTTTTCCCCACTCAGTTGCTACCTCAGATACCAAACATCTCTGGAAATGCCTTCACAGATACACCTCAGAGTTTACTTTCTGTACTAGTTTCCTAGATGTCTTTCAATCTGATGAAATTGGCAATCAAGATTAGCCACCACAGGATATAAGGGCATAAGCTGGATTTTTCCAGTACATTATCTTGCTGTTCAGAGTGGGAAACAGTGCTGGTCTCCTAGCCCTGGATGATTCTTCTCCCAGCCTCAGACTGTTCAGCTCTGGTGGGAATAGGCTCATATGCACAGCACTTGGCAGGTAAAGGGTTGCTAAGCCTGACAGAGATCAATAATGTGATTGCAATTTAAAGAAAGATCACAGGCCTTGTAGGTGCTCAGGGATAGTTTTGTGAAAGTCGTAAGAGTTGAATTGGGGCCACTGTGGTATTTCATTAGCTAGGGCTCATTTGCTTGATTATTTTCATTTGGATTACTACTATGTGCCAAGTCCAATTCTAAGTATGGGGGATAGGGTAATGAGCAAACCAGACAAGACCCTGCTCAGAGTTTGGTGGTAGTGTACTGACACAGATAAAACAGAAGCCAATAGGTATGTCTATATAGTGTAAGATACAATGAAACAGTTAAGATGTAACAGTGTTACAGTGATGGAAGTGTTGGAGGTAAGACTAGTTTAGATGGAATGATTCAGCATTGGACTGAGATCTGAGTGTTAAGAAAGACCTGTTCATGCCTCAGTCTGTGGGCAGAGCCCTGAATGAGGGCAGGGTATGGAGCTGTAAAGAGAAGATAAAGCATTCTCTTAGGGAGTATATGCAGTGAAGAGCTGCAAGGTTGGCATCACGTTCTGAAGGGTTTTGAGTAATGGGATGGGAATAAGGACCGTGTGTATCTGTGCATGGAGACAGGAGGTAGGTAGTTACACATGAGGAGAATCTGGATGCACGAAGTTCATGGAGGCTTAAGGAAGCCTACACAACTGATGTCCTGGTAGATAGTTCCTGAAAACTATGTGGAACACTGAGAAGGACAGTGTCCTGTTGGAAATTAGGTTTCTTCTTTAGTCCTGAGTAACGTATACACTGTGTTCTGTCATCTGCTATGTCAGATTGTGGGGTGCAAGCACATTTCCTCCAAAATGAGAGCATGAATGTTTGCCAAAAGTTGTAGCCCAATACTTACATGTAGCTGTACTTACATGGCCATGTTTTCTAAGATGTCCTGTAACATGTTCCTTATGTGAATGGAAACCAAGTTATGCTTTTGTTAGTGTTAACAAATGGCCTTTATGCTATAAGATGTTTTTACGAAGCAAGAGAATCATTAAGAGTTAAAGTTTGATCTGATCCAGGTGGATAGATAAGAACAGGTGTGTTTAGATGTTCAGTTTTGGAATAACTAGATTATTTGCTAAAAGAAAAACTGCTTCAAATGTTGATAGGATTCTCTAGAGGAATGTATTTAGGCAGAGAAGGGCTTCCTGGCAGTGACTGAGAAATACAGTAATGGCCAACTGTACTTGATCTCTTCTAAGGATGATTTTGATGTGTGTAGTCTTTACATCCTATTAAATTTTTGAAAGATAAACTGATACAAGAATGATTTGCCAAGGCTAGCAGCTCTTCCTTTTAAAACCTTGGCTCGGTGTTCACATGGAAAGGATGGGGGAGTAAGATAAAAGCATTATAAATATGAGGTTAACTGAATTCAAATAGAAGGTTCTCTCAAGTTATTGCATTCCTCAGAAAATAAATACATTGCGCATATGGTTAAGATTGATCAAAAAAGTATTCTGTATGCCAGTGATTACATTCCCATCTGTGATTAAGGTTTTCTGTCTGCATCTGGTTTTCACATTATATTTCTGTAACAAGAATCCTTTATAAAGCAGAGTTCAGTTTCTGTATTTTCTATTAGCTTCAGCTTGAACTACTGCACAGATCGCAGATTTACACATGTGGTTTTCATTACCTCATACCATTGAGAAAAAGTAATATTTGTTTGGGAATGTATGTTTTCTACAATTTCCATGGTAATACAACATGTTGAGCCTTTTTAATAACACTCCTGTAGAAGTACAAATTGTTTGAGGCATTCTACTCTTAGTGGAGATTAGCTTCTAAACGTTTCTCAATGTTTGTTCCACTCATAAAGAAGTTCTACAAATTTGAGAGCTGAGGGTCTGAACAAAGTAATGATTAAAAACTGAGGATAATTTTACTATCATTTTCATGGGATATAAACTTTAGTGTGGAGTAAGTATAAATTTCTGGACATATATCACAGGGTTCATTAATATTATATATTTTATTATCATTTCATATTGGAAGAATATTATATATGTTGGATATCTGAAACACAAACATGATACTTGAGTCAAAAGACTAGAACTTCCTCCTCCTCACCTTCTTCTTCCTCCTTCTCCTGCTACTGTGTCAATTGTGATATGATGTTTCATATATAAGTCAGCCATGGGGGAGTGTCCCACCCCCAGCACCTTGAATATATATTTGTATGACATGCTAATATTTAAAAAATTATAACTTTGTACATTTAAAGTTTTGGTAATATTATTTTTTCTGCTAATTTTTCTCCATTTGCTTCAGAATATTCTTATTAAAACGGATACTACTAAACAGGCATTGTGGTGCATGCCTTTAATCCCAGCAGAGGAAGGAGTACCACCGTGAGTTCAAGGCCAACCTCAGATTATAGAATATGTTTCAGGTCATCCTGGGCTAGAGTGAGACACACTTTGAAAAAAAAAAAAAAAGATGCTATTAATGGAGTTAAGTGAAGCAGCAGGTTCTATAAGAGGAATGGTTTCTAATTGAGAACTTTACCTCTTAAAGGGTGCTTTCTCACACGGTAATTTTATGTTCCTCAAAACCAAAATTCATGACACTATTTTTGATAGCAAATTGATATAGGTGAGAATGAATGACAAAAGGTAGACTAATATTTGGGAATTTGCACTCCCTGTCTCAGCCACACTTGTTCAGTAGAGATCATCAGTGATAGCCTGGGCAGGGGCTGGATACACATTTACCAGCTCTCTAATGTCTTTTGTTGATGATTGCTGAAGCACAAAACATTATTGTATCTCTGACTGAGTCCAAAAGTATCTGTCCACTTTCTTCTTTTCATCAATTGTTCAATATCTACTTTTAAAATTATTTTTTACTTGGCATAGAAGCATTGGACATGACAGAATTTGTAAAAACAAAACCCAAAACAAAGCCTGTTTCCATCTTCCAGATGGGGCCTACTTACTTCCAGTGTCTCCTTTTGTTTATATTTCTCCCCTGTCCTCAGTATTTGAGAATTTATGTAATTTATATGTATTATATATTGACTATATGTCATGGTTACTTTATGTTGAAATATTTCCTTTTTCATTTTTAATGAAATTATTAGTTTTCATAGTAAATCAAATGTTTTCAAACTCTAGCTGATTGCTTTAATGTTTTTTTTTTTTCTGAGCCTTAAGACAATTTCAAAGTAAAGGATATCTTTGTACCATATTTTTCATAATTTGTGAGTATTTAATCTTTTATCATAAAGAATAAGAAACATCTGGATGAATCACAGTATAGCCACAATAGGGCACATAAAGGGCATAGATATTTAAAGAATTTGCTTGCTTTAAATACACTGGTGCAAGCTACTTAAACTTTTCCTTTCATGACCACTTTTCACCTGAGATTTTTGTCTGTTTGTTTGCTTGCTTGTTTTTTTAGTTTTTATTGACAACTTCCATACTTACAGACATAAACCATAATACTTCCCTCCCCTTTCCTCTTCAGAATTCCACTCTCCATCATATCCCCTCACTCTGTCCATTAGTCTCTCTCTTAATTTGATGTCATCATCTTTTTCTCCTATTATGAGGGTCTTGTGAAGGTATTGCTAGGCACTGCCAGGTCATGGATATCAAGGCCAATTTCTGTCTGGACAGTTGCATTGTAAAGAGTCATACCCTTCCTTTGGCTCTTACATTCTTTCAGTCCCCTCTTCCGCAATGGATCCTGAGCCTTAGAGGGTTTGGTAGAGCTGTTTCTGTGCTGGATACTCCTCCATCCCTTCTTCTCAGCACTTTTTTTTTTTTGAGGTAGGGTCTCACTCTTGGTCAGGATCACCTGGAATTCACTATGTAGTCTTAAGTTGGCCTCAAACTCATAGCAATCCTCCTATCTCTGCCTCCCAAGTGCTGGGATTGAAGGCATGCGCCATCATGCCTGGCTCACCTGAGAAATTTTTATGCAACCTTGGGTATGCTGGTAAATAAAGTAGGCATAAAATCAAACATATACTGATATAAATCATAAAGAAATTTATTTTAATATAACTCTTTTCTATCTATATGTAAATTTTAATTTTTACTAAATTTGAAAAAATTGACTAACAATGTAGTTTTATTTTTATATAAAGAATTAAATCTTGGCTGAATATTTGATACTGAAAGATATAGAACATCTTCAATATCTTTCCAAGTTAATTGATACTTTGACTTTATATTTTTATTTTTTTAATATTTTATTTATTTGATAGAGAGAAAGAGGAAGAGAGAGAAAGAGAGAAGGAGAGAATGGGTGTGCCAGGGCCTCCAGCCACTGCAAACAAACTCCAGATGCATGCACCCCCTTGTGCAACTGGTTTATGTGGGTCCTGGAGAATTGAACTGGGATCCTTTGGCTTTGCAGGCAAATGCCTAAACCACTAAACCATCTCTCCAGCCCTTAACTTTATAATATTGATGCTGATAATACTGCCTTGCGTGTATATACAGCACAAATAGCAAAATTACGTTTAGGGCCATTTTATAAATTGTAAGAAATTCTATTACAATCCAAAGCCAGAATTAATTTAATATTGTTTTTTTAAGTAATCAACTCAACAGCAATTGTTAAAGCCAAGCATTCTAACATAAATCTAAAGATAACTATGTTGAAACATGCTGAAGTATGGTGGTAGGAAAAATTAAGTGTTTAATGCAGTTAAAACTGTTATGTTTCTGTGTGAGTAGAAAACTTTACATGGACAGTAACAGGGCTACAACTTGTACCCTATAATAGTAGTTGAATCTGAGTGAGGCATTCCAGGTAGCAATGTTTGGAGGGGCATGATGGCAGATGCAGTACAAAGTGTATGTGTTGTGTGGTCAGAACTGAGTCTGCAGTGAAGTCACTGGATGCAGCCTGAGAAAGTGCTGTCCCTAATACCTCCATTCATGACACTTTAAAAATTTTTTTTTGGTTTTTCTGAGGTAGGGTCTCACTCTAGCTCAGGCTAATATGTAATTCACTATATATACTCATGCTGACCCTGAATTCAAGGCCATCCTTCTACCTCTGCCTCTCTAGTGAGTGCTGGGATTAAAGGCGTGTGCCACCATACCCTTCTATCATGACATATTTGACTTGAATGAATTTTTGACTATTGCCCATTTGGCTGCTTCACTTTTACTTTTGACCAATTTTTCATGAACCCTACATTTAGTTTTGTGACCCCCCTATGTGGAGTTGCAGCCGAGAGTGTAAGAAGCTGTGCATTAGAGTATGTTAACAATTTCTAGAACTTAGTTGTTTTCAAAAACTAATGGCATCATCCATAGACATACTTTTTAAAATTGCTTTTCTAAAATCTTTATCCTTCACATTTATTGAGTTCCTACTTTATTTGCCCATGATTATCCTAAGTTCTTATATTTCATAAATTAGGAGAATTAAATAGTAGCAGGACTTTTTGGGGGCAGGGTTCATAGATAGTAGTGGCTCTAGTAATAGTAGGTGAGTAGTTGTAGATATGAAATGAATTGTTTTTTTTTTCAAGGTAGGGTCTCACTCTGGCCCAGGCTGACCTGGAATTAACTATGTAGTCTCAGGGTGGCCTTGAACTCAAGGCAATCCTCCTACCTCTGCCTCCCAAGTGCTGGGATTAAAGGCATGCAACACCACGCCCAGCTCTTGAAATGAATATTTTTGAATGGATGAGTGAGTGAATTCTAAACCTGCAAACTCTAGCAGGAAAAATGAGAAAATTTGGATTATTCTACAGGAAGAAAGTAGAAATGTATTGATTTGGTAGAATAGTTCATCAATCATTTTATTTTTATTTATTTTCTTGATAGGGGAGGGGGAAATGGGCATGCCAGGGCCTCTATCCACTGCAGACTCCAGATACATGAACCACCTTGTACATCTGGCATACATGAACCACCTTGTACATCTGGCTTACGTGGGTACTGGGGAATAGAACCTGCCTGGGTCCTCAGACTTTGCAGGCAAGCACCTCAACTGCTAAGCTATCTCTGCAGCCCCACCAATCATTTTTTTAACTAAAAATTTTGGCTAGGGTTTTGTTTTCTGAGACAAGGTCTTGCTGTGTAGCCCAGAATGGCCTTGAATTTATGGCAATTCTGCTGTCTTAACTTTCTGAGTGGTAGGTTACAGGCTTGAGCCCCCATGCTTAGTTTAACTAGATTTTTTTTTTAATGTTGTCAATTACTTTAAGATTATTCTTATGATGATCAATTGCTTAAAACTATTGTAACTAATGATGGTGGTATTGAAATTTTGAAACAATGAAACTATGTGGATACTACTTTGTTTTTAAACAGAGTTTATCTTGTAAAATATCATAAGATAAAATAAAAAAAAATATGCTGTCCAAAGAAACTTTAATATCTGATATTTTCAAATTTTAATGAAATATTTGTCAAGTTTAACATATTCTCCTAAGATGTTGTTGTACATATGCTTTAAAACCAACGGGAAAAGAGTTTTCCAGTACAGACCTTACCCAGCTTTGAGTCAAATGGTTGGAAGACTCAGAGTCCCTTAAAGAACCTCTTAACAGGAACTGCGGAAATGGGAAGTGTTTGGAATTCTTCCAAAATATGGAAGAGATTGTAGCTGTTTCTTAAACAAACAAAAAAGCTGGCCTAGTTTATCATGTAAATAGATGGGTGTGATTCTGTAGACTGGTTGTGATGAATGCATTTTTTTTCCCCCTTTGTTGTTGTCAATAGAAAAGATTGATCTCTGGGCTGGTGAACATAATCTCTGTCCCAGTCAGAAAAGGAGAGGAAATTAGCAGAGCGATTGGTGGAGAATGATATCTGTCAAAAGAAACACTTGGAGAGCACTGAGTTTAGTAATAGGTGACTGCCGGAAAAAGGGGAACTTTGAATATTGTCAAGGTAAGGAACGGACAAATATTTTTGATTTTTGCCATTTACTTATATACCAGACAATCGTTCTGTTAGTTTTTTCCCAATAAATAACAAATGTGAAGATGTATCTCGAATTCTAGTGCCTATGCCATAGAGTTTGTATTGTATGTTTTAACCATTTATGCTTGCCATCTTTGGGTGTGGCGTTGGGAGGGCATTAGTCTGGCAAGGGTACTCTGCTTAATAATGAAATGATAAAGTACTAAATTGTTTTCACCTTCTTGTTGCACTGCTCCATGCCATGTTTCTTCAGACATCTGTTATCAGAGTAATATTGGGCCCTAAAGAGTAAACACTATGCCATAATATGTGTGTTTATTGTAACGAGGAGATGCGTGTTCTCAAACTGTTTGTTGACTGCACAAACAAGTGTTTTTCAATTTATTATTACTGATTGATTTGAGTTTTTTTTTTTTTTTTTTTTTTTTTGGAAGGTAGGTAGCAGGTCATTGTAGCCCAGGCTAACCTGGATCTCACTCTGTAGTTAGTTCTACCTGTCCTACCTGTGTCTCCTGAGGGTTGCGATTAAAGATTTGGGCCACCATGACCAACTTTTTTTTTTTTTTTAATCTTTTAGAATTAATCTCTGTAGACACATGAAGAAAGTGATATCTATCTTTAGGAAGATACAGGTATACCCTAAGTATAATGCCAGTTGGCAAGAGAATTCGTAACACTTAAAATGTAGGGATGCCTTGAATTAGGCTATGCAGTTAATGACCCTTGTAGGCAGCTCTGATCCCAGACTAGCGGCTAATGGACTCATGATGAAGCACCACTCAATAAGCATGCAGCATGCTGAGGCAAAGTGGGAAGTCAACAGGAATGTGTTGGCATACAGTAACTGGGAAGGGGTTTGAAGTCTGTGAATGCCTGACTTGTGTTTAGCGCTTGTGAGTTGCTTTGGAAACATCCCTGCTGTTCTCTGTCCCATAATATTGTGCTCCATGAAGTTCTTACAAATACTTATTGGCTTATTCTTGTTTTGGTTTTGTAGATAGGTAGGTAGATAGATGATAGTCTCTCATATAGCCCAGGCTGGCTTTGTTCTGTAGCTGAGGGTGACCTTGAGTTTCTGACTTTCCTGTTTCTAGCTACTGAGTGATGGGGTTTTAGGCAAGTGCTACCACTCTTGGTTTTATGTGTTGTTGGGGATCACACCTAGGGCCTTATGCATATCAGGGAAGTACTCTAGGAACTGAGCTTTATTCCCAGTCCTTTGTTTAATGTTTTGAGACTGGGCTGTTTTTTGAATTCAAATCTTGGTTGATTAGAATTTCCTGAGTCTTGTACAGAGAAAACTCAAGTTGTCAGTATGGTAACTTAAAGGAAACATAGCAATCACAAGGGCAGCCACTCCTGATTTGGAATGATTTTCTTATCATCCTAATAGCAGAAGAAAGGAGCTGTCTCAGAACTACATAACTCTTGGCTGTTTTTTATTATCTCTACAGGGGGCTTCATATCATACAGTAAAAATATATAAAGTGCAGTTTAAAAATTGGAGAAGATACTGGATTTTAAGATGTAAGCACATATTGTAGACATATAAAGTGATCATCTTTAGTCACCCCATGTCATGTCTGTCACACTGTCTCCTGGTCATGTGGTACCTTAGTAGCCTGTCTACTGTGAATGGTTGCAGGACAGAGATCTGTACGTCCATACGGAGAGCAAAGGTGCGTGGCCAGGACTGACATGCTTCTTAGCACAACTTAATGTGTACTGTTTGTACTGGACGTGAATATTGAAACCCAGCATCACACCCCAGTACTATGCTGAGTTTCTCCCTTGCTGCCCCTCTTCCCTATGTATACATGTGTATATATGGACTCTAAAAATTATATAGCTTAACAGGCTTTGTTGATGTTGACCTTTGTTATAACTTTTGGGTTTCTTTTATTTATTTATTTTTTAATGTTGCATTAAGATGTATTGCTAGTTATCTCTTTCTCTTTGTATAGAAATACGGGATTAAGAGTTAAGTTGACCCAAGTAGCAAAGAACAAAAAAAAAAAAAAAAATCACATACTTTAAATTTGCAAGCACCTGGAACCCATTGGGTTTCTGGAGTTGTAATTTGGAAACAGACAGCAAAGAACTACCAGCTGCAAAGCTGGCGCTGTGGGTGAGAACCGCCTGAGGAGGCGCCAGAGAGTCTGCTGTGTGGGGAGTGTGAGGCTGGGAGACAGAACCCAGGGGCACAGGGCCAGCTGGAGTGCAGCTGGTTAAGATACAATGCGGGTATAGTTCACCCCTGATGAATTTGCCTTGTTTTATTATGTTCTAGTGCTTGGGATGAACCCCAGGGCCTTGGGCATACTGAACTCCTGATGGACCACTGTACATACTGAACCATGCATGCCTGGGTTCCCCTAGAGTTCTAACACATACCCTAGAATGTATGCAGCACTTGGTCTAGAATTCATTTGGAGTTGTTTTGTCTTAATGGGTGCCATTGTGAGCTGTGGATGGGTTTGGGACTGCTGGAAGTGGTATTTGGCTTGAGGAGCTTGCTCTTATAAGCCATTAAGGAAAAAGCCAAGAGGGTTCTACTATTTGGCATATTAACAATAAAAATCTCTTGGCTTTCTAAGCGAGGCAAGAAAGACTAGAGAAGGAAAGAATGGCAGGAAAAACCTCTGCTGAAGAGTGGTGTGTGTATGTGTGTGTGTGTTTGTATTCCTGCACAGGGGATGGTACATTTAGGTTGTATATTTTTTATATATTGTGTAGGTTTCAAATCCATATTCATGTTAATAAAAAGAATGACTTTTAAAATGCTCAGATCTATGATGCTGAATGCCTTTAAATATCAGTAGCAAAATAGGAAAGTTATGTTCTTAAGTAAAATTGCTGTTTTTAGAGAGAGCCTGCATTCATTTTAGGTCATCTTGGTCATGTTCGAGGGGTCTGGTAGCATTAATGGGCTTTACCCCACACGGGGCTTTGAGCTCATTGTAACAGTGCACACTGATCCCAGGTCAGTGTGATGCGTGAAATCAATTTATTTGAATCTCTTTGCCTCTATAGGAATTTGGCAGCGTGCCAGTTGTTTTCATTTAATGTTCTTTGTGTTGAACACAGACAAGCAGGCATGCTTTTGTACTCTTCTCTCTTTTGGTCTCTGTCTCTTGCAGCCAATATTTTGCTCTACGGATTTTGAAATGAAGGAAGAATATATTATGTATATGATGCTAATCATGGCTTAGTATGTAGCACCCATATAAATGTATCACTGCCTTATATTTTAGGAGCCCCCTCCCCATATTCCTGATCCTCAAGGCTGATAATGTACACAAGAAATACTTTAGAGTTTTGTGTAAATAAGAATCTTGATGAAATAGACTCAATCTGCTCATTGGTGGCATTTCAAAATAACTATATTAATTACACAGCATGAGAAATACTTAGTCTGTGTAGTGGATCACCAGACTCATTTTTAGACTATTTTGAATTTGAAGATTTACCCCTTAATCAAGCATATTTTAAAAAGTTACAATTTTTTAAATCCAACTTGATTAAGGTACTCATGTATTGCCTCAGTTTTTAATGTGTGAAATTTTTGCAAATTTCTTGTGGTTTGGGGTTATTTTCATTCATTTATTTATTTTTGTCCTAAGAGAAGCACAGAGATTTTTCCTGCCAGTAAACTCAACCCCTTGCATGGCTGTTTTTGTAGCAGCAGGACTTGTCTTTGGGTCAGCTTTAGGAAGAGGTGGAGAAGGAAATGCTGGAGAGTGAAGGAGAATGCTTCAGGCAGTCCTTGCGGAAGTTGATATGCAGAACCACGGAGCCGAGGCTGCCGGGTCAGGCTCTTACCCAGCAGCCCAGCTTCCTTGTTTAATTACCTGAAGAGCAAAACAGTCAGGCTGGGAGTGTGTGAAACCCCAGTATCTCTCGCAGCCGCCTGGCGCTCTGACATCCTGCAAGGCCAGCCCTGTCTGCCGGCCAGCACCAGGCTGGCTCACGCCTGGGTTCCTTTCTTTCAGGAGGCATTGTGTGCAAAAGGGTCACACGAGGTTCCTGCCAACACAGAGTCCCCTGCTTACTCCTCTGGTCTACAGGGACGGATAGGCTTGGTTTCCATTTTCCTTTACAGATTTAAATGTTTGCATTTTTCTTTTATACTTCTGGCCTTGCTGTGAAGCAATCTCACCTCAGCAGATACTGACCATTGAAAGCCTGGCCGACATTTATTGAGTGCCTGATTTTTCAGCTTCCTGGGATATACAGTGTCCTATATGTGTTATTATTTTGGGGTCAGGCTCACTAGTTAGTAATAGTTGATTGTGGACATAGTAGTTTTTTAGATCACTTATTTAACCATGAAAGTGGTTATAGATCATTTTGTAAAGGTGAATAACCTTTAAGACTGGGAGCTCTTGTTCTTCCCTCTTTCCTTGGAATTTGAATATGGTTCTTGATATTTACTTTGGGAAGGGACATACCTTTTGAAACTGGAGGTCATGTGGCTGTGTGTTCAAAGTTTGAGGCTAGTAGGATCCGTACTCTGAAGAAATGCTTGGAGATGTAGTCATTTGGGAGATCAGGACATAACAAGAAATTCCCTCGCTGAGAGGCAATCCAGTGGGTCTTGCATCATTGTGTGGGTTGATGAAGGGTCCTCGCTGTGGGTGGGGAGCAAAGGTGGTGGTCACGTTTCCTCCAATGAGAGGGAAAGTGTGACTATAACCACAGTGATTTGGATTTTCCAACGACTTCATCAGCATTCTGTCATGCAGTCTGAAGGGTAGTTACTCATTTTGATGTACATAAGTGCTTTTTCCTAATGCCAAGAGCACAATCCCAGAGGACTGATTCTGCATACCCTCAAAGAATAGAGAGGTTGTACTTTTCTCAGAAGCTTTCCTTAGGAATTATTCTTTTTTTAAAAAAAAAATTTTTATTTTTATTTATTTATTTGAGAGAAAGAGAGAATGAGTATGCTAAGGGCCTCCAGCCACTGCAAAGGAACTCCAGACACATGCACCACCTTGTGCACCTGGCTTGCATGGGTCTTGAGGAATTGAACCTGGGTTCTTTGGCTCTGCAGGCAAGTACGTTAACCACTAAGTCATCTCTCCAGCCCTTATTTATTTATTTATTTATTTATTTATTTATTGTTTTGAAGTAGGATTTCATTCTAGTCCAGACTGACCTGGCACTCACTCTGTATTTCCAGACTGGCCTTGAACTCACCACCATCTTCCTATTACCCAAGTGCTGGGATTAAAGGCATGTGCCACCATGCCCTGGAGGAACTATTCTTAAAACTTCTTTTTCATTTTAGATTTATGGAAGCAATGTCAGTACATAGGGATTTGTATACTATTCCAGTGAAAACTATATAATCATTTAAATAATTGGATTAGCCTGGTGAGCCTGGTGATGGAGGGAGCTGGCCTGAGGTGATCTGTTTTGAGAGGTGATCTGTTATGCGCAGGCATAAATAGCTCTGCCAGGGAGTGTTCCCTTTCCTCAGGCATGCATTTGTTTATTTATGTATCAGCTGGCTGCATTTCTTTAGAGTATCTCTCTTTTCAACATCAATATACATATATATATATATATATATATATATATATATATATATATATATATATGAAAACATAACATATAAGTATATTTTTAGCCACAGTCATCATTCCCAACTCTACTCTTCATCCTTTCTCTCACACCACCTCCAAGCTTCCAACTTTATGCTAGTTTTGTCCAACTGGAGCATTCTTTTTAAAACTTTTAAAAAAGATTTTATTTTATTTTATCTTATACATTTATTTGAGACAGAGAGAGGGATGGAGAGAGAGAGAGGGAGTGAGTGAGTGAGAATGGGCATGCCAGGGCCTCTAGCCACTGCAGAGGAACTCCAGATGCATGCACCATCATGTGCATATGGCTTACGTGGCAACTGGAGAATCGAACAGGAGTCCTTAGACTTCACAGCCATGCACCTTAACTGCTAAGCCATCTCCCCAGCCCACATTCTTTTTTATTGATTTTCATAATTTAGACAATAAACCATGATAATTCCCTCCCCTCCCCCACTCTCCCCTTCACAAATCCACTCTCCATCATATCCCCTCCCCCTGTCAATTAGTCTCTCTTTTATTTTGATATCTTTTCCTCCTATTGTGTGGGTCCTTGCTGAAATACACATGATATTAGCTTCATTTGCAACACCAACTTTTGGCCACAGTGAATGTACGATTGCAGAGGACATGGACAAGTGAATGAAGGAGAGATGTGGCTTGCAAGTGGCCTGTGTAATCAAAGAACAAAATATGAACATAAATTAGGCTACAGCCATGTGCTGAATGTGTTCAGTAAGCATGGAACAAATGGCCAGAAAAACGATGTGCAGGAGGAGAGGCAGACCAGAGGCATGTGTGTGTGTGTTTTTTTTTGGTGTGTGTGGGGGGGACTATGTTAATCACTATGTACCAAGAGGGATGGAAAAATGCACATTATGAAATATCAGGGCAACTTTGGCAATAATTTCAAAGTTTAAGTGTTTGTTACTTACAATGAAAAATAATTTTAATAAGTTAAAGAATTGAAATTTCCAGGCTGGGCACGTTAGCATACGCCTTTAATTCCAGCACTGGGGACGCTGAGGTAGGAGGAGCACCATGAGTTCATGGTCAGCCTGAGATTAATTCCAGATCAGCCTGGACTAGAGTAAGACCTTAACTCAAAAAAAAAAAAAAGAAAGAAAAAGAAAAGAAAAAAAAAGAAAAAAAGAAAGAAAGAAAGAAAAGAAAAAGAAAAAAGAGGGAACTGAGCTGAAATTTGAAGCTGTTAAGCACTCTTCAACCTGAAATGTATTTCAGCACTAAATTATTTTCTGCCTGGTCTGGTGTGGGGGAGGGGCATGACTGATTAAACCCTGTGGGGTCGCTATAAAACATTAATTTTAAAATTTACATTGGTTTAATAGCAACTGTGTTGTACTGGGAATTATTTGAACAAATAAAGCAGCTTTGGGCTGAAAATTTGCAATAGAATTCATTACAACCAGAAGTTGTTTTTAATAAGCTTAAGTTCATATACAAATGTGTCAAGTGAGTGGATGTGCCCAGATTTTGAGAATTTGCCATTTGGAGAAATAGAGGTGAGAGTTTGTGACAAATAAAGTCCTGAAGAAAAGGAATATGATGAGAAATAAAATGCTGGGATCTTTTTTATTGCTGTGTATTTGCTCCACCTGGTGGATTTTGTTGAAAGTGTTTAAGTCTATGTTAACAAAAAGGACACCCTTTAGATAATTTGTCTTAATTATAATAAGGAAGAAGAATCTTTTGCTTGACATAAAAAATATTACTCTGCAAGTCAAAACATTTATGCTTTTTTCTTAGTTCTTTCATTTCATTTAAAACAATATATATTCTACATATTATATATTTACTTCAAAGTGTAATATACTATATATGTAATATACTATGTCTGGTTCAAAGTGTCATATATGCTCATTTTAGAAAATTTGGAAAATATTATCAAATAAGGAAAATAATCATCACATATAATTTTATCACTTAGAATCTTGCAACATTGTTGTTGTTGCTGTTATTGTTGTTGCTGTTGAGACAGGGTCTCACTATGTAGCCTTGGCTGGCCTGGAACTTGCTTAAGCCTACTAGGCTGGCCTTGAACTTGTGGTGATCTTTAGCCTCTGCTCCTAAGTGCTGGAATTACAGACGTGTGCCGCCATTCCTGGCCCTATTGTATTATTTTTTAAGGATAGGTGCTATCAGAAGAGAAACAGCTTGCATTTTAATTTATCTAAATATGCATGGAGTGTTTACTATTATGTCAAAGTATTAGGAGGCCAACATTGATGATTATTTTTGGACAAATGCTTTCCTCAGAATTGCCAGGCTCAAAAAAAAAGAAAAGAAAAGAAATCAGTGTTTAGCAAAGTGCTTTCATTGAGCTGTGTGTATGTGGGAGACAAAGGTACCTCATGAGTTCATAGGGCCATTGGAAGGGGTGTAAGAAAGCTTGTTTGCTGGGCTTACACAGACTGCTTTCTCAGGAAAACTCAAGGATTCAGTGGTGCTTTGATCGTCTTATTGTTTTCCTTTGGTTCTTCTTCTTTTTTTTTCTCCTTTAGATTCTTAGAGCTCTGTAACAGAAGGTGAAGTTTTGAAAACAGTGTCTCCATATGCAAGGGATTTGGAGACCTTTTTATTGTCTTTAAAATTGTCATTCATAGTCCTCATTAGCATTTATTGTTGCAAGCCTACAAGCTGAAAATGTGAAATTGGTATGTCATGAATAGCCCCACAGAGCTCTGGAGCCCTCTGATTTTGCCTGCAGTGTGGTGTGGGCTGGGCTTTGAGAGAAAGCTGTCCAGATGGCTGCCTGCACAGAGCAGAGCTGCGGGTTTTTGTCTGTGGAGCTGAGAGGAGGGAAAGTTCATTGGAGCATACGCCAGCCCCCTTGCGTTTTAACAAAACTAACTTGCCATTAGTCAAGATGGGAAGGTGGTGACATTGAGACAAAGGTTTCCCATACAGTGTTACAGTCCTTGTCACATGAATAAGGGTTGAGTACTTAGATACCCTCCATATTATCTGAGTGGTTATTCAAAATGTGTTGAAACTATAAATGGTAACTTATTTGCGGATTTATAAGCAATGTATACTTTAAAAGATAATTTTCATTGGAAAATAAATGCTTTTATTTGAAAAGATGAGAGTTAATATAGCTAATATATTTTTGGACGAAGAAGGAAGCATTTTACTTACAAAATGCAAAAAATAATTTTAACCCCTCGTTAGTACCTTAGAGCAATCTACCTTTAGCTATATTGCTAGTTTTAAGTTCACATTTAAATAATAGTCAATCAATATGAGTGTTAAGGCAGTTTTAACACTTCAGATGTTTTTTAAATATTAGATTTTGGAAAATCACAAATTGTGTAGCAAAAAAATGTACAGCATATTGTTGTATTATAGAGATTGTCACCATTCAAAACAATTTATAATAATTACAAATACAGGTTTTATTTACTTCCAGCTGGTCATATTTTTAAGATTAAATTTTGCACAAATACACACATGCATCTAAATATATATATATATGTGTGTATATATATATATATATATATATATATATATATACACTAATGACCATCTTTATTTTCATATGTGGAGACAATTTTATTTCAATTAGAGTTCAAAATCAAATACATTGCTTGAAAAACTGTCAGAATGATTTATAAGTGCTGTTTTGTTTTATAGGACATTAAAGATGAAAAAAAAAACAAATGTCATAGAGACTGGTTTATCAATTTAGGATGACATTCCTGTTTGAAGTATTTTAAGACTGAATGTTTCAAACAACAGTTTTAAAGCCCATTATTAACCCACTAGCTAATAGACATGAGAAAAACTGAGGTTGACAGAAAAGTTAGGCAAAGCATAGGGGTTGTAACATCTATCCCTGCGTTACCTATTTGCCCTGGTATATTAGTATTTCATGAAGGAATTGTTACCCTGGGTTGGAGGGTGCCTTGTCCATCTAGTCATAAGTTATCTAAGCAAAACAGCTTTTCTGCTTCTGTGATGTCTGCATAATGACCTATTAAGCAAGCTTCCTCTTTCCAGCATGCTTCCTTTTATCCCTTTGCATCTTATTGCTAGCACTTTAAGGCCCTGGAAGAGAGCCCTAAAAAACCCTTTGACCCTGTGATGTTTATACACTCTTCAGTTTCTCAAGGTAGCAATCCCAACTCCTGTTCTTTTGTCATTGAAACAAAGTTCTTGTAGTCTCCTGGCAGGCCACTTTAAAGTTGAGGAGGTGCAAATGCTTGCCAATCATTTTCCCCAAAGAAAATACTGGAGGGAAATGGTATGGATGTGTCTAGCAGACAGACGTTCATAGAAAGAAGTTAACGATGACAGATAACTTCATACTGTGATGGAATGCTTCAGTGAATTTTATAACTTATTTTTCTCTCCCACTCATTTTCTCGTTGACTGTATCTTACCTTATAGCCTAGAATATAAACCATTTGTTTTTCTTACAGACAAAGTATAATTGGATTTATCTTTGTCAGGAGACAATCTATTATGGCCTTTATTTAATACAGTTTTGGATGTCTTTCAGTGACAGAAACAAATTAATGTACATTTTTATTGGGTGTTGTATCTATTTAATCGACTGTCAAAGTGATGAGAAGTTAGGAAATCCTCCAAAAGAGAGGTCCATCTCCCTTAGCCCAACAGCTCACACATTAGGTAGGTTTGCCCTGTCAGTGGGGTGCCTTTAGAAAACACTAATAGCTTCCAGCTGGGTGGAAAATCAAAACCTTTGGGGTCTGACAAAACTAGCAGATTTGAATTTGAAAGCAGAGCTAATGCCTCCATTTTATTTTTTACCACTCGCCCATAAAACATTATTTTCCAATATGTCAGCCTCATTTGGTGGCCAGTGGTCTGAAATTGAAAGTGGAACCAGCAAGCGAAGAAATCTGGACATCAGTGAATCCGCCCTTTCAAGCTGGTGTGTCACTTTGTGGAAGGGTCTCCCCTAAGAGCAGGGGGGGTCTTAATGACCATTCATCAATGCTCGTTGCCTGATCATTGAGTGCCTTCTCATTCAGTTTATCAAGTCTTGCACATAAAAAGTCAGAATAAGCTTTATTCAGCTTTGTTAAAGCCAAGTAGAAGTAAAATGCTCCATTTGAACCCATTTTGCCCTTGTTTTTTCACTTTGTTAATGCAACCCTGCTTAAGTGAGTGCCTTTATTGGGTCGGTTAGAATATCTGAAACTATTAATTCTCTTGTATTGAATAGCTGGTGGCAGGCCAGAGCAGATGGGGTAGGAAAGTATTTGGTTGGGGGTATTGCTTTCAATTAGTATCAATGAGGTTCCAGCTACTTTGAATTAACTCACTTAATACCCACTGTGTATAGTCGCAATGTATCACAACAGCCTGTTGGAGACAGGGAGGGAAGTGGAGAAGACCTGTGGAAAAGTGTTAGCTCAAATTCTCCTTTCAGTGTGGAGAGCGCTCATTAACCTGCAGAAGGTGTCAGTAGATGGCAAGTCTCTATGGCTAAGTCAGGTTTGAACAAAGGAAAATTTTGTGCTGTAGAGCTGTTCTGTTATGGAAGTGAAAAATACCACGGAATAATGCAGTACTAGAACACTATGTTAATGGATGATATAAAGTTATTGTCACAAACCAACTCCCCCCCCATTAATCCATCTATCTCTTCCTCCCCCTCTCTTCCTTTCTTCCTTCTTTTCTTTTTCTTGAATATAGTTTAATTTTAGGGCACATGTGTCAGTAGTGATACAGAACAGGACTTTGTACTGGAGAAAACTTTCACAGGGCATATTCTGCCTACCCCCCATTCATCTACATAGATATATTCTCATGTTATTGATTGTCTATTTTTATTATACAATTTGGATGTTAGCGAGCTTGGCTCCTTGTACTCTTTTTATTAAAGAGAAAGTTATTTCAGTCTGAGTAACTGTATCTATACATATCCAGGTTTCCCACTTCAGGGAGAGATGCCAAATGGGGCTGCAGCTCTGCTTGCCTCTGGGTTAAAGAGTAAGGCGGGGGTGGGGGTGGGGGGGTGGAGATCCTTGAGAAGGCGCTGAGCTAGTCTCAGATACACACATTCAGTCAGGCCCTTTCTGCATTCAGACTTCTAGGTGAGAATCTCCAGGGATCCAGGTTTTGTTGACGTGGATCAATTTAAAGTGGCAATTACTGTAGTCAGATAACAGCTTAAAAAGCCTTTTTACACATGGAAAAGATACATAATCACACAGCATATGGAAGTTCAATTTTCTGAGCTGTGGTTTAGGGACTTGCAGTGTACCGATATTAAGACCCAGTTTTAAAACCAGATATCATCCAGTTTTCTTAAAGTGTATTGCATTTTGTCATATGATTTTCTATTTTAGAAGTGATTCACCATGCATATTGATGAAAGGTTGGGTTCCCACTGTGAAAATGTTTTCTTTCTAACTTAGGTATAGTATTAAAAACAAAATCAGTGGTGTGTGGAATTGAATGGCTTTTAAAAAATACTCTTTTTAAAAACGAAAATCTACAGATTTAGGATTCTGAAGTCTATAAAGGCCCTTCTAACAGCACTTAATTGATTATCACACTCATGGCCGCTATAAAGCTTTCTGTCATAAGAATGTTTGAGCTTGGTGCTTAACTGAACTAAAATCCATTACACAGAACCTCATTACAAGTGACATCTAACTAAGATGAACAAAAAGATTGGCCTCATAAATAGGGTGCACTATACTATTAGTGACAGAACAGAGTAATCATTATGAATTGTAGTCTTTTTACAAGTTGGCTTTGACAATGATGGATTTTTGAGGGGTTCACTGGCTGAAACAGCTCTTCCTGGGTAGTGTTCAGGGGCTATAGGAGTTTTTGTTGATTGATGCTGTTTATCAAAGATGATAGATTTTTAGTTTGTGGTGTGTGTGTGTGTGTGTGTGTGTGTGTGTGTGTGTGTGGGCATGTGTCCATGCGCTTTAAAACACTCTTGGGGAATAGAGTAGTAATACAGTGGGCAGAAGTCTGTTTTCAGATGGGTTTTTAGAATTTCTTAAAGGCAGCAAGTATGGGAAAAATCGATCTCTAAGAGCTAAAAGCCTATGGGAAATGTAGAATAAGCAAAGAGTACAGTCAATGACTACTGGAATAGCAAGAGTTAAAGGGGCTGCTCCTGCCTTCACGTTCGTGAGCTTGCTGGCTGGGCAGTCCAGTGGAGTAGTTTCTGTGTTTAAAGTGGATTGAATGCCTGTCACGAAGGTAGAGCCTAAGGGATCTTCTTTGGCATTTGCCCTATTGTTAAAACAAAAACAAACAAACAACATGGATCCTGGGAAGATTTGCAAGTGTTAAATTGTGAAAGACTTTTAGGAGAGAACTGCATTCCCTTCTCTGTGGTGTTTCTGTGTGTCCGAAGCAGGCAGGCAGGCAGGCTTATGTTTCTCCTATGAGGCAAGGATGTTTTACAAAGGACGAAAGAGGGACTGCTGGGAAGAAAATAGCCAGCTTTAGATAAAGCACTGTAACAAAGGCTCCTAGTTTTATATATCATGGTGTCCATTAAAGCTTAATAGGGAAGAGTCCATTGAGCCAGGCTAGGTGTGTGTTATTCATGGGCAGGATAAACATTTAAGAGTGTGCAAAAAAAAAAAAAAATCAGAAATCAGGAGGGCCCAGTTGTTCAGCTTTTGAAAAGGTTTACAATGAAGATTTTGTTTTTATCTCCCGTGGATCTCTAGGCTAGGTAGCTAGAGAGTAAGCTGAAAATGTTTGGAGCATATTAACGTGGGATCCCAGGGGGTTAAAAGCACTGTAGTAAAATAAAAGTGGTTGGAGTCTGCTTCTAAACTGTATTCTATTTTACACACACTACTGAAAGGCTGACAAAATGAGTACTCCGATACTTTGTTCTGGATGATCTATGTGCTGGCGTACTGTACAAAGTCTTGTAAGACATTTTTTAGATTGTGTGGGACGTTCAGCTCAATAAACAAGTTTTGCGATTTATGTTTGTTTTTAAAATGTAGCTCTTAGGAATGCTTGTTAAGATGAGAAGATGAAGGAAGCCTTCCCGCGTGAGTTGTGGTCCTGGCCAGGTCTACATTTCCATGTTTTGGCAAGATAAGGGTTAACTTGTACCAGGATGGGAGCAGTGGTAAATGAATTATTCAGCATTTAGCTTATCTTTCTGAATTTTACTTTCTGCTTTTTGGTGTTCTGGAACTTGGAGAGAGAGGTAGGGGCGGTGAGGGGAGGCAGGAGTTGTGCTACTTTGCATACACATCCCTGTCATTGTTCTGCCTGAAAAGACAGGGCTGGGTTCAAGGCCACATGTGTGCCTGTCATCCTCCACATTTCTGCTCCAAGTGCAATCCGGAGTGTCAGCTCTCCATCTGTCTCTGCCTGGCAGGCGCACGCGCCCAGCACCCTGCCTCGGGCCATGCCGCCCCAGCCCCTCTGACGGCCCTCCTCTCCACCGCCCCGCACATTCCAGAACAGGAGGCATGAGCCCGCAAAGCGCTTGCACTTAGGATCGAGCTGCTTTCTGTGTGGTGCGCTGGATTTCAGGATGCCTGGTGAGTGAGCCCTTGTTCTGAGGTCCCTCTTTTGCAGGGAAGGAAGCTTACTTTTTATTACGCATGGAAAACCCAGCCTGCCCTACAGCTGCCTTGTTTGACTAGGGCAGGAAGGACAGAGGTGTAACTGGAAGGTGACATGTAGAAAGCCATGAAAATCAGGAGGCGTGTGGGGTGTGGAGCCCTTGCTCTTAAAATTTGAGAAGTGTGCTTTTGAGGCTGGGGATGGGGGTGGGGGAGAACAGCATGGATGTTTGCCTGAGCAATTTACTTAGGAGGTTTCTCAGAAGTATTGTTTCTCTTCAGGATTGTCGTCTGTACCTTGTTCCCTGGAAATTTCATCTGTGAAGTTTTCAGTTTGTGTTAGGGTGCTGGGGTGAGGTCTTTCAGAAGCTGTTTATGTCAGAGAAAGTGAAGGAAGCTCAGGAACTATAAAGAATTTCAGTTGTGCCCTAAATCATAGTCCTTTGAGGTTATCAGGCAAATAATTGAGATCTGGCCGTTTACAAGAAGGAGTGTGCTGAATAAATGACATTGTTGTGGTCCTGGAAATTTAGTGCATGACAATTTCCTCTGAAAAATATTATCTTTGGAACTTAGAGTGTTTCTGTGATTGTTGCCAGGGAAGGCTCTGCTTATAAAGGAGCATAGTGTATGTGTGTGTGTGTTGGGGGGGGGGAGGGTTGTTTCTGCTGGTCTCAGGCACTGTCTAAATTGCCCCTAAACTGAATACAGAGCAGGCTATCTCGAGATAAAGACAGGGCACCTCGATGATCCTCCTCCTCTGGCTGGCTAATTTGTACAGATTATTTGGGTCGACCAGGCAGAAGAGGCTGTGCTTGGTCAGAGTTTGCACACCTCCCAGATGGTGTTTTGAAACATTATCTGCCAGTTTTCTGCAACCACAGTTGTGTGTAGGTATTGCCAGTTGTTTGAAGAATGTTTTTCCCTTCACAATGAGTCTCCCAGACCATCCTCATCATTGTGGATATCCCTGCAGAATGGATGGATTTGTATCTGTGGCAGAATTGCACTTTCGCTCAGTGGACAAGGAATGGACATAAGCTGAAATATGGTGGTGGTGGGGAGAATCAATTTCCAAAAAAGACAATGACTGAGGTCTTTGAAAGGTCATTTTAACTCTTTGAGCTCTCAGCTTGATTTATATGCACCATGTAACTAAAGAGGAAGTGTATCCTTGGTATGTGATATGGAACTGGTGTGAAAGTGTTTGAGTGTCATTATTTCACCGGACAATTGAAGACCAATTTTATGTAAATTTTATGACACAATTCAAATATTCTCTGCTTTTATGCTCTTAATAAATATATGCTCAGTGATCTGTCAGCATCTTCAACGAGTCTGTGTGTTATTTTGGTCAAATAAAACCTCACTGTAAGTCAAAGGCACTTGTGAGTGATCATAGTGAAAGGCTGCTCCTCTTTAGTATTTTATGATTTTAAAGTGAGCTTGGAAGCATCAATTTCCAATGCATTCAACTACAGTTAAGGCTTTGGAGACATTGTAAGTTTGTTTTGGTGTTAGGTCATTAATATCTCATTCTGTAACTGTGGTTTGAAGCGTGAGCACTATTTTTTTCTCTCTCTCTGTCTTATTCTGTGTTAAAAATCCTTGTACTTGGATGCAGAGACTATATCAACAGCTGTGACTGTGAGCATGTGCCAGGATGGCGATACTTGAGCAGATCTGACACTTGGCTATTTTTGACACCCATCTGTACTTTGTAAACTCCACTATCAGATGGACTGCCTCTTAATATGTTTTTAGCATATTTTGGTCCAAACATATATGTTTATATTAATGAACATCTTTAGCCATATTGGATAATTTTATATTTTAGATAAGACATTATGTGTAAAGAATTAAAAAGAAGGATACATTTGTATAATCTGGTATCATTATTGACTTTTTAGTCTACTTATTTATATATCAACTTGTTTATTTAGTTTTGTTGGTTCAAGTATCAGAACTGGTTCCTGGTTATCTCAGATTTGATGCAACATTTCTCAGAGCTAAAGCTTTTTTTTTCATGAAATTGAAGACTTCTGGAAAAGGATGCATAGAAGTTGAGCTTGTTCAGACACAGCAATTCTTGGGGTTTGAAGGTAAAGTAAAAGTATAGTTTTTTTTTTTTTTTTTTTTTTTTTTTGAGGTAGGGTCTCACTCTGGTCCAGGCTGACCTGGAATTCTCTCTAGTCTCAGGGTGGCCTCAAACTCACGGTGATCCTCCTACCTCTGCCTCCCAAGTGCTGGGATTAAAAGCGTGAGAGAAAGAGAGAGGCAGATAGAAGGAGTGAATGGGCACACCAGGGTCTCTAGCCACTGCAAATAAACTCCAGATGTATGTGCATCAGGCTCATGTGGGTATTGGGGAATCGAACCTGGGTCCTTAGGCTTCGCAGGCAAGTGCCTTAACTCTTATGCTGTCTTTCCAGTCCTCTTCCCTTTTTAAAAAAGCTGCTGATATTATAATGTTACAAAATGAACTTTGAAAGGTCAAAGTAGGCTATCCATGCTTTAAAGAAATAGATTAGACTACTTTAAAATTATTTAACTCGCTACAAGGAAGTATGACTTCACTGTTTGTCACTTTTATAATAAGTAGGTCCTTGTGTTTAAGAGAAGGAAATGTTTTCTTATGAGAAGGTTGGGAGACCTTGGTCATTACATTGATTCAGAGTAGGTGACTCTAGTCTTTCTGAAACATTTATATTTTTATCAATTTTTATATAGTTATCAAATAACATATGTTGACCTACAAAATGCTTTCTGGACAGTTTCCTTAAAAGGACAGTGAGTAAGCACAGTCTCTGCAGCCCAGAAATAGTGCTGTTCTTTCAGAAGATGGCTAGCATTAGGTCAGACCACCCTTTCTCAATGGTCCTGCTCTCCAGATGTGCCTGCAACTCTTTTTTTTTTTCTTTAAGTTCAAGTTTCCAAAAGGGGGAAAAAAGGTTTGTTTTCAAAATCTGGTTTTACTTAAGACATCTCCATCCTGGAGTGCATTTCATAAATTGCCCACATATTTTTCCTAGCAGAGAACTTAACTGGCTGTAATTTTTAACACATGGCCACATCATGTGATATTTTCAAAACACTTACACATAGCTTTAAGAAGGTCCCTGCAGAAATGATCCATCCTTTCACAGTCGGCCCATTTTTTAACAGCATATCTGCATTTTCCATTTAGTAGAGCTATATATTATTAGCTTACATTTTTGGGTAGTAAAACAGTGCATTGCTGATTGTAAAACATGGACTTTATTATCTGCTGAAAATTGATTTGGCATTTATAGCCACTGTGTACTAGACTGTTTTTCTGTTTTTAACATCAATGCTTGCAAGCGATGATTTGTGTAAAAAAACAGCAATGAAATTGCCATGGACAGACAACTGTTAGTGTCCCTAGTAACCGAACACTTGGGTAACACACCTGGTTCTATATATATATTTTAATAAATGAATGCAAATGCTTTTATGCAAGGATAGAATCATTGCATTCCATTCATTGATGCTGTTTTACCTTGCAAGTGGCTGTACCATCCCGTTCTGCTGACTTTGTGCTGCTCTAAATAAACCTCATATCAGCTCTTAAAAGAAAGCTCGATGAGCTGCAGATAGCAGTTATAAGTGTAGACCATGCTTCTTTGTGGCAGAAATTTAGATGTTTTAACTTTCCTGCAATTCGTCTCCCAACTCTCTCCCTTTAATTTTTTTTCTATTAATATTTCTGAGAATTTGCCTTTTAGGTCTATTTTAGGTCTATATATTGTATATAATACTTGAAATATTTGTACAGTTCATAGTCTACTGAAAATATATTTTAATCTTTTTTAAAGAGGTGTTGCTTAGTATTTCTGGAAGTTTCTTAGAAATTGGGGGGGAAGGGTAGGCAGATGGAGCAGAAGTTCAAGATTTTCCTTATTTGCATAGTGACTTAGAAGCCAGCCTGGCTACAAGAGGCTTTGTCTCAAAGAATCAAAAACTCAAACCTCCCCGCCCCCCAAAATCTGATTATCTATTTTTAATTCCCAGAATAATCATTTGTTTAGTGGGCATTATAAAGTCTGCTATGCTTATTAAGTATCACATCACTACATTGGTAACTTACATCTGCAAAGAAGATGCTATAATTATAACCTTCTGACCAGCTCTCTGAATCCTGGGAGGAATAGCTACATTCTAGAGCTGAAAGGTTTATCTTGCAGGCAGTTTGGTGTACAGATGTTGAAAGTGAGGTTCATAGAGATGAAGGGACTTATTCAAGTGATTCATTAAAATTAAGAAGTGCTTCCCAGTCTAACTCGCCTTACCATGATGCTTATAAATGTTAAATTTACTTGAGATCATGTTAACATGCTGCTGTCTGTCTTGTATCTTCATTCCCAGATCACAGCCATCTTTTCTTCCCTCTTGCTTCAGGACTGTAGAGCTATGTGAGAGAAAATTATGTAACAGTGACCACTCAGCCCATAGCAAAAATGAGCCCATAAAATTTATGTTTAAGAGCCTGGGAATTAGGGGGCTATATGTAGTTAATTATCAGACTATTAAACAGAACACAAACATCTATCCTGTGACATCTAAAAAGTTACTGAAATATAAAAACTCAGAAAGAAGACAGTTGTAGAGGGCAGGGAATGTGTCAGGTACCAGGATAACTGATTCATTCTTCTGTGCTTTTAGGGCATGTACAATTCTGGGTTTCAGGCCAGACACGTAAGCAGGTTCTGGATATGCAAAATGTAGAAAGGAACCAGAGGTGATGCACCTGCGTGGATTAGAAGATTTAGCATGGGCAATGGGCCAATCAAACACTTGTTGAAAAGGTTGCCCGTTTCTTGCTTTCCACCCTGGATGGCAGTTAGGATAACTTGAGTGTTTAAATTTGTTAACTAAGAATGAGACATTTAGTTTTTGTTTTATTGAATTTTAATTTCTGTGTGATGGTAGATATAGTAATTTCTTTGTGTGTGGTTGTAATTCTTCAGGAGTTGACTATAGCTATTGGAAAAAGTCATTAACTTAAATGACTCATAGCTTGAGAACAATAGGATGTCACACCTGACCAAGAAGCTGTTTGATCTGGCTGGCTTTCCCAAACAGCTATTTGCATAATTAATATTAATGTAAATGTACTTTCTGAAAATGTCTAGCTTAATTATCTTTTTCAACCTATAGAGTTCAAATCAAAGGAATCAAGAAAGTTCTCTTAATCTCAAAGAGAACATACAAACTGCCATCTCTAAACAGAAAACATCTCTCACAATACACAAAGAACAGACCTTCATTGAGAGCTAGCCTGCCTTTTCCCTTCCCTCTCTCCTGCCCTCCCTCTCTCCTTTCCTTCTTTTTCATTTTTTTTGAGACAGGATGACATGTAGCTGAGGCTAGCCTTGAGCTCTAATACTCCTCCCTTCCTTCCTCCCTCCCTTCCTTCCTCTGTATCCCAAGTGCTAGGGTCACAGGCAGAGCTTCTGTGCTTGGTTACCATGATGACTGAAGGAAAGTGGTATTTGTCTTTGTTAATAAAAGAAGGCAGAAGAGCATTGTTAGATTTAAGTCACCAAGAATGATCTTGAAGTTCAGGCCTTGGTTATTCTTCGTGTATTCATGTTGCTCTTGAGATGGTACTACGGAAATAATGACCATCAGGTACATTTTCTTAGCTGGGTGTGATGGTACATGTCTAAAATTCGTATTCAGGGGAGGCTGAAGCAGGAGGATCACAAGTTTGAGGCCAGCCTCGGCTGCAAAGTGAAAGCCTATCTTTAAAAACAAAACAGAAATTATAAATTTTGCTCCCCCATACAGGTTAAGTAAAATGTCACCATCCTTGGCTGTTGGAATAGGATAATCCTGATTGCTATTGATCAGCTCAGATGAATGCTTCTCTGCATTTACATTTTGGACTAATAGAAAAATGGAAGAAAATGTTATACTCAACACTTTTGTAAACAAAATTATTAAAAATGGTTTGGTTTTAAAATATATATATAAGACTGCCTTGGGGTGAGGTTGCTGAAGTCTGTAGCTCTGCCCTTAGAACTCCTAGGCATGCAGGCAGCAAGTCCTCTGAGGGTGAGTGTGTTGTGTTAGTCACTATCTCCTACTTTCCCTGCCTCCTGCAAAACAGAATAAAACAAAAGCAAAAAAGCAGTGCATTTTTTAACTGGGGGAAGCTTCATCTGTTCCCCACATTTTATTTTTGAAGGCTAAGTGATAAGTTGGTAAGTGTAGCCTGGCTTGTTTAATTGGAGGCGTTCTTTTAATTCAGCATTGTCTGTTAACATCACACATAGTACTTGATGCTCATGAAGATAGTAATTTTGAAGGTGTGTTAGATCTGAGCATGGCACCATTGAATGGTTAAGCTTTCAGCTATATACTTAGGCAAAATGGTCCTTCAGGAGGAAGGGCTTGGAGAGGGTGTCTGTCTGTGTCGTGTGTTTGTGACTTTAAGGAAAGTCTTAAATATTTAAGGAAATGAATAGCATTCTTAACAGTCTGAAATGGTTTTACAGGGGTCCTATGTTATTTGGAACTTTGAGAAGAACAATTGCATTTTTGAGCAGATCACTCTTACACTTTGAACTTTGTGTGACTTCACTTTACTGACTTCCTCAGGACTTGTTTGCTCAAGTGAGTCTTAGGTTATTGGGAGGAAAATACCTAGTTGAATTTGATGTTCCTGAGATGATACTTTATGTAGTCTCCCATTTAAAATGCTTAACATATGTCTTGAAGAGGATAAGACTGAAAGCCTTGCTTTTGACACCTCCCCTGTGAGATGGGCAATATTTATTGTAGTTGTGTCTGAAGCTATGCTCACTTTAAGCAAGTATATACAAGTTCCAGTAGTACTTGAAATCCTGTGACCATTGATTTCATTCTATTATCATTTTAATTATAGTTGTTTAGCCTAAAATCAAAATATATTAAAGGAATCAAAAATAAATTTCTTTTGTCTGTAGAAAGCATTGACTAAACTTAATATTCAATGTGTTTTTTGTCTTGTAAGCTTCCTAGAGTATTCCAAAGAATTAGTTTATAAAATATTGAGTGTGACAGATATCAAAGGTGAAACCTAACTTCTTATTTCCCCAATACATAGCAGGGCTTGTTTGGAAACATGAAGGGGCCAGAGCAATTGATGTATAGGTGTAATAGTGTAGTGTAGTAGCAATTGTAGTATAGGTATGATCAATCTCTCAAAACTCTTTCTATTCAGAATTTATTACAAGAATGTCATTGAAAGGAAAAGCTGGCTTGGGTTGATCCTATTTATTTGCTACAAAGTGAAATGCCTGCTAAGTTTTCATCTTTATATGTTGATTGTGTGTTCTGGATGCAAAATACTTAGTATCATGTTAGTGTTTGTAAACTTTTTATTAAAACATCTTGGAGAATTGAACAATTTTGCAGTGTTTTCTAGAGAGCAAAAGGTTAATTTCTTTAAGCTTTCAAATTGTTTTGGTTTACATGTTTAAACTTTTTATTTGTTGTTTTGAATGCCTATGGTTTGTACTTAGATCTTTTCTTGGTCAGTTTTTTTCAGAATGTCTTTTCTTCTTTTCTTTTCTTCTCTTTTCTTTTCTTTTCTTTTCTTTTCTTTTCTCTTTCTTTCTTTCTTTCTTTCTTTTTTTTTTTTTTTTTTTTCATTTTTGGTTTTTCTAGGCTGACCTGAAATCCACTATATAGTCTCAGGCTGGCCTCGAACTCACAGCCATCCTCCTACCTCTGCCTCTCAAGTGCTGGGATTAAAGGCATATACCACCATGCCTGGCACAGAACATGTTTTATCTTTATATCAGGTTTATATTATGAACAATTAATGCATAGTATGTTATAAGGGCATCTATGAAAAACTTAGGGCACTGAGAATGTATGTGAATTCCATAATGAGGGTACCATAGGTAAGTCATTTTACTGTCAGCTTGAGTTTCACTCTCTTTCTCTTAAAAATAGAAAAAAAAAATGGATGTGGTGATGCAAGCATATAATCCCCTCTCTAGGGAGGTGGAGGGAGGAAGAACTGGAGTTTAAGGACATTTTAGATACATAACATTTGAAGGCCAGCCTGAGACACCTGAGACCCTGTCTCCAAAAACCAAATAAATAGAACCAAGTGTTTTGTTTTCCTTCATAGAATGAAAGTAAGTGGGGTGTACACCCCTATACAGCTCATCATACATGCAGATGTTATTGTATGTTATTACAGACTCTCTAGACTTCAAAATAGAAGACTGAATCTGATGACACAAAACTGTTCAGATTGTTGTTCTTGGTGAAGTTTTTATTTATTTTATTTTATTTTTTATCATTACATGGATTTGCTCTATTCTGCTGTCAGCTGGAACCCCCTTTTCTATTTTTGTACCTATCCTTTACACATTCCAGTAATCTGCTGTCTTGGAAGCCAGGTAATCAAACTTACACTGGTAAGATAGATAGTAAGGAACATATTTAGTGAGAGCCTGAAAGCTCATGTAGGTTTTGAGGTATGAATAAATGGCAGTTTTTATTTGTGGTAGCAATGCAGGTAGGCCATCTCTGGTTTTCCTTTCTGGGTATGTGATGATCCACAGAACTGGGTGCTGTACCGTCTTTGTGTCAGTTCTGTGTTATCCAAGATAGAGACTCTTTTCTTCAATATATAAAATAAATATTTTAAATATCATCAGCTCTCCTTGAAAAAGCTGCTGTTTACATTAAGATCTTGATTTCCTATTTTCATAGTTCCCTCCAGGCTCCCTGTAAGCTAGCATATAGTAGACATTCAGTGAATGTTCATGTAATAAAGGAATAAGTGAGTGGATGATATAGACTGGGATTTACAGGGTTTTCAAAAGAAAGAAAAGAATACAGAAAGTATAATAATTAATGAGGGGAAATTAAGGGAATTTTGTAAATTTTTTTCAATATTTATTTATTTGAGAGAGACAAAGAGAGAAAAAGACAGACATAGAAAAAGACAGACATAAGGAAAGATAGACAAACAGACACACATAGAGAGAGAGAGAAAGAGAGAGAGAGAGAGAGAGAGAGAGAAAGTTTGGGGTACAACAGGGCCTCTAACCATGGCAAATGAATTCCAGATGCATGTGCTACACCATGCATCTGGCATAACATGTGTACTGGGGAATTGAATCCAGGCTGCCAGGCTTTGCCAGCAAGCACCTTTAACCACTGAGCAATCTCTCTAGCCCCAAATATTTTTCTTTTGGTATGTATGAGTCAAACATTTTCTTTTAAAGGTATGGAAGAAGCCAAACAGTTTTATTGGTGGATAGTTGTATATTAGTTAATATTTCATATATAATCAATCTAATAATAACCATGATTACTTGTATAATGCAACCAATAACCTATAACATATAACTTCACTAGCATGTGAGTTTAGAATAGGGAATAGTTGATCAATGGATACTGAGGAGCATTTAGGTAGAAGCAAGTATTGATGTGAGATTGCACAGTAGAGTTTCTAGCTGATAATAACACCAACATATTTCTAAAACCTATAACAAAGGATTTTGAATGCTTTTATTACAAAGAAATGATACATATTTGAAGAGATATGTATGTTTCCTCTGATATAAACATTACACAATATATGCATATGTCAAAACATCACACGGTACTCAATAAATATGTACAACATTTGTGTTTTTGTATATCAACTAAAATAAATTTATGAAAAAACCTAGCTGGTATAATTTTTGAAATTAGAAACAAAGTGTATGACTTTTAACAGATATTTTCAGTAGGTTTGGGAATGAGCTCCCCTTCAACCTGAGCATTTTCATGTCATTTGGCCATCTTTCTCCCACTCTTTCACCAGTTGGAGGATGAGTATAATTTCTCAGTCTTCCACCAGGCATATTGAGTAAGATTTTTGCAAAAGACAAATATTAACAAAATATTTTTATCTTTTCAGTTACACAGGAAATTCAGCCAACAGTTTCTCATATCAATAATCATAGATGAATTACAATTTGATAAGCTGGTAAAATTTAAGTCTAAAGAGACTGCTAGAATAATTCAGGCAGGGCGTTAAATATAGTTTTTTTTTGTTTGTTTGTTTGTTTTTTGAGGTAGGATCTCACTCCAGTCCAGGCTGACCTAGAACTCACTTGGTACTTCCAGTCTGGCCTCAAACTTACAGCAATCCTCCTACCTCAGCCTCCTGAGTGCTGGGATTAAAGCCTTGCACCACCAAGCCCAGCTAGTTTCTTATTTTAATGCTTTCACTAAATATTTAAATATTTTTTGCCCTTTTGTATTTGTTCCAAGATTTACATTGGCTCACAGAAAAGCATAGGGTCAGACTCTGGATTTCACATGATGACATTCTGTAGTATTCCTTGAAAAAATAATCTTGTTCATTTGGCAGAAATTCTCTAAGTATTTCCTTTTAATTCATGTGTCTTAAAGAATTCTTAGAAACTTAGTTTAGCTTCCTACTAAGGTGTCTGACTAAAATTCTTTGCAGATTTATGGTGCTTGAGGGTTTTCTGGAGCATCTCAGAAACGGTAGAGACAAGAAGTTTTCACCGTGGAGTACATGGACTGACAGCAACAGGCTTACCTGGGAACTTGTTAAAAATACAAAATTTGGGCTGGAAAGGTGGCTTAAAGGTTAAGGTGCATGCCTGCGAAGCCTAAGGACCCAGGTTTGATTCTCTAGGTCCCACATAAGCCAGATGCATATGGTAGCACATGCATGTGGACTTCATTTGCAGTGGCTAGAGGCCCTGGCGTGCCCATTCTCATTCTCTCTCTCTCTCTCTGTCGCTCTAATAAATAATAAATAAATACAAATAAAATCTTAAACAAAATACAAAGTTTTAGGCCTGGTGAGGTGGCATAAGCCTTTTAATCCCAGCACTCAGGACGGTGAGGTAGGTGGATCACTGAGTTTGAAGGCAGCCTGGGCTATGGAGTGAGTTCCAGGTCAGCCTGGGCTACAGTGAGACTCTGCTTCAAAAAAAAGAAAAAAAAAAAAAAAAAGACCAATGCACAGTATGTTAATATATTAAAGTTCCCAATTAGAATTAAAACAAAAAAGAAGTACAAATTCTCTTTCCCACCCCAAATATACCACATGACAAACTCTGAGGTAACTCAGTGGCAGGTGGCTTGCATAGCTTTCTCCAGAACCAGGGTTTTATGTCATGGGCAAACACAGTGTTCTTCGTTTACTAGCTCTCAGAGGAGTCTCAGGGATCTTCAAGAAGGAGAACCAGTGTGTCACGAATTATAACTTTGTCACCCGGTGTATTCTTGAGAGGTGCCCCATCTTTGGTCATAAATAAGTCAATTTAAATCCTAAAAAATTTAAAAAAACAAGCCAATTTATTTCTTGTAAATGACATACTAGACAAATAATATCTGAAAAGTTGCAACTAATATATTTATTTAGGGCCTTGGTCTCTGTTGTCATATTCAGGTGCCATGGAGCTAAACTGACAGGATGGTGAAGAGAGGAGCAGCTTGCCCCTGACAGTGAATATTTCTGGGTTCCCCATGCATTCTCCAACTGTTAATGCCTTTGCCTCACAGAGCCCACTTCTGATTCATAATTGTGTGAAATTAGCCAGTCTTCTTTAGGGGATATTGAGGGGCTGGAGAGATGGCTTAGTGATTAAGGAGCTTGCCTGTGAAGCCTAAGGACCCAGGTTTGACTCCCCAGAGCCCACATAAGCCAGATGCACATGGTGACACATGCCTCTGGAGTTTGTTTGCAGTGGCTAGAGTCTCTGGCATGCCCATTCTCTCTCTTTCTTTCTCTCTCTCTCAATAAATAGTAAATAAATAAGTAAAAATAAAATAGAGCATATTGAGGTAGACCTCAGATCCACAATAAAATCAAATAGTCTTGAGAGTTTAGATACACAAAAATTTCCCTCTTATTTATCTCTGTTCAATATAAATAAGGTTTCAGCATAATTAAAAAATGTTTCCTCAGTCGCGCCTGGAGAAGATTTATTTCCTGCGTCTCCTAGATCTTCTGTTTTCTCTTTTGTGCTGGGTAGGCCTTCAGTAAGCGCAGTCTGACACGCTTTGTGGCCTTTGCCTCCCATGATAAAATAGATTGAAATGATTCCTGGCACCATCTGCTGAAGAAGAGCAGCCCTGGAGGACTGTGCTTTGAGAGAAAGTGACTGAATACTAAGAAATGTGGAAGTCTAGGGACGCCAGCAAAGGATTTTTTTTGTTTTTTTGTTTAAAGAGCATGAACATTAATACATCTTCTTGAGGTTTGATGGGACATGTACTGCCTACTGCCCCATCTGGTGCTTATGATAGCATGGCATATTAGCATGTTTCAAGTTCATAATGTATTCAGGGGGATGCAACATCCCTTGCATACCAATTGAGGCATCCTCTCTTTCAGAACTGCTTTTGAATTTCAATGATGTTTATATCTTCCAAGCTGTGTCTGAACAGAGCATTTCCGCTCTGAGGAATAACATGAGTGAGTGAGTGAGGGTGTGTGTATATTTGTGTGTGAATGTGAGTGTGTGTCTGTGTGTGTTACCTCCTATTCCTCCATTAATTTTCTTCCTCTCTTTTTCAATGAAATTGTAAGTAGCTTTTAATATTATGTTGGACTATGACTTAAATTTTTTTCTCTCCTTTTTAAAACCTCACGATTCTTCATTGCTTCAGGTATAGCATTTAATCCATTTTGCCCTTGAGATTATTTGTATAGAAGCAAATATAAGATACAGCACTCCTCCTGTACTGTGGATGTTGAGTGAGTCTGCTACCTAATTGTATCTGTGTCTCCATGGCATCGAGTTCAGTCATCCATTTAACAAATATTTATTTATTGAGCTCACAATCTGTGACTCTGGTGGAGATGCTGAGGAGCTAATGGTGAGCAAGGTTTGTGAGTCCCTCCTTATGCGGCAAACCACAAACAAAAACAAATGAATGAACAAGATCATTTCAGATGGAGGTAAGGACAGCTAATAAAACAGGCAGGAGAGTGGCTTAGGGAGAGGGAGGCTTCTTTACATTGTGTTGTCTAGGAGCATACCTTTACAGAAGTGCCTGCAAGACTCAGTGGCCAAGAAATACCTAGAGATATGAGCAGGACTGGCATTTTCTGGAGGTCAAGGGAGTGTGAGCCAACTTCCAAGTTCCTTCTAGAACCCAGAGTTGGTATTTCTTTCCAAGTTTGTCTAGAAACCATCAGAGATTTAAGCTAGAAAGTGACAGGGTCTAAACTGCCTTTTCCATAGGTTACCTGAGCTGCTCTGTGGCATATTGAAGGAATGGGTCCACGGAGTTTCTCTGTTGAATTTTCATTAGCATGAATGATGAAGATGATGACTTAGGACACAGTCTTAATGTAGATAAGGCTGGCCTTGAATTCTTTGACAGGGGTTCACAGGTATGCACAGGCATGCTGGCCCATCATGTATTTTATATTTCAAAACATTATTTATTTATTCACTTTTATTAATTATTTCTCCCCCCCTCTCTTTGTATGTTTATATGTCAGGGTATTGTGTTATGGCAAACAGAATGCCAAACCTTGTGCCACCTTTTGAGTCTGGCTTTATGTGGATGGCTTGGAGAACTGAACTCAGCCCAGCAGGATTTGCAAGCAAATGTCTTTAACCATCCCTCAGCTTTGTATCATGGTTATTATAATTTAATTTAATTTATTTATCTTTTTTTGAGATTGGGTGTCTAGCCCAGGTTGACATAGAATTCACTATGTAGTCTCAGGCTGGCCTTGAACTTATGGTGATCCTTCTACCTCTGCCTCCTGAGTGCTGGGATTAAAGCCATGTACCAACATACCCAGCTACCTTTTTTCTTATATGTCCTTTGATCTGTTGAAAGGGACAATTAGTAGCTAAAACCATATTACTGTTGTGATAAAATGAGACAGTCCATTAAAGACCCAGCGCCTAGCCTTTAGTAGAGATCTTAATGTATGATCACCATACTAAACATAATAAAATATGATTTCAAGGAATAAGTAATAGTTACAATTGTTTTGTTAGAAATCCTTCCTGGTACTGTTAGTTACCTTAACAAAAGTTGTTAGAAATTCTGGCATGGTACTTGTTACAATTAAGGTCTTAGTGCTTGGACAAAACACCTGATCTGACTACAGCTGTTTATGGGAGGAAAGGGTTTATTTTGGCTTTAGAGTTTTTTTTTTTTTTTTATTATTGGTTTTCCAAGGTAGGGTCTTACTCTAGCCCAGGCTGACATAGAACTCACTCTTTAGTTCCAGGCTGGCCTCAAACTCACAGCAATCCTTCTGAGTGCTAGGCTTAAAGGTGGGCTTTACAGTTTTGAAAGGAACTTTCATCTTGGTGGGGACAGTGTGGTATGTCAGAGGCTGGGCATCACATCTTGCCACAGCAGCTGGCAAGAAGCAGCAAGAGAATGAGCAAGCTAGCACCTGCAAGCTGGGCTACTAAACCTGTAGGTCTAACCCTAGTGACACATCTCCTCCAGCAGGGCTCCATCTTCCAAATTGCCACCTGCTAAGGGGTGAGGATGTAGCTTAATCACAAGCCTATGAGGCTTTGGAGGACATTTCATATTCAAACCACCACAGTACTGTTTAGCATCTGTAATGTGTGCCTCTTCAGCTAAAATGACCTGAGAAAGCTCACTCAGAGAATTCCATGTCCAGTGATAGAGACTAGATGCAACCTCTTGTCCCAAATTTGTCTCAGTAAATTTGAAATTTTTGTAATTTCATAATTAGCATTCTATCCTGTACTACATGTATATTTACATATATAATATGTGTGTATATTTTCCATGTGACATTTTTTGTTTTTGTTTTGTCAAGGTAGGGTCTCACTCTAGCCCAGGCTGACCTGATACTATTCTCAGGATGGTCTTGAACTAATGTAGATCCTCCTACTTCTGCCTCCTGAGTGCTGGGATTAAAGGCATGTGCTACCACGCCTGGCCATGTGACATTTTTTTAAACATTTTTTGATTTCAGTAAAAATTATGGTTATATGAAATACTATAAAGATTTTAAATTATGATAGCACCTGATTATTAGTTCCATACTTATTCATGTTTAAAATATTCTTTTAGTGCATTTTTCTTTGCTTTTTCTTCTCCCTCCCTCCCCCTCTCTTTTCTTTTCTTTTCTTTTCTTTTCTTTTCTTTTCTTTTCTTTTCTTTTCTTTTCTTTTCTTTTTTCCTTTCCTTTCCTTTCCTTTCCTTTCTTTTCTTTCTTTTTGAGGTAGGGTCTCACTTAGCCCAGGGTGGTCTTGAACTCACAGCAATTCTCTTACCTCTGCCTCCTGAGTGTAGGGATTAAAGGCATGCACCATCACACCCAGCCTTTTAGTGCATTTAGATGGGGGAAATAAAGAATACCTTAGCTTTTTGCATGAATTATGTAGTATTTAATTGCAAAAAATAATCCTCACTGCCGGTTTCTCCCGGCAGGCAGAGCTGAAGAAAGAGCCGGTCCAGCGGCTCCTCTTGGGGCTGAGTGGGATGGTGAATGTCGGCGACCCAGACCCCCTCCTCTAAGACCCTGGAGAGAAAAACACACTGGGTCGGGAGTCTTGTCGAAGCAGGAATTCGTTTTATTGTAGTAGGAAGGTGTTCATATAGCTTTGAGAAAGAGGGTGGGTCTCAGGATGGGATAAAGGTGTAAGGGCCAATAGTATTTCACCACGTCAGCAGTAGCTGGGTGGAGGCAGTTTTGGCTTAGGCTTTGCTGAGTCACTCTTAAGTGGGAGTAATAGGCCAAAGACAGGTCGCCAAACTCTAGTCAGGCTCAGGAAGTTCCACTAGGCCTCACACCCGGGCCTCTTAGGGCCCAACACCTCACTATTTTCCTAATCTGGGAAGTTATGTTTAGCTTGTCAAACTTTCTGTATAAGGACTGTGGGATTGCAAACAGTGGCAGACGTTTCTGGGGTTGAATGTTGCTATTGTCTTAGATATAACTACTGGATATATAGGTTGGTTGAGTTGTTAAGTATTTGGTTTGGGTGGGAATTTCTCCCTCTCCCCGCTGGTAGATTACTTTTTGTACCCCTTCACAAAATACTCAAAGAAACAAGTAATACTCAAGGAATGTGGAGGAGGAGGTAATATGGGTGCATTCATGCAAGTTTAGTCAGCACTTAGGAGATTTTGAAATGTTTAATGGTGTCCAGTAAAGCTGTACAGAACTGTTAAATCTGTACATTATGTGAGAGAAGTCACATTTATGGCTCTATGAATTCTTATTTGGATATAATGAAAAGAAAGGGAAGGTAGATTGGGTTATAGGAGATTGGGAGGTGGGAATTAGTTTAGAACAAAACAGCTGGCTATTGGCCAGATTTCTCATTTTCCTTCCTTAAATGACAGTTGGATTCTTTTTTTTTTTTTTTTTTTTTTTTTTTTTCAGGTAGGATCTCACTCTAATCTAGGCTGACCTGAAATTCACTATGTAGTCTCAGGCTGGCCTCCATCTCAGAGCAGTCCTCCTGCCTCTGCCTTCCAAGTGCGGGGATTAAAGGCATGCACCACCATGTCCAGTGACCGTTGGATTCTTAACAATATCATTTTTGAGAAGTGAGAGATTTGCAGGATTTCAGAATAATTTGGAGAGGATCGCTACCTATACCATCCTGTTTGAGCCTTTGTAGGTCTTCCTAGATAGTTCCTATCTTGTTCTCTATGTCCATTCTCATGCTCCCCTGCAAGATGTCACTGGTCAGGATACACAGCAGTCGTTGCTTTTTGAGGAAAAGAACAAGCAGCATGATGGACGGAGACAGTCATGTCCACCAATCTGTATGGGTTGTACCAGGGCAGGGTTCTCTGGTCATACATGGTGTAGCCCCACACTTGACCCAAGGGGGAGTTCATTTTAATTTGTTTGACTTAGGTGTTATAGTATTGCAAACCACACAGCACATTTTCTTCTCATACCCATTAAGGGTAATGATCATATCTTGTCAAATATCCAGTTTGTAATTATTTTCCATTTTAGTTACTTGGCAACTATGGCCTTCCCTGTGGCCAATTACTCTCACCTGTGTTTCAGTTTCTAGTAGCAGAAACAGCTCTCTGTCACTCCTGTAACACTTGTTTTCCTAGAATGTTTTGAAAGACAGGCTAGAAACAGCCCATTTATGTAAAGTGTACATGTCACATTCAGAAGACTAGGCTGGGTGTTAAAGATTCTGCCTGTCAGTTCTTCTGATTTTGTTTATTTATTTTTTGAGCTAGGATCTTACTGTATCCCAGGTTGACCTGAAATTTACTGTGTAGTCCCAGGATGGCCTCAAACTTAACAGTGATTCTCCTATCTTTGCCTCTTGAGTACTGGGATTAAAGGCATACACCACCATGCCCAGCTTGATTTATGTTTGATACAGACTGTCACTGTGTAGCCCAGGCTGTCCTAGACCTCACTATCATCTGTCTCTGCCTCAGCCTCCCAAGTGCTGGCACTACAGGCATGAGGTACCATGCTAGAGACAGACTGCCTGTCTGCCCGTCTTTTCTTCGTTCCTTGCTCCCTCTCTCTTCCCTCCATTCCTCCTCCCTCCATTCCTTGCATAATAGACTTTACAATGGAGGTTTTAGTAGTGTTAGGGATTTAAGTGGACAGCAAGCCTAAGTCACTTCATATTGCCAACTCAAGGTCTAATGATGATGTCAGAGTTTTCTCCAATTTAAGATCGAGAGGCAATAAGGTACTAGTTGTTGTTTGTTGATGCCCCATAGATTTTGAGGAAAGAAGCCCTGGAAAAAGAAGCAGTCAAGACTCATGACAAATATTTACATTTGGAGTTGATTGTTTATTGGAAGTAGATTCTTTGAGTTGGTTCATTTGGTGACCTAACACCTAGCAGCATTATTATAACAGCTCACATTGAACACACACAGGTATACTCTTTCTCTATCCCAGCTCATCTGTGCAGTCTGACCTTTCTGGGCTTCTCTGGGGGCGCTGCAGGTTGCACCTACGCCCTGCCACATGCAAGCACATGTTCTGTGACTGAGATGCATCTGTACCTCGAGTCCTGACTTGAAGGAATCCTGAGGCAGCTTTTCTTGAAAGACTGCAGCTGCTCACAAGTTCCTGGGCTTGTGGTCCCTCCATTGTCAACTTGTGTAATTCAGGCAGGTGTGCGGCAGATGTGCCAGGAAGTGGTGAGTGATCAAGTGGGAGGGACATTGTGGCATCCTTTGTCCTAAGATAATCCAGAAGGCAGTTTGGGAGCAAACCTTTTGAGGTCAAGGACTCTTTTTAGTCTTTTGAATGGCCTAGTGCCATGTTTTTGTTCTGTTTTAACACATAATATGTGTGATGAATGTTACAGAAAAGCGCTTGTATCTCCATTGCTTCAGCTTCATGATCCATGCTTTCCATAGTACTTGGCTGAGCTATTTTTTTTTTAATTTTGAGTGTGTGTATATATATTTGTATATGTATTTATATATGTGGGTGTACATGTGTGTCTGCACGTAGAGGTCAGGTGTTTATTGATTATTCCTCATTTTATTTACTGAGGCAAAGTCTCTCCCTTGAACTCAGAACCTACGGATTCAGCTAGTCAAGCTAGGCAGCTTATCTTGGGGACCCCCTGCCTTGCCTCCCAAGTCTTGAGATTATAGTGGACCACCCCAGCCACCCAGCATTTATATGGGTACTAGAGTCTGAACTCTGGTCCTCATGGTTATGTAGGAAGCACTTTATCCCCTGGGCCATCTCTCCTTCCCTCTTTTTGAGCTTTTAATGCCTGTTACATCTTTTCATAGCATCTAGGGATGAATCAATGCAGGTAGAAAGCCTAGTCATATAAAGCCTACTTACTAGGGGCTGGGCATGTAGCTCACTTGGTAGAGTTCTTCCCCAGCACGAGGAAGCCCTGGTTTCAATCCCTAGTACAGCATTTGCATACACAAGGCATGGCAGCACACACCTGTAGTTCTAGCCCTGGAAGCTGGAGACTGGAGGACCAGAAATTCAAGGTCATTCTTAGCTATATTATCAAGTCCTAGGCTACATAAGGCCCTGTCTCCAAAAACCTAAAAAATAAAAACTTACATTCTAGTGGATGTGAGGCAGTTAGGAGAAGACCAAACAAAACCAACCATAAACTATAGATAAAAATCAGTGAATTTGAGCTATGTTCATAATTATTATGAGAAAAAGAAAGACAGGCAGGGTAAGGAAAGTCCTGGCAGTATTTGAGCAGGGGGTTAGGTGCATTTTTCCTTTGGTTGGTTGAGGTGGGCTCTTTGATTTGGATGAGGTGAGGCAGCGGGCCATGTGGTTGTATTGAGGGGTGAGTTGTCCAGGCTGGGTGAGTGCACCATAGACGAGTGAGCATGAGGGTTTGAGGAATAGAAGGAGATCAGTGTGGCTGGGTTTGATGGGTGTAGGGATGCAAGAGACAGCAGGGACAGGAGTTGGGGGAGATCATGACATTTCTTGAAGCTCTTGGAAGAACTATGCTGTCTAATTACCCTGCCAGCTCCTTGGTGTTGGGCATTCTTATTCTTCCCTGCACAATGTCATGACATCAGTGCAGGGAGATACGTTGGTATCTACCTGTCAAGACCTCTCCTTATGGTTATCCTTATGGCCGTATGGTTATTCACTGTTAGGTGCATGTAGCTTGCAAACATCTATTTTGTTATAATTGGAATTTTGTCCAACTTGTTCATTTTTTTTTTGTTTGTTTGTTTTCTGGTTCTTTGTGTGACAGGATGATGAATTGCTTAGCCTCAACATGTCTTAATGTTAGTTAAGGCTGCATACTATGTCTTTTCTGGGTCCTACTCACTTTACATAGTGTTGTTAAACTCTACAAGGGTTAAGAAGTAGGCATTTTTAAAAAGACAAACTAATATTCAAGCAGCAAGAATTTCAAGACTCTGTGTAAATCATATTTTTGTATCAAGGGCATTGTTTGAACAGATGGTGAGCTCTGATAAAGAATCAGTTTCCCCGTTCTTTATAACAAGCCACGGAAATACTGAGAATTGTTGTGCTAGTTTCTCTAATAACCCAGAAGGTGTAAGTGACTCTAGGATCTATCATCCTGTTGAAGTCAAACATAAGATACAAATCATTTTTTTTTCTCAAGGCAATGACAATCTGAAATGACACATGAGTAGACATATGGGCAGGTATGGATGAAATAGTTGTTTTTCTGGGAGAACATAAACCTCCTGTTTAACACAGGCACACTCAGTCATCTGCAGAATTTTCTTGGTCCCATTTAAATTTTTTGGCCTCCATGAAGTTGCTGTCTTATCTCTTAGCAACTGAGTAGTCATGGCTACATAGTATCATCTCAAATGAGCTGTAGAAGCGGCACATTAGGAGTCAATTATTACTTTATTTTTTTGTTTTCCTTTTTTTTAATGAAGGGTCTCAGTATGTAATCTAGACTGGCATGCATCTTACCATCCTCCTGCCTCTGCTCCCTAAGCACTGAAATCTCAGTTGTATACCAAGGATCCATTATGATATAAAAGAAATTTGTGCATGGTTTCTAGGAGGTGCTAAGTACTCCAGGGGTTCCCAAGACTGGAAGATACAGTTCCAGCTCTAAGGCATTTTCAGTCTTACTAGGTAGTGCCTGGGAAGCTGAGACAGTGATTAACCTGATGATTGAGAAGAAATTCTAAGAGGGTCCAAGAACCCAAGTCTGCATGGGAAGAGGAAGGAATTGAAGACTACGAGTTACAAATTCATGGAGTCAAAGACACTGCTGACATTTTGAGTGTAGTTAAGAGACAGGGTGGTCATCCTCAATGGAAATAACAAATTCAGCAAGAGGAACTTGTTTTGTCTCATGCATAGGATGGCAGTGATTTTCTTAGACGAACAGTGGTAGTAACTTGGATGAGGGACTGAGTCCTGAGTTATAAATTAAGGCAAATGAGTACATTATATTGAGAAAATAGAAAATATGTTAATTATAACATTAATCTAGTCATCAAAGCTTTGAATTTTTTTGCTTGTATTTGTAATGTGGTGTGTGTGTGGTGTATGCATTTATATGTGCCCACGTGGCACCCGGTATGTCTGTCGTCTTGAACCCATTCTTATTTGTGCTGGGGTCTCTTACTGATCCTGGGCTTTGCTTTTTTGTCAAAAGCTCTGGTAATTTTGAGGTCTCTGTTCCCTTATGGGAATGGGGCTAGAGATGTACATAGTCATGCCTGGCTGTTTTATGGGTCCTGGGGATCAACATGAGCAATTTCTTAGGTCTCCTCAGGTCCTTGAATATAGGAACTATTTTTAACCACTGAGCCATCTCTCCAGCCACAAGCTTTGAATTATATTGCAATTATATTATGCTTTGTTTTAATGATATATAAATTCCTGCCTTGGAATCAATGCTAAATTCAAACTTTTATTTACCTTGTTTTTGAGCTAGCATTTATGTCTCTCTCCCTCCCTCTCTCTCTCTCTCTCTCTCTCCCTCCCTCCCTCCCTCCCTCCCTCCCCTCCCTCTCTGTCTTTTGCTTTTTCGAGGTAGGTTCTCACTCTAGCACAGGCTGACCTGGAATTCACTCTGTCATCCCAGGGTGGCCTCAAACTCACGGTGATCCTCCTACCTCTCTGCCTCCCGTGTATCTCACCACACCCGGCTTTTTAAAAAATAATTATTTATTTGCATATTGTTGTAGTCAGTTTTGCATTGCTGGTAAAAATCACTTGACCAAGAGCAGCTTTTGGGGAAAAAAAGGGTTTATTTTGGCTTACAGACTCAAAGCAAAGCTCCGTCATGGCAAGGGAAAATGATGGCATGAGCGGAGGGTGGACATCATCCCCTGGCCAATATAAGGTGGACAATAGCAACAGGACAGTGTGCAAGACACTGACAAGGGGAAGCTGTATATAATACCCATAAGCCCGCTCCCAACAACACACTGCCTCCAGGAGGCATTAATTCCTAAATCTCCATCAGCTGGGAAACTGGCATTTAGAACACCTAAGTTTATGGGGGAAACCGGAATCAAACCACCACACTTGTGTTTGTGTGTTGTGTGTATGTGTCTATGTGTGTGTATGCCAACAGGATCTCTTACTACTGCAAATAGAATCCCAGATGCGTGTACATTTTTGTGTCTGGCTTTATGTGGATGGCTGGAGTATTTAAATCCAGGCCAGCAGGGTTTGTAAACAAGTGTCTTTATCCACTGAGCCATCTCCCTAACCTCTATTAATTTTTTTTCCATTTGTATTTTGAACTTTTTCAAATATATGTGTTTGGTTTCTCAAGGTAGGGTCTCACTCTAGTCCAGGCTGAGCTGGAATTCACTATAGTCTCAGGGTAGCCTCAAAATCATGACATCCATGTTGTCATGATGTCCACTGCCTCCCGAGTGCTGGGATTAAAGGTGCCATGACACCTGGCTGTCCCATATTTTTGAGATAGCATTCCTCTTTCTCTTAGATATCATCAGAGCTCTGCTTGCTGTGTCATACTGTAGGTACCTTCTCCTTTCCTTTCTGGATGCCCTGTCTAGGCCTTACATTTCACTACATTTTTTTTTTTCAAAGACTTAGAGAATTTTTGTTAGATTAAGAGAGGGAAAGAGAAGAAAGTGCAGAGGGTTACTGCTATGTGGAAGGTGGGGGTGGGGAGTAGAGAGCCCATCTGAGAGTAGAGATCCCCCCATCTCAGCCCAGCAGGATTGAGATGAGGGAGACTTACCAGAGCTCACTACTTTAAAAAAAAATGTTTTTATTTATTTGAGAGACACACACACACACACACACACACACACACAGAGAGAGAGAGAGAGAGACAGAGAGAGAGAGAGAGACAGAGAGAGAATGGGCACACAAGGGTCTCTGGCCATTGCAAATGAACTCCAGACACACGTGACACCTTATGCATGTGGCTTTACATGGGTACTGCAGAATCAAACCTGAACCATCAGGCTTTACAAGCAAGCACTTTTAATCTCTGAGCCATGTCTCCAGCCCTTCATTACTTTTGTTGTTGTTGTTGTTACTTAAATTTTATGCTTCTTCCTCAGAATGGAATTATTTGGCTCCTGAGAATCCCTGTTTGAACCGATATGGTTTCCACACCTAGTAGTGAAGAACCTGAGCTTGGCGTGTGAAGGGGCGTGCCTGTAGTCCCTGCACTCAGCAGGCTAAGGGAGGAGGATTACCATGTTTTTAAGTTGATCCTGGGCTCCATAGTGACTTCCAGGCCAGCCTAGATTACAATGTGTGATCTTGTCTCACTCCTTCCTCCAGGGAAAAACCTGCCTTTTGCCTTCATCTGCCCGCTTTGACTTTGTGTCTGTTTTCTCCCCTGTTTCTCTGAAGTTTCAATGAGATCTTAGAAAGTGGTTCAAGTATGTCTCCCCTCTACAAATAGTTGGCAAAGTAGTAGTGGGGATAGGATGGTAGTAATATTTATCCTGTCTAGTCCCTGTGGCAAAGGAGTTTAATGATTTTACTTAGCCCACCCACTCTTTTCATACTGCTCATTTTGCCATCTTGGAAAGACTGATGGAGACACAGCAGGCTCATGTCCTCTTGGTCCTGTGAGCAATTTTCCACCTGTAAATTCTGCCTCGTAGTCTGGCAGTGACCTCTTCTTCGCAGCCTTTCTGGGAGTACTTTCAGGAATCACACTGGTTTTCACATTCATAACATGTAGATGCAGCCAACTATCAATTATAGGCTTTTGTATAGAAAATGACTTGATTTTGGCCTTTGCTCTGCTGCTGCCTGTCTTACCGATATCACTACCAATTTCTGTACAAGAGAATGAGCCAAGGCAGTAGTAAAATATGAGATTAAAGTTAGTTTATGTGGGTATATTTTAGCTCCCAGAAAGGGCTTTTGAGAGCAAGCAGAGAAGGTTTATTATTACTGTGAGCTTTGACCGTCCATCCATCCATCCATCCATCCATCCATCCATCCATCCATCCATCCATTCATGCGGGCTATTTCTTTCCCCTTTCTTTCTTTCTTTCTTTCTTTCTTTCTTTCTTTCTTTCTTTTTTCCTTCTTTCTTTTTCTTTTTTCTATTTATTTATTTATTTTTGTTTTTTGAGGTAGGGTCTCACTCTAGTTCAGGCTGACCTGGAATTCACTATGGAGTCTCAGGGTGACCTCAAACTCATGGTGATCCTCCTACCTCTGCCTCCCGAGTGCTGGGATTAAAGGCCTGTGCCACCATGCCCAGCCATGCAAGCTATTTCTAATTCCTCTTGATAGTGGCATAAATCCAATAAGCAGTATCTGATGAAAAGTATTGAAAATTAAAAAATAGAATAAAAAATTTAAAAGATAATGTGGAGGGCTGGAGAGATGGTTCAGTGGTTAACGTGCTTGCCTGCAAAGCCCGAGGACCCAGATTTGATTCCCCGGTACCCACATAAAGCCAGATGCACAAGATGTTGCATACATCTGGAGTTCACATACAATGGCTAGAAGCCCTGGTGTGCCCCTTCTCTGTTTCTCTTTCTATCTGCCTCTCTCATAAAATAAATTTTAAAAAAGATAATGTGCAAACTTTGAAACAAATTCAACCTAAGGTTTTAATGATTATTCAAATATCATTTTAATATTACTTCTTGTGAACCCCGAAGAAAATATGGCTAAAGTTTTATATATGACATCTTTAATGAAGTATTAGGTATGCTTGTTGCTATCAAAATTAGGAAATAGCATTTTTTAATTTCATTGTTTCATTTATTTAAAATTTATGTACATACTCAATTTTATGAGCTAGTAATAAGTTTATTACTGAGAATCATCTCTTCTTTTGGGGCAAGGTCTCATGTAGCCCAGACTACTTCTATCTCAGAGTATAGCAAGGCACTGACCTTGTCCTGATCCTCTTGCATCCACCTCTGAAGTGCCAGGATCACAGGCGTATGCCACCATATTCATCTCAATTATTGTGAGAGGGAACTTCATAAAGTTAGTTTGGGGACATGTGAGGATATCATAGCTAATTTTAGAAAATAGATGGAAGTGTCCTTAAAATAATTTTAAATTGAATAAAATTAACTTTTTGGAGCAAACTTTTTTGTAGAGGGGGTGGATGCTGTATCGTTAGTCTGGCAAAGAGGTCTGAGAAGTGTATGTGTGGATTAAAATTTTTCCATAGAGCACCCTGTTCTGAAGACTTGCCCATCAACTTTAGAACAAGAACTGTATCTCTTTGTGAAAGAAATGGGAAATATTGAGATTGGGTAGCATTGTCTGGATATAATCAAAATACACCAAAAAGGAGGAAGAGAAAGCCTGTATATTTTGAATGCAACCATAGTCTGTGTAATACACATGCTTGGATCCCAACACGCACCAGAGAGCTAATAATGAGCTGAGGAAGCTCTGTTTATTTACTTAGTGGATGCTTACCTTTACCTCTGTGTAAGAGTATATTGGTCGTGTCTACATTCTGAGTTTGTAACATTACCTGCTGTTTTTAGGCTTTGAGTACATTCCAGGTATAGTGTAAATACTTTGTGTTCATATTTTCTCATTTTATGACAGACACAGACCTGCCAACAATAACTGTAATATAAAATACTGAATTTGCTAATAGGCACATTCAAAGTACAACTCAAAGAAGGGACGGTCAACTCCCTGTTTGGAGTGTGAAGCGGGGTAGCTTCATGACAGAGGGAATGCCTTTTCTGCTTTTTGCAGGGCCACAGGTTTGTTGGAATCCTAGAATATTTCAAAGGCAGGGGAGAACATGAATTGAGAAATCAGAGACTGCTAAGATGTTAACTGACGTGGCTAGAGCTTACAACCTCCGAAAGGAACAGAAGTGCACTGTCCACTGGCTTAGAGAGAAGTGTAGAGGAAAGGAAGCCACTGGACGCTATTAAGCAGAAGAAGAGCCATTGCTGGCTGGTTTGTTTCTTTATTTGGTGATGTGTGTGTGTGTGTGTGTGTGTGTGTGTGTGTGTGTGTGTGTGTGTATTGGGATTGCACATGTACATGAGTCCATGTGTGGAGGCCAGAGTACAATCTTGTGTCACCTTTGGAAACACCATTCACCTTTAAATTTTTTTTTTGCAAAAAGGTCTCTCATTGGACTGGTGCTTGTCAGACATATGCCATCACACCTGCATCTGTACATGGCTAGTGGGGATTAAATCTAAGTCTTCATGCCCGTGAGGCAAGCACTTTGTCAGCTAGCAGTTTCCCAAGCCCCACTTTTTACTTATTTATTATTGAGACAAGGTGTCATGAAGCCAGCCTGTCCTCACCTTGCTATGTAGCTGAGGATACTGATCTTGACCTACTGATTCTCCTGTCTCAATCTTCCAAGTGCTAGAATTACAGGCATGTGCTATCATACTTGGCTAGTACTAGAGACTGAATCTAGGACTCGTCATATGCCAGATAATTGCCAGAGGCAAGTGCCCTACCAGTGAAATATATCCCCATCCCTCTATCTTTTAAAAAAAAATATTTATCTACAAGCAGAGGGAGAGAGAGAGAAGAGATACAGACACAGAGAGAGAATGGGCATGCCAGGGCCTGTTGCCACTGCAAATGAACTCCAGACGCATGTGCCCCTTGTGCATCTGGCTTATGTGGGTCCTGGGGAATCGAACCTGGGTCCTTTGGCTTCTCAGGCAAATGCCTTAACTGCTAAGCCATTTCTCCAGCCCCTCTTTCTTTTTTTTTTTTTAAGACTTCAAGAGACTTTTTATTCGATTAAGAGAAGAGAAAAATGTAGAGCACTCCTGCCATTACTAGATTAAGAGAAGAGAATAAAATGCAGAGAGATCCTGCCATGGGGAAGGTAAGAAGGCGATAGAGAGTCCATGTGGGAGTAGGTGGTCCCTCCTCCATCTCAAACTAGCAAGGCTGAGATGATGGGATCTTACCTGAGCAGGGACCTGGAAGTTCAGGAGAAGTGAACAGTCAAAACATAGGCTTGCCCACCTGGTAAACGTCTATATAAAACCTTATTGTGGTGGGCCCTACCTCAAGCTCAGGTGTGTTTGAGAGAGCTGATTGGTGAACTCAAGGGTTGGCTCAGGAAGACGCAGCCATGATGTCAAGTTTAGGGCTGAGCTTAACCAACGAGAATGCCAGGATCAGACTCAAACCTTATTTTAAGGAAAGGGCAGCTTCTTCCCTAAGAGAGACTCAGGTTGTTTATGGAAAAACAGATCTGTGCAACTTCTTTAAGCAAGAGATAAGGAAAAGCCAGATTCTTCTCTGATGTTTAGTAAAATGGGGACTGCACAGACAAGCCCAAGGTCATTCCTGCTTTTTACGTTTGAGGCCCAATCACCCTAAACTGCCTCAATCCCCCCCTCCAAAGAAGCACCCATCCCTCTTTTTATTTTTGTTTTTTTTCTTCCTCTTCATCTCCCATTCCCTCCCCCTTTTATGTGAATTTTTTTTTTTTTTTTTGAGGTAGGGTCTCACTGTAGCCCAGGCTGACCTGGAATTCACTATGTAGTCTCAGGCTGGCCTCCCACTCATGGCGATCCTCCTACCTCTGCCTCCCGAGTGCTGGGATTAAAGGCGTGCACCACCACGCCTGGCTTTGTGAATTTTTATTTTATGTGAGTATGTGTGTGTGTGGGTGTGTGTGTGTATGGGTGTGCCACATGTCTTGCCACTGCATAGGAATGAATGCCTGATTGGCTTTATGTGGGTGGCTGAGTAATTGAACCTGGGCTGGCAGACTTTGCAAGCAAGCTTCTTGGACCACTGATCCATCTCCCCTGCTCTCAACACCCCCTTTCCTTTTCTTCCCTTCATTTGTTTAGAAATAGGGTCTTGCTGTTTATCTGTGTCTGGCCTACAGCTCGCTATATGGACCAACCTAACTTCAAACTTGTGATTTGATTCTCCTGACTCTGCACGTGCCATTATGCCCAGATGTTCTGCTCAGTTTAAATACTGGATCTTTGAGTGATGTGGAACCTATGAAAAGGGGGCAGGCTCTCAAGACATGAGGAACCGGCTGTACCAAGCTGGGCATGCTAGATAGAGCACATTTAACCTTTTAAATTTATTTTTGTAGGGCTGGGGAGCTAACATATGACCTTGCACCACTAGACACACACTTTACCACTGTGCTACAGTCCCAAGTCTTTCATTTAATCTTGAACATTTTCCTTAATTTGTTTCCCTTCCTTTTCTAGTTCTGGTTTATTTTCCTTTACTTACTGGGATTATAACCAGTTCTTTCATGCCATGATTGTCCTGCCGTGATCAAATCCTGCCTTCACACTCATCCTTTTGTGTTCTTCTGTACTAGACACTGAGCTAGAACTGGGATACATAGTACCCCAGCTTCAAGGGTTTCCAAATCCACCTAAAAGGGATATCTTAGAATTTTGAATTGCCTAAGTACTGTGAAAATCCTGCTTTATTAGGATGGCAAGGGATCCATTGATTACCTGAGCTGACAAGCTACGGAGTGGAGAAAATGAAATAGTTTTTCCAATATTTAGTGTGTCTATAAGTAGACATTCCGTAAGCATTGGGTTATGAATGCAAGTGAGAAGGAAAATGCCTACAACTTTTTGTGATGGTACCATGTCTTTCTTACTGACTTTTTCTTTGTTGCTGAAATCTCCATTAAGACCTATAACTAATGGTCCTTTCTGTTAAGGAAGTGAGGGTGTGTGTGTGTGTGTGTGTGTGTGTGTGTACGTGTGTGTGTGAAGGATTTTAACTGGAAATGAATTAGGGACTGGATACATAGTATGCATTTGTGGAGGGACAGAAGAGCGATATAAGACAAAAGTATATTCGTTTCACTTTATCGGCTGGCACTGCTCTCTGCCTTTCCTTCCCCCACCCCATGGATGGATGACTTCTTGGTTCAGGACGCCCTGGGCAGAGTGCACTGATGAAGTAGTTCCAGATCCTGGTGATGGTTCTATCCACTAGCTCATCCTCTCAACCCAGGTGAAATTGTGTTCTTATTTCATGAAGTGAAGAGGGTGTGTGTATGAACACTTCATCACTATTGCAGAGACTATAGCATTAGAGGTAGACATTTGAGAAAGACATAATATAATGCAATCTTGGAGTAGACAATGTTTTGGCTGGTAGCCTTGTCAATTTTGGAGGAGAAAAATACGGTGATAACCATGTCTGTGGCCATGGTCCTGGAGCTTATGACATTCCCTCATAGGTAGAAGAAGGTAATAGGGTTATAAGACCCTCACCTGGAATTCCAGCTACTTTTTCCTCCTGTCATTTCCCCAGGTACAAGTGATTTGAGAGAAACTAGACTATATAGACAGTAGAAGATTATGTAAAAGTGGGACCAGATGCAGCTTCCATGAGACATCATCTAGAGTGGGGTGGGGGCTCTGCAGTGCAACTCTGCAGCTGCCTTATTGTCACTTATGTTCCTCTAAGTAACCACTAACAAATGCTCTGGTGGCAACCCCAGTAAACTCACTGGCTCACCAAAACGAGAATTTAGTGCAGTCATGCTTTATCCTTTTGTCTGAGTGTGTTATCTGAGGTGAGCAGACATGTGTTTATGTCTTCCAAGGGAAAACATTTCACACAACAGACATGAAGCCAGGACTGTCACGACTTATTATCTTTTATCTAGAGGATATGATAGTTCCAGATTTCAGGGAGGTTAAATAAAGTAGAGGCAGATTTTGAAAGGAAAGAATAGGAAAGCACTGAAGACATATTGTGGTGACCTTGTAATTTTGTCTAGAATATGTCTATGAGAATTGATATGACATAATTTTTTTAGGACAAGATATAGTGTTCTCTGCTAGCCCAACATTGGTCAAATCAGTTATTGATCTTCAGAGAAAAGAGATGAAGATGACAATCTAGGAAATAGTTTCTTAGATGTCTAGCACATTCCTGAGGCATCCTGGCCAGTGTGTGTGTATGGCGGGTGGGGGGGTGGGGGGGTGGAGGGGATTTGGGGCATCAAACCCAGGGCTTGTGCATACTAGCTAAGAATTCTGCCTGGCGTTTCTAGTAACTTACTCTTGCTGCCACTTGAGAAACATTACTGATCATAGTGCACTTCTGCGGTAGTACCTGTAATGCTGCACAGTCCTTTGCCTCTTAAAGGAGCAATGGAAAGATCATCCTAGCGATGAATTGGGGTAGAGCCCAATTTCAGCTGATAATATCAGTAACAACTGATAATAACATGGTGAACCTGTAACTGAGATCAGCTTCCATTATGTTTACTGTTTATTCTTTTTATGTTTAACTTCTCTGGAAAAAGCATCAAGAAATTTGTTTTCTTAAAACAGTCATATAGGGTTGGAGAGATGGCTTAGTGATTAAGGCACTTGCCTGTGAAGCCTAAAGACCCAGGTTTGATTCTCCAGGTCCCATGTAAGCCAGATGCACATGGTGGTGTTGGCATCTGGAGTTTGTTTGCAGAGAGCTAGAGGCCCTGGCACACACACACACACTCTCTCTCTCCCTCCCCCTCTGTATTTCCCTATTCCTCTTAAATAAATAAATAAAATATTAAAAAATAATCATATAGATCTCTAGTGCACACCATTTTTCATTCATACCTGGAATACTCCTTGCCACTGTCCATCAATGTTTGGTTTGATTTGCCCCATTACAATTCTTCACAGGCTGCAAGACATCTTAGAGCTGTATAAAATATAAATGATTCCTAGTAAGTGGATGTGAGTCTAACCTGTCATCTTAATTTAATAACATATTTGCCTACATTTAAAATATAAATACAGCTGAAGCTACATTAAGAGTTTATTAACATGAAATTTATTTGTGTGTTCACTTGAGACATATATCTGGAACTTGAGGTGATATGTGAATTGTAAAAATGTGTCATTCAAACTGCCACAACTTTCTGGGTCCAGGCTTCCCAGTGGTCCTTCTGACATTAAAAGGTATGCATGATTGTCAATGACTTGAAATAAGAGAAGTGAAAATAGACTGGCTTAATGTGCTCTTGACTATACATATGCAGATACTATTTTGGTAAGCTGAATTTGGGCTTCTGTCTTTAGGGAGTATTTATTAGCAATTAATTAATTAGGGCACCTTCTCTGAATTACCTTATTAATTAAAATAACATCATGGATGTCTATGAAAACTTTTATTATGCAAAGTATTAACAGTGCCATAGACTGTATTATGAAATGATGACTATGTGAATGGAATATAGATGAGTGTTAATGTACTGTCTAGTGTTCACAAATAAGTTTGATCCTTAGAATTGGAAAATTGAAAAAAGAAACAATGTGAAATTAAGACAGTCTCATAAAGTTTATGGCTTTGATCAGCATGTGGTTTCAATCAGATGTCCCCCACATACTTATGTGTTTTGAATGCTTACTCCTCAATTGATGACAATTTGGGAGATGGAGTCTTGCTGAAGGAGGTGTATTGTTGGGGATGGGTTTAAGGACATTATAGTCAGCTCCCCTTTGCCAGAGTTCAGCTTACTCTTCTGTTGCTGTGGCAGAGATGTCCAGCTTCTGCTCATGCCATGCTTTTCCCTGCCATCGTGAAGGTTCCCCTCAAGATTGCAGGCCAAAGTAAAAACTTCCTCCCACAGGCCGCTTTGGGTCAGGTACTTTGTCTCATCAACAAGAAGTTACCCACAACAGTCCCCTTATGTATACACCCTATTAAGCCTAGGAGAATCCTCCATCAAAGAAGAGGCTTTCAGTTGTTCATTAGTCTATAAATGCTTTTGGTTCTGCAGTAGAGTATCAATAGCATTATATCTCAAGAACTTGCTACTGTGATTCATAGGCTGTTTCTGCTTGTCTGTGGGATCCACGTTAGAAGAATCAACTTTTAGTGAAGCTGCTTTCTGAAATGCTCTGGTTTTGCTTGTTTGAGAGTGAGTATCTTATTATGCTGCCAGGCTGGTGTCAAACTCAAGATCCTCTTGCTGCTTTGTTGAGTACTTCACCTTGAATGATTATAAAGAAATTAGTCATCTATTTGATTTGTTTGTCATCAAAGAAAGTCCAAAAGTTGAAAGTCATCCTTGGTGCTCTAGTAATATGTGGCAATCTCTAGGACTTTTCCTTTCTGTCTGCCACTGTATGTGCCCTCCCATCTGATTTAACATTTCTTCCTTGATTCACTAATCACTGATGATAGGCATTGTTGAAATACTGAGGTGCATAAGGCACTTTTCTTTGTAACCCAGAATGGTCATGAACACATTATGTAGCAAAGGATGATCTTAACCTCCTGATCCTCCTACCTCCACCCTCCAAGTGCTGATATTACACTTCAGCAGGTGTAACTAAGGCATGCGTGTGTGTGTGTGTGTGTGTGTGTGTGTGAGAGAGAGAGAGAGAGAGAGAGAGAGAGAGAGAGATGTGAGGTACGCACATGTGTGGACTGATATAGTGCTCCACGGGCTTGCCTGTAGCTGCTGGGTATCCCTATCCATCACTCACTTGCCTATTTTTCCTTGTGACAGAGTCTTTCTTACTGATTCTGGAGCTTGCTGTCACAAGCCCGCGTGAATAATTCTCCAGGTTCTGCTTCTCCACAGGATTGGAGTTACACATATGCATGCCTACACTTAGCTTTCTAGACTCAAGCTCAGGTAGTCTCAGGCCCGCTTAGACTCTCATGTTTTCATAGGCAGTACACTTGCCTGCTGAGCCATCTTTTCAGCCACACTTCTTTTGATTATTGTTTGTTCAAGGGTTTTCAAATGGTTGATACATGAACTCTCTGTTGCAACCTCTTTCAGTCCCCTTAGATTGTCTTAAATCCCTTTGCTTCAGATCTGAAGTTAATAGCCTTATCAAAGAGTTTCCTTAAAATTTTTTCATAGATATCTGGGTGTGGTGACACACACCTATAATCCCAGCACTTTGGTGGTAGAGACAGGAAGATCAGGAGTTCAAAGTCATCCTTGGCTACCTAGCCAATTTGAGACTAGCCTGGGCTACATAAGACTGCTTAAAAAACAAACAAAAATGTTTTTAAGTTATTTTGATTCAAAGAAAATCTAGTTACCTAAATTAATTTTAAGGCACAGGATTAGTTTACGGATGACTTACCACGTTGCTTCTTAATTTCTTCCCCCAACTTCATGTATTTAAAAAAATCTTTCCATGTAAATATATACCATTGTATTTCACTGTATTTCATTGTATTTGAATTTAAATTGTCAGATGCCATTGTTCAATATTTAGGTTATTTCCTTTGAGCAATAAAACTTCAAAAGCCCCCAAATCATGCAGCTAGATGGCTTTCTTGCTTCAGACCTCCTCATTATAAACAAGGCATTACATTCATGAGACTACTGATTTAGAATAACTTCCAAAGAGTAGAGTTGGTATATTAAAAGCTATGTATATATACTTTAGTGACAGTTATACCTACAAGAAACTTATCATTCTACACACATATATGAATGGGGATAATCATTATCATTAAAAATCAACCATACTGTTACATGATAAAAGATGATCCTATTTAAATAAATACAATACTAGTGAGATTAAGTTTTTCTTTCTCCCATAGGATTAAAGATCATTTATATTTCTTTTGTATTGTTGTTTGGAGTTTCTAAAAAATATTTATTTATTTATTCATTTGTTTAGGCGAGAGACCGGGGGAGAGAGAGAGAGAAAGAGGAAGAGACAGAGAGGGAAAGAGAGAGAGTTTGGGTACACCAGAGTCCTTTGTTCCTTCAAACAAACTTCAGACCAGTGCACCACTTTGTGTATCTGACTTTACATGGTTACTAGGGAATCGAATCTGGCTGGCAGGCTCTACAAGTAAGTGCCTTTAACTGCTGAGCCATGTCTCTAGCCCAAGGATTTTTGAGACATAGTCTCACTATGTAGCCTAGACTGGCCTTATACTTGCGATCCTTCCACCTAGTCCTCTTATGTGCTGGGATAAGTTTGGGCCCCCATGCCTGGATTGGTCATTTATATTTCTTTGGTACATTTTATATTTCTTGTATATTAAAGATATTAGTCCATTGTTGTCATACACCAAGTTTCCCGATTTGACTTTGAGACATTTTGTTTTACTCAATTTAACAGTAACATTATTGGTTCTGCCTTAAAAAAAAAAAAAAAAAAAAAAAAAAAAAAAAAAAACATGGTTAGAGGGCTGGAGAGATGGCTTAGTGGTTAAGGTGTTTGCCTGCAAAGCCCAAGGACCCTGGTTTGATTCTACAGGACCCACGTAAGCCAGATGCACAAGGGGGTGCATGCATCTGGAGTTTGTTTGCAGTGGCTGGATGCCCTGGTGTGGTGGTTTGATTCAGGTGTACCCCACAAACTTAAGTGTGCTGAATGCTAGTCTCCCCAGCTGATGGCAATTGGATATTAAAGCCTCCTGGAGGTGGTGTATTGTTGGGGGCGGGCTTATGGGTATTATAGCCAGCTTCCCCTTGCCAGTGTTTGGCACACTCTCCTGTTGCTGTTGTCCACCTTATGTTGACCAGAGAGTGATGTCCACCCTCTGCTCATGCCATCGTTTTTCCTGCCATCATGGAGCTTCCCCCTCGAGCCTGTAAGCCAAAATAAACCTCTTTTTTCCCACAAGCTGCTCTTAGTCGGGTGATTTCTGCCAGCAATGTGAACCTGACTGCAACACCTGGCATGCCCATTCTCTCCCTCCCTCCCTCTCTCTCTGTCTCTTTCTCTCTCTCAAATAAATAAATATATTAAAAAAACATGGTTAGAATTATATTGAGTAAATATGTATATATCATATATATTTTATTTTTGTCTTGTTTCTTTGAGGCATGGTTTTATTCTAGCACAGGCTAACCTGGCACTCATTCTAGCTCAGGCTGGCCTTGAACTCCTACCACAGTCTCCCTTGATGATTCTTCTACTTCAGCCTCCTGATTGCTGAGATTATAGAGGAGAGCCACCATATCCTGTTGTCTCTTTGATTTGAGAAAGTCTCACTTCATAGCACAGGCTGGCTTATAACTCTGTGCGTAGCCTAGACTGACTCTAAATCATAGCAGTCCTCCTATCTTAGCCCCCTGAATGCTGGGATTATAGACAAATTGGCAGATATTTTTCCTAAATTTTTTATTTGTGTAGACATGCAAAAATTTGAGTAGCATAGCCCTACTTTACCTGTGGGAATATGTTCCAAGACGTTTAGTGGATTCCTGATAAGTGGATACTACCTAACGCTGTATGTACCATGTTTTTCCTATACACATATATTTAATGTATAAATTAGACATTGCTAAATATTAGCAGACATAACTAAGAATTATAACTGGAATAAAAGTTACGTAAAAGTAGCCTCTCAACGTATCTTGCACTGTCCTCACTCCTCTTCTTGGGATGGTGTGAGATGCTACCAAGGCTTTGGCGAGCTGCAGCAAGGTAAAGATGTGGGTGGGCATTGTGACATAGGACAAGTCTACTAAGTGAGGGCTACTTGTATATAAGCTCTGTGATACCACAACAGTCAGTCTAATAACCAATATAATTACTAAGTGACTAAGGGACAGGGAGCATATACAGCCTGGATAGGCTAGACAAAGGAATGGAATGAAACAGTGCAATCTCTGGGTGATTTTATCATATGCTGTACAATGACATGCAATTTAAAAACCTATGAATAGTGTATTTATGGAATCTTCCATTCACTATGTGACTGTGGATAACTAAAACCATTCTCTTTTGTTTTGTTTTGTTTTGTTTTATTTTACAAGGTAGGGTCTCTCTCTAGCCCAGGCTGACCTGGAATTCACTATGTAGTCTCAGGGCGGCCTAGAACTCACAGTGATCCTCCTACCTCTGTCTCACAAGTGCTGGGATTAAAGGTGTGTGCCACTGTGCTCGGCTACTTTTTAAATTTAGTTTTAAATAAAAAATTGTTGGACTGGAGAGGTTGCTTAGTGGTTAAGGGCATTTTCCAGTAAAGCCAAAGGAAGCAGGTTCAGTTCCCCAGTACCTGTGTATAGCCAGGTGCACAAGGTGGCACAAGTGTCTAGAATTCATTTGCAGTGGCTAAAGGCCCTGGTGTACTCATTCTCTCTCTCTCTCTCATAAGCAAATAAAAAATGTCTAATAGTGCCAATTAAAATTTAATGAATCACTTCATCTTTTCTTTTTCTAAAAAAAAAATTTGCTTATTTAGCAGGGCGTGTTGGTGCACACCTTTAATCCCAGCACTCAGGAGGCAGAGATAGAAGGATTGCCATGAGTTCAAGGCCACCCTGAGAATACAGAGTGAATTCCAGGTCAGCCTGGGCTAGAGTGGGACCCTACCTTGAAAAACCAAAGTGTGTATGTGTGTGTGTATATATAGATTATATGTATAATATATGTATATGTAATATATATATTATGCTTATTTATTGAGGAAGGAACAGGTGTGCTAGCACTTCTTGCCATGGCAACAACCATTTTCTGAATCTGGCTTTATGAGGGTACTGGGGAATCGAACCCAAGTTGGCAGGCTTTGAAAGGCAGTGCCTTAACTACTGAGTCTCTCACTTTATCTTTTCTTCACTAATATTAAAAGTCATATTTTGGGGGTTTTGCATGTGTATGTCTGTGATTTATATCCATGTGTGTGTTTGAATGTGTAGGGAATCTTTTTGTGTGTGTGCGTGTGTAGGTGCACATATGGATGCAGGTATCATTTACTGAGACAAGATCTCTCACTTGAACCTGAAATCACCAATCTGGTTAGTCCAGCCAAGCAGCCTCTCCTGGGGATTCCCTGTGTCACCCTGAGAGCTGGAATTAAGACAGGCTGCCACATCTGGTTGGCATATACATGGATGGGAACCAAACTCAGGTCCTCATGTTTGTGAGAAGTGCTATCTGAGTTATCTTCTCAGACTTTTTTTGGTCTTGTGAGACTGGATCTCATGTAACTCAGGCTGGCCTTGAACTACTTGATCCTCCTACCTTCACCTCCCAAATTCTGGGATTGCAGGCATGTGCTGTCTTGGCTAGTGAGAAGTTATCTTTTTAAAAAATTATTCTTTAACCACTGAGCCATTCCTCCAGCCCTATTTTTTTAAAAAAATATTTTTATTTTTATTTATTTATTTATTTATTTATTTATTTATTTGAGAGAAAGAGAGAGATAGAGAGAGAGAGAGAGAGAGAGAGATATGGGTGTGCCTTTGGCCACTGCAAACGGACTCCAGACACATACGCCACCTTGTGCATCTGGTTTATGTCCCACATAATCAAACCTGGCTCCCTAGGCTTCGCAGGCAAGTGCCCTAACTGCTAAGCCATCTCTCCAACTCTAGCCCAATTTTTCATCTTGTTTTATTTTATTCTTGAGACAAGGTCTTACTCTATAGCCCAGGGTAGCTTCAAGTTTTTCCTTAGCCCCCTAAGCACTAGGATTGATTATAGGTGTGCACCAGCATAGCTATTAAGAAATTATCTTTATATACTAAATGCTTAGATAAGTTTGTATCCATATACATTTTTCATTTACTGTTTTTTTATGCTTCTCTAAAATTTTTATTCTTGGTTGGTTGTTTAATTCTCTACTGACACATTGTTCAAGTTATAATTTTATAATGCATTCTAATAAATATTAGGCTAAACTTATTATGTCTCTTTAATATTTTCCTCAATATTTTAATATTTATTTATTATTTATGTGTGCATGTGCATGCACCAGTGTCTCTTGCCCTTTCAAACAAAGGCCAAATGCATGTGCCATATTCTTTGGATCTGGTTTTACATGGATTCTGGGGAATTGAACCCTGAGCCAAAAGTCTTTGTAAGAGAGCACCATTAACCACTGAGCCATCTCTTCAGCCCTGTTTATTTTTTTGAAATCAGGTGTTATGTATTCCAAAGTGAACTCATGAGTAGTCATATATGACCTTGAACTCCTGATATTCCTGTCTCCACCCACTAAGTGCAGAGATTACATGCATGTGTCACCATACCTAATTCAAATTTACTTTTAAAGCATCTGTAAAATCTAAAAAAAAAAAAAAAAAAAAAAAAAAAAAAAAAAAAAAGAGTGGCTATTAGCACTTTGTTTGGGTATGTGCATTTACTATAGGATTTACAGAGCTTACAGAAAGGGGACGGGAGGGACAGCTTGGCAATGTTAACTGTTTTGGATGGTCTAGTGCAGCAACACTTGAAGGCCCCACTGTGTTTAGATACTGCAGTTTCAGAGGTGAAAATTAAGGACCATCATCTTTACTCCTGGCAAGCTTTTGTGACTGTGTAGGGGTCATAAGACAGTTTTGTCAGATATACAGTTTAGAAATATTTCTTTGGAAGTGAGACATTCTGGTGGACTGACTGAAGATACAGAAAACAGCATGGTGTCTTGGTAGGTTCTGAAAGGCAGGCCCTAGATGAACAGAAGAGACTCTTCACTGGGTGTAGGAGTGGGATTGATGACTCACTGGATGGCTTGGGCTGAGAAGTAGAGTTCATAGGATGATTGTTGTGTTTGGGGCTTGGCTGATGCTAAGTCCAGAACTGAAACAAAGAAGAAGACACAGGTTCCAGAAAAGGAGATGGATTTGGTTGTAAATAGTCCTGCTCAATTTGTTAAGCAAGTAATGAGCTCACATGGTGTGGCCCTCTGGTGATTCCTTCCCTGGCACAACTTCCTACATGAAGGAAAAAAAGCCAGCTCAGATGCTGAGGAGAGGAGGAAGGACCAGATCCCAAACATTCCTTGGAGGAAAGGAACTAGAAATGAGCAAATAGATAAGAAGGGGCTAAGAGGTCAAGTAAGATAAAAACTGAAGTTATCTGCACTCAGAAGAGATCTTGTTTAGAGAACTTGTTTTCCTTTGGTGCTTCAGAATACATGGTAGGCAAGCGCTCTCTCCTCCTGGAGCTGAAGCCTCAACTTTGGAGAGAGACACTGTGAGAGAGGGAGACAGAGAATGGGCACACCAGCAGCTGTGAATGAACTCCAGATGCATGCGCTGCCTTGTGGGCAAGGGTGGCATTGTGTCCTTGTGTCACTGTGTCTGGCTAAACATGGTACCTCAAGTTTGGAACTGGCGTTCTTCAGCTTAGCAGGCAGGCACCTTAACTGCTAAGCCATCTCTCCGACCCCTGCTTTAAAAAAAATTTATAATTTTTATTTATTTATTTGAGAGAGAGAGAGAGAGAGACAGAGATGGGTGTGCCAGGACCTCCAGCCACTGTACACAAACTCCAGACACATGTGCCACTTCGTGCATCTGGCTTACGTGGGTCCTGGGGAATCGAACCTGGGTCCCTTGGCTTTGCAGGCAAGTGCCTTAAGTGCTAAGCCATCTCTCCAACTCCAACTCTTGGTATTGTGAGACAGAGTCTCCCTGTGAAACTCAAACTCGACTCAAGCTTGAGATCCCTTGCCTATGCCTCCAGACAGTTCTGGAATCATAGGTGTATGCCATCACATCCAGCTAAGTTTGTCTTTTTTGAGGAAGGGAGGGATTGAGATAGGATCTTGGAACTTGTTCTAAGTCTGGGCTGACTTGGAATTCACTATGTAGTCTCAGGGTAGCCTCAAACTCACAGAGATCCTCCTACCTCTTATTATAGGAAAAGTGAAGTACAAATGAGAGAACAGTCTCATTATAATCCATAGTTATTGTTTTGTGATTTCAGTCACCAAAGAAACTTTGAATTTACTTTTAAAGGTAATAAAAACTTTGATGCTTTGTTTTCCCTTTAAGTTGGCATTTTTCAATAGAAAATTCTAACTCACAGTTTACTCATTCCATGCATTCAACCATCAGGTGATAAAATCTGGAACTGAATTGATACATTATTCATGATGTGCTAGGGAAGGGGAAATTCCCTGCCCCATGGAGGGAACAAGTTCTCTGCCCTTTGGAACACTTTATAGTCTGGTAAGAGGCATTAGGCAGTCAAGTAATTATACAATTATTACCTAAGTATGATAAGCCTTATAAAGCCTCACAGAAATAGTTTGGATGGTACAATGGAGCTTACTACGCCCAGTTGTTGGAGGGATCAAGGACACCTCTGTCCTAGCAGTGCATCTGAGCTGAAAAGTGTTCTTCAGGCAGCGTGAAATGCCCTGAAGACAGACAAAGTTTGCAACTGATGAAACCAGTAAGCTGTGGGGTGAGATAAGACAAGCAGGCAGAGATTAAATCTATTTAGGTTGAAGGACATTTCAAGGAGGTTTAGATTTTATTCTAAGAGTGAAGGGAAGGGAAACCATTGAAAGGAAACGTTTTAAGCAGGGGAGGTAACTTGATCTCATCATGATAATCAATTGAATGTCAAGTTGTGAAAATGTGAGATAGTGTCCCTCTCACTATTTATGTAAATGAGACTTATCTTCGAACTCTCAATTCTCCTACCTCAGCTTCCTAAAAACTGGGATTAGAGGTGTGTGCCTTGATTTCTGGTTCTAATATTTTTATTTGTTTTGTATGGTATTGAGGCTCAAACCCTAGTGATTTCAACCATTTTGACAAGTGCTTTATAACTGAGTAATACCCCAGCCCTAAGTTTTTGTTTTTTGTTTCGGAACAGTCTTTTTATATATCCAAATTTGGCCTTGAGCTCTTTGGTGCAAGTGATCCTCTGGCCTTATTGTCCCAAGTAGGTATACCCTGTGCTTGGCTGGAGTATTTTAAAATCAATGCTAAACAACATCAAAGGCAAAAAACAAAACAAAAAGAGCTGAGCTGAGCCTGGAGTGGCAGTCCTGTAAACCAAGTTATCTGGGAGGTAGAAACACTGTGAATGTCGATACAAAACACAGTGCTCACCTCAAATGGAATAAGAGGTAGTTTATTCTGGAACCAAATATGAGTGACCATGGCCCAGAAACATGAATTCAGATTGCCCCAAACATGTTCCGATGTGGTAACAGTGTCGTGAAGATTTTACTTGCAGAATGAAAGCAAGTCACAAAGCAAAGCACGTTTCAAATGCATTGATGGAAATATCAGGTAGGCAAGTGATAGAAAACTGAGAAATCTCTGCTGTAGGTGTCAGATGCTATCTGATGACAGTCTTAGCTTTTGGGTTGCTGGAAGTTAGGGATCTATTAATACATCCTAAAAGGTTTCATGTGATTGTTACATGTGATTTAGGTCAATCACAGGTGGGCAGTGAATGACTATTCATGGGGCTATATATAGCCTGGTTCTGGTTAGGTAGCGTTCCACCTTTTTCCACAATCCCAGAAGTTCTGGTCTGTTAATCACTCCTGTTAGTTTTTAATGTAGCTGTAAGTTTTTTTTTCCCTGGGAATTTCAATTTTACATAAATTCAAGGCTAGCTTGGTCAATTGTGAGATCCTGTCTCACAATAAATAAATACAAAAGGACTGGGGTAGTAGTATAGTACTTTTTGGGTATGTGCAAAGTTCTAGGTTCAATCCCTAATACTAAAAATGAGTGAGCTGGGCATGGTGGTGCATGCCTTTAATTCCAGCACTTGTGAGGTAAGAGAATTGTCACGAGTTTGAGGCTACCCTGAGAGTAATACATAGTGAATTCCAAGTCAGCCTGGGCTGGAGGGGGACCCTACCTTGAACCTCCCCCGAAAATAGATAAATAAATTTAAAAACAAACAACAAAAACCCAATGAGTGAATATGCTTGTGTTTGACAAGGTCATTGGGCGTATTCCCTCTGCTGTATGGTGAGTAGGCTGCAGGTTACTGATACGGTTATGGACTTAGAAGTTTCTGAAAAGTCAAATAGAAGATGGCAGTCACTTGCATGGATATCTTTCTTCCCTTCTACTCTCCTCCTTTTCTTTCTCCTTCCCTCCCTCCTACCTACCCTTTGTTTCCACCTTTCTTACTTATTCACCTATTTATTTTTTTGCTGGTCTAGAACTTACTGTGTAGAGAAGGATGACCTCAAGCTTCTGATCCTCATGAGTGCTAAGGTTACAAGTGTGTCCCAGTTATGAGGTGCCCGGGATTGAACCCAGGGCTTCATTCATGCTAGCTAAAGCACTCTAGAAACTGAGTTAACATCCCCACCCTGGAGACAGTCTTGTTAGGTAGCTAGGTTGGCCTTGAACTCTTGAACTCATGGTCCTTCAATCTGTCTCATCTCTGTGTAAAAATTAGCAAATTGGTTTAGACTGTTTCCTACTTTTCCCTTTTAGCATTTCCATCTCCATGGGTAAGCATGCCTTGTGCATAAGCCTGTGGCTGTTTTGGCAAAATCCCACTGTGCTTTGTGAATTTATTCTCTCATTTATTCAACAGTCTGTATCAGCTGCCTATTATACCATGTATTCATAAATGTCAAGGAATTGGTGCTAGCAAATCAAACCCAAACCTGTGCCCATGAAGCTGGCTTTCAGAAACAAGACTAATCTGTCCTGAATAGAAGGAAGGATAAGAGCTACATAATACGGGAAGAGGTGTCCTTGGGGTGTAGCTCAGTTGCTAGAGTAACTGCAGGAGGGCCGAGGCACAAGGTGTCTTGTGTGCACACCTGTAAGTCTAGCATTTGGGAGGTAGGGGCTTAAAGGTCAGCCTTCACTACAGAGGGAGATCAAAACTAGCCTGTGCTACATGAGATCCTGTTTAAAAAAAAAAAAGAAAAGAAAAAGGGGGGGGGAGATTTTGTTGTCCTAAATCAAGATGACCCATATGTGTTTGGAAGTTGGTTTCTACAAATAGTGGCCTCCGTAAATAGTTGGTCTTTGCCTGGCTTCCTTTTTCACCAGAGTCCATGCGTAGTAAAGACAGAGAGGTTCTGGCCGTCATCTCAGATCCCGGACCAGCTGCTGACTTCCTACTCCAGAACTGCTACACTGGCTGGGTGCCTATTCTGCTGAGTGTGCTTATCCTGATGTTTACTAAGAACCTGGACTAGAGATGTCTTATGCTCACGCTTGCTGGCACAGGGTTTGTAACTTTCTTAGGTTTTCAAGTTTCAAACCATTGCTTTTTCTCATCAAACCAATCATGTGCATGTATGCCAAGTGAACAATCTAAATGGCAATGGAAGGTGTAGCAGAGCTACGGCACCTGTCCTCCTTTACCCACTGTGGGCTGCCTTTCACCTCATGGGCTCCTGCCATCGAGCCATTACTGCTAGTGAGTCGTTTTCAGAGCCATTATTCTAGGTTGGTGTATCATTTGTGATAATAAACTGAGCAAACTTTCTAAGATGATAGCTATGGCCAACTGTGGTCACTGCTGTTGAGCAAGGGAAATGTGATTGTTGAGGCTGAGGAATGAAATTTTAAGTTTGATATAGTTAAAGTGTGAACAGTCCCAGGAGGCTGCTGACTACTGTACTGAAAGCATAATTTCTACTGTGTCACTACCTCTGACCTAACACTAATGAGTGAGCTCTGTATTCCCATTTTCTAGATCATAAAGTAACATTAAGCCTTGGAATAACCAATAAAGAACTGTGAAAAGGACTGAAGTAAGTTCTAGTTCATAACCTTAGTTGTTCAAGCCCTGTGGGCCTCAGTTCCCTTTTAAGTGAACAAGTACCTTTAACCACTGTGCCATCTCACTAGCCCTCAGTTCCTTCTTTATACAGTGGGAAGAGTTATAATTCCTTTTCATTGTGGCATGAGAAGTGAGATATAGGCCTGGTACATTGGTGCATGCCTTTAATCTCAGCACTCAGGAGGCAGAGGTAGGAGGATTGTTGTGAGTTCAAGGCCAGTCTGGGAGAGAGTGAGACCCTACCTCAACACCCAATCCCTGGCAAGAAACATCTTTAAAAGAAGTGAGGAATAGCATGAATAATGCCACAACCTAAAAAAACCTAATGAGGTTTTGCATCATGTTAGGTGTTTTTTATTTTCCCCTTCCAGTTGTAAGTATCATTGTAGAACAGAGAAAAATAAGAAGAAAATAAAAGTGACCTGCAACCCAACTTTCTGGGAACAGGAAACAGAACCAACATGTATAATGTGACGAACAGTATATTTTTTGGTCATATGATGCCTGTTTTATTCTTTATTTAGCATATTGTATGTATATGTGAATATATATGTATGCAGATATATATACATACATATACACATGTCTCCACAGTGACATGTAAGAAAAAGAAACTTTATAGATGTATCTTTGGTTGCTTGAGTCTTAGAACTATTTTCAGACAATGAAAAAAAAGATCTATGGATCTCCACATACATGTACACACATGTACACACATGCAAATAGTTGTGCATAACACACACACACACGCGCGCGCGCTTGGGGGAAGAAATAAGGCAAAGCAAATAAGATGTCATCATTGTCCTGAAGTCTATATATTATAAGAGTAGTGCCAAAGAGGGATATATAGACAGTGTAGTAGGACAGCATGGGTCAGTTTGGCCCACTGGCAGAAGGAGAGATGTCAGCATAGGGTTTCAGGCCATCACAATAGCTGATTTTAAAGGACAGATACAGGCAGTGTTGAGATGAAGAGTTTTCTAGGAAAAAATACCTTTTTTTCCTAGAAAGTTAGAAAGTTTGAAAGTTAGAGTGCAATAGTTGCATTTGGATTTCTGGGACAGGCACAAGTAGATTGTAGAAATGAGGTTGAGCCTGGCACAGTTGCAGGAGCCAGACAGAACATAAAGGCTTTCTGTGTTCTATTAAGGAAGAGACTTTATTATTTTATTACTTGATTTTATTTTAATTTGTTTTGTTTTGAGACCATGTCTTGCTATGTAGACATGCAGGGTCTACAACACATTATGTTGACCTAGTTGGCATCAAGCTTGAGGTGATCCCCCCTGCCTCTGCCTGCCAAGTGCTAGGATCACAGTCTTACAGTACTCCACTCATCCTAGATGTTCTGTTAGCTTAGAAAAACTTCTGAAGATCACTGAGAGAAGCAGGCTATCTAGACATATCTTCACCATGTAGAAAAGTGAGTGGATGTGGTTTGAGGATTCGATCAAAAAGGAGCACCACTGGACGTGGTGGCGCACACCTTTAATCCCAGCACTTGGGAGGCTGAGTAGGAGGATCACTGTGAGTTCAAGACCATCCCAAGACAACACCATGAACTCCAGGCCTGGGGTAAAGTGAGACCCTACCTCAAAAATAAATAAATAAAAACAACCGAAATAAATGAAAGAAGTAGTAGAGGCTGAGAGTTCATTCAGTGATTTGTTTATTGAATAGCCCAGGTGAGAGACAATGGCTGATGAGGCTTGAATTCAGGCTATAGAAATGGACAGAACCTGGATGTTGGAATAAACAACAGTTAGAAGTCATCCCCATGGTGACCATGGTGTAAATAGAGCCACCCTTTCTAGAATGCTTACTATGTGTTACACATGTGACCAACCACTTCAAATACATTATCTGAGTTGGTTCTCACACCACTGAGGTCAAAGAGGTGATGGCAAAACTGTTATTCAACTCCTAGCCTGTATTCTAACCCACACCCTTACCAGCTAGGATAGTGCAAAGGAAATCCTTAAGTAAAAGCTGTACGGTGAAGATTTGAAGATGACAGGGCAATTTTATTTTTTTATCTATTTATTTTTTTTTTTTTTTTTTGAGATAAGGTCTTGCTCTAGTCCAGGTTGACCCAGAATTCTGTCTCAGGCCTACCTCTGCCTCCCTAGTGCTGGGATTAAAGGTGTGCGCTACCACCCCAGTTTAGAACAAGGGAACTCTGAGAGAAAAGTCCAGTAGTTATCACAGGAGGAAGGATAGTCCTTAGGCTGGGAAGGAACATCCTAGAAGGCTAGAGAAAAACAAGGAGAAAGCAGACTCACAGAAACTTGGGGACCAAACAGGAGTGGGAAACATGGTTAAATGCTATAGAGATCCTAGCAGAAGGATACAGATGATTCCTGAACTAGTGATTATGGAAGCAATTGAGAAAGTCCAGGGGAGGCTAAAAGAATATCTTTTTTTTTTAAAAAAAAAGTTATTTTATTTATTTGGAAGCAGAGAGACATAAAGAGACAGAGATAATGGGTGCACCAGGACCTCTAGCTGCTGCATATAAACTCTAGATGCATGTACCACTATATGCATCTGATTTTACATGGGTATTAGAGAATCAAACCTAGGGCCTTACCACTCACAGATAAGTGCCTTAACTACTGACCATCTCTCCAGCCCCCAAAAGAATATCTTGATACTACATTTCAGGGTTATTTTATTGAATAGTGTAGGTTCTAGATAAAGGAAGGATTTGGTGACTAGACCTGTAGAACTAGGATCTATCTATCATCCATCTATCTATATCGGTCATCTATCTATTTGACATAGGGTTTTGACTATGTAGCCCAGGTAGGGCTCACTCCTAGAAATCCTCCTGCCTTAGCCTCCCCAGTGCTTGGATTACAAGGATGCCCCATCCTGCCCAATTTATGGGAATTTTGCAGCACACTAGTATACAAGAAACTACAGGATCCAGTGGGATGAAGAACTTCCTACCTCCAGGTAGTCTTGTCTAGGTCTTTGCTTTGCTTCTTTCTGCCTATTAGTTGTTGGCTTTACCACAGGCCTGTTTTCTAGATGTTAAGGGTAGTGGATAGCACAGCTTTCTTCCTCTGGGCTGCTCTTCTCCCTTTGTTCTGATTTTAAAAGTGTTGGTGGGCTGGAGAGATGACTCAGTGATTAAAGGCATTTGCTTGCAAAGCCTAACAGCCTGGGTTCAATTCTCCAGTACTCACAAAAAGCCAGATGCACAAAGTGGCACATGCATCTGGAATTTGTTTGTAGAGGTAGGAGGTCCTGGTGTACCTGTTCTCTCCTTGAAAATGAATAAATTATATATATATTTAAGTGTTGGGGAAGGACCAGGACCAAGATTACTCATCTCATACTGGGTGCTGTACCTGGATCTTCCATTGACATTTTGGGTACAAGGTAACAAAGCACATGGGCTTCCAGGATAGTGATGGGATTACAGTGCAGGGAATTTCTAAGTAAAGTAAGGGCAATTTTGTAAACAGGCAGCCTGTAGTCTCAACTGTATGTAAAGGAAAATAAACAAGTAGAGAAAGCAAATGTATACATGGAGCTGAGCAGGAGACTTGCCAATAAGTTCAAGGCTAGTCTGGGCTATATAGTGAGTTATAGGCTGGAATGTGTTACAGAGTGAGACTCAACAAAACAAACAGGCAGGCAGACTGGTGTGTAAGTTTTGTTTCTTTTTCTTTTCTTTTCTTTTTTTTTTTGTTTTTTGATTTTTCGAGGTAGGGGCTTACTCTGATCCAGGCTAACCTGGAATTAAATATGTAGTCTCAGGGTGACCTCGAACTCATGGCAATCCTTCTACCTCTGCCTCCCAAATGCTGGGATTAAAGGACACCACACCACCACGCCCAGCTTGGTGTGTAGGTTTTGAGAGGTAGAGGACCAGGAGTTCCAAGCCAGTCTGAGCTACACAAGACTCTGTTAGGAAAACAAAAAGTTAGGCAAGATGGCTCATGTTTGCAATCCCTACACTTGAGAGGCTGGCGGATCTCTATAAATTCTAGTCTATATAACAAAGCCCTGCCAGAAGAAAGGAGTGACGGAGGGAAGAAGGAAGGATGGATGGGGGGGGGGGAGAAGTGAGAAAAGGTACCTTCCAGATGAATTTTAGGTGATATTTAGACATAGCACCTATGACAAGATGAGAAATAAACTCACACTTGCCTAAAACTATATTAAATTGATTGCAGAGTTGAACTAATTTTCAGGTCTCCAGTACTTTTTCTATTATAGATGTTCACTTACCTAGGATGGTTAAACTTAGGATCATACTTTATCATTTAAATTTGAATCTTTCCAGGGCTAGCGATATGTTATGTTGAGCAGTATCTGTGTCAGCCAGCCATGTGATCACGAGAGCAAACAAGTGACATTCCAGTGGTGTGTGTACTACTCAGCTATGTTTGGTAGGCTATGTGTACTAAATATGTTATCTAACTCCTCTCTATTATCTATCACCATGTATGTATATATGTCTGTATGTATGTATGTATGCATGCATGTATATGGTATCTATTCTCGCTGCCTCCCTCTTTCCCTCCCTTCTTTCCTTTCTTTCTCCCCCTTCCCTCCTTTCCTTCCTCTCTTTCTCTCTCTTTCTTTCTGTCATTTTTTTTTTTTTATGCAACGTGTCAATATATAACCCTGGCATGCCTGGGACTTGCTCTATAGATCAGGCTAGCCTGGAATTTATATTGTTCTTTGTCCTTCTGCCTTCTGAATGCTAGGATTAAAATACCCACAAAAATTCTAGCAGATGGGAGCTACAGGCAGAAGGAATTCAAGGTCATCCTCAGCTATATAGTGCTGGGGCTACATGAGCATCTGTATTTCTGACTTAGGGTATTTCCAGCTTAAATGGGTTTATGAGAAAGTAACCCCATTAGAAACTAAGGAATATCTGATCTTAAATTCCATTCTATATACATAGACATGTACTATTAATGGCATGTGGTCACCTTATATCATGAAATTAAGGTTAATTCTCTTTGAGTCGGCTATAATATACAGAAGGGATTTGGAAAAGAAATAAGACCATCCTTCCAATAAGAACTATGGTTGTATTTATGTATTAAGTACCCTCCTAAGGGAGAATTAAAAATAATATCATCAAACTTCCTGCTGTTTTCTCTGGCTGTAGTATCTCACACATACACACTATCATGACACAGACAGACTGAAGAATGGTGAAAGAGTGACACTTGGCCTCTAGATGCACCATCATCTCATTTTAAAATGGACCGTTTTTTCAGTATTCTTGCGAAGGATTGAGACTGGATACTTTACTTATGAGAGAGCTGACTACTAATGGTTGAATCAGCTTTTGACAGGAAATGTGTCTTAACTTAGAAGTTCTTCTAATGTGCCAAATATCCTCCTACTCTATCATTTCATTATGGTTAAAAAGTTAGCAATTGACTCATATTTATTTACGGGATTGTGGAAGGGTTCTGAACAGGAATGTGCATCAAGGAGATACCAAACTGGATAGGAGGAAGGCAGAGCCCTGGCATCACTGTTCTAGGCTATGCATAGTTGCTTAGAGCATCTTGCCCCTAAATCTTGGAGTCATTAAGTAATTTCATTTTAAGAACTCTATTCATATCTTTCCCAGTGAGGTAAAAATTAAGATTCTAGGGCGGGGAAGGATGCTGCATGTGTCTGAACTCACACACACACACAAACGTCCACATACATATGAACTCACACAAATACAAATAATAAAATAAAATAAAATTCAGTTTCTATACCCAATGTTATCTTCCCTCACTTCCTTCTCATTTTCTGTTCCCTTTTAGTAGTATCTGGATTCTACTTTGGCCTAATTCCTTTAAACTTCCTTAATTTACACTTCTAGTATGAGTAGCTTTAGAAGTTCTTCATAGTCCATATCACTTCTGAGATCTGTGTCTCATCATAACAGATGAGCCCTGATAGAAAAATATATAATACTTCCAAAACGGACCTTCCTCTCTGGTCACACTGATCACCTCCAGGAACTTGTAGAATACCTATTTTTCAACCTTAAAAACACATCTGGAATTGTTTGAACTAACTTAAAGATAAGTGCCAAGGCAGATTGTACATACCTTTTCTCTTTACTTAAAAAAAGAGGAAATGGAAACCATACCACCTCTGGAAGGCCCAGACAATGAATTCAATATTGAAATGACATCGGTCATGTATTTATACATGCCACATTTTCTTCCACACTCTACCATCTTTAGGACACATGTGTTGGGTATTTGCCAAGTGAAATGTTATTGTACAGAGAAGATTGTCTTGTTTGGAAGTGGTGTGAATCATAATGCTAGAAATAAAATCAGTTCCCTTTGACTGTACTTACCTTCCTTACCTGATCAAACAATGTTGCGTTGTCACCCCCTTTTTCTTTCTCCTCCCTCTCTCATCTTTCCCTTCCCCCTCACTACATCATTTTATTTTACTCTTTCAATAACAGTCTGACTTGCCCTCCAGCAGCTAAAAAAATAGAAATTATGTACCAGAAAAGTATAATTTTCATGAACTTAAGAAGTTACATGAGATATAATATAACTTAATATTGGTTTAACCTTCTCCTCTAATTTGAACTGCAGTGAAATGCTTCTGTGGTTAAGTCATAGCTTTGGTGCTGTTTGCTATAAAAGTTTCAAGAATATATATTTCAAAAACAATTTTTTTTTAAATAATCCAAAACAAATGCAACAGAGTTCAGCATACTTGAAACATATTTTCTGAATTTATCTTCAATCTCTGTGATCCAGAGGGGTTTTGTATGCACACGGATTAGGCCTGGCCGGTTCCTTCCCCATCTATCTCTATTCTGGATGGATTGTACCAAACAGCACAGAATGAGTTACATATGGTCCCACTTTGTCTCAGTTTGTAGGACCTCTGGGTTGGAATTCCATTTGATCTGAGGGAAGCCAACCGTCACAGAAATTTGGCGAATGTCAAAATCCTAACTGTATACATACATGTATATATACATACATCCGGTTAGAACCTTTCGGTTCCTGCTTAAACTAGTGGTGTTTTGCCATATATTGGTTGGAAGTTCTTGTTACTAAAACATTGATGACAATATAAAAATTTAAAAAATAAGAAGAAAACAAACCCACCTACCTATGTGGAAGATTATGCTTGGAAAGGAATCGTGTTATAAGCATGGTACAAGATTGGTGTCTAAATAGTTTTCAAATTAAAATTATGAGTATATATCAAAAATCTTTCTGAAATTGGGATGCAAAAATACAAAGATTATCTTAAGTTTAGAGAGGAAACCCATTATGAGTCGTAGAGTATAGTCCCCTTTATCTTAGTGTGGGTTACTTTAAAACGAGAGAAGAATGCCTTAAAGTTTAGGTGTTCTCTGGCAGCGTGGGTGATGCCATAGGGTCTGGTTCAGTTGTTGGCTAACTGAAGCTGGTGAGAGGAGCTCTGCCTATTTGGGTAATTTTCTCCCTGTTTTGTTCTATCCCCTGTTTCTTTCCTTCTATTGCTTTATTTATTTTTTCATGACTCCCACATCCCTCCCCTTCCCCCTCTGCCCTGCCTTTTTCTGTGTGACCACGTGTTCTGAGTCTGTGTATCTGGACTCCTTTGCTCATGGTTCCTGTGAGTGTTAGCAGAATGAAAGCCAGATGGACCAGCAGTTCCCACTGTTATCTCCCAGCAGACTCTGGCGAGCCTCCCTCCCTCCCTCCCTCCTTTCTTGGCATGAGAGAAGTATTTGCCTTTATTTAGGGAAGACTGTATTTGCCGTACCTCTTCCCTCAGCTGCAGCATAAGTGGAACGCTATTTATTTCCTTCTTGCTGAGGTTGGTTGAGGTGAGTAGAATGTGCAATGAATTTATTGAGGAAGCAGTTTGAAGCCTGCCAAACTTCTGTATTTTTCTAAAATAAGAAACTTTTTGATGCGGGTTGTTAAAGACTCTGAGATAGCAAAACAAAGACAGGTTTTTAATAATCAGATAAAGGTAGACAAGCTGTTTGTGTCACTGCTGTAATCTCACTCAGAGCACTTTATTTACTACAGGGATAGTCACTGTTATTTAGACAGTGGTAAGGATGAAGAAAGGGAGACCCTGATAATGTGAATTGGATCACCAGGCAAAAGGCACTTACTAGAATAATGATTGTTTTTATTCCTTTATTACATCATTCCTAATTTGATCTCAACATTCTTTCAACTTTTAACATGTTGTATTTTTTTTAACACATTGTATTTTATTACAACCTATTTCTTAAGATATTGTTTCTTTTCTGAGACAGGGTTTCACTGGAATGCCTTAGCCAGTTTGAATTTGTAGCAATACTTTTGTTTCTGCCCCCCAAGTGTTGAGAGTACTGTGAGAGTACTGGTGTATATGTGTGTGTGGCACCATACCTGGGTAATACATTGCTTTTTGCTTTGTTTTAAGTGTGTGTGTGTGTGTGTGTGTGTGTGTGTGTGTGTGTGTGTGTGCATGTGTCAGTGTCGTCCTGTGCACAGCATTGGAGGTCAGAAGATAACTCAACTTTTGGGTCGGTCCTCACTTTCCCTGTGGTTTGAGCAGGGTATCTCCTTGTACACTGCTCCTTATGCAAACTTTCAGGAAATTTACCTCTTTCCATCTCCCTTCTTGCCATAGGCATTCTGGGATTACAGAAGCCCACCATAGCTTTGGGCTTTACATGGTATCTGGAATCTGAATTTATGTACTCAGTTGCACTGTAAGTGCTTTATGCACTGAGCCATTTCTCCAGCCCTGTTTATTTATTTGAGACAGGGTCTCATGTAGATAATTCACACTGGTCTCAAACTCATTGTGTAGCCAAGGATGACTTTGGACTCCTGATCCTCTTGATTCCACTTCCACAATACTGAGATTATAGGCATGTGCCACCATGCAATGTCTTGGGGTACCTATCACATGATATAAAATTTAATTTAAAGAAACAATTCACAACTTTTCACTTTTAGCCAGCATGTTGGCACATTCCATTAATCTCAGAACTCAGGAGTCAGAGGTAGGAGGATCACCATGAGTTCAAAGCTAGCCTGAGACTACATAGTGAATTCCAAGCCAGCTTTTACTTTTACTGAGCAGTTATTATTTTCAAAAATAGATTAGACTCAGAAAAGCAGACAGAAATTTCAGGAGAAAAACATACTTACTTAGCCAGGCATGGTGGTACACCATTTAATCACAGCACTTGGGAGGCAGAGGCAGGAGGATCACTATGAGTTCGAGGCCAGCCTAGAATTACAAAGTGAGTTCCAGGTCAGTCTGGGCTAGAGAGAAACCCTACCTTGAAAAAAAAATACATGCTTAATCTGATCATTAATGCCTGTGGTCTCACATTTGATGCAAGTTTCTTTATTCACTTGTTTGCATGTATGTGGGTACTCAAGTGCCATGACGTCCGTTTGGAGGTCAGAAGCCAACTTTAAAGTGTCTGTGTTCTTCTTCCAGCTTCTTGAGGCAAGATCTTTTGCCACTGCAAATGAATGAATGAACACCAGACTAGCTGGCTGGCAAGCTTTGGATTCTCCTGGCTCTGCCTCCCATTTTCATAGGTGCCACTGGTCTCACAGATGTATGTACCATCTTGTGTCCAGCTGTATGTGTGTGCTGGGGGGATAGAACTCCAGTCAACAGGCTTTGCAAGCAAGTACCTTCAACTGTTGAGCCATCTCCCTCTTAATGCATGTTTGAGGCCAGTGTGGGCTACATGGTGAGTTCCATGCCAGTCTTGACTACAGAATGAGACTCTATCTCAGATGCCTCCCCTAACCACCAATAAAATGAAAGAAAAGAGGACTGCAGAGATGGCTTAACAGTTAAGGTGCTTGCCTGTGAAGCCTAATGACTCATGTTTGACTCTTCAGCTCCACGTAAGCCAGAAGCACAGTGACACAAGTGCGCAAGATTGCACCTGTGCACAAGGGGGTGCACACATCTGGAGTTTGATTGCAGTGGCTGGACCCCCCCCCACATTCTTGCTCGCTCATATTAAAAAAAAAAAGGAAGTATACTTTGGGAGAAAACAAACTGATCTGGCTTACAAATGTAATTTGGAGATTTCTGCATGTCCATCCTTAATAGCTTTTGTAAGTTTTCAGTTTGGGACTTGTACATTCTGACTCTCCAGTTGTTAATTGGAGTATTGATCTCATGTTTGTAACAGGTCAGGTTATAAATGCACACATTCAAAGTAAACAATACCTTGACTACATTGTGAAACACAGCATTTTTGTAGAGGTGATTTTTCTAATAGAGCAGATAAAATTGAAGGCAGAAAAAATGGTCTGGGAGACCTAACCTGTTTCATTGAATGGGCTGGAAAATGAAGCAAGGGGAGATAGCAGGTGTCGAGACAAGCATCTCCAAGAGCCTGCTCCTGCCAGTAACTCACCTGCGTAGCCCACCGACTCCGAGTTTCTGTTGTTTCGGAGCCATCGGGAGGGGCTCATTATCATCCTTCCTTTCTCATCTGTTTTCTGCTTCTTGCTAATGTTGGCTTCAGCTCAGAGTGAAGTTGTGATGGTGCATATAACACTCCCAAGGTAGCATCTGCCCGAGCCAGAAATAACAATAGGATATTATATAGCCTAGTTACAAATGAGGTCCTACCATCTGTGCTACCCCTTCTTAAGTGGAGTTTGGATGATAAAATCCTGCTTTAAACTTCCGTAGATAAGTATATCTTATTGATAGAAAGTGTTAGATTTCTTCAGTTGGCATGCTGTATAAAAAGATAAATGCCCCTCGAGGAGTACAATAACATGTTCCTGGTGGCATCCTCCAGATCGTACTGAGAAGCACTCCACAATGCCAGACTCACCTGTGGATGTGAAGACGCAATCCAGGCTGACCCCTCCCACCATGCCGCCACCCCCCACCACTCAAGGAGCCCCGAGGACCAGCTCATTCACACCTACCACATGTAAGTGCTCAGTTTTGCATCTAGGGTTTCAGTTTTAAAGTTTAATATTTTTCCCACATGTTAAAAAGGGAAAATGTGATCCAGTATCAATGTATTATGCAGAAATAAAATGCAAAAAGAAAATTCAGTAGTTTGCCAGTAAGTACGTATTGAACCAAACAAAAGTGTTGTATTTTAGGTGTAATTGGTTGATTGCCATATGTGCTGACTTATTCATTATTACCTCAGAACTGTAGTCTGCTATGGCGTTCCCAAGGGAAGAATATCACACTTGCTCTTTAGCTCTATTTCTCGCCCTTACAAACTTTTAATTCATTCCACTACAGGGTTTTTATTTTATTTTGTTCAGTTTTACTTGAACGTTGAAATATGCTATCAATACTCTTAGTTATTTCTAGGTTGTTGCCTTCTACTTCAATTGGTTACAAATGATATTTAAAAACCAAGCAACTCACTTTCTGACATTCATAACACCATTGCTATATGCAATAGTCTCATACAGAACCTTTCCTGAACTCAGTTATACCCTCCTGGTCATGAGCCTGTCAGGTTTCAGGAAACTTCACTACATTTGCACCCAGATCAAGTCCTGTCTTCTATCCAAAGAGAGGGTAGAACATTCTGGCAGAAAAGCAACTCCTCTCTTTTATTCTCTATATATTGAGTTCAGGGGCACTCTATATCTTGATTTTAGTCAGTCTCACAGTTCTGGCAAGATTGTCATCAAGTCTGTGTGAGACTAATAAATGTTTATCTGTGATACATAATATTATTTTTAGACTGTGTGCCATGAAATCTATACGAATGAAAAATAACAGGCAAAAACAGATCCATGGGACTATAGAAATATACATTCTGGGAATTCATGCAGTATTGCACTGACATCTAAAAGACAATTCCAAGTGTGTAAAGGGCAGAAGATTATGATGTGGCCACTTGTAAACCTATCATTTTCTCTTTTGGCTTGTTGTTACCCAAAGTTACAGTGATGGGCACATGTCTTTTGTGACACAGCCTGGTGTGCTGCTATTTCTTGACAAGTGATTTTGACCCTCATTTGAGATAAAAGGACCAGTTTATTATCTTGAGATGAAATGTTAATATAACAGGATTCTAAAAACTTCCTCAAATTAATATTAGAGATAGTTAACCAAAATTATTTTACAATATGGGTTTGATAAAGATCACTATGTCAAATTAATAGGCTCAAATTGTAAAATCATCATTCCCTTTAATGAGTATATGTGAAAGTATTCAAGTTTAGTGGTTTTTTTTTCTTTTATTTTTTGTTTTTTTCAAGGTAGGCTCCCACTCTAGCTGAGTCTGACCTAGAACTCACCCTATAGTCCCAAACTGGCCTTGAACTCACAGTGATCCTCCCACCTCTGCTGAGATTAAAGGTGTGTGCCACCATGCCTGCCCCTTTCCCCTTTGTTTTCTTTTTAAGACAAGGTCTCACTATGCAGCCAAAGTTAGCCTCAACCTTACTATGTAGCCAAGGATAATCTTGCATTCCTGATCCTCCTACCTACACCCTTAAAGTGCTAGGATTACAGGTCTGTGCCACCCCCAGCTTCTGTCTTGCTTTTAGGTGTTATCTTATTGAAGTTCAAATAAGTTTTATTGGAAGTGACTTTAGTGAATTACTATCAACCTATGCTTTGGGTTAGGTTAAGTTGTCCCCTTTCAGTTTCTTAAAGTAACTCCTTGATAAATGCCAAATCCATTTTGGCTCCTTATGTAAAATTCGCATTTTCCCTAAATAAATGGTTAAGAACTATGAAAAGGAGAAAATAGCCTTCTAATTGGGTGGTATAAGGTTAAAACTTGAAAGGCCTATTTCTATAAACACAGCTGTCAGTTGTGTGTACAAAACATGATTAAAAATGTTCAGTGATAAATTTAGTCTCCACCAAATGTACACTTTCTCCAGGGGAGCAGTTTAGGAAGGAGCAGTCCTGTTGTATTGATGTAAGCCTGTGACAAAAGGCTGACATCCAAAGCTGTTTGTTCTATGTTTGAAACATTTCAGGTGGCTGGCATATGTGCACATGGGAGGCAGGGCTGGCTCTGTGCTGCAGCAGACCCCGTTTATTATCAGCTTCTGTGCAGAATGCCACCCCTCAGTGTGAGGAGTAGACTCAGTAAGTGATAGGGTGCCTCAGTCTGGTAGCTCTGTGAAGTTCAAGAGTTTGGAGAAATGTCCCAACCTTTCTGAAAGTAGAGAACCAATATATTTCAAGGGAAAGAAATTTGGTGGCAGTTTCCTTGTGCATTTTCTCTGTAACTTCATCTTTATTCCTTCTGATTTTGTGCCCTTGACAGTAACTAATGGCACGAGCCATTCACCTACAGCCTTGAATGGCGCCCCCTCACCACCCAATGGCTTTAGCAACGGGCCTTCCTCTTCTTCCTCCTCTTCTCTGGCTAACCAACAGCTGCCCCCAGCCTGTGGTGCCAGGCAACTCAGCAAGCTGAAACGGTTTCTTACCACCCTGCAACAGTTTGGCAATGACATTTCACCTGAGATTGGAGAAAGAGTCCGCACCCTTGTACTGGGACTGGTGGTAAGCAAGCCGAAGTCAACACAGTCTTCAAGTGGAAGGGGGCGCTTGTGGTGTGGGAGGAGAGGGTCAGAAATACAAATCTCAGCCCCATAGCAAGCTTGTTGCAATACTTTCTAAATTGAGAGATTATGTGCAAATCTCTTTAATGCTATAGTAACAAATTTTCCAGTTGTGCATCATGTATGGATTCCTACCTGTTTTTTTTTAACCCTTTGACTAATAAAAATAGAGGATACAAAATAATTGTTATCTTGACTATAAGTGCATGTGTGTGTGCTTATGTTCATGTATTATATATATGTGTGTACACATACTTCTGTGTTCATGAAGACACATATGTGTAAGCTTATTTCAGTAAGTATAGTTTTCTGGCATGGTTAATACCTTTCAACAATAACAAAGTGGTTTTGTTATGTTAATGACTCACTTAATCTAATTGGGTGCTCATTTTAATGTAGTTGCTTTACGGAAGTTTATGACTGGCTTAGGTCAATATAGAATTCATAATAAGTAACACATTCTACTTTCACGTAGTTTCACTTTTAAGGCTAATAACATTAAAAAGTTTCATGGTGGTAAAACATACAAAAATTACCATACTAATCATTTTGTAACTGTACTATTCATTCACATGACAAGTGCGTCCACATTGTATAGCCATCACCATTATCCATTTCCAGAGATACTTTTATTTATTTATTTATTTATTTATTTATTTATTTACTTACTTACTTACTTACTTATTCATTTATTTTTTGGCAGAACTGGGGATTGAACATGAGGCATAAGGGAAGCACTCTACACTGAATTACATCCCCAGATCAGAGTGTTTTCATTACCCTAAACTGAACCTCTTACCAAAAGATAGTAACTCATCATTCCTCTTCACTCCATGACCCTTGGTAGCAATTCATTTGAAAACATTTTGTAAGTAGTCTTACTATGTAGCACAGGCTGGTATCCAAGTCTGATCCTGATCCTCCTGCCCCAGCTTCCCAAGTGCTGATATTCCCTGTGTGCACCACCACTCCTGCCTTAGTTTCTTTGTTCTTAGGCCAATTCTTTATTATTAGTGGAGTGACTTAAATCACTAGTTTTTTAAGAGAATTGTTGATATCAGTACATTATAGTGTATTCTGTTGCCATCAGACAGGAAATTAGAACATAGATCCTTTTTTTCTTGCTACCTACCCCCAAATTACTTTTAAAAGTATTATGATTTTTGACATGGGTGGAAGATGTTCCAGTACATATGAAGGCTAGGTTCTCCCAGCACACAGAATCCTGGATCTGTGTAGCATTTCCTCCAGGCCTTTTAGTAGAGCTGAGATCTGCCTGATAGGGAGCAGCTTCCTTCTTCTTGAAGTGGATTGTTTAGTCCTATTATGTGGTCCTATCATGGGCAATGCAGGACCAGAAGACAAGCTTTAAATTGCCACATCCTATATTTGATAGATACTTTGCAGCTTAACATTTAGCTACTCTCTTTCTCCTCCCCATTTCAAAGAAAAAGACATTTGTTCTAGTCTGTTCGTTCCTTCTTGTTACACCCCTGGGATAGGAAGGTGACTTGGGCAGAGGTATGTCACTGTACTTTAGATTCTTGCTCATTCACTTATCTTTTCCTTAACATTTATTCTTGAGTTTATATAATAGACTTTTCAACATGTAAATAAGTTAAAGAATCACAAACTAGGGGCTGGAGAGATGGCTTAGCAATTAAGTACTTGCCTATGAAGTCTAAGGACCCCGGTTCAAGGCTCACTTCTCCAGTATGCGTATAAGCTAGATGCACAGGGTGACCCATATATCTGGAATACATTTGAAGTGGCTGGAGGCTTTGGTATGCCCATTCTCTTTCCCTCTCCTTCTCTGTCTGTCGCTCTCAAATAAATAAATAAATAAACAAAATTAAAAAAAAGAATCACAAACTAAATTCAAAATAGTAACTCTTATAAAGTTGTTAGTCATAAAATAATAATAATAATAATAATAATAATAATAATAATAATATATATATATATATTTTTTGGTTTTTCGAGGTAGGGTCTCACTCTAGTCCAGGCTGACCTGGAATTCACTATGTAGTCTCAGGGTGGCCTTGAACTCATGGCGATCCTCCTACCTCTGCCTCCCTAGTGCTAGGACTAAAGGCGTGGGCCACCATGCCTGGCTAAAAATTGATTTTTTTAAAGCTAGGTGTGGTTATATACACCTGTTATCATAGCACTCTGGCCAATGTTATTTTTTTTAAACACTTCAAGTGCTTTCAGGGCTGGAGAGATGTCTCAGAGGTGTTTGCTTGCAACACCTGTTGCCAAGGTTCAGTTCTCCAATACCAACATAAAGCCTGATGCACAAAGTGGCACATATGTCTAGAGTTAATATTCCATGGCCTGAGACCCTGGCACACCCATACTCAGTCTCTCTGCATCTCTCTCTCTCTCTCTCTCTCTCTCTCTCTCTCACTTTCAAGTAAATAACTTAAAATATGGAAAATCTTACTATATCATAAGTATATTTTTCTACTTCAAGTGATTTTTTTTAAATGAAATAGTTTCCAAAAATATTAAAAATCTTTATAAAGAAAATGTAGAGGGGGGGTGTCGAATGAGTGAATGTCTAGGGAACAGATTTTTTTCTTTTGTTGTATTTGTTTTTGAAACCAAGTCATAGTACACAGCCCATACTAACCTGGAACTTACTATATAGCTAACCTTGATCTGTTGAGGGTCTTCCTCAATTTCCCAAATGCTAAGATTACAAGGTTATAGCCGTTGAGTCACTTTGTCCCTGCTGAGATCCAGGGAATTTGTTTTATGCATTTAAACTTCAGGGCATTTTATATAATTCTCCTTTGAAAGAGTGATTTGTGCATGTACACACACACACACACACACACAACACACACACACACACACACAATGAAACAAAAGTATATGGATGTTCACTGCATTATACAAGACACCTAAACTGGCGTTAGCAGACCTGTAATTTCATGACCTGCCCTTGGAGTTAAGTCATAATGAAACACATGATGCTCATACTTAGGTGGTCATAAGAACAGTGTTGGGCTAGAGAGATGGCTCAGATCCTCAGCACCCATGTAGGCATGGCAGAGTATACCAGTAATGCCAGCAGTGAGGAGACAGAGACAGGAACTTACTGGCTAGTTAGTTTAGCTGAACTGGTGAGCTCCAGGTTTAGTGAGAGATCATGTTCCAAAATAAATAAATAAATAAATAAATAAATAAATAAATAAATAAATAAATAAATAAGGTGTAGAGTAGTTGAGGAAAATATCCACCATGGACATTTTGCCTCCACATGTATATGCACACATGTACCTATGTACCCCCCCCACAAACACATGTATACATATTTATTCACAGTCCACACAAATATGCACACCATGCTAAGAAGTGTTGTTTAGAAGTTGAGTCATAGAAACAAAATGATAACTTGAAAAGTAACTGGCTCCCAAACCTGTATTGTTGCAGAAAGGAAGTTGGCATTTATTGAGTTTCATGTGAAGGTATTTGGAGTTTGAGGACATGAAAGACTTTAAAGTTGGCATCCCTGTCCATTTTCTTCAAAGGGAATGGAGCTGAACCAAAGTGGGTGGAGTAATCTTTCAACAGTAAAAGGACTGCAGAGGTTGACACTAAAGTTACAGTAGTGACTCTTCCTAGGGACTAAGGAAATGTTCAAAACCTAGTTAGTTTATTCAGTATCTTTACAGTAAGTGAGTTGTCTAGTAAGCGGGTATAATTGTCAACACATTACCCATTCCGCAGGATACAGATTGGTTTATATGGAGTAGGTTGAGTGAATTTTGGTTATTTGGAGTTAAGCAGTATTGCCTCTGGGATCGCTGGGTGCCTTTGAGATGGGGGAGTTTTCCCACTGTGTAAAAACATTAGTTGCTCAGTGTAGGCTCAGACCTTAGCTCCAGCTTCAGTATCCCAGCATACTGTGCAACCTGGCCATTCCCCTGAGTGAAGATGTTCTTTTAGGCAAGGAAAGAATTCATGCTAGAAATACAGAATATCTCTTCTAGAAGCAGCACTGACATGACATGTGGGAGAAATGAGAGACTCTTGTCACTTGCCTTTGGCCCTTCCAGTAATCTATGGTGTTTGTTTTCCATAAAGGTAACATTAGAAAAGTCCTCATGATTGGAGAGATTTCTT